>JAZHRO010000039.1:87067500-88317500 GCA_037157565.1 Thalassia testudinum
GGTTGAGGAGAACGATCCTGTGGAACCTTTGGTTGAAGAATGCCTCACTCTTAGCTCTTCTGCAGACCATCTGACTCAACCAGTTGATGACTACCCTGAACCACCCAAACCTGTGGAGGTTGACATTTGCAGAGATGATTACCTTCCACAACCACCATTTGAGGAGATTGATGTTGATGAACTCCCACCTTTCCCTTACCTGTCGAATGTTATCCCACCTACAACCGAACTGAAGCCTTTGCCTGATAATCTCAAGTATGTCTTCCTTGGACCCAACCAGACCTTCCCTGTGATTATCAATGCTCATTTAACTGGGGAACAAGAGCTTAGGTTGACTGCAACCCTCTCTGAACATCGGGCAGCCATTGGGTGGATAATTTCTGACTTGAGGAGAATTAGCCCCACCTATTGCATGCACAAGATCTATTTGGAAGATGGGGCTAGACCTTCTCGCCAGATGTAGGGACAATTGAACCCAAATATGCGAGAGGTCGTTAAAAGGGAAATAATCAAGTTGCTTGACGCTGATATCATTTACCCAATCTCTGATAGCCCTTGGGTGAGCCCCACTCAAGTGGTACCCAAGAAAGCCAGGCTCACCGTTGTCACCATTGATCAGGGTGAATCCATCCCACCCGCACCGCTACTGCATGGCGGGTGTGCATCGACTATAGGAAGCTTAATGAGGCCACCAAGAAAGATCATTTCCCTCCACCATTCATTGACCAGATTCTTCAGCGATTGGCAGGGCAGAAATATTTTTGCTTCCTGGATGGATATTCAGGATACAACCAAGTTGTTATTGCATCGGAAGATCAAGAGAAGACCACATTCACTTGTTTGTATGGCACGTTCGCATTCCATTGTATGCCATTCGGATTTCGCAACACACCCACTACCTTTCAGCGTTGCATGCTAGCCATCTTTCCAGAGATGGTGGGTGAATACCTGGAGGTCTTTCTAGATGATTTCTCTATGTTCGGGAATTCATTCGACTATTGTCTTAGAAATTTAGAGAAGATCCTGAAGTGCTGTATCGAGGTCAACCTAGTTTTAAGCTTGGAAAAGAGACATTTCATGGTTTAGGAAGGGTTTGTCCTCGGTCACATCATCTCGCATAGGGGCATCGAAGTGGATCGAGCTAAGGTTGATCTAATTTCTGAACTTCCACCTCCTAGCTTGGTCAGGCAAATCCGATCTTTCCTAGGATATGTTGGCTTCTATAGAAGGTTCATTAAAGATTTTTCCAAACTCTCTAAACCCTTGACTGACCTTCTAGCCAACGATGCCCTTTATCACATGACACCTAATTGCATCAAGGCTTACAACACTCTTAGTGAAACAGTCTCCACTGTGCTTGTATTACAACCCCGAACTGATCCCAGGACTTTGAGATTATGTGCGATGCATCAGATTTTGCCATCGGCGTAGTCTTAGGACAAAGAAGAGAAAAGAAACCCGTGGTGATCTACTACGCGAGAAAGACATTAGATGAGGCTCAACGGAATTATACTGTCACAAAAAAAGAATTGCTCGCTGTAGTCTTTGGATTAGAAAAGTTCCGATAATATCTTCTGGGATCCCATGTGACCATTTGCACTGACCACTCGGCTATCTGACATTTGTTGGCCAAAAAGGATGCTAAACCCAGACTCATCAGATGGATCCTACTCTTGTAGGAATTTGACCTAGAAATATGTGACAAAGCTGGGTCCAAGAACGTCATAGCCGATCACCTGTCTAGGCTCCACCTAGACCACATCAGACCATCATTACCCTTGACTGACGCCTTTCCTGATGAACAACTTCTAGCTGTGCAAGGGAGAAAGCTACTCTAGTATGCAGACTTCGTCAACTATTTGGTGGTAGGATAGACTCTGCACGGCTGGCACAGACAACAACGGGATAAGTTCTTGGCTGAAGCCAAGCACTATTTCAGGGATGATCCCATGCTGTTTAGACTCTGTGCCGACCAGATCATTAGGAGGTGTATTCCTGAGGAAGAAGTCCAAAGTGTGCTATCCTTTTGTCACGACTAAGCTTGTGGTGGCCACCTTTCGGGGAAGAAAATAGCTGCAAAGGTTTTGCAGTCTGGATTTTACTGGCCCTCCTTATTCAAGGATGCACACAGCTTCTCTAAGACTTGCTCTCGCTACCAGACATTAGGGACTATGACCAGAAAGGACATGATGCCCCTCCAGTCCATTCTGATTGTCGAAGTCTTCGATGTTTGGGGCATCAATTTTATGGGTCCCTTCCCACCATCCAATGGCTTTGAGTACATACTAGTCTTAGTAGATTATGCCTCGAAATGGATCGAAGCTGTCGCCACCCGAAGATGTGATCATAAGGCTGTCACGGACTTTGTTAAGCAAAACATCTTCTCTCGGTTTAGGATACTGAAGGCCATGATCAATGATGGTGGGAGTCACTTTATTCATGCCTAATTCCATGCCTTTCTTAGAAAATACGGGGTTACTCACCGCATTGCCACCCCGTATCACCCGCAAACAAATGGGCAAACTGAGGTCTCCAATAGGCAGATCAAGAATATTCTGCAAAAGACTGTGAGACTTGACCGGAAGGATTGGTCCACATGACTGGATGATGCCCTTTGGGCATACAGGGCTGCTTTTAAGACCCCGATAGGAATGTCGCCTTATCGCCTGGTCTTTGGCAAAGCTTGCCACCTTCTGGTTGAGTTGGAACACCGGGCTTACTGGGCTGCTAAGCAGTGCAACATGGATTCTTAGTTAGCCAAAGCACAGAGGACACTCCAACTCTCTGAGCTTGAGGAAATCCGTCGGGACGCGTATGAGAATAGTCGACTTTACAAAGAAAAGATGAAAGCCATCCACGACCGACACATCCATAGGAAAACTTTCGAGCCCAATCAGCAAGTCTGGCTTTTGATGCACGACTTAAACTTTTTCCTAGGAAACTGAGGTCAAAATGGACATGACCATATCAGGTGGTCAAACCTTATCCCAATGGGGCGGTTGAAATTGTAGATCCTAACATTGGGCAAACTTTCAAAGTAAACGACCAGAGATTAAAACATTCTTTTGCCCAGGTTCCCCCAAAGGAAGAAGTCACCCTCATTGAGGGTTAACACGGAGCTTCGCCCAGCTGGAGGCAATAAACTCAGTGCTTCCTGGGAGACAATTCAGAAGATTCAGACTGATCAGGTAAACTGTGACACTCAGGTGATTTCTTTTTGTACCCCCTTTGCATACATTTATTTGCCAATGAGGACATTGTCCAACTTAAGCATGGGGGGGTGGTAGTTCGCATTCTTTGAGTTTATATTATCATCCTGAATAATAATATAATAAAAGAAAATTAATTAGGAAGAAAAACTTAGGCATTAGGAGCTTGTCAACTGTGGGAAATAATATGAGAAGAACCTGAAACACCTAGAATTTTCAGGCTTTCAGGCTTAATCAGCCCTGGTGTCTACTAAAATGTGGATTTAGCCCCAAATCCTTGCAACCTTAATTTACATTAATCTGATCAATAAAGAAAGGTGATAACTATGCGACTTATCAATCCGCCATTTGACTGAGAGTAACTTTTAGTCTAAGCATTTGCACACATTTTTTTTGCATTGACTTACTCCTCGGAGATTCTAACAGAAATTGGGTAGCTAATGAACCTTCTAGGGTGGTATGTCTAACAAGTTATTGTGGGTAACAACCCATTGGCTGATTGTCCAAAGCCTAGCCACAAGACCATTCTCTTTTATTACCTCTAGGTAAATCTTAGATCAGGGAAGCCACCTACTGAAATAACAAAAGAAAAAAGTAAGAAAAAAAATAAAAAAAATATATAGAGAAAGAAGAAAAAGAAAAAAAAAGAAGCAATACTTCACCGCACCAGTATGGCTGGCAAGTGGTCGTGAGTAACAGCCCATTGGCCAGTTGTCTAAAATCCAACTCACTGAATGCATAAAAAAGCCCAAAACACTTAAGGAAGAAGAGGGGAAGTAGAGCAATCCGGGGAGATATACACTAGAAATACCCTTGTGTTGTCCCTACTCAAAATAAAAGTAGAGAGAAAGCTACCAATCGGACAGATACACCTTTAGGCAAGCATTCTCTTTTCCCGTCACCTAAGGGCGTAGAAATCCGAAGTTTGTTTTAATTACCATTGAGTGAGTCTATCACTATCTTCACACCAAGATGCTTAGCACTAAGAGCCTTTTTTGAGTTATAGGTGGGTTGGGTAGCCGTAAAAAGTTACCTACACACTCTCAACTCCAAATATAAAAAAAAATTAGAAAAGATAAAGAAAAAGAAAAAAAATATATATGTGTATATATGCTTTAAAGCAAGGACTTGGGTAGTTTTCATTTTGGCAGACACCCGAGTGCTGTTTAGTCTCTATGAATTAGGATCTTAGTATATTTCCTCCCGTTGACAAGCAACAGATGTCCAAGTAATCAATTCCTAATTACGACTGGAAATAACGTCTAGGATAAAGCTTGCTAGGGACTAGCAAGGGATGAGCATGGGGGTATGATAACTCTACATCTAATGATGATAATTCCATCAACTGGGGTTAGTTTTGAGGATATATGGGCGTTAATGATATACCATAATGGGCTTGGAGCATTGCATGCATGACAAATTAAAATTGCTTACAATCAATGTTTAATGACTGTATGTATAAGTGCGTATTGAAACATGCCTCAGATGTGCAATCGGACCGCGCGGATGGATTCAGATCGATGAATCGAGTCCAACGAACTCAAAATCACTCAAATCCGACATCCGGAGCTCCCTCGACCAGCCCAAGAAGTTTCAGCCATTGATCTGATGATCAACAGCCCACAGGTGACCACGTGGCAGCATCCAACGAGCCCTCACCTGCAGCATGCCCCCGGCTTCATCGTGCAAAGCATTGTAAGCCATCTGATTCGCAGATCGGATGGCTGAAAACACGCGAGCATCGCTCGTGTCTCCAACGCTTCATATCTGGACCGTTGGATCTCCATACAATGGTCATAGGCAACCGCACATGATTTTGCCTCTGCAACCAGATGTAGAGATAGCACAGCGGTCAAGCACCCTATCTGCACATGCCAGGTGCGGGTTCAAGCTGCGGCGGGACTCCATTTGGCAGAAGAATCACGCGCGGACAAAATTGAGCCACTGATGCAGAAGCCGATTGATGAGTCCATTTTAATGGACTAATATTTTGCCTAAGTAACTTTAATTGTATCTTTTAGGTTTGTTAATAACTATATTAAGTTATAGAATGTTTGCATGCATCATGATTTAGGTTGACATCTATTCTATAACTTAATATGTTCTTTTTATGTGCAGGAAAAATAATTGGCAAAAGAATGAGGAGGAAAAGGTAAATTACCCTTTCAAATAACCGGCGGTTGTTCTTTTCCCCATCCTCTGGGCACTCTCAACAGCTGCCGGCCAGAAATAGTTAAGGGATTTGAAAATCCCTTAACTCACGCACGCGCAAAGGAGAGGAGTGAAAAGAAGAGGCGGAGAAAGGGGAGGGAGGATCATCCAGAGAGTGGGTAACTCCAGCGTGCACTATGGTTCTGCATCTTCCCCGTGCACCCAAAGCTGCAGGCTCCCCACCGTGCGCTTGCAGCTGCGCCCTAGCGCCCCCCTCCTACAAGCATCGCTCGCACCCTCACCTCTGCCTGTTCCATCCCTCTTGCAGGTGCTAGCACCGCTCACATCACAGTGCCCCCCACCTGCAGGCACCGCCCTCGCTCCTCAACGCTCGCAGACGCTGCTCCCCATCACGTGCCTGCAGCCGCGCCCTAGCACCCCCTACTGCAGGCGCACATTTCGCCGCATCATTTCCAGCCAGCGCCCCACCCCACAGGCGCACACCCATCTGCAGGTTCCCCACCGCGTGCCTCAGCCACGCCCTAGCAAGCCGCCCTCACCCCTACAGGCACCCACTTCAGCGCCTAGCACTCTCTGCAAACCACCTCACGTCCAACGCCCGCCTTCACGTCCACCCTCTAGCACACTCTGCAGACCACTTCACCTTGCGCGCTCCCTCCTCCAGGTAGCCAGGCCTACCCTTGCTCCTGTAGGCACACCCACAGACACCCCACCGCACCCTCCTTCCAGCAGGGTGCACCCCTCTCCAGCACCAGCACCCTGCGCGCTCATCGGCCATTGCCACACCACTGTAGGCGCTTCACAGCCGCAGCACCGCCCGCTGGCGCGCGCCATCTAAAGCACATGTCTCTTTCAAGCAGCAGCCTCCTCCAGCTGTAGCTTTCTCTCCGCCGGGCAGCCGCCTTCGGCCATCTCCGTCGACGTCGCGACCTCAATCGGATAGGCCTCATCCTCCCTGACCTCCCTAGTGCGTCCACAGCCCGCCGGTGCTCTCTCTCTCTCTCACGAGGAGGAGAGAGAGAAAATGCTCTGTTTTGAATTCAATTAAAAATTACATTTACTGCTATTGCCACATAATTTTATTTTTGATTTATTATTATTTTTTTGTGGCAGAATTGCGCATGCACACTCATACTTTCTGATAATTGCATGTTATTGATATTCACCTGTTTTAAGATTGATTTTGGGGTCAAGACGTGGATCGATTCTCTCTAGTATATGGCACGTGAAAATTACACAAAATCATCATATATTTATTGAAGATTTCAATGAGGGAAAACTGTACATATACCCTTATCTTTTTAAGTTATTGTGAATCTATTTTCCTTCGCATTTTATGTCAGATTTGAATAGGGATTTCGCACTTAACCGAAAGAATATAAAATAATCAAGAGTTTATTGCATAATTGTCTCCCTGTGGACACGACCCACTCTTCTGTGAGTGGTTATTTTTATTTTTTTTTTATTAGTCGATTTTTCCACCACTTAAATACTACAACGCAAAGCGAAAAGTTGACTCGTCACCGACGGCAGGGATTGCGCCATGCAGTGCAGTGGATGAGCCTGGGTGAGATGATGCGTGATCCTCAGCGCCCGCCTAGGCAAACTCTCGACCGTCCGATCTTCTATCGGACGGCTCACAGAGCGATCACGCGGATCGTGGGAGAAGAAGCACGTGCGCCTACGATGGACCAATGGGAGGAGGGGCTTCACCGACGTTTCTGGCATGGGTTTAGTGATGTCCCGGACATTGCTAAAACCCTTAGTTTGGAAACCTCTTTTCCCTATATAAATCCCTTCAACTACCCCATTGGGAGGCATTCAATTCACACACCCTCTCCATACAACACTAGCCTTCTCCTAGCTCCATCAAGCATTCAACATACACCTTGGAGTTGTTAAGCCACCGAAGAAGCCCTCCTCCACCGCCGTGTCTGCCTTGCCTCCTCCTTTCTCTCTCTTTACCCTAGTTTTATATTGCTTTTGTTTAAGCTTTTAGCTATTGTTGTATTTGCGAACGAACTCAAGGTGCATGCTAAATGTTAATGTTGATGTTATTTCTTATATAGCTCCCATCTTGTTCGAATGTATGTCGTGATTTAAGGACAAACTCTAACCCTACTCCCTCTCTCTCTCTCTCTCTTTCTCTTGTAAGCAAACCAAACTTCTTGTGACAACTAAAAGCAACAAAGTAATCCGATCTCACGCCTCCTTGTGTTCGACACTTGGACTCACCAAATCCAATCTTTAATTAAAATCGATGTCACGAACGCATGATATAACAACACAATTAAACAACCACGTCCCACGTTTGTCAGTGGCGGACAAAGGCGAGATGGTTACAAATGCATGGGATGGTTGCTGGTGCCCCACACTAGTCAGGAATCTGTCTAACCAGAGGATTGAAGATCTATAGGAGCTACTACGGAGCCTGGATGGTTGGGAGTCGAGGGAAGGGGTGGATTCCTGGATGGGAGGAAGGAGACTTCTTTGTTCATGATGCATATAGGTAGTTGGGGGACCCTATTGGCCAGATGGACATGGATCTTGCAAGGGATCGCAGGATGTTGTTGGAAGTTGCCTACCCTTTGAAGGTGAAGGTTTTCATCAGGTTGCTTAGGAGGGGACGGATCATGACGAGGGTCTAGTACGCGAGCTGGGCACTGGAGGTAGATATTACTTGCCCACTGTGCTAGGGCGGACCTAAGGATGTGGATCACCTGTTCTTCATGTCCTCTACGGTGAAGATGCTATGGAGCCGCTTTGGGGATGGTTGGTGGTCTCATGCATCCTATCTCGAGTTCTGGAGATCGTTTAGGAGAGGCACTGAAAGGGAGGGACATAACTCCTTCTGGTCGAAAAAAGAGAGGGTGAGGCTGTTGGCAGTTCTATGGGCTATTTGACTTAGAAGAAATGCGGCGGTGTTTAAAGGGCAACGCCCGTATGTGGAGACTTTTGTGGAATCTATTTTGTCTTTTATGACCTCTTGGGGTTGAACTTTGTACTTTGGCCTTGTGCCCATTATTAATGAATCCTCTGGGTGGTTATCAACTGAATAATCACCCTTTCTCCTTAAAAAAAAAATGCAAAAGGAAATCTATATATTCAAAAAATAAAAAAAATGTAAGCAAATTCTTTCTATCGTTTGTCCAACCTGGACTCCCAATCCAGTTAATCTTTTAATTGTTAGCAGTTTTGCGTGTTATAACGAACAATTTTTAAAAGCTTGCATAGATTCGTCTATCACTACCTATTGAACCTTAGAAACCTACATTTAGGAAAATCTTGCCTCAGAAGTCTAAATCCTAAAATGATTTTCATATCATGATGCCCATCAATAGAATCAGACATCCTCTATGTCAACCACTAATACCAAACGTCCGATCCTACTATAAACCTAATTCAAGGGAAGATTGGTTATAGTAATGAATGCCCAACCCTCTTGTCAAATGTTTGGAACTCTCATTTAAGCCATCAAATTGCTTTATCAAACGTCTCCTAGACATGTTCCTATTGACCACCTTCTAGAGCCCTCTCTACCAAACATCTACCCTTTTCCTTTAGATGTCTAACTTGACAAATTAGACGACTAATGACTCAACTAAACATGTGATATTGTAATAACTGCAATCTACCCTGATTTCTAGAGATCTTTTTCTTAACAACTCCCAATGGTTATGGAGTCTCTCTCAACCTTTTTAGAGCCTTCCTACTACCTCTATAAATAACCTATTAGCTCACCATTGTTAGATGCACTATAGAATCAATTCTTCCTATTATATCTACGTAGAGAGAAAATTCTACATCAGCTCTCCAAGCTACTGAGAGCTCCAATTTACTACACCTACACTCTGATCCCCTTCCATCATAGGAAAGTTTCCTTAACCTATAGAAGCTACTAGTTTACCTTCATATTATGGCTTTATAGAATCCTTTTTTTTTTGTAAGGGTGTCCAAGTTGTGAATTCCTATTTCGTGAAGACAAAATTGCATCGGTTTTGATATGTTACTGCATTGAGGTTACACTACCGTCGGTTTAAAATAGTATGATATAGTGAATTTGATTGCTTGGCGATCGGAAAAATCTTAACTTGGGGTGACTCAGGCAATGATTTTTACCCATTGGAGGTTTCCACCTAAAAGTTTTATGTCCTTGTGATGATTTCTATTTATGCTTTATATTTCGATTTTATCTTATTATACTAATCACCCTCTCTAGTGTTACCTATAGCATGAAGCTGGATTTAGCTCCTACTCAAAGATAGAACATTGTTCCTATCATAAGGCACTACTAGAAAACCTAGTCTTAGTCACAGATATTTGATTACGATTACTGAAATCGTCACCAAAAGTAACAAATGGTCGTGATTTTGGGTGGTGCCATGATCAAAATGATTAAGAGAACATTTATGCACTAAAGGGATAACATCGTTCCTAATGGGAGCCCACTTATGACATGCACCAGCCATGGGTTAAAAGGCGAAGCGATTCACTAAGCAATTAAGGAAGTTACCATGACCTCCTCCTCGATGTGAGAACTATCTTCACAAAAACTATTGGTGTAGGTGTAGAATAGACATAGATTTTCTATTTTTATAATATGTATAATCTTCATATGTATACATTTGTTCTTTATATAATTCATGTACATTTTTTTTATTTAAAACTTTTACGAATCATGTGTATATGTATTGTGGAATTGTGAATTGTGTTTTCTTAATGAATGAGTGTTATATATGTAGTGCAATGGTGATCTTGTAGTATCTAGTTGTGTGAAAGAATTATATGAGTATGCTTGCTTTTGTAATGAATGTAAATAGTAGGTTATACAAGTTTCTTGGTAAAATATATAAAAAAATGAGGATATTTTTTTTCTTCACAAAAGGTTTTGGTTACGATTCTTAAACTATGATGGAATAGCTTTGGTCAAAGTTTGAAATCTATGATCAATAACTAACGATCAAGGTTTCAAACCATTAGTAAAGGTTTTGGTTGTGGTGGAGAAATTACAACCGAAAGGTTTTAGTTATAATTTATGAATTGTAACCAAAATGTTATGGTCACGATTTGCAATTGTGATCAAAAGCTTTCTAGTAGTCAAGGTGGATGGAGGGATTGATCACAATTTTAAGTGGAATCATGACAAAAAACTTTTAGTCATGATTTGTCAATCATGATCAAAAGCATTTGATAGCGATTTAAGCCAATAATTATGCAGTGGGTGATGATTTTGGGTGAACTGTGATCAAAACCCTTCCACCACAAGATTATTAGTGACGTTAATTGATATCGATTTTTAAGTTTTTAATTAGTCACCATTTTCAACCGTGGTCACAACCCTTTTCTTCCGTAGTGGGGAGACATAAACTCCAACCTGCAAATAAGGATGCTAACACTCACTTATAAGCAAGGGACACCTGCTCCATCACAGAGGTAGAGGAACTAACACATATTTATAGATAGGGATCAAATAGAGACTTACTTTTCCTAGATTCCACAGTGTTAGCCAACATTCTTGATAGTGCATCATAATCGCAGTCAACCATCTTGTTCTGTACTGAAAGTGCTTGTTCTCAGTAATCACGTAATTAGCCTCATTCCAGTGCATTTTATAGATGGTAGAGTTCTACCCCCACCTGTATTAATTAATAGGTTTCAGACCCTTAACACGCGCACACAACCACCCACAACACTACCCACACCACCACCCCCGCCCCCCCCGCCAAGGAAAGGAATGCCCACAAATTGTGATAAAGTTGGTTTGCCAATCAATGGGAGTCATTGGATGCCCTTCCATGGTCCAATCGATGGGTGTACTTGCTGTGCACGTAGTTCGAATTCTACCCAGATAAGGACAAGAAATCATGGGGAGGTCCCCCGATAGAATTCTGCCGTGATGGCACACGAACACAAATCCCATTTCTAATAAAATATAGAATACCACTTTCCCCCTTGTCCCCAATCGAACAACCCAAGTCCTCCATCTCCACCGTTGAAAGCCCACAAAACCGACCAACTCCCCACACCCCAATTAATCCTCCATTCTCATTCCTCAGATTTGACAAGGGAGGCAAAGGAAGGGGTGTGTGAGACAGTGAATGGATGTGAGGATCGTCTTGAGAAAAATTTCTCAAAGATATATCTATATCCCGCTCTGGTAACCTTTTTGCAACAAAGGTGCACATAGAAAAAGATAGAAACGGTGGGGGATGGTGTAACCATGACCACATGGTATATGGACAATATGCCTTCAACAAGTCTATATAACCAACCCCGCTCCTCCTTCGAGAGCCTCAACCTCGACAATATACCCCTTATCCTCGTTAACCTTTTGTTGTCTAAACACAAGCTTTCCACTACTTCTCATAGACCTCCATGGGTGATTCTCTCAGGTTCCTCATCAGCGACGGCAGCGAGAATCGCATCCTTACGGTTCCCCGCTCGACTTCCTTCCCAGGTCCTATACACACTCTATCCATCCATCCATCCATCTATCTATGTGCGTGCCACTTGGAAGACATGTTTGAGGTATTAAAAATTGAAAAATATTTAAGGCACGTCTAACCTAAAATTCCACCCATGAAATCTGACTCATGGATGAAGAAAAATAGGACAAAAACTCACTTATTTCCACCCATAAATAGCTCAGATTCCATAAATAATATTTTATGTCATATCTATGGGTGTGATTACTATTGTCCGCTTATGTGATAAATAACTACACACACATAGTATGCGTACAAGGTACATAAGGTGGTGTTTGGTACCGACGTAAAGAAACTTAATTGGTCGGAATTTGATCCGATGTACATCTAATTAGGTTTATAACAAAACAATCCTGCACAAAGTTATTCGGTATTCTCAGTGAAAAAGGATTTAAACCTATCTATTATTTCAAACACTATTCCAGTTATTCCTCCGTTGTACACCATTCTTTCCCGATTTTCAACCCAAAATTATTTCGAATACCAAACACCTCCACGGAGAATTTGCGTACTTCCTCATTTTCAATTGGCCGGTGAGGTGGGTTTCAGCGACGGTTTTGAACCGTCGCAAGAAACGATCTTCCCCGTAGTGATATATACCTCCCAAAGTTGACATATCTTTGCCGTCGGGATTTGAACATCGCAGAGCTGAAGGCAAAGGTGGAAGACCTCTGCGGGTCAAGGGAAGGCGTCACCCTGCGGTGTCAGCTTCCGGGGATGGGCCCCAATGGCCTTGTCACGATCAGATCCGACGAAGACCTCGCGAACTTTGTGGAGGGCTACGAGCGGGTGTACGGGAATTCCCGGGGATGCAACCCGGATAGCATGAACATGATCAGAGCTTTCTTCGGTAGCGGAGATGGACCCCTGTGGTGGTCGGTGCCTGTGGGCCCGTGTGGGAGGGCATGGCCGAGTTGGTCCCATGGTTGCCGTCGAGGGTGCGGTTGGTCCGGCCGTGGTTGGTGCCGCGGGGACCGTTATGGATGTCGCTGGTAGTCGGCGGTCAGCCGTGTCTCCTTGACGTGGGCTTTATGTAAACAACGCTGGAGTTTAATGATCGTACGTATATTGCTCGAGTGCTAAAGGAGTGAGTGGACGTTTGCACTTGCGTGTGTGCGCGTGCGCACACGTGCGTATGTGATTGGGAGACTTAGTTTGGTTTCGGTTTGGTGCCACCGTTTTGTTGTAATTTGGCCCTCGTGTCTAGAGGGATAAGTAACTTGTCTCCCAACTTATGATGCGAAAATAATTAGTCCTTGAGGTTAATATGAACATGCTTTGGTTAACATCGTTAACTGATGTTCTTTCCACGGAAACCTTCAATGTAATGAACAAATTAGAATTGATCGTCTCAAAAGTGAGGCGGGGGTTTCAAATTGAGGAATTTACTTGCCCGTTGAACGAAAAGATAATGTTCCTTCGCCGAATATCCCTGCGGAAACTAATGAACTTAATGGGTTGGCAAATGGGAATGTTGTGAATGCTCATGGCGATGAATCCGATGGTTGTCATTTAGATTTTGGTAAGTTACCTAGCTAGATTCCACTTTAGTTGAGGAGACCTTGACCTTGAATTGGGCTGCATATGTTGATCCTTTCCTTGTAGGTCGAGGTAGAAGATTGCGTACAGATGACCAGGGAACAAGGTTTGGGCGGATGTTGACACTACAAAATTAAATATTTATACTAATAGGGAGATTATAATAACATTTTAAATATGTTGCCGTACCTCTCTCTAAATGTTGCTAATCTTGTGATCTCCGACAACATTCATTTGTTTTTTTTGTTTACTCTTTTTACATTTTGACCTAACATCACCCAAATCTTACCCCAAATCTAAACAAACCATGCAAACCAAATTGAACCCCCTCCACACCCCCCAACCTCGACTCCTCCTCTTCCTCCTCAATTGCCGACCTGTACCCCTCTCTCCTCCATCCGCCTCATCTCCCTCCACCACGATTTTCTTCTTTGACCCTCACCTCCCTGGCATTGATCTCCCCCTCACTCTATATATACCACAATGAGTTAGTGAAATCACTTCGATTGCCCTAGCAGTGTCTTCCCTTCGATCTCACTTGATCTTGTGACCTTAACGTCATCTCCCTCCATCTCCATGATCAATTTGCCACCGCCGAACTCCCTTTGATAGAGGTACCCCATCTTCTTTCCTCCCCATTGACTCTTCCCTATGAGGTCTTCTCGTGGTGGTTGTGTCCAGGTGGTGGTGGCGACGATGACGAAGATGTCTAGGTGGTGGTGATTGTGGTAGTGGTGTTTTGATGGTTTAGGTGGGGTGTTTAATGAAATGGTGCAATGGGAGGCTGAGGATTGTGGTGCTGCAGGCAAGGTGTTTGTTGAAATGCTGCAATGGGATGTGCATGGTTGTGGTGGTTGCTGAGGGAAATGATGCAAGAAAGAATAAGAAGTCACTTGTTTGATTTATATATTGTTTGGATCATTTTTTCTTAAATCATAAAAAAATGCACGAATGTGTTAATGAAAATCTTTAAATCCAGAATATTTAATTTTATTAAAGAATTGGATAAGTGACATCTATGAAGCTTGCCCAACCTCTGTATATGATGCATACAGCCATCCATGGATTTTTTTAATATGCCTTTGGTAATCAGGAGCTTTAAAGAACCTTTGTTTTGCCCCCATTCTTAACAATCTTTAATTTTGCATAGGCTAAACATGGGTGGTCTCGATGGATCTGGCAATGAGAAAGAGGACAAGGATGAAGTTCCATTATCAACTAATATAGATTCCACCAAGCTGTAATCATTTGAAATTTGATTAAATCAAAATTGTATGTTAAGTTTATAATTTTTTACAGTATTTTGAATTTTCTCCTTCAAGGTTTAATTTTATTGGTCTTTCTTGTGTTGAATCAATATCAAAGTCCCACAAATGTTTTTCTTCACTTGAAATTATGCACATCTTGGCTAACTACATGTCATGGGGTCAAGTTTGTTTGGTTTGGCAGTGTTACTGGTCTTCTTAACACTAATGCCATTGCCACCATTACATTTAATTTACATTTGTATGGGAAATCTCACCACACTTATTTTGTACTTCATATTAAAGCATCACGTTTAATGGTGGTCACTTTGCAAACAAGGATTTGGGAGGGCACTTCATAAAGGTCAACAAGTTTGACTTTAAATTGAAGGGAGCTTTATAAGCTTCAAAAAGCAAAAAAAAAAAAAAAGCCAAGTAGAAAAGGATCTTTTCCTTTTGTTTTGAAGTGGTTCTCATTTGTATGCTTGATTACCCACATTGCAAAGACATGTATGCACATATAGGCAAGCAAGAGGAGCTAATAATGTACAATTTATATGAAATTTCTCTGTCAACATATCAAATTACTGTTCTAAAGAGAGGCAACATTGAAAGAAGAGATAGTAATTCATTCATTTTTTCTTTTGGAGTTTAAGTTTTCATGTAATTTTGTATATTTTGGAAGGGAGGAGCATAGTCATCATAGTCAGGACAATTGCTAAAGCTCTTCTCCTTATACTTGTCCTCTACTTCATAAGGAAAACTAAGGAGGGAAAGGTTGGCTACATTTCTATCATTTAATGATCAATGAAATTTTTGAGTATTATCAAAAAGCCTTCACTCACTTTTAGTTTTTAATAGGATGTCCTACCTAACTTAAACATTTTTTTTTGGGTTTTACAGAGGGAGATACAATGTTGAGCTTCATCTTTCCTTAATTCTTTTCCAAGGACAAGGTTATGATTTTAAAATTCAGTATAGTTAGTGTTATGCAGCTTTTCCTACTTCCAAAGATTTGACCTATGCCTTTCTAACGAATTGGCTTGTTTTCTATTATCACATATGATTTCAATTTGTTGCTTTAGAAGGTATCCATCTTGTTTATCAGAGAACATGTAGGTGGGCTACCTCGAACATTTTAACCTGTTTCCAAATGTAGTCTAATCACCTTGTGATGCAAGAAAACACACGATTTGTAAAAGTGAGTTTTAAGTGTCATTGCAACACGCGTTTTCTCACACTTTAAAATTTATAAATCAAGTACCACAATGAGTATTCAGGTCGTCCAAGGTGGCAAGCTATCTATAGAAATATCAAATTCTATCCTTCTCTCACTACAAAATAAATGGCATACACTGATGGGTGAACTATGCCGACAACCAAGCGACGTTGCTACAAGTTAGTTCATGAGTTGGTGATCTTCGATACTACACCAACAGTCAAATGACCTTCAACTTCAATCAATCGACAAGTGATTTTGTCTCTCTTCCACCTTCACATTCCCCTCGTGCTCCTCAACCATCGCCGCCCCATTTCTCCAAGCTCCTCGATGCCCTTGTAATAGTTCTCGAACAACTCCTGTAGCCAACAAAATCACCACAATAGGTCATTTCACCACCACCTCCCACTCCTTCCCTGATTCTCTCTGATCACCACTTCTCGTCTCTCCACTTCTACCATCACCAAATTACTCTTTTGTCCTTTACTTGTTTTCCTTGAATATCTTTCCTTTTAAGCTTGCTTTCTTAGTCATTTTGCCAAAATGGCTTTTTTAAAATAGTGTGTGTTCTTTGACCACTTTTTATATAGTGCTGGTACATCTACAAATTGCTGATAATGTTATAACTACATTTGTTCTTTACTTATGGTGCTAGTACAATTGCTTTTCTTAAGTTAGGTCTAGTTTCTTTACTTGGATTTTGTCTGTCTTATAGTATCGTCTTTATTCTTTTCTTAAATTCTACTTGCTTATCTCCATCTTAAAGCTTTTGGTATTTATTCTGTTGTCTATAATTAATAACCTGTGGTTCTTTGTATCCTTTCACTAAAAAAATACATAGACATGGACATGAAAGATGAGGTCACTTACGATGAAAAAGATGTGCCTAAAATGTAGGAAGTGTCAGATGTTGACAAAGAAGAAAATGTTTCTGTAGGCTATGATTCAACAGGTATGCATTTGCTCTGTGGACCTTATCACTTATTTAACTGTCAAAAGGACGACTATGTCAGTTAAATTTTCATATCTAAGAGTTGCTTGTGTTACTATATAGAAGAGTTTAGTCTTTTTTTTATGGAAGAAAGAATATGTGATTATAGTGTTGGAATCGATGGCTACTGGCCATGATAGCCATCCTTTCCCCCCTTTCAAAAGATATAGTTTATGAAATCATGTCGTATCTACTACAAAGAAAATTACGTACACTAATGGAGAGGCTATAATACCATCCGATATACATTACTGTAGCTCATTAGAAATTGTCGATGATTTTAAGTTTTACACCAATGTCACATGAGCAAAGTAATTTTTGAAACAATTTCCCTAACCCCTAATACCAACCCTCCCCTCCCTCAACAATAAATCATCTCTCCATTTACCCCTGTAACTCTCTCTGCCACTTCACTTCCATTCCTCCTTTCATGCAGCCACTCCCACCTGCCCACCTCATTGACTTGAGCAGATTAAAGGAGTCTTGTCTCTCTCAAAGCCATGACAAATCACTCAGGTTAGATCTCTCAACTCACTCTCTCATCGCCTCTCTCCCTGACATGATTCTCCCTAAACTTGATCTCATTCAATCTTATTCACAGATCTTATACGATTCAAATCTAATTCTCTCAATCTCTATCCCTCGATCTCATTCATTTGATCTCTCCCTCTCCCCCTTGTTCTCGTTCACTTGATATCTCTCTCCATTTGTTCCTGCGATTAGATCCACACTCAATCAATCTATGTTCATGTCCTCAAATCAGTCGCTTGGTTAGGGTTGCGAATCAAACTATGCTCATAAACTGATAGCATCAAGGAATTCTCTTCTCAAGATCCCTTAATCAATCTCTCAAAATCGCTTGCAACCTGGATTTAGGGTTAGGACTATGCGATTAGCTTTTTTAATGTCATTTGATTAGGCTAAGGTTTTTACATATTATTTTTGTTTTGGTTTTTCTTTTTCCATTTTGCTTTTTTTTTCATTTTTTCTTGATGTCTAGTGGCTAGTGATTGAAGTTGGATCTCTTGGTTGTGAATAGAATATCCCATGGTGTACATTGAGGTTTGATTAATTTTTATATTTATCATTTTCATTTCATTGTTAACTATATTAACTTATAATCAAGGTCCAATCACTACTAGAAAAATTAGTTTTGGTCATGTCTATTTGGTCAAGGTTTCTAAAACCATGACCAAAAGTAACTTATGGCCACAACTTCACCCAGAACCATGATTGAACAGGTGGACAAGATCAATTTTGTATTTTGTCTTTTGTCAAATTTCATGCTTTGTTGCTTAAAATGCACCAGAATATGGACAACAGGGAATGGATATGACTAAAACTGACATGTTTAGCTTTGGAGTAGTGCTAATGGAACTTTTTACTAAGTTTGTTGGCATCATTAATTTCCCTCTACATTTAGGTATATTGCTCTGCATTGCCCTCTCAGTGATGCTAAAATGAAAGATTGAACTAATTTCTTACCAATTTTGGTTTGTTTACATTAATGTCCTCAATTAATTAAACTCATGGTGTTGGAATGTTTGCCTTTCGTGAATAATGCACTATGTTATTATTGTTTGCAGGCACACCCAAATGACACATTATAGGATGTTAGGTGGTATGACCAAAATGCCTAATGATGTGTTTTTTAAAATCAATTATTTAAGAATATTGTTCTTGTTAAGAAAAAATAATCCTAAGCAAAATGGAATATGATTTAATATGCATCTATTAATTGTTTACAAGAACAACTAAAGACAATGGCTTCTTATTTTCCTCTGAGTGCGATTCCATCTCCAATTTCAAAGGAGTCGGCTCTTCTTTTAGTTGACTAGCATGGATACTTTCACTTTATGCTAGCTCTTTAGTTTGATTTATAGAACCTTTTGATTTAGTTGCTAATTCTGTATGGCTGTTGATGTCCTTGAATATATGAGCTCGAATACACAATTAAATCATAGTAGACCTTTATGTAGGGATTAGTATGTAGAGATCTCTAAAACATCTTTATTTGAATTATTAAAGTTAACGTTCTGATTAAGTTTCCACTTCTTTCAAAATTTTATTTGGTTGATTATTATTTCACACTACAGTGCTCATGGGAGTTGCATCACAAGCCTCCCTTAAGGTAAACCTCTCTCTTCATTAGTGGGAAAGATTTAGGTTCTTCTAAAGGGGACTGTAGCTTTAATTTTGTTTTTAGATTCAGGTTCTTCTAAGTGGAGATTCTGGTCTAAATTATCATGAATAACTACTCATCAACGATTGATTTACTCTTCACATTAGGTTGCCATTATAAGTCAGGATTGGGATAGGTTGTGGATTAGAATGCATACTTCCGACATCTGACTAAATCAGAAACTCATATTGTTTGAAAAGATGACCCAACTTGCACGGGCATCCAAGGTGCCTACACTCATGGGTAACTTAAGAGTCCTACTTGTGTGATTGGCCTTTAGCCCTCTAGAAAAGAGAGGGTGGCAACAATTATTCCATGTAGAAGATAGATGCTCACATATTTGGAAGAGGATATACACTAAGCTTAATGAGAGAGAGGCCATTGGACTAGACACACTTAGAAGCAAGAGGTGCATTTTTACAGTAGAAACTTTCGTTTTGATTATTAATTTTTATTACATCTTTAATAAAGCTTTTTGGGAGTTGGGAGGTAAATGTGTGCTTTATTTGTAAAATGTTGGAACCAACCCCTTATGTAGGATGAATCAGAGTACAATCTGTTACAGAGGGTCTTCCAATATGTTTTGGATCAATGGAAGTTGTTTGAATCTTCTATTAACATAAAATATTTTTCTAGTATGTGATCACCATTATCCCATTCCCACAGTTTGCAATTCATCTCCCCTCTGACTCTATCTCCAAGTTCCAAACCTCTCCAAGCCAAAGATAGTTATTGTCCTATAGGTGGTGCTTTGTTTTTTTTCCCTTTTATGGCCAACAAAAAGGATGGTCACAACAAGGTAGTACTTGTATTTAATTTGGATTGTATTTTGTAATACAATGATTGTGGTAATTGTAGTTATATTTTCCTTTTTATTTGTGGTAATTGTGGCAGGGTGTGCTTGCAAATGATTGCAAATATTATATTTATTCTCCTAGTGGTATGGTTGTGTCACCATGGGGTGTACCTACCTTGTTATATTTCCATTTTTATATAGGTCATTTTTACGGGTATAGGAGCTTGGGAAAAGCGCAATAAAAGAGGGGAAATTATGCTGGATTTTTGGCAAAATTTAGCCCTTAGGTAAGTGGTCTTCCCTTAATCCTGTCGTCACGTCATTCTGTAAACGACGCGATTAGGTATCCTAAGGGATGATAAGCGATGGTCATGTGGCTGCAACACCGATTACAAGGGTCTATCATTGTGGGGCGTGACACTACAGTTTATGCTTAAATTGACTATCTTCATGCTTGTTTTCTCTTATTTGAATTTGACATTAATGTTTCATTTATTTTTTCTTTTTTCCCTTTGTTGTTTACAGCTCTACAATGGTTATTTTGACTATACTAGTTAGATTCAGATTTTGCAGATTCAGATGTAATGTATATTCTACAGATCTACATGCCCATCCTCCATTTTGGTGTTTGTTCTTCTTCCCTCTTAAATTATTAAAGTAATGATATAGAATCCACAACCACATGTGTTATAACTAAAAGTATATACAACAAAATAGAATGTAGCAATACTAGATGCACGAGTCAATCTACTTGTGGTAATACATTGATCTTCCATTCTTTGTAATTTGCATATCATTTTTTTTCATCACATGCCACCAGATATCTACAATAGTTTCAACTATTAAATTTTGTAGCATCAGTTATAATAATGGTTTAATATGAATTACACTATGAGATTGTATTTATATGGCCTAATTTGCTCTATTGAATAAATAGCTATAGCAAAATAATAGAATAGGAATGCCTTTCTTTACTTGTAGTATCGCATTCATTTATAGTGCTGGTACATTTTCTTTTCTCAAGTTAAGTCTAGTTTCTTTACATGTAGTATCATATTCATTCTTTTCTTAAATTCTACTTGCGTATCTCCATCTTAAAGCTTTTGGTGCTTATTCTATTGGCTACAATTAATAACCTGTGGTTCTTTGTATCCTTTCATTAAAAAAATCGGTGGACATGGACATGGAAGACAAGGTCACTTACAATGAAAAAGATATGCCTAACATGCAATAAGTGTCAAATGTTGATAAAGAAGAAAGTGTTTCTATAGGCTATGATGCTTCAGGTATGTATTTGCTCTGTGGACCTTATCACTCATCTAACTATCAAAAGGGCATAGATGTCAGTTAAATTTTTATATTTAAGAGTTGGATGCATTACTATATAGAAAAATTTAGTCTTTTTTTCGATGGAAGAAAGAATATGTGATTATAGTGTAGGAATTGATGGCTACTGACCACGATAGCCATCCTTTCCCCTTTCAAAAGATATAGCGTATGAAATCATGTTGTATCCTACCACTTTATAAACCAAGGATACTTGGAATAGTTGTTTTAAGCATGGTTCATGCTATTCAACAAAGTCTTGTTGGTACAATCAGGATCATTAGGTATAGCTAGATGATAAGGCTTAGGTGGTCACTAATTTAGTCATTTGGCTTCTTTTCAAAAACAACAGTCATTGGTCTTGCTAATGAACTGATCATAGTACAGTGCTATGCAAGGGCATTTTTCAAGTTGTTTAGTTTCTTGTCTATTTATTTCCTTGTGTGATTTTGCATTTCAAGACCATGCTATATTCCTTGATTTGAATGTTCTATTTGTCTATTGAAAAGCTAATATGCTTTCTTTTAAGAGGTTAAGTCCTAGAATAACATGGGATACATATGTGACCTTACTTGATGTGGAAACTGTCTTAGTTTCTTGAGAGGATTCCTTTCTCTGCCCATCTCCTATTTCATTAATGAATGCAATACCTGCTTTGCGCAAGTCAGAAGGAGTTGGGATGTAAAGGATGATTCAGTTGAGGATTTAGGAAGAGGTAAATGGCCCAAGGATTTAGACTTTGATGATGTGGGGAAGAAAAATAGTAAGGTGTAGTTTGGTGCTCTTTTTGGGCTAGCTCAAACATACAAGCCTATAAAATCTATTAGCTAGGCTGACTAGGTATGCAAAACAACAATGTTTTTCCTACTTGAGTTTGAAGTCCATGTTATGTAAGTGATTATTGTTAGTTGAAAATGCTAACCTCTTGAAAAAATTAATTGAAAATGGCAACTTGTGCATCTTCTTAAATGCTTGTCTTATTAGTTGAAAAGAATCAGCATTCCTACTTGAACTTCTTTCGGCTTTTCGATCTCCCACTTCTATCTTTGCAAATCCCTCTATTTATACTATATGTTCTCATATACATGGGTACAATTATATGACATGGTGAGGAGACAGAAAGGATGAGGCCAGACATCCCAAGGGGAGTCCAAATGCAAAGACTCATCTTAGAACACGTTTGGGGTAAGCCTTTCTTTATCTCCTATGCCCTTGATTCTATGTGATTGTCCTTATCTTGGATGTTGTGAAGAGTAGTTGGAGAACATTATTATCTTAGATGGAAATTTCTCAGTTATGTCTACAATGAACCTTAGTGAGTTAAGTGCATTTCTCTTGTTTGATTAGGCTACAATGTCCTTTTATCCTAGTGACATATGATCCAAACTAGTGTGTGGTAGAATTTGCCCCAACATACCTACATGCACAAAAATGTATGCATGCACACAGAAGTACTTGATGATACTTGTTGTGGCCAAGGTATAGGGAACCACATTGTTATATTTTAGCTATTAAGGTGAAGTGTCTAAATTGAACTAATGCATTGTTGCAAGTTCCTCCACTAGTATTTAACCCATTGCACAATATTCGACCCATATTTGTACTCCTTTAGTTGGAGTATAAAATGTGTACCATTTTTTATTTATTTCTGGATTAATTCACCTCAATTTGAAAAAATTGTTTTAAGATGAAAATTTTGTTCAAGATCCACATTGAAATGTGTTTTTGTGCAAATATAGTTTGATGTCTTCCAACTTAAGTGATGTTTAAATCTTACGTGTAATGATTTTCTTTTATCTAACATAATTCTTAAAAAAAAATGAAAAATTAGTGTTTGATATTGTGCGTATCATTGATATCACACTGCATGATGCCTCTTGGTGCAGTTGGTATTTGCCCTACTATTGTGCTACATCTCATATTTCAACAATGATTTTCCCTTCCTAGTGGTTTTTATATATTTGGAGAGTAAATTGGTCATAAATTGTTAATCAGTGGAGTCTTTCTTTGTAGATATGTGATTAAATCGAGCTTGGTTAGATATGCAAAAATAGCTATGCATTTGCATGATAAAGCAAGCGATGTGGCTCTACAATGCAAATGGATAACTATATGTTCATCTTTCCCCAAAAAATTACTTTCTATGATCAATGAAATGGTTCCATTTTATGATTTTGTTGTAGTGTAGTTTGTATTAATTTAGGTTCATGAAACATGAATAGCACCAGTGGTTTAGTGGTAGAATAGTACTTTTCCAAGATACAGACCCAAGTTCGATTCCTAGCTGGTGCATCTTTTCTTTGGTTCTAAGTTAAAGCATTCAATTTTTAATCTTTTTGTTTCATGAATTTCTTTATTGGAAAACAAAAATGGGAGGTTGTTCAAGGATGCAATCATGAAGTGCAACAGAATTATAAATAATTACATGATGCTAATTTCTTTCATGTGTTATGATGTCGTGCAACTTGTGTTTATGTAGGCAAATTATATCATCATTTTTTTTGTAAGGGCTATAACATGCAACATGTTTAATGATTTGCAATTGTGCATCACCTCAAGTTGATCAAGAGCCTTTGCAAGCTACTTAAGATCTCATAGTTGAGGTACCTAGAAATCAATGAACCATTGGAGCAATTGGAAGAAAACCCGAGGGCTTACATTTTGATGAACAACTTCTGGGATAGAAGCTACTTGTACTTTCTAGCCTTAGGCTAGAGTGTTGTCTATCAATTTACGAGTGTATAGAGCATGTTCGAAGGATACTTGTGGCTCATGTTGTTAATAATGCTTGTAGATACAATTTCCTTTTAGAATTATATGAAAAATTTATTCTGTTGGATACTAATCTATGATTTATCAATAATTTAATTTGTTATTTCAAAAGTCATATCTTGTTTATTTTTCTTTAATCCTACTTGCATAAAGGTAAACATTGTTATTGATGATGATGTAAGATATTCAGGATTGTAAAATTGAATAGAGTATGGTAGTCAAGATCTTTATATCTACACTGACGGATCTAGTGACAAATAGTCATGTTAGTATTATGTTCTAAATAAAATTAGAGTTATTGCCTACCATGACAGTTTTATTAACATTTTTCATCTTATACCGACGGATAAAATTGTCATTGCTACTATTGCCAAAATTAGACTTTGGATATGCGATTGTCGCTATAGCTGTATGTGCAACACGGACGATTTTTACCGTCGGTATAGGCTATAGCGACACCTCTTAAGACAACACCCCATTTAACTGTCGGAATGGCTCTTTATACCTACAGTGACAGTCATTTCGACTTATATCGATAGTTACTGGCCATTGGTATAGGTGTAGACTATTGTGTGAGGAACTGCTCTAAATATGAAGCCCTTTATATTAATTGGTGCTGCTTTACTTTTTCCTATTCTTTTACATAATTAATTATGTGTTTTGGAACTATGGGAATGGGGGGGGGTGGAGGCCGTAATCTTTCCACCTTTTACAACAACAATTTCCACTTTTGCCATCAGTTAAAAATCAATGGCAAAGTCCTTTTAATCGATGCCAAAAAGCAACGACGTAAGTAGTGTCGTTACTTTTTCTCGTCGGTTACAAGGAACATCCGACGTCAAAATATCATTCGCCCAGCGGATGAATTAGATCTTTTTCCGTCGATTGTATGAAAAAAGAGAGCATTTTTACATCACTTTTTCCCATGTTAACGCACTATTTTTTGAGTTTTAATGTTGTTTAAATGAAAGCGCCATCCCTTATACAAGCGATGGTAAAAATATGTTTGCCGTCACTTTATCAAGTAAGCGACAACAAATATCTTTTATTCTATATTAGTCTTACGTATCTTTTACCATCGGTTATTTTATAAATCGACGGTAAAAATATTTTTACCGTCGCTTTCATAAATAAGCGATGGTATATATTTTTTATGCAAGAGTACAGTTTTGTATTTTTATCGTCACTGTCTGTAATAAATGACAGCAAATAGTTATCTTTGTTAAAAAAATTACTTTTTAATATCGTCGGTTATAACCAACGGCAAAGGTAGGGATATATATTTTTTAATTCTAAAAATTAGGATCTTTTACGATCCTAAAAAAAATAGATAAATTCTTACATGTCAATCCCACGGTTATATCGGAGTTTGGTCTCTGATGGCAGCCCTTCAGGGCTGAGGTTCTTGCTTCATTGGGTTGACTGGTTGTGTTCCATACATTGGTTGTTGCTTGAACAAAATAGCTTTTAAGGGACCAACCAGAATCAAGAAAAAAAAAGTCCATATAGGAAACATGTGCCTAACAATAAGTTCTATATAATAAACCAACATTAGTCATCCTGGTGGATGGCTTGCGAGATTGATGAAAAGGTTTCGTACTTGAGATGTACCGGAGAGGATGCTATTGGCAAGTTCCTCATGAAGAGCCACCGGTAAAGGAGGCATCTGTTGCATTATACCAGGCATTTCCCTCATTCTGAACAAAAATAGAACCAATATTTGTATAATTAAATACTACAAGCTGCAATTGCATTAAAAAGAGAGGAGTTCTTGGTGTTGGGAATCGAAAGCACTACCTATTCAAAATGGTTGTGATGTTTTTGGTGTGAGACAATGGATTGATGTTCTCCTGCAACTGTAGAAAAGAAATAATACAGAAGGTAATTAAGCTGCATAGCCTATAGTTATTGATGCATCAATATGTTTCATCATCATATGGAAGAACCAAAAGAAGAAGTGGAATACCGCAAAAAGACAACATTGAAGACTTAAAAGAAAAAAAGAGGTGTGGTTGTAAAATTTAGTAGTCACTACTTGATAACTTAGGTTTAAGGGTGGTTGGATGGGTCCACTGCTTTCACACCCAAGTTTCCACTATTTTTTCTCAACTGGAATTTAGATTGGAATCATTGCAATTGGTGTTAGAGCCATGAACTAGCCGAAGATGTAGGAGCTAGGTGCTATGTAGGATTTAGGCTTAAGCATTTAGGTGCTACGTAGTAACACATACTAATATTATAAAGGTGAGGTGGGAGCCACTTCTAGTACATGTATGTGCCATCTTGAGAGTACTATATAACCCAATAATTAATTGATCATATGGACCCCGATAACGGTATCAGGATTTTAAGTGAGGAAGCTTGTAATACAATAGAAACAGAACCATCTTAGGAACTAGAAATAGCAAGATCTGAATATAAGAGTTGGAAAATACTAATTGATAACTTGGGCTAAAGTATCTTGTGGTTGGTTAAATCCAGTGGGTCCACAACCAACAAGATTTGAGGATTACTTTTTCTCAATTAGGTTTGTATCTAAGAACCAAGTCATTACGAGAACATTCTCTATGGCTCAGACCCTCAATACTTCCATATACGCATCTATGAACAAGAATCTAAGAAAAGGTGCACAAACATGCATGGCCAGTATTTTTTCATGGGCAACAAGGCCAATTGAAAGATATCATACTTTACAAAAATTTGACAAGTACTGCTCCATTTTTGGAATATTCAGGAAGTACCATTTTACTCTATAGTTGTCTGAGCAGGGTAAGGGGCACATACTTTTTTGTTGGGATTTTCATTTGGAAGGGGATAGAGCATATTTCTGATTTTGATTTCCATAACTTGTTCTATTTGAAAGGCAGTTGGTGAGGTGACCATAAACATATGTGAATAGCAGATGCAAATTTAATGACTGTATAAACTTTCTGCATACAGATACCAAGTTGCAAGGTACATACATGTTAGATATACAAATGTATGATATTGTATATGTTTCTTTCTCCAAGGGCCTGTGCACAAAAGCACACAAAGATTTAGTGGTCTCTCTTAAAGCTAAAGGCGATACACAAGGTTCAAAACCTACCATGTGTACTTATAGTAAATTAAATCATATTATTTTGTGACATACACCAGTTAGTTTCCAGTTGAAGTTGGGACATGTGCCTCAAACCCGAGAAAACTACAGGCAAATGGCTCATGATCATGATGATTTGCTTCTTGTATGAGGTTCAAATTTAACCTCATGGATTCATCTAGGTATCATTAACCTAAGAAAAAAATAATGAGGTATTCATCTTTTTTATTGTTTTTATGAGGTTTCGGTCTCTTCAACCTCAAGGAATACATGAAGAAACCACCTTGATATGCCTAGAACCCTTGAACCTTGAATAAGAAGGAACACTTTTGAAACTTTACCTTAAACAACTGAAGATTAGCCTCAACTTGGCCAAGCAGGTGGATGTTCTCCTCGAAGAGATGACTTGTTGCAGCATCTACCACTGGAAATAGTGAAGTATCAATACCAAATATAAAGACATGATCTGTGATAGAACCAATTTTCTTAGACACCAACCCCAATCATCCCAAAGTGCCAACTTGTGGCTAAAATTAAAATGTGAAGCCTTTAGAGAACCAATAGAAACTAGCTATTGGGAAAAGTCATTTCTTATGAAGTTTGCTAGTGATTTCTTATCTAAAATATGACAAAAAGAGGGAATACCCTTGATCCTTCTAAATTTGTAAGGAATAATGCAAAGAACTTCAAATATCTTCATATATCAAAAAACATTTTTTTTGAAAAGTTATAGAAAAACAAACTAAAAATATACCATACTTTATTTTTACATTACTTGTTCAAATGTGTGGCTTACATGTATACATTCATATCAAATGATCCACCTTTTAACATCATTAGCATAAGTTAAACAACTATACATTTACTCAACATGGAAATCGAAAAATATATGCATGGTCACATCCTGGAAACTGGTGATGTCCCTTTGCATTTCAGAGAGCTTGCCATCTGCTCTTTACATCAGTCTCATCTTTTACATGGCATATACATTAATTTGAATTAAACAAGAATATGTGCCAAAATGATGAAAATTAAAGAACTCTTAGATTTCCAATTACATAGGCAAATCTGCACCAGTAATATCTCAACACGCATAGAAGTAAAAACTCTTATGCATATCATTAATGGGAAAACCATGTTTATGTCGAAGACCTTGGACTAAGTTATAGACATACACCATTTTGTCGGTTGTTGATACTTTCATGCACCTTATTTTCCATTGAACCTTATAAACTTTACTCTCAAGGTAATAAAGGCTAACTCAAAGGAAAATTATAGCTAACATCATTTCTACTCTGAGGGTCCAAGAACTTATTACTACAAACCTTCACATGAAAAAGGATTAACATAGTCCATTCGAGGCATCATAAAAGGATATGCACCCATATTTGAAGGTTGGCAAGGTTGCATATTTGCATTTAGGGAAGGCTCCATCACCATGTCTTGAAAAAGGACCCATATTTAGCAACAAAAGGCATCGCATTAGTCCACTAGCATGGAATCCCACAATCATTCTAGAAAGTATTCTCTAAAGTATATATACCTAGTCTTTTGGTTTTTCCTTTCTTAGAATCAGATGAGAAGTAATCAATCTTGAGCTGAAGTATGTTGCCCATGAGCAAAGAAGTCACATAAGGACATGGATGCAGTTATGCTAATCTTGGCTTGTCTTGTCTCTTTATTGTCCATTTTACCTCATTATCTTTTTTCCCCTCATCATTTTAACCTCTCTATAACTATCAATTTTTTGTTAGGAGGACATTTGTGTCACCTCTTCAAAAAAGAAAGAAAGAAAAGAAAAGAAAAGAAAAGAAAAATGTTGGTTCTAAAAGAGGAAAAACGAATGCTCCTTTATCCTAACATCCTTACCATAAGTTGATCACATAAAGGATTCAACAAAACAATGCACAAAAAGCTTAGTGGAGCTAAGCCGGACTCAAGATAATTCCTTACCATAAACGATCACATAGTTCCTTTCTCCCTTTGTGGACTTCAAACCTGCCATGCCATCTACGAGAAAAAGGAGGCCACGTCAAATTATTACTAATGAGGCCACGTCAAACTTGTACGTCAGAAATTTGATAAACATCTAACTTTAGTCTACCAATGCATGCTATATTTATTCATTAAAAATAGCTAAGTTGACAATTTTATGATCTACATACTAGACACTACATCAACCCATACATGCTGACATCAACCAACACTTACATGCATTTTTCAAGTTGAGTGCCAAGTAGCAGAGTTGAGCAAAAACTAGTGATACATAGATAAGTTTTTTTTAGACATGTACCTTATTATTGTTAATTTCTTATGATTGGTTTTATTTTGTTTTCTTAAATTAAGGTGCAAAGCAAAACTTCACGGGAGAAGGATATGCAAGATCGGAGGGTGGGGAGCTGGCGGGTGGTGGTGGTCAGCAGTTGGGGGATGGGGGAAGAGGGGGAGGTTGAGGAGGGTGGTGGTGGTTGGCAATTGGGGGATGGGGGAGGAGGGGGGGTTGAGGAGGGGTGGTGTTGGTTGGAGATCAGGTGGGAGGAGGAGACAGAAATCAACAAGGAGCAAAAGGAGGGTGGGGGACTTACCGGACCAAAGGGGGGTGGAGGTCCCTCTTCGCCATGGAGACAGAGAAGAAGGGGGTAGCAGGAGACGAGGAGGAGGAGGAGTTAGTGCAATAGGAGGAAGGGGTGGGGCGACGAGGAAAATGAGTAGGAAGAGGAGAGGGTCAAGGAGGAGGAGGGAGACGAGGAGGAGGAGGAGGAGATGACGAGTCAGACAAAGAGGAAGATGAGGAGGAGGGCAACGAGGAGGACTTACCTAATGATGAGGAGGAGGGGTGGCAACGACAAGATTTGCTGATGAGGAGGAGAAGCTATGTGGGGGAGTTCTATGCAGTATAGGGAGGAGAGGGCTCTGCAAGAGTATAGGTGGTCTGACCTTTGCCATCGGTTTAATTAATAAGCGACAACAAATGGCTAATTTAATCCCAAATCTCGCACCCAAAATTTGGGGAGAAATTTTAACTCAACATTTGCCATTGCTTGTTATAATAACCAATGGTAAATGTCTAATTTAATCGTAAATCTCACACCCAAAATTTGTGGTGAAATTTTAAGCCGATATTTGCCATTGCTTTTTATAATACCGGACGACAAATTAATTATATATTACTTTTTGGATGATGTTTAGGCACTCAATTTAGTGTGGTATTCGCCATTGCTTATATCAAGTAGCGACGGCAAAAATATTTTTGCCGTCTCTTCCCAAACTGACTGTAAACAACCAATGACAGATCACCTCTTTCTAGTTGTGTTTCAACGTATCTAAATGATTTGTTGTAATAAGAGCAGCAGATTTTATTTCTCTTTGGACCTTTTCCTTAGTCTTCTGCTTTGATTTACTTTGCCCATCATCTTGGTTTTTAGAATTGTTGGGCTAATCCTCTTGTCTCCAATCAAATCTAGATTTTTTGGCATAGTAATGTCGATCTCTAGGTTTTTGTTGAATTTCCCCAAAGCCTCATGATTCGGATTTATGATAACAGATGCATTTTTTATTTCTGAAATTTATGCTCATGATTTTCATATTCAGCAAATGTTGTGATCTCATCTTCACTCTCTTGCGACTTGAATCTCTGGACCTTCGCTTTTGTGTGGGGATTTTAATTGTATTATTTCTTCTTCCGAAAAGATTGGGGGTCACCCTTTTCGCTCTTCCATTGCACACAATTTCGGGGATTTTATTGAGGATTCTTTTATATATTTGCTGCTTGAGGGTAACCAATTCTCATGGTGTAATGATCAATGAGATTTGGATAGAATCTATCGAAAATTGGACCGATGCCTCATAAATTCTGATTGGTGTGCCCTAAAGCCTTTTGGTTGTTATCCTACCTGAAGAAATTTAGATCATTCTCCCATCTTCCTCTCCTCTAAAGTGTAATCTCCTTAAGGTACATCACACTTCCATTTTCAAAACATGTGACTCATGTTGGTTAGTAATAATTGTAATCTAAGCAAGTGCATTTACAACACCCATGAGCCTATTGCTAAACTTTCTCTTAAGCTTCCCTTTCTTGGGTAGGAGCTTACTACTAAGAACAAAGCTGTTTTGGGGGATATTGCTAAAGCTTTCAAGTGGATGAGTAAAGACTTTCCCTTATTGACTCTCAACTTCAAGAATGTTGGGGTGATAGTCTTTTTTGACATTATGAAAGTGGACAAAAGAATCTTGAGGACCTACATACTAAATATCTAGGTTTTTCCTTGTTGCTTGGGTTTTCGTTCATGCTGTTGCTATGGGCTTCTTCGACTCCTTTAATGTCTTCTTGTCAACAACTTCTTTTTCTTTGTTTCCCTCCATTATTTCTTGTTTTATTTCTTCTTCTCTTCCAAGTGTCTTCTCTTATTTCCTCCACATTTCATCTTCTCTTTGGAGCCAATTTTCCTATTCAATCATTAAATTTAACTAATGACGTGATTTTTTTTTTATTTAATGCAATGAATTAGTAACATTTTACTTACTATAGAAGAGCCTCGATTGTCTTCCTCATTCTCTCTTGAATCTCTTCCTCGATATGTGAATAAAAATCATTAAAAAATTCAAGATTTGAACTAAAATACACCAATGATTTTTAAATATCACTAGTGATATTTGAGCTTTGACTTATGTCTGTGAAGTGCATATTGAAAATCACTAATGATCTTTCAAATATCACCAATGATTTTCACTATATCATTGGTGATATTTAGGCCCCGACTTGTATTGGTGATGTGCATATTGAAAATCACTGATGAGTGATATTTGGGTTTTGACTTGTATTGGTAAAGTGCATATTAAAAATCACCGATGATATTCCAAATATCACCATTGATTTTTTCTTTTGAAAAGGGACCGTTGATGTTCCAAATATCACTTCATTTTATATTGTTCATTAAGGAAATCACTAGTGATATTAAGCAAATATGGTTATCTATAGTTAGCCCAAGCTTATGGTGCTACTTTCTTCATTCTCCTACTGCTGCTCCTCCTTCTATTACTCATTGTCCTTCCCCTTATGCTCCTGCTTCTACTGCTCCCCCTCCAAATTCTACCTTCCGATGTTGTTCCTCCTCTTAGTGTTACTCTTCTTATTGTTGTTGCTTTTTCTTCTCTTCTTTTGTTTCCTCAAATTCAAGGTCTTTTTCTATTTCTTGATTTTGTATGCTTTGATTACTATGAGGGAATGCACTCAAGTTTCTTTTTAGTTTGTCTATTTATTCTTTCAAGCTTGAAATTTCTTCATCCTTCTTTATTTTTTTGATCAATTTTTTATTTCTTTTCTTAAGTGTCTTGTTCTCCTCCAAATTTTCAATATAGAGTGGGACAAAATAAAGAATCATATTCCCAAAGAAAACCCTACACCTCTTTATATAGAGAGAGGTGTTGGAAAAATTACATAAGAGAACTAGTCAGAAACGTAAAATAAGTAAATGGTCCCTATCAAACATAAAACGTAAAGGATAACTAGAGTGCTTAACACTTCCTCTTAATCTGGAGAATAGATATCTATCATATTCAGCTTGTTATAGCAAACCTCAAATGCAAATTTGGCAAGAGGCTTGGTAAACATACTTGCTGTCTGGTTCTCTGAGGAGACTGATGAGGTGAAGAGAAGTCCCTTCTGGATCAGATCTTTGGTGTAGTGGCAGTCAATCTCTACATGTTTCATATACTCATGAAACATGTGATTTTTGTTATGTAGGTAGTAGTTGCCCTATGGCCACATCTCATCTTCATAGGCTCCTTAATCTTGACATGCAAGTTAAGTAAGACAGATCTGATCCACAAAAGTTCAGCTGACGTCTATGCCAACGCTCTGTACTCTGACTCTATGATCGAGTGAGACACAACACTTTACTTCTTACTCCTCCAGGTTACCAGGTTATTAGTCACATAAGTACAGAATCCGGTAGTGGATTTCCTGTTAGAAAGGCATCCAACGTAGTCTGCATCTGAGTAACCCACTATGGACATAGAACTACCTTTCTTGATTAGTAGACCACATCCTAGTGCTTGTTTCAAGTACCTAAGCACCTACATAACAGCATCCTAGTGATACTTGGTCGGTCTATTGAGAAATTGACTCAGCTTGCCAACTGCAAGTGAGATGTCTGGACATGTAATGGTGAGGTACAACAGCTCCCCAATCAATTATTTGTAGGCTCTACTCTCTACAACCTATGACTTAGAATCATATAAATGCATCTTTAGATCCATGGGTATGTTGGTAGACTTGGATCCCAACATCGTAGTCTCCTAGAGTAAATTAAGAGCGTATTTCCTCTGGCTAAGGACAATACCACTTTTTCCTCTCACCACCTCTATGCCCAAGAAGTATCTTAATGAGCCTAAATCCTTCATAACAAATTTCTCTACCAACCTCTGCTTGACCTTAACTATCCCTATGTCATCATCATTGATTATAATGAGGTCATCTACATTAACGAGGAGCACCGTAATCCCTTTGTCTTTCTCACAAACAAGGAATGATCAGAAGTTGACCGAATGAGTCACATATCTTCGACAACCTCTGATAGTTTCTGAAACCATCCCTCGGACTTTGTTTAAGGTCATATATCGCCTTCTTCAACTTGCACAAACACTCCCCCTGAGCCTCGAAACCCAAGAGCTGCTGCATATACACCTCTTCTTATAGATCACCATACAAGAAGGCATTCTTGACATCCATCTGATACAATGGACAGTCAAAATGAACAATAATAGAAAAATGAATCTGCATAGTAGGAAGTCGAGCCACAAGGGAGAAGGTGTCAAAGAAATCTACCCCATAGGTTTAGATGAATCCCATTGTGACAAGCCGAGCCTTGTACCGAGAAACAGAACCATCAGGGTTGTACTTTACAATAAGGACCCAACGGTAGTCAACAGTGTGTGCACCAAATGGTAACGAAGTAAGATCCCATGTCAGCTAAGACTGGAGTGCAGCCATTGCATCCTCCATCGCCTGATGCCATTTTGGATCGAGCAAAGCTTACTGATAGGTGGTTGATATCTGTGCAGAAGTGAGGGCATCTGTGAACAAGGCAAATGGGTGACTCAGACACTAAAAGGAAACTGCCCCTACCACTTGATAGTGCACACAACCCTTGGGAGCCTTCCAAATAGCAATTGAAATCCATATCATTAGAGGGAGAAGGTGGAAAGCATCACCATCTGACTCCACAAATGGGGGTGAGAAGGTGGAAAAATTGTAATTAAGACTCTAATGGAGCATCCCGGGTTTAAGACAAGCTTGTAGAGATTTGGAAGAGGTGAGAGTAGAGAGGAAGAGATGAAGAAAATGAGTGGTAAGGGTCACCTTTTATAGGTGTAGTCATGGGGCCAAAAAGGTCCTTTTACAAGCTTTAACATTAATATCAGGACCTTTAGTAATGTTTATGAGTGTCACTGTAGGCGCACGACGCTGTAGCCAAACGCTCCATCTCTACTGTGTAGTGAGGATCCAAGTGCTCAGAGGGTGCCCATTTCGCATGTTCAGCCATTTCACGTGCCCATCATGTCCACATGATCTCAACTGTCCGATCAAGAGATCGAACGACTTAAAATCCACATGCGCCTCTTCACCTCTAGACGTTTCGCGCGCCCACGTCAGATTGGGCGTGCGGATTAGTGTCAGATCGCGTGTGCAAATTGGCCTCCATCCAGTGCGTCACGTAGCCGCATCCGAGCCATTCATCTTAGATTGGGTAGCCAAATTTCATCCGTGCTCTCTTGTTGCTTCGATTTGAGGCGAGGCAGATTCGATCGCGTGCCTTTGTGTTGCGTGTGAGTAGCGCAACCAATGCGGCAACACTTCGACTTTGTCATGTTTCTGATTAATGCTCCCTCATCCTCGGTCATTGGATGAAGATACAACAGTTGAAAATGCACGATCATCTTCTTTTGATGATAAGTGAAGGCGACGAGGCTTCGTTTTGGTCGTTGGATCGAGATCCAATGGCTAAGATTAAAGATGGCAGGGGTGTTTGAGAAGGCAACGACCGATTTGGAGGGTCTGCATTTGTACAATCTAACTTAAATGCATGATGATGCATGTTATGCAATATTTATAATAATGAATGTTTCTATGACACTAGAAACATGCATAAATAGGCATTTTAGGCCAATTAGATGTATACACATCACACCCCCATGCCTATCTTTTGCTAGTCCCTAACAAAACTATATGCTATTTATAAAAGAATGGGGATCAGAATTCTTGGACAAAAGTTATTTTTCAACACTAGGAAATTTCTACTAAGGACTTGAACTACTGAGACACAATTGCACCTGGGTGTCTGCCAAAATGTAAATTGCCCAAGCCCTCACCTTATTGAAAGGCAAAAGCATCTTTTTCTTTTTCTTCTTTTTCTAATTTTTTTGGATTTTTGAGTTTAAGGTTTCGAGGTAGCTTTCTATGGCTACCCAACCCACCCAAGACTCGAAGAGAACTTTAAGTACTAAGCATATTTTTATGTGAATGTGATAGACTCACTAATCGGCAATCAGAATGGATTTCGAGTTTCTATGCCCCTAGGTGACGTTAAAATTTTGCCTAAAGGTGTATTTGTTTGTAGCTTTCTCCCTTCTTTTATTTTTTTGGGTCAACACAAGGGCGAACCCAGTGTATATCTCCTCGGATTATTCTACTTCCCCGCTTCTTCCTAAGTGTTTAGGAATTATACATGCATTTCATGAGCTGGGATCTGGGTAACTGGTCGCTGAGCTATTACCATCGACAACTTACCAGCCATAATTGTGCGGTGAAGTATGGCCTATTTCTTTTTTTTTTCTTCTTTTCTATTTCTTTTTATTTATTTTTAAAATTTTTCTATATATTTTTTTTCTTTTTTTTTCTTTTAAGTAGGTGGCTTCCTTGATCTAAGATTTACCTAAAGGCAGCAAAAAGAGGATGGTCATGTGGTTAGGCTCTGGATAACTGGCCAATGAGCTGCTACCACAACAACTTGCCAGCTATACCACCCTAGAAGGTTCATTAGCTACCTAATTTCCATTAAAATAGTCAAAAAGTGAGTCAGTGCAAAGAGTGTGTAGATGCTTAGGCTTAAAGTCCCAGCAAATTAAAGGGTGGGTTGATAAGTTGTGTACTTATCACCCCAACTTATTTAACCAATTAGAAATGAATTTTTAAATGGCGAGGACTTGAGAAACAAGTCCACATTTTAGTGGACACCTAGACTGATTAACCCCGAAAACCTGAAGAATCTAAATGTTTAGGTCCTAATGTATCATTACCTAAAGTTGAAAAATTCTAATGCCCAAGCTCTCTTTTCCTAATTCAAATTTTTTCTTTTTTTTCAAACATAAAGAGAAAATAAAAAGAATCTATGGAGCTAACAAGATGATTTAGATAATGATATCTACCCCCCATGCCTATCTATGCAATGTCATTGTATTAAAAAGACATGAAACAAAATGGAGTAGAGTAGAAGGCACCTGAATTTCATGATTACAGGTTGGCTCTGAGATGGAAAGAGATTGTATGCGTGCTTAATTTAGTGTGTTCAGCTAGGCACACTATACAAACAAAGAGGAAATAAATAATTCACAGATGTAGGTTAGAATCAGAATAAGGAGATCAATTTTTGGACTTGCGAGGAGGTGCCCACAAATGTGGACCAGATTGTGGTGTAGACCCATGTCCCAAGGTTGAGTGTATCTAAGTTTCTGAATAAAAATTACCCAAAACCTGAGATCAGTATGCAAGTTGGGTCGGGTCTACGATTTGTGAGGATGCAATCCAAGTCCAAAAAGTCGGATAATAGGAAAATCAAGATAAAAAAGATAATTAGTTAATTTGTGCTTGGGTTGGATGTCCTCTGAGTTGAAAATGTGATAAGGGTCCTTGTAGAAGGTTGGTGGTTCAGGTCTATAGGAACCTTTAGACTCAAATTTCTACTTCCCCTAGAATTGGCTTCCCATATCTTCATTTCCCAGTTCCTATCCTCCATAATCATAATGTCTGGGACCTCGTAAATGTCATCATCCCCGTATAAAATACCCAGTCCAAGATTTATGGCAGAATCAGAGTTGACTTGGGTCTAGTGATCTCAAAAATTAAATTGCCATTATGCTCAATGGGGTGTGATTGAGGAATAGGGCTATGAATTGAATCATCGATGAAAACAGGATTTTTATCTTCCAAGATAGCCCCAATAGGATCAATTTCCTCAATTATATGGCCATCAAATGATTCATCGAATTCCTTAAGCCCAGGCGTCTCACTAAAATCGTTTCCCTCAAACTCAGGTGAGGCTTCACATATCAATTCTTCTCCTTCAGAATCAATGAATTTTGAATCTGCATTCATATATGTCTCAAAATCATTTATCATTTCCTGGTTCATAGAGACATTTTTCCTCATACCCTGGCTCAGGGATTTTGGGTGAAGAAATCAATTCATCCACAATTGGTTGCTGTAGACGAACTTGGTCATCCTTGATTTTGTAAAATGTGTACTCCCCTACAGGTGCTTGAGCAGATTCTGACATTGGCTCTCTTGAAGGGGGTTCATCTTGGGAATTATCCCAAGATTGGACTAGAGCAATTATAAATCTCATCCTCAATTTTGATAACTTCCCAAGTAAAAACCCACCCGGGTCCTTATCCTTAACATTTTGGAGCTAATCCAACAACAATATTTGCTAAGATCGTCAATCATTTGAATCAAAGGCTCCAATTCTTTAGTGCAGGGTGTTGGCTTAGCTTCTAAAGATTGAATGATATTCCTTAAGTTAACCAACACCCTATCTTGGACCTGGTTCACCTGAACCAAATGGTTTGGTTTAGGGTTGGGTGGGTTTGGTTTCAGTCTAGGGGAGTCAACAAATTGAGGTTCTTGATACCCTCCCTAATAATAGGTCGTTTCTGATTGTTCATAAAGTGCTGGTGACCCATATGTAGTGTAATTTGGGGAAGGGTAAGAGTTGTAATCAGGATATCCTTCTTGATTATAGATCGCGTTAAATTGATCATCAACGGGTGGAGATCTATAATCATTATAGCTCAGAGAAGGATATAAATCACAATCAAGGTGCTTAGGGTTAGGCCCTGAGCACGAAGGTCTGGAACTGTATCCCCAATCCAAATTATCCCAACTAGTAGTTGGTTGATTACAGCACGGGTTGGGATAATAATCATCATATTGGGGATAAGAAATGTCAGGAGGGTAGGAGTGGAAATGTCTGTAGGATGTGGAAGGATCCATGACAAAATGGGAGGAAGAAAGGTGCCCTATAGTACAAACAATCAAACTTGTCCTTAGGTGGGATAGCCTAAAGACCTACAGACTCTTAGAATTCGTCTTGAGATGAAAAGAACAATTTGGTCTACTTCTTTCTGGTCAATCCAACTAGTTAAAGGGAGGGATTGGGGAAAAGGTTCTTCCCTTGGCTTTCGCCTTAGGTTCCTTTAATATCCCCAACCGCGATCGTTTGACTCTACTCCCCTAGCTAGACATCAGATTGAACAGTTGAAGCAGATTAATCGAAAATAATCTCAATCTGGACCTCAAAGAGTGAGTTCAATTCTTAAGGGCAACGTCTACTCTATTTTAATTAGACTTAGGTTTGAATGTGATTTGGAATGTGATGGGCCCTTTATCAGGGTTGTGCCCTTAAAGATTAGTTTTGATGCGTGTGCTTACACAACCAATGATTTTCAAGTAAGATTATTTTTGGATGCGGTGAATTTTGGGGTTTAAATCTTGTTTAGTAGCTTTTAGGATTTAACTTTAGGTGTATTCAATCAAGTTCAATTGGCAAACCAAGTTTTGAAAGCATAGGTGCAGATGTCTTCCTTTAAAGCTTAAAAAGAAAGTGGAGTGCTTGGTTAATCCCTAAAAGTTGAATCCTATGTGGCAAGCTACTGATGAGTTGTTTTTAGATGAAGTGGTGCGGCCCAAACAACTCAAGCAATTGGCCTTAATGCACCACAGAGTTAGGCACACAAATGATTACCTAGTCTGATTTCTACTCAATTATGTGTTGATGAGTATGCTAGTTTGAAAGATCAGATTACCGATTGAGTATGAAGAATCGGAAGAGGTTGTGTACCTCTGTGGAATTTTTTTTAAGTTTTTTATATGCGGAGGGTGAGACGAGTGAAGGTGCCAAACAAACAACCAAGACTAATCGTAGGACTTATGCAAGCTCCTAGGTTAATTAGGGTTTGTGTTATTACGTGATGGAATGAAAACTAGTGGGTGGGAGATAGGGTATACTTACAGACCCTTCAACAGTACTTTACTCTAATTTATCGCTTTTGCTCTCCTCAAGAGAGTACCTGCAATCACAGTAAGAAAAGAGAAAAGTGAGGTAAATGATCAATAAGGCAAAAAACATGGGAAATCAAAGGGTGTTGCCTCCCAGTCAACGGAAACAAAATCTTGAACGTGATCTCTACACTAAGAGATTTGCGTTCAAAAATCCTATCATTTAGTCGCATAAAATTCCATCAAATAGATAATTTAATCGAAACTCTTGTGAGTCTTGGGTCGAACACGGGGAGGTGAACATTTCATCAAAAATCGCTTTTATGATTATTGTCACGAAGCAGATTAGCTGGTCGAATTAAATCTACGCTAGCCACCTACTTAAAGAATAATTAATAGAAGAGAGGAAAAGAGTAATACAAATAAAGAGAAAATAGGGAGAGAACAAACAAATATTTCATAACCACAGAATCAGGTTCATTACATCTAATCGCTACACTAGAAAGTAGGAAATCTATACTAAAAGCGATAAAAGAGAAGGTTATGAGAATTTATCCTCCTCAACAACTGCTTGGAGGACGAGCTACGTTGACGGGGTGCCCGGATGAGGGTGTGAGATGTTGGATGAAGAAGAACGAAGACGGAGGAAGGAGGATAGAGCAGGGCGACGTCGCAGTGGGATCCGCTTCCTAAACGATGTTGAGAGGATGACTGCGGGCACTCCATGAATGGGGGTGAGAAGGTGGAAAACTTGTATTGAAGACTTTAATGGAGCATCCCGAGTTTGGGACAAGCTCGTAGAGCTTTGGGGGGGGTGAGAGTAGAGAGGAACAGATGAAGAAAATGAGTGGTAGGGGTCCCTTTATAGGTGTACTCATGGGGGCAAGAGGGTCATTTTATAAGCTTTAACATTAATATCAGGACCTTTAGTGACGTTTATGAGCATCACTGTAGGTGAATGATGTTGTAGCCGTGCACTCCGTCTCCATCATTTGATGAGGATCCAAGCACTTAGACCGCGCTACGTCGCTCGCTCTTCACCTTAGCTGTTTCACGCCCCCATCATGTCCACACGATCTCAACCATCCAATTAAGAGATCGGACGACTTAAAATCCATGCGCACCTCTTCACCTCTAAACGTTCTGTGCACCTGCGTCAGATTGGGCATGCGGATCGGCATTAGATCACGCATGCAAATTCTCCTTCATCCAGCGTGCCATGTAGCCGCATTTGAGTTGTTCATCTTAGATCAAGCAACCGAATATCATCCTCACCCGCTTATCGCTTCGATTTGAGGCGAGGTCGCTTCAACCGCGTGCCTCTACGTTGCATGTGAGTGGCACAACCAATGTGGCAGTGCTTCAACTTTGTCATGTTTCTGATTTAATGCTCCCTCGTCCTCGGCCGTTGGATGAAGATCCAACGGCTAAAAACACACGATCATCTTCTTTTGATGATAAGTGAAGGCGGCGAGTCTTCGTCTCAGCTGTTGGATCTCGATCCAACGGCTAAGATTAAAGATGGCGAGGGTGTTTGAGAAGGCAGCGGTCGGTTTGTAGGGTCTGGATGGTGCCATGTGGTGCCATCTGGACCATCCATCTTCTCTTTCTTGTAAGTGGTGCCACTGATGTCGGATTGAACCGATTTTTACATCATTGGGTTGTGCGAAATCGAGGTTTTAAATGCTGCATTGTAGTATAGGTCGAAATTACTTGAAAACAGATAAAATTTATAGCTCGAATGAAAGTTCGAGGTCGTTCACTGGGAGTAAATAGGAATTCAATCTCTAATCGCAAATAATATGTAATTGAGCATAAGATTCAAGCCAAATAACACCAAGAAATAAATAATAATTACTCAGAAATGATAATCAATGTAATGAATAAATTTAACAATAGTTATGCATGGAAAAAAGAATCTCAAAGCAAAAGCAATGGTGATTTAGATCACCAATTATTCAATTTAGGCATATATGCATTGAGTTCAAATAATGCAACAGTGCCATCAACTGTTCAAACTTAGGTACTCAAATATATCAACAATATCAACTGCTTTTACCAAAGTCAGACATCGCCTTAAACCATCAGACGACTTAAACATGCATTTGCTACAGTGCTCCTTTTATTCTTCTTCTGTTGCTATTCTTCTCCTTCTTTCTTTCTCCTTCTTAAGCCTCTTCTACCTTGGCTTCTCTTTTCTTCTCTTCTTCCTATGTGGTTGTCTTGCCTCTTTTAGGTCTTCTCCTCTTCTTCACACATAGATGGGGGTTTCTTCTTCAAACGGCTAAGTGTCAACCGTTGATCTTCAGAGCAAAACCCCCCAACCCCCATGCTCTCTGTTTCTTCTCTCTCTAGGTCAACCTCTTTCACGCCCTCCCAGGGCCATGCATGGTAGCCAGTTATTGGGTAATCGAAGGATCTGCGTACCCAGGTCCAGGGCTACAGGCGTGGGTCATAGCCGAGGAGTGAAAGGCTAGGTTAAGTGGGTAAGTGGGTAAGGTGCTGGGGACTCGACCCTAGTGTACTGGGTGAAAAGCTCATGTGACAAAATCCTCTTATGCGAGGCTGGATGCTCAGTGGATTCCGAGGTGGGACTAAATGTCCCACCTTCCTTGCGTGCATCTATGGCTGGATTGCTTGCTCAATTGAGGCAGCTGCTGAGGGTATGGCCTTCAATCGAGGCCTTGGAATGAGACCTGAAGCCACTCCACGCTGCCTGGGGATGTTACCTAAGGCTCGCAATGCCTGGAGCTCGACTAGTGAAAGCAGTGATGGCGGAGGTGGCAAAGCTCCGGCGAATACACCTACAGAGAAGAATACGGCCTTGTGACCTCATCAGATAGTTTAGTAGGCTTCGTCGTAGCACGACGAACATGGTGGTGGGTGCAGCATGAGGCAAGGAGCGTTGTGGAGGTCAGACGGAGTCGGGAACAGTCGGAGAAGGTGGGTTTGTTTAGGGGTATGTTCAGGTGTGTGAATGGAAAGATAATGAGGGGGCTTTTGTGCAGGAGGATGAGGGGAAGGTTATGGGGTGGTCGGCAAGGCAGATGGAGGGGAGTAGCGACGGAGGTGCCTCACCGGAGGGATTGCCGGAGACGGGGAAGGCGAAGGTGAATGGTGTCGTCGAGGGTCGAAATTGGGATTTAGAGAGCGGGAAAGAGAGTGTAAACCTAAATAAGCCTAACTAACCTAATTTAAGTGGACGAAATGGGGAGAACAACACCAATGTTGGTAGGCCAGCACCGAGGAAGAAAGCACTTTGGTAGAGGGGGACAGCGATAACGATGGAGAGAGAGCGACGACAACTGGTATTGCATGACGTGGAGGAAGGTGATGAAGAAGAATCCACTGCCGGTATTGCGGTCGGATGATGAAGAGAGGTAGGGAGAGTTGTCGGAGCTCGAGGAGCTATTTGGCCAAAATAGGAGAGAGGAATTTGGGGAATTTTCGGCCGAAATCGAGTCTGAGGAACTTGGTCTAATCCAGAGATTCTTTTATAGGCCTTTGGAGGATGATTTGAGCTTGGTAAGCAAGCTTCCCAAGCTTGGAAGGTCACCGGAGATGAAAGCTTGAAAGATACCCAAATCTCTCATGCGAACGCATGAGAGATTTGGGTATCTTTCAAGCTTTCATCGCATGAGAGATTGGGAAGGTTGTTGTACTCATGACCGGATTCATTGGAGAGAGCTCCTCAAGGAATCTCGCTTCCAATTTTGGAAATGATTGAGCGAGAAATCATGGAGATCTTCCCATTTGAAGGTTGCCGGAGTTGTAGGAATATGATTTTGGTGTGGAAGGGATCTATTTGTGAAGATGATGATAAAGTTGGGGGGCTATTTGTAAGAAATTCAAAAGTTAAGGGCAGAGTGTGAGATAAAAGAATCAGATAGGACTAAATTGCAAACTAGGTCAAGATGATCTCAGATTGGGCCCAAATTTTGGTACAAACCTAATTTAGACCCAAGGAATCCAATGGTAAAGTTATATTTAGGTTTTTACTAAGTTTGATTGGAGAAATTGTGTAATTACCCAATTTAGGGTAAAAGTCTATTTGTGGCTCTGTTCTGGGTCAAGATAGTTTCTGATGGTCAAATTGAAGGTACCAAACCCTAGAGAATATTTTTATATGAATTTTAAAGGGTTTAGGTGAATTTTATCCTGACCAGAACCTTAGTTAATTAAGCAGGTCTATTTTTAGGATTTCGGAAGTCATTTAATTTTAGAAACATGCGGAAACCCATTTCTGCTTGCACTAATCCACTTGTTAAACTTTTAAGATCATTTGACCCTTAACTAATCCCTAGAGAAACTTGTGGTTATTCTCCATTCATGATATGATGGTAAAATTACTATTTTAACCCTGGTTTCTTGCATATCTCTCTGAAAGGATTTGCAATGAATTATGGCCTTCTGATGGTTATGTAAGAGTATTTATTGATGAAAATTGACTAAATAAAGCTAGATATGATTGATGATGACATTATCATCATACCCCCATGCCTAACTTTTGCTAGTTCCTTAGCAAAATCTTACGGAATTAACTCAAATTCTAGACTATATGTTCAGATTTCTGATGTGTGCTTTTTTTTTGTAGATTAGGTCAGAATGCCAATAGTAGGCCTAGAGGTACTCAAGTACCAACCAAGATTCGGACCTGACCAGCTTTAGCTTTAGTACACCGTGAAGGTTTCTAAGACCCGTAGGAACTAACCTAGGGTTCGTTGAACTTCGCGGTTAAAGCACCCGTGCTTAAAACATGTTTAGTCCTGGTTCAGTTTCAATGTGTTTTTGTAAGAGAGAGACAGAAGTTTTTTTGCATTTTTGGAGAGTTGTCTTTCTCTTTTCTTTTCTTTATTTCTAGCTTCGGATTGGATTTGCAACACGGTCTGTATCGGATTCCTTGCTCCCACCATAAATCCTCACAGGGTCCCTGGCGTTCGATGCTTCGAGATAGCATCGCCCATGGCAACCCCCAGAACCCTAGCTTTCGACACTTTGGGATAGTGCTGCCCATGGTGTTCTGTAGCTAAATTCAGGCCCTGGCAATTGACATTTTGGGATAATCCTGCCCATGGCACCTGAATCAGCACAAGGTGCTTACGTGCCCTCTGTAGGATATTTAGACATCCTAGGAGACAAGCATCAAGGAGACGGTATGTTATTGTGCATCTTCGAGGGGAATTTCTAGCCTCTCCGTGCTGGGAACTCATCCAAATCAACTTGTATTGATAAGCCGCTCCTAATCTAGGTAGCTTTTTCAGAACAAAATTAATGCTTTTGCGTGATTTTGATAATTAAGTGCACTGAACCAGACTGTGTGTGGATTAGGGTGCTTAGGCTACCAAGTCCTGCAAACTAGAGGTCAGTTAACGATGCCGAATAAACCCTAAGCCTTAGACCTAATACTTAAGCTTCGCATTTTCCTCAACCTCTTGAAGACTTTCCAGATCTTAACGAATTCTTGAATTTTTAAGCCTAAACATAGCCCAAGAGGCCTAAGATCAGCGTTTATACTAATCTCTTTTGTCTCTTAGCACTTTTGTTTATCTTTTTCTTCTTATGATTTGATTTAGAACTTAAATAGATTCCATAATCTTTTACTAATGACTACATCTTTTTTGTTTCAAATTGTGCTCCTTTTTGACATTTCAAAATCACCTCCCCTTTTCCTCTTCTCAAGAATGATTTGCATTTAATTTTTTCAAAATTTCCTCCCCTTTCTCAATTTATTATTCATTTTGTTTTTTTTTTGGGATATGTATTTTTTGTGAGAATCCTTCAGAACTGTGAATTTTTGTGTGTTTGCACTTTAACACCCCCCATGCTTAAGTTTTCAATGTCATTATAAATGGAGGGTGGTTAGATGCGAAACTCCCCTATAGTTTTATTATTTCGTCGTAGTATAGCATAGAGAAGTGGTTACCAGTTTAATACAATTTGTTACTCGGAAAAAGAGTTCCCGAGGTCGAACTCAGGGAGCAAGTTGTATTCTAGAAGTATAAGGTTTCTATTACAAAAAAAATAAGAGAGAGAGAGGGAGAAATAAATCTGAGTCTTGTGGCTTCTCTTCTCTCTCTTAGCTTATCTTCTTCTTCTTCTCTGCCTTCAGTTCTTCTTCTGCTTCTTCTTATTTCTTTTCTTCTTCAGAGCTTCTCGTCTTCTTCTCTTTATCTTCTCTTCTTTCTGCCTCAGCTGCAGAACTCTTCTGCCTTGTGGTCCCTTTGCCTTGCTCAGTTGTACGGCTTCTTCTTTCTTCTTCTTTTCTTCCTCTGTAGAGTGTCGTCTGATTTTCCAATCAGACAACTTAAATTGCCACTGCTACAGTGCTGCTTGGTGCTCCTCCTTCTTCTTCCTTCAGTCTTTCTTCGTCGGCCTTCTTCTCTGCCTCGCTTTTCTTCTTCTTCTCTGCCTCGGCCTGTTCCTGCACACACCACAGCCAACGCAAAACCTACCCCTTTCCCTCTACCTGAACGTCTATCTCTTTCTCAGACTTCGCACATAGGATAGCTCTCCCAGAGCCGCTGGGTAATCAGGTCGGGCTTCGTACCCGTGACCAGGCGTACCGGCGTGAATGGTACGCGAGGAGTGCGCAGGTGGGGTGTCGGGTCAAGTCCGTCGGATCCGTGTGGTGAGCTCGCGGACCGGGCGGGTGAGGGCGTGGGACCTCACCCCGGTGCGTTCGGAGGCGAACAGTCCATTTCACTTTTACAATTTATACCGGTGTGGCGCTTCAAAATCTTTCGAGGTGGGACTAAATGTCCCACCCCAATTTGGCGCCTGCAGCTGAGAAAGCTTCAGGCAATCGTGGACGTTGTGAGGTCTCTTCTTTAGCTGAAGGCTTGGGTAGCTGTGTGGTTGCAATCCACGCGTCCTGGAGCGCAGGCCTGGGCGGGAGCAGAGCTGTAGCTGCAGGTTGAAGAAGCTTCACCTGTTCGGCAATGGCGGCGGAGGACGGGTAACTTGTTCACAGAGATACGGCCTCTCGGCCTAGTCAGAAGGTGCAGGGAGCTTCGTCGGAGTGCGGCGAAGCTCGAGCGGGTGGTGGCAAGGCGTGGGGCGGCATGTAGGGGATGCCCTAGGTCGGACTGTGGCCGGGGGAATGGTTTGTTCGGGGGAGCGTTATGGAGGTGTGGAGTGGCAGTGGAGGGGTGGGGGGTGTTCAGTGTGATGAGGCGGAGGTTCGGTGCGGGTCGGCGAGGCTTGTGAGGCTGTGGAGCGATGGGGGCGTCTCGCCGGAGGGTAGCCGGAGACGAAGGGGGTGATGGTGGTCAGGGTCGGTCGAGGGCTTAATTGAACAAATTGAAGTAGGGAAAAGAAAGAGGAGAGGAAGGGAAGTAGTTCTAACTTACTTGCAACGATGAAGGGGGAGGAGCAGGGCGACAGTCGTATCGACTGTCGTCGGAGAAGAAGATACCCAGTGGGGGAGGACGGCGGCGACGACGGGGCTGAAGCAGTGCGCGCGGGTATTGCGCGACGCGGAGGAGAATCAGGAGGCAGTCTCTGCCACTAGTTTTGTGGCAGAGCGAAGAGGAAAGGAAAGGGAGCTCGCCGGAGCTCGCTGGGTGCCTGCCGGAGTGGGAGGAGAGGAAAGTTGTGGGTGATTCTCCGTCAGAATCGAGCTCCTGAGTTCGACAGACGGGGGAGGCTTTTATAGAGGCAAAATCAGAGAGGAGGGCGGAGGGAGGCAACGTGCCTCCCTCACCGGAGGATGGCCGGATTGCAACCCATACCTTCCACGCGTTCGCACGGAGGGTGTGGGCGATGGCAGAGATCGTGGAGGTGTCCCTGCGACACACCCCATTCAACTGGCAGAGGGCCCCCCTCACCTTGCGCGGTGCCATGCCTCGCCGGAGCATGGCGCTACTCAGGGTTTTGCAGGGAGGACCCAAATGCAAAAACGATGAAGACCTAGGAGCCAAAATGCGAGGGTTTCAAAAGTTGAGGGTCAAAAAGTAATGGATGAGGACCAAAATGCAAAGTCGGTCAAGAAGGTCTCTTCTTAGGCTCAAGTTTTTATGCATGACTAAATGGGACCTAAGGATTCTAATGGTGAATTTTATTTCTAGGTCAGACCTTGTTTGACCAGCCAATTTACGTAAAAACCCAAATTAAATCATTAATTGGGCATGGTTCTCAATGTAGGTCAACATGGGTTTCTATGGACAAATTGAAGATTCTAAACCCTAGATATTATTTTTATATGAATTTTAGAGTGCTTAGTAGATTTTTTCTTTGCCTCGAACCTCGTGAATTGGAGTGGATTTGTTTTAGGGTTACAGATTGTCATTTAATTCCTTGGAGTTACTGTAGCCCTTATCAGATCAGATCATCCCACTTTCCTTCTTATTAGGTTAGTTTGACCTATGTTTGGATCCTGAGTTACCCTATTTGCAGATTGTGCTGGTAAAATTGCATTTTTACCCCTTATGACTTATTTTCTTCTTAAACTCAGAATTCTCTGAGTTAAGCCTTTCCTTGAGTTATGTAGGAGCTTTTATCCTCTGTATTAGGTCAAAATGAGCTAGTTATGGCTCATAATGAGGTTCTCATCATACCCCCATGCCTAGCTTTTGCTAGTCCCTTAGCAAAAAAACTTAAGGTTTCAACCTTTGTTCTAAACCATGAAGTTCTTAATAGCTTCAGATAAGTGCTTTTTCATTTGAGCTTAGATTAGGTTAGAATGCTGACCATAGGCGTAAAAGGTACTCTAGTACCAATCAAGATCCAGATCTGTCTAGCCTCAGCCTCAGTCCTTAGCAAAGGTTTTTAAGGCCTACAAGAACTAACCCAAGGTCTATTGGACTTTGTGGTTAAAGCACCCGTGCTTGAAATGATTTTAGCCTTGGCTCAGTTCGCAGTGCATTTTGTAAGAGAGAGAGATAGAAAATTTTTCTGTTTGGAGAGTTTTCTCTCTTTTTCTTTTTAATTCTAACTTAGGATTGGCTTTTCAACACGGTCTGTATCAGATTCCTTGCTCCCATCATCAATCCTCAAGGGTTCCTGGCAATCGATGCTTCGAGATAGCACCGCCCATGGCAACCCCCAGAACCCTGGCTATTGAGATTTCGAGATAATCCCATCCATGGTGTTCCGTGGCTGAATCCAGACCCTGGTAATTGATACTTCGTGATAATGCCATCCATGGAATCTGAACCAGCAGAGTGCTTACACGCCCCCAGTAGGATATGTAGATATCCTAAGAGACAAGCACCGAGGAGATGATATTTTTTTACGCATCTTCGAGGGGATTTCCCACCTCTCTGCGCTGGGAACTCGTCCAAATCAACTTGTATTGATCGGCCGCTCCTACTCTAGGTGTACTTTTCAGAATTTTGCGACGCTTCTGCGTGATTTTGATTTTTACACTTACTGAACCAGGCTGTGTGTGAGGTTAGGGTGCTTAGGTTACTGAGTCCCGTAGACCAAAAGTTAGTTAATGAGGTCAAATACTCCCTAAGCCTTAGACCTAATACTTTCAGCTTTTCATTTTTCTCAACCTCTTGAAGAGTGTCTAGATCTTAATGGGTACTAAGAGTTTATCCAAGAATGCCTAAAGTTTGCATTCTTACTAATCCCATTGTGCACTTTTCAGTTCTTTTCTTGAATGAGGTCTAGAACTTAGGTTAATTCCTTAGTTCCTTACTAATGACTATCACTTTTTCTCACATTTTTGTGCTCCTTTTTCATTTTGTTTCTTTTCCTTCTCTCACAAAATTTCCTTCTCTCTTTTTTTTTTTTAATACAATTTTTATGGTGTTTATGGCATATGTGAATTTTTTTATTTAAAACCTTTTCTTACAAGTTTTGCACTTTTATACCCCCCATGCCTAAGGTTTGCAATGTCCTCATTGTGACTTAGGGGGTTTTTTATTTACTTAGTTCATTCCTTAAGACAGAAATTTGGATGAGTGAATGGGTCGGGATGAATTTTGCGGACGATTTCTAATCCCAGATGCAAGCATCTGTGGTGGGGTCGGCTGTCTACAAGGGTGAATGTTAAGTGCACAAAAGTGTGAAAAAGGTTTTGGAGTTTTAGGAAAATGAAGGGTTGCCTCCCGTTAAGAGCTGAGTTTTACGCCATCGGCTGGGCACAATAAGCTCAAGGGGAATGGAGGATATAAGATGTTTCAGCCAAATCAGTAGAAGTCATATCAATGAATGGCTTGAGTCTCTGATCGTTCACGATGAAAGGTTCGGAATCGTGGCTGAGCGGACTGATTTCGATAGCTCCATTTCCAAAAACCTGTTGGACTAAATATGGTCCGACCCACTTGGATCGCAGCTTTCCCGGGAAAAGTCTGAGTCGGGCATCAAAGAGTAGGACTTTCTAACCAAGATGAAAGATTTTTCTCGAGATATGCTTGTCATGGAAGGCTTTAACCCGCTCCTTGTAGATTCGCGAGTTCTCATACGTGTCTAGGCGTAATTCATCGATCTCGCTGATTTGAAGTTTTCTGTGGGTTCCAGCCTTCGAAAAATCTAGATTACAGTTCCGTACTGCCCAATAGGCTTTATGCTCCAGTTCTACGGGAAGGTGACATGCCTTCCCGTACACCAGTCTAAAGGGAGACATGCCTAATTGGATTTTGTGGGCGGTCCTATAGGCCCACAATGCTTCCGGAAGTCGGGACGACCAGTCGTTCCTGTCAGGCCGAACAGTGACTTGCAGGATTTTCTTGATCTCTCGATTTGATAGCTCAACTAGACCATTAGTTTGGGGGTGGTAAGGAGTAGAGATTCGGTGAGACACCCCATATTTGGTCATCAGTGACCTAAACTGAGCGTTTGTGAGATGGGTCCCTCCATCAGAGATTATAGCACGAGGAATCCCGAACCTTGAGAAAATGTTTTGATGAATGAATTTGAGAATAATTTTGTGATCACAGGTTCGAGTCGGTATGGCTTCGATCCATTTGGACACGTAGTCCACAGCCAGCAGAATGTATTCGAAACCATCCGAAATAGGAAAGGGGCCCATAAAATCAATCCCCCAAACATGAAAGATTTCGCATACGAGAATCGGCTGCAAAGGCACCATGTCGCAATGGCTCATGTTGCCCAAAGTTTGGCAACGACTGCATGCCTTGCAGTGACTGTATGCTTCTTTGAACAGTGTGGGCCAGTAAAAGCCGCACTGGAGGACTTTTGATGCGGTTTTATGCCCAGAGAAATGGCCACCGCATCTTGGTCATGGCAGAAAGAGAGGATATTGTTGAATTCCTCTTCTGGGACACATCTCCGGATGATTTGATCAGCACCTATGCGGAAGAGGTACGGGTCTTCCCAAATGTAATACTTGGCATCAGAGCGCAATTTGTCTTTCTTGACCTTCGGCCAATCAGACGGGATCTGATGAGATGCTAAGTAATTTACTATATTAGCAAACCATGGAAGGCTAGTACCGATAGTCAGCAGGTGCTCATCGGGAAAATGCTCAGTGATGGGTCCGGAAGGGTTAATTATTTCAGAAGGAAGACGGGACAAGTGATCAGCTACCACATTTTGCTTTCCCGCTTTGTCTCGAATCTCAAGGTCAAATTCTTGCAACAGCAAGATCCATCGGATTAATCGAGGTTTCGCGTCCTTCTTTGCAAGGAGATGCCTCATAGTTGTGTGATCCGAGTATATGTTGACACGGGAACCCAGAAGGTATGATCTAAATTTTTCTAGGGAAAATACTACAACTAGCAGCTCTTTCTCAGTAACCGTATAGTACGCTAAGCCTCATCCAGTGTTTTGCTGGCATAGTAAATGACCACAGGTTTCCCGTCAATTTTCTACCCCAAAATCGCTCCTACAGCGAAGTCAGAGGCATCGCACATGATCTCAAAGGGTTGAGACCAATCAGGGGACTGTAGGATCGGGGCTTGGGTGACTCGGTCACGTAGGATCTCAAATGCTTGAGTGCATTTCTTGGAAATTTCGAAAGGTACATCCTTGGAGAGAAGAGTGGTCAGGGGGCGCGCGATTTTTGAAAAATCAGGGATAAATCGACGGTAAAAACCGATGTGCCCCAAAAAAGATCGGATGTCCTTGATCGAGCTAGGCATAGGAAGGCGAGAGATCAGATCAACCTTAGCTCGATCCACTTGGATGCCTTTTTCCGAAATTAAGTGTCCCAGGACAATTCCCTCAGGTACCATGAAATGGCTCTTTTCCCAGGAACGAACCAAATTCACATCGATGCACCGCCTGAGTATCTGGACCAAGTGTTGGAGGCAATCGTCGAATGATGCTCCAAAAACTGAAAAGTCATCCATGAAGACTTCCAGATAATCACCTACCATATCTGAGAATATGGCAAGCATGCACCGCTGAAAAGTAGCGGGTGCATTGCAAAGATCGAAAGGCATCCTTCGGAAAGCGTATGTTCCGAAGGGGCAGGTGAACGTGGTCTTTTCTTGGTCCTCAGGATGGATTGCCACCTGGTTGTAACCGGAGTACCCGTCAAGAAAGCAGAAGAACCTATTTCCCGCTAGTTTCTCGAGAATCTGATCAATGAAAGGCAGTGGGAAATGATCCTTCTTCGTGGAGGAATTGAGTCGGCGGTAATCTATACAGACTCTCCACGAGTTGGCTAATCGGGTAGGAATGATTTCTCCGGTCTCAGTCGTTATAGTCTTGAGACCTGCCTTCTTGGGCACGACCTGAATTGGGCTCACCCAACGACTATCGGAGATCGGGTAGATGATCCCGGCATCTAACCACTTGATGATCTCCTTTTTCACGACCTCCTGCAGATTGGGGTTCAAGCGTCTCTGCATTTCACGAGAAGGTCGTGCGCCCTCTTCTGAATAGATATGATGAGTATAATAAGAGGGACTTATTCCAGTCAAATCATCGAGAATCCACCCGATGGCTCTGCGATGTTGCTGGAGGACAGCAATTAGACCGGATTCCTGTTCAGGATTGAGGTTGGAATTGATAATCACAGGAAGGGTCTGATTAGAACCCAAAAAGATGTATTTCAAGTGAGCAGGAAGGGGCTTCAGTTCGAGGATGGGGTTATCAACAGCAGCGGGTGGTTCAGTATAGACGTGAGGTTCAAGGGTAGGAGTTACTGGGTTGTTCATATCTGGATTCGACTCCTCAGTTTGCGGGTCAAGATCTTTCTGTGGTTGATGAGGTATAAACAAGTCATTCTGGAAGTGTGTTTCATCAACCAAAGCCCTAATGTCACAAACCTGTTCGATGACACCGCAATTGATTCCTTGTTGGGCCTTAAATATATCAATTTTCAGGGTTTGATTCCCAAATTTGAGCTCTATCTGGCCCTCCTCACAGCTAATGTTGGCTCTAGCAGTAGCCAAGAAAGGTCTCCCTAAAATGATTGGTGTATCCCTAGGGTTCTCAGGTGCGTTCATATCTAAGGCTATGAAGTCCACGGTGAAATAGAAATCCCTCACTCTTATGATGACATCCTCGAGAATCCCTTTTGGTGACTCTATAGATCGATCTGCTAATTGTAATGTCACCTCGGTTGGTTTTAGCTCAGGTTCTTCTAGATGGTCAAGTAAGGATGTGGGTATCAGATTTATGGATGCACCCAAGTCTAGCAAAGCTCTATCAAATTGGGTATCACCTATCTTGTAGGAAATTAGGGGAGTACCAGGGTCTTTAGCCTTGGGTGGGAGTCTGCTTAGGATTACAGAGCTGGCTTGCTCTGACAGAACAATTGGACTCCCACTCTTGGTTCGCGGCTTACGCTAGGGTGTACACACATTCTTTAAGAATCGTGCGTAAGCCAGTACGTGGCGGATTGCATCCATCAAAGGGATGTTTATGTGGACCTGCTCAAAGAGCTTGACCAGGTCCTCCTCAGGTGCCACGGGCTTGGTGGTCTTCTTTCCCTTTGTCAAGGCCTCGGGAAACGGGATCTTGGTTGGTTCTTCTAGGATAGGTCCGGGTTCTTAATCTGGGACAGTGGTATCTTGGATAACTATCCTAGGGTCTTGGTTATCAGGCTTGGAGTGGTTGGGATAATGCGGGTCTTGAGTTGTTTTACCACTACGTGTTGTTACAGAATTTAATCCGGCCTGATTTTGGTTTGGGTTTGGTAAGAGGGGTGGCTGCTGCTGAAATCCCGTATAAGATGTTGAAGCTTCCATCCCGTCGGGTGAAGGAACAGAAGGGGCCTGATAAATCATATGGGCATGGCCCGGGTTTGGGTTCATAATGCGCTGCTGGGTTGGCACGTTATTTGGATTAGGAAGAGGTTGGGAAGGAAGTGTGCCTAGCTGGCGAGAATTTGCCAACTGGGCCAGTTGAGTTCTAACCTCTGTAAGTTCGTCCTTGTGTTGTTCTTGGATAGCCGCATTCGTTCTTTGAATGTCAGCCAGAGTCTGAAGGATAAGGGACATTTGATCCTGATTTGGCCCTGATGGATAAGTAGGGTTGGGCCGAGGCTGAGGCGGCTGGTAAGGACGAGAGGGTTGTGGGCAGGGTTGAAAGGGTGGTCTTTGGGTTTGGGAATTTCCCGTCCACTGAAAGTTGGGATGGTTTCACCATCCAGGGTTATAGGTGTTGGAGAACGGGTCGTTCTGGATGGCGTTAAGGTCCTCGCAGGTCTGAGGAACCTCCAGAGAGTCAGAGAAAGAGGGAATGGAATTCCCTGGGCTGGTGTAGAAAGGATCGGATGATCCTCCGATCCGAGAATTAGATGGGGATGGATATGGATCCATCCTAGGGGAAGATCGGTGGAGAATGTTTTGCACAATCTCCTGTGTGGAAGGAGGTTGTGCGAAGGAGTTACGCGTAGAGGTGGCTCGCTGCAAGTGCTGAGTCAGCTCATCCACCTTCTTCTCAATGATTGAGACATTGTCCAATCGACTGGCCATTAACTCCAGGTCGACTGATGCGGACAGGCCCTGCGTCTCATGTGCTCCCCTAAGATTCGTCGATGCGTGGGTATTCGTCCTGTTGAATAATCCCATGGAGTCATTGTTGATGGAGTTCTCGCACATGTTTTCCAAAATCTCCCACACGGTGTCTTCATGTTGACCCATGATATTTCCTTCGTAAGTTGCATTAACGAAAAGACGGATGTCCTCACGGAGTCCCTGGTAAAAAGATTGGACCTGTTCCCATTTAGGAACTCCGTGATGGGGGCACTTTCTCATGAGATCCTGAAAACGATCCCATGCCTCATGGAGAGGTTCCCCTGATTGTTGAGTGAAGTGCGTAATCTGATGGCGCAAGGCGTTGGTCCGACCAACGGGAAAGAACTTTTTCAAAAACTCGGATTGAAGTTCTTCCCAAGTGTTGATCAGCCGGGTCTGAGTTTGATACCAATGGGCGGCCTTGTCCAAAAGAGAAAAGGAGAACATCTTCATGAGAAGAATCTCCCGATTTTGCACATCTGACCCAAAAGTTTGGGCCAGATGCTTTAGCTGTTTGATGTGCTGGAAGGGATCTTCGGAATTAAGCCCATGGAATTTAGGTATAGCATGAATCATGTTGGGCTTCAATTCGGAATCAGGTCCTCCAGTCGGGATTCTGACTCGAGGCTCAATGGCCACCGCAGCAGGATTGTAATGGTCCCGCATCATAGGACGCTGCAGTGGGTGCACAAAGTTTTGGAAGAGGTCATTGAGTCGCTGGAGCTGATGCTCCAGATTGTTTTCTTCCTCAACTGGCTGAGCCATGATGGGGGAAGAAGAAGATCTTGGTGTGGGTTCTTCCTACTTGGAGGGGTGAGATCAGCGTGACAAAAAAATGCGGAATTGAAAATATAAACAATCTCACAAAAATAAGCAATCACAAAATGTACACAGGAATTTTTAGGTGGAAACCCAAACCGGGTGAAAACCACCACCTAACCCTCTCGAGTTAGGATTTTCCGATCAACCTAGTTGATCAAATCCACTAAACGAATCACTTTAAAACGAGGGTGATTCAACCTCAATACAACCACGCTACAAGTACGAGGGTAGCGTTCCTCAACCCCTTCTCTCCACGAGAAGAATTTTGTCCCATGAAGGAGACGGGAATTCGCAAAGCGAGTACCCAACCAAAAGACAAAGGTAAAATAAACAACAACCTATAGAGCCAACAAAGTAATAAACCTAAGCTTCTATAGGATTTAGGAAACTCCCCTTTGCAAGGAGTGCGTCGACGATGACGCGGTGCGTGAGCCACGCGACGGCGCAACTTTGCTCTCGTGAACTACGGCGGGAGAGCGGGTGCGCAACAGCTTGATGCTCTCAAGAGAATGGTGCTTGAGCTTGGAGAGCAAGAGCTAGCTAGGACACAAGAGAGTGGAAAGTGTAATACAACTTGTTTCTTGTGTTTCTCTTGTTGTGTATTGTTGTGTAAAGGCTCCCCTCTATTTATAGAGGCCTTAGGAAGGCTTTGGAAGGCTTGGAAAAGCTTCCATAGCCGTTGGGTGCAAAGCCCAAGAGAATCAGGTCGAAATCAGGACAATGATTACATTTGACAGGGTTATCAGACGTCTAACTATGGCATCAGACGTCTGTAAGGCCACTTTAAGACGTCTGATTTCAAGGTCAGACGTCTGATTCTATGCGGGTTTTTCCCTTACTTGAATCAGATCTAAACAGGGTTTTTGTGCAAGTCCATCAGACGACATACAGGACGTCTGGCACTAGGTATGGACGTCTGGAAACCTACTTTTACTGTGGGAATTGATTTCCAAACGTTGCAACGGCTAGAAAATCTCTGAGAAGAGATTTTGGGTCAGCCGAGGCAAAACGGTCATTTATCAGACGTCTGTAAAGTCCTATGGACGTCTGATAAGGCTCTAACGGTCATATTCTTGAGTGTCTGCTAAGCCAGCCAACGGTCCACTAATTGGACGTCTGGCAAATCCATCAGACGTCTTCTAAGACGTCAGGTCTAAGGTCTGGACGTCTGATTTTATCAGACAGAACTAACTATGTCCAGCCTAACAGTTATCAGACGTCTGAAACAACAGTCAGACGTCTTAAAATTCTTTATCAGACGTCCGATTTGGGAATTAGACGTCTGTAAATTCTGTTTGAACCCTATATTGGTTTTCTAAGTATTCTACAGAAAACCTAAGTATCCTAGGGTTGTGCCGGTGTTCCTAGGACTACTGTTAGGGTTCTTTGAGGCTCTTTAACATAATTTCTAAGGAAAATAAAGAGCAAGAAAAATAAAGATAAAAGTACATGAAAGGATTAAAAAGAATCTATCCTATTCTTCTTGTCTTCTATCTTTAATCTTTCGCTCCACGCGAACCTCCTCTGTTTTCCGTCAAGCTCTTCCAATCCGTCCTGGATGCGAGCTCGAACTCCGTCTAAACACGTCCACATTTGCAATTGACCTGAAATCTAGGACTCAAATTGCAAATGTTAAATAACACGTGTTTTGTTATCATCAAAACAAATGATCGTGGTGCTCTAGCACCAACACTTGGTTCTGAATCGGATGAGAGAATAATGGGGTAGGGTTGCTGTTCAAACCTGGGCGTCGTGGCTGGGCCTTGACGAGAGTGAATTCCTAAAGGAGGTCTTAAGGGTGGTCTTAAGGACCTCCTACCGTACATGCACTGTTGGAGTAGAAGAGTTTAGAAGGTGCTGGACCCAATCAAGACACCCAAGAATGTGTTTGGTGACTATAGAGGTGCGGGGCAGATGGACCCCTTGATCAGAAAGATCGTCCACCTGAGAATTACTTGGGCAGCCAGAGAGGGTGAGTCCCGCGAAGACCCCTACATGGTAGAGCGTCCCCACGGGTTACAGGGTTTCCCCCACCCGACCTCTCTTGTCACTGCGGTTCCAGGTAGACCAGAATGGGGATCTTGACCTCTTAAGTCTACCAATTTTAGTTTAAGATCAGGGTGCTTAAGGTTCCACTTGAACTTTTAAGTATTTTGAGTGAAGAAGTGACCTAATTTTAAGGTTGGTTGACCCAAGGGGTCAACTTTACCTCTTGTTCCTTTGAGAGCTTTTGGGTCCTTTCTTTTAGGGTTCAAGTGTTTAGAGAGCCAATTGTTTTCAAACAAGGTTTAAGTGCACCTCTTTTTGGGAAGATCTTTTCTTTGTTAATAGAAGGTGTGTTTCTAATAACCCTAGCTTTTCAATTTCTGAGCTGGCTCTAGTTGGTCCATTTTAGTTGCCTCAAGAATGTAGTATCTAGGGCTCAATCAAGAAGGTTTTAGCCCTAGTTACCTTAGCTGGACAGTTGAAATGTGTTGAAATGAAAAATTTAGGCAACTTGGAAGAATTACTATGTATGATGCAGGTAGCCCTAAATTGATTTTTTTCTTTTTGTTCCTTTTTAGATTTTAAGGGAGTTTAAGAGAGGGCTAATGAAGGTTACCTGTTTGTTGGAGTGTTTGTTGTGCGGCTGCTCTTCTCATTTTTACCTACACATAAGAGAGAAAAGAACTAGCAACCTCTTGAAAGAAATTTAAAGCTTGTAGAATAGCTGTTGCTCCCCGGCAACGGCGCCAAAAACTGGTTAGACGCGAAACTCCCCTATAGTTTTCTTATTTCGTTGTAGTATAGCATAGAGAAGTGGTTACCAGTTTAATACAATTTGTTACTCGGAAAAAGAGTTCCCGAGGTCGAACTCAGGGAGCAAGTTGTATTCTAGAAGTACAAGGTTTCTATTACAAAAAAAATAAGAGAGAGAGAGGGAGAAATAAATCTGAGTCTTGTGGCTTCTCTTCTCTCTCTTAGCTTATCTTCTTCTTCTTCTCTGCCTTCAGTTCTTCTTCGGCTTCTTATTTCTTTTCTTCTTCAGAGCTTCTCGTCTTCTTCTCTTTATCTTCTCTTCTTTCTGCCTCAGCTGCAGAACTCTTCTGCCTTGCGGTCCCTTTGCCTTGCTCAGCTGCACGGCTTCTTTCTTCTTCTTTTCTTCCTCTGTAGAGTGTCGTCCGATTTTCCAATCAGACGACTTAAATCGCCGCTGCTACAGTGCTGCTTGGTGCTCCTCCTTCTTCTTCCTTCAGTCTTTCTTCGTCGGCCTTCTTCTTCTCTGCCTCACTTTTCTTCTTCTTCTCTGCCTCGGCCTGTTCCTGCACACACCACAGCCAACGCAAAACCTACCCCTTTCCCTCTACTCGAGCGTCTCTCTCTTTCTCAGACTTCGCACATAGGATAGCTCTCCCAGAGCCGCCGGGTAATCGGGTCGGGCTTCGTACCCGTGACCAGGCGTACCGGCGTGAATGGTACGCGAAGAGTGCGCAGGTGGGGTGTCGGGTCAGGTCCGCCGGATCCGCGTGGTGAGCTCGCTGACCGGGCGGGTGAGGGCGCGGGACCTCACCCCAGTGCGTTCGGAGGCGAACAGTCTGTTTCACTTTTACAATTTATACTGGTGCGGTGCTTCAAAATATTCCGAGGTGGGACTAAATGTCCCACCCCAATTTGGCGCCTGCAGCTGAGAAAGCTGCAGGCAATCGCGGACATTGTGAGGTCTCTTCTTCAGCTGAAGGCCTGGGCAGCTGCGTGGTTGCAATCCACGCGTCCTGGAGCTCAGGCCTGGGCGGGAGCAGAGCTGCAGCTGCAGGTTGAAGAAGCTTCACCTGTTCGGCAATGGCGGCGGAGGACGGCTAACCTGTTCATAGAGATACGGCCTCTCGGCCTAGTCAGAAGGTGTAGGGAGCTTCGTCGGAGTGCGGCGAAGCTCGTGTGGGTGGTGGCAAGGAGTGGGGCGGCATGTAGGGGCTGCCCTAGGTCGGACTGTGGCTGGGGGAGTGGGTTTGTTCGGGGGAGCGTTATGGAGGTGTGGAGTGGCAGTGGAGGGGTGGGGGGTGTTCAGTGTGATGAGGCGGAGGTTCGGTGAGGGTCGGCGAGGCGTGTGAGGCTGTGGAGCAATGGGGGCGTCTCGCCGGAGGGTAGCCGGAGACGAAGGGGGTGACGGTGGTCAGGGTCGGTCGAGGGCTTAATTGAACAAATTGAAATAGGGAAAAGAAAGAGGAGAGGAAGGGAAGTAGTTCTAACTTACTTGCAGGGACGAAGGGGGAGGAGTAGGGCGACAGTCGTATCGACTGTCGCCGGAGAAGAAGATACCCAGTGGGGGAGGATGGCGGCAACGACGGGGCTGAAGCAATGCGCGCGGGTATTGCACGAGGCGGAGGAGAATCAGGAAGCAGTCTCTGCCACTGGTTTTGTGGCAGAGCGAAGAGGAAAGGAAAGGGAGCTCGCCGGAGCTCGCTGGGTGCCTGCCGGAGTGGGAGGAGAGGAAAGTTGTGGGTGATTCTCCGTCAGAATCGAGCTCCTGAGTTCGGCAAACGGGGGAGGCTTTTATAGAGGCAAAATCAGAGAGGAGGGCGGAGGGAGGCGACGTGCCTCCCTCGTCGGAGGATGGCCGGATTGCAACCCATACCTTCCGCGCGTTCGTACGGAAGGTGTGGGCAATGGCAGAGATCGTGGAGGTGTCCTTGCGACAGTAGACGTCATAGGGAACACCCCGTTCAACAGGCAGAGGGCCCCCCTCACCCTATGCGGCGTCATGCCTCGCCGGAGCATGGCGCTGCTCAGGGTTTTGCAGGGAGGACCCAAATGCAAAAATGATGAAGACCTAGGGGCCAAAATGCGAGGGTTTCAAAAGTTGAGGGTCAAAAAGTAATGGATGAGGACCAAAATGCAAAGTCGGTCAAGAAGATCTCTTCTTAGGCTCAAGTTTTTATGCTTGACTAAATGGGACCTAAGGATTCTAATGGTGAATTTTATTTCTAGGTCAGACCTTGTTTGATTGGTCAATTTACGTAAAAACCCAAATTAAATCATTAATTGGGCATGGTTCTCAATGTAGGTCAAAATGGATTTCTAAGGACAAATTGAAGGTTCTAAACCCTAGAGATTATTTTTATATGAATTTTAGAGGGTTTAGTAGATTTTTTATTTGCCTCAAACCTCGTGAATTGGAGTGGGTTTGTTTTAGGGTTACAGATTGTCATTTAATTCCTTGGAGTTGCTGTAGCCCTTATCAGATCAGATCATCCCACTTTCCTTCTTATTAGGTTAGTTTGACCTATGTTTGGATCCTGAGTTACCCTGTTTGCAGATTGTGCTGGTAAAATTACATGTTTAGCCCTTATGACTTGTTTTCTTCTTAAACTCAGAATTCTCTGAGTTAAGCCTTTCCTTGAGTTATGTGGGAGCTTTTATCCTCTGTATTAGGTCAAAATGAGCTAGTTATGGCTCAGATGAGGTTCTCATCAGAGGGTATGAAATAGTTTTGGGTTTAGGTATTAGGATAGGATTATCAGGTGAGCGAATGGGTTGGGATTGACTGTTGCAAACGATTTCAAGCTCTGGTATGAGTACCAGAGGTGGGATCGACTATTCTAAAATCGAACTCTGAGTGCAATAGACATGAAGTAAAGAAGGATAATAAGAAGGATCTCAAGTTTTTGGAATGACAGGTTGCATCTCGTTAAGCACTAAATTTAATGCTTTCAGCCGAGCAGAACATGGTATGGAGTGGTCAAATCAGACGAGTTTTGTAAAACAAGCACCTTGATTAATAGCCAAGTTGGTCCAACCAGGTGCTTGTTCAAGTCAATAAGCTGATGATGCAGCCCAAACCCAATCAATCTGATGGGTTGATAGATGTGAATCAGAAGATGTGATGGCCACCAGATACTGTGAAATTCGAGAAGATATGGAAGTGTGAATCCAGGGTTCGGCTGAGTCGAATTAGCCTGATCAGAGTAGGGATCCTCAAATGAAAAAGAATCAGTGGAGGATGTGAGATCCCTACGAGGGTGATTAGAGAAGGATGGGGCATGATTTGTAGTCTGATTGATGTCCGAAACCCGATAAAAATGTGGAAGAGAATCATGTGCAACCGGCTCATTGAGGGGAGAATCAGAGTAGAAATTGAGTCCGGTTGCAGGTCAGGGTTGAGATTGGGTTTTAAAAGGTTTTGTATGTGTTGCAGAAGTGGTATCAGTAAAAATTGTGTGTGAGGGCTCCTCTAGGAAGGATTCAAAGGTGGGTTCATCTAGAGAGTCCTCATAATAGCCATCAAAATCAAAGGTAAATGCCTGAAGAGTGTTTATAGGATCAAGGAAATCTGAGTCAAGAAAAGATTCGAACTCTGGGCTGTAGACACTCGGCAATTTCTGTTTCTGATTCCTGAGGATCAAAAAGAAGGGATTCCATCTCAATGGAACATAATTTTGAATCAATAATTCGGGATTAGGGACCTTAGAGTCAGAGTCGAAGAATGGATCATGTATGTTGAGGTCGTAGATTGGCTCATAGTCATCAGGAAATAATAGTTCTCCGAAATCAGAGTAAGATTCAAAATCATCGGAGAACTTGCAAGAATCAAGTTTTGAATCTGATTCGTGATTAGAGGTTCCACCACTAAGTAAATAAAGATGTGGAGAATCAGCAACTTGACTTGGGTCTAACCTATACTCAGAGTCTGAGCTCAAAGAGGTGTCTCTATTAGGAATAGGCTCGGATTCTTGGCTTGTAGGGAAGACCCAATCAAAACCCAACTCTTCTAGCTCCTCAGTTTCTACATCGTAGATCGACGTGATTTTCGAAAATCAATCTGTATCTCTAAGTCTGAAGATGTGTACTCATCAAATACGGGCCCTGAATCATAATCTTGATTCAAAATTTGATTCGTATCGCACGGGGCCTCATAATCATCCCAACAAGGCTCAGATCCAGATTCTAGGTTAAGGGTATGGGTTGAATCACTAGAATCTAGGTTGGACTTTACAGGGATGTCAGAATTGCTCTTGAGAGTCACCTTATCAACATAAAGGATGGAATTTACACCCTCGAGAGGTTTTGATTCAATCTTGGTATCACAGGTGTCTGGGAAATCTAAGCTTGGTGAACCAGGTTCTTGATTTTCTAGGGCTGGCTCAAAATTGTGATCACTTGCAATTGGATCCTCCCAACCCATCTCAAGATTAGGAATGTCAATTGCTCTGAAATTTGAATTTGAATTCATTTGGGTTGAGGATCCACAATTATCATTATTGAACCCGGGATTTAGGAAACTGTGTTGATCACTAGTCTCACCCGAAGATGTTTTGTTAGTTTCTAACGGCTATTTTTTATCAATTGTTCTATATAACTTATTCAGCAATTCTCCCTGTTCTTCTAAAAATTCCTGGAATTTTTCTAGAAGTGAAGGCTTGACCAACATTGCTGACACTCATTGTTGTGTAATTTCACCAATTAGTTGTGTTTTGCTAATAGGTGATCCCAGGTTGAATTATGTTTCATTTGTGTCCATATTATCCCTACACAGTTCGTGATGAGTTCTGCTATTTTTGCAAATCTTTCCTGAATGTCCCTTGTATAATATTCTTCATGGTTTTTATAGGCATTCTCAAGTATCTTTTCTTTCATGCTGATTTGGGACTCTGGTTTTCTAGATAGTCTTCCTATATAGCCAGGCTGCATTTTTGAATTAAATGGTGGAATTAAGATGTAGAATCAAAACTCAAGATTAGATTTGAAGCTGATCAGATCTGAAAGAAATCCTTACGATAATCTGTGTATGTGCTCTAAATAGAAGGGATGAGGGACTGGATGTGAATTTTTGACCCAATCAAGGCACTCAAAGATTTTTGGATGACTAAGGTAATTTTGAGGTGGATGATACCTCTGAATCAGAAATTCGCACACCCAAGAAATACCTGGGCAGCCAGGAAGGGAGAGCCCTGCAAAAACCCCTACATGATAGAGTGTCCCCACAGGTTGTAGGGTTTCCCCCACCCGACCTTCCTTGTCACTGAGGGTCCAGGTAGACCGGAATGTACGAAACTTAAGACCTTAACTCTACCAATTTTATTTCCTAATTTGTGCCTTGAGTTTCACTTGATTAGAAGCTAATTCAACTTGTGACCTAATTTGGAGGTTGGCTGGTCTACAATTTAGACCAACTTCACCTGACCTTCTCTATAGATGGCAGAATGAGATCTACGTCAAGACCTAGAAATCATCCTGATTTGACTCCCAGGTTATTAGGTCCAAGGATTTTAGGACTTTTCTTGATTAGATCTTTTCAATCAAGGGTTTGGGTAGCACACAAATGTGGGAGGGTAACTTTCCTTTCATTCAGGCAAAAATGTTTACTAGCACTCCAAAACCCTAAAAATTGAAACCCTAATTGGTTCTATTATGTGTTCAATTTGATTTTTAAAATGTTCTCCTTGGACTTCAAACAAGAAGTGTGTAGTCCAAGAAGATTAGAAATTATGCGTAGTCCCTAATAGGCACAGGAAATTTGGGGTAGGGAATTCTAAACTAAATCTCTCAATGTTCAATTTGAAAAAAAAAATTTGCAAATTAGGAAACTTGCCTTTTAAATGATGATTACTATGAAAAATAAGGCCAGTGATTCCTAATTGATTGTTTCCTTTTCGTCTTCCCAAGATTAGGAGGTTGATTAGGGAAGAATAGAGAAGTTACCTATCCTGGAGAGGTTGTTTTGCGCAGAAGATTTCCTCATGAAGTACCTCACAAAAATCACAAGAAATCAAACAAGGCAAGTTAGTGTTTAAATATAATCAAATAATGCAGAGAATAGTGGTGAATTGCATGCTGCTCCCTGTTGTATGATGGATGACTATGCGTTCACAATTGGATTTGAAAACCCATGATTGTAGTTCGAGTCGTGAAGAAATCTGTTCAACAAATAAAATTTATACCGAAAAATCTGTAAAGAAATTCTGGGTCGAACACAGGGAGGTTACGTCAATCAAAATTCACAATTATTTTTTTATTTTTATTTTTTTTTAGATAGAAAGGAGAGCTATCATCCTGCGATAGCAGTCCGAAGCAGTATATTATGTGCAAAGCAAGGGAGATTACAAAAAGGATCCCCAAGAATGTATGAGGGAACAGCACTCTCTTACAATATTCTCACAACATACCAGCCTCTCCTGAAAAAGTCTCTCATTCCTTGCCTTCCATACACACCAAAAAGTAGCAGCCATGTGGACATGTGGTTTCCCTCTCACCTCAAAACCATGCCAAATAGAATCCCACTCTGGTAAAGGCTCTTGACAAATTTTCCTCCAGATGACATCAGTGACAAGGCAAGAAGAGAATAGGTGATTTACATTATCAGTGCTCATCTCACATAAAAAACACACATGATGATCAGTACCCAATCTTCTGTGGCATAGATCACTAGTGATTAACCCATCTCTCCTGCACAACCAAAGGAAAATTTGTACCTTGAGAGGAATTTTTAGCAACCAAATCTTCTTGTCAATGGAATCATGTCTCCATCCCTCTTCAAAATTTAAAATTCTGTTATATCCAGAATGGACACTATAGATACCCTCCCATAGATATCTATCCTCTAATCCAGGCCTAGGTTTGAAACGTTCAAGGTCTTTTCTTCCCATAACCGGGCAACTCTTCTGCTACTGCTGGACTCCACATCATCCAAATTCCAACTACTGCTGCTACCGGACCAGATCTTGCTGACCGTAGCATCCTTGTCATCTGCTGCAGCAAAAGCTCTCGGATAGAGCTCCTTCAAGACCCCCATTTCAGACCATTCCTCCTTCCAGAATCTGAAAGACCTGCCATCTCCAAGTGATGGTTGTAGTAGATGGAAGTGATTAGCCAAAGACTTAGTTACAGATTTCCAGAAAGGTGATGGACAGTTGGGTTGAAGTCTAGATAACCTGCTGTTGGAAGCTCCATATCTATCTCTGATCAGAGCAGGCCATGGTTTCAGATCACCTTGCAGCAGCTTAACAGCCCATTTGAGTAGCAAGGCATCATTAAAATGCTGCAAGGACTTGATCCCAAGACCACCCATCTCCTTAGGATAGTAGATTTGATCCCATTTGAGAGGTTGAAGGAAGCTGCCGTTATGTCTAGCTCCCTTCCAAAAGAATCTCTTCCTCATCACATCCAATCTTTTCCAAATGGATCTTGGTGCTTTGAAAATGGAGAAGTAGAAAACAAGGATGGAGGTGATCACCAAATTGAGCAAAATAAGCCTTCCACCTTTGGATAAGAACCTGCTATGCCAACCATCAAGTTTCATAGAGATCTTGTCAAAAAGACAATTCCAATCACCTCTCTTCAACCTGGAAAACCTCAAAGGCAACCCAAGATACCTGATAGGAAGACTGATGCAGGGAGTCATCAGGATGGCTGCTAAGGTTTCTTGCTCCTCCTCAGATAAACCAAAGCAGACCAAACCAGACTTGTCCCTATTTAACCTCAGTCCAGAAAGCTCACCAAAGATATCAACCAGATGATGCAGAGCCAATGCTCCATCCATGGATCCTTCAACAAAAAGACAGTATCATCTGCATACTGAAGAATGGGAACCAGACTATTCCTACAAGATAGTGAATATCCTCTGACAAGACCCACTTCAGAAAGCTTACAAGCAAACCAAGCTAAACTGTCAACTGCCAAATTAAAGATCAAAGGGGCCAGGGGACATCCTTGCCTAATGCCACATTGAGGCTGGATCCATGCACCACAGGGTTTCCCATTTATTAGAGGTGTAAAGGAGGCAGTGATAATACATCTCTTAACCCAAGCTATCCAAGTAGAGGGAAAGCCCCTTCTTTTAAGCACATCCCATAGATAAGGCCAACTGATTGAATCATAAGCCTTACGAAAGTCAACCTTCCACAGGAAGGCCTTGCATCTTCTCTTATGCCAGCCACAAACCATCTCTTGGGCCAAGATAAAAGATTCTTGTAGGGATCTACCCAGGAGGAAAGCAGACTGAGTAGGATGGATCAAATCTTGCAATATAGGCCTCAACCTATTTGCCAGGACCTTGCCAATCACCAAATACAGGGAGTTAGAAAGGGCAATGGGTCTAAATTCCTAGAAGGATTCAGCACCCGGGGTTTTTGGCAAAAGAAACAGATAAGATCTATTAATTCTTCCAAAGCCAAAATTGCCACTTTGGAATTCTCTAATTACTCCCATAACCTCTGAGCCCACAATGTCCCATAGTTCTTTGTAGAAGAACACCTGGATTCCATCAGGAGCAGGCGATCCTTCGCAGTTGAGGTCTTTAATAGCCTTCAAAACTTCAGCTTCAGATATAGGTTCAATCAGGCTGGACCCCTGAGACTCATTAATCATGGGCAGATCATTTGCTGTCATTCTCCAGTTGCCCCTACCTACAGCTCTTGAAGATTCCTTGAAGTATTTGACGGCCCCAGCTCTGATATCAGATAAGGAGGTAATTCTCTGCCCCTCTATAACCATTGACGAGATTAGATTTGTTCTCCTCCTAGAGCTAGCAGCCAAATGAAAGAATTTGGTGTTTGCATCCCCCTCACTTAGCCATAGCTGCCTAGATCGCTCCCTCCAATCCATCTCCAATTTCAGGTCCTCTTCAATTACCACCCCCTGCCATCTTCTTCTATCAGCAAGATCCAGTTCAGATAGATGATCCACATCTTCCTTGGTATCCAGTTCTTGAATTTTCAGCAAGGCCTCCTAACGCTTCTGATGTCTGAGAGCTGAGACAATATCTCCATACTCCTTTAGCATGCCTTTCAAAGCCATAAGCTTAGAAGCCAGTTTGGAGGTGACCCGTGCAAAATTCACAATTATATTTTTGTGTTTTTGTTTAAAGGGCGAAATAATCACAGTGGAATCAATATAGACAATAAGAGAGAGAGAGAGAAAGAACAATCACTTGGTATTGCATAATGTTTTACAACTAAGAAAGTGGGAAATGATTACACTAGAAAGAGAGAAATTATTACAGCTAGAAAGCAGGAAAATTCTACTCTAGAATGCAGTAAAAAGAATGGGAGAGAGAAGTTATCCTCCTCGACGATCGCTTGGAAAACAAGCCAGACGGGATAATGCCTAGAAGACGAGGAATGGAGTGGGAAGGAGGACAAAGCAGGAGGAAAAAAAATGAGGCAGCAGGTCATCGTCATCGCGGGAACCGCTTTTGGAACGGGGGCGAAAACTTGGTTTTGGCTCTTGAGGAGCATCCTGGGTGTGGGATAAGCTTCTCTTAAGCTTTGGAGAGGGAGAGAGGAGAAGGAAGGGTGGTAGGGGTATCCTTCTATAGTTGCAAGGAGTGGGGGCATTTTGGACATTACAACATTAAAAACATTAATTCAGAACCTTTAGTGATGGATTTATCCATCACTAAAGGCCTGAACGTGGCTGACATGCGCGTGCCTCTCGCACGCCCCTTCGTCTTCGCGCTCTCAATGTTTTTGCACGACCGCGCATGCTCAGCCATCTGATCAAGAGATCTGACGGCTTAAACTGCCCTCGCCCGCTCATCGCGCTCGCGTGCAATCGGGTATTTGCGCTGCTTGTCTGATCGCGCGTGAGCGCTATCGGCTGATCTGCGCCGCTCGATCTTGATTGCACAGCTGTGATGGCATGCCTGCTCCCACGGCCCCTCTGATTTTGAAGTGCAGCGCTGCTCGAATGCGTGCCCTTCACTTGTGAAGGGGCACTCGACCGCTATGCTGTGCTCACTCTTGAGGCAATAGCACGATTTGTGCGTGCGCAATCTGTGGCCATTGGATGGTAATCCAACGGCCCAGATTCGTCTAGCGGGTGAAGAAGAGAAGAGCTGCGGTCGGTTGGGCAGTTGAGATGGGACCACGTGGCGCCATCTTAGCTGTCCATCTTCTGAGTGTTGCAGATGGTGCTATGGATGTCGGATTGGATCGATTTTTGCATTGTTAGGCTGCGATCATCAATCCAAACCCATCCGTGCAATTGGATTTGTCGTTTGAGGTGTGGATTAACACCATCTTGGCCCTTGCTCTTTAGGGTTCCTCGATCTCTATCTGGTGCTACGGATGTCCGATTAGGGTGATCTTGGAGTCAAACTCCAATTGTTGTCCTAATCAGATCTGTACGATTAGATCTTCGATCTGAGGCCTCGATTAAAAAGTCACCCTATCCCTGACCATAAAATGAGACAATTACTATACAATTTTATATAACTTGATCTAAATGCATGATTATGCATGCTATGCACTATTTATAATGTATAATGCTAATGTGACACTAAGAACATGCATTAATAGACATTTTAGGTTAATAAGATGTATGCACATCACAACGCCATGCCTATCTTTTGCTAGTCCCTAGCAAAAACTACATACTATTTATAGAAGAATTAGGTTAGTTTACTCAGCACAAATCATTTTCAACATTAGGAAATTTTCTACTTAGGACCTGAACTTTCAAAGACACAATAGCGCTCAGGTATCTGTCAAAATGCAGACCGCCTCAAGCCCTCGCCTTATTCAAAGAAAAATCTCCTTTTCTCTTTTTCTTCTTTTCTTTTTTTTTTTTTTTTGGATTTTTGAGTTCAGGGTTACAGAGCGGCTTTCTACGGCCACTCAACCCTCCCAAGACTTGGTAAGAACCTTAAGTTCTAAGCATCTTTATGTGAAAGTGATAGACTCGTTGATTGGCAATCAGAACGGACTTTGGGTTTCTACGCCCCTAGGTGACCTTAAAAAGAGAGTTCTACCTAAAGGTGTATCTTTATGATCGGTAGCTTTCTCCCTACTTTTATTTTTAATGGGGTCAACACAAGGGTGTGTCCAGTGTATATCTCCCTGGCTTATTCTACTTCTCTGCTTCTTCCTAAGTGTTTTGGGAATTTTTAGTGTATTTCTTGAGCTGGGTTCTGGACAACCGGTCAATGAGCTGTTACCACTGACAACTTGCCAGCCATATTCGTGCGGCAAAGTGTGGCTTATTTCTTTTTGTTTCTTTTTTTTTCTTTTCTCCTTTTTCTTTTTCTTTTTCTTTTCTTTTTGACTTTCTTTTTCTTTTTAAGTAGGTGGCTTCCCTAGTCTAAGATTTACCTAAAGGTAGCAAGAAGAGAGTGGTCCAGTGATTGGACTCTGGACAACCTACCTATGGGCTGTTACCCACGATAACTTGCCAGCCATATCACCCTAGAAGGTTCATTAGCTACCCAATTTTTGTTAAAATTGCCGAACAATGAGTCGGTGACGAATAGTGTGTAGATGTTTAGACTTAAAGTTCCCTCAAATCAAAGGGTAGGTTGATAAGTCATGTACTTATCACCCAAACTTATTTAATCAAATTAAGATAGAATTCAGGATGGCGAGGACTCGGAAAATAATTCCACATTTTAGTGGATACCCAGGCTGATTAAGCCCAAAGACCTGAAGGGTCTTAGTGTTCAGATCCTACTGTAATATTTCCTAAGATTTGAAGGTCCTAATGTCCAAGTATTCCTTCCTAATTCATTTTTTTAAATTTATGTATATATAAGAAAATAGGTAGAATTTACAAAAATTCCATAGAGCTGACAAAATGATTCAAAAATGAATCCACCCCCTATGCCCAGCTGATGCAATGTCTGCATTGAGAATAAAAGACATGAAAGGAAGGGTAGAGTGCAGAAGATATCACCTGAATATGAAGCTCGGGTCAGCTCTGAGTCAGACTGTACAACTACTGAGTTTAATGTCGTTAGTTAGGCGAAGTCCAGCCAAAGAAGTCTGACGAGTGTGGAAATCGCGTATTTTGAAATTGTTGGAAATCGTAGTATAGTCGCAAAAATCACTCGTCAAAGATATTTGTGATAACAAAACTCTCATAGATCTTTATTCTTTTTAGAACTTGAGTCCTGGTCGTTCATCTCTGGGAGGCGTGAAAACTAATCGAGATTTGGATCGGCTTTTATAACCTAAATCTAACCTAAGCTACTATTTTTGTCTTTTTGTGTTTTTCATTTTTTATTTCGAAAAGTGAATTGAAACCTAGATCTAGATAAACTAGCAGAAACCTAAGTGACTATGTGCATCTACATGAGGCCATGGTGGCCGTGCATGGTGTGAACAAACCAAAGTGTCATATAGGCAAGCAAACATGAGGACAATCAATCACAGAAACATCATGAAATTATTTATGCATAAAAAATAATCACACATCATTTACACTAGAAAGCATATAAATAGAAGAAAATCCCTCACACCGAAAAGTTGCCACTAGGGCCATCGGCCTTGTGTGAGGGTGTAGGCTAGACCTTGGGTGTGCAAACCCGTCTACAAGCTTACCAAAAGAGATGGCCGACCACAAGAGGCTATGGGTGAGCCTTCATGGCCGTCCAAGAAGAAGAAGATGGGGGCTAGTGCACCCAAGTGGAGAGAGGAGGGTGTTGCTCCCTTTCTCTACCAATGGCCGTCCTTGAAGCTTTGGAGAGAAGCTTCTCTAGCTAGCTGTCCATGGAGCCTTGGAGGAGGATGAGGAGGATGGCCTTAAGGTTTTGGAGGGTGGAAGCAAGTTTATAGTGGAGAGTATGGATGGGAGAGTGTATGGAGAGGGTCCAATTTCGAAGCTCTCTCTTTGCCCTTTATGGAAGGCTCCATTTGGTTGCCACTTTTGGTGGCTCCAAAAATAGCCAATGCCACAATTTCTGGATCTAGGTCTGACACAAGTTGTTAGGGTTTCCAAGAGAGTGTGCATGGGTTTGGTGGGAGTAAAATGGGAAGGTGTGCATGTGTGTGTGGGTGTGTGTTTTTCGTAGGGCTAGGTTGTGGGTTTTGGTAGGATTAGGTGCTAAATAGGTTGAGTCAATCTAGATTAAGTGGGTGTGGACCTAATTAGGCTTAGGAAAGTCTAATTGGGTAGGAGTGAACCTAATTAGGTCTAGGTCAAGTCTAATTAGATGTGTGCATGTGATTAGGCTAGGGTAACCCTAATAGGTATGAGTTAATTAGATCCTGGGTGGATCTAATTGGGCTCGGGTGACCCAATCAACTGTAGATGCACCCAATTAGGTATGGGATGGTTCAATTGGGTTGGGGATAGGACAAGTAGGGCTATGGATAGTGGACTAGGCTTAGGAGGTCTCTACTTAGGTTTCCTAGGGTGTCCGGTGGGGTTCCTAGGTCAAAATAGGCAAGCTAGGGCTTCGAACACCAAAATCAGGAACCAGACAGCAGTATTAGATGTCCAGGATAGTGGTCAGACGTCTTATACTACAAAATTGGATGTCTGGACACTAAATTAGACATTCAATTCTGTGTCATTATGAGTTTTGGCTTCCTGGATTGTTATTCTGCAGAAATCAGACGTCCAGCCAAATGTCTAGACGTCCTAAAAGGTGCTGGAGAGTGGGTTTTATGTTTTCTAAGGTTGGTTTTGGTTCCTAAGTGTTTGGGAGAGGGATAGGAACATGGATAATGCTATCCATGTTTGGGTTTTGAGGCTAAGGTGCGCTAATGGAGGTTGTTTTGGGTTTGGGAAGGCTGTCCTAGGGTTTCTAAGGGTAGGGATAAGGCTATCCTCCTTACTCCTCTTATCTGGATCATTCTTCTTCTTCCTTTATTGCTTTATCCCACTATCTCCATCCTGGATCACTTTATTATCTGTAAATAGCAATAAAAACCATTAACTAGCAGGATATCTCATCTTATTCTAAATAGACTGATGCAATGCATGATATGCAAGATATGAGTTCAATATCCACAATTTAAGATAGGTTCAGACATTATTTAGGTTGATTAGGACCCATGATTGCTGTGCAATCATGCCCCCATGCCTAAACTTTGCTAGTCCCTAGCAAATGCAAGAGTAAATTATTCACATAAGGGTACCTATGGGATTGATTATTTTATCAAGTGTATGCTTAGAGATTTTTCTCCTTTTTGTTTTCATCCTATGTTCTAGAAATCCAGACAAATGTGAAAGGTAGCTACATAGCTTTTACAACGTATTCGTGTGAAAGACCTGATTCACCTCTAAAGCCTGTACTTTGACCCCTAGTAAAAATTCTAGCGGGATAGGCTAACTTCTTCCCTCGGGGTATTCAAGATATTCCATGAATTCCACCCGGCTTTAAGCTTAGGTAGAGGATCTTAAAGTGAAAAGATTATATATTTGGTGGCTCACTCTCGACTGGTGCTACATAGAGATTAGTACTATAGAATCTAGATTCCCAAATTATTACGTAACTCCACTTAGAGCAAGACGAGAAAAACTATGCTCTCTTTTGGTTCCTTTGTATTCATTCTCTCTTTTTCTTTTTCTTTTCTTTTCTTTTCTTTCTTTTTCTTAGAGCTCACAATCTCACCAAATTCACACATATGATCCGTATTTGGTGGTCTCACTTGGCATTAACACTTTAATTGAGTTCTCATAACCCTAACACTAAGTCGGAATTCCTCAGCCAGTATTCGGGCAGTCAAAAACGCAGAAAAATAGGTTAAGGCCTTATTTGGTGGGTCTCAAATTTGTTTGGTGGTATTGCCTCAATGCAAATGAAATAAATACTAAATATTCACAAACTCTTTTTCTCCTTCCAAATTTTTTTTTCTTCTTTTTCTAAGTTTTTTTTTTCAATTTTTCTTTCTTTTCATCATTCTTTTTCTTTTTCTTTTTCTCTTTTTTTCTTTATTTTTTTTTTTTTAGCATAACACAACTAGCATACATCCATGAACTTTATTGAGGAGGCATTATTAGGGATTGGTGGTACTCAAGAGACATTGGGTGGCTTATTTGGTGGAAGTGCCTACTCACGGCACCGGGAGAGACGGATAGGACGATGCATTTCTGACCTTGACATCAATACCCTCCTTCAGCCGAGGATTTCGTAAAGAATGGTCGTAACCATCCACCTTAGCCCTAGTTTTATGAAAACTCGCTCTCCTCATATTTGCCTTATTTGGTGGCTCTCAATATTTCACACAAACATGTATACGCTGGAACTGAGAGCGAAAACTATGCCTAATCTCTAAGTATCATCACCTAATTATCTAGGATTCCAGATTCCTTGCACTAATCTTAGAGCACCAGTATACTCTACTCTCATCTCACACTATTTGGTGGATTTTTGGAAGAAAATCTGCCTGACTCCCAAAACACTATCCAAGGGTTCAGGAGAAGAAGCACTGCTTCTTCTCGACAGACTAAAGATGTTTATCAACCTTCACCGTGAATCCATTGCAAATTCTATGTGTGTGTGAAAAGTTATGCTGGATTCCAGATTAGAGGACTCAGCTAGAGGATAAAATCCCTAATGCATTCTCTTAATAAAATAATCTTATTCATGAATGCAATATGTATATATGCTATGTATAACCTTTCAAAAGTTTCTCTTCGAAGATTTCCCTAATTCAGGTTACATTCACTTGGCCCTAAATTTAGAATGAAAAGGTTAGTGGATGAGTCGAAAGTGGCTGTTGCGGATGATTTTTAGCTCCAATGCGAGCATTGGTGGTGGAGTCGATTGTTCTTAATTTAAGGACCCTAAAGTGCAATTGGCATGATGTACGAAAGGTTTTTCCTAGGTGTTGGCAGAAAAATTTTCAGTTTACAATTACTACCCCCCCATGCCTACTTTCTTGCATGTCCTCATGCATGAATATAACGAAAAATAAATTAAGACAAGGAGTAAATGGCTAGAATTCACCTGGAATGGCTCCTGAATTTTGACATTCCACGTATTCCAACACCTGAAATTGAATATGCAGGAAAATATGCCAACTAAAATATGCTATATATAAGTGCTGAGATTATCGCCTCCAGCAGGGCGTACACTCAAAAAGGATATACCAATACAGTATTGAGAATGGTGAGTAAAATAATAAGAATTTTAGTCTCATTCGCCAACAGCAGACCGCAAATGTGAACTAGCTGTCCATGAATTCCAAGTCCAAATAATCGGGAAAATATGTAGATGGGGCTTGGGATTATCTGCAGCCAGATGCTATAAAAGAAAGACAGATAAATACGGGTGCCTAGAAGGAATGAAGGTGAAGGCATCCCGAAGAGGTGATGGAGAATGTGGGTGGTAGGGGTATGGGTGGAGTCGTGTGGGGTGAAATCATATGGGTCCTGATAATGAATGGAAGGCATGACCCAAATAGTGTGGTCAGATCTGGAAATCAAGGTCCAGTGATCAGTCTCTATCTCTACCAAAGATGTTTGGGTCTCATCTTCTTCTTTTATCCCTTCCAAATTGTCTAATGCCAATTCCCAATTATCACATGATTCCCCAAAATTCCTAGCTTCCTCTGATAACTCATCATCTGTTATCCCCAATAATCTTTCAATTTCTTGAATATCTATTTCATAAGGGGATATTTCCTTCTTCTCACTTAGATGAAGTTGGGCATTAGATTTAGTAGTGAGTCCCTCCATGAAAGTGGAATGGGCTGAATCATTGATTAAGGAGTTGTTACAGTCTTTTTGATTTTGTTGCTCTGTGTATGAGATCATTTGAATTAATTCATCAATGTCTTCATGGGTATTCTCAAATACAACAAAATTATATTTAGGTCCCTTAATGCTTGGTTCCCCAAAATGAAATGATTGGTACTCAGGCCCTATATCAAGATCAAGATTCTCAAATAAATCTCCATTCTCAGCTTCCATAGGGTTATCAATATCATCCACCTCGGGTGTTTGATCAGCAAAATCCTGCATGACCACCACCGATTCGCAAATCGGCTGTGACACACCTGACCCAGATTCAAACATTTCTGGTTTTTGTTGGTCAGCCTGGATTCTATGAAGCTCTTTCCTTATATCATCATATTCTCTTGCACTAGCTTCTTTTATTTCATGAATCATTTTGATCAATTGAGTAATATGGGATTCATTGCAAGGGGCGGGGGTTTGAATTGGGCTAGGTCGATCAAGATAGTCAACCATATTATCAGTGATTTGATCTGGTAGGGAGGGTGACTTATGTGATCTAGTGGATTGTTGATTCGAGTCGTGTGGTTCTACCCAGGTGTCAATTGCCATAGTTTCTTCTGAATTACCCTCCAACTCACTTTCCATATCATCTAGAAAGTACCCTGACTTTGTTTTCTTAGTGGCTGCATACATATCAAAGTGAATCTTCTCATTGCCGCTACTCACTCCATACATCCTGAGTAACAGTCAATCCGTGCATTGGCCGTAGCCAAGAAAGGTCGCCCTAGAATAATGGGTGAATTACTTAGCTTCTCCGATATATTCATGTCCAAGACAATAAAATCGACTGGAAAGCTAAGACCTTGCACTTTAATAATCATATCCTGAACTACCCCCTTCGGTAGTTTGATGGAGCCATCTGCCATTCTAATGGTGACAGGTGTGTGGTGTAGATCTCCAAGTTTGGTGTGGTTAAAAAGGGCGGTAGGAATCAAGCTAATGGAAGACCCTAGATCCACAAGGGCTTTGTTGAAGGTGAATCCCTTTATGGCACAAGATATGAAGGGTTTTACAGGGTCAGTCATTTTGGGTGGTACAGTGCCAGAAACAAATGCACTTATGTTAGCTGATAAAACCACCTCTTTAGGTGTGCAAGTCATTTTTTTCTTTTGTGACTCTTTCTTTAAGGCCTCAGGAAAGGGTAAATAGGTCAAATCAACTTCAGAAGCCTTTTTCTTCTTTTTGTCCCTTGAGTCTGAGTTAGAGCTGGATGTGGGATTGGTCTTATGATTTTTGGTTGAGCCCAAATCAGGTCGTTTGGGTGGGCTCTTAGCTTTTCTCTTCCTTTTAGAGGCCACAAATTTGACCCTTGCACAAGGGCATGTTTGATAGATTGGAGGAGGGGTCGGAAGAATAGGTGGAGAATAGGAGTGAAAAGGCATTTGCATTCGGAGATAGAGTGATTCTTGAAGTCTCTTGATTTGATCCCCTTGAGATTTCACATGATTTTCCAACTTAGTCAACCTTTCTTCATTTTTCTTATCAAAGTCCAACAAAATGTTCATGATATCTTCAAGGGTGGTTGCGGGTTGGGCTGGACTAGATGGTTGCCATAAAGTGAATTGAGTGGAGTATTGGGTTGGCCTAGATTGATGTTCAGTTTGAGTCGGTCTCTGTGGTGGCCAGGAAAGATCAGGATTGTTTCTCCACTTAGGGTTATACGAATTTGGATATGAATCAATTGGTGTATCGCCCTAAGTGGGGCTAACTACAGAGGGAGTTGATTGAGAACCTATTATGTGGTCCTGTACTTGTGATCCATTATTCCAATTCATTAGAGATATCTCATCAGGTACAGGTGTATCAGAAATAGTGCATTCCTTAATTGATCTACCCAAATCATGGATTAGGTCTAAAGGTGCCTTTTGGGTTGGTTGAGTCCAGGATGCCTCCCTATGGTAGCAAGAATCAGTAGAATAGCTAGTGGTTCCAAAATATGGGTCACTAGACCACTAGGCTGGTTGTTCCAAGTCTCTTGTCCCTGGGAGGAGTGAAAAGATTGAGATTGTGCCTGAGATCATCTAATTTGCTCCAGAAGCTTGGCACATTGATCTGTATAGTCCTTATTATATTCCCTGAATTCAGCAACTATGGATTTCAATTGGTTCTGATCTAGATAAGGGTCAGATCCATGAGATTCAGGTTCTAAATAAGCTGGGGGATAAGGATAATCATATCTCAGCTGGTTAGGATGAGTCTCCCAACCAGGAGGAGTCGAAATCATGGTTGGGTTAGGAGATGGAGGACCCCGAGGGTCAAAAGAATGATATGGGTTCATGGATATTTGAGAGAAGATGCAAATAAAGATAAGAGATAGTCTTCACATCAAATCCCTTCTCATGCAATCACACCCAAATCAGGCTCAAAAAGGTTTGTTTTGAGTCTCTAAATTTAAACCCTAATGTGAATTACCTAGGGTTTGTGCTTCTTCTAAAATCTGCAGTCAGACCTTAGTCTGACTTGAAATCACTCCCTAGATCAATAACTGAATAAAAATAATATGAAATTTGGTAGAGATCTTAATTTTTCAATAAGTTTTTCATATAATATTTTTTTAATATTTTTACTATTTCGTACAATTTTTTACGAATTTTTATGTTCCAGGGGGTCAAACAGACCAGATGGACCCCCTGCGAGAAGTGCAGTTTGAAACAGTATAAAACAATATCCAAAAATTATTGAAAATTCATATAAAAAACTAGGTTTCAGTGCGTTTCCAACTCCACAAATTTCAAATATATCTGATTTATGTAAAATAAATAATTAACGTTTAAATTTATAAAAAATCAGAGTACAGACTATTCTGATCCCCTTCCACTGTACGAATTTTTAAAATTTTTGTAGTGATAATTTCTCCAAATAAAAGGTGGCCCTGGAAAGCTAGTTTGAAAACCTAATACCAAACCGAATCCCAATATTTTTTGACTCCTAATTTCATAGCAATAAATTTTTTAAAATCATCAATATTTGCTGGCCGAATTTTCAAATCTGATTTTGGTGTGTTTAAATAGTTTCCAAGTTAAAACACACACCAAAGAAAATAATTTTTTTTTTTTAATTCAGAATGAAATTTTGAATTTGAATTTATATATATATATATTTTTTTTTTCTTTTTTTTTCTTTTTTTCTAACCTAAGGAAGCAATAAACTAGAGGACGAAGAAGATACCTGCGGTCTTCACCACGGGTCGATGTGTGCGCAGATCCTCATCTTGACACCCTACAATCAAAACAAATAGAAGTTAAGAAAATCCAAATCTAAACTCACGTGTTACCTCCCTGGCAACGACTCCATTTGACGAGCGTGGAAATTGCATATTTTGAAATCGTTGGAAATGGTAGTATAGTCGCAAAAACCACTCGTCAAAGACATTTGTGATAACGAAACTCTCATAGATCTTTATTCTTTTTAGAACTTGAGTCCTGGTCGTTCGTCTCTGGAAGGCGTGAAAACGAATCGAGATTTGGATCGGCTTTTATAACCTAAATCTAACCTAAGCTACTATTTTTGTCTTTTTGTGTTTTTCATTTTTTATTTCGAAAAGTGAATTGAAACCTAGATCTAGATAAACTAGCAAAAACCTAAGTGACTATGTGCATCTACATGAGGCCATGGTGGCCGTGCATGGTGTGAACAAACCAAAGTGTCATATAGGCAAGCAAACATGAGGACAATCAATCACAGAAACATCATGAAATTATTTATGCATAAAAAATTATCACACATCATTTACACTAGAAAGCATATAAATAGAAGAAAATCCCTCACATCGAAAAGTTGCCACTAGGGCCATCGGCCTTGTGTGAGGGTGTAGGCTAGACCTTGGGTGTGCAAACCCGTCTACAAGTTTACCAAAAGAGATGGTCGACCACAAGAGGCTATGGGTGAGCCTTCATGGCCGTCCAAGAAGAAGAAGATGGGGGCTAGTGCACCCAAGTGGAGAGAGGAGGGTGTTGCTCCCTTTCTCTACCAATGGCCGTCCTTGAAGCTTTGGAGAGAAGCTTCTCTAGCTAGCTGTCCATGGAGCCTTGGAGGAGGATGAGGATGATGGCCTTAAGGTTTTGGAGGGTGGAAGCAAGTTTAGAGTGGAGAGTATGGATGGGAGAGTGTATGGAGAGGGTCCAATTTCGAAGCTCTCTCTTTGCCCTTTATGGAAGGCTCCATTTGGTTGCCACTTTTGGTGGCTCAAAAAATAGCCAATGCCACAATTTCTGGATCTAGGTCTGACACAAGTTGTTAGGGTTTCCAAGGGAGTGTGCATGGGTTTGGTGGGAGTAAAATGGGAAGGTGTGCATGTGTGTGTGGGTGTGTGTTTTTCATAGGGCTAGGTTGTGGGTTTTGGTAGGATTAGGTGCTAAATAGGTTGGGCCAATCTAGATTAAGTGGGTGTGGACCTAATTAGGCTTAGGAAAGTCTAATTGGGTAGGAGTGAACCTAATTAGGTCTAGGTCAAGTCTAATTAGATGTGTGCATGTGATTAGGCTAGGGTAACCCTAATAGGTATGAGTTAATTAGATCCTGGGTGGATCTAATTGGGCTCGGGTGACCCAATCAACTGTAGATGCACCGAATTAGGTATGGGATGGTTCAATTAGGTTGGGGATAGGACAAGTAGGGCTATGGATAGTGGACTAGGCTTAGGAGGTCTCTACTTAGGTTTCCTAGGGTGTCCGGTGGGGTTCCTAGGTCAAAATAGGCAAGCTAGGGCTTCAAACTCCAAAATCAGGAACCAGACAGCAGTATCAGATGTACAGGATAGTGGTCAGACGTCTTATACTACAAAATTGGACGTTTGGACACTAAATTAGACATCCAATTTTGTGTCATTATGAGTTTTGGCTTCCTGGATTGTTATTCTGCAGAAATCAGACATCCAGCCAAATGTCTGGACGTCCTAAAAGGTGCTGGAGAGTGGGTTTTATGTTTTCTAAGGTTGGTTTTGGTTCCTAACTGTTTGGGAGAGGGATAGGAACATGGATAGTGCTATCCATGTTTGGGTTTTGAGGCTAAGGTGCCCTAATGGAGGTTGTTTTGGGTTTGGGAAGGCTATCCTAGGGTTTTTAAGGGTAGGGATAAGGCTATCCTCCTCACTCCTCTTATCTGGATCATTCTTCTTCTTCCTTTATTGCTTTATTCCACTATCTCCATCCTGGATCACTTTAATATCTGTAAATAGCAATAAAAACCATTAACTAGTAGGATATCTCATCTTATTCTAAATAGACTGATGCAATACATGATATGCAAGATATGAGTGCAATATCCACAATTTAAGATAGGTTCCGACATTATTTAGGTTGATTAGGACCCATGATTGCTGTGCAATCAGAACTCACCTGGGTCCTTATCCTTAACATCTTGGAGCCAATCCAATAAATACTTGTTAAGATCATTAATCATTTGAATTAGAGACTCCAATTCTTTAGTGTAGGGTGTTGGCTGAGCTTCTAAAGAATGAATGGTGTTCTTTATGTTAGCCAACACCTTATCTTGGACATGGTTTACCTGAACCAAATGGTTTGGTTTAGGATTGGGTGGGTTTGGGTTTAGTCCAGGGAAATTAAGAAATTGAGGTTCTTGGTACCCAACCCTAAACGGTTGTTCATAAAGGGGTTGTGACCCATATATAGTGTAGTCCTGGGGAGGGTAGGGATTACAATCAGCATATCTTTCTTGATTGCAGATCATATTACGTTGTCCATAGGAGGGTGGTGATTTACAATTAGTGTAGCTCAGAGAAGGATAAAAATTATGGTGTCTAGGGTTAGACCTTGAACACGGAGGTCTAGAATTGTATTCCTAATCAAAGTTATCCCAACTAATGGATGAATGGTCATAAGTTGGGTCAGGATAGTAATCATCTTGGGAATAAGTGGTGGTAGGAGGGTAAGAGTGGAAATGCGAGTACAATGTGGAAGGATCCTTGGTAATGCAGGAGGGAAAAGAGAAATTAAAAGAATGGCGCCCTGCAGTACAAATAATCAAACCTGTCCTTAGGTGGGGTAGCCTAACGACCTACAGACTCTTAGAACCCATCTTGTGATGAAAGAAACAATTTGGTCAACTTCTTTTCAGTCAATCCAACCAGTTAAAGGGAATTGGGGAGAAGGTTCTTCCCTCGGCTTTCGCCTCAAGTTCCTTTGATACCCCCCAATCGTGGTCATTTGACATTGCTCCCCTAGCTAGACATCAAATGAACCAGTAGAAGCAGATAAATCGAAAATAATCTCAATCTGAGCCCCGAAGAGCGAGTTAAATCCTTCAGGCCAATGCCTACACTATTTTAATTAGGCTTAGGTTTGAAGGTGTTGGGAATGTGATGGGCCCTTTATCTGGGTTGTGCCCTTAAAGATCAGTTTTGATGTGTGTGTGTGCACAACCAATGGTTTTCAATCAAGGTTAATTGATGATTTGTCTTTTAGTGTTCAACCTTGTTTAGTAGCTTTTAGAGTTCAACTTTAGGTGTATTCAACCAAGTTCAGTTGGCACACCGAGTTTTGAAAGCACAGGTGATGATGTCTTCCTTTAAAACTTAAATGAATATGGAGTTTTTGGTTAATTTCTAAAAGTTGAATCCTTTGTGACAAGCTACTTGATGAATAAGTTTTATGTTAAGTGGTGTGGCCTAGAAAAATCAGATAAGTGGCCTGATGCACCACTAATTAAGGCACCCAATTAGTTTTAACCTATTCTAATGTCTAATCACTTATTCGTATAGTGTGTTGAGGTGTATCAAGTCCTTAGGTCAGCTCTCGATTAAGTGATTAAATTAGACAACAGTGGTGCACTTAAGTATTTGTGTAGGTGTATAAGATGTGTAAATTTAAATAAATCCCACATTTGAATTTTTTTTAGATTTTTTTTTTTATAGGTGGACGGTGAGGTGGGTGGAGGTGCAAACAAACAATCAGAACTAACCTTATGGTTTATGCAAGCTCTTAGGTTAATTAGGGTTTGTGTTATTAGGTAGTGGAATGAAATCTAAGGGTGTGAGTGGTGGGGTACACTTACAAACCCTTCAACTGCACGTTGCTCTAATCTACCGCTTTTGCTCAACTTGAGAGAGTACCTGCAATCACAATAAGAATGGAGACAAGTGAGGTAAACGATAAGGTGGAAAACGTAGGAAATCAAATAGCATTACCTCCCTGGCAACGGTGCCAAAATGATGAGCTAGATTTCATACGTGTAAAGATTGAGTTTGAAAACCTGTCGTTGTAGTTGTGTAAAAATCCGCCAATCAAATAAAATTTTTACCGAAACTCTAGCGAGTCCCGGATCGAACATAGGGAGGTGAACGTTTGATTAAAAATCGCATTTAGAATTATTTTTCACAAAGTAGATTAGTGGGTTGAAATTAATCTACGCAAGCAATTCTACTTAAATAATAAACAATAGAAGAGAGAGATAGAATAATACAAAGAGAAAAATAAAAAGAGAATCAATATTTCATAATCACATGTCCATTACATCTACTTGGTACAACTAGAAAGCTGGAAATCAACACTAGAAAGTGGTAAAAAGAGAGGGATGAGAAAATCCTTTCTCGACGGCTGCTTGGAGGATGAGCTGCATTGATGGAGAGCCTAGAAGAGGGTGGTAAGATGCTGGACGAGGGAGAATGGAGCTGGAGGATGGAGAACGAAGCAAGACAACGTCGCAGTGGGATCCGCTCCTGGAATGAGGGTGGGAAGACAACCATGAGATGCTCCATGAAGGAGGTGAGGAGATGGTAAAATTATTTTACTCTAGCTCTAGTGGAGCATCTCGGGTATGGGACCATCTCGTAGAGCTCTGGAGGAGGTGAAACAAGAAAGAAAGGGATGAGAAAATGTGTAGGAGGGGTAGGCTATTTATAGGTATAGTCATGGGGGCAAAAGGGTCTTTTTAAGGTGTTTAAAATAAATACAAGATTTTTAGTGATGCTTGTAAGTGTTACTACAAGAGTCACGAAAACCCCACGTCGCTGAAGCACACGTGAAACAAGGGCCCTTTGATCACGATCCAATGCCTCTCAAAGAGCCACGTCTGTGGCTCTTCACCTTCAGCCATTCCCACAAGTGGATCGTGCCACATCACGAGATCGATTGAACGGCTTAAAAGCCATCAACCCACAGCGCCTCTTCTTGCGGCACGTTAGATTACGCATGGATCAGGGTGTCATCATGCACGTGTGAACGCTCGCCCATCCACGCCACCATGTCATCGCTTCCATAGCCACTCATCCTCGATCGGGCGGCCCAATTTCACCTACACATCTTCTACGTGGATTAAATCTTCTCAGCGCAGATCAAACTCGTGCCCCACCTCTCGATAGAGCACTCACCCACTGCACTATCGTCATGGATTGTCACACTTTTGTTTTAAGGCTGGTGTGCCCTCAACCATTCGATAAGAATCCAACGGCTGAGATTAAGGGGCACAGATGAAGAAGATGAAGGCTGGTGACAGTGGGTGGCTTGGATGGCGCCACGTGGCGCCATCTAGGTTGTCTATTTTCCAATGCTTGTAGATGGTTCCACGAATGTCGAATCGGGTCAATTTTCGTACCGTTGGTTGTGATTGTTGATCCGAACTCATTCATGCAGTTAGATTTGTCATCTGAGGTATAAATTTTACACCACCTTTCCCATTAGCCTCTGATCTTTCTCAGACTGCATCTAATGCTACGGAAGTCCGATCAGGGCGATCTCGTAGTTGTTGAACTTCGATCGTCGCCCTGATCAGATCCGTTCAGTTGGATCTGCAATCTGAGGCCCCAAAATGATATTTCTCTATCCATGGCCACAAAAAGGGCAAATTAACTTATATTTTGTACAAACTAATCTAAATAAGAATGATGCATGTTATATAGTATTTACAATGCTAAATGCAATTATACGCCTAAGAACATGCATAAATAGATAGTTTATGTGACATAGATGTGTCTACATCAACCATCTCTTCGAAGAAATTTAATTTCTATTTATGTATTAGACAAATGTGGTTATCATTATTCATTTGGAGATGGAAAAGTTAGTTTATATTTAAATTCAAATATGGTTAGTTCTAGTTTTCTATCTTGCTATGATAATCTTTATTGTCTTGAAACTATAGCTTCATATAGTAACGAGTCTTCACTTTTGGATACACATGGTGTGAAAAGAAAATTAGAAATGAATCTTCAACTTCTTTATGGCACAAGAGATTAGGTCATATCTCCAGAAGGAGAATAGAGAGACTTATGTCAAATGAAATTTTGGACCCCTTAGATTTTTCTAATTTCAATCAGTGTGTAGAGTGTATTAAGGGAAAGTAAACCATTAATGGGAAGTTTGAAGCCAATAGGTCAAATGATGTCTTAGATGTGATTCATACGGATATCTATGGGCCATTTACTACACCTGCGTGGAATGGCCAACCGTATTTTATCACATTTATAAACGATCACTCCAAATATGACTTCCTCTACCAAATTCAAGAAAAGGCACGATCACTAAGCACATTCAAGAATTACAAAGTTGAAGTTGAGAATCAACTTGATAGAAGGATCAAATATGTTCGATCTGATCATTGTGGTGAGTACTATACAGATATTATGGATTAAGTCAACAACATCTAGGACCATTTTCCAGGTTCCTAGAGGAATGCACTATCAATCCTCAATACACCATGTTGGGTTCACCTACTATGAATGATGTTGCTGAGAGGCAAAACAGAATGCTTAAGGACATGGTAAGGAGCATGAGTAATCATTCTACCTTACCAGAATCACTCTAGGAGAGGTCTTAAAAACTGCAGCTTATATTCTGAATAGAGTTCTCACTAAGGCAACTAACAAAACCCCATATGAGCTATGGACTGGGCAGAAGGCCAGTCTTAAGCATTTACATGTGTGGGCATGTCTAGGTGAGGTAAGGCCTTATTGGCCTAATGAAAAGAAACTAGACACAAGGATAGTTAGTTGTTTTGTTGGGTATTCTGAAAGGTCAAGAGGATACAAGTTTTATGATCCCACATCTAAGGTTTTATTTGAGTTTGGAACTGCCAAGTTCTTTGAGAGCATTGAGTTTACCCAGGATAACATGGTTAAAGACTTTGTCTTTGAGGAGGAACATGTAGATATTCCTCCTGGAGTTACTTAGGTTGATGAGGAGTGATGTGCATACATCTGATTAACCTAAAATGTCTATTAATGCATGTTCTTAGTACCATATTAACATCATGCATTGTAAATATTGCATAACATACATAATCATGAATTTAGGTCAAGTTGTATAAATTGTATAGTAATTGTCTCCTTTTATGGTCAGGGACAGGGCGATTTTTAATCAGAGCCTTGGATCGAAGATCCAACTGTACGGATCTAATCAGAGTGACAATTGAAGTTCAACGACTCCAAGATTGCCCTAATCGGACATCCGTAGCACCAGATAGAGATCGAGGAACCCCAAAGATCAAGGGCCAAGATGGTGCCAATCCGCACTTCAGACGACAAATCCAACTGCACGGATGGGTTTGGATCGATGATCGCAACCTAACAGCACAAAGATTAGTCCAATCCAACACCCGTGGCACCGTCTACAACACACAGAAGATGGACAGCGAAGATGGCGCCACATGGTGCCATCTCAGTCGCCGACCGACCCCAAGGAACTGCAGCTGCATCTTCAAAGGCCCTTCATAGAGTGATCCTAGTCGTTGGATCTCGATCCAATGGTCAACAGATCCACACACCTAATACCTTCGCGCACCTAAACGAAGGCTCAGTGCAGCGGTCGCACCCCTGTGGGTGACGTAGGGGTCGACCGTTCGAGCCACGCTGAGCGCCTTAACCTAGATGGGCACGGGCACTGGCGCAATTCAGCCGTCAGATGAAGATTGGGCAGTCGAGGGGAGGAGACATGGCACACAGAGAATTCTTCGATCACGTACGTGCACGATGACGCGAGTGTAAATGCCTCATCGCACGCGGGCATGCGGGAGAGGCATTTTGAATGAGCATTGTGAGGCAGGATCTCGACCGTTCGATCTTACGATCAGACAACTGAGATTAATCCAAACGTGTGCGAGCATTTAATGTGCGGAAGAGGAGCGAGCACTCGTAGTGCGCACACACGTTGCCCATGACGGACCTTTAGTGATGTTTAAGTCTGTCACTAAAGGTCCCATATTAATGTTTTTGATATTATAATGACTAAAATGCCCCCAATCCTTGCAACTATAAAAGGAGACCCCTACCCTACGAATTTCTCATCCCTTCCTTCTCCTTTCTCCCTCTCCAAAGCTTAAGAGAAGCTTGTCCCACACTTGAGATGCTCCTCAAGAGCTAAATCCAAGCTTTCGCCCCCGTTCCGGAAGTGGATCCCGCGATGACGATGACGTGTTGCCTCGTTCCCGTTCTTTCGACTTCATCCTCCTTCTCGCCTCATCCTCCATCTTCCAGGCGTCGCCTCCATCCGGCTCGTCCTCCAAGCATTCGTCGAGGAGGATAACATCTCTCTCCTTTATTTTATTGCTTTCTAGAGTAGAATTTCCAGCTTTCTAGTTGTAATAATTTCCCACTTTCTGGTGTAATCATTTCCTACTTTCTTAGTTGTAAAACATTATTCAAATACCAAGTGATTGTTCTCTCTCTCTCTCTATTATTATCTATAGCGATTCCATTGTGATTATTTCACCTTTTAAACAAAATACAAAAAAAATTATAATTGCGGATTTTGAGATCGACGTAGCCTCCCTGTGTTCAACCTGGAACTTCTTTACGGATTTTTGGTATAAATTTTATATGTTAAACGGATTTCTTCACGACTTGAACTACGACGACGGATTTTCGAATCCAACTGCGAACGCGTAGTTTTCCACCCTCAATAAGGAGCATGTCTTTGACATCCCTCAAGACAACTCCAATGAAGACAATGATATGGACTTAATTCTTATAGAGCAACCTCAAACACATACTAAACCTGTGCCATTAAGGTGATCCACAAGGGAAAGGAGTGCCATATCGGATGATTATGTGGTATTCCTTCAGGAGCATGAAATGGACATTGGAGTGATGGAAGATGATCCAATCAGCTTTCGTCAGGTAATGGAAAGTTCGAACCATGAAAAGTGAATTGAGGCAAAAGAAGAAATGAAGTCAATGAAAGACGATGACATTTGGGATGTTGTTCCCCTACTAGAAGGTGCGAAACATGCTAGTTACAAATGGATATTTAAAATCAAACGAGATTAGAAAGGAAAAGTGGAGCAATACAAAGCACAACTTGTCGCTAAGGGTTTCACCCAAAAGGAGGGCATTGACTATATGGAGACATTCTCTCCTATTTCTTCTAAGGATTTATTGAGGATTACAATGACACTTGTGGCCCACTTTGATCTTGAGTTGCATCATATGGATGTTAAAACTGCATTCCTTAATGGTGACATTAAGGAAACCATTTATATGGTTCAGCCCGAACATTTTGTTACAGGTGATCTAAAAGGCATGGTATGAAAATTAAAGAAATCCATCTATGGACTCAAATAGGCATCCAGATAATGGTATTTTAAGTTTCATCAGGTGTTTCTCTCCTTTGGTTTTGAGGCAAATCTAGCTAATGAGTGTATATACAATAAGTTATGTGGGAGCAGGTATATCTTCTTGGCACAAATGATATGTGTATCTTATTGGACACAAAGAAATTTCTTGCCAAACACTTTGACATGAAAGATTTTGGAGATGCTTCGTTTGTCTTGGGAATTGAAATATGTCGAGATAGATCTCGCCATATTCTAGGCTTATCCCAAAAAAGCTACACAAAAAAGGTGGTCGTGCGTTGTTTCGCATGTTAGAAATCGGGGTTACAAGTAACCTGTCATCGTAGTTGCAAAACACATCAATCAGATAAAATTTATACTAAAACTCCAACGGAGTCCCGGGTTGAACACAGTGAGGCGACATTTACTTTACGTGAAAACCGCGCTTCGATTCATTTCTTTTTGGTATTTTAGGGTTTTGTTATTTTTTTGTATTTTTGTAAGAAGAAACAAGCAAACGTATCACAAGATAGAGATGTGGAATGAAAATGGTATATATATCAATCCAAAGTCTATTAAAATCTACTGTGAAAGCATAAAAAGAGAGGGGGTGAGAGGAAATCTCCCGAATTGGCTGTTCAGCGAGACGACGGCTCCTGGCGGAAGCTCGGACGAAGGAGGTAAGGAACCGGATGATAGAGGTGAGATGTAGGAGGACGTCGGGTTGAGGAAAGCTTCGGCATAGCTCCGGAATGGAGGTGAGAAGACGGAGTTGATCTGTTACCGGAATGGAGGTGGGAGGATGGCTCCAAGGCGACCTATGAAGGGAGATGGGAAGATGGAGGAGTATTCAGTGGGGCAGAGGTTCGCTACACTAATAGGTGCCTTGGGAGCTTGAGAACAAGCTCTAATGGAGCATTGGTAAGCTTGCTAGAGCTTGGGAGTAGGTGGGAGTAGAGTAGGTAGAGATGGCTTGGAAGGGAGGGGGTGTAAGTCCTTTTATAGTGGAGGAGAAGAGGTAAAATTAGGTATGGAACCATTAGTGAAATCTAGGCCATCACTGGAAACGTCGTTGTAGGTAGCTCATGCACCCTGGTAAACTGGCTTTGTTTGCATGTGATGAATTACTGACAGCTGTAAGCGTCGCTGTAAGTCTAGCTCATGCATTGCTGTAGGTCCAACCCATGCATAGCTGGCGCTGCGCTCTTGCCTTGCCTCGCGCGTTGGAGTTGCGCTGTGCGATGCATGCCTACGCGCACGTGTGGTGTTGCGTGCATGCCCTGGCAGCTTGGGCTGCGCCACGTGGTGCAGTCTAGGCCGTCCATCTTCTTCTTGTTGTATTGGCTGCTACAGAGGTTGGATTGAGTCTATTTTCGAGCCGTTAGGCTGCGATCATCGATCCGAATCCATCCGTGTGGTCGAATTTATCATTTGAAGCTCCGAATTATGTCTCCTAGTCCCTTGGCCGTTGATCTTCCTCGGACTGCATATGGTGCTACGGGACTTCGATTAAGGCGATTCAGAGGCATTGGACTTTGATCGTCATCTTGATCAGATCCATATGGTCGGATCGTCAATCTAAGGTTCCAAAATAAATATCCTTCTCTCCTAACCACAAAAAGGCCGCAATTATCCTAAATTATGTACAACTACTCTAAATGCAGAATGATGCATACTATGTAATATTTATAGCATTAAATGCAAATCTAAGCCTACGAACATGCATGAATAGGCATTTTACCCTCAATAAATGTGTTTACATCATACCCCCATGCCTATCTTTTGCTAGTCCCTAGCAAAATTAAATTATATGCTATGTATAAAAGCAGAATTAGGATTAGATTGCTTAAGCCTAAGTCGTTTATTAACAATAGAAATTTCAACTAAGGTCCTAAACCACGAAAACTCAACAATACCCGGGTGCCTGCCAGAATGCAGACCACCCAAGTCCTCGCCTTATTTAAAAAGGGAAGATACATTTTTTTTATTATTATTTTTCTTCTTTTCTAATTTTTTTGTACTTTTGGAGTTTGAGAGTTCTGGGATAACTTTTTATGGCTACCCGACCCGCCCAAGACTCGAAAAGGACTCTAAGTACTAAGCATCTTTGTGAAGAAGTGATAGACTCACAAAATGGCCATTAAAATAGACTTTGGGTTTCTACAACCCTAGGTGACCTTGCCTAAAGGTTTATCTTTACGATCGGTAGCTTTCTCCCTACTACTTTTATTTATGGGGTCAACACAAGAGCGAACCTAGTGTATATCTCCTCGATTTATTCTACTTCCCCGCTTCTTCCCTAAGTGTTTTGGGAATTATTGTGCTTTTTTTTTTGTGAGCTGGGTTCTGAACAATCGACTAATGAGTTGTTACCACCGACCACTTGCCAACCACACTCATGCGGTGAAGTGTGGTTTTATTTTTTTATTTTCTCCTTTTTCTATTTTTTTTCTTTTCAATTTGAGTGTTTCTCTTTTTTTTTTCTAAGTGGCTTCCATGATCTAAGATTTACCTAAAGGTAGTACAACAAAAATGGTCTTGTGGCTGGGCTCTGGACAATCAACCGATGAGCTGCTACCACCGACAATTTGCCAGCCATACCACCTAAGTCAGTCTATTAGCTACCCAATTTCTGTAAAAATCGCCAGAAAGTGAGTCAGTGCAAAAAACTTTGTAGATGCTTAGGCTTAAAATCTCCCCAAATCAGAGGGCAGGTTGATAAGTTGCATACTTATCATCCCAAATTATTTACCAAATTAAAATAAATTTTAATTGGCAAGGACTCAAGACTAAGTCCACATTTGAGTGGACACCCGACTAATTAAGCCCAAAGACCTGACGAGTCTAAGTGTTTAGGTCCTCTCGTATCATTTCCTAAAGTTAATAACTTCCAAATGCCTAAGTTCTCTTTTCCTAATTTCTTTTTTTTTTCTTTTTTCAAATTTTCAATTTTTTTTTAATTTTATAAGAAATTAAAAGAAATTCTACGAAGTTAACATAATGATTTCAGGAATTGATTATCCACCCCCCATGCCTAAATGATGCAATGTCATTGTTAAAATAAAGACATGAAAAGAGCGAAGTAAACAGAACATAACCTGAGTGTCGTGAAAATCCGATCAGCTCTGCAGAGAGAAGAGTGTATACACATGCGCTAAGTTTAATGCCTTCAGCTAAGCATAACATACATACAAAGAAGAAATTGAGAATTCACAAGTGCATGCCAGAATCAAAGTCAAAAGGTTGATCCTGAAACTCGTCCACAGAAGATGTCCACAGATGTGGATGAGATTATGGTGCAGACTCGTGCCCCATGGTCGAGTGGTTCTCAGGTTCTGGATGAAAATCACCCAGAACCGAAGGTTGTTGTGTTTGCGAGGCTAGGCCTGCGGTTTAGTGGTGTGCAACCCAAGACCAAAGTGTCGGACAACGGGTAAAGATGGTTTAATAGGTGCGGTTGTCCACTTAACATCTAGCTCAAAAAATAATCAGTTATTCTAGGCTCTGGTTGCACGTGAAATATATCATAAGGGTTCATATAGAAGATAGGTGGTTTTAGGTCAATAAGTACCCTTATATCCAAACTTGTTTTTCCCTCAAAATTAACCTCCCAAATTTTTATTTCCAACTTCCTATCCTCTAAAATCAAGGTTTCCAGGACCTCCAGATCATTGTACACCCCATCTAAAGTACCCAAGTCCAACAACTGTGGCTAAATCAAGATTGACTTGGTCACAATGATCTCAAAGTATGTTCATTTAGCTCTTCGGGGTGTGGTTGAGCAATGGGGCTACTACTTGAGTCGTCGGGTATCGAATCCTCCAAGTTAGCCCCAACCGAATCAGAATCTTCAGTAGTTGGGCTACCAAATTGGTCATCATACTCCTCGAGCCTGCATGTCTCACTAAAATCATTCTCCTCAAGCTTAGGTGAGACTTCACTAGGAGATTCCTCACCCTCAAAATCAAAGAATTCATGATCCTCATTTGTATATGTCTCAACATCACAAGTCATTTCATCATCCAAGGAGACATAATTTTCTTCATTTCCTGACTTGGGGATCTCGGGTGAATCAATCTGTTCATCCTCAAAGGGTTGCTCTAGACCAATCTGGTCATCTCCAATCTCTGAATATGTATCCCCCCCGACTGGCGCCTGAGCGGGTTCAGACATTGGCTCTCCTGAAGAGGGTTCATCTTGAGAATCATCCCAAGATTTGACTAGTGCAACCACAAATTTCATCCTCAACCTCGACAATTTCCCAAGAAGAAACTCACCCAAGTCCCTATCCCTAACACTTTGGAGCAAATCCAATAGAGAACTATTAAGTTCATCAATCATTTTGATCATAGGCTCCAGTGCTTCAGTGCATGGTGTTGGCTGGGCTTCTAAAGATTGTATGGTGTTCCTCAAATTAGCCAACAATCTATCTTAGATCTGGTTCACCTGAACCGAATGGTTCGATTCAAGTCTGGGTGGGTTTGGGTTGAATCTAGGGGAGTCAAGGTGTCAAGGTTCTCGGGTCCCTCCCTGAAAATGGGTCATTCTAAGTTATTTAAAGGATGGTGGTGACCTATATTCAGTGGAATACTAGGGAGGGTAGGTGTTATAATCATGATATCCTTCCTGATTGTAAATCAGGTTGGTTTGATCATTAAAGGATGAAGATCCATAATCATTATAGCTCTGGGAAGGAAAATAATCATAGTCTTGTTGTCCAAGGTTAGGCCCTGGACACTGAGGTCTGGATTCATATCCCCAATCAAAGTCATCCCGACTAGTGGATGGGTAATTACAAGTCAAGTCGGGATAGTAATCATCTTGGGGATAAGTGGTGGTAGGAGGATAGGATGTGAAATGTGTGTAGGATGTGGAAGGGTACATGGTGAAGTAAGGAGGGAAATTAGAAGAGAAAGGAGCCTTGCAATACGAAAATACAAGCCTGTCCTTAGTTTGGGCAGCCTAAAGGTCCACAGACTCTCAGAATCCATTCTAAGATTATAGACGATTTACTCTACTTATGTCTAAGCAATCCAACCAGTTAGAAGGAGGGATTGGGGAGAAGGTTCTTCCTTTGGCTTGAGCCTCCGGTTCCTAGTGTACCCCCCAGCCACTGTCGTTTGATGCTACTCCCCTAGCTAGACATCAGATTGACTAGTATAAGCAGGTTAATTGTGAACAATCTCAATCTGGATCCCGACGAGCGAACCAGTCCTTAGGGCAAACGTCTAATCAATTTTAGTTAGGTTTGGATCAATGGTGCTTCAGGAATGTGATGGGCCCTTTAGATGGGTTGTGCCCTTGATGATCAGTTAAAATGTGTGTGCGTGCACAACCAGGGTTTTCAAACAAGGTTATTTGATGATGTGTCTTTTAGGGTTCAACCTTGTTTAGTAGCTTTTAGGGTTTAATCTTTAGGTATATTCAATCAAGGATCACTAGAATACTCCAAGTTTTGAAAGCACTGGTGTAGATATATTTCTTTAAAAATCAGAAATAAAATGTGGAGTGACTAGTTCAGTCCTAAAAATCAACCCTAAGTGGAAAGCTACTTAATGAATCAGTTTTAGATTGAGTGGTGCGGCCCAAATAGCTCAATTAATTGGCCTATTGTACCACTTAGTTAAGGCACACAGAAATGTTTGACCTATTCAGATTTCTGCACACTTTTGTGTATTTAGTTGAAGTGTACTGGGTCCACAGGTCAGATCCCGGTTGAGTGGTAGAATCAAAGTGATTGTGTGCCTTAGGATAAGAAGTTGTGGGTGTTAAGTGTGTAGCTTTCAGAAAATCCCACAATCAGATAACACTTTTTTTCTTTTTGTGGATGCTGAGGTGAGTGGAGATGGCAAACAAACAACCAAATATATCCTAGGGTTTATAAAAAAGCACCTAAGTTGATTTGGGTTTGAGTTATTAGGTTATGGGATGAAAATTAAGGTGGAGGTGCTGTGGGGGACACTTATAAAACACTCTACCCACACTTTACTCCGGTCTACCGCAGTTGGATCTCCATGCTAGGGTACTTGCAAGATAGTAGATCAAAGACAAGTAGAGTTAGTGCTATGTAAATGTAAAGAAATGCAATAAACAATAAAGTAAATTCCATTGCCTCCTCGGCAATGATGCCAAAATGGTCGTGCGTTGTTTTGCGTGTTAGAAATTGGGGTTCCAAGTAACCCGTCATCGTAGTTGCAAAACACATCGATCAGATAAAATTTATACCGAAACTCCAAGGGAGTCCCGGGTCGAACACAGGGAGGCAACGTTTACTTTACGTGAAAACTACGCTTCGATTCGTTTCTTTTTGGTATTTTAGGGTTTTGTTATTTTTTTGTATTTTTGTAAGAAGAAACAAGCAAACGTATCACAAGATAGAGATGTGGAATGAAAATGGTATATATATCAATCCAATGTCTATTACAATCTACTATGAAAGCATAAAAAGAGAGGGGGGTGAAAGGAAATCTCTCGAATCGACTGTTTGGTGAGACGACGGTGCCTGGCGGAAGCTCGGATGAAGGAGGTGAGGAGCGGGACGACGGAGGTGAGATGCAGGAGGACGTCGGGTTGAGGAAAGCTTCGGAGTAGCTCTGAAATGGAGGTGAGAAGACGGAGTTGATCTGCTACTGGAATTGAGATGGGAGGACGACTCCAAGGCGACCTATGAAGGGAGATGGGAAGATGGAGTATTTGGTGGGGTAGAGGTTCACTACACTAATAGCACCTTGGGAGCTTGAGAACAAGCTCTAATGGAGTGTTGGTAGGCTTATTAGAGCTTGGGAGTAGGTGGAAGTAGAGTAGGTAGAGATGGCTTTGAAGGGAGGGGGTGTAGGTCCTTTTATAGTGGAGGAGAAGAGGCAAAAATAGGGATGGGACCATTAGTGACATCTAGGTTGTCACTGCAAATGTCGCTGTAGGCAACTCATGCCCGCTGGTGCCCACGGTTGCCTTTGCTGGCATGCGATGAATTATCGACGGCTGTAAGTCTAGCCCATGCATCGCTGTAGGTCCAGCCCATGCATAGCTGGTGCTGTGCTCCTACCTTGCCGCGCACGTGCGGTGCTGCGTGCGTGCGCTGGCGGCTTGGGCTGTGCCACGTGGCGCAGTCTGGGCCATCCATCTTCTTATTGTAGGGGCTGCTGGAGAGGTCGAATTGAGTCGATTTTTGCGCTGTTAGGCTGCGATCGTCAACTCGAATCCATCCGCGTGTTCAGATTTATCATTTGAAGCTCCGAATTATGTCTCCTAGTCCCTTGGCCATTAATCTTCCTCGGACTGCATATGGTGCTACGGGACTCTGATCGAGGCAATTTCAGAGGCGTTGGACTCCGATCGTTGTCTTGATCAGATCCGTATGGTCGGTTCGTCAATCTAAGGCTCTGAAATAAATATCCTTCTCTCCTAACTACAAAAAGGCCGCAATTAACCTAAATTATATACAACTACTCTAAATGCAGAATGATGCATGTTATGCAATATTTATAACATTAAATGCAAATCTAAGCCTAGGAACATGCATGAATAGGCATTTTACCCTCAATAAATGTGCTTACATCAAAAGGTACTCAAAAGGTATGGCATGCAAGACTGGAAGCCACTGGATACTCTTGTGGCTAAGGGAGACAAGTTTAGTCTCAATTAGTGCCCCATAAGTCATTTTGACAAATGGGAGATGCAAATAGTTCCTTATGCATCTGCTGTTGGTAGTATAATGTATGCTCAGGTTTGTACTAGACTAGACCTGGCATACATTACAAGCATGTTGGGTAGATACCTGAGTAATCCAGGAAAAGACCATTAGTGAGCAGCTAAAAGAGTACTGAGATATTTGTAGAAGACACGGGATTATATGCTCACTTTCAAGAGATCAGAAAGCTTCAGGTCTTTGGCTATACTGACTTCGATTTTGCTGGATGCCAAGATAGCATAAAGTCTACTTCAGGATATGTACTTCTACTTGCCAATGGTGCCATCTCTTGAAAGAGTGCAAAACAATCTCTTATTGCATCTTTCACTATGGTAGCATAATTCATTGCATGCTACGAGGCATCCAATCATGGAGTATGGCTGCAAAACTTTATATCAGGGCTACGCTTAGTAGATGGCATTGATAGGCCACTACAATTATTTTGTAATAATCAATCCGCAGTTCTCTACTCCAATAATAACAGGAGCTCCTTCAAATCAAAGCAGATTGAGATCAAGTTTCTAGTTGTTAAGGAAAGCATACAAAATGGACAACTGTCTATTGAGCACATCGGCATGAACTCCATGGTTGCGAATCCACTTACTAAATGAATAAAACCTAAGATGTTCCATGAACATGCAGCTACTATGGGTCATACGTCCTCATAGAAATTTCAGCTTTAATGAGAGTTTGTATTTTGTAGTGCTCATTAGCAATATACATTCAGTTTTTTGAATAAAGTTTTATTGTAATGTACATCTACAGTTAAGTTTTGTAAAGCTTCATTCTGTTGAAATAACAAAACTTAAAGTTTCAAGTTTAATGTCCATTCTAACAAGTGACGTGCATACATCTAATTAGCCTAAAATGCCTATATATGCATGTTTCTAGTGTTATAGAAGCATTCATCATTATAAATATTGCATAACATGCATCATCATGAATTTAGGTTAGATTGCACAAATTATAGGTTAATTTTTCCTTTTTATGGTCAGGGGACAGGACAATATCATTTCGGGGCCTTGGATTGAAGATGTAACCGTACGGATTTGATCAAGACAATAATCGAAGTTCAACGACTCTGAGATCGCCCCGATCGAACCTCCGTAGCATCAATGCAGCTTGAGAAAAATCAGAGGTCAAGGGCCAAGGTGGTGTAAATCTTTACCTCAGGCAACAAATCCAACCGCATGGATGGGTTTGGATTAATGATTGATTGCAGCTGATGATAACATCATCATCAGCTATATCTAGCTTTATTTAGTCAATTTCCATCATTAAATGCTATCGCATAACCATCAGAAGGCCATAATTCATTGCAAATCCTTTCAGAGAGAAATGCAAGAAACCAAGGTTAAAATGGTAATTTTACCATCATATCATGAATGCAGAATAACTGCAGGCTTCTCTAGGGATTAATTAAAGGTCAAATGGTCTTAAGAGTCAAACAAGTGGGTTCGCATGTTTTGAGAATTAAATGACTTCCAAAACCCTAAAAATTGACTTGCTAAATTAACTAATGTTCTGGTCAGGATAAAATTCACCTAAATCCTCTAAAATTCATAGAAAAATATTCTCTAGGATTTGGGATCTTCAATTTGACCATCAAAATCCATCTTGATCTAGAACAAAGCCACAGATAGACTTTTGCCCTAAATTGGGTAACTATGCAATTTCTCTAGTCAAACTTGGTCAAAACCTAAATCTAACTTCACCATTGCATTACTTGGGTTGAAATTAGGTTTGTACCAAAATTTAGGCCCAATCTGAGATCATCTTGACCTAGTTTGCACTTTAGTCCTGTCTGATTCTTCTTTCTCACACTCATGCCCTTAACTTTTGAATTTCTTACAAATAGCCCTTCAACTTTTTCATCTTCTTCACAAATAGGTCCCCACCACACCAAAATCCTATTCCTACAACTCCGACAACCTTCAAATGGGAAGATCTCCCTGATTTCTCGCTCAATCCTTTCCAAAATTGGAAGGGAGATTCCATAAGGAGTTCTCTCTCCAATGAATCCGGTCATGAGTCCAACAACCTTCCCAATCTCTCATGCGAATGCATGAGAGATTCGTGTATCTTTCAAGCTTCCATCTCCGATGACCTTCCAAGCTTGGGAAGCTTGCTTCCCAAGCTCAAATCATCCTCCAAAGGCCTATAAAAGAATGCCCAGATCAGATCAAGTTCCTCAAACTCGATTTCATCCGAAAATTCCCCAAATTCCTATCTCCTATTTTGGCCGACTAGCTCCTCGAGCTCCAGCAACTCTCCCTACCTCTCTTCGTCGTCTGACTGCAATACCGGCGATGGATTCTTCTTCATCACCTTCCTCCATGTTGTGCAATACCAGCCGTCGTCTCTCTCTCTCCATCGTCGTCGCCATCCCACTCTACTGGAGTGCTTTCTTCCTCGGTGCTGGCCTACCAACATCGGTGCCATTCTCCCCCTTTCATCCATTTAAATTAGGTTAGTTAGGCTTAGTTAGGTTTATACTCTCTTTCCTGCTGTCCATATCTCAATTTTGACCCTTGAAGACACCGTTCACCTCCGCCTTCCCCGTCTCCAGCAATCCCTCCAGTGAGGCACCTCCATCGCTACACCCCTCCATCTGCCTCGCCGACCACCCCATAACCTTTACCTCATCCTCCCACACAAAAGCCTTCGCATTATCTTTCCATTCACGCACCCGAACACACCCCCAAACAAGCCCACCTTCTCCGACCATTCTCGACTCTGTCCGACCTCCACAACGCTCCTCGCCTCACGCTGCACCCACCACCACGTTCATCGTGCTATGGTGAAGCCTGCTGAACTATCTAACGAGGCTGCAAGGCTGTATTCTTCTCTATAGGTGTATTCGACGGAGCTTCGCCACCTCCGCCATTGCTGCCTTCATTCGTCGAGCTTAAGGCATTGTGAGACTTAGGCAACATTCCCAGGCAGCGCGGAGTGGCTTCAAATCTCATTCCAAGGCCTCGATTGAAGGCCATACCCTCAACAGCTGTCTCGATTGAGCGAGCAGTAGCATGCAGACACATGCAAGGAAGGTGGGACATTTAGTCCCACCTCGGAAACCACTGAGCATCCAGCACCACATAAGGGGATTTTGTCACATGAGCTTTTCACCCAGTACACTGGGGTCGGGTCCCCAGCACCTTACCCACTTACCTGCTTAACCTAGCCCTTCACTCCTCGGCTGCAACCCATGCCCACAACCCTGGACCTGGGTACGTGGATCCTCCGATTACCCGATAACCGGCTACCATGCATGGCCCTAGGAGGGTGTGAAAGAGGTTGACCCAGAGAGAAAGAAGAAACAAAGAGAGCATAGAGGTTGGGGGGTTTTGCTTTGAACATCAACGGTTGACACTTAGCCGTTTAAAGAAGAAACCCCCCTCTGTGTGTGAAGAAGAGGAGAAAACCTAAAGGAGGCAAGGCAACCACAGAGGAAGAAGAGAAGAAAAGAGAAGCCGAGGCAGAAGAGGCTTAGGAAGGAGAAAGAAAGGAGAAGAATAGAAGCAGAAGAAGAATAAAAGGAGCACTGTAGCAAATGCTTGTTTAAGTCATCTGATGGTTTAAGGTGACATCTGACTTAGGTAAAAGCAGTTGATACTATTGATATATTTGAGTACCTAACTTTGAACGGTTGATGGCACTGTTGCATTATTTGAACTCAATGCATATATGCTTAAATTGAATAATTGACGATCTAAATCACCATTGTTTTTGCTTTGAGAAGGGTTTCTCGGGATAAGGCTGGTGTTGGAAGAATTGGAATTGTGACGAAGTGGTGAGGTGGGGGTGTTTGCCATGTTTGTGGAGGAGGACGACGATTTGGCTTGTTTTCTAGATTTAGCAAAACAGTTCATGGTTTTGTGACCTCCTCCCAAACATGCACTACCGCAGGAAGAATTGGGGGGATAAGAAGGGAAAAGAGATGAGAGAAATGACGCCGCAAAGGTACACTTGATGACAAATCAATACAATCAAGTTCCTAACCTCTATAGTGTGCCCTTAGACCTAAAGATCTAAGTTACCTGCTATCATGGACTACGGAACCAAATGCGAGCACCACGGAACCACCGGGCCAGATTGAAAGGCCGTTTGCCGCAGTCTTAGACACCCGATAGCACGCGGGAACTCTCACCAGCACGTAGCCGCTATACGCAGGTAATTAGAGCTCCAATCCTTAGTAAGGGTCAAATTTCTGCCAATTTTAGTTAGAGGCTTAGGATCAAGTGCTTCTGGAATGTGAAGGGCATTGTTTACGGGTAATGCCCAAGTGATTGATTTTCAGAGTGTGTAAAACAAGCATGCAAGGGGGAAATCTCCCCGAATTGAAGTTTTTAATTGGTGAATGATTTTTAGAGTTCAGCCTTAAGTAGTATGAATTTTAGGATTTTGCTAAATTACCAATTCAACCAATCTCCGGGTTTTTATGAGAATACAAGTTTTCTTTCTAAGCCCAAGAAACCATTCTTCAATATCAGTTAGTTAATGCATGCTAAAATGCAATGGGCTACCTTAAATGGAGATTTCTATGTGTGGAATCACGAATCAGTTTTAGAGTTTATGTGAAAGGGAGCCAAAGCACTTCAATTCAAGTACTCCCAATCACCTAAAAGATGTCCACACAGAAGGCTCAACCAAAAGAAAATCAAATTGTTGGGGGTTGAGGTATTCGGGATCGAATCTTAGGCAAGTTGAAAAGTCGTGGTGGGGTTGGAATCAACTCAATTCCAAGTCTCCCCACCAAAAATGTGATCCCGAATTGTAGATAAGTGAGGCAAAAGAGGGGTGCAATCAATCTTTTTATTTGCCTCAAAGAATACTTCCCACGGCGAAAAATTCAAGAATCAAGATTCTCGGATTTTTGCTATGCGAAGTAGGGCAGGAAATCCCGGGGCGGTGGGAGTGAAGACAATCAATCAAACAAGTGAATTTTAATCCACTTGCCCCAAGAGATCCCAAGAAGTTTTTCTAGTTTTTCAGTTTTTAGTTTTTAATTTTTTTTTTTAAGGTGACAAGTTACCCCTAGTTGCTAAGAAAAGAAGACCTACTTGTAAGGCAACGTGTGCGAAGCTCCAATGCGGTGTCGGCATCTTCATACTCTCGTTCCTACCTTGGATCTGCTCACGTCTTCGACTTCGTCTGCCTGCCTTCTCCTTGCACCAGGTTCACCTGCACACCAAAAACAGAGATACCCGTGAAGAGAGAAGAGAAAAATTGAAAGGAATTGAATAGAAACTTACTTTAAGGCGCACTTCCCCGGCAATGGTGCCAGAAAAGATGTATGGTCGAGCCTGGATAGGTTGTTAATATGATGATTTTATCGTTGAAATATATATAGTGGTTAACCTAAATCGGACCTAACCATATCTTTACAAAATTTTTTAACCTGGCCTACTTGATTTTATCTTGTCACTTTTAGGCCCAGGGTCGAACTCAGGGAAGTGGGGTTACAAGTCGAGTTTCTACACCTTTCCTACAACGAGTCTCTTCCGTTCGTTTATTATGGTTTTGGTGTTTTTCTTATTTAGATTTTTTTTCTGGTAATCTGTCCTTGAGGCACACCTTCAAAATTGGGTTCTTGGCTTTGAGCCAAAACAGAGTTCCAAAATGAGCCTTGCTATTCTCAAGACAGGATACCTGCAAGTCAAAGATTTTCTTTTCTCTTTTATATATATATTTTTTATCTTTTTACTATCAGGAAAGCAAATAGAAATAAAGTAAATATAGTATATATATATATATGTATATATTATATATATAAAGGGGTGGGGGTGGAGGCGGCGATGGAGTGTAGCACGGTGTCGAGTCGGTCGTCGTCTAGAGAGACGCAACCAACAGGACTAGGTGCCGCGTGGAGTGTGGGATGGATGGTGGAAGATGTATGTAACCACGCTCTTTTGTACGCGTGTATCGGGGAATATCAGCAACTGGTGCAGATATTCCCACGATACAGCGTATGGTAAATAATGTGAAAATATATATATATGTATATATGTAAATATATCTATATGTATATATATATATATATGGTTATAAATATACAGGTATATATATATATGTAGATATATATGTATAAGTGTATATATATATATATGTGTGTATGTATATATAACTATATAGAGGTATATCTATATGTATGTATAGTAATATATGTATATATGGATATATGTAGCTAAGTGTGTGTATATATATATATATATATATATATATATATATATGTATGTATGTATAGTTATAGATATATATATGTATAGATGTATATATATAGCTATATAGGTATATGTATCTAGATATGTATATATATATATATATATATATATATATATATATATATATATATATATAAGTATATAGAGATATATATATATATGTATATAAGTATACTAATACTACTATATATATAGATGTAAGTATATATATATATATATGTATGTATGTATGTATGTATACTAATACATAAGTATATAGGTACTACTATATGTATAAATATAAGCCTATATATATATATATAGATATATATATATGTATATCAATATATGTATATATATATCACTATATATAAGTATACGTATATATATGTATGTTTATAATAGAATATAGGTGTGTGTGTGTGTGAAAGTGTGAGTGTAGGTGTGTGTATGCGTCGGTGTAGAGAGAGTGCTGTGAGTGTGGTGAGAGAGAGAGAGAGGGAGAGAGCAGGCAGAGAGAGCACAGGCACTCTGCTGGAGGCGAGGAAGGGCGTTTTAAGTCGTCTGCATGTGAAGGCCGTCGTCTGATGGCTTCCGCACGCGGGCACATATTCGCGCAGAGGAGAGCGCCTGTGCCGACCGATTCCGAGCGTGGAGAGCTCGCGACAGAGCGCGTGGGGCTGGAGGGTGAGGGTGCCTGCAGCTTCCGCGGAAGCTTGCAGGTGCAGCAAGGGGGCGGGGAGGCGCTTGGCCGGCAGCTGCAGAGGTGCACAGTGGCCGGTTGCGGGTGACAGTGCGTGCGACAGAGCAGAGAAAGCGGAGGCGGAGAAGGCCTGCAGGCGCACGTGGAGGGCTGGGGCGCCTGCAGGGAAGCACGGAAGCTGCTGGGGCTGTTGCTGCTGCTACTGCCGCCGCTTAGTTGCTGCTGCTGCCAAGCTGCGAAGCTTCAGACCATGAAACGGCTCCAATGGCAGGAATGGCTGAACGGAAAAAAAATAAAAGAAGAGCCACCACGCCCACCGGCTCTTAGAAGAGCTGGGAGGTGGTGGTCTCACTGTGGTGGTGTGCACCACAGTGAGAGCTCCTGCCCGTCGAGTTTCTCCGAGGAGGGCCGGCGTATGGAGGTAGAGGGTGGAGAGGACGGTGGTGGTGATGGAGTTGCAGGTGGGAGTTTTTGGCTGTTGCCGGGACCAGGCTTCTTTGCAAAGGTAGGAGCTGCAGTCTTTAAATAGAAGAGGAATGGCATGGCTGCATGCAGCTGCAGGGAGAGGGATGGAATGGCTTGGCAGGGAATGGCAAGTTGCAGCCGCGGGAGGCGTGGCAGCTGCAGCATGGCGCGTGGAGAAGATGCAGCCGCGGGAAAGATAAAAAAAATCAAGTGGAAATAAAAATAGAGGTGGTGGATTTTTGCAAAGAGGCACTTGAGGAAAAAAGGTAAAATGCAAGGCCACTTATTTCATTCTACTTTCCTCTCAATTAGATGCATGTATACATGTATTTTTACAAATGCAACTACGGAATCCTAATATGCATAGGTAGTGCTAGGAAATAGCACAAGAAGGCACTATTGCAGGTGTATTTTTGCGGTGCAATCACTCACATGTACCAATACTTGTGTTGAGTACCATTATATACAAGTCACAGATTTTGGGTCTCAAGGACCTAAAACCTGGTCTATGGCTCACATGTACCTGTACTCATCATGAGTATTGGTATTAGGGAGCTATAGTTCATAAGACTTGAATTCTGGAGCCTTATCTGAAGCACACATGTACCGATACTCATAATGAATATTGATACTTGCATCAGTTACGAAAAGAAATCTAGATTGTTAGGTGATGAGGTGTGGCTCATTATAGTTAAAATGCTCAAGTTAAGTTAGAAACTAGGTTAAACACAACATAATTAACACAAGAAATGGGTTAAGTGTGAGAATTAACAGACATGACCTAAAACAAAAAATCAGTGTTAAAAATGCATAATTTGGTCATAAAATGAGATTCTATTCAAAAATGTAACTTGATGATCCAATTGTAAATTGAACACATATTTGTATTCAAAAGTTCAAATTGAAAGTGAAATCAACTTCCTAAATGTTCAATTGTACTTCAATAAAAACTTGGTTGTATTTGGACATCATTAGGACCCTGCATTATTGACATTACATATAAGTCCTCATTCATATATAATTTCTTTAATACAAAACCTTCCAAGGACCATTTTGCAAGTCATAAGGGTTTATTTGTAAACTGTTAGGGACCACACTACAACACTTCTCTTCACTAATGGGTCTCCTTGCAATTCTTGTATCGTTTCAATTTAAGGGCTCAAGTGCAATTTTCCCCTTTAGACCTGCTAGTACACCTCCACTGTAGCTCGCAAGAACTTAAGCAATCGTGGTCGTCGCTTCCATGTACTCTTGATCTAAGGGTAGATCGCAAACCAATCTTCGCGTGCCATTGCACGTAGAATCACCTCACGTCCCAGATCCCACCTAATGGTTGGATTTCATCCTAGACCTTCTTGCCCTTCTGATAATCATGCATAAATTCATTGTAAAATGCTTATTTATGATAGTTGCTAGGCCTAGCATTGCATATCATGATATAAATATTGCATAAACATCCGTTGCATTGCATTTAGGATAGTTGTATATTATGTACATTAATTTCGTCATTTTACATGGCCAAGAGGCAGTGTGACATCTTTACGGGCTTCAAATGAAGAATCCAACCGTATGGATGAATTTGGAGCTATGATCGCAGTCTGTTGACGCGAGAATCACCATGATTAGATCTCTGTAGTACCCTCCACAAGAAGAAGAAGATGGACGACCTAGATGGCACCACGTGGCACCATCCAGGCCACCCCCACCTGAGCCATCGAGCGGTTAGCATCGCCCCACATAAAGGTAGACATGCTCCCTCTGAGCGTATAGTTAAGATGTCTGGGCACAGCAGTAGACGTCTGATGGCTCAATCTTGCGAGGCGTGTGATTTAAATTTCATGAAGCGCACGTGTGCTCTCAGCCGTGCAATCCCTGATCCAACGGTTGTGGGAGCATGGCTTTAAATCTTAAGAGAGACTCAGCTCCGCCCTTAGCATAGCAGGTGGAGCTCTCTTTCTCTTCCATGGGCGTGCGTTCGAAGCCTCAACCGCTATGCTCAATTTCCATGAGAGCAGGCACAATTCGATTGCGCCCGTTGGATGCCATCAAGTGACAGAGGAGTCTCCACGTGGCACTACTTGATGGGAGCGGATGTAGCATGCGGCTGTTGACGCACCTCGAGAACATGCCATATCACATGCGATTAAGAGGCACGATCCCCACACCATCTCAGCCATTCACTTCTGAATCCAACGACAGCAGCACATCCAACCTCAGTGACAGTAGGTGGGCGTGAGCGGTGGACACGGGATTTTCTGTGACAGAAGGGCAGGCCTTTAGTGACACTTGCAGCTACCACTAAATGGTCTGCACAGTGCATGTGCCAGCCAAGGCATTGAAGAGGCACAGATCTTTGGCGACAACTTTAGCGGCCTTTAGTGACACTTGTAGCTGTTGCTAATCGTCTGTGTGAGGGAAGCTCTTCCGCCCATCACTATATAAATAGCCCTACACCCCCCCATTCCTCTTCATCTCTACCTACTCTACTCTCACCTACTCCTAAGCTCTAGCAAGCCTACCAACGCTCCATTAGAGCTTATTCTCAAGCTCCAAAGGCTTCCTATTAGTGTAGCATCCCTTTACACCACCAAATATTCGTCCCTCTTCCTATCACCTTCATAGGTTGCCTTGGAGGCATCCTCCCACCTCCATTTCGGTAGAAGATCACTTTCACCTCCTCACCTCCATTCCGGAGGCATGCTGAAGCTTTCCTCTACCTGACGTCCTCCTGCATCTCACCTCCATTGTCTTGCTTCCTAACTCCTTTGTCCAAGCTTCCGCCAGGCACCGTCGTCTCACTGAACAGCTGATTCGAGAGATTCCTTCTCACACCTCTCACTTTTATTCTTTCGTAGATCATTTTAATAGACATTTGAGTTATATATCGGATCTATTTCCATCTCATTATTATGAAGTTATCTTGCTTGTTGTTTAATTTTAAAAACACAAAAAAAAAACCTCAAAAAAGATGAAAACAAACAAAGCGAAGCACGGTTTTCAAACAAAGTGAACGTCGCCTCCCTATGTTCGACCCAGGACTCCCTTGGAGTTTTGGTAAAACTTGTATTTGATGAGTTTTGTGACTATGATGACGGGTTACTATTAACCCTGATTTTCATTACGCGAAACACGTTCGTCATTTTGGTGTCGTTGTCAAGGAGGCAATGCTCTTTGGTTTTTATCATGTTTTCCCACATTACTTACATATTTTTCTAACCTATCTTTCTTCTTTGATTTATTGTCCTGCAGGAACCTGATCGAGGAGCCGAAGGTGGTAGATTAGAGTAAAGTGTGGGTAGAGAATTCTGTAAGTTTCCCCCTACTTCCCCACCCACTAGTTCATTTCACCACACTAATAACTCAAACCCAAATCAACTTAGGTACTTTTTATAAACCCTAGGATAGATCTGGTTGTTTGTTTGCCACCTCCACTCATCTCACCCCCGCATATATAAAAAAAAACAAAAATAATATACTGTTCTCTTGTGGGATTTTCAAAAAGTGACACTTAACACCCATGATTTCTAATCCTAAGGCGCACAATCACTTTGATTCTACCACTTAACCTGGGATCTGACCTGTGGACTCGGTACACTTCAATGTAACACACACATAAGTGAGTAGAAATCTGAATAGGTCAAACATTTTTGTGTGCCTTAACTAAGTGGTGCAATAGACCAATTGATTGAGTTGTTTGGGCCACACCACTCAATTTAAAAGTGATTCATCAGTAGGTTGCCACTTAGGGTTGATTTTTAGGGCTGAGCCAAGCACTCCACATTATTTTTTAGTTTTAAAGGAACATATCATCACTCGTGTTTTCAAAACTTGGGATGTTCTACTCAGCCTTGATTGAACCAACCTAAGGATTAAACCCTAAAAGACACATCACCAAATAACCTTGTTTGAAAACCTTGGTTGTGCACGCACAGACATTTTAACTGATCATTAAGGGAACAACACATCTAAAGGGCCCATCACATTCTAAGAGCATGATCATCCCAAGCCTATTAAAAATGAGTACACGTTGGCCTTAAGGATTGATTTGCTCTTCGGGGCTTAGACTGAAATTTTTTTTATTAATCAGCTTCTGCTGGTCCATCTGATGTCTAGCTAGGGGAGTAGGGTCAAATGACCGCAGCTGGGGGGTACACTAGGAACTGGAGGCATAAGCCAAAGGAAGAAGCTTCTCCCCAGCCCCTCCCTCTAAGGATTGGTCGAATAAAAGTAGACCAAATTGTTTCTATTATCTTAAGACGAGTCCTGGGAGTCTGTATGTCTTTAGGCTACCCATAAAAGGTCAGGTTTGGTTACTTGTATTGCAGGGCTCCTTTCTTTCTTCTGATTTCCCTCCTATTCTACCATGTATCCTTCGACATCTTACACGCATTTCCCATCCTACCCTCCTACCAACACTTATCCCCAAGATGATTACTATCCCGACAAGACTTATAATTACCCATCCATTAGCCGAGATAACTTTGATTGGGGATATGAATCTAGACCTCAGTGTCTAGGGCCTAACCCTGGACAACATGACTATGATTACTATCCTTCTCAGAGCTACAATGATTATAGATTTTCATCCTTTGATGACTAAACCAACCCGATCTACAATCAGGAAGGATATAATGATTATAACACCTACCCTCCCTAGTATTCCACTGAATCTAGGTAACCACCATTCTTTGAACAACCCAAGATGACCTACTATTAGGGAGAGACCCGAGAACCTAGATTTAACCCGAACCCACCCAACCTTGAACAAAACCAGTTGGTTCAGGTGAACCTGATCCATGTTAGGGTGTTAGCTAATTTGAGGAACATTATACAATCTTTAGAAGCTCAGCCAACACCATGCACTAAAGCATTGAAGCCTATGATTAAAATGATTGATGAACTTAATAGTTCTCTATTGGATTTGCTCCAAAGTGTTAGGGATAGGGATTTGGGTGAGTTCCTTCTCAGGAAATTATCGAGATTGAGGATGAAATTTGTGGTTGCCCTAGTCAAATCTTGGGATGATTCTCAAGAAGAAACCCCTTTAGGAGAGCCATTGTTAGAATTTGCTCAGGTACCTGTCAGGGGGGATATATGTTCTAAGATCAGAGATGACCAGGTTGGTCTAGAGCAACCAATTCAAGATGAACCGATTGCTTCACCCAAGATCCCCAAGACAGGGAGCAAGGAAAAATATGTCTCTAAGGACCAGGAAATGACATATGATTTTCAGACATATAAATGAGGATAAAGAATTCTTTGATTCTGAGGGTGAGGAGTCTTTGAGTGACGTATCACTTGAGCGTAAGGAAAATAATTTTTGTGAGACAAACGAGCTCGAGGAGCATGACTGGTGAGCCCATATTTGTGGCCTAATTAGTTACTTAAGTGTTTGGGCATTAGATTAATATTAGCATATACATAGCATGCATTAAAATATAAATAATTTAGTTTATATATATTTGCTTATATGCGTTCCACATATAAATTATTTAGCATGCATTAGAATAACATGCATTAGTCTTTAGGTTACATTATATGCATATATTAGAATTAACATTTTATTAAGGGTTTGTACATAAATAAACCAAAAGTAAATATGCGCCTCTCCACCACCAACTACCTGCACTAAAGGCCTGCATTCAAGGATGAGTGGGAGAGGTGGATCTGGTCGGGGCAATTGAGACTACAAGGGAGAGGAGGAGGCAGTCGGGCACAGGGAGACTCCGCCCCGACTCCACCACTGTGAAGAGCTTCGAGCTCACCTCCATCACCACCACCGTGCTTCTCCAAGGCCAAGCTCCACCACACCATGGGTTGGTGAGGTGATAGCTCGCCGCGCCAAGCCGATGGACTCGTGCCAACACCGTGAGCGTGCATCTCCAGTGGCATGCAACCATCACCATGCACCACCCTCACCGCCATCACCAACTACCATCACCGCACTAACACGCCAGCAACCATTTTCGCAATTTTAAGATGTCTGGGAAGCTTCTCGGATGTCTGAAGCCTCTTTACCACCTTCTTCCTCTTTATTTCCTCTTCCTCTGTTTCTCCTCCACTTTAATGAAACCCACCGCCATCATCACCAACAGCGCACCACTACACTCCTTCTCGCCGGCACTCAAACCAGCCTGCAGTAGTGCACCACCTTCAGCAGAGGCCACGCATAACCCATCGTGCAGTAGTTGCGTGTGCGTGCCCCTGCACTCCCCTTCACCTCCAGCGCCTACGCCCCCTTTAGCAGCACCTCCGCCACGCCCGCAGCTGCACATGTGCGGCCGCGTGTTCTCCAGCAGCGCCCTTACGACCGTGCTCCTTCAATAGCATGCCCTCACACGCCCATGCATGTCCTGATGTGCATACATCTGATTAACCTAAAATATCTATTAATGCATGTTCTTAGTGTCACATTAGCATCATACATTGTAAATAGTGCATAACATGCATAATCATGAATTTAGATCAAGTTGTATAAATTGTATAGTAATTGTCTCCTTTTTATGGTCAGGGATAGGGTGACTTTTTATCAGGGCCTCGAATCAAAGATTCAACCGTACGAATCTGATCAGGGTGATAATTGGAGTTCAACGACTCCAAGATCGCCCTAATCAGACATCCAAAGCACCAAATAGAGACCGTGGAACCTTAAAGAGCAAGGGCCAAGAAGGTGTTAATCCTCACCTCAGATGACAAATCTGACCTCACGGATGGGTTCGGATCAACGATCGCAGCTTAACAGTGCAAAAATTGATCCAATTCGACACCTGTGGCACCATCTACATCACTCAGAATATGGATGGCCTAGATGGCACCACGTGGTGCCATCATAGCCACCCAACACCGGGTCGACAAATCTCAGTCGTTGGATGCCCATCTAACAGCCGAGATCGCGCCCAGCCAATCTGGAAGACTGCCGCACCCTCTCCCTCTCCTCACCCGTGTGATGAATCTAGACCGTTGGATCACCATCCAACGGCCACGGATGCTCATGCCTTAAAACATCCGTGCGACACAAACGCCTGCTTAGCACAGTGTTCCAACATGCTACGCGAGCGTGCGACACGCGTTCGAGGCCGAATTCGCTGTGAGTGGGTAAGCGACTAGAGCAACGCTATGAAGATCTAGCGGTGGGGAGCGCGCGTTAGCGCCCACGCGCGATCAGACACATGATGCTTGAAATGCTTGGTTCGGGACAACCGGGTTTTATTGTTATAACATTGTAGTATAGCCAGTTATTACCAACATTTCAAATATATAAATTTTTTACTCGGAAAATAAAAGAGTTCCCGAGGTCGAACTCAGGGAGCAAGTTGTATTCTAGAGATATACATATTTCTTTTACAAAATAAAGAAAGAGAGAGGGAAAGAATTTGTTGTTCTCTTTGTTTTCTCCTCGTGATGTTCTTCTTTCTTTCTTTCTTCAGATCTCCTACTTCTTTTTTGTTCTGCAGAGGTGATGCTCCTCTTTCTTTCTTCAGATCTCCTTCTTCTTCTTCCTTGGTTTCTGTCTTGGCCTCTCTGCAGTCTCTTCTGTGAAGGTTTCTTCTTCCTTGGCTCTGCTGTACTTCTTCTCTGCAGCCTTTCCTCTTCTTCTGCCTTGCTCAGCCTCTTCTTTAGAGTTTCTTCTTGTTTCTCCTCCCTGCGGCTAAGTGTCAGCTTCTTCTTTTCTTTTTCAGCCAGGGACGTCACCCCTCCTTTCTTCTTTTCCCTTCAGGCCGTCGTCTGATTTCCAAATCAGACGACTTAACTACCTGTTGCTACAGTCAGCTTCCTTCTTCTTCCGCGGGTCTTCTTCTTCGCCTGTGCCTGCACACTTCAGAGTTTTTCGTCAGAGGCAAAACCTATTCTACCCTCCCCCCCCCGCGTCTCTCTCTCTCTCTGAAACCACTCTTGGGAAAGCTCTCCCAGAGCTGCCGGGTAACCGGGTTCGGATCAGGCCCGGGTCCAGGCCCACCGGCGTGCGTGGTGGGCGAGGAGTGCAGGTCAGTCTTAAGTCGGGTCGGGTCGGGTCAGGTCCGCGGGGCGTGAGCGCGGACGAGACCGGGTAACCGGGCGGGTGAAGGGGACCTCACCCCGTGTGCTGAGGCAGTAAGCCTCCAGCACTTCTGCATCTTATATCGCTGTGCCTCTTCAGGCTTTTCCGAGGTGGGACTAAATGTCCCACCTCAATTGCGTGCCCGCAGCGGGGAAATCAACGGGAGATTGCGGCGTCACGCGAAGCTTTCTGCCTTAGCTGCGAGCCTGGTGTTTTGCCAAAACGCCTCGCAAGGCCTGGGAGTTGAATCTGGGCGTGGCGCTGAGCGTGGCGCGCCTGTAGCTGCAGGCGGAAGCAGTTCCTCCTGCGCGGCAATGGCAGCGGAGGTCGGGTGGTCTGTTCACAAGAAAACGGCCTCTCGGCCTAATCAGAAAGTGCCAGGAGCTTCGCCAGGGTGCGGCGAAGCTTGTGTGGGTGGTGGCGAGGCGCGGGGCGGCGTGCGAGGGCTGCCCTAGGTCGGACTATGGGTCGGAGGATGGGTCTGTTCGGTGGGGTTGCAGAGGGTGATGTGGGGGAAGTGGCAGGGTGGGGGTTGATCAGGGTGAGGAGGCGGAGGTCCTGCGGTGGTCGGCGAGCCGTGTGGGTTGCTGAGGTGATGGGAGCGGCTCGCCGGAGGATGGCCGGAGGCGGAGAAGGTGAGGGTGAACAGGAGCGGTCGAGGGTTTAATCAAATAAAAGACAGTGAGGAAAAGAAAGAGGGGGAGATGGGGAGGAGTTCTGACCTAGCTACGGAGACGAAAGGGGCCGGGGCAGGGCGACAGTCGTATCGACTGTCGCCGGAGAAGAAGATGCCCAGGGGAAGGGGCGGCGGCGAGCAGAGGGCTGGAGAGGCGCCAGCTGGGTACGGCATGGCGCAGGAAGAGCAGGGGAGGAGGTCTCTGCTGCTGGTATTGCGGCAGAGCGAAGAGGAGGAGGAGGAGGAACCGTCGGAGCTGGTGGGCGTCTGCCGGAGGGAGAGGAGAAGAAAGTTGGGGGTTTTCTCCGTCAGACCCGAGCTGCCCCGGTCGGTGGAGCAACGGGGGGTATTTATAGGGATCAGACAGGGAGGAAGGCGGAGGGAGACGACGTGTCTCCCTCGCCGGAGGATGGCCGGAAACAAGAACCCATACCGTCCGTGCGTTCGCACGGCCGGTATGGTGGGTTACAACGACCAAGGGGGTGTCCCTGCGACGGCTGACGACGCAGGGCACCCCCGGTTTACTTGCCAGGTCCCCCACCTCACCCTGCGCGGCGCCATGCTCCGCGCAAGGTCGCCGGAGCATGGTGCTGGCAGGTTTTGCAGGGGGGACCTGATCGCAAAGAACGAAGGAGAGTTAGGGGCCAAAATGCGAGGGTTCAAAAGTTGAGGGCCAAAGAGTAAATATATGAGGACCAAAGTGTAAAGTCGGTCAAGGAGGTTTCTTCTTAGGCTCAAGTTTTTATACATGACTAATTAGGACCTAAGGAATCTGATGGTGAATTTCATTTCTATATTAAACCTTGTTTGACCGGTCAATTTACGCAAAAACCCAAATTAAGTTATTAATTGGGCATGGTTCTCAATGTAGGTCAAAATGGGTTCTGAAGGCCAAATTGAAGGTTCTAAACCCTAGAGATTATTTTTCTATGAATTTTAGAGGGTTTATTCTATTTTTACTTTGCCTCGAACCTTGTGAATTGAAGTGGGTTGTTTTAGGGTTACAGATTATCATTTAGTTTCTTGGAATTGCTGTAGCCCTTGCTAGATCATTTCATCCCACTCTTATTCTTATTAAGCTGCTTTGACCTATGTTTGGGCCCTGAATTACCCTGTATGCAGATTATACTGGTAAAATTGCATTTTTACCCCTTATGACTTGTTTTCTTCTCAAACTCAGGATTCTCTGAGTTAAGCCTTTCCTTGAGATATGTAGGAGCTTTTATCCTTTGTATTAGGTCAAAATGAGCTAGTTATGGCTCATGATGAGGTTCTCATCATACCCCCATGCCTAGCTTTTGCTAGTCCCTTAGCAAAAACTTACGGTTTCAACCCTTGTTCTAGACCATGAAGTTTTTAATAGTTTTAGATAAGTGCCTTTTTTATTTGAGCATAGATTAGGTTAGAATGCTGATCATAGGCCAAAAAGGTACTCTAGTACCAATCAAGATCCAAATCTGTCTAGCCTTAGCCTCAGTCTTTTAGCAAAGGTTTTTAAGGCCCACAAGAACTAACCTAAGGTTTATTGGACTTCGTGGTTAAAGCACCCGTGCTTGAAATGATTTTAGCCCTGGCTCAGTTCGCAGTGCGTTTTGTAAGAGAGAGATAGAAAGTTTTTCTGTTTGGAGAGTTTTCTCTCTCTTTTTCTTTTTAGTTCTAGCCTAGGATTGGCTTTTCAACATGGTCTGTATCAGATTCCTTGCTCCCATCATCAATCCTCAAGGGTTCCTGGCGATCGATGCTTCGAGATAGCACCGCCCATGGCAACCCCGGAACCCTGGCTATTGAGATTTCGAGATAATCCCATCCATGATGTTCCGTGGCCGAATCCAGACCCTGGCAATTGACACTTCGAGATAATGCCATCCATGGAATCTGAACCAGCAGAGTGCTTACATGCCCCCAGTAGGATATGTAAATATCCTAGGAGACAAGCACCGAGGAGATGATATTTTGTTACGCATCTTCGAGGGGATTTCCCGCCTCTCCGCGCTGGGAACTCTTCCAAATCAACTTGTGTTGATCGGCCGCTCCTATTTTAGGTGTTCTTTTCAGAATTTTGCGACGCTTCTGCGTGATTCTGATTTTTATGCTTACTGAACCAGGCCGTGTGTGAGATTAGGGTGCTTAGGTTACTGAGTCCCGTAAACCAAAAATTAGTTAACGAGGCCGAATACTCCCTAAGCCTTAGACCTAATACTTCAGCTTTTCATTTTCCTCAACCTCTTGAGGAGTGTCCAGATCTTAATGGGTACTACGAGTCTATTCAAGAATGCCTAAGGTTTGCATTCTTACTAATCTCATTGTGCACTTTTCAGTTATTTTCTTGAATGAGGTCTAGAACTTAGGTTAATTCCTTAGTTCCTTACTAATGACTATCACCTTTTCTTATAATTTTGTGCTCCTTTTTCATTTTGTTTTTCTTCTCCTTCACAAAATTTCCTTCTCCTCTTTTCCTCTTATTCTTTTTCGAAAATTTTTTAATTTTTATGGTGTTTTTGGCATATGTGAATTTTTTTGTTTGAAACCTTTTCTTACAAGTTTTTGTACTTTCCTACCCCCCCATGCCTAAGATTTGCAATGTCCTCATTGTAACCTAGGGGTTTTTATTCAACTAAGTTCATACATTAGGATAGCTGTTTTGATGAATCTCAGATGCAAGCACCTGAGGTGGAGTTGGCTGCCCTAAAGTGTGAACTTCAAGTGCAAAAAGCTGTCAGAACAAGTTTCAGGTTTTCAAAGAGAATGACGGGCTGCCTCCCGTTGAGCGCTAAATTTGATGCCTTCAGCCAAGCGGGAAATGCGATGGAGAGGGGATGGTCAAATCAGCAGAGTTTTGTAAGACAAGCACCTTGATTAAGAGCCTGGTTGGTCCAACCAGGTGCTTATTCAGATTAACAGGCTGATGATGCAGCCCAAACCCAATCAATCTGGTGGGTTGATAGATGTGGATAAAAAGGTGTGGAACCCACCATAAACTATGAAGCTCAGATAGATGTGGAAGTGTAAACGCAGGGTTTGGCTGAGTCGAATCAGCCTGGTCAGAGTAGGGACTCGTAGAATAATCAATGAATGACGCGGAAACCCTACAGGGGTGATCAGAGAATGATAGAGCATGGTATGTAGTCTGATCAATGTTCGAAACCCGATGTGGAAATGCAATCGGCTTGGTGAGAGGTGAATCTGAATAGAAATTGAGTCCGGTTGCAGGTTGAGGTTGGGAAGAGGTTTTGATCCGTTCTGTGTGTGCGGATGAGGTGGCCATTGTGTACGAGGGCTCTTCTAGAGACGGATGATAGGTGGTTTCCTGTAGAGAGTCCTCTGGGTAACTATCAAATGCTGGAAGAGTGTCTGTAGGATGAAAGAAATCGGATTCGAGAAAAAATTTGGATTCTGGGTTACAATCACTCTTGGCATTTTCTGTTTTTGGTTCCTGAGGATCGAAAAGGAATGATTCTGTGTTATCAGTGATCTCGGGAATCAGGACCTTAGAGTCAGAGTCAGAGTCATGTGAACTGAGGTCATAGATAGGCCTGGCGTGTTCAGGAAGGGGAATCTCTCCGCAATTATAGTCAGATCTGAAATTGTCGGAGAGTTGGCGAAAATGATCATGAATTCCACCACAGCAAAAATCATCAGATGTGGAATCAGCAGCCTGACTGGGTTCTAGCCTATATGTCACTTCTGGGCTCAAAAAGATGTTCTGTTCAAGCTCTAAGCTGGTAGGATAGACCCCATTAAAACCTTGCTCATCCAACTCCTCAGTTTCTGTATCATAAATTGGCATGTTTTCTGAAAAATCGATCAGATTTCCTGAGGATGTTGGAGAGGGATATTCATTAAATAGAGGCCCGGAATCATATTCTGTAAAAATTTGATCTTTCTCATAAAGGGCCTCATAATCTTCCCAATAAGTTTTAGATCTAGGTTCTAGGCTTAGGATGTGGGTAGAATTATTAGAACCTAAGTCCGAATAACCTTCGAGGGTCACCTTATCAAAACAAGGGGCGGAATTTATACCCTCCAGAGGTTCAATTCTAATCTTGTTATTGCAGGAGTCTTGGAGTTCTAAGCTTGGTGATTTATGGCCTAGGGTTGGCTCAGCATTGTGTTCTCCTGCAACTTCCCAACCTATTTTAATGCTATCTTCTATTTGGGTTGGGAGTCGACAACCACCTTGTGCCTCAGTCCCGAGATCTGGGAAACTGGATTGTTCCTTAATACTGTTCCAAGATGGTTCATCCTCTGTTTCTGGTATATACGGGTATTTCTGGTTGATAATTTGTTCTACTGATTTCATCATTTCTACCCGTTTCATAAGGGCATCTTGGTGTTGTTCCCAAAGTACAGGATTTGTCAAGCATTGAAGGTATTCAGATTGGTGTAATTTTTCCATCTCAATGTATCCTGTCATGAGCATATCTCGGGTTGATCCTTTTGAAATTTCAGTCAATAGAATTTGGGCACAGTTTATGATGAAAGCTGTGGTTGTTGGAACATCAACCTGAATGTTTCCTATTGGTGTTGAGGGTTTGATTTCATAGATTTCAAGGGCATCCTCAATCATCTTATCTTTCATGGATCTCAGATATTCAGGTTTTTTGAATGGTAGTCTTGCTAGGTAATTAGGCTGCATAATTGGATCAGGTGGTGGAATCAAGAGATAGAATCAAAGTTTGAATCAAGATGGAAGAAGGGGATTTTGTTCAGAATCAGAGGAAAGAGGGGCTATGTGAATGATTTCTGCAAAAACAAAGGAGCCGAGGCTTAGCCTCAGGGAGAGTGAATTTCTATAGGAGGTTTCAAGGACCTCTTGAAAAAATACTGAAGGGCTGGATGAGATAAGCAGGTGCTGGACCCAATCAAGACACCCAAAAATTTGTTGGGTGACTATAGAGGTGCGGGGCAGATGGACCCCTTGATCAGAAAGATCGTCCACCTGAGAATTACCTGGGCAGCCAGAGAGGGAGAGTCCCGCGAAGACCCCTACACGGTAGAGCGTCCCCACGGGTTACAGGGTTTCCCCCACCCGACCTCTCTTGTCACTGCGGTTCCAGGTAGACCAGAATGGGGATCTTGCCCTCTTAAGTCTACCAATTTTAAGATCAGGGTGCTTAAGGTTTCACTTGAACTTTAGTCTTTTTAAGTGCAAAGAGTGTCCTAATTTAAGGTTGGTTAACCCAAAGGGGTCAACTTTACCTCTTGTTTTTTAGAGCTTTTTGGTCTTGTCTTTTAGGGTTCAAGTGTTTAGAGAGCCAATTGTTTTAGGTTTTCTTTGAATAGGTATTTTCAATCAATGGTTTAGGCACACTTCTTTTGGATTTTCTCTATTCTTGATTTAAGTAGTGTGTCTCTAAAACCCTAATGTTGAATCTTATGTTGGCTCTACTTGGTCCAGTTAGTTCTTTGTTGGGTAATTAGGGCTCAAGCAAGAATGTGTTAGCCCTTAAATACCCTTAATAGTGTGCAGGACTAATGAGTTGAAAACATGCAACTCTTTATGGTTACTAAGTATGGAAGACAGGTTAGCCCTATATTGCTTGTTCTTTTCTTTTCTTCCTCTTTAGAGTTTAGGGGTTAATAGTGAGAGGAAAAATTTACCTGTCTTCGGAGTGGTTGCTTGTCTTCTTGAGTTCCTGTAGTTTTCTGCACAAAAGAGAGGAGATTATCAGAAATTAAAAAGAAACAGGAATGTTTACCTCTAGAATAGCCGTTGTTCCCCGGCAACGGCGCCAAAAATGAAATGCTTGGTTCGGGACAACCGGGTTTTATTGTTATAACGTTGTAGTATAGCCAGTTATTACCAACATTTCAAATATATAAATTTTTTACTCGGAAAATAAAAGAGTTCCCGAGGTCGAACTCAGGGAGCAAGTTGTATTCTAGAGATATACATATTTCTTTTACAAAATAAAGAAAGAGAGAGGGAAAGAATTTGTTGTTCTCTTTGTTTTCTCCTCGTGATGTTCTTCTTTCTTTCTTTCTTCAGATCTCCTACTTCTTTTTTGTTCTGCAGAGGTGATGCTCCTCTTTCTTTCTTCAGATCTCCTTCTTCTTCTTCCTTGGTTTCTGTCTTGGCCTCTCTGCAGTCTCTTCTGTGAAGGTTTCTTCTTCCTTGGCTCTGCTGTACTTCTTCTCTGCAGCCTTTCCTCTTCTTCTGCCTTGCTCAGCCTCTTCTTTAGAGTTTCTTCTTGTTTCTCCTCCCTGCGGCTAAGTGTCAGCTTCTTCTTTTCTTTTTCAGCCAGGGACGTCACCCCTCCTTTCTTCTTTTCCCTTCAGGCCGTCGTCTGATTTCCAAATCAGACGACTTAACTACCTGTTGCTACAGTCAGCTTCCTTCTTCTTCCACGGGTCTTCTTCTTCGCCTGTGCCTGCACACTTCAGAGTTTTTCGTCAGAGGCAAAACCTATTCTACCCTCCCCCCCCCGCGTCTCTCTCTCTCTCTGAAACCACTCTTGGGAAAGCTCTCCCAGAGCTGCCGGGTAACAGGGTTCGAATCAGGCCCGGGTCCAGGCCCACCGGCGTGCGTGGTGGGCGAGGAGTGCAGGTCAGTCTTAAGTCGGGTCGGGTCGGGTCAGGTCCGCGGGGCGTGAGCGCGGACGAGACCGGGTAACCGGGCGGGTGAAGGGGACCTCACCCCGTGTGCTGAGGCAGTAAGCCTCCAGCACTTCTGCATCTTATATCGCTGCGCCTCTTCAGGCTTTTCCGAGGTGGGAGTAAATGTCCCACCTCAATTGCACGCCCGCAGCGGGGAAATCAGCGGGAGATTGCGGCGTCACGCGAAGCTTTCTGCCTTAGCTGCGAGCCTGGTGTTTTGCCAAAATGCCTCGCAAGGCCTGGGAGTTGAATCTGGGCGTGGCGCTGAGCGTGGCGCGCCTGTAGCTGCAGGCGGAAGCAGTTCCTCCTGCGCGGCAATGGCGGCGGAGGTCGGGTGGTCTGTTCACAAGAAAACGGCCTCTCGGCCTAATCAGAAAGTGCCAGGAGCTTCGCCAGGGTGCGGCGAAGCTTGTGTGGGTGGTGGCGAGGCGCGGGGCGGCGTGCGAGGGCTGCCCTAGGTCGGACTGTGGGTCGGAGGATGGGTCTGTTCGGTGGGGTTGCAGAGGGTGATGTGGGGGAAGTGGCAGGGCGGGGGTTTATCAGGGTGAGGAGGCGGAGGTCCTACGGTGGTCGGCGAGCCGTGTGGGTTGCTGAGGTGATGGGAGCGGCTCGCCGGAGGATGGCCGGAGGCGGAGAAGGTGAGGGTGAACAGGAGCGGTCGAGGGTTTAATCAAATAAAAGACAGTGAGGAAAAGAAAGAGGGGGAGATGGGGAGGAGTTCTGACCTAGCTACGGAGACGAAAGGGGCCGGGGCAGGGCGACAGTCGTATCGACTGTCGCCGGAGAAGAAGATGCCCAGGGGAAGGGGCGGCGGCGAGCAGAGGGCTGGAGAGGCGCCAGCTGGGTACGGCGTGGCGCAGGAAGAGCAGGGGAGGAGGTCTCTGCTGCTGGTATTGCGGCAGAGCGAAGAGGAGGAGGAGGAGGAACCGCCGGAGCTGGTGGGCGTCTGCCGGAGGGAGAGGAGAAGAAAGTTGGGGGTTTTCTCCGTCAGACCCGAGCTGCCCCGGTCGGTGGAGCAACGGGGGGTATTTATAGGGATCAGACAGGGAGGAAGGCGGAGGGAGACGACGTGTCTCCCTCGCCGGAGGATGGCCGGAAACAAGAACCCATACCGTCCGTGCGTTCGCACGGCCGGTATGGTGGGTTACAACGACCAGGGGGGTGTCCCTGCGACGGCTGACGACGTAGGGCACCCCCGGTTTACTTGCCAGGTCCCCCACCTCACCCTGCGCGGCGCCATGCTCCGCGCAAGGTCGCCGGAGCATGGTGCTGGCAGGTTTTGCAGGGGGGACCTGATCGCAAAGAACGAAGGAGAGTTAGGGGCCAAAATGCGAGGGTTCAAAAGTTGAGGGCCAAAGAGTAAATATATGAGGACCAAAGTGTAAAGTCGGTCAAGGAGGTTTCTTCTTAGGCTCAAGTTTTTATACATGACTAATTAGGACCTAAGGAATCTGATGGTGAATTTCATTTCTATATTAAACCTTGTTTGACCGGTCAATTTACGCAAAAACCCAAATTAAGTTATTAATTGGGCATGGTTCTCAATGTAGGTCAAAATGGGTTCTGAAGGCCAAATTGAAGGTTCTAAACCCTAGAGATTATTTTTCTATGAATTTTAGAGGGTTTATTCTATTTTTACTTTGCCTCGAACCTTGTGAATTGAAGTGGGTTGTTTTAGGGTTACAGATTATCATTTAGTTTCTTGGAATTGCTGTAGCCCTTGCTAGATCATTTCATCCCACTCTTATTCTTATTAAGCTGCTTTGACCTATGTTTGGGCCCTGAATTACCCTGTATGCAGATTATACTGGTAAAATTGCATTTTTACCCCTTATGACTTATTTTCTTCTCAAACTCAGGATTCTCTGAGTTAAGCCTTTCCTTGAGATATGTAGGAGCTTTTATCCTTTGTATTAGGTCAAAATGAGCTAGTTATGGCTCATGATGAGGTTCTCATCAATGCTTACACATGATTGCACGCGAGCATGCGACGTGGGCGTAGCCTTTTTAAGCTGTCCGATCTCTTGATCGGACGACTGAGAGCATGCGAACGTGCGCATGTGTTGAAGGGTGTGGAGGCGAGGGGGCGCACGAGCGACGTGCACGTCAGCCATGCTCAGGCCTTTAGTGACGGATACATCCGTCACTAAAGGTCCTAAATTAATGTTTTTCATGTTCTGATGTCCAAAATGCCCCCACTCCTTGCAACTATAAAAGGAGACCCCCTCCATACAGATTTCTCATCCCTTCCTTCTCTTCTCTCCCTCTCCAAAGCTCAAGAGAAGCTTGTTCCACACCCGGGATGCTCCTCAAGAGTTAAAATCAATTTTTCACCATCGTTCTGGAAGCGAATCCCACGATGACGATGATGTGCTACCTCGTTCTCGTTCGTCCTACTTCTACCTCCTTCTTCCCGCTTCGTTCCTCGTCTTCCAAGCATTGTCTCATCCAGGTTGTCCTCCAAGCAATCATCGAGGAGGATAACTTCTCTCTCCCATTCCTTTTTCCTACTTTCTAAAGTAGAATTTTCCTACTTTCTAGTTGTAATAATTTCTCGCTTTCTAGTGTAATCTTTTCTTACTTTCTTACTTGTAAAAATATTTTGCAACATCAAGTGAATGTTTTCCCTCTCTCTCTCTTATTGTCGATATTTATTCCATTTCATTGTGATTATTCTGCTCTTTAAACAAAAACACAAAAAAAAAATTGTGAATTATGATCAACGTAGCCCCCCTGAGTTTGACTCGGGATTTCTTTATAGATTTTCGATATAAATTTTATTTGTTGAACCTGAGTTCTTTGCTACTCGAACTACAATGACAGGTTTTCAAAACCAACTCCAGTAGCGTAGTCCTCCGACGTTCAACATTTTGGCGCTGCTGGTGAGGCAACGATTTTTCGATCTTCTTTTCGCATTTCATGCACTTTACTGTCTTCTAACTTGCTTTCTCTCATGTCTATATTTTTGTAGATACCTCTATTAGGGAATCGTCAAGAGATAGATCGAAGTAAAGTGGAGTTGAAGACGACTGTAAGTGCTCCCCATTCTTCCCCCTCCATAAATTTCATTTCATCTCATTAAATTCAAATTCCAATTAACCTAGTTGTTTGCATAAATCCTAGGATTAGATTGGTTGTTTGGATTTCCACCCACATTCATTTCACCCTCGCATATAAAAAAATAAAAAGATATTTTTGTGGGGTAATTCAACATACACACAACATACACCCACATTCAAGGCACTTAACCTAATTGATTTTCTTCTACTCAACTAGATTCTAATATGTGGAACTGGTACACCCAAGTCAACACATAAAAGAGTAGAAATCATTCTAAGTTAATCATTTTTGTGTGCTTAACTCAGTGGTGCAATTGTGGACAATTGTTTGAGTTGCTTGGGCCGCACCACTCAACATAACATCAACTCACCAAGTAGCTTCCTCTTAGGGTTTTCAATCTAGGTTCAGACCATGCGCTCCACTTTATTTCTAATTTTAAAAGGAAAGCAATCTTCACTCATGCTTGAAAACCTAGTTTGCCTCATACTTGATTGAAATCAACCTAAGTCTAAACCCTAAAAGCTACTTAAGAAAGATTTGAACATTAAAATCTACTCATCACAAATAATCTTGCTTGAAAACCCTGGTTGTGCACACACTTACACATACTCAATTGATCATTAAGGGCACAACCCATTTTAAGGTCCCACCACATTCCATAAACGCTACAATCTCAGGACTCAATAAAATCAAGTAGACATTGGCCTTAAGGACTGATTCACTCTTCGGGGCTTAGTTTGAGATTGTTTACGATTAACCTGCTTGTGCTGATCAATCTGTTGTCTTGCTAGGGGAGTAGCATCAAACGACCGTGGCTGGGGGGTACACTAGGAACCAAAGGCGCAAGATGAAGGAAGAACCTTCTCCCCAGTCCCTCCTTCTAACTGGTTGGATTGAGTAGACACAAGTAGAGTAAATCATTTATAATCTTAAGGAGGGTTCTGGGAGTCTGTAGATCCTTAGGATACCCCACTTAAGGACAGGTTTGTTTTGTTGTGCTGCAAGGTTCTTATCCCCAGTCCTTCTGACCTTTTCCTAGTTTATGCTGGGAAGAAGGTCATTGAATCCCCAACTGGAAGGACCACTAGAGTATTCTAGGAGGCGTAGATTGGATTTTGGCCAAATTGATCCCATGGCCGATCAATAGCCTCCTCTGCCTTAGGATCCACAGGAGGTATTTCGAAGGCAGCTGGAACAAATGCAGAGAATGCAAGAATGGTTCCAGAGAATGCAGGGCGTTCAACCGTTGAATGATTTTTGACCCTTCAAATTACGGGGAACATCCCAACGTCTAGATTCCTGCTGGAGACGTAGAAATCAAGCCCCAGGTGTTAAGCCTGATCAAACATTTCCATGGGCTTAGCTCTGAAGACCAATTTCAGTACTTGGAGGACTTGACCACTTTGGTCGAGATCACCAAGGCGCAAAATGTGAATGAGGAGCAAATGATCATGAGGCTCTTCCCCCGCTCTCTTTGGCATAAAGCCGCTCATTGGTACAGGACTATAGGAAGATAAATTGCAACTTGGAATGAGTTGAAATTGACCTTTCTGAAGAAATTCTTCCTCGTCGGATGTACCAATGCTTTGAGACGGGCAATCACTACCTTTACGCAGCAGCCGGGGGAGCAGTTTCATGTGGTCGGGGAACGATTCCAGGACCTATTGTGGAGGTGTCCACACCACAAGGTGCCAAAATGGCAACTCGTGTAGATCTTCTACCACGGGTTGAGTGAGCAACTCAGAAATCATGTGGATGCTTCTTGCAGAGGCAATTTCCTCAATAAAGACGTAGATAGCGTGCACGATTTGTTTGAGATGAGCGAGAATTTGATCAATCATACCTCCATGGATACTTTTAGCTGTCCTAGCAACCCAGATCGAATGTTAATGAAGTCCACGACTCTCATTCATTCGATATGGAATTGATTTGTAATAAACTTGATAAGGTGGACTTGGTTGCTAAGAGAATGGAGGAGTGGATGGTTGGAAACTCAATGAACAACTCTCGATCCACTCAATCCTAGAATTCGAGATTCCAGTCATCACAAGCTCCTTCTGGATGGGAGTTCGTGAATCAGCTTGATGCGGCTCAACCTGCGAGCCAACATTATTCGGAACCCCACGGGTTCCAAACTTGGGCCTTTGATCCCAGTTTCTATGATCCTTCCCTTTCTTTCTCTCCATCCTGTCCCTATAAGGATGTTTGCGCTGTACAGGAGAATGTTAGATCGAACCCCTACTCCAATGCTTATAATCTGTGTTGGAGAAGCCATCCTAACTTCTCTTGGAAAAACCTGAGGCAGCAGACCCAATTCCGACCCAGCAACTATGCTCTGCAATGACTAATGGGTCAAGGTCATGTTTATATTCTCAATCAGCTAGCTTGGAACGATCGTCAACCCATAGGGTAGGCTGATTTAAATCGACAAATGGTAGAGATGCAAGGATCCATGCTCCAGCACATGTAGCAAATGAAAACCTTGCTGGACAACTTGCAAACCGGGCTCATAGCTAATTCTCGTCAACTCGGATCTCTACCATCTCAACCCGTACCAAACCTGCCAAATATCCTAAATCCGGGCAATCAAGCCTGTGGGTACGGAAATCAGAGGGACCCACACGCACATGCTCAGGTGGTTGAGCAGGGTCCTTCCTCTTCATTTTCTTCTGCAAATCAACGATTCTTGGCTAGTGAAACCCCTCCAATCTTTCTTAACCCTCCCCAAGACCCAAACTCGTATGCATCCACAAATTCTATTACCTTGAGGAGTGGTAAACAAACTCAGGATCCACAACCACACTGTTCTGATTTATCAAATCCTGAAGAACCTGAGGAGAGAAAGGAGAACTCTTGAGAAGAAATCAAGGCTGAGGAACCTGATTCCAAAGATTCGACTCATGTTCCTTTTCCTGAAGCCTTGATCATATTAAGGAAGAAGAAGTCTGTTGATAGTAATGAGGAGCTTCTGAATATTTTCAAGAATATCGAGATCAATATCCCACTCATCGACGCTATCAAGCATATGCCGACTTATGAGAGATTTTTAAAGGATTTATGTACATAGAAGCATAAGTCGAGAGAATTTGTTCCAAGGAAGGTGGTACTCCTCGAGCAGGCTAGTTCTGTTATCCTCCATCACCTCCCTCAGAAAAAGAGAGATCCAGGTGCTCCTTTGATTTCTTGTGTCATCGGAGATTACACTTTTGATAGAGCACTGCTGGATCTGGGTGCATCCATCAACCTAATTCTGACTTCTCTTTATGAGAAGTTCGGATTAGGTCAACTTTGGCCGACTTCAGTAACGCTGCAGTTAGTAGACTGTTTGGTCACAAATCCATGAGGCGTTGTTGAAGATGTTATTGTTAAGGTTAAGGATTTCTATTTTCCTATAGATTTCCTTGTCCTTGACATGGATGTACCTAAAAATCTAAGGAACACGGCCATCATTTTGGGGTGTCCATTCCTGGTTACCGCTAAGGCCAACATTAACTGTGAAAGCGGTAGCATGGAAATCGCCTTTGGGGATCAAAGAATGAAATTGGATATTTTTAAGGTGATTAATAAATTCAAGAATTGTGGATCTATTGAGGAACTTAAGGACGATAATATGAATATTGAGACTTGTATGATGGGTTCTGCATTTGAAAGTTCCTCCTCTGATGATGAATTGGACCCGCAACCCTCTATGGTAGACCTGCCATCTTCTGAAGAGGTTATTGATTTTGTTCACTCTCAACCTCTTCCTCTTGATGAGTCTTCAACGGCATCTTCCTTACCTTCAATCATCAACCTGCCCTAGCTTGAACTAAAAACATTGCCTGAGAATCTGAAATATCAGTTTCTAGGACCACATAAAATGCTCCATGTGATTATCAGTGCTAAATTAACAAAGGAGAAGGAGGTCAAACTGATTAAGGTCCTGAAGGAACACACAGTGTCAATTGGTTGAACCATTCATGACCTTAGGGGGATCGAGCCATCTTTTTGCATTGATAGAATATTTTTGGAAGATGGATCCCGCCCTTCTCGCCAGATGCAGAGGAGATTAAATCCAAATATGCAAGAAGTGGTCAAGAAGGAGATTATTAAGTGGCTCGATGTAGGAATCATTTATTTGATCTTTGATAGTCCTTGGGTAAGTCCCGTGCAGATTGCTCCTAAGAAAGTCGGGATTACCGTTGTGACTAATGAGAAAGGAGAATCTGTCACAACTCGTTCAGCTTCCTCTTGGAGGGTTTGTATCGATTACAGGAAGCTGAACACGGCCACAAAAAAGGATCATTTCCCTTTGCCTTTCATTGATCAAATCTTGGAAACATTATCCGGGCAGAAGTACTTGTGTTTTCTTGATGGCTACTCGGGATACAACCAAGTTCCTATCCATCCCGAGGATCACGAAAAAACTACTTTCACCTATCCCTACGGAACCCTTGCTTTCCGTAGGATGCCATTCGTCTTATGCAATGCACCTGCGACTTTTCAAAGGTGTATGCTGGCCATATTCTCTGACATGGTGGGAGAGTTTATGGAAGTCTTCATGGATGATTTCTCTATTTTTGGAGAATCATTTGACTCTTGTCTAGCTAATCTTGAAATGATTCTTAAATGATTAATGGAAACAAGATTGGTCCTTAGCTGGGAAAAGAGTCATTTCGTGACACAAGAAGGCATCATCTTGGGTCATGTAATCTCTAGACGGGGAATTGAAGTGGATAAAGCTAAGGTTGATGCTATCGCTAAACTTCCTCCTCCCATATCTGTTAAACAAATTCGATCATTTATTAGTCATGTGGAATTCTACAGGAGATTCATCAAGGACTTTTCGAAGGTTACTCGTCCTCTGAGCAATCTTCTCGTCAAAGAAGCGCCGTTTGATTTTGACGAATCATGCCATAAGCATTTGATTTTCTTAAAACAACAGTCACTTGTGCTCCGGTGTTACAACCACCAGTTTGGACAGCCCCTTTTGAGATCATGACTGACTTTTCTGATTACACGGTCGGGGATGTTTTGGGTTAGAAAGATGATAGGAAGCCCTCTATTATCTACTATGCTAGTAAAACTCTGGACGAGGCCCAGAGGAATTATACTGTTACTGAGAAGGAATTACTAGCGGTAGTATTTACTTTGGAGAAATTCAGGGCTTATCTCTTAGGGTCTCACGTTATTATATATACCGACCACTCGGCCTTGAGACATCTCTTGGCCAAAAAGGATGCCAAACCCTGGCTTATTCGTTGGATTCTTCTGCTTCAAGAATTTGATCTTGAAATCAAGGATGAATCCGGGGTACAGAATGTGGTGGCGAATCATCTGCCGAGACTTCTGAGTGATTCTTCTCATCCGGATATTCCGATTGCTAATACTTTTTCGGACGAAACCATCCTTACAGTTTCAGGCGTCCAAACCCCATGGTTTACTGACATTGTTAATTATTCGACCGTTGGCCAAATCCCCCAGGATTGGACCAAGCAACAATGAGATAGACTCAAATATGAGGCCAAATATTACTTCTGGGAGGACCCTGAACTGTATCTCATCGGCTCTGATCAAATTATTCGCTAATGTGTTCTGGAGAATGAATTCAACAGTATACTCGAGTTCTGCCATGCATCTGTGTGTGGTGGACACTTCTCTGGGAAAAAGACGGTTGCAAAAATTTCGCAATATGGATTCTATTGGCTGTCTTTATCCAAGGATGGCCAGGAATTCTTGAGGTCGTGTTCCCGATGCCAGGCACTCGGGAGCATAACTAAGAGAGATATGATGCCCTTAAATCCGATTCTTCCTATCGAAATCTTCGATGTTTGGGGCATCGACCTCATGGAACCCTTCCTCCCTTCATTTGGACATCAATACATTCTTGTCGCTGTTGATTACGTGTCCAAATGGATCGAGGCGATTCCCACCCGAACCAATGACCACAAGGTGGTCATCGATTTTGTCAAGAAGAACATCTTCAGCAGGTTTAGGATTTCGAGGGCCGTCATTAGTTATGGTGGCACTCATTTCAGTAATTCCCAGTTCTGTAATTTGCTGGCTAAATATGGGGTTAGTCATCGAATCTCCACACCTTACCATCCCCATACGAATGGGCAGGCTGAGATCTCCAATTGGGAGATCAAGAATATTCTACAGAAAACGGTTAGGCCTGATTGCAAAGACTGGACTCAAAAGCTTGAGGACGCTCTTTGGGCCTACCATACGGCATATAAAATGCCCATCGGCATGTCTCCGTTTCATCTAGTGTATGGAAAGGCGTGCCATTTACTCATAGAAATTGAACATAAGGCATTTTGGGCAATCAAGTAGTGCAATCTAGATTTGAGTTGGAGGAGCTTAGAAATGATGCGTATGAGAATGCCAAGATCTACAAGGCTCGGGCCAAAGCTCTACATGACCAATTGATTTCCTGTAAGAGCTTTGAGTCGAACCACAAGGTCTGGCTATTTGATTTTCGACTTAAGCTTTTTCCCAGCAAACTTAGGTCAAAATGGAACGGCCCGTTCATTATCGACCAGATTTTTCCAAATGGAGCTATTTAGATCTCTGACCCAAAGACGGGTAATTCATTCAAAGTCAACGGTCAACGTTTGAAGCATGTTATTAACCGTACTATTCCAGAACCCATCTCAGACACGATTGCTGTAGCCATGTTGTGACTTCTTTGGCTGGACTTCGCCTAGCTGACGGCATTAAACTCAGCAGTTGTACAGTCTGACTCAGAGCTAACCTGTTCTCAATGTTTTGTGCGGGTTTTAAAAGAGAATATGTCACGTTGTAGTATAGCCGACAAAACATTCAAACAAATAGAGAATTTTATTACTCGAAAATAGGAGTATCCGAGGTCGAACACAGGGAGCAAATGGAATTTACTACTAAAAAATGTAATTGAACACTCTAATTTACTCAAAACTGGAATTCAGAAGTATTTAAAAAATAATTCAGGAAAAAGAGTTAAATTGGACGTCTGATCCCAAGATCAGATGTCTTAAAAGTGTTTTCTTCTTCTGATCTTGCTTTCTTTCTTCTTCTGCGGACTCATCTTCTATCTTGGCTTCTCTTCTTTCTTTTCTCTCTGTCTGCTTTGCTTCTTTTCTTGCGAAGGCTTCTTCTTCCTGCCTTTGCTTCTTTTCTCTTCTTCTTCTTCTGATCTTTGTAGTCTTCACTTGGCCTCTCTTCGTTCTTCTCTTTCTTCTGCCTTGCCTTCCTTCTTCCTTCTCTTTGGATCTCTACGAAAGCTTCTCCTTCTTTTTCTGCTACACAGCCTCTTCTTTCTGCTCTTCCTGTTCTGCAGTTGCTAAGTGCTCGCTGCTTCCTTTGCTTCTTCCTTCCTGCACACACCACAGCCAAAGCAAAACCTACCCCCGTCCCTCTACCCAAGCGTCTCTCTCTCTCTCTCAAGCAATTCACTCAGGGACGCTCTCCCAGGGCCACGGGTAGTCGGGTCGGATTCTCACCCGAGACCAGGCGCACCGGTAGGTGGTGATGCGCGAGGAGTGCGTAGATTTAGGTCGGGTCGTACCCCGCCAGATCCGCGAGGTCAAGCCGCGGATGAGGCAGGTGAGGGCAGGTGAGGGACCTCACCCCTCTGCTTACGGAGGCAGTGAGAAGAGAACACAAAAATAATTTATATGATACCTGAGTTTTGCAATCCCACGATGTGGGACTATCTGGTCGGTCCTGCTTTCACGCGCGCCCGCAGCGTTCTTGTCATGCAATTGCCCAAGCTGATGGCTCCTCTATGCGACTGGCTGGCCTCACTCGCTTTGTAACACTCGCGGGGGTCTGCTGCACCTGCAGCCTGGGATTCCTGGTACCTGAAGCTGCTGCAAGCTCCTTGCTGCTTCGGCTGTTAATGGCGGCAGGAGCTGCAACCTGACATTCACGAGAATGGCCTATTGGCCCAATCAGACTAGCTAGAAGCCTTCGCCGTAGCACGGCGAAGACAGTGAGCGGTGCTGCAGGCTGCAGGTCGGCCTAGGCGTGCGTGCCTAGGTCAACCTGTGGCCGAAGATGTGGGGTTGGTCGGGGGGTGATTGTGGAGGTCTTGAGTGGTAGTGGTGGGGTGGAGTGTGTTCCTGGTGGTGAGGCGGAGCTCACGAGGGGGTTGGCGAGCCATGTGGAGGGGCGGAGTGATGTGGGCGGCTCGCCGGAGGTCGGTCGGAGGTAAGGATGATGGAGGTGGTTAGGCACTGTCGGGGGGTAATCAGATAAAATATCAGGGGGAAAAGAGAGAGGGGACTATGGGGAATAGTTCTAACCTAATTGTAGGGACGAAGGAGGATGGAGGGAGGACAGCTGTACCTGCTGTCGCCGGAGAAGACGCTGCCCAGTGGGGGAGAACGGCGACGACGACGAGGCTGAGGCGGCGTGCGCCGGTACAACGCGATGCGGAGGAGAGTCAGGAAGATAACTTTGCCACTCGTTTTGTGGCAGAGCAAAGAGGGAGGGGAGGGGGGCTCACCGGAGCTTGCTGGGAACTTTTGGCCGGGCAGGAGGAGATGAATTGGAGGTGGAAACTCGGCCAAATCAAGCTGAAATTGAGCGGCTGGAGGTGTAGTCTCTTTTATAGGCACTGGGCCGGTTGTTCAGGGTGTGGAGGGCACGTAATCGTCTGAGGTCGGTCGCCGGAGATGGAAAGAGGTTAAGATACCCGAATCTCTCGTGCGTTCGCACGAGAGATTGGGTTCACACTAGAGGTTGTGATCGGCCTTAAATGGAAGGGAATTCCTCAGAGAATCTCCCTTCCATTTCTGGGAGAGAATCTTTGAGGAATCAGAGAGTAATCCCTCTCTAAACCTCGCCAGAGCTTGGTTCTGCCCTAACAATTGCGGCAGGACCAGATTGCAAAGGGGGTGAAAAACTTAGGGGGCTCTCTGCAAAGATATTCAAAAGATAGGGACCAAATTATGCTTTAGGGTGTACTAAATTGCAAAGTAGGTCAAGATGACCTCCCCTTAGGTCCAAATTTTGGTACAAACCTAATTTGGACCTAAGGAATCCAATGGTGAAGTTGGATTTCAGGTTTGACCTCGTTTGACTAGACATTTTGCGTAAAAACCCAAATTAGGTTAATTGAAGAGTTAGGACCCTAATCTAGGTCAAACTGGGTTTCAAGGGCCAAATTAAGTGTTCTAAACCCTAGAGAATATTTGTACATGATTTTTAGAGGGTTTACTTGATTTTTATTCTAACCGGAACCTTGTTAATTTATGCGGGTCTGTTTTAGGGTTACCAAGTGTCATTTAATTCTTAGATTGCACATAAACCCATTTCTGATTGACTCAACCCACTTTTTATCTCATTTGGACCGTTTGACCTATGTTTTGCCTCTGAGAAATCCCGTTTATGTACTGCAATGGTAAAATTGCAGTTTTAACCTTTAATTCATGTTTTCTTCTCAGAGCACTTATTCCTTCATTTAGGCCTTCTTCTAGGTTATGTAGGAGCTTTTATCTTCTTTATTGGGTCAAAATGAGCTAGTTATGGCTCATGATGAGGCTCTCATCATAACCCAAGCTTCATATTCAGGTGATATCTTCCATACTCTACCCTTCTTTCATGTCACGTCTTCTCAATTTGGACATTGCATCAGCTAGGCATTGGGGGGTGGATTCATTGTTGAATCTTTTTGTTAGCTCTGTGAAATTCTTGTAAATTCTATCTCTTCTTGTATATACATAAAAAAATTAAATTAAGAAGGAATACATGGACATTAGGACTTTTCAATCTTAGAAAATATTACAATAGGATCTAAACACTAAGACCCTTCAGGTCTTTGGGCTTAATCAGCCTGAGTATCCACTAAAATGTGAATTTATTTTTCAAGCCCTCTCCATCCTGAATTCTATTTTAATTTGATTAAATAAGTTTAGGTGATAAGTACATGACTTATCAACCCACCCTCTAATTTGAGGAAACTTTAAGTCTAAGCATCTACACACTATCTTGTCACTGACTCGTTGTTCAGCGATTTTAATGGAAATTGGGTAGCTAATGAACCTTCTAGGGTGATATGGCTGGCAAGTTATCATGGGTAACAGCCCATAGGTAGGTTGTCCAGAACCCAGTCACTGGACCATTCTCTTCTTATTGCCTTTAGGTAAATCTTAGACTAGGAAAGCCACCTACTTAAAAAGAAAAAGAAAGTAAAAAAATAGAAAAAGAAAAAGAAAAAGGGGAAAAGAAAGAAAAAAAGAAAAAAAAAGAAATAAGCCATACTTCGCCGCACGAGTATGGTTGGCAAGTCAGTGGTAACAGCTCATCGACCGATTGTTTAGAACCCAGCTCAAGAAATGCACTAAAAATCCCCAAAGCACTTAGGAAGAAGCGGAGAAGTAGAATAAGCTAGGGAGATATACACTGGACTCACCGTTGTGTTGACCCCAGAAAAATAAAACTAGGGAGAAAGCTACTGGTCATAACGATACACCTTTAGGCAGAACTCTCTTTTTAAGGTTACCTAGAGGCGTAGAAACCTTAAGTCCGTTCTAATTGCCAATTAACGAGTCTATCACATTCATAATAAGATGCTTAGAACTTTGGGTTCTCATCAAATCTTGGGTGGGTTGAGTGGCCATAGAAAGCCACTCTTTAACCCTAAACTCAAAAATCCAAAAAAAAAAATAGAAAAGAAAAAGAGAAAAAGTGATTTTTCTTTGAATAAGGCGAGGGCTTGAGGCAGTCTGCATTTTGGCAGATACTCGGATGCTATTGTCTTTGAAAGTTCAGATCCTGAGTAAAAATTTTTTAATGTTGAAAATAACTTATGCCCAAGTATTTGAACCTAATTCTTTTATAAATAGCATGTAGTTTTTGCTAGGGACTAGCAAAAGATAGGCATGGGGGTGTGATGTGCATATATCTGATTAACCTAAAATGTCTATTAATGCATGTTCTTAGTGTCACATTAGCATCATACATTGTAAATAGTGCATAACATGCATAATTATGCATTTAGATCAAGTTGTATAAATTGTATAGTAATTGTCACCATTTTATGGTCAGGGACAGGGTGACTTTTTATCAGGGCATCGGATCAAAGACCCAACCATATGGATTTGATTAGGGTGACGATTGGAGTTCAATGACTCCAAGATCGCCCTAATCGGACATCCGTAGCACTAGATAGAGACAGAGGAACCTTAAAGAGCAAGGGCCAAGATGGTGTTAATCCGTACCTTAGACGACAAATCCAACCACATAGATGGGTTCAGATCGACGATCGCAGCCTAATGGCATGAAAATCGGTCCAATCTGACACCCGTGGCACCATCTACATCACTCAGAAGATGGACAGCCTAGCTGCCCAACACTGGCTACAGCTCTCCTTCCCCTGCTTGACAAATCTCAACCGTTGGATGCCCATCCAATGGCCGAGATCATGCCCAGCCAATCTGGAAGACCGTCGCGCCCTATCTCTCTCCTTACCTGCGCGATGAATCTAGACTGTTGGATCACCATCCAATGGCCACGGATGCTTGTGCCTTAAAACATCTGCACGACACAAACACCCACTCGGCGCAGTGGTCAAGCGCGCTACACGAGCATCCGACACATGTTTGAGGTCACATTCGCTATGAGCGGGCGTGGATCAGAGCCGCGCGATGAAGATCTACCGATGGGGAGCGAGCAATAGCGCCCACGCACGATTAGACGTGCGGTGCTTACGCATGATTGCCTGCGGGTGCGCGGCATGGGCGTAGCCTCTTTAAGCCATCCGATCTCTTGATCGGACTGCTAAGAGCACGTGAACGTGCACGTGCATTGAAGGGAGCAGGGGTGAGGGGGCGCGCGAGAGGCGCGCACATCGGCCACGTTCAGGCCTTTAGTGACGAATACATCCGTCACTAAAGGTCTTGAATTAATGTTTTTCAAGTTGTAATGTCCAAAATGCCCCCACTCCTTGCAACTATAAAAGGTGACCCCCTCCATATGGATTTCTCATCCCTTCTTTCTCTTCTCTCCCTCTCCAAAGCTCAAGAGAAGCTTGTCCCACACCTGGGATGCTCCTCAAGAGCTAAAATCTATTTTTCGCCCCAGTTCTGGAAGTGGATTTTACGACAACGACAACGTGCTGCCTTGTTCCCGTTCCTCTTGCTTCAACCTCCTTCTTCCCGCTCTATTCCTCGTCTTCTAGGCGTTGTCTCGTCCGGCTCGTCCTCCAAGCGATCGTCGAGGTGGATAACTTCTCTCTCCCATTCCTTTTCCTACTTTCTAGAGTAGAATTTTCCTACTTTCTAGTTGTAATAATTTCTTGCTTTCTTGTGTAATCTTTTCTTGCTTTCTTAGTTGTAAAAACATTTTACAAGATCAAGTGAATGTCTTCCCTCTCTCTCTCGCTCTTATTGTCTATATTTATTCCATTTCGTTGTGATTATTCTACTCTTTAAACAAAACTACAAAAAAAAAATATAATTGCGAATTTTGATCGACGTAGCCTCCCTGAGTTCGACCTGGGATTTATTTGTAGATTTCTGATATAAATTTTGTTTGTTGAACCTGAGTTCTTCGCTACTCGAACTACAACGATAGGTTTTCAAAACCAACTCCGATAGCGTAGTCCTCTGACGTTCAACACGTCCCCTCGCATAGCCAACAGCCATCTCGCGCACCTGTCGACCTGCGCGATTGATGCACGCTACCTCTCCCACGTGCGGCTAGCAGTGCCTCTAGCATGCACAGCAGTAGCCACACCTTCTCCTCGGCTGCGTGCACAACCGCAGCACCATCAGTAGCTAATGCCACCTCCATCTCCTCATGCGGCTATAGTAGAAACGCTCACATGTGGAGCAGCCACCTCAGGAGCTGAACAATTCGTTGGAACCCATCATCTTCCACAAATCCGTCCGGCCACCTTTGGTCGCCTCACACTTCGCCACGACTACCACTGCAGAGCCCTTGCTTCGCTTGTCCTCCACCGCAATTCTTGTCTCCAGCCGTGACCTCCTTTATGTGTAAGCACAAGGGAAAGAAATCCTTTGTTTCCCTCTCAATTAAATTTTACATTCAATGCCATTTCCACTTTATATTAATATTTTATTATTGTCAAAATTGCATTGAACTCCCTCTTGATTGTTGTAAATACGATTTCAGCTTGTGCTTTCATTTAAACACATATTTAATGTGGTATTTGACACAATTTTCTTGGGAAATCAATAGTGAACATCAATTTTTTATTGATGTGAGTTTTAATAGACCATTGCCTCCTTGTGAACATGACTCGCTCTTCTTGAGTGGTTTAATTCTAATTCAATGTTTTGAATAGTCGATTTTCCACCACTTAGAAATACGACAAATCATTTTAATTATCATCTTGTAAAGCGAAAATCGACTTGTCAAATGGCATCGTTGCTGGGGAGGCAACGAGCCTGTTAGACTCGCATTTATTTAATTATTTGTTCACATTTTATTTGAGGCATATTTCAATTCGATTATCTGTTTGGTGTGAGGTACGTGTATTTGGAGACGTCTTGTCGCACCAGCCTCAAAGATCAAGCGATCCTTGACATCGTCAGTGGAGTTGCAACACTGGGAGAAGGAGCATCACTCCCACCTCAGCAACGCCTTGGTGGACCTTGTTTCCACCACTGGAGGAGATATCCAGCGGACCACATCATCTCATCCATTTAGCTGTAAATAGTTTTTTATTTTTCTTTCTTCTCTTTATTTTAGTACATTCATTTGGAAAACCCTTGTTCTGGGGTACATTTTTAGGGGTTTGTTCCCCGATTTTGTTTTAGGCCCGTGTTGGGTAATAATTTTTGAGAGTCTGTTCGCTTTTTCTTTAGATCTAGGTTTTTGTTTTATTTTTGTGGTTGTTTATCCTTGCTTTGTTTGTGCATAAGTAGATATATATATATATATATATAAAAGCATGAGCTACCTGCTAAAAGCTGTCTGCCCCTAGGACGACCGTTTAGGTGTGAATGAGAAGCATCTAGACTTGATTTTCTGCATTGTGTACATTCTTGCATTGTTGATTGCAGGCGGCAAGGTAAATTTTCTGGACTTTGCATCCATATTTGTTCACACATTGCATGTGGACCTTAATTTCAAAGACCACCAAGTTTGATTTGAATTGATTTAACAAGTGGTCACATAAATTTTTTTTTTTTTGAAAAAGGACTTTAACTAGAGGAGGAATATTTAAAAACCAAGGACCTGAATTTCAAGCTTGGCGTGCGATTCAAAATCCAAAATCTTTTGCGGTGTATGCACACTTATATCTCTTGCACCACGGCACACATTTAGACATTCCTTAGGTTTCGAACCACTTGGACTAGAGCCTCCTATTACTGGGGTCTAAAGTGACTCGAACATTTGTTCAGAGGTGAAGTTGCCTCCAAACCTTGCAAATTGAGGGTAGTTAAGAAGCACCGTGAAAGCAACGCTTCAAAGGAAGGGCTTGACCCTACTTACATCCCTCTTTGCCGTGTTTAGTGGTGACTAAACCTTTTGGGCTTTAGGGAGGATCACCTAAGTCCCAATTAGGTCTTCTTAGGCATATCGTAGGTCAACAAGGAGGTGCGTAACTGTTTAGATAACTTGATTTGTCACCTACAAGTGGACTTAAAATCTTAAAAGCCTAACTGATTAAAGACCTAAAAAGTCCTCTGATTTGTGTTTGCTTGGGGAATCTGATTGTGATGTGAGTTAGAATGGACCATGTTGACTTTCATCCTTTCACATCTTACCCACACCCTTACCCCCACTCTGCGATCTTTGATCTCATACGCTGAGATGGTCAATCTTTTGATGGACAAAATGACAATCATTGGAATCCTTTTTACTCCTACTATAGGAGTATTGGTTTAGTTAAGCCCCAAATCAGTGAGCAGAACCTAGGAGCAGGATTTGCCTTGCCCAATATCCCACACACCATAGAAATACCCAACCCACCCTCTCTGAATAATTGTAATGGTTGGACAGAAGCTCCTAGGAACTATAAGCCTGAGCCTGACATCTCTCCTGATAGAAATGATGACCTCTCCTCCTTGAAGATGGAAATATAGAAAATACAAGACAAAATGATTGAATTATTAGGAGAATCTTCGAAAGCAGGCCAACAAGAAAAAGAAGAAATTAGCCACCCAATCTACCCCATTGAGGATGAAGTGAACCCCTCTACGCTAGATGCATCTCTCGTGGGAGAGGCACACCCTAAGTTGGAGGGGAATTTTGGGGATTATGTAAGGGAAAATAGCTACTTTTTTGAGGATTGATTTTGAAACCTCCCTGCTAGATGATACTTCTTTGAGAGGTCCAACCCTTAAGTGGGAGGATGATACATATAAAAGTAGCTATGCATTGGATGAAGAAAGGTGGTAACCCAAGGAAGATGATGATCAGGTTGAGTATCCACCTAAATTATATTTGAGTCAAAAGAAGTGAATAATGGCACCATTGGAAGACCTGAACCCAGATGATAGTATTTTCGTCACATTTGATGAAGTGGGCCGAAGTCAAGTTGTTAATCCCGCCCTCCCTTCTAATCACGAAATGGAACTCAAGCCCACCCTTAAGGAACTTAATCCTAAAGAAATTCACCTATCTGAGGAGTCCGATGTTACCAGTGTAAACCATTTACCCCAGATAGAGTGCCCTAGGGGATCTACTGAGATTTTAGATGATTCTAGACCTTGGGTATATGATGAATCATATGATGAGGAGAAGGATGAATTATATGAGGAACCTACATTCAAGATTTGGAGTGACACTAAGGATGATTATGTCTTATTTGAGGAATTAGCCCTTGAGGATGTCACAAAGTTGACCAAATTAGGTTTCCTTAGCACACCCATTGATGATATCTCTCCTCATGATGAAATAATGGAAAATGTGGAAGCAACTTCTGAGATTTATGTGGATTCACATATATACTTCAGGGAGGATTTGAGTAATGAACAAGAACCCAGGGATGAGATTGATAGGGTAATCCCTAAATCTATTGCTTCCAACCTGCCTTCATTTGATTCGGAGTCATCCTCTGATTCGCCTATGTTTGAAGGCAAAAATTTGACTCCATTTGCAAAAATGATCACTAATGAAGAGCAGGTAGATACTTGTGATATTACTAGAGATGCTAGGGACATGATTGAAGAACTGGAAAGGTTGTTAGGCATGGAAACTAAGACGACTGGACCCACCTTAGATCTTATGGCCATTCCTCAACCTCGAAACTTAGACGCCCTAGACAATTCTTGGCTTAAAGTTATGCTCACTACTGTTTTGACCAGGGGTTTAACAGACCAATATCTCTGAAGGATCGATGGAATATGGCTATGTGCACAAAAAACATAAACAGACAAATTAGTAATAACAAGAAAGATAATTTGCACAAAACACAATCACAGAAATTGGCACAAGATATATAGTGGTTCCCCTCCCTTGGATACTCTACTATCTAAGCCTCCCAGCTTAGGATTTTTAACCCGATTCTCTCAACCCCGAGAGAATCAATTTACTAATACCAGAGGTAATTAACGGGTTACCTCAACCCAATTACAACAATGGGTTTGTTACAACCCAAATGAGTAAATGCTCAAAATACAAGTGAAAACTGGTGTAAGAAAGAAAACTCTTACAATAAGAACCCAAGCCTCTCAACAATAATTAAAATAATATTACCAATTTGAGAGCCTAGAATGAGAATCGCTTTGACAATGTGTGAAGAAATCACATCATTGAAGTGTTTGCAAAAGCGTAGCATGACGAAAAGCAGCAAACATGATTTCTTCTCTTGTGAATATGGTGGAAATTTGGGAAATATAGCTCTAGGAATTTCTCTTGTATTTCTTTTTTTGAGAAAGAAAGGAATGTTATCGAATCATAGATAGCAAACCAGAAGTGCTATTATTGATAATAAAAAATATTTACAAGTTCGAACCCCAATGAAAACATGAATTAAAGGGTAAAACTGTAATTTTACCATTGCAGTGCATAAACGGGATTTCTTAGAGGCAAAACATAGGTCAAATGATCTAAATAAGATAAAAAGTGGGTTGAGTCAATCAGAAATGGGTTCATGTGCAATTTAGGAATTATATGACATTTGGTAACCCTAAAACAGACCCGCTTAAATTAACAAGGTTTCGGTTAGAATAAAAATCAATTAAACCCTCTAAAAATCCTGTAAAAATATCCTCTAGGGTTTGGAACACTTAATTTGGCCTTTGGAACCTAGTTTGACCTAGAATAGGGTCCTAGCTCATTAATTGACCTAATTTGGGTTTTTACGCAAAATGTCTAGTCAAACGAGGTAAAACCTAAAATACAACTTCACCATTGGATTCCATAGGTCAAAATTAGGTTTATACCAAAATTTGGACCTAAGTGGAGGTCATCTTGACCTACTTTGCAATTTAGTACACCCAAATCACAACTTGGCCCCTATCTTTTGAAAATCATTGCAGAGAGCCCCCTAAGTTCCTCACCACCTTTGCAATCTAGTCCTGCCGCCATTGTTAGGGCAGAGTCGACCTTCGGCGAGGATTAGAGAGGGATTACTCTCTGATTCCTCACAGATTTCCCCCCAGAAATGGAAGGGAGATTCTCTGAGGAATTCTCTTCCATCTAAAGCCAATCACAATCTCTGATGTGAACCCAATCTCTCGTGCGAATGCACGAGGGATTTGGGTATCCACCTTCTTTCCTTCTCCGGTGAGCTGACGGAGGTGATTGCGCGCCCTCCACGCACTAGAAGGTTCGGCCAACACCTATAAAAGGATCTTCAGACCCGGCCACATATCTTCAGACTTGTTTTGGCGGAGATTCCCCCAAATTTTCCTCTCTTCCATCTCCAGCCAAGAAACCTGCAAGCTCCGGCGACCTCCTCCCCTCCTTCTCGTCGCTCTGCTGTCATACCTGCAGCGGAGTCAACTTCGCCTCTTCCTCCCGTGTCGCGCTGAACCAAGCGCGCGTGCCCCTGACCTCGTCCTTGTCGCTGCTCCCTCCCTTAGGGTTCTTCTTCTCCGACGACGGCAGCTACGCGCCGTCCTCTCTGCTGCCTCCCTCCCTTCCATAACACTCCAGATACCTTCTTCATCTTTCCCTCTCTCTTTTCCCCCTATTATTTTATTTAATTGCCCCCCGACATTGCCTGACCACCTCCATCTTCCTCGCCTCCGACCGACCTCCGGCGAGCCGCATCCACCATTCCTCCCCTCCACACGGCTCACCAATCATCTCATAAGCTCCGCCTCACCACAAGGAACAATCTTCGCCCCTCCACTGCCACTCCAGACCTCCACAGTAGCCCCCCGAACTCACCCACACCTCCGGTCGCAGGACGACCTAGGTACGCACACCTAGGCCGTCCCATTACCTGCAGCACCGTTCACCACCTTCACCGTGCCACGGCGAAGGTGCCCAGCTGGTCTAATTAGGCCAATAGGCCGTGCTTGTGTTTGACAGGATTTCAGTCCTGCCACCATTGATGGTTGAAGCAGCTTCGCAGCGGCTCCAGGCGTCAGGTCTTCCAGGCTTCAGGCGCAGCAGATTCGCGCAAGCAGTGCGAAACCCTCGGGTCCAGCAAGGAGCGCTGCGAAACCCGCAGCTTTGGCAATTGCACGAAGAAAGCTTTGCTGGGGCGCGCGAGATTGGGGCAGGCCAGATAGTCCCACATCGGCAAAACGCAACGCGCAGGTATGCTTTAAATTGAATTTGTGTTATCTGCTATTCTTCTCCGAACGCACAGGGGTGAGGTCCCTCACCTAACCCACTCGCCTCGTCCGCGGTTTCACCTCGCAGATTTGGCGAGATCCGACCCGACCCTAACCTGAGGACTCCTTGCGCATCACCCACCTGCCAGTGCGCCTGGTCCCGGGTACGAGATCCAACCCGAATACCCGTGGCTCTGGGAGAGCATCCTTGAGCGAATTGCAGAGAGAGAGAGAGAGATGTTCGGGTAGAGGGGAAGGGTTAGGTTTTGCTTCCCTGTGTGCAGGAAGGCCGAGCGGTGAAGAGAGGAGACTTAGCCGCAAGGAGAAGAAGGAAGAAGAAGTAGAAGAAGAGAAGACAAGGAAGAAAGAAGGACTGCGAACAAAAAGGAAGAAGAAGATAGAAGAGAAACAAAGGCAGGAAGAAGAAGCCTTCGCAGGAAAGAGAAGAGAAGAGAAAGAAGTTCAAGGAAGAAAAAGACCTATGGATCAGAAGAAAAGAAGAAGAAGGCAGAAGAGAGAAAGAAGACTTACTTTTAAGACGTCTGATAAAGAAATCAGACGTCCAATTCTGTTTTCTTTTAGCAATTCTTTTTATAACTCTCTCTTTGAATCAATTATTTTCATTTAAAAGTTGTATTCTTTGGTTTTAAAAGTACTGAGATTGCTCCCTGTGTTCGACCTCGGATACTCTAGTTTTTCGAGTAATAAAATTCTCTATATTTGTTAGAACATTTTGTCAGCTATATTACAACGTGTTATCTTTTAAAACCCCACAAAAGTGTACAAACATTTTGGCGCCATTGCCGGGGAGTAACGGGAACTTTTAAAGCTTTTGATTACAACTTTTTGATCCAATATTTGACCTAACTCCTCTCTTTTGTTGTGCTTATTACAGACGGAAAGCAAAAAGGAAAGAAGAGCAGCTGCACAACAGACACTCCAAAGAACAGGTAGTTTCCATAAGCCCTCTCTCCTAACTCCCTCAAAACCTGAAAAGAAAAAAAAAAGAAAGAACAATCAACTTAGGGCTACCTGTTTCATATTTAGTAACTCACCAAGTTGCCTGATTTTCATTTCAACACATTTTTATCTGCTCATCCAAATAAGGTAACTAGGGCTAAAACTTTCTTGATTGAGCCCTAGGTACTAAACTATGAGGCAACTAAATTGGACCCACTAGAGCCAATTTAAGGATTACAAAGCTAGGGTTTTTAGAGACACATCTTCTCTTAAACAAAGAAATAAATTTTTCCAAAAAGAGGTGTGCCTAAACCTTGTTTGAAAAGATCTACACAAGAAGAACCCTAAGCAAATCAGGCTTTTAATCCATTTGAACCTTAAAAAGAAAAGGACCTAAAAGGTCTTAAAGGAACAAGAGGTGAAGTTGATCCCTTGGGTCAACCAACCTTAAAATTAGGTCACTTTTTCACTCAAAATACTTAAAAGTTCAAGTGGAACATTAAGCACCTTGATCTTAAAGTAAAAAAGGTAGACTTAAGAGGTCAAGGTCCCCATTCTGGTCTACCTGGAACCGCAGTGACAAGAGAGGTCGGGTGGGGGAAACCCTGTAACTCATGGGGACGCTCTACCGTGTAGGGGTCTTTGCGGGATTCTCCCTCTCTGGCTGCCCAGGTATTTCTCAAGTGGATGACCTTTCTGACTAAGGGGTCCATCCGCCCTGAACCTCTATAGTCACCCAACAATTTTTGGGTGTCTTGATTGGGTCCAGCACCTTCTAATCTCATCACATCCTTCGGTGCATGTTCGGTAGGAGGTCCTTAAGGCCACCCTTAAGGACCTCCTTTAGAAATTCATTCTCGTCGAGGCCAAGCCTCGACGCCCTTGTTTGTGCAGCAACCCCACTACATAAATCTCTCATCTGATTCAGATCCTGATTCTCCTTCTCCCATCATGGCACAACCCATTGAAGAGGAGAATAACCTTGAACACCAACTTCAACGCCTTAATGATCTCTTTCAGAACTTTGTAAACCCACCGCAACGACCTATGATGCGAGATCACTATAATCCCGCTGCGTTGGCAATCGAACCTCGAGTACGAATCCCGATTGGAGGACCTGATTCTGAACTGAAGCCCAATATGATTCATGCCATACCAAAGTTTCACGGGCTTAACTCTGAAGATCCATTCCAACACATTAACCAACTCAAGCATCTGACCCAGACCTTTAGGTCAGATGTACAAAATCGGGATATCCTACTCATGAAAATGTTTTCATTCTCCCTCTTGGACAAGGCCTCACATTGGTATCAAACTCAGACCCATCCGATCAACACATGGGAGGAACTACAGTCCGAATTTTTGAAAAAATTCTTCCCCGTTGGCCGGACGAATGCCTTGCGCCACCAGATCACTCATTTCACTCAACAACCGGGAGAACCTCTTCACGAAGCTTGGGATCGATTCCTAGATCTCATGCGAAAGTGCCCCTATCACGGAGTTCCTAAGTGGGAACAAGTCCATTCTTTTTACCAGGGACTCCGTGATGACATTCGTTTATTCGTCAATGCAACATGCGGAGGAAACATCATGGGTCAACACGAGGACACGGTGTGGGAGATTTTCGAAAACATGTGCAAGAACTCCATCAATAATGACTCCATGGGCTTATTAGACAGGATGAATGCCCGCGCATCGACGAATCTAAGAGGGACGCATGAGATGCAGGACCTGTCTAATTCTGTCGACTTGGAACTGATGGCCAGTCGGTTGGACAAGGTTTCTATCATAGAAAAAAAGGTGGACGAGCTAACTTGACATTTGCAGCAAGCCACCTCTGCGCAAAACTATTTTGCACGACCACCTCTGGCAAGGGAAACTGTGCAAAACATCTATCACCAATCGGCCAAGGGGATGGACCCATATCCACCCCCGTCTGCCTCTCGGACCGAAGTGACCTCCGATCCATTCTACTCGAGTTGGGGGAACTCTGAACCCTCATATTCTGACTTTCCTGAGGTTCCTCAGAACTGCGAGGACCGCAACGCCATCCAGAATGACCCATTCTCCAATACCTACAACCCTGGATGGCGAAATCATCCTAACTTTCAGTGGGCGGGAAATTCTCAAAGACCACCATATCAACCCCATCCACAAGCCTCTCGTCCATATCAGCCGCCTCAACCTCGGCCCAATCCCACCTACCAATCCAGGCAAAACCAGGATCAACTGACTCTTATCCTTCAAACACTGGCTGACATTCAAAAGACAAATGCGGCAATGCAAAAATAGCACAAGGACGAGATCACAGAGGTTCACAACCAACTGGCCCAGATGGCAAATTCCCACCAACCTGGTACCCTTCCCTCGCAACCTCTGCCCAACCCAAATAACGTGCTAACCCAGAAGTGCGTTATGAATCCAAATTCAGGCCAAACACATGTGATTTATCAGGCCTCTACTGCTCCATAGCCAGACGGGATGGAAGCTTCAACATCTTATGCAGGATTTCAGCAGCAGCCACCCCTCCTACCAAACCCAAACCAGAATCAGGCCGAATTAAACTCTGTAACAACACGTAGTGGTAAAACAACCCAAGACCCACATTATCCAAACCACTCGAAGCCTGATAATAGCCAAGACCCTAGGATAGTCATCCAAGATACTACTGTCCCAGATCAAGAACCTGGACCTATCCTAGAGGAACCAACTAGGATCCCATTTCCTGAGGCCTTGACCAAAGGAAAAAGAATAACCAAACCTGTGGCTCCTGAGGAGGATCTGGTCAAGCTCTTTGAACAGGTCCAGATAAACATCCCATTGATGGATGCAATTCGCCACATACCAGCTTATGCAAGATTCTTGAAAGACATATGTACCCCTAAACGTAAGCCGCAAACCAAGGATGGGAATCCAATCGTACTGTCAGAGCAATCCAGCTCTGTCATCTTGAGCAAACTCCCACCCAAGGCTAAAGACCCAGGAACTCCCTTGATTTCCTGTAAAATTGGTGAAACCCAATTTGATAGAGCCTTACGAGACCTAGGTGCCTCCATAAATTTAATACCTACATCCCTCCTTGACCACCTTGAAGAATCTGAACTTAAACCCACTGAGGTGACATTGCAGTTAGCAGATCGATCCATCAAGTCACCTAGAGGAATACTCGAGGATGTCATTGTTAGGGTGCGAGATTTCTATTTCTCGGTGGACTTCATAGTACTAGACATGGATGCACCTAAGAACCCAAGGGACACACCAATCATATTAGGGAGACCCTTTTTGGCCACTGCTAGGGCCAACATAAACTGTTAAGAGGGCCAGATAGAATTAAAATTTGGGAACCAAAACCTGAAGATTGACATTTTTAAGGCCCAACAAGGGATTAATTGTGGGGTTATAGAGGAAATATGTGATGTCAGAGCCGTGGTTGATGAATTGCATATAGAAGACAACCTGATTATCCCTGATCAACCACTAGAGAATCAAAACCTGCTAACAGAGGAGTGCGAACATGATCTAGACACACCTATGACTCCTACCATTGCTCCTGATACAAACCCCGAACCACCTGCTACTGCTGAAAATCCTATCATGGAACTCAAGCCCCTTCCCGAACATCTGAGGTACGTGTTTTTGGATTCAAATCAGACGTTTCCTGTGATTATCAACTCTCGACTCACACCTGACCAAGAACTCCATTTGATTTCTGTTCTTTAGCAACATCGTAGAGCCATTGGATGGACTCTCGATGATTTGACTGGCATAAGTCCTTCATACTGCACACATCAAATCTACACAGAAGAAGGCGCACGACCTTCAAGAGAAATGCAAAGACGCCTAAACCCTAACCTACAGGAGGTCGTGAAAAAGGAGATCATAAAGTGGTTAGATGCAGGGATCATCTACCCGATCTCCGATAGTCGTTGGGTGAGTCCAATACAAGTGCCTAAAAAGGCAGGACTTACCATTATCACGACTGAAGCTGAGAAGTCATTCCTACCTGAATAGCTAACTAGTGGAGAGTCCGCATTGATTACAGATGACTCAATTCCTCCACGAAGAAGGATCATTTCCCACTACCGTTTATTGATCAGATCCTCGAAAAACTAGCGGGAAATAGGTCCTTCTACTTTCTTGACAGGTACTCCGATTACAATCAGGTGGCAATCCATCCAGAAGACCAAGAAAAGACCACATTCACCTACCCCTTCGGGATGTACGTGTTTCGAAGGATGCCATTCGGTCTCTGCAATGCACCTGCAACTTTCCAGCGGTGCATGCTTGCCATATTCTCAGATATGGTAGGTGATTATCTGGAAGTCTTCATGGATGACTTTTCAGTTTTTGGACAATCATTTGACGATTGCCTCCAACACTTGGTCCAAATACTCAGGCGATGCATCGAGGTGAATTTGGTTCTTTCCTGGGAAAAAAGCCATTTCATGGTGCCTGAGGGAATTGTCCTGGGACATTTAATCTCGGAGAAAGGCATTCAAGTAGATCGAGCTAAGGTTAACCTGATTTCCAAGCTCCCTATGCCTAGCTCAATTAAGGACATCCGATCCTTTTTGGGGCACGTCGGTTTCTACCGTCGATTTATCCTTGATTTCTCCAAAATCGCGCGCCCCCTGACCAATCTTCTCTCCTAGGATGTGCCTTTCGAAATTTCCAAGGAATGCACTCAAGCATTTGAGATCCTACGTGACCGAGTCACCCAAGCCCCGATCCTACAGTCCCCTGATTGGTCTCAACCCTTTGAGATCATGTGCGATGCATCTGACTTCGCTGTAGGAGCGATTTTGGGGCAGAAAATTGGCGGGAAACTTGTGGTCATTTACTACGCCAGCAAAACACTGGATGAGGCTTAGCGTAACTATACAGTTACTGAGAAAGAGCTGCTGGCTGTAGTATTTGCCCTGGAAAAATTCAGATCATACCTTCTGGGTTCCCGTGTTATTATATACTTGAATCACACAGCTGTGAGGCATCTCCTTGCAAAGAAGGATGCGAAACCTCGATTAATCCAATGGATCTTGCTGTTGCAGGAATTTGACCTCAAGATTCGCGACAAGGTGGGACAGCAAAATGTGGTAGCTGATCACTTGTCCCGCCTTCCTTCTGAAATAATTGACCCTTCCGGACCTATCACAAAACATTTTCTTGATGAGCACCTCCTAACTATCAATACAAGTCTTCCATGGTTCGCTGATATAGCTAATTACCTGGCATCACATCAGATTCTGCTCGATTGGCCGAAGGCCAAAAAGGACAAATTACGTTCCGATGCCAAGTATTACCTATGGGAAGACCCGTATCTATTCCGCATTGGTGCTAATCAGATAATTCGACGGTGCGTCGCGGAAGTGGAAATCAAAGACATACTCTCATTTTGCCATGACCAGGCATGCAATGGACATTTCTCAGGACATAAAATCGCATCAAAAGTCCTCCAGTGTGGCTTTTACTGGCCCACAATTTTCAAGGATGCATACGATCACTGTAAGGCATGCCCCCGTTGCCAGACTCTGGGCAACATGAGCCATCGAGACATGATGCCTCTACAGCCGATCTTGGTATGCGAAATTTTTGATATTTGGGGGATTGATTTCATGGGACCCTTCCCAATCTCGGATGGCTTCGAATACATCTTACTCGCAGTTGACTATGTTTCCAAGTGGATAGAAGCCATTCCGACCCGAACCAACAATCATAAAGTTGTTATAAAATTCCTTCATCAAAACATTTTCTCAAGGTTCGGGATCCCACGTGCTATAATTTTCGACGGAGGGACCCATTTCACTAACGCTCAGTTCAGGTCATTGATGACCAAATACGGGGTGTTACACTGAATCTCTACTCCTTACCACCCCCAAACTAATGGTCTAGCTGAGCTATCTAACCGAGAGATCAAGAAGATCCTTCAGGTTACTATTCGACCTGATATAAAAGATTGGTCTTCTCGGCTTCCGGAAGCATTGTGGGCCTATAGGACCACCCACAAAACCCAATTAGGAATGTCTCCCTTCAGACTAGTGTACGGGAAGGCATGTCACCTCCCCATCGAGTTGGAGCATAAAGCCTATTGGGCAGTACGGACCTGTAATCTGGATCTTTCTAAGGCTGGAACCCATAGAAGACTTCAAATGAGCGAGATCGATGAATTACGCCATGACGCATATGAGAATTCGCGAATTTATAAAGAACGGGTTAAAGCTTTTCATGACAAACACATTTCTAGAAAGGTCTTTCATCTTGGTCAAAAAGTTTTACCCTTTGATGCCCGACTCAAATTATTCCCAGGAAAGCTAAGATCTAAGTGGGTCGGACCCTACCTAGTCTGACAAATCTTCAGAAATGGAGCCTTTGAAATCAGCCCACTCAGCCACGATTCTGAACCCTTTGTCGTGAACGGTTAGAGACTCAAGCCGTTCATTGACATGACTGATATAGATTTGGCTGAGTCATCCTTTACCCTCCATTCCTCTTGAGCTCATTACACCCAGCCGATGGTGTAAAACTCAGCACTTAACGGGAGGCAACCTGTCATTCTTTGAAAAACCCGAAACCTTTTTTGACATCTCTATGCGGAATTCATATTGCACTTTAGGGTTCATCCATTAGAACAGCCGACTTCACCTCAGGTATCCCTACCCGAGATTAGAAATCGTTCGCAACAAGTCACTTCGACCCATTCACTCACCACACACCTGTCCTAATGTATGAACTAAGCTGAAATCGAACCCACCTAATTTACAATGGGGACATTGCAAATCTTAGGCATGGGGGGGTATGAAAGTGCAAAATGTCAGGAAAATTCATATCAAGAAAGGGTTTCAAAAAAAAAAATGACTTGATGGAGGGGAGGAACAATTCAGGGTCATACAAATGAGATGAGGAAAAGAGTAAAATGACAAAAAGGAGCACAAAATGAAAATGAAGAGAAATAGTCATTAGTAAAAGATTAAGGGGTTAACTGAAGTTCTAGACCAAATCAAGAAAAAGAAAAAGTGCTAAGGAGACATAACAAGAGATTAGCGGGAACGCTGGTCTTAGGCCTCTTGGGCTAGATTCTTTAGCTTAAAAATTCACGTATCCATTAAAATCTGGATAATCCTCAAGAGGTTGAGGAAAATGCAAAGCTTAAGTATTATGTCTAAGGCTTAGGAAGTATTCGACCTCGTTAACTGACCTCCGATTTGCGGGATTCGGTAACCTAAGCACCCCAAATTCACACACAGTCTGGTTCAGTGCGCATAAACATCCAAATCACGCAAAAAGTGTTTAATGTTCTGAAAAAGTCACCTAGATTAGGAGCGGCCAATCAACATAAATTGATTTGGACGAGTTCCCAGAGCGGAGAGGCGGGAAATTCCCCTCAAAGGTGCGTAACAACATATCGTCTCATCGGTGCTTGTCTCTTAAGATATTTAAATATCCTACTGGGGGCATGTAAGCACTCTGCTGGTTCAGATACCATGGGCGGCATTATCATGAAATGTCGATCGCCAGGGTCTGAATTCGGCCACGGAAAGCCATGGGTGGGATTATCTCAAAATCTTGAAAGCCAGGGTTCTAGGGGTTGCCATGGGCAGGATTATCTCAAAATCTCAAAAGCTAGGGACCCTTGAGGATTGATGATGGGGACGAGGAATCCGATACAGACCGTGTTGAGAAGCTAATCCGAAGCTAGAAATAAAAAGAAAAGAGAGAGAAAAGCTCTCCAAACAAATAAATCTTCTATCTCTCTCTTACAAAAACTCACTGCAAACTGAACTTAGGCTAAAAATGTCTCAAGCACGGGTGCTTTAACCGCGGAGTCCAATAAACCCTAGGTTAGTTTTTGTGGGCCTTAGAAACCTTTGCGGAGGATTGAGGCTAAAGCGGGTCAGGTCCGGATTTTGGTTGGTACTTGAGTACCTCTAGGCCTATTGTCAGCATTCCGACCTAATCACAAAAGAAAAGAAGCACTTATCATGATTATTGACAGACACTCTGGGTCTAGAACGGAAGTAAAACCTTGAAATTTTACTAAGGGACTAGCAAAAGCTAGGCATGGGGGTATGATGAGAGCCTCATCATGAGACATAACTAGCTCATTTTGACCCAATAAAGAAGATAAAAGCTCCTACATAACCTAGAAGAAGGCCTAAATAAAGGAATAAGTGCTTTGAGAAGAAAACATGAATTAAAGGGTAAAACTGTAATTTTACCATTGCAGTGCATAAATGGGATTTCTCAGAGGTAAAACATATGTCAAATGGTCTAAATAAGATAAAAAGTGGGTTGAGTCAATCAGAAATGGGTTCATGTGCAATTTAGGAATTAAATGACATTTGGTAACCCTAAAACAGACCCGCTTAAATTAACAAGGTTTCGGTCAGAATAAAAATCAATTAAACCCTCTAAAAATCATGGAAAAATATCCTCTAGGGTTTGGAACACTTAATTTGGCCTTTGGAACCTAGTTTGACCTAGAATAGGGTCCTAGCTCATTAATTAACCTAATTTGGGTTTTTACGCAAAATGTCCAGTGAAACGAGGTCAAACCTAAAATCCAACTTCATCATTGGATTCCTTAGGTCAAAATTAGCTTTATACCCAAATTTGGACCTAAGTGGAGGTCATCTTGACCTACTTTGCAATTTAGTACACCCAAATCACAACTTGGTCCCTATCTTTTGAAAATCATTGCAGAGAGCCCCCTAAGTTCCTCGCCACCTTTGCAATCTAGTCCTGCCGCCATTGTTAGGGCAGAGTCGACCTTCGACGAGGATTAGAGAGGGATTACTCTCTGATTCCTCACAGATTTCCCCCCAGAAATGGAAGGGAGATTCTCTGAGGAATTCCCTTCCATCTAAAGCCAATCACGATCTCTGGTGTGAACCCAATCTCTCGTGCAAACGCACTAGGGATTTGGGTATCCACCTTCTTTCCTTCTTCGGCGAGCCGGCGGAGGTGATTGCGCGCCCTCCACGCACTAGAAGGTTCGGCCAACACCTATAAAAGGATCTTCAGACCCGGCCGCAGATCTTCAGACTTGTTTTGGCGGAGATTCCCCCAAATTTTCCTCTCTTCCATCTCCGGCCAAGAAACCCGCAAGCACCGGCGACCTCCTCCCCTCCTTCTCGTCACTCTGCTGCCATACCAGCAGCAGAGTCAACTTCGCCTCTTCCTCCCACGTCGTGCCGTACCAAGCGCGCGTGCCCCTGACCTCGTCCTCGTCGTCGCTCCCTTCCTCAGGATTCTTCTTCTCCGACGACGGCAGCTACACGCCATCCACTCTGCTGCCTCCCTCCCTTCCAGAACACTCCAGATACCTTCTCCATCTTTCCCTCTCTCTTTTCCCCCTGTTATTTTATTTAATTGCCCCCCGACATTGCCTGACCACCTCCATCTTCCTTGCCTCCGACCGACCTCCGACGAGCCGCATCCACCATTCCGCCCCTCCACACGGCTCGCCAATCATCTAGGCGTCAGGTCTTCCAGACTTCAGGCGTAGCAGATTCGCGCAAGCAGTGCGAAGCCCTCAGGTCCAGCAAGGAGCGCTGCGAAACCCGCAGCTTTGGCAATTGCACGAAGAAAGCTCTGCGGGCGCACGCGAGATTGGGGCAGGCCAGATAGTCCCACATCGGCGAAACGCAACGTGCAGGTATGCTTTAAATTGAATTTGTGTTATCTGCTATTCGCCTCCGAATGCACAGGGGTGAGGTCCCTTACCTGACCCACTCGCCTCATCCGCGGTTTCACCTCGTGGATCTGGCAGGATCTGACCCGACCCTAACCTGAGCACTCCTCGCGCATCACCCACTTGCCGGTGCACCTGGTCCCGGGTGCGAGATCCGACCCGAATACCCGTGGCTCTGGGAGAGCATCCTTGAGCGAATTGCAGAGAGAGAGAGAGAGACGTTCGGGTAGAGGGGAAGGGTTAGGTTTTGCTTCCCTGTGTGCAGGCAGGCTGGGCGGTGAAGAGAGGAGACTTAGCCGTAAGGAGAAGAAGGAAGAAGAAGCAGAAGAAGAGAAAACAAGGAAGAAAGAAGGACTGCGGATAAAAAGGAAGAAGAAGACAGAAGGGAAACAAAGGCAGGAAGAAGAAGCCTTTGCAGGAAAGAGAAGAGAAGAGAAAGAAGTTCAAGGAAGAAAAAGACCTGTGGATCAGAAGAAAAGAAGAAGAAGAAGGTAGAAGAGAGAAAGAAGACTTACTTTTAAGACGTCTGATAAGGAAATCAGACGTCCAATTCTATTTTATTTTAGCAATTCTTTTTATAACTCTCTCTTTGAATCAATTGTTTTCATTTAAAAGTTGTATTCTTTGGTTTTAAAAGTACTAAGATTGCTCCCTGTGTTCGACCTCGGATACTCTAGTTTTTCGAGTAATAAAATTTTCTATATTTGTTTGAACTTTTTGTCGACTATATTACAACGTGTTATCTTTTAAAACCCCACAAAAGCGTACAAACAACGTCCCTCCATGTACCCAATTTTCCAGCCAAAACTTGAAGCTTTTTCCATCACCTAAAACTGATTTGAAAAAATTCCAATTATCCTTCAAGGCGCACACCACAAAAGACCAAAAGGGGGAAGGTTTACATCGGTTAAGATGATTTATCTCGTCATTGGTACTCCCATAATTGTCCTGGATAATTTCTGTCCATATTTTTTTTACCCCTGCAGCAACCGAACAACCCACTTCAATAGTAAATCTTCATTGAATTCTTTAAGGGATCTAACACCCATACCTCCCATCTTCTTTGGTTTGCAAATTGATTCCCACTTCAAGGGTTGAAAAAAGGCCCCTTGATGAGAAGACCCTTTCCAAAAGAATCTTTTCCGCATCACCTCCAGCTTTTTCCAAATAGAGTTCGGAGCTCTAAGGATAGAGAAAAAGAAAACAGGAACCTAAGTGATAACAGAATTCAGTAATATATACCTCCCCCCTTTTGATAAGTATCTACTGCTCCAGCCCTCCAATTTTGTAGCTACCTTTTCAAAGAGGAAAGACCAATCTGCTTTCTTCATCTTAGAACATTTCAAAGGCAGACCTAGATATTTAATCGGCAGTGGAACCACAGGTGTACCAAGAATGGTGGAGATATCATTATGTAACCCACTATTCATCCCAAAGTAGACCAGGCAGGATTTCTCTTGAATTTCTAATCTTTTTTGTGTGCAAACAAAGAATCCTAGGGTCATTATATAGAGTTTAGGACCTCAAGGATCATCTACTAGATGTTGGGAATTAATTCCCAATGTTCACATTGTTGGAATTAATTTTCTAGCCATTCAGTTTTGAGCCAGCGGCCACCTGGTACCGGTACTAAAGTACCTGTACCGGTACTAGCTGCTCACTACCGCCAGTACCTGAGTCCCAGTACCGGTACTCATCATTGGTACTGGTACTTGTGACTCCTAGTTTGAGATTACATGGGCATGGTAACCTACCAGTACCGGTACTCATCATGGGTATCGGTACTTATAACGTTCAGGCTAGAATTAAGCCTTCAACCTGTGGCCAACCTATACCGGTACTCATGGTTAGTACCGGTACTTGTTGTTCACAGTTTGAGACGAATTCTCAAACCTATGCCTTGCAAATACCAGTACTGGTGAATAGTACCGGTACTTGCTTACAAGTACCTGTTTTAAGTATTTTAATCAATTACGTACTTTGAAAATGAATGCCATATAAATCCTAATTTATCTCTAATTGATTTTTACGATCTAAGTTAAATTCTCTTATTAAGAGGCATACAATCTATGAAAATAAAATCTAAATAAAAAGAAACTAAAGTCTAAGATGATCTTCTTCTCCTCGACTATTCCTTATTATCCTCCATGACATGATCATGCCTCTATCATTTCTTGATTGCCTTGCTCCTTCACCTAAATCTGAAAAACACTTAATGCAAACATTAATCCATAATAGTTTTGTTAACACCAAAACAAGATGTGGAACAAGGTTTGAACAATCTCCCCCTTTTTGATGTTAACAAAACCATCTTGCAAATAGATAATTAAAAAAAAAATTAACAATGTTATATAAAGGAAAAATTTTCATTTTAATCCTCCCCCTTAATATAAGCTCCCCCTAAAAATATTACTATTTACCCTTTATTTTTCTCCCCCTTTTTGTCAATCACAAAAGAATGAAGAAATATCATACCATAAAATTAATCAATAGTAAAATGATGAATGTGGGTACCAAGCTCCATTAAGCCAGTGTTCTTGGTCTTTATTCAACCTATAGAAAGGTTGAAATGTTCAGTTGTGTGCCTTGAACACCCACTGATCTCTTTGATCTAGTCCTGCAAAATAAATACCTTTTCTAGGTACCCATTTTCTTTTGGGTCCTTTAGTGTTAGCACCTTTCAAATCTTTAGGTTTATAGATCACTTTAGTGTTAGATCTATAATTCTTAGTATTCTTGACCTTTTGATAAATCCATGCATGTCTAGGCGCATTGATTTATTTTGTGTGTTTTTTCTAATTTTAAACCTTGCTTTTAGATCATCACAAAATTCTATATTTAACCTAGTTGTTGTTTTTAAATTATTTAAAGTTCCCTCAAAATGTTCATAAATGTCCTCTAGTTCTACTATTTTTGCATGCAATTGTGAATTAGTCTCTTTTGACATTTCTAATTCTATTTCTAAACATGACTTTTCTAATTCGAATGTTTGGTAATTATTCTTTAAAACATTATTTTCTTTTTCAAATGACCTAGCTTTATGATATAGCTCTTCATATGCTTCTAATAATTCTCCAAATGAAAAATCAGGGTTTACCTCGTTGTTAGTATCTTCTGAAGTTGCCACCAAGCAAAGATGTGCGACCTCAGCTTCGGATTCCGATTTGCTGGAGTCGGTGTCCATGTCGGAGTCGCTATCATCCCATGTCACTTTAAACAATTTCTTTTTCTTCTTGTTCTTGAGCTCCTTTATTTCTTTCCTATTATCCTCCTTCTTGTTTACGGGGCAATCCTTTCATAGGTGACCCTTTCTCTTGCATTCATAGCAAACAATATCAGATAAAATTTTATTCACTTTATTACCTTGCTTTTGAAGAAATTTCTAGAGCTTTCTTGTGAGTATCTTCATCTCTTCATCTTCAGATTCCGAGGTGCTTGAATCCGAGTTCTCCTTGATTGCTCTAAAAGTAATGCTCTTCTTCTTGCTTGTCGCCTTCTCTTCATTCTTCTTCATATTCTCCAATTGAACTTCATATGCCATGAGGCTTCCAATTAGATCATCCAAGGAGAGAGTAGAAAGGTCTTTACCTCTTGGATGGCTGTGGTCTTTGGAGACCAATCGCTTATAAGTGATCTTAAAATTTTCTGTACAAGCTGCACCTCCTTCAGCTTGACACCAAGATTCTTCATTGGATTCACGATCTCTCCAAATCTTGTGTACATCTCCTTGATCGTTTCACCTTTCTCCATCCTAAAACACTCATAATTCTCTGTTAGAATAGAAATACGGGTTTCTTTTACCTTGTTTGTACCCTCGTAGGTGACCTCGAGAGTATTCCAAATCTCATTTGCTGACTCTCATGCTAAGTTGCGGTTGAACTCTTCCCTTGATAACGCATAATACAGTGCATTCATCGCCCTCACGTTGCCCACGATCTTCTTTTGATCCGCCATCCATGCCACTCCTTCTTGCAGCTGCGGATCCATGTATCTCTCTTGAATGAGAGTCCACGAATCTTCATCCATGGCTTTGAGGAAGACTTGCATCCTCCTCTTCCAATACCTATAGTCCATCCCATCACAATAGGGAGGACGGGTGGATGATTGTCCTTCCATGCACCTTGTTGTAGATGCCATTGCGATTTGATTTTTTTACGTCTTCTCACAACCTGCTCTGATACCACTTGAAGGATCGATGGAATATGGCTATGCACACAAAAAACTTAAACAAACAAATTAGTAATAACAAAAAAGATAATTTGCACAAAATACAATCACAGAATTTGGCACAAGATATATAGTGGTTCCCCTCCCTTGGATACTCCACTACTTAAGCCTCCCAGCTTAAGGTTTTTAACCCGATTCTCTCAACCCTGAGAGAATCAATTTACTAATATCAGAGGTAATTAACGGGTTACCTCAACCCAATTACAACAATGGGTTTGCTACAACCCAAACGAGCAAATGCTTAAAATACAAGTGAAAACTAGTCTAAGAAAGAAAACTCTTACAACAAGAACCTAAGCCTCTCAACAATAATTAAAATAATATTACCAATTTGAGAGCCTAGAATGAGCATGAATCGCTTTGGCAATGTGCAAAGAAATCACATCACTGAAGTGTTTGCAAAAGCGTAGCATGATGAAAAGTAGCAAACACTATTTCTTCTCTTGTGAATATGGTGTAAATTTGGGAAATATAGCTCCAGGAATTTCTCTTATATTTCTAATCTTTCTTGTGTGCAAACAAAGAATCCTAAGGTCATTTTATAGAGTTTAGGACCTCAAGGATTCATTTACTAGATGTTGGGAATTAATTTCCAATGTTCACATTGTTGGAATTAATTTTCTAGCCGTTCAGTTTTGAGCCAACGGCTACCTGGTACCAGTACTAAAGTACCTGTACCAGTAGTAGCTGTTCACTGCCGCCAGTACCTGTGTCCCAGTACCGGTACTCATCATAGGTACCGATACTTGTGACTCACTGGTTTGAGATTACATGGGCATGGTAACCTACCAGTACTGGTACTCATCATGGGTACTGGTACTTGTAAAGTTCAAGCCAGAATTAAGCCTTCAACCTGTGGCCAACCTGTACCAGTACTCATGCTTAGTACCGGTACTTGTTGTTCAAAGTTTGAGATGAATTCTCAAACCTGTGCCTTGCAAATACTAGTACTGGTGAACAGTACCAGTACTTGCTTACAAGTACCTGTTTTAAGTATTTTAATCAATTACGTACTTTGGAAATGAACGCCATATAAATCCTAATTTATCTCTAATTGATTTTTATGATCTAAGTTAAATTCTCTTATTAAGAGGCATACAATCCATGAAAATAAAATCTAAACAAAAAGAAACTAAAGTCTAAGATGATCTTCTTCTCCTCGACTCTTCCTTATTATCCTCCATGACATGATCATGCCTCCATCATTTCTTGATTGCCTTGCTCCTTCACCTAAATCTGAAAAACACTTAATACAAACATTAATCCATAATAATTTTATTAACATCAAAACAAGATGTGGGACAAGGTTCCAACATTCTCTTATAATGGGATATTAGGTATGGATTGATGACTTTTATGGTCAGTCCATTACCCTGGGGATTTATCTCTACACCATTCCTTCCCCATTTCTTTTAGAGGATCCTTGTCATCCTCCCCCTACCCCTTTGGTGGTTGTTATGCCAGTTTATCTTTTAGAACCTCCTCTGGTGACCTGGGAAGATTTCATTCCCATCTTGTTTAGGTGAGTGTTTGCTATTGGGATTCATCATCAGCTCACCAACATCCTAGGTTACCTATTTTCTAGGTCAGCATTATTTTTCTCATTTTTAGGGCCTATTTTTGTGATCCTTGAACCTAATTTGCAGGTTCTTTGGCTACTTGGCTACTAACAAAACAACGACAACCCAACTCTGACCCAGGTAATATCCTTCTATGCAATGGAAACATTGCAGATTTTAGGCATGGGGGGGTGTACTTGGAGATATACATAGCATTTATACATAGTGCATTCATGCATTTAGTTAAAGCATTCTGCATTGCATACATTTGCATTGAAAAAAAAAACACTCACAAAAAAAAAAAACTCTTTCTCTCTTTCTAGGTTGACAATCAAACCAACCTCAAATAATTTAGACCAATGCACATACACGGATGCTTTAATCTCTGGGACCAATAAACTCTAGGGTAGAGCTAGAAATCAAAGAAACCTGTGCCTGCAACTCATCCTTAGCTGACCTAGTTCGTAACTTAGCAACTACTGGGGAACCTTAGGTCTAAAGTCTGAACTTAACATGTTTCTAAAGGAAGACCGTTTGGGTTGTCTAGCCTGCTTGAAGAGTTGGGTTATTGTTGAGTTTGCTCAGGACTAGCAAAAACTAGGCATGGGGGCAATTGATGAGCCCATATTGTGGGTTAATTAGTTACTTAAGTGTCTAGGCATTAGATTAATATTAGCACATACGTAGCATGCATTAAGATATAAATAATTTAGTTTATATATATTTGCTTTTATGCATTCCATATATAAATTATTTAGCATGCATTAGAATAACATGCACTAGTCTTTAGGTTACATTATATGCATATATTAGAATTAACATTTTATTGAGGGTTTGTACATAAATAAACAAATCTTTTTATTATTTATTTTTATTCTCTCTTCTCTGCTGTAAATATGCGCCTCTTTGCCACCAACTACCCAGACTGAAGGCCCGCATTCAAGGATGAGTGGGAGAGGTGGATCTGGTCAGGGCAACTAAGACTACAAGGGAGAGGAGGAGGCAACCGGGCACAGGGAGACTCCGCCTCGACTCCACCATTGTGAAGAGCTTCGAGCTCACCTCCATCACCACCACCGTGCGTCTCCAAGGCTAAGATCCACCACATCGTGGGTCGATGAGGTGACAGCTCACCGCACCAAGTCGGTGGACTCTTCAACTCCACTTCAATGAAACCCACCACCATCATCACCAACAGTGCACCACTGCCGTCCTTCTCACCCATGCTCAGACCAGCCCGTAGTGGTGCACCACCTTCAGCAGAGGCCATGCGCAACCCAACGTGTACCAGCTACGTGCGCGTGCCCCTGCACTCCCCCTCACCTCCAATGCCTGCGCCCCCTTCAGCAGTACCTCCGCCACACCCACAGAAACACGCGTATGGCCGTGTGTTCTCTAGCAGCACCCCTTCGGCCGCGCTCCTTCAGTAGCGTGCCCCCACGCGCTTGTGTGTGTCCCCTCACACAACCAGCAGCCATCTTACGCACCTCTCGGTCCGTGCGACTGATGCACGCCACCTCTCCTACACGTGGCCAACAGCACCTCTAGCGCGTATAGCAGCAGATGCACCTTCTCCTCGGCCTCGAGCATGGTCGCACAGACCATTAGCAGCCAATGCAACCATCTCCTCATGCGGCTGCAGTAGAAACGCTCACACATGGAGTAGCCACCTCAAGAGCTGAGCAAGTCGTTGGAACCAATCATCTTCCACAAATCCATCTAGCCACCTAGGGTCGCCTCGCACTTTGCCGTGACCGCCACCGTAGAGCTTTCGCTTCACTTGTCCTCCATCACGAGCCTCGTCTCCAACCGTGACCTCCTTCATGCGCAAGCACAAGGGAAAGAAATCCCCTGTTTCCCTCTCAATTAAATTTTACATTCAATGCCATTGCCACTTTATATTAATATTTTATTATTGTGAACATTGCATTGAACTCTCTCTTGATTGTCATAAATACAATTTCAGCTTGTGCTTTCATTTAAACACATATCTAATGTGGTATTTGACACAATTTTCTTTGGAAATCAATAGTGAACATCGATTTTTGACTGATGCGAGTTTTAATAGGCCATTGCCTCCCTGTGGACACAACTCGCTCTTCTTGAGTGGTTTAATTTTAATTCAATGTTTTGAATAGTCGATTTTCCACCACTTAGAAATACAATGACAAATCATTTTAATTATCATCTTGTTAAGCGAAAATCGACTCGTCAATGACGAACCATTTGATAGCCCGTTCATTGAAGATTTTGATTTGGTTGGGGTTAACTTGGACAATCCAAATCTTGATGATTCAATCAGTAGCGCCATTCTTTAACCACAATTCAAAGGAATTTATTTTGAGCTAGAAATCATTTTGCCTAAGTCAATCCTGATTCAGCCGCAAGTGTTTGACTTGGGTACTTTAGATGGGGTGAACAGTATGCTACAGGTCCCAAAAACATTGATTTCAGAGGATAGGAAGTTGGAAATAAAAATATGGGAAGCAAATTCTGAGGGAAATTTGATTTTGGATCTGAGGTTGCCTGAAACCACCTACTTTCTACCAGGACCCTTATGATATATTTCACTTGCAACCCAAGCTTGAAATAATTGATTATTTTTCTGAGTTGAATGTTAAGAGGACATCTGAACCTATTGAACCGTCTTTACCCGTTGTCTGACACTTTGGTCTTGGGTTGCACACCACAAAACCGCAGGCCCAGCCCCACAAGCTTAACAACCTTCGGTTCTGGATGATTTTCATCCAGAACCTGAGAACCACTCGACCTTGGGGCATGGGTCTACACAATAATCTGGTCCACGTCTGTGGACATGTTTTGCTGGCAGGTCTGAGGATTAATTTTTTTATTTTGATTCTGACCCACACTTGTGAATTCTCAATTTCTTCCTTATATGTATGTTATGCCTAGCTGAAGGCCTTAAATTTAGCACGCGTTTATATTCCACGTTCTCTATGGAGCTGATTGGATTTCTCACAATATTTAGGTGATATTCTGTTTACTCCTCCCTTTCATGTCTTTATTTTTACAATGAGGACATTGCATCATTTAGGCATGGGGGTGGATACTTAATCTTGAAATATTTCGTTAGGTCTGTAGAATTTCTTTTATTTTCTTAAAAAAAAATTTTGAAAATTCAAAAGGACAAAAAAAAAAAAAGAATTAGGAGAAGAGAACTTAGGCATTTGGAAGTCCTTAACTTTAGGAAATGATACGATAGAACCTATATACTTAGAATCTTTAGGTCATCGGGCTTAATTAGCCTGGGTATCCACTCGAATGTTGACTTAGTCTCGGGTCCTCGCTAAGTCAATCTTATTTTAATTCGATAAATAATTTGGGATGATAAGTATGTGACTTATCAACTCGCCCTCTGATATGAGGGGATTTTAAGTCTAAGCATCTGCACATTTGTCGCACTGACTCACTTTCCGGTGGTTTTTATGAAAATTGGGTAGCTAATGAACTGTCTAGGGTGGTACAGTTGGCAAGTTGTCGTGGGTAACATCCCATTGGCTGGTTGCCCAGAGCCTAGCCACAAGATTATTTTCTTTGTATTACCTTTAGGTAAATCTTAGATCAGGGAAGCCACCTACTTAGAAGAAAAAGAGAAAAAAAAGAAACACACAAAAAGAATAGAAAAAAATAGAAAAAGGAGAAAATGAAAAAAAGAAAATAATAAAGCCACACTTCACTACACAAGTATGGCTAGCAAGTGGTCGTAGGTAACAACCCATTGGCCGGTTGTCTAGAGCCCAGCTCACAAAAATGTAAAATAATTCTCAAAATATGTAGGGAAGAAGTGGGGAAGTAGAATAAACTAGGGTGATATACACTGGGTTCGCCTTTGTGTTGACCCCATAAATAAAAGATGTAGGGAGAAAGCTACCATTTGAAAAGATAAATCTTTAGGCAAGGTCACCTAGGGTCGTTGATACCCGAAGTCTGTTTTAACGGTCGTCTAGTAAGTCTTTCACTATTTTCACAAGATGCTTAGCACTTAGAGTTCTTTTGGAGTCTTAGGCGGGTTGGGTAGCCGTAAAAAGTTATCCCGACGCTCTCAAACTCCAAAAAGTCCAAACAAAATAAGAAAAGAAGAAAAATAGAAAAAAAGTGTATTTTCCCTTTGCAAATAAAGTGAGGACTTGGGCGATTTGCATTTTGGTAGACACCCGAGCACTGTCGAGTCTTTGTAACCAGGTCTTGGGTTGAAAGTTCCTAAAATAACCAATAAATTATGCCTAAGAGATCGAATCCTAATTCTAGTTTTTTAAATAGCATTTAGGTTAATTTTGCTAGGGACTAGCAAAAAGTAAGCATGGGGGTATGATAATCACGCATAAATTCATTATAAAATGCTTATTTATGATAGTTCCTAGGCCTAGCATCGCATATCATGATATAAATATTGCATAAACATCCATTGCATTGCATTTAGGATAGTTGTATATTATGTACATTAATTCCATCATTTTACATGGCTAGGAGGCAGTGCAATATCTTTACGGGCTTCAGATAAAAACCCGACCATACGGATGAATCCGGAGCAACAATTGTAGTCCGTTAACGTAGGAATCACCTCGATCAAAGCCCTGTAGTACCCTCCACAAGAAGAAGAAGACAGACAACCCAGATGGCACCATGTGGTGCCATCTAGGCTACCCCCACCTGAGCCATTGAGCGGTCAGCATTGCCTTGCACAAAGGCAAACACATTCCCTCTGAGCGAATAGTTAAGATGTCTGGGCACAGCAGCGGACGTCTGATGGTGCAATCGTGTGAGGCATGGGATTTAAATTTCGCGAAGCGCACGATGTGCTCTTAACCTTGCGATCCCTCATCCAATGGTCATGGGTGAATGGCTTTAAATCTTAAGAGAGACTCAGCGCTGCCCTTAGCACAGCAAGCGGAGCTCTCTTTCTCTTCCAAGGGCGTGCATTCGAAGCCTCAGCTACTGTGCTCAATTTCCACGAGAGCGGACGTGATTCGATTGCGCTTGTTGGATGCCCTCAAGCGGTGGAGGCGTCTCCACGTGGCACTACTCAATGGGTGCGGATGCAACACGTGGTTGTCGACGCACCTCGAGAATGCGCCATCTTACACGCGATCAAGAGGCACGATCTTTGCACCATCTCAACCATTCACTTCTGAATCCAACGGTCGTAGCACATCCAACCTTAGCGACAACAGGCGGGCATAAGCAGTGGGCATTGGATTTGCAGTGACAGAACGGCGGGCCTTTAGTGACACTTGTAGCTATCACTAAATGGCTTGCACAGTGCATGTGCTAGCCAAGGAATTGAAGAGGCACGGATCTTTGGCGACAACTTTAGTGGCCTTTAGTGACGCTTGTGGCTATCGCTGATCGTCTGTGCATGGGAAGCTCTTCCTCCCATCACTATATAAACACCCCTATAACCCCCATTCCTCTTCATCTCTACCTACTCTACTCCCACCTACTCCTTGACTCATCGATCTTTCACTTTTAAAGTCGTTTGCAGTTTAATGTGGTGGAAAAATCGACTAATCAATATTTAAGAAAAAGAATAACCACTCGCAGAGGAGCGGGTCGAATCCACAGGGAGGCAATGACGTATTAAAATTCTCATCTGGTGCGTCCTCGTCCTTCTCCTCCATTTAAAAATTGCTCGTCCAATTCTCGTCTGGCGACGTCAAGGGTCGCCTCTCACACTGGCTGATTCTTGCACAAATTTTCTCGCATAGAAAAGAAAATAATAAATGGTCAAATCTCTGTGCAATTGACAAATAATAAAAAAAAATTAGGCGAAATTATTGCATCTGTTTCCTCCCCGGCAACGGCGCCATTTGACTCATCGATCTTTCGCTTTTAAAGTCATTTGCAGTTTAATGTGGTGGAAAAATCGACTAATCAATATTTAAGAAAAAAAATAACCACTCGCAGAGGAGCGAGTCGAATCCACAGTGAGGCAATGATGTATTAAAATTCACACCAGTTAAAAACGTTTGTTCGTAGTTAGGTTGGACAAGAATCAAGCCAAAATTGCCTTCAGATTAAGGTTTAAGCAAGAAACAATGCTGAAATAGCAATTCTGAGAAACTAGAGGATATTTTCCGCAATGCAGAATCAATAAAATATGATTAAAAAGTGACAATGGTAGAAAATGTAATTTCTAATTGACGGTTACTGTAGCAAAACAGGGGAATTTTTCCCCTTTGACTTGCGCGACGAGGAGTGGATGGCCAGGCTCGGGAAGCTCGGAGGAAGTCCCTTGGACCAAGGGCTTCAAATCGGCGGTGGCGGCGAGTCGCGCGACGGTCGGAGGTGGCTGGACGAGCTTCGGCGAAGGTGCTGCAGCCGGTGAGCGTGCGCGGCCTGTTGGCGTGAGAACTGTCGCGCGCTGCTGCTGGCGGCTCTGCAGGCGCGGGCAAAGGGTGCTGCAGGCGCGGGAGCGGGTGCGCAAGCTGCAGGCGCGGGTGGAGGCATGCGCGGCTGTGCGGGTCTGCAGGCGCGGGAGGAGGGCGCTGCAGGCGGTTCTGCAAGCGCGGGCGGAGGGTGCTGCAGGCGTGGTTGGAGGATGCTGCGGGCGTGGGAGCATGTGCGTTTGGAGGGTGCAGGCACGGTTGCGTGGGAGGCGCGGGGAAGGTGTGTGCGGTTGTGCGGGCGTGGATATGGCGAAGGCTGATGGGCGTGGCCTATTGCGCGTAGAGAGCGAGTGCTGTTGGAGAGTGCTGCAGGCTGAGGAAGGCATGGGTTGTTGGAGGTGAGCAAGTGGCTCTGCAGGCGTGGGAAGATTGGAGGTGGACTTCAGACGGGTATGCAGGCAGGTGGTCGTAGGTGAGCGGGTAGCTTCAAACATCCGGGAAATTTCCCGAACGTCTTAAGTTACTGAAAGGGTGGTTGACGGTTGTTGCGGCGGTGGTGGTTGGTGACGACGGTGAGGGAGATGCATGCTAAGGTGCTCACGGTAATGCAGGCGAGCTCCGGATGGCGGTGTGGCCTGTCACACCACACGCCCACGGTGGTGGAGACTCGCCGCCACAATAGAGGCCGGCAGTATGGAGTGGAAGAGAGAAGGTCTCTCTGCACAGTGGTGGGTCGGTGGTGGAGGCCTCCCGAGCTCGGCTGCCTCCCTCCTTTTGTAGTGGCCTGCACAAATTGGAATTCAGCCGCCTGACCAGATCCACCACATCCGCTCCCCCTTGAATGGGTTCTTCACTGCGGCAGTGGGCATTGGAGCGGCAGCCAGCCGTTCCTGCAAGAAGAAGAACAAAGAGAATAATGTTAAAATATTAGGACCATTTATATACAGACCCTCAACTTTTATGTTAATGAAAATAATGTACCTAATTGGTTATCTAATTAGATGAATGACATTCTAAGCTAATTCTAAATGCACTTAAAATATGAATGCAATGCATGGATTATGTAATTAAATTAAAACTATGAATTAATCTATTTACATCCTAATTTATACTAAATAAATGTTAGAATTAACCTAATGTGTAGGCACTTAAATACTTAAATAGCCCACAACTATGGGCTAATCAAATACCCCCATGCCTAGTTTTTGCTAGTCCCTAGCAAAATTAAGCGAAACCTAGCACTCCAAGTAGACTAGTCAACTCACTTAGTCTTCCTTCAGAAGCATATTAAGTTCAGGCTCTAGACCCAAGGTTCCTAAGTAGTTGCTAAGTTACAGACTAGGTCGGCTAAAGATGAGTTGCAGGCATAAGTTTCCCTGATTTCTGACTCTACCCTAAAGTTTATTGATCCCTGAGATTAAAGCATCCGTGTCTGTGCATTGGTCTGAGTTATTTGAGTTAAAGGACTTTTTTTTTATATATATACTTTTTTTTTTTTATTCTTCTAAGTCTAACCTCAGATCAGCTATCAACACGGTCTGTGTCGGATTCATTGTCCCCATTACCATACCTCGAAGGGTGCCTGGCTTTCGATGCTTCGAGATAGCACCGCCCATAACGACCCCAAGAACTCTTGGAAATCGACACTTCGAGATAGTATCGCCCATGGATTTCTTAAGCGAATTCAGGCCTATGGCAATCGGCACTTCGAGATAGGGCTGCCCATGGTACCTGAACCGCGCAATGCGCTTACATGCCCCCAGTAGGATGGATATCCTAAGAGACAAGCGCCGAGGAGGTAATATGTTATCATCGCATCCTCAAGGTGAATATGTACTCCACCTCTCCTGCGGCGGGAACTCTTCCAATCAAAATGTGTTTTCAAGCCTCTCTTAGGTCAAAACTAAGAGAACCAAATCTCTTTTCAGAAAGATAGAAATTAAGTTGATTACCAGACCAAGTGTGTGAGATTTGGATGCTTGGGTTACAAGGACCCGTAAACCAAAAGGTAGAATAAGACTCCAGGTACTACCCCACCTTTTAACTCAAACCTTAGCTTCCCTTCCTCAACCTCTTGAGGAATGGTCCGCAACTTAACTCCTACTTAAGTTTTTAAGTCCACAAAGGACCCTAAAGGTCTAATGCCAGCAACTCATTTAGCTTCTAAAGTTTGACCCTAGAATTTATTTAGTCTACCTTAGAGTTCTAATTTGCTTAAGACTGCAAGATCTAGCCAGTTAAGCTCAAAACCCCTCTTTTTTTTTTATTATTTTTATATATATGCATGCTATAAACAAAATGCCTCAGGTCCACTCCCCCATGCCTGGTTCAAACAATGTCCTCATTGAAAACAAAAATAGCTAAAGGAAGATATTACCTGAGGCAGAGAATGGTAGGAGCTAAGGCTCCTCAAGAGTGACTTCGTCAACCAGATGGCCGTCTAAAGTTATGTAGGGTTTTAACCGTTGACTATTGACGATAAAGGGAGTTGCTGAAGAGGAAGGATTTTTGATCTCCACAGCTCCATGGGGGAATACTTTGGTGATTATGTAAGTCCCATCCCAACGAGATTTTAACTTCCCAGGAAAAAGCTTAAGTCTGGAATTGAAAAGCCAGACTTGTTGGTTGGGTTCAAAGGTCTTTCGAAGAATAAACTTGTCATGCAAGACCTTAGTTCTTTCTTTATAAGCTTGAGAGGTGTCATAAGCATCATTCCTCAGCTCCTCAAGCTCACTTAATTCTAGAAATCGTGCCTTACCTGCCTTCTCTAAATCCATGTTAACACTTCGAATAGCCCAAAGTGCTTTATGTTTCAACTCAACAGGTAAATGGAACACTTTTCCATACACAATCTGAAAGGGAGAAGTACCCAAAGGGGTCTTATAGGCCGTTCGATAAGCCCACAAAGCATCATCGAGCTTTTGGGACCAATCTTTCCTATCAGGTCTAACGGTCTTTTCCAAAATATTTTTTATCTCCCTATTTGATACTTCAACCTGGCCACTTGTCTGAGGGTGGTAAGGGGTAGCAACCTTGTGAGTCACTCCCAAACTCTTAATTAACCGATTGAAGTGGTGGTTTCGGAAATGAGGTCCCCCATCACTTATAATAGTCTTGGGGCAGCCGAAACGGGATATGATATTGGCCTTCACAAATTTCAAAACCACAGAGTGGTCATTTGTGCACGTAGGAATGACCTCTATCCATTTAGAGACATAATCAACTGCCTCCAAGATATATTCAAAACCAATGGACGATGGGAAGGGTCCCATAAAGTCAATTCCCCACACATAAAAAATTTCAACAGATTAAATAGGATGTTGAGGCATTTCATTTTTCTTCCCAATTGTTCCAGTCCGTTGACATCTAATATAGGCCTTAACAAAATTATGAGAATCCTTAAATAAGGAAGGCCACCAAAAATCGGACTGGAGAACCTTAAAAGCAGTTTTCTTAGCACCAAAGTGTCCTCCACAATGAAGTTCATGGCAAAAACTCAACACACTTTGTTGTTCCTCCTCAGGCACACAACGTCTCAATACTTGGTCTTGTCCAATTCTAAATAATTCTGGCTCTTCCTAATGAAAATATCTTGCTTGAGAAATGAATCTCTTTCTTTTCTGCTCATCCCAAGAGCCAGGAGTTTGTCCAGTGACCAAGTAATTTACAATGTCTGCATACCAAGGTAAAGTTAATGTTACCGCCATCAGAGTTTCATTGGGAAATGTCTCACGAATGTCTTCAGAAATAGAGTCATTAAGAGGAAGGCGAGGCAGGTGGTCAGCCACACCATTTTCTACTCCTTTCTTTTCACGTATTTCCAAGTCAAATTCTTGAAGGAGTAAGATCCACCTAATCAGATGTGGCTTAGAATCTTTCTTAGCAATGAGATGTTTCACTGCTGCATGATCAGTAAAAATAACCACCTTAGACCCAAGTAAATAAGACCTAAACTTCTCCAGAGCAAAAACTACAGCAAGTAATTCTTTTTCAGTGACGGTGTAGTTTTGCTGAGGTTCAGTTAAAGTCTTGCTTGCATAATGCAACACATGAGGTCTTCCCTCAACCCTTTGTCCAAGGACTACTCCCACTGCATAATCCGAAGCATCACACATAAGCTCAAATGGGAGTGTCCAATCAGGAGCTTGGAGAACAGGCGCAGAGATCAAGGCCTCCTTTAGAGTTTGAAAGGCCTCGGTACACTTTGAATCAAAACTGAAGGAAGATTCCTTCGCTAATAAGTCACAAAGTGGCCTAGAAATCTTACTAAAACTTTTAATAAAGTGCCTGTAAAAGCCAGCATGGCCCAGAAAGGATCTAATCTGTTTGACATTCATAGGCAATGGAAGTTTGGAAATAGAATCAATCTTGGCTTTATCTACTTCCAAACCTTGCTCGGATACAACATGCCCAAGTACAATTCCTTTCTGTGCCATGAAGTGACTTTTTTCCCAACTGAGGACTAAACCAGTCTCCTTACATCATTTCAACACATTCTCCAGGTGCAGGAGACACTGGTCGAAAGATGAGCCATAAATGGAGAAGTCATCCATAAATACTTCCATACACTCGTCAATCATGTCCGAAAAGATAGACATCATACACCGCTGAAAAGTTGCAGGGGCATTACATAATCCAAATGGCATACTCCTAAATGCAAAAGTACCGTAAGGACTCGTGAATGTCGTCTTTTCCTGGTCATCAGGCAAGACAGCCACCTGATTGTACCCAGAATATCCATCGAGAAAGCAATAATACTTATTCCCTGCCAATTTTTCGAGAATTTGATCAATAAAAGGCAAAGGAAATTGATCCTTCTGGGTAGCGGTGTTCAGCTTGCGGTAATCAATACAGACCCTCCATCCAGTTGAGGGTCTAGTGACAACTTGTTCACCTTGGTCGTTGAGTTCCACAGTAAAGCCTGCCTTCTTTGGCACCACATGAATGGGACTGACCCATTTACTATCAGCAATGGGATATATGATCCCAGCATCCAACCACTTCAGGATTTCCTTTTTTACAACCTCCCTCATATTAGGGTTCAGACGTCTTTGCATGTCCCTAAAAGGCTTGATGGAATCATCAGTATAAATGTGGTGCATGCAGAGTGTAGAGTCTATACCCTTAATGTCAGCAATGCTCCACGCAATAGCTTCCTCGTGCCTAGACAGGCATTCAATCAAGGCTCCCTCCTGTGCCTCAGACAGCACAGCCGAAATGATAACGGGGAGCGTATCATTGGCACCTAGGAAAACATACTTGAGAGTGTCAGGGAGGGGTTTCAACTCAAGGTTGGGGGCTTGTATGGTTGAGGGTTTCATCGGCGAAAATGATGGGGGAAGAGACTCAGCAGAAACTCCTAGCAATTCCTCTAGTTCTAGTATATCCGCTTCACATTCCTCCAAGAGATGGGAATGCTCATTTAGCATGACATGCTGAAGGGGGTCATCACATAACATTGCAGGAGTTGCCTCTTCAATCAGATCATCTATCACCTCAACTTGAGAACAATCCTCAAGTCCAGCTTGTTTGTAAGCATCAAACACATTAAGCCGGATTTTCCTATTCCCAAAGCCCATTTTCATTGCCCCAGTATTGCAATTAATTGAAGCATGAGAAGTTACAAGGAAGGGGCGGCCCAAAATGATGGAGGGTTTGGTTGGCTTGTTGGTAGGGTCATTGTCCAAAACTAAGAAGTCAACGGGAAAGAAGAAATCCTCCACTCTTACGAGGACATCTTCCAAAATTCCCTGTGGTGTCTTAAGTGATCGATCAGCAACTTGAAGGATTACAGGGCTAGGCTTCAGATTGCCTCCCCCAAGCTGTTCATACATGTAGCTCAGAAGGATGTTCACCCCCGCACCCAGATCAAGTAGAGCTTCATCAGTTTGTAAGTCACCAATAACTACAGAGATGTATGGGGCTCCTGGGTCCTTAAGTTTTGGGGGTGTGCCATGTTGAACAATTGAGCTAACAGAATCAGGCAGGATAACTTTTGATTGGACCTGTTTTCTAGATTGCCACTTTTTCGTGCAAAGGTCCTTTAAGAAGCAGGCATAAGATGGAATCTACCTGATAGCTTCAAGCAAAGGCAGGTTAATCTGCACTTGCTTAAAAGTTTCCATAATCTCATCCGTCTTATCTTTGGCTCCAGATGAGCCAGCAGAAGTCTACCCAGAGGTGGATAAGCGCTCTGGAAAAGGCACTCTCGATCTCTGGGTGGAAGGGTTGTCATGTCAAGTAAGGGGTGGAATGGGGGCAACTTCTTCCAGTGAGGTGATTTCAAGCGGAGAAGATTTGGGCAAATCTTCTCCGGTGGGGGTGAAAGTCGGGGTGGATGGTTTTTTAGGGGGTGAGACTATAGGAGCATCGGGTTTGGAAATTTCTTTCCCACTCCTCAGAATAGTCACCGCTTGAGCATGCTCCCTAAAGACAATCCCTTTTCCTTTAGGATTTTCCTCAGCAGCACTAGGAAACTTCCCAGTCTCCCTCAGTCTAACGGCCTCAACAAGGTGTCCAATTTGTGATTTCATCTCATGTATAGCCTTGTCATGAGATTGGATGATGGCACTTTGACTTTCTTGCATAGTTTTCAACATCTCCTTCAATTCATCCATCTCAGAGGTTTTAGGTTGGGCAAAGGTCTGAGGTTGGTTCATTTGATGGTTTTGAAAGGATTGTGGTTTGTAATTCCCTGAATTTGAGACATTTCCTTGTCTCCATGAAAAGTTTGGGTGGTTCCTCCATCCCTCATTATAATTGTTGGAGAAAGGATCATTACGAGGTCTTGGACGGAATCCTGGAGCGGCATTCAAATTCGCTTGTACAAGCTCAGGGAATTGGGAGGCCAAGTGGCAAACCACAGTGGCGTGTGTATTGCCTTGACAAATTACGCATTCGGAAGCTTGGGATGTGGAGGTGTTAGGTACAAATGAACTCGGGTTAGACATAAGCCTTTCCATGTTTTGATTTAATAATTGAATTTGATAGGCTAAATTCTGGGTGTCCCTTGCTTCATTCGCCTCCAACTTTCTTTGCATGAGAGTGGGCTTTCTATCCATGTAGGCAGAATTCAAGTGAATAGAATTCTCACTCAAAGTATCAAATAAGTTCCAAGCTTCATCCTCAGTCTTAGATAGAAAGGTTCCTACACAGGCACCATCCACAGTTTGCCTATGCGAATGATTAAGTCCGGTGTAGAACCTTTCAACCAGTTGCCATTTAGGCACCTGGTGATGTGGGCAAAGTCTCAGCAAATCGTTAAAGTGCTCCCACGCATCATGGAATGCTTCCCCATCCTTTTGAGCAAAACTCATAATTTCCCTCCTAAAGTGATTTGTTTTTCTCATGGGGAAGTACTTCTTCAAAAACTCCTTCTTCAGGGCATCCCAAGTATTTATATTATCAAGGGTGTGATACCAATACTTGGCTTTGTCCTTTAGGGAGAAGGGAAAGAGTGTCCGCATTTTAGCATCATCAGTAACGCCCTGCAGCTTCACCGTGGAACAGACCTTGGTGAATTCCTTAATATGCCTGTAAGGGTCTTCCCTAGTAGTACCATAAAAGGAGGGTAGCAAGGATATGGTACTACTTTTGATCTCATATGGATTGTCCCCTCTAGGTCTACGTAGTGCTGGGCCAGCTTGATTGGTTGGGATGAAATATTCCTTAAGGCTCCTTTGACCTGCCATTTCTACCCTTAGAAGTTCTCTTCTAAGGATTCTTTCAGGTTTAGGATCAAATACAAGTTGTCTCCTAAGAGAACGCCTACCAAGCATGCACTATAAACACAATTCAAACGGACTTGTTTGGTCTTTACAAATTTAGGCTTTTGACTTTAGTTCAAATTGTAGGTGACAAAACAAATTGCCCAATCAATTACGCACCTATTGTCAACCTACGGCTCACCTAAGAAGACCTAGTTGGAACTTAGGTATTCTTCCCTAAATCTCAAATGGTCAAGTAAATCCAAAGATGGAAGATCGAGGGATGCAAGTAGGCCTAAGCCTTCCTTTGAAGCTGTGCTTTCGCAGTGCTTCTCAACTACCCCCAAAAATCCGTGACAGGGTATCCCCCTCTTTGGACTTGCAAAACCTTTGATCTCAAGTTCTGAACACTTCAGAATCCAACGAAAGGAGGGCTCTTGTCCTAGTATTTTCAAACCTAAGGAGTGTCTAGAAGCGTGCCGTGGTGCAAGTGAAATAAGTGTGCATACACCGTAAAAGATTTTGAACTTTGAATCGCACGCCAAGTTTGAAAATCAAATCCTTGGTTTTTAAAATGTCCTTCCTTTAATTAGTCCTTTTTCTAAAAAAATGTGACCACTTGTTAGATTTATTCAGTACAGATTAGGTGGTCTTCGCATTAAATCCCAAATGCAATGCATAATCAAAAATAGGATGCAAAGTAAGAGAATGCATACCTTGCCTCCAGCGATCTACGATGCAAGAATGCACGCAATGCAGAGAAGTAAATCTAGAGGCTGCTCATATAGACCTAAATGGTTCGTCCTAGGGCAGGCAGCTTCTAGCAGGCAGCTCATTTTTTTTATATTTTTTTTTAGAACTACTTATGCACAAGCAAATAAAAGTAATAAAAAAAAACCTAAATCTAAAGAAAAGGGAACAGACTCCCAAAAATTACCCAACACGGGCCCAAAACAAAATTGGGGAACAGACCCCTCAAAATATGCCCCAAAACAAGGGTTTCAAACTAACTGCAATGAAAAATTAAGTCTACAATCTTAATTCTATTCTAATTAAACTAGCGACTAAATACAATGGTGTCTGTCGCGTCCTCGTCCTTCTCCTCCATTTAAAAATTGCTCGTCCAATTCTCGTCTGGCGACGTCAAGGGTCGCCTCTCACACTGGCTGATTCTTGCATAAATTTTCTCGCACAGAAAAGAAAATAATAAATGGTCAAATCTCTGTGCAATTTACAAATAATAAAAAAAAATTAGGCGAAATTATTGCATCTGTTTCCTCCCCGGCAACGGCGCCATTTGACTCATCGATCTTTCACTTTTAAAGTCGTTTGCAGTTTAATGTGGTGGAAAAATCGACTAATCAATATTTAAGAAAAAAAATAACCACTCGCAGAGGAGCGGGTCGAATCCACAGTGAGGCAATGATGTATTAAAATTCACACCAGTTAAAAACATTTGTTCGTAGTTAGGTTGGACAAGAATCAAGCCAAAATTGCCTTCAGATTAAGGTTTAAGCAAGAAATAATGCTGAAATGGCAATTCTGAGAAACTAGAGGATATTTTTCGCAATGCAAATCAATAAAATATGATTAAAAAGTGACAATGGAAGAAAATGTAATTTCTAATTAACGATTTACTGTAGCAAAATAGGGGAATTTTTCCCCTTCCACTTGCGCGACGAGGAGTGGATGGCCAGGTGCGGGAAGCTCGGAGGAAGTCCCTTGGACCAAGGGCTTCGAATCGGTGGTGGCGGCGAGTCACGTGGCGGCCGGAGGTGGCCGGACGATCTCTGGCAGAGGTGCTGTAGCCGGTGAGCGTGCGTGGCCTGTTGGCGTGAGAACTGCCGCGCGTTGCTGCTAGCGACTCTGCAGGCGCGGGCGGAGGGTGCTGCAAGCGCGGGAGCGGGTGCGGAAGCTGCAGGCATGGGCGGAGGCATGCATGGTTGTGCGGGTCTGCAGGCACGGGAGGAGGGCGCTGCAGGTGATTCTGCAAGCGCGAGTGGAGGATGCTGCAGGTGCGGTTGGAGGATGCTGCGGGCGTGGGAGCGTGTGCGTTTGGAGGGTGCAGGCGCGGTTGCGGTGGGAGGCGCGGGGAAGGTGTGTGCGGTTGTGCAGGAGTGGATATGGAGAAGGCTGATGGGCGTGGGCTGTTGCGCGTAGAGAGCGGGTGCTGTTGGAGAGTGCTGCAGGCTGAGGAAGGCATGGACTGTTGGAGGTGAGCGGGTGGCTCTGCAGGCGTGGGAAGATTGGAGGTGGACTTTGATGGTCGGCCTGGATAGGTTATTAATATGATATTTTTATCGTTGAAATGTGTATAGTGGTTAACCTAATTCAGACCTAACCATCTCTTTACAAAATTTTTAACCTGGCCTAATTGATTTTATCTTGTCACTTTTAAGCCCAGGGTCGAACTCAGGGAAGTGGGGTTCAAGTCGAGTTTCTACGTTTTCCTTAAAACGCGTCTCTTCCGTTCGTTTATTCTGTTTTTGGTATTTTTCTTATTTAGGTTTTTTTTCTGGTAATCCTTGTTCTTGAGGCACACCCTCAAAATTGTGTCCTTGGCTTTTAGCCAAAACAGAGTTTCAAAACACGTCTTGCTACTTGCAAGATGGGGTACCTGCAAATCAAAGATTATCTTTTCACTTTTATACCTTTTTTTTTTTATCTTTTTACTAAGGAAGCTATCAGATAGAAAGTAAATATAGTAGCTATAGATATATATTTATATGTAGTATATATATAAAGGGGTGGGGGTGGAGGTGACGATGGAGTGTAGCACTATGTCGAGTCAGCCGACGTCTAGAGAGACGCAACCAACACGACTAGGTGCCGCGTGGAGTGTGGATGGAGGATGGATGATGTATGGGACCACGCTTTTTGTACACGCTGTATCGCAGAATATCAGCAACTGGTGCAAATATTCCCGCGATACAGCGTATAGTAAATAACGTGAAAATATATGTACATATGTATGTATATAAATGTATAAGTATATATGTATAGATATATATAGATAGATATATATATATATATAGGTGTATATATATATATATATATATATATATATGTACATATGTATATAGCTATGTATATATGTATATAAGTATATATATATAATACTATATAGATATATATATATATATGTATATAGGTATATATGTATCTAGATATATATGTATATATATATATGTGTATATGTATAAGTATGTAGATATGTATATATATATATATGTATATGAGTATGTGTATATATATATATATATATATATTATATATGTATATGTATATATATATTATATTATATGTATGTATACATAACTATATAGATATACTATGTATATATAAGTATATATATATAGATATATGTATATGTATATATATATATATATATATATATGTATGTATATAAGTTACTATTAGTGTGTGAGTGTGTGTGAAAGTGTGAGTGTAGATGTCTGTGTGCGTCGGTGTAGTGTGTGAGAAAGTGTTGTGAGAGAGAGTGAGAGAGAGAGAGAGAGAGAATGGGAGAGAGAGAGCAGGAGAGAGCTGGCAGGAGAGGAGAGAACGGAGGCAGCCGCACTGCAGGAGGCGAGGGAGCACGTTTTAAGTCGTCTGCAGTCGAAGGCCGTCGTCTGAAGGTCGCGGGCGCACGGGGGCGTACTCGCGCAGAGGAGATGAGGAGTCTGCGTCGACCTGCTGCGAGCGCGGAGGCTCGCGACAGCGCGCTCGGAGAAGGAGGCGGGGAGTCTGCAGGCACGCGCGGGCGCTTGCAGAGGCTGGTAGGGAGGCAGGAAGGGGCCTGGCCGGCCGCTGCTGAGGAGCGCAGCGACCGGTTGCGGGCGCAGAGGCGGGCGACAGAGCAGACGAACGGAGGCGGGGAAGGCCTGCAGGCGCGCGCAGAGGGGCTGGGGCGCCTGCAGACGCTCGCGGAAGCTGCGGGGGCCGCTGCCGCTGCTGCTGCTGCTGCCGCCGCTTAGCTGCTACTGCTGCTTCAACTTAGCTGCTGCTGCTGCTTCAAGCTTCAGACCTTGAAGCGGCAGCAATGGCTAGAAGTGCGAGAACGGAAAACAAATGAAAACAGAGAGCCACCACGCCCACCGGCTCTTTGAAGAGCTGGGCGGTGATGGTCTCACTGTGGTGGTGTGCACCACAGTGAGCTCCTGCCCGCCGGGTTTCTCCTCGGAGGAGGACCGACGTATGGAGGGGAGAGGGAGGAGAGGAAGGTGGCGGCCTGCTGGTGGTGTTTCTTTCTTGCTGCAGCCAGCCACCTGAAGAAGAAGAACCCGTGGCTTCTTATAGAAGAAGAGAGCATGGTCATGCAGCATGCGGGGAATGGGAGGAATGGCAGCCGCAGGGAATGGCTTGGGCAGGGAGAGGGCGCGGGAAGTTGCAGCAGCGGGAAGGACGGCAGGGAGAGGCAGCGGAGAAGAAGTTGCAGCAGCGGGAGAAAAAAATAGAAATCAAGAGGAAATAAAAATAGAGAAGGGAATTTTTGCAAATATGCACTCGAGGAAAAAAGTGAATTATGAAGTCATTTATTTCAATCTTCCCTCCTCTTAATTAAATGCATGAATGCAAGTATTTTTACAGATGCGACTATAGGATTATAATATACATAGTTAATGCTAGAAAATAGCATAAGAAGGCGTCCTTATAGGCGTGTTTTGAGGTGCAAACATATACCCCCATGCCTATCTTTTGCTAGTCCCTAGCAAAACCGTATTTAGAAATGTTCTTAAGCTGAAGATTTTCTTCTGAGATGATATCGGTGTGTTTATTATCGGATATTGTGAGAACCAATTGTAAAGAAGACTACCAGTACTTTAAGTCTTACATGACAAAGATTATCTCTCAACTAACCAGGACTCTTGATATTTAAACCTTAAGTACGATTTCCAGGACCCAGGAGGTTTTTCCATACTCGAGAGCTCAAGAGGTTATGGTTTGTGCATAGTGAAGGATCAAGACTGACCAGATGAACCTTAAGACTCACTCCCAGGGTTTCACGAATTTTTAAGTACAGGTTGGTCCCAATTTCAACTCGTGTTTTCGGATTGACCCTTAAGATGATTACGGAAAACTCAACTTCCATTTTCGAAAAACAAATTATACCGACATTTATGAGATATACTGACTCTTTTGCAACATCTTTTTTTTTTTTTTTTTTTTTTTTTTTTTTTTTTTGAAACATATGTCAGTATATCTCTTACAACACATTTTGAAAGAGCACACTTTTTTTTTTTTTTTTTTTTTTTTTTTTTTTGGTGGGAGAGTTTCTTTTTGGTGGAAAGAGCCACTCCTAAACACAAGACTAAAACTTGGGATAAAAAGTCTACCTGCACGCACAGGTAAGGACTCCACCTTTCCTAATGAACACTAGGGTTGGATCTTATGTTCACCTGATCTTTCCTGATATGTGTAGTGTGAACCAAGTTTACTTAAGCTCTCAAGAAAAAGCAAACCAACGAATCCTGTACTGTGTCTCAGGTACAAGAAACGTTCTTAGTTAGGAGAGATTTTGATCTATTTCGTCAATGCTTTAAGTGAATTAAGCCGAGCCTGAGCGAATCAAGCTTCTGTGGCCTGGAAATTCTTCAAAACAGAGGTTGAATATCCATAAACACTTATTGTATTTTTTTTTTTGTTTCAGCTTTTAGATCATTACTAAACACCATTTATTACTATATATATATATATATATTTTTTTTTTTTTTTTTTTTTTTTGCATATTTATAAATAGGTGGTAATTGTCTGATACCATAAAATACCCGGATCCTATGGATGCCTATCCACCCCCCCATGACAAACAATGCTATGTCCTCATATGCATGCAGGGAAAGGCAGAGGAAGATCGGGTAACAAGAGCTGAGGTTCAGGGTATAGATCAGGGTGGAAGGGTGGGTGGATGGTGGGTGGTGAAGAGAAAAGTGAAGTGATTGCGATAGAGGTGTGAAAAGTGATGGTGGATGGTGAGTGCTGTTAGGGTGCCTCCCAACAAGCGCTGAATTTAATGTCCCCAGCTGGACTCAGAATGAGGCAAAGAATTAGTTACCCTCCAGCAGGGCAACGGTTTCTCCAACGGGGGCAGGTTCATGAGTCAGATAGGGTTTCAAACGCTGCCCGTTGACCGTAAATTTACGCCCAGATTTGGGATCTTCGATTTCGACGGCCCCATTGGGGAATGGTCTTGAGACCAGAAAAGGACCAGTCCATTTGGACTTTAATTTCCCAGGAAAGAATTTGAGTCGGGCATTATAGAGCCAAACTTGCTGAGATGGCTCAAATTCCTTCCGCCGAACATGGCTGTCATGAAAGGCCTTAGTGCGCTGTTTAAAGGTTAGAGCAGAATCATAGGCTTCACGACGGAGCTCTTCCAGCTCTTGGAGTTGGAGTTTCCTTTCTCGTTCACACAAGTCTGGGTCGAGGTTACATTGGCGAACCGCCCAATAAGCGCGGTGCTCCAACTCCACAGGCAAATGACAAGGCTTCCCGTAAACGATTCTATATGGAGACATACCAAGGGGAGCCTTGAAGGCGGTCCGATACGCCCAAAGTGCGTCAGTCAGCTTGTCGGACCAATCCTTACGGTCAGGCCGAACCGTTTTCTGGAGAATCTGCTTGATTTGCCGGTTCGACACTTCCGCCTGGCCGTTCGTCTGAGGATGATACGGGGATGCGATACGATGGTGGACTCCATATCTCCTCAGAAGTGCCCGAAAAGAAGCATGGGTAAAGTGGCCTCCTCCATCCGAGATAATGGCCCGAGGGATCCCAAAACGCGCAAAGATATGGTCTTTGACGAATCGGGTGGAGATAACATGGTCAGCACGGCGCGCGGGAATAGCCTCGATCCATTTTGAAACATAGTCGACGGCCACGAGGATGAATTCGAAGCCGTTGGATGGAGGGAAGGGACCCATGAAGTCAATTCCCCAGATGTCGAAGATTTCCGCAGCTAGGATGTGTTGCAAGGGCATCATGTCACGACGTGCCATTGACCCTAAAGACTGGCACCTAGTGCAATGTTTGGCATAAGCGTGCGCATCCTGGTGAAGGGAGGGCCAAAAGAAACCGCACTGCAACACCTTGGCTGCAGTTTTCCTCCCAGAGAAATGGCCTCCACAGGCCTGATCGTGGCAGAAGGATAGCACACTGGGGAACTCACTGTCAGGAATACAGCGACGGATGATTTGATCAGCACCTATCCGAAAAAGAAGTGGATTATCCCAGAAATAATACTTTGCTTCTGCCATGAGATGCTCACGCTGGTTTTTAGGCCAGCCACGTGGAAGAGATCCAGAAGCAAGGTAATTGGCAATGTCGGCATACCACGGTCCACTTGCCGCATTTATTGCCAATAGGTGCTCATCAGGAAAAACTTCATTAATTGGCAGAGTAAGTCCAATATGGTCAGGGTCCAGTCTGGAAAGGTGATCAGCCACAACATTCTGGGCTCCGACCTTATCACGAATCTCAATGTCAAATTCCTGGAGCAGAAGGATCCAACGAATCAGTCTAGGCTTGGCATCCTTCTTGTGCATGAGATGGCGAATGGCCGCGTGATCAGTGAAAACAATAATGTGAGAGCCCAGAAGGTAAGAACGGAATTTTTCCAGCCCAAAGACGACTGCCAGTAGTTCCTTTTCAGTGGTAGTATAATTACGCTGGGCCTCGTCCAACGTCTTACTGGCGTAGTATACCACGAAGGGGTGTCTATCGCGTCTTTGTCCCAGGATGGCTCCGACTGCAAGGTCTGAAGCGTCACACATAAGTTCAAAGTTGAGGGACCAATCAGGCGGCTGGAGAACAGGGGCCTTGGTGACAGCATTACGCAGTTGCGTGAATGCTTGTATACAGTTAGGGCCCATGTCGAAGGGCACGTCGGTTGATAGGAGATGAGTTAAGGGTCGAGAAATTTTGGAGAAGTCTTTGATGAATCTCCTATAGAAACCGACGTGTCCCAAGAAGGAGCGGATTTGTTTGACAGAACCAGGCACAGGTAAATCAGCAATGATATCGAGCTTAGCTCTGTCAACCTCGATACCCCTATCGGAGATGATATGTCCAAGAACAACTCCTTCGTGCACCATAAAATGACTTTTTTCCCAGGAAAGCACGAGGTTTACATCAATACATCTCCTAAGGATGCGAGTCAGGTTGGCAAGACATTCGTCGAAAGATGGTCCAAAGACTGAAAAGTCATCCATGAAGACCTCGAGAAAGTCACCCACCATGTCATGAAATATCGCCAGCATGCATCTCTGGAAAGTTGCTGGCGCGTTACAAAGTCCGAACGGCATCCTTCTAAAGGTGAAGGTGCCGAAAGGGCAGGTAAAAGTGGTTTTCTCTTGGTCTCGGGGGTCTATTGCCACCTGGTTATATCCTGAGAATCCATCCAGGAAGCAGAAAAATTTATTTCCCGCTAACCGCTCCAGGATTTGGTCAATAAATGGTAGCGGGAAGTGATCTTTCTTGGTTGCAGCATTGAGTTTCCTATAATCTACACACACTCTCCAAGATGTAGGAGTGCGTGTAGGGATGGATTCGCCCCTGTCATTGACACGGATGGTGAGTCCTGCCTTTTTGGGCACAACGTGAATCGGACTCACCCAGGGGCTATCGCTGATCGGGTAGATTATACCCGCATCCAGCCACTTAATGATTTCATTCTTAACGACCTCCCGCATGTTAGGGTTGAGACGTCGCTGCATCTCGCGAGAAGGTCGAGCCTCCTCCTCCGTATATATACGATGAGTGCAGTAGGAGGGACTAATACCAGATAAGTCTGATAAAGACCATCCAATAGCTGCCTTGTGTTCTAGGAGGACCTTAGTTAGTTTGCACTCCTGCTCCATGGTTAATTTTGAACTGATGATTACAGGGAGCGTTTCATTTGGTCCCAGGAAAACATACTTGAGTGTATTAGGCAGCACTTTTAGCTCGGGAGTGGATGGGGAAGGATCTGGCATTTCTTGGGACGAGAGTGTCCCAGACGGGTAGGAGAACAAGTTAGGAGGAAGAAACTGGCCTTCAGATTGGCCAAGAAGAGGGGCTTCTTGGATAGATGGATCCAAAAATGAATAGCCCCAGTGAGAAGTATATGGGCTCAAGGTCCCAGTGTGGATTTGTAAATCCGCCTGATTTGGCGGGGAAGAAAGGGCAATTCGGTCTTCATGAGTGTGGACTGACAGTGAGTAGCCCGGATATGACTCAGACCACGAGGTATGGGAAGCGGAGAAAACCTCGTCAGAAGTCTGGCCAGGAGAAGGTACTGGACAAGGGAGGGATTGGGGAACGTCACAGTATGCGTTGGTCAGGCAGTTATCAGTGTTTATAGGTAATCCGCAACAGTCCGAATAGGTCCCAATTAGTCCGATACACGTGCTGACGGCCATGTCCTCGTCAGACGTGTCATCCTCAATGCAATCGCAATCAAAGTTCTTGGCTGCCTTGAATATGTTAAGCTTGAGCTTCTCAGATCCAACGGCAATCTCAATACAGCCCGACTCGCAGTCGATGTGGGCGCGGGCTGTGGCCAAGAAAGGTCGACCGAGGATGATCGGACAATCAGAAAGTGAACTAGGAACTTCCATATCTAAAACAAGAAAGTCAACAGGAAAACAGAGACTGTTGACCCTAACCACCACGTCTTCCACCACACCCTTCGGGATTTTGACAGAACGATCTGCCAACTGTAACGTGACAGGGGTGGGTTTCAGATTTCCCAAGGAAAATTTTTTGAGCATGATGGTCGGTATGAGATTGATGGAAGATCCTAGATCAAGCAAGGCACGGTTAAAACTGCAGCCTTGGATGCTACAGGAAATCAGTGGTGTGCCCGGATCTTTCTGCTTCGGTGGTAAGTTTGATAGTATAGCACAACTCGCATGAGGCGAGAGAACCACCGGATTCTTAGTCTTCTTTGACTGTCGCCTGGGTGTTGTGTAGTCTTTGAAAAATCGAGCGACAGTAGGTATGTGGTCGATTGCCTCGAGCAGGGGTACCTTGATTTCTACATCCCTGAACAAATTACGTAGGTTGTCAAAGGCCTGCGTATTTTTCTTTTTGCCTTTTGGCTCCCTTAGTAGAGCCTCAGGGAATGGGACTGATTCTGGCACAAGTTTTGGTGCATCATCCTCTCGCGAATGCGGTATGCATTCCGAATGAGAGGGCGAAGAAGAAGATGGGCCAGGATCAGGTCGAGGCGGATCGACGGTCTGCTTACCGCTCCTCGTAGTGATAGCATTGGACGATGCGGGTCCAGTGGGATCATACGGTGGAGGAGGGTTTGCAATGGGGATATAAGAGTGTGGTGCTGCAGCAGGATTAGCCTGAAATCCCGGTGGAATGTTCGGAGCTTGCAGAACTTGATTAACCTGTCCCTGAGAAGGTCGTACCTGTGGTTGAGAACCACGGGGCACGAAATTTCGCGGGTTTGGAACAGGTTGGGCGGGAAGAGTGCCCTGAGATCGAGTCGCCATGCGTAGTTGACTGATCTCGGCATTCTGCTGCGCCAATTGGTGCTGAAGAGAGGTCATGTTCTCTTCATGGCGCTTTGACATTTCCGTCATCATTCGCATCAATTTGTCAAGAGGGCTTGATGCGTGTTCAGTTTGTGGTACGCAAGGGCCTGATGGCGGATTTGCCATAGGATTAAACTGGACCCTTGGGATGACGGGTGCGGACGGTCGCATTGGTCCACCCGCGGGGTTTTGGCGCTGCGGGTTGTTGGACCATGCAAAGTTCGGGTGATTACGCCACCCTGGGTTATAAGTGGCAGAGAACGGGTTGTTCCCCAGGGCGCAAGCATCTTCTATGCCAGAAGACACGTCCGCATGTAGATATGCGTCAGAGCACACAGAGGCTTGGTCCTCCGTGTCGAAATACTGGCTCGCAGAAGCCAGTTCCACATGACTTACCGAGTCGCTTGGCGCGACACTCGGTAAGGAAGGTCTAACGGGGTTTCTCGGGATAAGCCTGGTATTAGAAGAACTTGGATTGTGACGAAGTGGTGAAGAGGTGGTGTTTGCCATAGATCGGGCGGGGTTGGCCAGAAGCTCGTCCAGCTTCTTGTGCACGACGGAGACTTCATCCAGTTTTTGTGCAATAAGGCTTAGATCAGTGGATGAATGGGAGGGTCCCGTGTCAACTTCGTGGACATTTCGGGGCTGGCTGGTACGATTAAAGGCGACAATGGAAGCATTGTTCATCGAGTTTTCACTCATATTTTCAAACAGCTCGAATGCTCCATTCTCGTCTTTATTCATAAAGTTCCCTCCGCAGGAAGCGTCTGCAATCTGCTTCAAAGTCTCATTTAGCCCATAGTAGAAAATCTGGGCTATATGCCACTTAGGCAGACCGTGATGCGGACACTTCCTGAGGAGGTCGTTATACCTCTCCCATGCCTCATGAAATTGTTCGCCGTTTTGTTGCGTAAATGAAGTGATAGCACGGCGAAGCGCATTGGTTCGCCCGATTGGGAAGAACTTCTTGAGAAATGCTGTTCGCATCTCTTCCCAAGAGTGGATGGTTCTCCCAAGGGTGCGTAACCATTGCGACGCTTTATCCCGTAATGAAAACGGGAACATCTTCATGAGGACTATAGATAACCCGACATTTCTTGGTTTAACGGTTTCAGCAAGTCGGGTTAGGTCTTCCAAGTGGAGAAATGGGTCTTCACTTGCAAGACCATGAAAGTGAAAATTGATTAGGCCAATTATGTTTGGTTTTAATTCAAAGTCGTCCCCGCCCATGGGAACCCGAATTTGTCCTATGGTCTCTGTAGCAGCGGGATTCTGATAAGAGCTAAGAGACCTAGGCTCCTCCCGTTCGGGAGGGTTCTGCATTTCCTCCAATGTTTCCCGAATGGCTTCGATTTGCTCATTATACATTTCCATTTGGGCTTGGAGGCGGGTTATGGGTTCTAAGGCTCCACCACCTGGTGGATTCTGAGGGCGGTTTCCTCCCTCGGGATTTGGGGGTGGGCGTGCAGCCATGTTTGTGGAGGAGGAGGACGATTCGACTTGTTTTCTAGATTTATCAGTCAATTCAAATAGTTCAGGGTTTTGTGACCTCCTCCCAAACATGCACTACCGCAGGAAGAATTGGGGAGATGAGAAGGGAAAAGGGATGAGAGAAATGACGCCGCAAAGGTACACTTGATTACAAATCAATACAGTCAAGTTCCTAACCTCTACAGTGTGCCCTTAGACCTAAAGATCTAAGTTACCTACTATCACGAACTACGGAACCGAATGCGAGCACCACGGAACCACCGGGCCAGATTGAAAGGCCGTTTGCCCCAGTCTTAGACACCCGATAGCACGCGGGAACTCTCACCAGCACGTAGCCGCTACACGTAGGTAGTTAGACCTCCAATCCTTAAAAGGGTCAAGTTACTACCAGTTTTAATTAGAGGCTTAGGGTCAAGTGCTTTTGGAATGTAAAGGGCGTTGTTTACGGGTAATGCCCAAGTGATTGATTTTAAGAGTGTGTAAGAACAAGCATGCAACAGGGAAATCTCCCCGAATTGAAGTTTTTATTGGCGAATGATTTTTAGAGTTCAGCCTTAAGTAGTATGAATTTTAGGGTTTTGCTGAATTACCAATTCAACCAATCTCCGGGTTTTTGCAAAAATACAGGTTTTCCTTCTAAATCCCAAGAAACCCTTCTTCAATTATCAATTAGTTAATGCATGCTAAAATGCAATGGGCTACCCTAAATGGAGATTTCTATGTGTGGATGCGCGAATCAATTTTATACCAATGTGAAAGGGAGCCAAAGCACTTCAATTCAAGTGCTCCCAATCACTAGAAAGATATCCACACACAAGGCTTCAACCAACAGATAAAGAAAATAAAATTTTTGGGGTTGAAGTATTCAGGATCGAATCACAGGCAAGTTTGAAAAGTCGTGGTGGGGTTGGAATCAACTCAATTCCAAATCTCCCCACCAAAAAAGTGATCCTGAATTAAAGATAATTGAGGCAAAAGAGGGATACAAGCAATCTTTTTCTTTGCCTCAAAGAATACTTCCCATGGCGAAAAATCTAAGAATCAAGATTCTAGAATTTTCGCTATGCGAAGTAAGGCGGGAAATCCCGGGGCAGTGGGAGTGAAGACAACCAATCAATCAAGTGAATTTTAATCCACTTGCCCTCAAGAAATCCCAAGAAGTTTTTCTAATTTTTAGTTTTAAAATTTTTTTTTTTTTTTTTTTGTGTGGTGGCAAGTTAACCCTAATTTGATGAGAAAAGAAAACCTACTTGTTCGGCAACGTGTGCGAAGTTCCAATGCGATGTCGGCGTCTTCACGCTCTCATTCCCGTCTTGGATCTGCTCACGTCCTCGACTTTGTCAGCCTTCTTCTCCTTCCACCAGGTTCACCTGCACACCAAAAACAATAATACCCGTGAAGAGAGAAGAGACAAATTTAAAGGAATTGGATAGAAACTTACTCGAAAGCGCGCTTCCTCGGCAACGGCGCCAAAAAAAGTTATGATGGTCGGCCTGGATAGGTTATTAATATGATATTTTTATCGTTGAAATGTGTATAGTGGTTAACCTAATTCAGACCTAACCATCTCTTTACAAAATTTTTAACCTGGCCTAATTGATTTTATCTTGTCACTTTTAAGCCCAGGGTCGAACTCAGGGAAGTGGGGTTCAAGTCGAGTTTCTACGTTTTCCTTAAAACGCGTCTCTTCCGTTCGTTTATTCTGTTTTTGGTATTTTTCTTATTTAGGTTTTTTTTCTGGTAATCCTTGTTCTTGAGGCACACCCTCAAAATTGTGTCCTTGGCTTTTAGCCAAAACAGAGTTTCAAAACACGTCTTGCTACTTGCAAGATGGGGTACCTGCAAATCAAAGATTATCTTTTCACTTTTATACCTTTTTTTTTTTATCTTTTTACTAAGGAAGCTATCAGATAGAAAGTAAATATAGTAGCTATAGATATATATTTATATGTAGTATATATATAAAGGGGTGGGGGTGGAGGTGACGATGGAGTGTAGCACTATGTCGAGTCAGCCGACGTCTAGAGAGACGCAACCAACACGACTAGGTGCCGCGTGGAGTGTGGATGGAGGATGGATGATGTATGGGACCACGCTTTTTGTACACGCTGTATCGCAGAATATCAGCAACTGGTGCAAATATTCCCGCGATACAGCGTATAGTAAATAACGTGAAAATATATGTACATATGTATGTATATAAATGTATAAGTATATATGTATAGATATATATAGATAGATATATATATATATAGGTGTATATATATATATATATATATATGTACATATGTATATAGCTATGTATATATGTATATAAGTATATATATATAATACTATATAGATATATATATATATATGTATATAGGTATATATGTATCTAGATATATATGTATATATATATATGTGTATATGTATAAGTATGTAGATATGTATATATATATATATGTATATGAGTATGTGTATATATATATATATATATATATATTATATATGTATATGTATATATATATTATATTATATGTATGTATACATAACTATATAGATATACTATGTATATATAAGTATATATATATAGATATATGTATATGTATATATATATATATATATATATATATATGTATGTATATAAGTTACTATTAGTGTGTGAGTGTGTGTGAAAGTGTGAGTGTAGATGTCTGTGTGCGTCGGTGTAGTGTGTGAGAAAGTGTTGTGAGAGAGAGTGAGAGAGAGAGAGAGAGAGAATGGGAGAGAGAGAGCAGGAGAGAGCCGGCAGGAGAGGAGAGAACGGAGGCAGCCGCACTGCAGGAGGCGAGGGAGCACGTTTTAAGTCGTCTGCAGTCGAAGGCCGTCGTCTGAAGGTCGCGGGCGCACGGGGGCGTACTCGCGCAGAGGAGATGAGGAGTCTGCGTCGACCTGCTGCGAGCGCGGAGGCTCGCGACAGCGCGCTCGGAGAAGGAGGCGGGGAGTCTGCAGGCACGCGCGGGCGCTTGCAGAGGCTGGTAGGGAGGCAGGAAGGGGCCTGGCCGGCCGCTGCTGAGGAGCGCAGCGACCGGTTGCGGGCGCAGAGGCGGGCGACAGAGCAGACGAACGGAGGCGGGGAAGGCCTGCAGGCGCGCGCAGAGGGGCTGGGGCGCCTGCAGACGCTCGCGGAAGCTGCGGGGGCCGCTGCCGCTGCTGCTGCTGCTGCTTCAACTTAGCTGCTGCTGCTGCTTCAAGCTTCAGACCTTGAAGCGGCAGCAATGGCTAGAAGTGCGAGAACGGAAAACAAATGAAAACAGAGAGCCACCATGCCCACCGGCTCTTTGAAGAGCTGGGCGGTGATGGTCTCACTGTGGTGGTGTGCACCACAGTGAGCTCCTGCCCGTCGGGTTTCTCCTCGGAGGAGGACCGACGTATGGAGGGGAGAGGGAGGAGAGGAAGGTGGCGGCCTGCTGGTGGTGTTTCTTTCTTGCTGCAGCCAGCCACCTGAAGAAGAAGAACCCGTGGCTTCTTATAGAAGAAGAGAGCATGGTCATGCAGCATGCGGGGAATGGGAGGAATGGCAGCCGCAGGGAATGGCTTGGGCAGGGAGAGGGCGCGGGAAGTTGCAGCAGCGGGAAGGACGGCAGGGAGAGGCAGCGGAGAAGAAGTTGCAGCAGCGGGAGAAAAAAATAGAAATCAAGAGGAAATAAAAATAGAGAAGGGAATTTTTGCAAATATGCACTCGAGGAAAAAAGTGAATTATGAAGTCATTTATTTCAATCTTCCCTCCTCTTAATTAAATGCATGAATGCAAGTATTTTTACAGATGCGACTATAGGATTATAATATACATAGTTAATGCTAGAAAATAGCATAAGAAGGCGTCCTTATAGGCGTGTTTTGAGGTGCAAACAGACTTCAGACAGGTATGCAGGCAGGTGGTCGCAGGTGAGCGGGTAGCTTCAGACGTCCGGGAAATTTCCCGGACGTCTTAAGTTACTGAAAGGGTGGTTGACGGTTGTTGCGGTGGTGGTGGTTGGTGACGACGGCGAGGGAGATGCACGCTAAGGTGCTCATGGTAATGCAGGAGAGCTCCGGATGGCGGTGTGTCCTGTCACACCACACGCCCACAGTGGTGGAGACTCGTCGCCACAGTAGAGGCCGGCAGTATGGAGTGGAAGAGAGGAGGTCTCTCTGCACAGTGGTGGGTCGGTGGTGGAGGCCTCCCGAGCTCGGCTGCCTCCCTCCTTTTGTAGTGGCCTACACAAATTTGAATTTAGCCGCCCGACCAGATCCACCACATCCGCTCCCCCTTGAATGGGTTCTTCACTGCGGCAGCTGGGCATTGGAGCGGCAGCCAGCCGTTCCTGCAAGAAGAAGAACAAAGAGAATAATGTTAAAATATTAGGGCCATTTATATACAGACCCTCAACTTTTATGTTAATGAAAATAATGTACCTAATTGGTTATCTAATTAGATGAATGCCATTCTAAGCTAATTCTAAATGCACTTAAAATATGAATGCAATGCATGGATTATGTAATTAAATTAAAACTATGAATTAATCTATTTACATCCTAATTTATACTAAATAAATGTTAGAATTAACCTAATGTGTAGGCACTTAAATACTTAAATAGCCCACAACTTTGGGCTAATCACTCCTAAGCTCTAGCAAGCCTACCAATGCTCCATTAGAGCTTATTCTCAAGCTCCAAGGCTTCCTATTAGTGTAGCATCCCTTTGCCCCACCAAATATTCGTCCCTCTTCCCATCACCTACATAAGTTGCCTTGGAGCCGTCCTCGCACCTCCATTCCGGTGGCAGATCACCTCCGCCTCGTCACCTCCATTTCGGAGACACACTGAAGCTTTCCTCTACCCCACGTCCTCCTACATCTCACCTTCATTGTCATGCTTCCCAACTCCTTCGTCCAAGCTTCCACCAGGCACCGTCTCTCATCAATCAGCCGATTCAGGAGATTCCTTCTTACCCCTCTCTCTTTTATGCTTTCATAGATCATTGTAATAGACATTTGAGTTGTATATCATATCTGTTTCCATCTCATTATTGTGAAGTTATCTTGCTTGTTGTTTAATTTCAAAAACACAAAAAAAATAACAAAACCTCAAAAACAACAAAAATAAACAAAGCGAAGCGCAGTTTTCAAACAAAGTGAACACCGCCTCCCTATGTTCAACCCGGGACTCCCTTGGAGTTTCGATAAAAATTGTATTTGATAACGAGTTTTGCGACTACGATGACCGGTTACTCTTAACTCTAATTTTCATTACGTGAAAGATGTCGTCACCTTCTCACAAGCCCATCCCACTGTACACCCTAGCCTAGGTTAATCTCACCCTCGCATTGCCTTGATCCACTCTAGCAGCTACTTAAAGACCTCCTTGGCAATGCCCCTAAAGGATCAGCTCCTCTCCTACATTCCTGAGTTGATCCCTTCATCCTCTCCAGCTTCCTTCCCACCTATCCCTTGTTCCACCACCCATGGTGGAGGAATCCCATCTTCTCCGATCAATCCTTGTCACTACAGACTTCATAGCACCTGAGGGTGATATTGAGTCCCATTAGTAGACTTTCACTCCGTTGGAGCGCCTCCTTCCTCCCTTCTTCCTCCTCAACCGTCGGCTAAGGATCTAAAGATCCCATTTCTCCAAATATATTAGGATTTTAATCGCTTTCTAGGTTAGTGTAGTATCTGTTAATGTAGTTTAGATTAGTTTAGGAGTAGATCAGATATCATAATTTGTGGATTTTGTGGTTTAGCTTAGGAGTAGAATAGTTAGATCTGATTTATCCTCTCTGATCAATTTAGATTAGAGAGGAGTTTTTCACGCGATCATATCTATTCACTAATCTCCCTCCTATGCCTCATGATCGCCTTCTGATTTCCCTTGTTTTATAATCCACCATTCACCCATCCATCTAGGCCACTAATAGTTCTAGAGCTTTCTAGCTCTTCGATCTGTTACATGTGCCAATTTCACTTTGGGGGTCCCTCACACATTCCATAAATTCACAAAGACCCCTCGATCCAGTTTTAATTGAACTGATTTGCTCCATTCTTTCAGATTTAGATTTCATGCCTAATTTTGCAATTGGAGTCAATTTGTTTTAAATGAATTTAATCGAGCAATTTGAGTTTTTATTAAGCTAAATTAGGTATAATACAAGTATTCTAAGGTGTTTTAAGTTGATTTCAGTGCTCAGATGAGTATTTGCCTAATTTGAGTTTTTCATTTGGGTAGTTTGACCAAGGAAAGTCAGAATTTCTGATTGGAGGTCAAACAATGACCCATTGGTCTTTATGGGATCCTTAGATCTTAAACATCAGTCAATTTTGTCTAAGAAGATCTAGTGATTGGATCACTTGTGAACCCATAATTACAGCCTACAATAGGACAATATGTTTCCTAAATTCAAAAATAATTTCAATCTGATTTTTAAGACTGTAAAGGACTTTTTAAGGAATGATATGGGAGTTTGGATTCTTGTTGAAAATGCATTTGATGTTTAGTTTTGATCTATTACCCTTGCATTGTCTATAATATAAGGTAATGAACAAAACTAAAGTTATTAAGGTTTTGGAACATGAAATTTGGGTTTTGGGACTCTCCTAATGATTTTTACTCCTTGGTTTTGAGAACCTAATGAGGAATTTGGATTATCTGGGATTTGTATCACTTAGATTTGATTTTCAGAGGTTTTATAGCATATATGAGTGGGAATGAGCTTATTGTTGTAGTAGTAGTAGTAGTAATGGCTACTTACTGTTCAAGGTTTCAATAGATGGTCTTCTTGTTGCAAATTGAGTAGCAGTAGTAGCAGCAATTGAATTTAGCAACTACATCATTGTCTGCTGCATATAGTAGCAGCAAAAAATTTGAGTATGTAACTAAATTCAGCTACCCTTTTAAGAAGCAACAATCACTGAGTTGGAAGGAGATTGAATTGATTTGAGATTCTTGGTGAGCTGCTGGTGTATTGTGTTGTTAGAACTACATGTATTAAGCATTCATGTACAAGTACCTGAGTTAAATCTGATTTGAAGAGCTTATAATTCAACTTTAAATTCTTTGTTAGCAGCCTTTGTAGTCATAAACTGTCTAAATCTTATTTTTTCTGAAATCTGAAGTTAGAAGGCATGTTTCATTGTTCAATCATATTGTACATTGTTTGCTGGATGCTTTTTAGGCTTCAACTTCATTTCCAACACTTAGAAGGATTTCTTAGCTATTAGGTTTCACTTTCCAACATTCATTAAGGCTTAAATTTTGGTAGATTTGTAAATAAATAAAATACATTAAAAAATAATAAAAAATAAAATAAACTTGTCTTGAGTAAGATCAGGTAGTTTTCTAGGTGTGTGCTAAGTTTTAAGGTAATCTGAACCCCTAGCTTGGTAGAGCATATCAACCGACGATTCAGTATACTTTGGAATTTAATAAAAGAACCAAATATCAAAAACACCAAAGAGAACTTCTATCTCTCATCTCACTTTTCTCTTCCATCCCCTACCTCTATTATCTATATATAAACTATAAAAATCAGAAAAAACCCTAAAAAAACCCAAAAATACACTATATACTATGTATATACTTGCATATATAACTTAAAGATAAGCTAAGTATATATATTGTACAATATGTTCATAATGAGTATATATAACTTATATCTATATTCTATATATTAAATTAAATATTTAAAGTGATTTATTGTATATATAATAGTATCGTATTATTATCTATTAATTTATATTAACTAAATGTAAAATAATCTAAGTAATTATATAAACCCATATATATGTACATAACTATACCTAATACTGTAAATACGTATTTAAGTAAGGAATATGAACTGTATAATACCTGTAATTTAATTTAATTAAGTAATTCACTAACTTAAAATAAAATAAATTAGTAATTTACGTTAAAACTGCAGTAAGTTATAATGTACACTTGTATAATATTATATTAAGTATTTTCAACCTATTTATATTGTATTTATACTATATTATGGTATTTATAAATTATTTATGTGAATAACTAACTTAAATAAGTAATTAAATGTAAATAAATTAAAATAAAGTTTCTAAAATACAATAAAAATGTATAATAAATAATTTATTATATAAATTAACTTTGTATAAGGTCAATTATATGATTAGTTATCTAATTTACATGTTAATTAATAAATCAAGCTCTAACTTAATGTGTAAAAATAACCACATTTAGCTAATTTTATTATATACTTAATTAACTTAATTCTCTAAATTAATTGTACAATTAGGTAGCCCTATATAGGGGCTTTGTATTCATGCAATTTAATTTTAATTTAAAATAATTTATGGCCCTCAAATTGAGGGCCAAAAACCTTGAATTAGAGCACTGTCCTACGCATAGCAGTGCACGATGGGCACCATGAATGGTGCCACATTGTTAAGGATGCAAGTTTCTGTAAACCTGACCTAAACCTGACCCGAACCCGATCAGGTTCAGGTATGGGTTTTATCTAAAAAACCCGATCAGGTTTGGGTATGGGTATGGGTATTAATTTATACCTGATTACCCTACTCGAATACCCAAATAAAATTCCCATTTACTCGAGATATATATCTGTCCCACCCTAAGTCCCTCATTCCCTTAACCTTAATTTTCTTCATGATTCCCCCAGTGATTTTGAAGGTTGGGAATACTTCTAAAGCTTTCATTAAACATTTATTTTGGAGATGGGGATTTTTTGTTTGAAAGGTACTCTTATTTAGTCTTTCTTTGTATTTTTTGTATTTTTATTTTTGATGTATTCCCCTTGAAAGACTCTTTTTGTAATAATTTTAGTGGAGATTAATAAAATTAGAGTAACTTGGGTTCCTATGTTGAGAGCTTGCTAAAAATAAACAATTAATGAATTATGTTATAGATTTTTCCTCTTCTTTAACTTTAATTTGGCACGATTTCATTGTAAGATCAATTTATAAATGGGTACCTGATGGGTAAATGGGTATCCGATGGGTAGATGGGTATGGGCATAGGTTTGAATTTTTGTACTCGAAGGGTAAATGGGTAGGGTATGGGTATGGATTTTGTAAATGGGTATGGGTATGGGTTTAGCCAAACCTAACCTGAACCCGACCCATTTGCATCCTTACACATCGTGAAGGGAGATGCGGTCGACACAGTATAAGAGGAATTCACCTCATCAATTGCTCGGTCGTTAGGTGCTAGGCACCAAACATCAGCATATATAAATCCTTGAATTGCGTGTCATGTGAGCCTATAGGTGTGCATGGGTGTGTGTGTGTGCGTGTGAGCGTGCAAGTGTGTGCAGGCTTGTGAGCCTGGTATGGGCCTAGAAAATGCTAAAAATACACTTAAAATAAACTAGGTTCACTGATAAGCACATATAAATTCATCGTAAAATGATTATTTATAGTAGTTCCTAGGCCTAGCATTGCATATCATGATATAAATATTGCACAAACATCCATTGCATTGCATTTAGGATAGTTGTATATTATGTACATTAATTCCGTCATTTTACATGGCCAAGAGGCAGTGCAACATCTTTATGGGCTTCGGATGAAGAATTCAACTGTACAGATGGATTCAGAGCAACGATCGTAGTCCGTCAATGTGGGAATCGCCTTGATCTGAGCTCTATAGCACCTTCCGCAAGAAGAAGAAGATGGATGGCCCAGATGGTGCCACGTGGCACCATCCAGGCCGCCCCACCTGAGCCAAGACATCCCCAAGCCTGCCACAAGATCAGATCCCAGCTGTTGGATCTCAATCCAACAGCTGAGATGTGCGCTCCACAACTGAAGAAGCGCCTCATCTCACTCAGCCTCAGGCAGATCAAGAAAGGAGCCATCTCGACCGTTGGATCTTCATCTAACGGTCGTGGGCGCAGAAGCTCAATTCGTAAGCAGAGCACGTAACGACCCCCAGCACAGTGGTTTGCACCTCAGCTCACAACGCGCGGCCCTATGCTCGAAGCCCCACATGCGGATTTTATCTATCGAAGCACATACGGGTGGGAAATTAAGTCGTCGATGGAAGATCAGGGGGCAAAGGAAGCGGCTATGTGGATGCACAGTTGACCGTGGATGCTATACGCGGCCGTCGACACACCTCAAGAACGCACCATCTGACGTGCGTAGTTAAGACGTCTGAATGTAGCTTCCGACGGCTGATGGCGAGGCACGCGATTCAAATTTTGTGAAGGGCACACGATCTAGTCTCGGTTGTGCGATCCTTCATCCGATGGTCAGGATTCATCCGCGCCTACGTGCGCGATGGCAGTTGTAGGTGTGAGCATTGGGAGCGGGAGTTACAACAATAAAAGAGCGGGCCTCTAGTGACACTTGCAACTGCCACTAAATGTCTTGCACAGTGCGTGTGCCAGTAAAGGCAATGAAGAGGCGCGGATCTTCAGCAACAGCTCAAGCAGCCTTTAGTGACACTTATAGCTATCATTGAATGCCTGTGCACGGGATTCTCTTCTTCCCATCCACTATATAAAGGCCTATGCACCCCCCTCAAAAAACCATCTCTACCTACTCTACTCCTACCTACTCCTAACCTCTAGCAGCCCTACCAACGCTCTATTAGAGCTTACTCTCAAGCTCCCAAGGCTCCTATTAGCGTAGCGAACCTCTGCCTCACCAAATATTCCTCCATCTTCCCATCCCCATTCATTGGTTGCCTTGGAGCTGTCCTCCCACCTCCATTCCGATAGCAGATCATCTCCACCATCTCACCTCCATTCTGGAGCCACGCCGAAGCTTTCCTCTACCCGACGTCCTCCTGCATCTCACCTCCGTCATCCTACTCCTCATCTCCTTTGTCCGAGCTTCCACCATGTGCCGTCGTCTCATCGAACAACCGCTTTGGGAGATTTCTTCTCACCTCCATCTCTTTTTATGCTTTCGTAGATTATTGTAATAGACATTCATGATATATATCATATTTGTTCCATATCTCTTGTGATTTATTATGCTTGTCTTCTTTCAAAAACACAAAAAATATAAAACCCTAAAATATCAAAAATAAACAAAAGGGAGCACAATTTTCAATTAATGTAAACATCGCCTCCCTGTGTTCGACCTGAGACTCCCTTGGAGTTTTGGTATAAATTTTATTTGATCACGAGTTTTGCAACTACGACGACGGGTTACTCGTAACCCTGATTTCAAACTCTCGAAACACATGCGATCATTGACCCATTAGTAGGAGTCTGGTCCCACCCATATGGGTGCTGTGTATCCTCCAAACATGGGTCGCCTGCCCATTAAAAAAAATTTTTTTATCCAAGTAAGAATAGACGTTTGTGTGAGAGAGAGGACGCCCTAAAATTGTAAGTGTTCAGAGTGAAGAGAAGAGAGGAGAGGAGCGTAGGAAATGCATTTAAGTGTTTGAGCTTGTATGTGTTATGTGAGTGTTTGCATATATGTATATGTATAATAATATGTATACTATACGTATAATAGTAAATATTAATATATATAATATATATAAATAACGTATATATAGATAGGTAGTAGTGTATGTATGAGCATTAGTATAGATTTGTTTGAGCTCTTATGTATATGAATAAATTAGAGCTTTAGCGACAGTTATATCTGTCACTATATATGTATATACATTAGTATAAGTAGTTCTTTTTGGCTTATGTTATGTAACTATTTTACTAAGGCTACAGCGATGCATATTTATGTTATTGTATAGTAGTATATGTTACTAAAGATATTAGTATGTTAATATAACTTAGTATAGTAGATATTATTAGCTATTTTTATACTTACATTTAGGTAATACTTATATTAGTTGTTTATAATTAACATAGTATAGTATTAGCTAGTTTTAGATGCCTGTTTGTTGTACATTTATTTCAGGCATCATAATGCATATCAGTTGATTCTTTTGTAAATAATTAACCAATTCTTTCATTTATTGATTCATTCATTCATTTTGTAAATAAAATTAATATGTTTGGACTTAGAGAGTGATATATATCAATAATTGCCTCCCAGTGAACGACTTCGAAACAAGCTAGTAAAAATTGTAATTAAATAAAAATGACGTGATATCAGTTTCTATTTGTGACACCTATATTACAATAACGACACATAATTAAATGTTTTTAATGCAACCCGGTAGCTGATGATCATTAGGGAAGATGAAACATCTACATATTACTCCATTTCATGCAGAGCCTATGTTTGGCAAATAAAGATTATCTAAACAAAATGATAACACATGCATATAGGAAAATACAAGATATATCAAAAGATAAATAAGCTACATCATTTATTCTCACAACATGCACATATATGCCTATACCTTTCTCCTACCTGAAGAGAGATAAAATACCTGTGTTCATTATCAAGATAAAGAGAAAGGGCTGGAGATGGTACTTCCAAGAAATTCCACCTCTACAAGCTTGACCGAGAACCACCTAAAGAAAGAGACTCCTCCCTTCCCTCTGTTGTTCTCTCTCTCTCTTCTCCCTTAGGTCACGATGGGCATGTTTCCTCAGGATTAGTCAGTGGTTTTCTTGTGGACCATAACCCCCACAATAATCAGCAATTAGAGAGATTAATTGCTAGATGATTTGTGACTCCACCCATGAGGAAGTCATAACTCACAAACAGGTTTCTGCACTTGTTCTTACCTTAACCACTCTATCCACTTGCATTTTATGCCCAAACCAAAAATTAACCTTAGGTGATCACTTGGCCATTAATATTGATAGTCCATAATCTTTATGTTGAATGATTATATTTATAAGTAAATACATATACTAGTCCATATATCTTGATTATAATCCAACATAAATATCATTCTCCCATCCTCTCTTATGATCTATGCTTGTGATGGTATTGTCCCTAGGAGTAGTGAAGTAATGAATATTGATGTGAATATTGTGGATTCTGATAACTATATTCCTGATTTTACTATAGCGTTGGTTGTTGTCTGTAGTATTGTTGTTCCTAACAATTTATTGGTAGAAGTTCCAATTAAACTACAATTTGTTTGGTAGTCGATAGATTATCCTAGGAATCAATAAATGATCCCCTATGAATGAATCAGCTTAAAGTATTAACCTTACTTTTTGATAAATCACAAATGAGATCTCTCAACTAGATCAACAATGCATTAAGTCAACCTCAAGTTATGTTCTCATTTTATGTTATAAGAGCATATATGTGAATTTCCCCTAATTGAAAGATTGAAAAAGTGAAGTTGATGATCAGGAAAAAGGAAGGAATTTAGCATGTTAATAATCCACTTTGTGTTTTGATGCTAGATAAAGTAGAAGAGTAGGAGCATGATCAAAGCAAAACTAAAAGGATGAATCTTAAATAAAACCATGAAGAATGGATAACTTGAAAGACCAAGCCCAGTTTATTCAACCAAGATCCTTAAAGCTCATGAAATGAAGATCTGCATTCAATTTGAGCTATTTTGTTAATGACCAACCTTGGAAGATCATGAAACATGCTTCATTCATTTTGCTTCACTTTATTTCATAAGGCAACCCTTGTGTAGCTTTGCTTCACTTTCTATGTATTTGTTGAGGGAGATAGACATGTGCAAACTTAGGAGCTAAAACAATCACATTGCGATTTGTCAAAGGTAAGCTTTTCTTTTATCAATCTAAATGAATCTATCTCTCCATAAATGTGTCCATGCCTCCTAGGAAAAAATAAATAAATGAAAAAAAATTAAAAGATTTCATTCCATCATTTGTTTGATTCAATTCCAATAAAAGGGCTATGGTTAGCCTATGGATGCATCTCATGCTTATCTTTCTCTATCGAGACTAAATGAATGTGTTCTATTAATTATATTAATGTTAAACAAGTGTGCTCCCATAACTAAATGAGATTAACTACCTAGATGAATCTCTCCATTAATCTCAATGTAGATGACTTTTACACCAATTATGGATTACAATGTAAGAAAATTAGAGTGTGTAGTTTTCAAAACTATATCGAAAGGCCTTAACATGATCACCATAAAGGATAGGAAAATAAACATGATGTCTAGTGGAGCTATTCCAAGCCCTTTCACAAATTTTTCATGTAAAGGAATGCAACAACAACTTAAATACCATCGGCCTACAATGGCAGCATCTAATAACCCAAACGAGGCAATTTCACTGAAATTGTTGTATTTCCAGAGTAGCAACTACTGAATTGATGGGTATTCCCATTGTAACAACCTAGCAAAAGTCATCCCTTGCTATTTTTAATCACTTCCAATTAACATAACATATCTAGGTTCTTAAATATTAGTGACAAGTTAAGACAGCCTCCTTTGGGGCTTTTGGGGTTGGGGGATGGAGGCGATAGGAGGCGACAGCGACTGTGCGACAAATGAAGTGAATGAGAGCACCCCTACATGGATTTGAGTGCTATCTAGATCATGAATTTCGAGAATACTAATCTGCACATGCTTGGTTGAATGGGATGAATTATGGATTAAAAAAAGAGGAAATTAGTAGAATGTGCATTGTGAGGTGATGAGGAAGAACAACAAATTAAAGTGACAAGGTGAAAACACACCTCTGATCTAAATTGATTGGAGGGGGTGAAATCGATCTAAGCTAACTCTACTCCTAAATCTAATAGTCAATCCATGAGATCACTAAATAATTCTACTCCTAACTAATCTAGAAAGCAGTAGATCTACCTAGAAAGTAGTAAAACCTAATCTAACAGGAAGAATGGGACCTATGGATTAACAGCTGGTGACTGAAGAGGAAGAACAGAGGGAGGATCTCTAGCGAGTGAAGAGCCTGCTAGTGAATCTCCTGGGACGTCCTCAGACTAACATAATCCTTAGCAACGTGGAGGAATGGAAGAAGAAGAACTCCACCTCTGTCACTGATGGAGTTTAGTGAAATGGCAAGAAGAAGCTGGAAAGGAAGAAAGATCAGCTCGAGAGGTGTAGGAAGGGGCTGATGAAGGCTACGCGAGCACTAAGTAGGTGGTTAAGTAGGTCTTGAGTGAATCCAATGGCCGCTAAGGTGAGATTAATCCCCAAGGGCTTCAACAGTGGATGAGAGAGGAGAAGAGTGTAGGAAGGAAATGGATGAATCTCCACCCCTAGATTAGATCTAGGTGGGGTGGCGATGCTTTGCGCAAGGGCAGGCAGAGATTGGATGAAGATCAGTCGTTGGATCGATGGGACCGTGGATGGATGGCAGCTGTAGCTCATGTTTTTCATGAGCTATAGTGCACACAGATGAACTCAGGCATAAGGGAAATTTGTACAAAGAGCCCAGTTAAGTGAAGCGGTAGACATTTTGCAATAAGGACCATAAGTGGCAGAAATGAATACAGAATGACCCCTGGACACTTGCAGAAAGGTCCTTGTGGGTTTGCAAAAAGGTCCTTGAAGATTTTAAGTTAAAGAAAATGTGAATGACTGAGGACCTAAATGTAATGTGATGGTTTCATGGTCCTATTGATGTTCAAATGCAATGGAATTTTTATAATAGCTTAATTGAACATATTAGAAGTTAATTCAACCCTTGATTTGTACTTTTGAGCTCAAGAATGTGTTCAATTGGTAATTGGATCATTAGTTTACATTTGTGAATAGAATATCTCATTAATTAACCTAATTATGCATTTTTAGCCCAAATTTAGTGTTTTAGGTCATTTTCATTGATTCCTACACTTAACCCATTTATAGTGTTAATAAGATAGTGTTTAACCTAGTTTCTAGCTTAACCTTGACATTTTAGTTATGATGAGCCACACGTCATCAACTACCCTTTTGAAAGATAGAATGAAATAACCTTCCAATCATGTTGTCCACTGAGGATATTGATTGCATCTTTTCTTAGGAGCCCACCAGAGACTTCACCAACTCTCCTCTTACCCATTTCTTACTCTCTCGTAACCTTGATTCATTGTCGCCCATCCTCCTATGAATCCACTCACATTTATCTCCTAGGGTCACTGACATTTGTCCAAATTATTACTTGCTTTCCCTATCCCCTTATGTCATATTTGTTTCCTTGTAAGTTATCTCCCTATCAAATTCCTTTAAAATTTTAAACATGCTTTGCATTCTCCTTTTTTAAAGGAATTTCATTTGGGTTTGCCAGCTGAAGTGTTGAATCCTAGTTTTGATTTTTCACCTAGATTCTTTATGATAGACAATGAGTTGAGTTCATTGGATTTTCAAGAATCCTTTAATGATTTATCTCGCTGAAGTCCTAAGTTCACTTATATTCATGATGCATGGATATTTGACTGTAGATAATGGAACACCCTAGTGCACAAAATAGGTATATGATAAGAATCCCATTGCATTACAAGAAATCACAATCAAGTCTTAAAATTTGTAATCGAACTATGGTGAGTGATAGGTCCACTTAAGTGGGATAAATTAGAGCCTAAGTGCATTATCATTGAAATAAGAATTTAATTTAGAGTATGCATTACATAGACAAAATTATGTAAGCTTTAGAATTATCATTTCATGCATTGCATCATTATAGAAGGTACAAATTGGAAGGAATCATACTCAATTTGGAATGCTAGATATTTAATTTGTCACTTATAAGAAAGGAAAGAGTTCTCCACTTCCCATCTCCAATTTTGGGAAGGAGTGGACTCTATCCTAATTAGAAGATTCCCCATGGGAGAGTTTGGAAATCACACACAAAAAGGAAAGAAAGAAAGAAAAAGAAAACAAACCTTCCTTATTTCTCTCTCCCTCAAGAATCTCTCTCTCCCTCAAATCTCTCCCCTCTTTGATGACTCTCTTTCTCTCTTCGACTCTTTCCTTCTCTGATTCTCTCTCTTTCAATCTATATATGTGCAGGAAAGTTAAGGCAGAACGAACATCCCTCCATGAGAGGTTCTTCCTCTCCATCATCTTCCTCCACGAGGAGGAGACCTCTCAACTCTACCACCATGACTCCACGACCACTGCCACGACCACCACCGTGTCTCACCCCCAACGTTCATCACCGCATCTCGCCCACGACGTCGACAACGAACCACCACCGTGCTCCACTTCATCCTCGATGAGTGTGTTGACAACATGCTCCTCGACACCACGTTCGCGATTGCATCTACGGCATCATCACCTCGTCTCACCCACGACCATGATGATGATCACCACTAAGTCTTGCCTCTAACAACAACCACGACACCGCCACCACGCTTCATCTTCGCCACTGTGCCCCATCTCGCTCATTTAAGACGTCCGAGAACCTTCCCGGATGTTCAAAGCCCCTGCACCTCTCCTTCCTTCAGACAACTAAGCAGCCTCAACCAATGCCTTCTCAACAGAACTGCACCTCCAGTAGCCATGCACAAGCACCACCACCTTTGCGTGCACTCGCGAGCACCCTCTAGCAACCACACACAGCACCAACCTCCCCTGTGCACCTAACCATCATCGGCACCACCATTGAGTGCACCTCCTCCTCGCGCGTCTAGTGCACCCTTGCGTGCACCCTCCTCATGTGCACATACACCGCCACCCACAGCAACAGCAGCAGCTGGCCTCCCGATCCTCTTCTTCTCCGTCAACAAGGAGGAGGAATCCAACAACCACTGTCGTTCCTCTACATGCAACCACCACCATGGACCTCCATTCTCCACGTCGTCACCTTCGTTGAGCTCGCCTCAACTCCACGAGACTAGCCATACCCTCGATCGTGCCATCTGCAACCCTGTGCAAGCACAGAGCCACTCCCACAACCTACGGCATCCTTCTCTTCGGCGACCGCCGCCTGCCACCATTCAACGTGCCATCACTGCCCACACATATCCCTCGTTGTGGCCAACCTTCTCCAAGCTTTTGGCGGTCCGCTATCACCTCTCGTCCACGCATGCATGAATGGAAGAAAAGCTCTCTTTTGGGTTTGATTTTTATTTACATTTGCATGCCATTGATGAGATGTGGAATTTTTGATTTTTTGATTATTATATTGAGGTGAATTTGTAGAGATGCATTTATGTTTTCTCGTATTCACTTGACTCCTGTTATGCACATCATTCGACATTGGATTTGGATTCAAATTTACACAATTCCTCTTTAGTACTGCGCAATTGGACATTACATGAGATGCCACTGCTGGTCACATATTTATTGAAGATTTTACTGAGGAAAAATTGTGAATATAACCTTACATTCTTAAATTATTGTGTGTCTTCCTCCTTTCGTCGCATTTCGCAGTGAATTTGAGCACGGATCTTGCATTCGATTGGACGAATACAAGGAAAAATTATTCATGAATTTATTGATCTGTTCCTCCCTGTGGATACGACCTAATCCACTGTGGTTAGTTTTACTGATGATTAGTTTTGTTTGGGATTTTTCCACTACAATTTACACATTAGAACAACATATTTTCTGACATTATATTTTTGCTAAGAGAAAAACTTCCCGTTAAGTGAGTCCAAGTCATCCAAGGGAGGCAAGGATTGTGTTCTCTTATGCTTTTATGTCCATTTTTTTTGGTTTTTATCTTTTATTGATTTTTTTCATTTCAATAGATGAAAGAGAGGAGTGTTATGGATTATACTAAACCCAAAATTAAAACATGCTAGAATTTGGAGTCTAGGTCTTATCTTAGGAAGGCTTTTAGGTAGGTTGTTTCCTAACTAATCCTAAGTGTGCGTGAATTTTGTTTGGATTTTTTTAAGGTATTTCACTATTTTTTTGGAATTGTTTTTGGAAGTCAAGGCTGACTAGCTATTTTGACCCCTGTGTAATGTGTGTGCCTAACCTAGATATAAAGATATTCTAAATTTTCATAATTTTTCCTAAGGTGGATGACTAAGTAAGAAAATTGCTACAAATAATTTTATAACAATCCAAGGTATATAGAATTTCCAAAAAATCCAGTAGTATTGAAAAATTAGATTCAATTTTGCACATGACCCACAAACAGTATGCAAATTTTATAAAATTATAGAAACTTATTTTTTGAGACAATTTTGCAAAAGTGTTTCCTACTAGTATCCTAATCTACTGGTAAAGTTTGATGATTTTGAAAGGTGTGGATTTCGATGGATGATTTTTGAAAGATGGGAAAGCAAATTAGTGCGGTAACAGTGAGTGTAAGATTTGTGGAAAATACATACAACACAACACTAGTTTTTGGATATTAGATCTTTTATTTTTTTTGGTGTTTTTGATATAATGAAGCAAGTAAAGCAACTAACAACTGAAGCAAATATGCAGAGGAGAAAATCAAACAAACATGCATATCATTGCAAATAAGAAGAAAGTTTTTACAACTACAAAATAAAACACAAAAGAAGAAATACAAAAGAGAAGAAGAAGTAGAGAACAAGTTGTCGATGGGGGCTTGCAATGGTGATGCAGAATGCAACCAAGGACCCCCAGAAATAAAGGAATGCTTGGAGGTGCTTGAAGATTATGAAGATAAAGAAGAGGAAGTTGGAGGTGGAAGAGTGGGAGTAGAAGGTGGAGGTTAGGGAAGATATACCTAGGGAGAAGGGAACCTAAGCAACTAAGGGACCTAAGAGGCTAGCTAGAAGGTGAAGGAAGGATGTGGGAGAGGTGGATGTCGGAATTGGAGTGGTGGGGGGTAGAGTTGGTAGCTTGGAGACGAGGGGAGGGGGGTGGCTTGTAGGAGGGGATAGGGTTTTGGATATTTTAGGTGGCAATGGTGTTGTGGAAGGTGAGTAGGCATCAATGTGGAGGAGAGGTGGAAGGTGAGGATGGCTAGTGATATGGTAGAGGCTTTAGGTGAAATTTTAGGAGAGGATAGGGGTGTCTCGTTGTTTAAACGAAATCGTCATTATGTAAAAGATGCATCGTAGTATAGGATAAAATTGCTCAAGTCATTTAAATTTATAACTCAGAATCAATGAAGAGTCCGAGGATAAACACATGGAGCAAATAATGGCAATTCAATCTCACTAATCACAATTTAATTAGAAATATAAGCAAATATGATCAAAGTTTCATTCAGAACTACTCAAAATGATGTATATATGAAATTTAGTAGCAAAATGTAATAAGAATGGGTTAAATTGGTGATTTGAATCACCAATTAACCCTTTGAAGTTTAGCTCAAATATATCAATAGTAATTCTCAACCAATATCTCAATAGTATTCAGAACCAAGACACCAGTAGAGGTCAAACGAATGCACAAGGCTTCAGACACCTTCAGTGCTCAAGGCTTAGCTCAGCTTCAACAGAAGAGAGGGAAAGGCCTCTTCTTCCTCCTTCCTCCTTCGTGCCTCACAGGAGAGAGAGGAAACCATAGCACAACATAGCTTAGAGGCCAAGGCCTCCACAAATCGCTAAGTGTAGAGAGAGCACAACAGAGGGAAAAACCCCCCCTCTCTCTTTCCTTCCTCCTCTTCTTTCTCTCAGGAACCCAGGTTTAGCCAGGTAATCTGGCAGGTAACCGTTCGTGAACATGACCAGGCTTGTGGGCATGGGTTGCAAGTAAGGAGTGCTCAATTGGGTTAAGCGAGTCGTGAGGTGTATGGGGACTCGACCCTTGTGTCTTGGGCGAGGGGTCAGGTGCACAAAACACCTTTATGCTGCACAAATAGCTACTACATCCTCGATGTGGGACTATCTGCCCCACGATCTTCGTTGCGCTCAGCTGTAGGATGATGGCTTCGATTGGAGCAATAGCTATAGATGAAGATGCCAATTGAGGGCCTGGAACGAAGCCTGGGAGTCGGTCGCAGCACCTGGGAGTGAAATCTGGAGGAGTCGTGGAGAGAGGACTGAAGGCATGGATGGAGAAATCACTGGCGGTGACGGAGGTCCGGCTGGTACCTAAAACGCAAAATACGACCTCGTGGCCACGTCAGATAAGCTCAGAAGAACCGCCATGGAGTGGTGAGTGCTTTGGTGGGTGCGGTGTGGTGTGTGTGAGCATGAGGAGGTCTAACGACCTCAAGACAAAGGTGCGGAGGTGCTTGTGTTGTGGGGAGTCTGTGAGTGAGAAATCCCCTCAAATACTTGAGGGGTTTTGGTCAATGAAGTACGACAAAAGTTTCTGGACCAATGGGAGGTGTTTTGGTGGAGTGTAGTGGATTTGCGAGGTCACTAGAGGTACACTAGAGACGAGGGAGACGAACTGGAGATCGTCGGAGGTACGCCGAAGATGGCTCCGGGAGATGGAATGACGATGTATGAAGGGGTAGAGAGCCCCTTGTAGGTATGGCAAGGTGCGGAGGAACATAGGGAGGATGAACCTGCTGCCTATTGGTGAGACCACAATTGTGGGCTAAGTAAATGCTTAAATGCCTAATTACTCAATTAATATTTGCATATACATAGCATACTTGAATATATAAATAAATTAATTTATAAATAAGGGCTTGCATGCATATTTATACATTCCATTATAGTAACATGCATTTCATGCATTATTTGAGATAAATTGTATAAATAACCCAATTTGTTTCTTCCTTCCCGCAGAATGCACAACTCCTTCCCAACTCAACGCATCACGAGCGCACCTCTTCGTGCTCCCACCAGCGGCCAACAGTACACTCGTGCCAATCCAAGGTGATCGTGCATCCCACAACCTCGCAACAACAATCTCTCCAAATAGCCCCATCGCCAAGACTGTTGGAGAGGATCTCGACAGAAGAAACAAACTAAGAAGCATTTAAAAAGAGGCACAACCATCCTCTCAAGGGGGGCTCTCCCATCCTCTCCACCATGAAACAGAAGGGCACTGTGGAGATCTGCTTGCACCATGATTTGAAGCGTCCCCTCACCACACACAGCCATGCCCGCATGCAGCCTCCTCGCGCTCGCCCCCTTCCACAGCCGGTCCTTTCTCTTCTTCTTCCTTTGCTTCCATCAACCCGCCTGCAACCAAACCGAAGGAACCCACCACAGCCCCGTAGCCAACCACCTCACGGTCACACCTCTCGCCAGCCATGCCCATGTGCAGCTATGCCCTTACGCGAAGTAGCAGCTCCACGCGTAGCCACGCCCTCGTACGTGTGTAACACCTCCATGCGCAGCAACCACCTGTGTGCGGCTGCAGTCCCTGCCACTCCTCTCCGCTGCCACCTGCCATCCGACCAGCTACCACCAGCTATCTCCTGACTCACCGCCATCGTCTATGAGATCCTCTCCTCCGGTGGAACTCCTCCACCCAAGCAAACTACCGGTGATGCCTCCTCCAATGTGTGGCGAAGAGAGAGGAAGTTTCCTCTATTTTAGTGTGAACTAAAATTTACATTTTTTTCCATTGTCGACTTGATATTTGGATTATTTATTCAGGTGAATTTGCATGGATGCACTTACAATTTCGTGAATTGGCTTAACTTATGTTATGCGCATCATTTAACATTGAAATTGGATTCAGATTTGCATTCAATTCAAAATTACATGATATGCCACTACACATGCATCATCTACATATTTTTGGGAGCTTGATTTCTGATGTAGAATTTACATAAATAGTCCATAACTTCTCATGAAATTGCAAGTTCCATTTAGAGCAGCATATTCATTGAATTGATTTTGCGAATGTGTCTGCGAACATGATGGCTCTCTACTTGTGAATTTATTGGATCTATTCCTCCCTGTGGATATGACCTAATCCTAGTGGTTAGAAATATTTTATGCGTTGATCAAGAGATTTTCCACCACCTTTTGTGATACAACTAATTATCTTAATATTAATTTTTGAAAGTGAAATTCTCTCTACCAAATGGTGCCATTGCCGGGGAGGTAATCGACGCAATAAATTCTCCTGACTTTATTTCTGATTATTTTGAGCTGTGCATTTATCTAATCATTCCTTATCTTTACTGTGCGAGGAATCTGACGAGGCAACAGGCATAGCTGAGAGATGACGTCTACCTTGAGCGACGTCTATACGCAGAGATAATTGCAGGAGCTTGTGGGCCTTGATCCCACATGTGTGGAGATGCATGGAGGACCATCTAGGAGGATTTTTCCTCTTAGACTTCTGATTTAGAATTTTAGAATAGACTCTTTAGGATTAGCCTAGTTATTTGTTTTCTCACCCTTGTACCATGGGTTTAGTTTTTTGGGGAGTGTCCCCGATTCTTCAGATTCTAGGATCATTCTATGGTAGTTAGATTTTTTGATTGCACATTTATTTTTACAAAAGAAAAGGAAAATAAATCCAAACTACCTGCTAGAAGCTGCATATCCATAGGACGATCATTTAGGATTACTTGAGCAGCATCTAGATTTTCTTACTGCATTGCATCCATTTTTACATAGAAGAGTGCGGGAGCAAGGTACAAATTTCTTATCTTACTGCATCAGTTATCTGCACACACATTGCATCTAAACATAATTAAAGAATACCACTTCAACTAATTTGAAAAGATTAATCAAGTGCTCACATTGCTTCTCGAAAAGAAAGTAAAATATATAGGAAGTGTTTGAATAAATTGATTGCGTTTTTCAAAAGCAAAATTACTTTTCGCGGTGGATGCACACTTCCTGCGTTGAGCACGCACTATAGGCACTGGACTAGGACTTAGACCCTTAAGGCTATAGGCATCGATCTCTTTATCGGTGCAAACCCTCCTATCTCGCTTTGAAACGATGGTATTAACTTTTGCCCGAGTGACTTGATACTCTGAGGGGGACACCCCTTAATGGAATTCAGGGGTAGTTAAGAGGCACCGCTAATGCAACGCCTCAAAGGAAGGGTTCACCCTACTTGCATCCCTTGGTTCCATCCTTGGAGTATCTTTTTACTTGAGCATCTGAGAATATCATTGTAGCAAAGTGTACATTTTTAGGGCACTCGAAGGTCAATTTAGGGTGCATAATTGTTTGACAACTTGATTGATCACCCAAACAGGACTAAAAGTAACATCAACCTTCTTAACAGTCATTGACCAAAAATTTCAAGTACCTCATTTCTCTTATACCACTTACGTGGAAACGGAGAAAAACTAGCTTGACTATATTTGGCCAAGCTGAAGAGTTGGAAGAGGCCTTAAAGAACTTTAAATTAACAAAAGACCTCTTGCCTTGTGTTTGCTTGGTGTATGCTTGGTAGGCACTCTCCTAGAAGTAGTCTTCTCTTCAACCCCGAGCCTGAGAGAATTATAAGGAAAGCTAACCAAGAAAGAAGAAAAATGGCTAAAGAGAGATAGGAAGAAGAGATTAGGGTTGGTGAAAATCAGAGAACTTTGAGAGACTATTTCCTCCCTACAACCCACCAAGCCCTACCTATCCGAAGACCTAGAGTGGATAACCCATATGAAATCAAGAGCAGCACCATATCTTTGCTCCCATCTTTTTATGGTACTGCTAGGGAGGATCCCTACAGGCATCTTGAGGAATTCACCGAGGTCTGTTCCACGGTGAAGCTTCAGGGCTTTACTGATGAAGCCCTATGAGGACTCTATTTCCATTCTCCTTAAAGGATAAGGCCAAGCACTGGTATCATACCCTTGATGCAAGGGTAAATGATTAGGCCACCCTTAAGGGAGAATTCTTGAAAAGGTATTTTCCTATGAGTAAGACCAACCATTACAGAAGAGAGATTATGGGTTTTACTCAATAGGAAGGGGAGCAATTTCATGAGACTTGGGAGCAATTTAATGACCTTCTTAGGTTATGCCCCCACCATCAGGTGCCAAGATGGCAGTTAGTCGAAAGGTTCTATAACGGATTATCTGAAAGGCATAGGCAAACCATTGATGTAGCCTGTGCAGGAACCTTCATGACCAAAATTGAGGTTGAAGCCTGGGCATTATTTGAATCATTAGGTGACAACTCCACACATGCGCCCTCTGCCTATCAAGAAAGAAAACCATCAATCTTGTAGAGAAAGATAGAGGCCCATGAAGCCAGGGCTACTAAGGATTTGGCTTATCAGATTCAATTATTAAACAAAAACCTTGATAGGCTTTTAACAAACCCTAACATGAACCCGCAAGCAGCATCTACTTTTCAGGCTTCAAGTAAATGCTCCATTTGCCAAAGCACAACGTACGCCACTGCGGAATGCCACCAGGCGAATCAATTCCCTGAGTTGATTCAGGCCAACCTGAACATGGCCCAAGGTTTCCACCCACCTCCTCGTAATAACCCATATTCTAATACCTATAATCTGGGGTGACGAAACCATCCAAACTTCTCATGGAAGCAAGGTGATGCTTCTAACTCAAGGAATACAAGACCCCTACCTCCCCAACCAATATACCAGCCATCCTATGAAAACCCTCCTCAAAATAAGCCCTCTGAGATGGATGAACTTAAAGCCATGATGAAAGTGATGCAAGAGCATCAAAATATGGTCATCCAGTCTAAGAATAAGATGATTACTGATATGCAATCCCAAATTGGTCATCTTACTGAGGCAGTTAGGTAGCGTGATCTGGAGAAGTTGCCTAGCTCTTCTTCTGAGGAGAACCTAAAGGGCAAGGGGGTCATATTCAGGGAGCACGCCCAAGCTGTGACCGTGCTGAGTGGAAAGAAAATTGACAAGCCTGATAACACTCCTACGGTTACATCTCAAAATTCCCCTCCTACACCCAACCTGACTTCCATCTCCACAGAGGAAGAGCCACACTGCTCTCCCTTGCTTGAAATCAGCCATAATGAGGATGTCGTCATTCCTCCACCCCTTTCTCTCCATGATGACCCCTCTACCCAGAAGCCGAGGGTGCCCTATCCATAGCGCCTATCTACTCCTGGGGAATCTTCTGTTGGCTCGTTTAGAGCCAAGGATAGGACGAAGGATGTTATGGACACTTTTAGGCAAGTTCAGATCAACGTGCCTCTGTTGGAAGCTATCAAACAGATCCCGTCATATGCCAAGTTTCTTAAGGACCTATGCACCCAGAAGCACTAATCTAGGAGACAGGTCCAAGCTAAGGTCATCCTGCCTGACCATGTCAGCTCGGTTCTCCAACATGGAACACCCCCCAAAATGAAAGACCCTGGGGCTTCGTATATTTCAGTGGTTATAGGTAACCAACACATTGATGAAGCTCTGCTCAATCTGGGGGCGGGGGTGAACATTTTACCGAGCTCTGTCTATGACCTTTTGGTGGGAGGTGAGTTAAAACCCAGTCCAGCCATCCTCCAGGTCACAGACAGATCACTTTAGACACCATAGGGATTACTAGAAGATGTCCTAGTAAGAGTGGACTTTTTCTTCCTTGTTGACTTTTTTGGTTCTAGATACTAACCCATCTAATAAGCCCACAAAGTTGTCCATTATTCTGGGACGCCCCTTCTTGGCCACTACCAACGCCTCTATCAATTGTAAATCAGGGGCACTTAAAATGGGCTTTGGGAACAAGAAGATCTGGTTGAATGTTTTTGATGCTTACAAGCAATCCGGATTTGAAGATTATTCTCAGATTGAGGTTATTGATGAAATAATTGAGGAGACTACTCCAACACTACTATGTAGAGATCCCCTTCAAAAGGTCATATCTAAGGACCATCCTCCGATTATTAAAGAAACTGAAAGGGAAATACCTAAATTGGAAGAGTTGCTGGGGATACACACAGAGTCTCTAACCCCACCCTAGACCGTGAAGGTAGATCCGCTACCTGAGGCGAGGACATCTCAACTTAAACCCTCAATCGAAAAGGCTCCTGAGTTAGAGCTAAAACCCCTCCCGAGCACATTGAAGTATGCTTTCCTTGGCCCTAATGACACACTCCCCGTTATTATCTCATCTGCAATATTTGAATCGCAAGAGGGAGCTTTACTTGAGTTCTTACAAAGGCACAAGGAAGCAATTGCTTGGTCAATTGCTGATATTAAGGGTGTTGATCCCTCCCTTTGCATGCATCATATATTGATAAATACCAGTTTATCATCATCCTTATGCATTAAAACAAACCTAACTCTTAGGATTTTACTCCGTAAACGGGTTTTTGGGCTACATTTAGGCATAAATTAGGTTAGGCATGCATTACATTTTTTGTTGCCTTTTTAATATGTTTTTGTGAGTGTTAGGGATGTACAGATATACAGATCCCTAAAATCCTAACACTCAAGAAGGCAAATGGTGAAGGAGAAGCCCAGACTAGCTGGAACTCAGCTTGATCCAGCTCAACTCAGCTTGATCCAGCTCACCTCAGCTAGAACCTAGCTCACTTGAACTAGGGTTAGCTCATCCCAACTCCATTCAGCTAATCTCAGCTGAATGTCAGCTCAAGAGAGTTCATCTTAGCTCACCCTAGCTCAAGTCAGCTCAGATCCAGCTCAACTTAGCTGAGTCTAGTTCATCTCAGCTCCCACTAGTCCACAGGGATCTCTATCTAGCTCAGCTGAGTTGACGGGAGTTCACCCCAGCTCAGACCCAGCTACATCCAGCTCCACTCAGCTCCAGCCAGCTGAAGAAGAACTCATCTCAGCACAGGAAGCTCAAGTCCAGCTCCTGGGGACTCAGCTTATCCCAACTCAGTTGAGCTAAGCTACCTTAGCTGCCTCAACCAGCTTGATCCTCCCCGGGAGCACCAGACCCAGCTCACCTTAGCTCATTGTGGTATAAGTCAGCTCACTTTAGCTTGGCTTAGCAGCTAGCAAAGAACTAGCAAGCTAAGCCAGCTAGACTAGCTCCATGCCAGCCTCTTCAGCAGCAGCCAGCTCCAGTTCCAACTCCAGACTTCTCCTCCTTAGCTCCTCTCTTCAAACCCTAGCTTCAATACCTCATCCTCTACTCTATAGCTAGCTAAGCTAGCTTAGCTTAGCTTAGCTTAGCTAGCACCCAACTCCTTGGCCATCCACCACCTTCAACTCAACCCAAGCTAGCTCCATCAACTAATCTCACCTAAGCTAGCAATCCTACTCCAAGTTGGTGCCACCACCATCACACTCCTTCACCCCATCACCACTACCAAAAGCCACCTATTTTCCCTCCAAAATAACCTTCTAGAACCCTCCCCTTTTGGCGCCAACTTTCCCTCCAAAAATTCCCTTCATCTCCACCATACACCTCTCCTTAAATCCATCTCCACCATCCACCTAACCCCCCTTCTAGAAGACCCTAGGATGGCGCCAAAATGGTGGTATCTCTCCACCACCAAAAGCTACCAACGCCACCATAACCACCCCCTTAACACCCGTTGAGTTGGCGCCAATTTCCCTTAGCCTTAGGATCCCCAACCACCTCCATCTCTCCATCTTAGCCCTCCATTCCAAGAGTCATCTTAGCCCCCTTCCTACTCTATATAAACCCGCCACCTACCACCATTTTAGAGCATCCTCCCTTAGTATATTTTGCTACCTAAACCACCTATACCTACGGCCAAGAAGAAGGAGTAGAGAAGGAGATTAAAAGGGCACATCACCAGCCCTTTTGGTGCCTTCTTCTCCCCACTCTCTTCAACTTAGGGTACGCCAAGGAGGAGGACTCTTCCACTTCAAGGAGGATGGCCAAGAAAGGGAGAAGGAATTAGGGTGGATGACCACCCTTGGAGAGAAGCTTAGGGCACTCCCCCTTAGGGCTTGCATTGGAGGACATCACCTTGGCAGAGCACAGCAAGGAAGGAGTTGAAGGATTCTTTTCAAGATTGGGAGCCACCAACCTTGGAGCAAGAAGCCCTCTTCTTCACCATCTATATAGAGGATTTGTGTTTGCTTTTCTTTATTTTGATTTTTCTAGTAGTAGAAGCATTCCTCTACTAGGTTTTTTTTAAAACACTTTTCATCAATATAGTTGCCTTCTTTGCAATTTTCTATTTTGCATTTCTACTTGCTTTGTTTTTAGCATTCTTCACTCCCTCTCCCCAATTATTCTAGGCCTCCACTTGCCTAGAGTGAGCTTAGGGAGAGGCTCTACTTGCCACTTAGAAGTAGTATTTTAAATTGAAGTGTAAATCACCTTCCCGCCACCATTTCTCATGTTGTCTTAATTTAAAACAAAAAAATGATATATTGAAAAATACCAAACAGAAAGTTGAGATTTGTATTCCAAGCAAGAGAAGCACTTTTGCAAACATTTGGCCTCCTTGGACGACCTTAGATACTCCCCTATCTAGGTTTATAAATTTAAAAGTGTTTGCGAATTCGCGTGTTACAACGACGTTAAAAACCCACTTTTACAAAACACGCGTATTTCGTTACCACTTTTTGACGCCGTTGCTGGGGAGGCACGGCTTTGCATTAATTAATTTCCTCTTGCTTGAAGTGGATCTCATCCCCTTCTCTTTCTTTCTTTTGTGTGTGAAGGAATTACAGCGGGAAGGCGGGAATCTGGAAGTGAGAGCTCAAAGATCCTTTTCTTCCCATGAAATTCTGGTTGGTTCCCCTTTCTTGTCACATTTAGGCTAAAAGACTACCAAAAAATATTAAACTTGGCTTTCAGGACCATAAACAATTTAATTAAGTGGAGTGGTGCCCATATAAAATCCATTATTTGCTTGAATGCTTCTTTAACACCAGTCCATTGCAAGTATTGGTGTTCTATTTTTCGGGTCCAGATTTCTATTCGGACTTGAAAAATCGATTACTAACACCACAGGCCTCCTAAAATCATAAAATTTTATACAGTGATTTCCAATTAAGTTAGGAACATCTGTTACAAATTTCAAATCAATTAGATTTGTATTTAATTTTTAAAAATTCTTGGACTGCAGAGGGGTCACACCCTCTAATCTTCCTATTTTGCTACTATCCACGAATTTTTTGAATTTTTATACTAATCCAATTTTTGTGAAATTTATCTTTCTGGAAACCTTGTGAAATTTTACAAATCATATAAAATCACAAAAATTTTCTGAGGTCAGTGGTAATACTGAAAAGTCCAAAATACCCACAAGTATCATTTCTGGACTTTAACACCAATACAATTAAAAATTCAAAACAATTATCAAAAAAGTTCCTAAAATCTTACAAAAATATTTTCTAGAATTCTTGTTTGATTTCACTCAAGGTAGTGGTGTTGGTTGCATTGATTGGACCACTATCTATTCAGAAAGCCTAAAAATAACTCATTGGTAGTTAAATTTCTATCTTAGGGATAATTGGCTTAGGGATTCTTTCTTTCTCTTTAGAGATGCAATTTAAAGGAAATATACAATCACCCATACAACTTGTCTTTCCTTTGATTGTGAACTTTCAAACTTGTTTGAAAACTTAAAAATAAAAACCCTAAAACACATTTAATTAAATCAAATCCTAAAAGACAAATACAAAAAAAAAAATTTGTGACAACTTGATTTTCATTAGAGCCACTCTCCAATTCCTGCACACACACAAAAAAAATCAAAATAATAGGACAACATCCCAATAAATGCCCTCCACATTCTGTGTGCACTATGGCATCCTAGACTTAATTAAAATTTGTAGCAACTTGACCCCTAAGGCTTTATCAACTTAGGCTTGCTATTTAGGTCTTAAGTTTTCTTTAGTTAGTATCAATTCTGTCATTTATATCTGGTGTTCAGGCTGAGGGGCCGCGTCAAATGACTAGGCGCAGGTTTGTACAAGCACCTGGGGTTTTCCCTGGGAAATGTTTGGGCCCAAACCTCCCCTTAAGCAACTTGGCCAGATTTGTTGATAGAACGGGTATTCACTATTGACTACTTATTTCCTATATAGACCAAGTCTTAGGTCATTATTAGGGAGTCACATTTAAGTTAGGTCTAGTTTTGTTTGTTTGAATTGCACACTCTCTCTCATCTCTTTCTCTTCTCCTCCCCTCCCGTTCTTCCATTTTATGCACGGGCGACGGTCTCAAAATCCACACTTGGAAGGACCATTTGATTTCACCCCCCGCACAAAAAGACCACTTTTTCTGTCTTCTTCCCCTGAAAAAATGGAAACACAACAAAATAGGTCCACTGACCCTTCCACTTCCACCTCTAACCCCACCACTAACCCTAATTCTAACCCTTCCACCCAAAACCCATCCACCATTAACTTCCCACACTTGGAGCTCCCTAATCTTGAGTTGCCCCACACACAACATCAAGACCCCCTACCTAATCTTTTAAAATTGATGGCCGATCAGATTAATAAATTAAATTCCAATCAACAAACATTGACTAGGAACATTCAAAACCTAGCCAATCCAAGGCCAAACCCACCACCACGTCAGCAGCCTGTTGTTCCTCTAAAAGATTTCTATGATCCGTCTTATTATGAGGAACGACCAAGGGTGATCATACCAGAGGGGGACTTTGAGATCAAGCCTGCTGTCCTGAACCTAATTAAACACTTTCATGGCCTTCCTAGGGAAGACCCTTTCAGCCACCTTGAAGAGCTAACTCTTCTTGCACAAACAACCCGTTCCCGAAATGTGCAAGAAGATCTATGGCTGATGCGGCTTTTTCCATTATCTCTTAAAGATAAGGCTGCTTATTGGTTCAGGACCATTGGCCGACCCATCACAACGTGGCCTCAGCTCAAGAGTACCTTCCTCAAGAAATTCTTTCCCTTAGGTCGAACCAATTCCTTGCGAAGATCTATTATGACCTTTCACCAAAAATCTGGTGAAACTTTCCATGATTCTTGGGAAAGATTTCAAGATCTTTTAAGAAGTTGCCTGCACCACGAGATTCCGCTATGGCAGCTCGTGCAAATCTTCTATCATGGATTAGAAGATCAAATCCGACATTTTGTCGATGCCTCGTGTGGCAGCAACTTAAATAAAGATACTGAAAGTGCCTATGACCTGTTCGAAGAAATGAGTGAAAACTCATTTAATCAAGCTTCCATGAACGCATTTTGTAGAACCCAAAACCCGCAGTTCGGTGTTCATGAAATAGGCACTCAATCTATCCCTGTCACCCAAGACGATTTTCAATTGATCGCTCAAAAACTCTACCAGATGCATATTAATCAAAAGAAAATTAAGCAAAGACTGACCACATCAACTCAAGCTCCACACCCACATCTAACCCAACCTAACTTTCCACGAAGAGAAAATTTGCACAATCTCAACACTGCTCCTGCTTATTATTCTGAGGTTGCCCATGATTCATTGGGGAATTACAACTATCCTGATCTTAACCCCACTCAAAATATTTCTGCCATCCAGGAGCCCTTTAAAAATTTTTCCAATTGGAAAAATTACCCGAACTACTCCTGGAATAATCAAGTTTCCTCCCAACCATATCATTTTAACGGGTATGGGTCGAATCCAAACTTCCATCCTGGGCCATCCCAACAAGACATCAATGCCCAGATGATGCGAACCTTGCAGGACATGCAAACAAAAATGACGGAAGTAACCCGCACCATCACAAATCTGAACAATCAAATTGGGGTTACTCCCATGCAAAGACCTGTAGGGCATCTTCCGTCCCAACCCATGCCCAACCCTAATCACCAAGGAAACCATTATATAGGCAGAACTCCACACTATCTGAATCAGCCTCCTCCTAATCCACCACCTCAGCAGCCTCCCAGGTTTCTGCAATCACAGGCCCCCCCACCTCCTCCAAAAATAATCCAACTACACATGCAGTTACTTTGAGGAGTGGGAAAACCACCACTGATCTCGGGCCTTCACACAAACCTGGTGAAATACCTGTGCAAATTGACTCCCCACCTCCCCATCAGGAAGAAAAAGAAATACAAAAATCTCAAGACAAGATTCCTGTCCCTTTCCCACAAGCTCTCTACCCCACCACCAACAGAAAAAAGAAATCTGAGCCCACTATAGAAGAACTCATGGAGCTATTTGGGCAAGTTCATATCAATATTCCTCTCCTAGATGCCATCAATTATATACCTACCTATGCTAAATTTTTGAAGGAGATTTGTACTCCTAAAAGGCAGGCCAAAAATCTAGGACAGGTGCATCTTTCGGAGACAGTAAGCTCTGTCATACAGAGTAAGCTGTCTCCTAAGATGAAAGATCTGGGGGTGCCTTTAATTTCTGTAATTATTGATGACACTACATTTAATCGCGCCCTCCTTGATCTTGGTAACTCAGTTAATATTATTCCCATGAGTTTATTCGAAGAATTTCAGATCGGTGAATTAAAACCCGTCGAGGTTACCCTACAATTAGCCGATCGATCTACAATCAAACCTCGTGGGATTGTCGAGGATGTTTTAGTCAAGGTCCAGAATTGTGTCTTCCCTGCAGACTTTTTGGTTCTTGACATTGAGGCACCTGAATCATTACTAGACTCCCCAATAATCCTTGGACACCCTTTTTTGGCCACTGCAAAGGCAAATATCAATTGCCACACAGGAAAAATGGATATCACTTGTGCAGGCCAAACTCTCACTTTAGATATTTTCAAATCCTCCAGGAGATTCCATGATGATAACTTCTTTGAGGACTCAGATACTGAAATTTCCAATATGGTGGAGGAGACAATGTTAATAGATACCCTTACCAACCACAATTTTTTTGAGGACTCTAATTCAGAATCAGTGGTCGGCAAAATCTATGATCCGGAAACTTGTCTTGACCCCAAACTTATTCCTGATACCCCCCATAACCCACCCACTATTCACGCACCTAATTCTTCCACACTAACTTCCCCCAATCCTCACCATTCCTTCCCCGACTCCTTTCTTACGGACTTGCCACCAACCCCGCCTGAGTTTGGCATCCAACCTGATTTAAAACCATGGCTAGACTCGGGCTACACTTATCATTTTCCATCCAACTTTGATCTCGATATTATTTCTAACCAATTTTCTAGGGATCTAGAAGAAGACACCTTTTTTGCAGGCATCCAAGTGTCTAATTATCTACATGATTTTACGTCTTCCGTGCATACCTTCACGCTCGGCTGAATGGCGTAAAAGATAGCACTGGATGGGAGGTAACCCATCATTTTTTCTTGCTTTCCCTTTTTTTTCTTCTTTTTCCAGGTTTTGTTCCTCCTAAACTCGACGTTCTTCACTAAGGTGATCCCTTATCCCTCCTAATGCATGAGGACATGGCATATCTTAAGCCTGCGGGGTGTTTTTAAATTTGACGATCGATTTAGGATTTTCGAAACCTAAAAAAAAAATGCAATTTTCTTTAATTTATTTCCTGCTTGCATACCAAAAAAAATAAAATGTTGAAAACTTTTTGAGGAAAAATTTTGAAATCGGGACTAAGGTCGAAAAATTCACTTTTGGTACAATGGGATTTAATCTTTAACAAACTAAGGGTGAGGATATGGATCTGATCATTAGAATTCCAGGGTCTATTTTAGACTAGATCAGATATCATTCTATAAAATTCCACCTGAACTCATGATAGTTCAGGTGACTTGATCCAATTTTGTAATACGGAAAGTATTTGACTTAGTTTCTGATTCAAAAACTTGCGTGTCTTGAGAAACTTCTTGTGTCAATTTTCACACACAAGCCAACACCTAAAAACGATTAAAAATTTGAAAAAACTCCCTTGTTTGGACTTAGTGAAAGTCTGAAGCAGATCATTGGTTTGAGTTCCCACTGCCGAGGAGGAAACCACCTCCTTTGAGGACGTGATGTCAACATGTTACTGCCTCGGCGCTGCTCCATATCTATATTTCATATCTTTAGACGGAGTATTAAAGCGCATTTTAGCAGCTCAAGTGTCTTGGACAGTGCTCTACCTATAGCGTCGGAGCAAGAGCTTGAGTTTGCTTGGAGCACCTCTTTACACCGCATCGTGTTTTGAGGTTGTGAGCTCCTAGGTGGTGTCATGGACAGTGCTATCCCAAAGTACTGGCGCCAGAGCCCCCTCGAGGAATGGTAACGGGAATGATGATCCCGACACATCTGTTGTAAGACTAAGCTAAAAATAAGCATGGGGAAAAAAAAAGTAATAATAAATAAATTAACATGCCCTTATAAATGTTGGCTTTTCACAAGCACAGACACAAGGTTTTAAAAGATTTTGCAAGTTGCGAATTAGATTCATGAGCCAGAAAAATCCTAAAAACAAACATTTCAAGTCATCTGAATTAACAAGGGGTTAATTTGTGAATTTTCTGGAGGATATATTGATCCCGTTCTATCTAATGGTTGAATCCAAAAATAAATCCCGATGTTTAACTTTAACAAATCCTGTACCTCTTGTGTTTAGATCAACCAAGGTCCCTTAATCTTTTTCTCCTAAAAAGTTGAAAAAATTTGATTTCCCAAAAATTCCATTTTTCAAAAAATTTGAAGTTTTGCTAAGAGACTAGCAAAAGATAAGCATAGGGGTGTGATAAATGCTAGTTTATCATCATTCTTATGCATTAAAACAAACCTAGCTCTTAGGATTTTACTCTGTAAATGGGTTTTTGGGCTGCATTTAGGCATAAATTAGGTTAGGCATGCATTACATTTTTTGTTGTCTTTTTAATATGTTTTTGTGAGTGTTAGGGATGTACAGATATACAGATCCCTAAAACCCTAGCACTCAAGAAGGCAAATGGTGAAGGAGAAGCCTAGACTAGCTGGAACTCAGCTTGATCCAGCTCAACTCAACTTGATCCAACTCACCGCAGTTGGAACCTAGCTCACTTGAACTAGGGTTAGCTCATCCCAGCTCCATTCAGCTAATCTTAGCTGAATGGCAGCTAAAGAAAGTTCATCTTAGCTTACCCTAGCTCAAGTCAGCTCAGATCCAGCTCAACTTAGCTGAGTCTAGCTGATCTCAGCTCCCACTAGTCCATAGGGAGCTTTAGCTAGCTCAACTGAGTTGACGGGAGTTCACCCCAGCTCAGACCCAGCTACATCCAGCTCCAGCCAGCTGAAGAAGAACTCATCTCAGCTCAGGAAGCTCAAGTCCAGCTCCCGGGGACTCAGCTTATCCCAACTCAGTTGAGCTAAGCTACCTTAGCTGCCTCAACCAACTTGATCCTCCCTGGGAGCACCAGACCCAGCTCACCTTAGCTCATTGTGGTAGAAGCCAGCTCACTTTAGCTTGGCTTAGCAGCTAGCAAAGAACTAGCAAGCTAAGCCAGCTAGAGTAGCTCCATGCCAGCCTCTTCAGCAGCAGCCAGCTCTAGTTCCAACTCTAGACTTCTCCTCCTTAGCTCCTCTCTTCAAACCCTAGCTCCAATACCTCCTCCTCTACCCTATAGCTAGCTAAGCTAGCTTAGCTTAGGTTAGCTTAGCTTAGCTACCACCCAGCTCCTTGTCCATCCACCACCTTCAACTCAACCCTAGCTAGCTCCATCAACTATGTTCACCTAAGCTAGCTATCCTACTCCAAGTTGGCGCCACCACCATCACACCCCTTCACCCCATCACCACTACCAAAAGCCACCTATTTTCCCTCCAAAATAACCTTCTAGAACCCTCCCCTTTTGGCGCCAACTTTCCCTCCAAAAATTCCCTTCATCTCCACCATAGACCTCTCCTTAAATCCATCTCCACCATACACCTCTCCTTAAATCCATCTCCACCATCCACCTAACCCCCCTTCTAGAAGACCCTAGGATGGCGCCAAAATGGAGGTGTCTCTCCACCACCAAAAGCCACCAACACCACCATAACCACCCCTTTAACACCCGTTGAGTTGACGCCAATTGCCCTTAGCCTTAGGATCCCCAACCACCTCCATCTCTCCATCTTAGCCCTCCATTCCAAGAGTCACCTTAGCCCCCTTCCTACTCTATATAAACCCACCACCTACCACCATTTTAGAGCATCCTCCCTTAGTATATTTTGCTACCTAAACCACCTATACCTACAGCCAAGAAGAAGGAGTAGAGAAGGAGATTAAAAGGGCACATCACCAGCCCTTTTGGTGCCTTCTTCTCTCCACTCTCTTCAACTTAGGCCCTGCCAAGGAGGAGGACTCTTCCACTTCAAGGAGGATGGCCAGGCAAGGGAGAAGGACTTATGGTGGATGACCACCCTTGGAGAGAAGCTTAGGGCATGCCCCCTTAGGGCTTGCGTTGGAGGACATCACCTTGGCGGAGCACAGCAAGGAAGGAGTTGAAGGATTCTTTTCAAGATTGGGAGCCACCAACCTTGGAGCAAGAAGCCCTCTTCTTCACCATCTATCTAGAGGATTTGTGTTTACTTTTCTTTATTTTAATTTTTCTAGTAGTAGAAGCATTCCTCTCCTAGGTTTTTTTTAAGACACTTTTCATCAATATAGTTGCCTTCTTTGCAATTTTCTATTTTGCATTTCTACTTGCTTTGTTTTTAGCATTCTTCACTCCCTCTCCCTAATTATTCTAGGCCTCCACTTGCCTAGAGTGAGCTTAGGGAGAGGCTCTAGTTGCCACTTAGAAGTAGTATTTTAAATTGAAATGTAAATCACCTTCCCGCCACCATTTCGCATGTTGTCTTAATTTAAAACAAAAAAATGATATATTGAAAAATACCAAAAAGAAAGTTGAGATTTGTATTCTAAGCAAGCGAAGCACTTTTGCAACATTTGGCCTCCTTGGACGACCCTAGATACTCCCCTATCTAGGTTTATAAATTTAAAAGCGTATGCAAATTCGCATGTTACAACAACGTTAAAAATCCGCTTTTACAAATCACACATATTTCATTACCATGTATACACGGATGACTCTATGAAACCTTTCCGAGACATGCAAAGAAGTTTCAACCCCAATATGCAGGAGGTTCTTAAAAAGGAGATTATGAAATGGCTAGATGTAGGGATTATTTATCCCATTTCAGATAGTAAATGGGTCAATCATATTCATGTGATGCCCAAAAAGGCAGGAATCACTGTGGAAGAGAACAACCAAGGAGAGTTGGTAACTACTAGACCCTCAACTGGTTTGAGGGTCTACATTGATTACCTCAATTTGAACATGGCTACCTAGAAAGATCATTTCCCCTTACTATTTATTGATCATATTTTGGAACGACTGGCTGGGAATAAGTTCTTTTATTTTCTTGACGGGTACTCTGGGTATAATCAGATAGTCGTCTTTCCTGACGATTAGGAGCATACTACCTTCACGAGCCAGTATGGTACATTTGCGTTTCACCAAATGGCAGTCGGGTTATGTAATGCTCCTGCCACTTTCCAACGATGTATGATGGCTATCTTTTCTGCTATGATCAATGAGTTTGTTGAAATTTTCATGGATGACTTCTTCATTTACGGCTCATTGTTTGACCTATGCCTTTCTCACCTTGATAAAGTTTTAACCCGTTGTGAAGAGGCAAAGCTGGTGCTTAGCTGGGAGAAAAGCCACTTTATGGTCTAGCAGGGCATTGTGTTAGGGCATGTAGTTTCCGAGAGAGGATTAGAGGTGGACACCGCAACAATTGATTCCATCTCTAAGCTTCCATCGCCCGCCAATGTTCGTCAGGTTAGATCTTTCCTTAGCCATGCTGGATTTTGTAGGCGCTTCACTAGAGATTTCAGTGAAATCTCTAAGCCACTTTGCGACTGTTGAAAATTGTAGATCACATTTTTGATAGAAAAAGGTGTTGTAGCATAGTTGCGAAGTACGATCCAACAAAGATATTATTTTCTAAAAGTTACGAGACTTGAGTCCCGGGCATTTGTCTCTGGGAGGTGTTGCTTTCACTTTTGAAATTGATCTTTTTGCTACTCTACTTCATTTAAAAATGCACGCCGATTTCCAATCTCCCAACTAAAACTTCACCACTTCTGTTATTAACTCAGATAACGTGCGCATGAGTCAAATAAATTACGAAGGTGAACGTGTGAGTTTCTTTGAGCACGATTCTGGTGAGGTGATGACTATTTATGGAGAAAGCATCTATCGTTAGATTTTCAATATTCTCAAGAAACGACATGCTTGTTGCGAATAGATAAACAGTTAAAAATAGGCAACTTGAATCATGTGAAAAGAATGACAATTATTAAGCTCATGGTGATTTCAAACATATAGATATATATATATATATATATAAATGCATTTTCATTCATTTCATTGGAGAGTTGTTTGCACAAGAAATTTAGAGGAAAGCTTATACATAAATGCTTGAAACGAAAATCTAGCTACCAGAAAATGACTGCATACGAGAATCAATGGGGGGATTTTGCATGCCTCATTGGGGGAGAAGTTAGACTATGCTATTAAGCAATAATAAAAGCAATAAAATTATGAAGACCATAAACTAAATCTAGCATAATAAAGGGCATTCAGGGGTGGTCCCCGATGGCCTTGGAGTGGTTGGGAGGAGAATGAGGGGTGGCCAATGTAGCTCAGGCCGACCCTTAGAGAGAGGGAGGATTGATCTAGCATCCCAGCATGATGTCCTCCATGGTGGTTGTAGTGAGCTCGTGGAGGTGGAGTGGCTAGCTAAATGGAAGTGGGGGTGAATGGCACCAATGGAGTGAATTTGCCAAGGAAGTGAATGAATGCATTTGGCCACCCCTTAGGTCTTTTTATAGACCTAAGGGAAGCTCTCTAGAGAATTATGGAATTCTCTAGAGAGGCCTATGGTGGGAGCTCATGGGAGAGTGAGAGAGAGAGGATGGATGGTGGTTTTTTGATCCACCAAATGTAGATCTAAAAATTGAATGGCTCTTGGTTGCTAATTTTGGCAACCAAGGCAACCACACATGGTAGAGAGTTCTAGAGAACTCTAGGCTAGGTATTTTCGTGTGGATGGTGTGTGTGGGTGTGTGTGGGTCGAAACTTAGGTGGCTAGGTTGATTAGGTTAGGTTCTAGTGGGTTTAGGTCAAGGTATGTCTCAAATTAGGGTTATAAACCCTAATTCACTAAGGTAAAGTGCAATTAAACTTAATACAAGTTTACTTGGGTGTGTGGAAACTTAATTGAGAGTAAAACAACTCAATTAATTTAGGTCTAGGTCAATTGGACTCTCACTGAGTCTAATTGGATAGTGTGTGCTGAGATCAAGGCTCAATTGGACTCAATGAGTCCACTTGAATAGGCTAATGGAATTGACTAAGATCCAAGTCAATTAGGTTTAGTGAGGACCTAATTAGGTCCTTAGGGAGGTCTAGAGGTGATGTACTAGGGTTAGGGCACCTTAATTTAGGTTCTTATGAGGTTGGAATTGGGTTTAGGGACCTAGAGATCCAAGATCAAGGCTTAAATCTCAAAACATGAACTGGAGAGCAGTATCAGACGTCTAATAATAGTGTCAGATGTCTTATACTCAAAAATTAGAAGTCCAAATTGGTTGTCTGGACATCTAATCAGAGTTAGGAGGGACCTTGGGTTCTGTTTTGGGTATTCTATAGAAATTGGATGTCTGACAAAGTGTCTGGACGTCCAATAACACTGCAGAAGTGGGTTTGAGGTGTGCAGGAGATGGCTAAGGGTCCTGGACATCCTATAATTTATCTGGACGTCTAGATAAGGGGTGGAGCTAGGGTTTTAGGTCTTCCTAGGGTGTTGTGACCTAATCTAAGGGTGGCTAAGGCTTGGGGAAGTCTCTAGGCTATTCTAGGGCTAGGATGGACCTAAGCTCTTCACATTTTACTGCTTTATTCCTACTTAATAGAATAGCAAACCTTTAATCCCCTTACATTATTTTTCCTATATCTAAACTAAGCCTTCTACTCCAGCTCTGCTACAACTCCCGTTATTCCTGATCCAGCTTCAGATCCAGCTCTAGATCTGCTTATTGTTGTAATCGACATAATGCACTTAATCACACGTTATAACATTATTTATGCATAGCTAAAGGAAAGCAGTAAAGATGCAGATAATGCGTATGCATGCATGAATAACCCTAACTTATGCTAAGTCCTAGCTTAATCTAGGTCAATTAAGACCTATGATTGTTGCGCAATCAGCGACCTATTAGCGAAGGATGTCTCCTTCGATTTTGATGATAGATGTGGCGAGGCTTTCCAAGTCTTAAAAAAATCCCTTATTAACATGTCAATTCTCCAAGCACCAGATTGGACCCTCCCATTTGAGCTAATGTGCGATGCTTCTGATTTTGCAGTGAGAGTGGTCTTAGGTAAAAGGGTTGATGGCAAACCTCATGTACTATATTATGCCAGCAAGACCCATACTGATCCTCAACAAAACTACACAGTCACTAAAAAGGAGCTTCTTGCTGTAGTGTTTGCTTTGGAAAAGTTTCGGTCATATCTTTTGGGATCCAAGGTTGTGGTGTTCACTGATCATTCTACCTTAAAGCATCTTCTTGCTAAAAAGGACACCAAACCTCGCCTAATTCGTTGGATTTTTCTACTCCAGGAGTTTGACCTGGAAATTAAAGATAAAAAAGGAGTTGAGAATGTGGTAGCAGATCATCTGTCTAGGATCCCTATTGAGGCATCAAACCCTGCTGGCGGTATCCAAGAGACTTTCCCTGATGAGCCTTTGATGGTCATGGAGGCCAAAACTCCTTGGTTCACTGACATAGTGAACTATCTGGTCACGAGCATTACCCCCAATACTTGGGACAAGCAGAAGCAAGATAGGTTTCTTGCTGACGCTAAATTTTATCACTGGGAGGAACCCGAGCTTTTTAGAATAGGCCCTAACCAACTTTTCCGCCATTGCATCCCTGACGAAGAACAAAGAAGTGTTCTCAGTTTCTGCCATGACCTCCACTGTGGGGGACATTTTAGTGGAAAAAAGACTGCCCATAAGGTTCTTCAGACTGGCTTTTGGTGGTCCACATTATTCCGAGATGCACGTACATATGTGGGTGCATGTCTATGTTGCCAGCAGACGAGAACCATCGTAAAAGGGATGAGATGCCCCAGCAACCTATCCTCCCTGTTGAGATCTTTGATATTTGGGGCATCGACTTCATGTCTCCCTTTCCTGTGTCCTTTAGATATGAGTACATCCTTGTGGCTATAGACTATGTATCGAAATGGATAGAAGCCATACCCATGCGAACCAATGACCATTTCGTGGTCTTGGGTTTTGTTAAGGCTAATATCATTTCTCGGTACAGGTGCCCAAGGACGATCATAAGTGATGGAGGACCTCACTTCAAGAACGTACACTTCACAAGACTACTCCAAAATTTGGGAGTTAACCACATGATAGCCACACCTTACCATCCCCAAACGAGTGGACAAGTTGAAGTGTCTAATAGGGAGATTAAATGAATTTTAGAAAAAATTGTCAAGCTCGACTGTAAGGATTGGTCTAAAAAACTAAATGATGCTCTTTAGGCCTACAGAACAGCATACAAGACTCCCTTGGGCATGTCTCCTTTCTGGCTTATCTACAGAAAGGCGTGCCATCTTCCCATTGAAATCCAACACAAAGCCTATTGGGCTATTAAAAATGTTAACTTGAATCTGGATAAAGTGGGAAAGGCACATATGTTGGAGTTAAGTTAGCTTGAGGAGCTTCATAATGAAGCCTATGAAACTTCTCAAGCTTATAAGCAACGTACAAAGATCTTCCATGATAAGCACATCATTAGAAAGACTTTTGAGCCCAACCAGTGGGTCTGGCTTTTCAATTCTAGACTTAAATTATTTCTAGGAAAGCTCAAGTCCTGCTGGGATGGGTCGTACGTTGTTATCAATACCTTCCCTCATGGAGCTGTAGAAATTCGGCACCCTACTTTTGGTGCGAGTTTTAAGGTAAATAGGCAATGACTTAAACCTTATTTTACTCTTTCAAATGGCCAGATTTTGGATGCACTTCGGCTTGAGGAACCTTAGCTCCTCCCACTCTCTTCCTCAGATGATATTCTTCTGTGTCTTTATTTTTTCAATGACATTGTCAATCTTAGGCATGGGGGGGTATAACCTAAGGATGTTTATAGCATTTATAAATATCTACATATATTTATGGTAGTGTATTATTAAAAAAAAAAATCTTTTATTTTTTTGAGCTGAATTGGTTAGTCCCTAGCAGAAGATTCTTATAAAGGAAGTGTCATTAAAGATTTTCTTCTTAAATTGTTTCTTAAGCTTAGAATTCAGTACATTTACTTCACTTGCACGTAGACTTGGTAATGGATCTTTGAAGAAAATCAATAAGCACTTTTAGTCTATTGAACCCTTGGACAGTTAATAGAGAGTCAGGCATATTATCTTCTATTAGTTTCACCTATTATTTATGAGAAGGAAGTAAAGATACTACTGGTGTACTAAGTCTAGTGCAAGGACTCTTAAGTTATGGATAATTAGATGATGATACCTCAAAGTTAGGCATAGTTTTTGCTCTCTGTTCCCACGTGCGAACATTGTGTGAATTCCTAAGAGTCACTAAATAAGGTAGATACATAGAGATTGAGTCCTAATAAAATTATGACTATGGTGGATGGTTACGACCATCCTTCATAAAGTCCTCAATTGAAGGAGGGTAATAGTGTCAAAGGTCAAAAATATGCTTGTCCTATCAATTCCTTCTCGGTGCCGAGAGTAGGTACTTCCACCAAATAAGCTACACAATATCCTTTTGACCATCATCATCCCTAATAATGCCTCATAAATAAAAGTATGCATCATTTTATGTTAGTAGTAGAAAAAAAAATAAAACAAAATAAAGAAATAAAAAGAAAATAAAAAGCAAAAAAAAAATAGAGAGAGAAAAGAAAAATAAAAGAGTTCATGTTTGGAGTTTTATTTTCATGTCATTTTCTATGTTGATGTTTTTGAGGCAACAATAAAAACATCCATTGTGATCCGCCAAATATGACCCATACCTACTTTTTAGTATTTCTAATTGCTCGAATACTGGTTAAGGACCTCTAACTTAGTTATAGGGCTATTAGGACTTTAATTGAAGTATAAATGCCAAGTGAGGCCACCAAATATTGAGTACAGTTACAAAATCTTGCAAGTTATGTGATCTCAGAAAAAAAAGAAGAAAAAGAAAAAAAGAAAGTGAGTGAGCGTAAAGGAACGCAAAGAAAGCACAGTGTTTAGCCTCTCTCTAGGTTGATTTGTTTGATAGTCTAGAGATTTAGAGTCTGCAGTACTAGACTATATGTAGCACCAGATGAGTGTGAGCCACCAAATATAAGTCCATTTGACTCTATATCTCCTACCTAAGCTAAAAAGCCAGGGTTAAATTACAGATTATTTTCTACTTTATCCCCGAGGGAAGAAGTTGCTGTATGGTCGAGCCCAGATAGGTTGTTAATATGATGATTTTATCGTTGAAATGTGTATAGTGGTTAACCTAATTTGGACCTAACCATCTCTTTACAAAATTTTTAACCTGGCCTACTTGATTTTATCTTGTTACTTTTAGGCCCAGGGTCGAACTCAGGGAAGTAGGTTACAAGTCGAGTTTCTACACCTTTCCTACAATGTGTCTCTTTCGTTCGTTGATTGTGTTTTTGGTGTTTTTCTTATTTAGATTTTTTTCTGGTAATCTTTGTCCTTGAGGCACACCCTCAAAATTGTGTTCTTGGCTTTGAGCCAAAACAGAGTTCCAAAACGAATCTTGCTATTCGCAAGACGAGGTACCTGCAAGTCAAAGATTATCTTTTCTCTTTTATATATTTTTTTATCTTTTTTTTACTAATAGGAAAGCGAAATAATAAAGTAAATGCAGTATATATATATGTATATATTATGTATATAAAGGGGTGGGGGTGGAGGCGGCAATGGAGTGTAGCACGATGTCGAGTCAGTCGTCGTCTAGAGAGATGCAACCAACAGGACTAGGTGCCGAGTGGATTGTGGGATGGATGGTGGAAGATGTGCGCGACCACGCTTTTGTACGCTTGTATCGGGGAATATCAGCAACTGGTGCAGATATTCCCGCAATACAGAGTATGGTAAATAATGTGAAAATATATATATGTATATATGTAAATATATCTATATGTATATCTATATATATATGGTTATAAATATATAGGTACATATATATATATGTAGATATGTATATATATAAGTGATGTATATATATATATATGTGTGTGTGTATGTAGATATAACTATATAGAGGTATATATATATATATATATATATATATATATATATATATATATATATATATATATATATATATATATATATATATATATATATATATATATATATATATGTGTGTATAAGTATATAGTAATATATGTATATATAGATATATGTAGCTAAGTGTATATATATAAATATATATGTATGTAAATATAGTTATAGATATATATATATATGTATATATATATATGTTTATAGTAGTGTTTGTGTGTGTGTGGGTGTTTGTAAGTGTTGGTGTAGGTGTGTGTGTGCGTCGGTGTAAAGAGAGCGGACAGAGAGAATGCAGCCGCTCTGCAGGAGGTGAGTTAAGGCGTCTAAGTGCGAAGGGCATTGTCTGGAGCTTCTACGCGCACGGGCACATATTCGCGTAGAGGAGAGCGCCTGCGTCGACCGGCTGCGAGCGCGGAGGGCTCGAGGCAGCGTGCTCGGAGAGGAAGGCGAGGTGTCTGCAGGCGCGTGCGAACGCTTGCAGAGGCTGGCAGGGAGGCGGGGAGGCGCTTGGCCGGCCACTGCAGAGGCGCGCAGCGGCCGGTTGCGGGCGTGGAGGGCATGCGACAGAGCGGAGAAGCGGAAGCGGAGAAGGTCCTGCAGACGTGCGCGGTGGGCTGGGGCGCCTGCAGGGAAGCACGGAAGCTGCTGGGGCTACTGCTGCTGCTGCTTAGCTACTGCTGTTGCTGTTGCAAAGCTTCAGACCTTGAAGCAGCTCCAATGGCGGGAAGGTGCGGGAACGGAAAAATGAAAGAAGAGCCACCACGCCCACCGGCTCTTTGAAGAGCTGGGCGGTGGTGGTCTCACTATGGTGGTGTGATCCACAGCGAGCTCCTGCCCGCCGGGTTTCTCCTCGGAGGAGGGCCGACGTATGGAGGGGAATGGAGGAGAGGATGGTGGTGGCCTTCTGGTGGGTTTTTGGCTGTTGCGACCCGCCGGGACCAGCCTCCTCTGAAGAAGAAGCCGTGGCCTTATATAGAAGATGAGAGCATGGCCATGCATGGCACATGCACGGCTGCGGCAGGGAATGGCTACAGCAGGGACGGGGTTGGCAGGGAGAGGGCGGGAATGGCGCAAGGAGAAGAAGCTGCAGCCGCGGGAAGCTTTACAAAAATCAAGTGGAAAAAATAAAAAGATGTGGATTTTTGCAAAGAGGCACTTAAGGATAAACATAATTGTGAGGCCTTTTATTTCATTCTCTTCTTCTCTCAATTGAATGCATGAATGCATGTATTTTTACAAAATGCAACTATGGAATCCTAATATCAATGGGTAATGCTAGGAAATAGCACAAGAAGGCATTATTGCAGGCGTATTTTGCAGTGCAATCAGTTGCTTATCCCAATAAAATTTTATCAAGGGGTGAAGTACGAACTTCCGATGTGAATTGGCTTTTCACTTCGATCTGTTGTTTAGGCTATTATCACTTCACAGTTGTCTGGATCTCTAAATGTTTGGATTAGGAAAAGAAGAAATCTTTGTCAATTCCATCACTTTTTACTTTTGCTAAGGACTAGCAAAAACTAGGCATGGGTGAGTTTGATGAGATCACAATTATGGGCTAAGTAAATGCTTAAATGCCTAATTACTAAATTAATATTTGCATATACATAGCATACTTGAATATATAAATAAATTAGTTTATAAATAAGGGCTTACATGCATATTTATACATTCCATTATAGTAACATGCATTACATGTATTATTTGAGATAAATTGTATAAATAACCCAATTTGTTTCTTCCTTCCCGTAGAATGCGCAACTCCTTCTCGACTCAATGCATCGCTCTCGTGCCTCTTCTCGCTCCCACCAGCAGCCAACAACACACTCGTGCTAATCCAAGGTGATCGTGCGTCACACAACCTCGCAACAGCAATCTCTCCAAACTGCCCCATCGCCAAACCTATTAGAGAGGATCTCGACGGAAGAAACAAACTAAGAAGCATTTAAAAAGAGGCACAGCCATCCTCTGAAGGGGGCTCTCCCATCCTTCCCACCGTGAAATAGAAGGGCACTGTGGAGATCAGCTTGCACCGTGATCTAAAGCATCCCCCTCACCGCGCGCAGCCTCCTAGTGCGCGCCCCCTTCCATAGCCGGTCCCTTCTCTTCTTCTTCCTTTCCTTACATCAACCCGCCTGCAACCAAACCAAAGGAGCCCACCACAGCCCCACAGCCAACCACCTCGCGGCCACGCCTCTCGCCAGCCACACCGCGCATAGCTACACCCTCGCATGAAGCTACAGCTCAATACGTAGCCGCACCCTCATGCGCGTGAAACACCTCTGCGCGCAGCAACCACCCATTGGCAAGTACAGTCCCTACCGCCCCTTTCCACTGCCACCTGCCATCCGGTCGGCTGCCACCAGCCATCTCCCACCTCACCGCTATCGTTTATGTGATCCTCTCCTCCGGTGGAACTCCTCCACCCAAGCAACCTGTCGGCGATGCCTCCTCCATTATGCGGCGAAGAGAGAGGAAGTTTCCTTTGTTTTAGCGTGATTAAAATTTACATTTTTTTCCATTGTCAACTTGATATTTGGATTATTTTATTCAGGTGAATTTGCATGGATGCACTTACAATTTCGTGAATTGGCTTAACTTATGTTATGCACATCATTTAACATTGAAATTGGATTCAGATTTGCATTCAATTCAAAATTACATGATATGTCACTACACATGCATCATCTACATATTTTTAGGAGCTTGATTTCTAACATAGAATTTACATAAATAGTCCATAACTTCTCATGAAATTGCAAGTTCCATTTAGAGCAGCATATTCATTGAATTGATTTTGCCAATGTGTCAGCGAACATGATGGATCTCTACTCATGAATTTATTGGATCTATTCCTCCCTGTGGATACGACCTGATCCTAGTGGTTAGAAATATTTTATGTGTTGATTGAGAGATTTTCCACCACCTTTTGTGATACAACTAATTATCTTAATATTAATTTTTGGAAGCGAAATTCTCTTTACCACCTATAGCATGTGGCAGCAGGCGAGGAAACTGGAGGAAGGGAGTCGTCGGAGCGGAGTTGGAGCCAACCGGAGGTAGGGGAGAAAAGGGTTTCCTGGGCCAAAATCTCGCTAAGTAACACGGTTAGAAGACCTAAGAGCTTTTATAGAGCTCAGGCAGGCTCTTATGCTTGGAAACAAGCTTGTTGAGCTAGAGAAATTAGGGAAGAAGATCATTAAAATTCTAAGGATTTGCATAAGCTTCTTTGGCCAAATATGAGTCTAAGATGGGATTTAGGTGATTATGGATGACCTCAAGATCATCCCTTCCAATTTTGCAAGGGATTGGTCGAGAAATTAGGGAGGTATCCCTGATTGAAGCTCAGCTCATTTGGGTTCACACCTGCCATGGCAGCAAGGACCAAGTTGCGAAGAAGATGAGGAACTTAGGGGGTATTTGCAAGGATTTCTAAAGTTACGGGTGTGTATGAGAGAGAAAGAGCTAGATTGGACCAAAATGCAAACTAGGTCAAGATGATCTCTGATTGAGCCTAAATTTTGGTATAATACTAATTTGGACCCAAGGAATATGATGGTGAAGTCAGATTTTGGTTTTGACCAAATTTGATTGGGCACTTTGCGTAGAAACCCATATTAGGTTAACTTTTTGTCTGAGACTATTTAAGGTCAAAATGAGTTCAGATGGTCAAATCAAAGTTACCAAATCCTATGGAATATTTTTCTATGATTTTTAGAATATTTAGATGAATTTTACCCTAACAAAAACCTCATTAATTTAAGCAAGTCTGAAATTAGGGTTTTGGGTTACTGTTATTTCTTGAAATATGTGAAAACCCATTTTTGTCTGCATGGGCTCACTTATTAGTCTTTAATGCTCTTTTGATCTTTAATTCACCCCTAGCAAACCCCTTGGCCATTTTGTGTTCATGATATGTTGTTGAAATTACAGAACTAACCCTCGTTCTATCTTTTCTTCTCAAAACAGCCTGAAGTGGTGTTATAACCCTCAGATGGATATGTAGTAGCTTTTATCTTTTATTCTAGACTAAAAGTAGCCAGTTAAAGCCCATGATGGTGCTCCCATTATACCCCCATGCCTAGCTTTTGTTAGTCCCTTAGCAAACATCTTATGGATCAAACCAGGTCTCTAGGTTGGATGTAACCATCAGGGTGCCTTACTAAGCTGCATCTCTCAAAATCAATCAGAATACCAACAATTGGTTTAGAGGTACTTAAGTATCAGCCATGATCCAGACCTGACCAGCCTCAACATGAGTCTGCCGTGAAGGTTTCTAAGGCTCGTAGAAACTGCCTAGAGGTTCGTTGACCCCAGCAGTTAAAGCACCCATGCATAGACATAACATGTCCAAGTTTAGTTTGCCAGTCCTTTTTTGTAAGAAAGAGATAGAGAAATATTTTCATTTGGAGAGTTTTCTCTCTTTTCTTTTTATTTTTCCCTACATCCAGCCTCTAATTGGCCCTAAACATGGTCTGTATTGGATTCCTTGTCCCTATCATCAATCCTCGAAGGGTCCCTCACTTTGAATTCTTCGGAATAGCATCGCCCATGGCAACCCCTAAAACCTTGGCTTTCGACACTTTGGGATAGTGCCTCCCATGGCATTATGTAGCTAAATTCAGGCCCTAGCAATCGACATTTTGGGATAATCCTGCCCATGGCACTTGAACTAGTACAAGGTGCTTACATGCCCTCGTTAGGATATTTAAATATCCTAGGAGACAAGCATTGAGGAGACGATATGTTATTATGCATCTTCAAGGGAAATTTCCCACCTCTCCACACTAAGAGCTCGTCCAATCAACTTGTGTTGTTGAGTTGCTCCTAAGCTAGATCTTTGAGATGACTTTTCATAATAGAACACTTTTGGCATGATTTTTCTTTATTAAGCACACTGAACTAGACTAAGTGTGTGATTTTGGGTGCTTAGGTTACCAAGTCTCACAAACTAAAGGGAAGGTGAAAGAGCGATCTCCGTTTTCATTTAAAACTTTATCATGAAATGATGTATCTTTGTATTTAATCGCGTGGTAGAAAATCGCTTTTCAAAAATATTTTAATTGTCAGAATCTAACCACGAATAGTTAGGTTGTCTCCACAGGGAGGAATTAGCCTATTTAAATTAATAAATAGTGTCACGTTTATTCAGGAAACTCAATAGATATGCATGCTACTTCGTGCTTTTCTTTTTCTCACATAAATTTGCAATATCGATAACTAATCAAGAAGATGAGGGTGCATATGCAAAATTACCACAATATAATATTATAAATAATGACCTTGGTAATAACAAACAATATTAATGTTAATCTCCTAACTAATAACACTATAATTAATATCTCAGATTGTATGTCATTTAGAAGGAGAAATCAATTATATGTAATTTTGAATTAAGCAAGGGGTATCAATGCAAATTGTGCAGCAATATATTAATTCAGAAAATAAATGAATAGCAACTTGACAATGGCATTTTATGTAAATTTTAATGGTGGAGAAAACAGAGCATTTGCTCTCTCTCCTCCTCGCGAAAGAGAGAGCACCGGCGGGGCAGTTGCGAGGCTCAAGAGGACGGCGAGGACGGGGGCTCTCCGATGGTGGCAGTGGCGTCGACGGAGACGGCCGGCTGGCGGAGGAGATGAGGACCAACGAAGGTTGCTGCTGTGGCCGCGGCTGTGGTGCGAGTCTGCTCGTACGGGCGCGGCAGTCTGCAGTTAGTGCCTGTGGGTACAGTGCGCGGGCGAGTGGTGTCGTGCCTGCTGATGGCAGTGCGGGCGCTGTGGCTTGTAGATGGGCAGCTGAGGCGGCTGTGCGGGCGTTGTGGGGTGAAGGCGGGTAGAGAGCGCCTGCTGTTGAGGGTGCGCCTGCAACAGGGCTGGAGATGGCTATGCCTCACTACAGGCGCGCGGTCTGCAGGGTTGATGGAGGCGCGCGCGGGTTGGAGTGCGCCTGCAACTATTCCCCCAAGGGGGAAGATCGGTGCAGGTGCGGTGATGATGCTGGAGGCTGCGGCACGTAGTGGAAGGGCGTGCGGGTGCTGCGGTGAGGAACGCCTGCAGTGAGGCACAGGAGATGGCGTGCGGGCGCCTGCTTGAGAGGTTGGGGCACGCTGGAGGAGAGGCGCGGGCTTGTGTGTGAGCACCTACTGTGGCTGGATGAGAGAGCACGCTGTAGGGAAGGTGCGGTGGAAGCAAGGCCGGCTGGAGATGAGGGGCGCGCTAGTGCACGCAGGCAGAGAGGGTGCGGCATTTGATTTGCAGGGGGCAGGAGCGGGCAGTTGGTGAGCGGTGCTTGTGGCAGGAGGAGGCGCACGGGTGGAGGCGCGCGCACTGGTGAAGGTTTTTCCCCGCAATGGGGAAGAGGACACAGTGCACGCTGCTGGATCACAGGGTTCGCCTTTTCCACGGTGAAGCAGTTCCCCGTAAGGGGGAAAGATGATCCTTATTCGTCTCTCCACCTCTTCTCTTTAACTCCTCTCTCTCCCCGTATGCGTCAATCCTGGGATTTCCAAATCCCCTTTTTGTTTTCAACTGGCGGGCGTTGGAGAAGAGTTACACTGGCCGTAGGAAAGGGAAAAGGCCCACCGGTTGTTGGGGAAAATTGCTCCCCAACCCTTATTCTTCCTTAATATTATTCCTGCAAATAAAAAGAACATAATCATTACACATTAAGTCATAGAATGTTATAGAATTAAATCATGATGCATACAATTATTCTATAACTTAGTGTAGTTATTAACAAACCTAAATTGTTAAAAGAGAATTACTTAGGCTTACTATTAGTCCATTAAAATGGACTCATCAACAGGCAATGGGGCCGAATACTCCCTAAGCCTTACTCCTACTACATCGGCCTCGCACTTTCCTCAACCTCTTAAGGATTAAAATTGGATCTTAACAAATACTTGAGTGTTTAAACCTTAGAATAGGTCCAAGAGGCCTAAGGTCGGTATCCACCACTAATTCCCTAAATTTTAGCCTTCCAGGTTTAAATATTCATCATCCGATCCAACCTAGAAGTTAGGTAGGTTCCATATCCAGTTTCAAGGGACTCTCTTTTTTTCTTTTATTTACTCCTTTTTCTTCTTTCTTTCTTTTCTTTTCTTCTTCTCTTTTTTTTTCATTTAGCTCAAAATGACCGTTCCTTTCCTCTTTTCTCCTTTTTTTTTTTTTATGAAACCCTTCCATGCAATGATTTCACAGCGTTTTGCACTTTAATACCCCCCATGCCTAAGATTTGTAATGTCCTCATTGTAAATTAGGTGGGTTTGAGTTCAATTCAAATCGTACATTAGAACTGGTGGGTGATGAAAGGGTCAGAATGACTATTATGAACGATTTCAAGCTTTGATATAAGTATCAAAGGTGGAGTCGGCTGTTTTAATGGATGAATCTTAAAGTGCAATATGAATTCAGCAAAAGGATATGACAAGAAGGTTTCAGGTTTTTTAAAAGATGACAGGTTGCCTCCCATTGAGCGCTAAGTTTAATACCATCAACTAGGCGCAATGAAGCTTAGTGTGAATGGAGATCAAAGGATACTACAACTAGGCGCAATGAATGAATAGGTGGAGTCAGCGAGTTCGACAAACGGTTTGAGTCTTTGACCATTCACGACAAAATATTCAGAATCAAGGTTGAGTTTACTGATTTCGACAGCTCCATTTCTGAATACTTGTCTTACCAAAAATGGTCCAATCCATTTAAATCTGAGTTTTCCTAGGAAGAGTTTGAGTTTGGCATCAAAGAGATGCACTTTCTGATTAGGATGGAAGGTTTCTCTTGATATGTGCTTGTATGAAAAGCTTTCCCTTTCTCTTTGTAGATCTGTGAGTTCTTGTATGCATCATTGCATAGTTCATTGATCTCGCTTAGTTGCAACTGGTGGTGGATTCCAGCCTTCAAAAGTTCTAGATTGCACTTCCGTACTATCCAGTAAGCTTTATGCTCCATTTCAATGGGGAGGTGACATGCCATTCCGTACACAAGTCTAAAAGGAGACATGCCTAACTGGGTTTTGTGGGTGGTCCTATAGGCCCACAAGGTTTCCGGAAGGCGGGCAGACCAGTCCTTCTTGTAAGGTCGAACAGTGACCTGAAGGATCTTCTTGATCTCCTGATTTGACAATTTTGCCAATCCATTAGTTTGGGGGTGATAAGGAGTTGAGATACGATGCAACACCCCATACTTTTTCATCAGGGACTGAAAGTGCACATTAGTGAAGTGCGTCCCCCATCAAAGATGATGTTCAGTGGAATATCGAATTGAGATAAGATGTATTGATGAATGAATTTAATCTCAACCTTATGATCGTTGGTTTGGGTAGGGATGGCTTCGATCCATTTGGACGCGAAGTTCATGGCTAAGAGAATGTATTCGAAACAATCAAATTTTGGGAAGGGGCTCGTCAATCCCCCAGATGTCGAAGATTTCACACACGAGAATCGGCTGTAAAGGCATCATGTCATGTTAGCTCATGCTGCCTAAGGTCTGGCTCCGAGTGCATGCCTTACAGTAGTTGTGCGCATCTTTAAAAATTGTGGGCCAATGGAATCCACATTAGACGACTTTTGATGCATTCTTGCGTCTTGAAATATGACCACTGCAGACCTGGTGTTGGTCTCTCTGAAACAGGTTTTAAATCGTCACATTGTAGTACAGTTTGGATTAGTGCGAAAAACAAATAAAATTTATACTCAAATGGAAGTCCGAGGTCATTCGCTGGGAGCAAATAGGAATTCACATGCTAATCTCAATGTAAATGAGCACAATATATTACTCAAAAACTAATATAGAATGTATGACTTGAGTATAAGATGAGCTAAAAAGAAATCTAGACAAAATAATGGTGATTTGGATCACCTATTGTTAGTCTAATACATACAATAATTATTCAAATCTAATCAAATGAAGGGAACATATGATTAGACGTTTGATTTTCAAATTAGACATCATAAAAGACGTTGCTACAATGTCTTTTTTGTGATTTCTCTTCTGCTTGTTTTCTTCTTCTTCTGTCTTTAGTTCTATCTCTTTTCTTCCCTTCTTTCTTCTACCTGTCTTCAGCTTCAGCCTCCTCGTCATTGCCATTTCCTCTTCTTCTTCAGGCCTTTCTTCTTCACACATAGAGGGAGGCAATCCCTCCAGCGACTAAGTGTTTAGCCAACTCAGAAGAGAGCAAAACCTCCCTACCCCATGCTCTCTCTCCTTTCTCTCTAAGGGTTTTCTTCCTTCTCTTCCAGGTAATCGGATCGGGTATTCAGGTTAAGCGCACCTGGGACTAGGGCTGCAGGCGTGGGTCGCAATCGAGGTGTGGGTATAGCTTAAGTGGGTAATTGGATTCAGAGCTAGGCCCTCATGGAGTGTCACAAGCGAGGCATGAGGGTGCGTGGGGACCTCACCCCTTGTGGTCTTGAGGTAAAGAGCCCATATCAATTTTTCCTCGTATATCACTGTGCCTCGTATATCACTGCGCTAGCTCAATGATCCATGATGTGGGACTAAATTTCCCACATCCTTTGCGTGTGCCCACAGCTGTAGCTGAAGGTGATTTCCTTCGTTGATTGGTGCAAGCTTGCAGCTAGGATTGCCAAATTGGCTACCCAGGAAGACTTTTGGGATGATTCTGCACCTCCTGAAGTGGGCACCTAGGACTATCGAGACGTGGAGCGAGCTTGAAGCTACTTCGAAGCTTTGTTAATGGTGGCTGCACCCTAGGTACCTAAAAACAAGAAGAAGGCCTCTCGGTTGCATTAAAATTGCTCAGGGGAGTCGTAAGGTGAAGGCAAATGAAATGGTGGTGGTTTTGTGGTGTGGAAGTGCACGAGGTGGTCAAACGGATGCGGAGATGGCTGCGTGAAGGTGGGTAGGTCGGCAGGTGGTTTGACTGAGTGAGAGGATGAAATAGGAGAGGGGTTTTGTTGGTGGAGTCACAATGGAAGTTTTGGGAGTTGTGGCGAGGCAGATGAGGTTCGGTAGCGGTGGAAATGCCTTGTTGGAGTGGTCATTGGACACAGAGAAGACAGAGGTGAACAACGCAGTCGGTAGGTCTTTTTGGGGTTTGATAATTGAAATTAATCCAAAGAACAAGAGAAACTTAACTAACTACTCTAATGGACGAAAGGGGGGAGGTCCTTTCCGATTTTGGCACGCCAATGCTGGAGAAGACAAACTCCTCAGTAGGGGAAGAACAGCGATGAAGATGTGGAAGGAGATAGCCGTTCGTATTACGGCACGCGGAAGAATCTGAGGATGAAGAATTCGCTGTTGGTTTTGCAAGAACGGATGAGGAAGAAGGTCGAAGATGTCACCGGAGCTCGCAGAGATTTTTGACTGGCGAGGAGGGAGGAACATGGGGTAATTCTAGCCAAAAACGAGTCTGGGGGATTCGGCGAGGTCTGGGGGTCCTTTTATAGGGGTCTACAGGGTGAAAAGAGCTTGGAAGCCAAGCTTCCAAGCTTGGAAGGTTCGCTGGAATAGGATATCCAATTCTTTCATGTGTTCGCATTAGGATTTGGGCAAGATCTAGAGCTTCAGATCTGGCTAAAAGGAAGGTAATTACTTGACGAATTCCCCTTTCAAATCTGAGAAGGATTTGTCAAGAAATCAGAGAGATCTTGCCAAATGAAGCTCACTGGAGTAGGAGTTTTCTACCAAAATGGTGGAAGGACCTATTTATAAAGAATGTGACAAAAGTTTGGGACCAGATTGTAAATCTTCAAAAGTTAGGGTCATTTGTGTAAGAAAAAGAGTTAGACAGGACTGAAATGCAAACTTGGTCAAAATAATCTCTGATTGGGCCCAAATTTTGGTACAAATCTAATTTAGTTGCAAGGAATCCAAAGGTGAAGTCATATTTAGACCAAGTTTGACTGGGCAAATTGCATAGTTACCAAAATTAGGATAACTTTCCATCTGAGACTCTATTTTAGGACAAAACGTGTTCAGATGGTCAAATAAAGGATGCCAAACCCTAGAGAATATTTTTATATGAATTTTAGAGGGTTTAGGTGATTTTTATTTTGACCAGAACCTCAGTTAATTAAGCAGATATGTTTTTAGTGTTTCAGAAGTGATTTAATTCTCAAGACACGGGAAAATTATTTTCTGTCTGTACTAACCCACTTGTTAGACTCTTAAGATCATTTGACACTTAATTAACCCCTGGAGAAACCCATGGTTATTCTGCATTCATGATATGATGGTAAAATTATAGTTTTAACCATGTTTCTTGTATTCCTCTCTGAAAGGATTTTCAATGAATTATGGCTCTCTGGCGGTTATGTAGGAGCATTTAATGATGGAATATAACTAAATAAAGCTAGATATGGTTGATGATGATGTTATCATCACCTAGTCATGACAAAAGAAGAGAATTCCATGGAACTCAGATTCCGGAACACATCTTCTGATGATTTGATCAGCACCGATGTGGAATACATATGGATCTTCCCAGACAAAGTATTTAGCATCTGAAAGTAATTTATCCTTCTTGGCTTTTGGCCAATCGAATGGAATATGATGTGATGATAAATAATTTACCATATCAACATACCACGGAAGTTCCGTTTTGATTATCAGTAGGTGATCATCAGGAAAGTGCTCTATGACAAGTTCAGAAGGGTCAATGAGTGAAGAAGGAAGATAGGATAAGTGGTCAGCTATCACATTTTTATTTCCCTCGTTGTGAATTTCAATATTGAATTCTTGCAATAGCAAGATCCAGTGGATTAATTGGGGCTTCACGTCCTTCTTCATGAGTAAGTGCCTCACTGCAGTGTGATCTGTGTAAATGATGACGTGGGATCCCAAGAGGTAAGACCTGAATTTCTCCAGGCTAAATACTATAGCCAGCAGCTCTTTCTCCGTAATAGTGTAATTACGCTGAGCCTTGTCCAATGTCTTACTGGTGTGATATATGACTACTGGTTTCCCATCGATTTTCTGACCCAGCACCCCTCCTACTACGTAGTCAGACGCATTACACATGATTTCAAAGGGTTAAGACCAGCCAGGAGATTACAGGATTGGTGCTTGGGTGACTCGGTCACACAGGTTCTCAAATGCATGAATGCACTCGCTCGACACCTCAAAAGGTGTGTCCTTTAAGAGGAGATTCATCAAGGGGCGTACGATCTTAGAGAAATTGACGATAAAAATCCATGTGCCCTAAGAACAATCTGATATCTTTGACCGAGTTTGGTACAGGTAGCTTGGAAATCAAATTCACCTTAGCCTGGTCGACTTGGGTACCTCTCTCTAAAATAAGGTGTCCCAGAATGATGGCTTTAGGAACCTTGAAATGGCTCTTTTCCCAGGAGAGAACTGGGTTCACTTCAATGCATCTTTTGAGGATTTGGACTAGATGTACGAGGCATTCATCAAAAGATGCACCAAATATCGAGAAGTCATCCATGAATACTTCAAGGTATTTACCCACCTTGTCATTGAATATATCTAGCATGCACTGTTGAAAGGTGGCGAGTGCATTGCATAGCCCAAAAGGCACCCTACGGAATGCGTACGTACTATAGGGGTAGGTAAAGGTGATCTTTTCCTGATCCTCTGGATGAATTGCCACCTGATTATATCTGGAGTAACCATCCAAAAAATAGAAGAATCAATTTCCCACCAATTTCTTGAGAATCTGATCAATAAATGGCAGAGGGAAATGATCTTCGTGGAGGCATTCAGTCTTTAGTAATCAATGCAGACTCTCCACGAATTCGCAATACGAGTAGGGATGGTCTCTCCATACTCAGTTGTGATAATGATGAGCCCTGCCTTTTTAAGCGCAACCTGGATCGGCCTCACCCAGTGGCTATCAGAGATCGGGTAGATGATACCAACATCTAACCACTTGATGATCTCTTTCTTAACGACGTCCTGAAGATTTGGATTGATTCGTCTCTGCATTTCTCAGGATGGTCGTGAGCCCTCTTCATGTAGATACGGTGTGTCTAATAAGAGGACTAATACCAGTGAGATCATCGAGAGTCCATCCAATTGCTCTTCGATGCTGCTGAAGAACAAAAATCAGCTTTGTTTCCTAATCATATGTGAGTCGAGAATTGATAATCATAGGAAATGTTTGATTAGAACCCAAGAATACATATTTTAGATGATCTGGGTGGGGTTTCAACTTCATAACCAGTTTATCACTAGCAGGTGGGGGTTCGAGATGGGCCTCAGAAGATAAGGTGGGAGCTAAAGGTGAATCTAGGTCAGTTTTGGGCTCCTCTAACTGTGGGTTAGGATTTTCTTGTGGTTGTGGATCGGGTCTTCCTCTGCCAGTGGGTCCTCAACCATAGAACTAATGTCACAAACTTCCTCAATTACCCCATAGTTTATTCCTTTTTGGGCCTTAAAAATATCAATCTTTAATGTCTAGTTCTCGAATTTTAACTCGATTTGGCCTTCTTCAAAATTGATATTAGCCCTAGTTGTGTCTAGAAATAGCCTCCCTAAGATGATTGGTGTGTTCCTTAGATTTTCAGGAGTCTCCATGTCTAATACGAAAAGTCCACCAGGAAGTAGAAATCATGAATTCGAACCAGAACATCCTCGAGAATTCCTCTAGGTGACTTGATTGATCGGTTTGCTAACTGCAAAGTCACCTCTATTGGTTTGAGTTCAGTTTCTTTGAAATGGTCTAGTAGGGATGTAGGTATCAAATTTATGGAGGCTCCTAAATCCAATAATGCTAGATCAAACTCTAGATCACCAATTTTGCTGGAGATCAAAAGGGTGCTAGGCTCTTTTGCTTTTTACGGGAGCTTGCACAAAATGATTGAGCTGACTTGCTCAGACAATATGATCGGACTCCCATCTTTGGTTCGCGGCTTACGCTTAGGTGTACATAAATTCTTCAGAAATCTCGCGTATGCCGGTACATGGTGGATCACATGAAAGAGAGATTTTCACTTTGAATAATTAATATTAAGATAATAAATCATTTCAGCACAAAAGGTGGTGGAAATTCTCTCAATCAAAGATTAAACAGATATGAATTTAAACCACAATAACGGATGTCATATCCACAGGGAGGAATAGACCAATAAATTCACGATAAATTTACCTCTTGTTTACTTAAAAGTAATTTCATTCATTCATCCTAATCCCAAAGAAAGAACACTAATAGATGAATCAAATAACCAATCTCTAATTTATGAAAAGAGATGGACCAATCACGCAAATTCTCCTTTATTAGAATACTCCTATAAAATCAATCAACCCCAAATATTCAATGGCATCCAATGTAAAGCATAATATCACCATTTAATGTAAAGCTAACAGATGGGGGAAGATAATCATGCAATTTGATAAGCCAATTAATTGGAGCAGACTAAAGGGGCTTGGCTGTAAATTTATTCAATTAATAAAATAATAAATCAAAAATCAAGTTTTGGCAATGGCAGCACAAGTAATATCTAATTGAAGGGAAAATAGAGCTTTCACTCTCTCTCCTCGCGTGAGAGATGGAGCACCGGCGACGGAGCTGCTATGGGGGAAGGTTGACCAACGCTTGGGGATCACGATAACGGTGACAGAACGGCGAGAGGTGGCCGGCGGGTGGAGGAGGGCCGCCGGCCTGTTTAAGGAGAAGGCGACATCCGTGCATCTAGCTGTGCTCGGGTGCGCGCCTGTAGGGCGTTGGTGGCGAGGGCAAGTACCTGCGGGAGGGGGCACGCAAGGTGTGAGCGCTGGAGGAGGGGAGGTGCACTACGGTGGAGAAGGTGAGGTGTCTACGGGTGCCTACAAGGGTGCGGGTGCGGCGAGGCGGGTGTCTGCAGGCTGCTTGAGCGGTGCTGTGCGGGTGCGGCCTGGTAGGTGTAGGGGGAACATGTGCATTGGAAGGTGGAAGCACCTGCAGGTGCGGGTGGGACAGTGCTAGCGCTTGCAGGGCGCTGGTGGTGAGGGCGTGAGCGCCTGCAGGTGTTGGACGCAGGTGCAGGCTAGAAGGTGATGGCACTGGAAGGGGTTGTGGTGATGGCGCTGGTGCGGTGTGCTTGAAGCGGCTGCAGGCTGGAGGGGTGACGCTTGCAGTAGTGGCTGTGGCTGGCGGTGGGTGCACAGTGCAAGCCTTCAAACGCAGTGGATATCCCCTCAAGGGGGAGGAAGAAGATGATCTCCAGAAGGATCGACGATCCTCTCTTTTTATCTCCTCCCAGCGCAAGTCAAGGGATTTTCAAATCCCTTACTAAACATGGCCGACGATGTTGGTGAGGTTGTTGATGGCCAGCCATTTGTGGGGGAGAATATCTTTTCTCCCCCTGTTCTTTTCCACCATTGATCCTCCTCCCTCTTCTTCTTGATTATTAGTCGGATGGATAGATTAAGTGGAGAAGATGTAACAATTGCGCTGTTGCGGGACCTGCATGAAACATAAACTAAATACATATTATGCTATAGAATGCGATAAAATAGTTGTAAACTTAAATAATGATGCATGCAATCATTCTACAACTTAATATAGTTATTAACAAACATACAATGTTAAAATAGAATTACTTAGGCGTAACAGTAGTCCATTAGAATGGACTCATCAAATATCCCCATGCCTAAGATTTGCTAGTCCCTAGCAAAAAGAATAAAAAAATAATAGAAGTAATCAGAAGATTTCTTCTGATCTTATTTCAAAACTTTAGAGATCCAGGTAAATGTGAAGTGATGATAGCCTAGGTAACAGATCCAAGTGAAAAAGGTCAATTTGCATTGGAAGTTCATACTTCACCCTTGGTAAATATTGCTGTCGGGATAGGCAACTACTTCCCTCGGGGATAAAGTAGAGGATAATCTGTAATTTGACCCCGACGTTTGGCTTAGGTAGGAGATATCGAGTTGAATGGATTTGTATTTGGTGGCGCACACTCATCTGGTGCTACATATAGTCTAGTACCGCAGACTCTAGACAAGTCAACTCAAAGAGAGGCTAAACTGTACTCTCTTGATGTTCTTGGGTGCTCACTCCTTTCTTTCTTTTCTTTCTGAGATCACAAATCTCGCCAGACTTAATAATTGTACTCACTGTTTGGTGGCCTCTCATGGCATCCACACTTCAATTAAAGTCCTAATAATTATACAACTAAGTTAGAGTCCTCAACCAGTATTTGGGCGATCAGAAATATTAAAAGGTAGGTATGGGTCATATTTGGTGGAACGTGATAGGTGTTTTGTTGCCTCAGAAACAATGTTACATTATAAACTTGGACTTCATTTTTTTTTTGTAATATAAATATTTCTTCTTTTTCTTCTTCTTTTCTTTTCTCTCTCTTTTTTTTTTGTAATATAAATCAACATAATACGACACTGACTTTTATTTATGAGGCATTATTTAGGGATGATGATGGTCAAGAGGATATTGTGTGGCTTATTTGGTGGAAGTGCTTATTGTCGGCACCTGGAAGGAATGGATAGGACAGGTGTATTTCTGACCTTTGATACTATTACCTTCCTTCAGCCGAGGACTCTATGAAGGATGGTCGTAACCATCCACCATAGTCATAGCTTTATTAAGACTCCATCTTTGTGTGTCTACCTTATTTGGTGACTCTCAGGAATTCACACAAAGTACTCACACAGGAACAGAGGGTGAAAACTATGTCTAACTCTGAAGTATCATCATCTAATTATCCAAAACTTAAGAGTCCTTGCACTAGACTTAGCACACTAGTAATCTCTCTACTTTCTTCTCACAAATATGAGGTTGATCTACTAGAAGATAGTATGTCTGATTCCCTATGAACTGCCCAAGGGTTCAGTAGACTACAAATGCTTATTGGTTTTCCTCAAGGATCCATTACCAAGTCTACGTGCACGTGAAATAAATGTACTGGATTCTAAACTTAAGAAAAAATTCAGGAAGGGAAACCTCCCATGACAAAGGTATTTTGCTAGGGACTAACCCATTCAGCTCAAGAAAAGAGAAGTTTTTTTTTAATATATGCTAACCTAAATGCATGAATGCACCCCCCCATGCCTAAATCCTACAATGCCCTCATTGTAAAATTAAAACAGGGGGAGAAAGGAAAGAAATCGCCTGACAACGGTGTTATTCAGGCTGCTGGGTTGCCTCCCAACAAGCACTGCGTTTTCTATCAGCAGCCAGACTTAGAAGGAACCTATAAGTTTGGTTCCAAACAGACAAGGTTAGGCCCTAAAAATATGCATAATAGTGCGGGCCTAGAAAACAGGTAGCCAGGGATGTTGGCGAGCTGATGATGCAACGTAATACCAAATTCTCGCCAGAAGATATGAAAGCGAAGAACCTCGTTGGCTACCTTGGGAGGTGTAGGAAGAATAAACGGAATATGAAAAGGGACCTCCCGAAACGGAATAAGTGGAGGATAACAAGGATCCTCCAGAGTATGATGGGTTTTAAAAGATATACATATTATTAGTTCAAACCCTTGAATGGCGAGAGTACATGTACAAGCATCAATTCATACTTGCCATTCTACCCGAGAATGTACTGGCCTGATATGTTCTCTAGAAACAATGTACATAAGCAGAGATCTGAGCCAAGGATCGGTTAGGGAGTATAAGGGTTGTTTGTAGTGTTGGAAGGTAGTGGTTAAGTCCAATGAGGACTTAGTCGGTGTTAGGTCTTATTCCAACAATGATTCAGATTGTGTATACTCCCTAATAGTTGTAGACAACAGGTTACCCTGCCTAGCATTAATGATCGGAGTCATATTTGAATTAAGAGTAGACTCCCAATTACAACTCTTTGATGGCAGGGTCAAAATGTCAGAATCATTATTATTCAGCTCATCCCCAGATTCGTTTGGTTCACTTAAATTTTTATCGGGGTGTATATGTGATTCATTAATGAAGACAGGAGTTGGATTAATATCCTTAATTATTCCTAAAGGAAGATCAGTTTTAATATTTTGGAGCAAGCCTATATCATTGAATTCGTCATTCTTCTCGGGGTATAAATCCTCAATTGATGTGTTTTATTCCCGAGAGTCTCCCATAGACTTCTCATTTTTTGTTTGTCCTCCTCTAATATCAACTACTGCTTTGATGGAGGATGACTCTCAAAAGAAAGGAGGAATCTGGATTTCACCATACGGTTTATATCCTTTGGAGGTAAATCCTCAAATGATAAATAATTCCCCTGTGATTCACTCCAGATTTTCAGTCCAGGTTCCTCTATTGGGGCATCCCCATCTTCTGAAATAGACTCTTCATATCCCTGAGACCAAAATTGATCTAATTCATCCTCCATTCCCTTAGGGTCACCTTTATTGGGTGCATTTAAATTAGGATGCTGAATGGTAGGTGTTGATTCCCTAAGAGGAGGGTCAGGAGTAGGCTCACTAAAGGTAAAATGGGATTCCACCAAATAATCAATAGGGGAAGTGATAGGAATAATGTGACCTTGACCCGGGTTGGTAGGGGTAAGGAGAATACTGTCATTGGGGTCAAGGTCCTCAAGAGGTACCATCTTCCCTTGCTTTTGACTCCAATAAAACTCGGGTGGATAATCACTATGATCGTTGTCCTCTAGTGGCCGTGTCTCATTGGGAGAGTCTAAGTGATAGCTACATAAAACTGGATCCCTATTATCAATGGTTTCCTCAGAATTATTTTCATGATCATGGTCGTATGGGTAGGGATCGAAATTATTGGGAAGCATGTAGCTAAGCTATCTTATTTCTTCATTTAACTGTTGACTATTCCTCAACATCTCTCCCATTGATTCCATTATTTCCTTTTGCTATTTTTGCATTTCTATCATAAAAAAGGAGAGGCTACTATTATCAGGTTGGGGAGGATAGTCAATTTCAGGCTCTAATTGCCTAGGGGTATCGGTCAAACCTTGATATGGAAAATCATGAAGGGTGGAAGGGTTGGGTGTTTGCATGGAAGTAGGGATTTCAGGATTGGAAAATCCCACTCCTAGGCTCTGCTCAAAAGGAGTTATCGGCCTAGTACTCCTAGGATAAGAATATGAATGATCCCATGAATTGTCAATGTACCCATTAAAGGATGGATACGCTCGGGGCATGGGATCCTTATTAAAAGATGGGAAGTATTGACTCTGATAATCTAACTAATAGGAGTAAGGGTGATCCATTTCTTTAAGCAAAACAATTTCGACTCTCTTAGGATTTAGAAGAATTCAAAATACAAGCAGAGACTTCCTAGAGAGTTCTATAGTTAAAGCAAACGCAAATTCAATGGGATCTATTTTTTTTAGTAGATTGTAGGTCTTAGAATTATATGTTCAGTTGATGGCCAAACAAGTTTTGAAAAAAATATTACGCTTCCTAGGCCAACCTTCACTGGTGCCTATAACCTACTTGCAAGGGATGGAAGTCTCGAATCGAGCCCACACACGAGGAACCGAAGTAACTTGGTGGATAGACTTGTTGATTTCTGACTAACTTCGCTTGTGGTGCAAAAGAGGAGAGGTAGAAATTTATGTAGTGACCTTATGTGTGAGGTGTACAGTGTCTCAGGTGTGCAAATATACGATCGTGTTTTGATTTTTGAAATTTCGCAAACAAGATCCTTTTGCACATAATTTTCAATCACAGATTTTAAAGTCCAACCTCTTAGCAGTCCCAATTTTTAAAGTGACCACTGAATTAATTTGATTCAAGCACTTTAGTGGTCTTAGATTTAGGTTCAATGCATATGCATGACAGGTAATTGATGCTCAAGAGAAGACGTACCTTACTCCAGCTTTCTTCGTGCAATAATGAATGCAATGCAATAAAGATAAACTAGATGCTGCTCATTCAATCCTAGATGGTCGTCCTATAGATATGCAGCTTCTAGTAGGTAGTTCGATTTTTTTTTATAATAATAATAACAAACAGACCTAATCTAACTAACTAACCGAAATGCAGTTCAAATAATCCTATAATCTAAATAAATGGGAACACGCTCCCGAAAATACGCTCCCCCATACTAGAGTGACAAGAAATAAAGAGGCACTGGGGACACATTCCCAAAAATACCTGACAAGGGTCCAAAAGATAGTAATTAAATTCTAATGTCTATCTAAACTAAATCTAACTAAGATCTACTAACTAAATCAGCAATAGGCTTCTTTGTAAGCCTGTGTGTGGGATCAAGGCCCACGTGTTCTTTTTGCCGTCCTCCAGGTGGTGTCAAGGTCCACCAAAAAGATCATCTCTGCCGTGCGTGTCGTTCAAGGTCAATGTCGTCGCTTTGCTGTGCCTGTCACCATGTCAGATTCCTCGCACAATAATAAAAATGATCAGATGATTATGCAACTCAGAATATTCAAAAAAAATAATAATGCGAATCTATTGCGTCTGTTGCTTCCTCGGCAACGGCGCTAATTTGACAGAGCGATTTTCACTTTGAATAATTAATATTAAGATAATAAATTGTTGCAGTACAAAAGGTGGTGGAAAATCTCTCAATCAAAGATTAAACAGATATGAATTTAAACCACAATAACGGATTTCGTATCCACAGGGAGGAATAGACCAATAAATTCACGATAAATTTACCTCTTGTTTACTTAAAAGTAATTTCATTCATTCATCCTAATCCCAAAGAAAGAACAGTAATAGATGTATCAAATAACCAATCTCTAATTTCTTAAAAGAGATGGACCAATCACGCAAATTCTCCTTTACTAGAATACTCCTATAAAATCAATCAACCCCAAATATTCAATGGCATCCAATGTAAAGCATAATATCACCATTTAATGTAAAGCTAATAGATGGGGGAAGATAATCATGCAATTTGATAAGCTAATTAATTGGAGCAAACTAAAGGGGTTTGGCTGTAAATTCATTCAATTAATAAAATAATAAATCAAAAATCAAGTTTTGGCAATGGTAGCACATGTAATATCTAATTGAAGGGAAAACAAAGCTTTCACTCTCTCTCCTCCTCGCGTGAGAGATGGAGCACCAGCGACGGAGTTGCTATGGGGGAAGGTCGACCGACGCGTGGGGATCACGATGACGGTGATAGAATAGCGAGAGGTGGCTGGCAGACGAAGGAGGGCCACCAGCCTGTTTGAGGAGAAGGCGACAGCCGTGCATCTGGCTGCGCTCGGGTGTGCGCCTGCAGGGCGCTGGTGGCGAGGGTGAGCGCCTGTGGGAGGGGGCGCGCAAGGTGTGAGCACTGGAGGAGGGGAGGTGCGCTGCGGTGGAGAAGGTGCAATGCCTGCAGACGCCTGTAGGGGTGCGGGTGAGGAGAGGCAGGTGCCTGCAGGCTGCTTGAGCGATGCTGTGCGAGTGTGGCCAGGCAGGTGTAGGAGGAACGCGTGCGCTGGAAGGAGGAAGCACCTGCTGGTGTGGGTGGGGAAATGCTAGCGCCTGCAGGCGTTGGATGCAGGTGCAGGCTAGAAGGTGATGGCACTGGAAGGTGGGTGCGGTGATGGAGCTAGTGCGGTGCGCCTAAAGAGGCTGCAGGCTAGAAGGGTGACGCTTGCAGTAGAGGCTGTGGCTAGCGGTGGGTGCACAGTGCAAGCCTTCAAACATAGTGGATTTCCCCTCAAGGGGGAGGAAGAAGATGACCTCCAGAAGAACCGACGATCCTCTCTTTTTATCTCCTCCCGGCGCAAGTCAAGGGATTTTCAAATCCCTTACTAAACATGGCCGACGCTGTTGGTGAGGTTGTTGATGGCCAGCCATTTGTGGGGGAGAATATCTTTTCTCCCCCTGTTCTTTTCCACCATTGATCCTCCTCCCTCTTCTTCTTGATTATTAGCCAGATGGATAGATTAAGTGGAGAAGATGTAACGAGTGCGTTGTTGTGGGACCTGCATGAAACATAAACTAATTACATACTATGTTATAGAATGAGATAAAATAGATGTAAACTTAAATAATGATGCATGCAATCATTCTACAACTTAATGTAGTTATTAACAAACATACAATGTTAAAATAGAATTACTTAGGCGTAACAATAGTCCATTAGAATGGACTCATCATCACATCCATCAAGAGGTTGTTTATCTAGACTTGCTCAAAGAGCTTGACCAGATCTTCCTCAAGAGCCATGGGTTTGGGTTTCTTCTTTCCTTTGGTCAAGGCTTAAAGAAATGGAACTTCTGTAGGTTCCTCTAGGATCGGTTCAAGGTATGGATCTGGGATAGGGGTGTCCTGGATAATCACCCTAAGGTTAGGTTCTGAACATCCACGGTGGGAGTGGCTTAGATAAGGTGGATCCTGGGTCGTCTTGCCACTACGGGTGGTAACCGAATTAAGTCCCGCCTGGCTTTGGTTTGGATTTGGCAGAAGGGGTGATTGCTGTTGATATCACAAGTATGATGTCGAAGCTTCCATCCTATCAGGTGATGGAGTAGAAGGGGCCTGATAGACAAAGTGAGCTTGGCCCTAATTTGGGTTCATAACACACCTCTGGTTCGACATGTTATTCGAATTCGATAGGGGTTGTGATGGAAGTGTACCAGGCTGGCGAGAATTTGTCATCTGTGTGAGCTGATTACGGACCTCTGTGATCTTGTCCTTGTGCTATTTTTGTATACCCGCACTCGACTTTTGAATGTCAACCAGGGTTTGTAAGATGAGAGTCATTTGGTCGTCCCTTGATGGCTCGAATTGATAGTTTGGATTGGGCCTAGGTTGAGTAGGCTGATAAGGTTCTAGAGCTTGTGGTCAAGGCTGGAATTAAGATCTCAGATTTTGATTATTCCTGACCACACAAAATTAGGATGATTATGCCATCCAGGGTTATAAGTTTTTGATAATGGATCATTCTGGATGGTGTTGAGGTTCTCACAGGTTTGAGGAACCCCAGAGAAGTCAAAATACGAGGGTTCATAGTTCCCCCAATTAGAGTAAGTTGGTTCAGAGTTTCTTCGGAAACCAGGATCAGACGGGGGTGGATATGAGTCCATCCCCTGATGAGAGTGGTGACAAATATTATGCATAACCTCCCTATCAGTGGGTGGTTGCGCATATGTGCTCTGCTGTGCTGAGGTGGTGCTCTGTAGATGTCAAGCCAAATCATCCACTTTCTTCTCGATAATAAAGACCTTGTCCAGGAGACTGGCCATCAGTTCCAAATTGATGGATGCGGATAGGCCTTGAGTCTCGTGTGCCCCCCGCATGTTTGTCAATGCTCAGGTAGTTGTTCAGTCGAACATACCCATAAATTCATTGTTTATGGAGTTTTCGCACATATTCTTGAGAATTTCCTAAACGATATCTTCATGCTAACCCATGATGCTTCCACCACAAGTTGCATTGACAAATAGCTTGATCTCATCACGGAGCCCATGGTCAAAAGACTAGACTTGTTGCCATTTGGGAACTCCGTGATGGGGACATCTCTGCATGAGATCCAAAAAGCGATCCCATGTCTCATGAAGTGTTTCTCCTGGATTCTGCGTGAAGTGTGTGATCTGGTGCCTTAAAGCATTTGTCTAACCAACGAGGAAAATTTTCTGTAAGAATTCATTTTGTAGTTCCCCCTAGGTGTTGATTGGATGATTTAGAGTTTGGAACCAATTGACAGGTTTACCCATGAGTGAGAAGGAGAACACCTTCATGAGCAGGATGTCTCAATTTTGTTTGGTAGGTCCAAAGGTCTAGGTTAGATGTTTTAGCTGCTTGATGTGCTGGAAGGGATCTTCAGAATTTGAGCCGTGAAATTTATGAATAGCATGGATCATGTTTGGCTTGAGTTCAACATCAGGCCCTCTAGTAGGGATTTGTACTCTAGGTTCGATCTCCACCACAGTGGGATTGTAGTGATCTCGCATCTGAGGCCGCAGTGGTGGATTGATGTATGCGTGGAATAGATCATTGAGATGTTGTAGCTGATCTTGGAAGTTGCGTTCTTCTTCTACTAGGTGTTCCATGGCTATGGATGAAGGAGATCTAGGCTCAGATGAATCAGAGGAGATTTTGATCTGTTTGGAAGGTGGCACAAACAAGTGAGTCGAAACTTGGCCTCGACGAGAGTGAACAGCTAAAGGAGGTCTTAAGGGTGGTCTTAAGGACCTCCTCTTGAAAATGCACTAGGGAACCAGATGAGGAACAAAATTTGTGATGGACCCAATCGAGGAACCCAAAAACTTTTGGATGACTAAGGAGGTTTGAGGCAGATGATACCTCTTGATCCGAAAGTCATCCACCTGAGAAATACTTGGGTAGCTAGGAAGGGAGAGTCCTGCAAAGACCCCTACACGGTAGAGCATCCCTATGGGTTACAGGGTTTCCCCTACCTGACCTTCCTTGTCACCGCGGATCCAAGTAGACCGGAATGAATAACTGATAACTCTACATCCAATGATGATAATTCCATCAACTAGAGTTAGTTTTAGGGGTATATGTGCACTAATAACATACCATGATGGGCATGGGAGCACTGCATTAATTGTGAATTAAGATTGCTTACAAATCAATGTTTAATGGCCATATGTACAAGTGTATGTTGAAGCAGGCCTCAGATGAGCAATCGGACTGCACGGATGGATTTAGATCAACGAATGGAGTCCAATGCAATCGAAATTGCTTAAATTCGACATCTGAAGCTTCCCCAACAAGCCCAAGAAGTTATGGCAGTTGATCTGATGAACAACAGCCCACAATCGACCGTGTGGCAACTGCACCAGCCTCCATCCCGCGCCAGCACACCCGCAGCTCCTCCAATGTGAAATCCTAACCGTTGGATTTCCATCCAACGGCTGACCGCGCCTGCACCTGACTTCGCCTCTGCGACTAATTGCGAAGGCAGCACAGCAGGTAGCGCCTCGCACTCGCAAGTAAGCGACGAGCGTTCGAGGCTTCGCACTCTGCCAAATCACACTCAACTTAGAGCACGGTTGATTACAACCGTCGATGCGGGCATGAATGGTGCAGATGGAATCCACGCGACACCTCCAGATGAAGGCCTACTCGACGCACATGATCACGTGCACTCACCGCACATGAGGTGCAATCCAATGCACCCAGTTGCGCACAATCCCAGCCGTTGATGCACGATCGAACGGCCTCTATTGCGAGTACACGGATCATGGGGGAAATAGCATCCGCAGGCGCAGCAGGGTGGCAACGTGGCGCATCCTCAGCGATCCGATGGCGATTCGCACCTCAGATCTGATGACTGAGGATGCTATTAACGAGGCTAGATCATGGTTTTAAAGGATGTTACATTGTAGTATAGATGAAATTGCCTCGAAAATAAATAAGAATTTATTACTCAAAACCCTAAGTATCCATGGTCGAACACAGGGAGCAAATGGAATCTATTCACTAATCTCAATCAATGTAATTGAACACTTAGAGTTACTCAAAACCTAATTTAGAGTATAATGCAAGGGTTTATGAATTAAAATGTAGCAAAAAAAAAAAGAATTGGACGTCTGATTCTAATCAGACGTCTTAAATGATAGCTCTTATTTCCTTCTCCTTGTTGCTTTCTCTTCTTTCGTTTCTTCTTTCTTTCTCTTTTGTTTTGCTCTTTCTTATTTTCCTCTATCTTCTGCCTTTCTTCTTCTTTTTCCTTCCTTGACTTCTTCTTCTACCTTCTCTCTCTGCGGCTATAGTGCTTCTCCTTCCCTTGCTTCTTCTTCCTTTTCCTTCCTTGCTTTGCTTTCTCTTCTTTTCTTTCTTGGCTTCTTCTTCTGCCTTCTCTCTCTACGGCTAAAGTGCTTCTCTTTCAGCTTTGCTCCTTCTACGGCCACAGCTTTCTGCCTTAGCGCTTCTTCCTTCCCTGTCTCTTCTTTGCAGCTCCTCTTCCTTCCTTAGCTCCTTCTTCTTTCTTGCACACAATGGAGCAAAACTTACCCCTACCCTTCCCCACGTCTCTCTCTCTCTATTTCTCTCTTCGGTTCTCCCTCCCAGAGCCGAGTAATCGGGTCAAGTTTCGCGTGCCCGTGTCCAGGTGCACCGACATGGGTGTGATGCATGAGGAGTGAGAGGGGTAATCGGGTCGGTCACGCTAGATCCGCGGGGCAAAGGTCGCGAACTAGGCGGGTGCATGTGAGGGCGAGGGACCACACCCTGTGTACTGGAGGCAAAGATCTTAAAACATAAATTCAATAAATACTACACACCTACTTCGCTCAATAAATTCAATAAAGACTTCTAAGGTGGGACTAAAGTGTCCCACCCACTTCGCTCACGTGCTCGCAGGGTGTCACCTTCAATTGCCACAGTTGCACTTGCTCTCTAGCCAATTGCCTAGCTGCGTGGATGCGCAAGACCAACCCACTTCACTTGGGATTCGTATGCCTGGAGCACGTGACCTGGAGCGAAGCTTGCAAGTTGCTTGCTTCAATGTCAATGGCGGAAGGGGCTCAGATCTGCAATACACTTAACATGGCCTTGCGGCCTCATTAGAGCACATGAGAAGCTTTGCCGTATCAAGGCGAAGGTGAGACGGTGGTTGGCTGGCTGCGGGGCGGCCTAGGCGTGCGTGCCTAGGTCACTTTGTGGTCGTGCTTATGGGTTAGGTCGGGGGGCATTTAGGGAGATGTTGGTGGTTGATGGATGAGCAGAAGGTGATCAGTGGATGATGGCAGAGGTGGTGAGGTGTCTGGCGAGGCGTGTGGAGATGCGTAGCGGTGGAGGCACCTTGCCGGTGGTTGGCCGGAGATGGAGAAGGTGGAGGTGGAGGTGGTCTGTGGTTGGCGGTGTGTGATAGTAGAAATTAAGAGAAGGGAAATGAAGAGGGGAGAGAGAGGAGTAATTCTAACCTAGCTAAGTGGACGAAGGGGGATAAAGAGGCGGCTGGCTGTACTTGCCGTTGCCGGAGTAGATGATGTCCAGTGGAGGGATGACGGCGATGACGACGAGGCTAGGGGAGCGCGCACGGGTGTTGCACGATACGAAGGAAGGTGGTGAAGGCGGCTCTGCCACTGGTATTGTGGAAGAGCAATGAGAAAGATGAGGAGGGCTCGCCGAAGCTAGCTAGACTCCTGACCAGAGGAGGAGATGAAATTGGGGTGATTCTCCGGTTAAGTCGAGCTGAAGAGATGCAGCCGAAGGTGGTGGTGCTTTTATAGTCGCTGGCAGGGAATCTTATGCTTGGAAGACAAGCTTCCAAGCACAAGAGACCTTGCTAGAGATGGAAATCCATTAGAGACCCAAATCTCTCATGCGTTCGCACGAGAGATTGGGTGCAATTCAGATCTTGCAATCATACTCAGATGGAAGGGAATTCCTCAGAGAATCTCCCTTCCAAATCTGGGAGATCTCTGAGGAATCAAGGAGTTCTCCCCCTCCATTCCTCATCGGAGTAGGATTCCTCCCAATTAATGGTGGAGGGACCTGATTGTAAGAGTGGCGAGAAAGTTAGGGGTTCTATGCAATGGTTTTCAAAAGATAGGGGCTAAAATGTAATTGGGTGGACTATTTTGCAAAGTAGATCAAGATGACCACTCATTAGGTCCAAATTTTGGTAAAAACCTAATTTTGACCTAAGGAATCCAATGGTGAAGTTGGATTTTAGGTTTGACCATGTTTGATTGGACATTTTACATAAAAACCCAATTTAGGTCAAGTAATGAGATAGGACCCCAATCTAGGTCAAAATAGGTTCCAAAGGCCAAATTGAAGGTTCTAAACCCTAGGGGATATTTTTCCATGAATTTTATAGGGATTAGTTAATTTTTATCCTGACCAGAACTTTGTTGAATTAAGCGGGTCTATTTTAGGATTACAGAATATCATTTAATTCTTCGACTGCACAATAACCCATTTCTAACTGAACCAACCCACTTTTTATCTTATTCAGACCATTTGACCTATGTTTTGCCTCTGAGAAATCTTGTTTATGTACTGCAATGGTAAAATTGCAATTTTACCCTTTATTTCATGTTTTTTTCTCAGAACAATAATTCCTTGAATTAGGCCCTTCTTTAGGTTATGTAGGAGCTCTTATTCTCTTTCTTAGGTCAAAATGAGCTAATTAGGGCTGATGATGAGGCTCTCATCAGATGTGTAGGCACAACTTGAGAAGAAAAAGGACGGGTGCATGGATGGCGGGTGTGTGACTTCAGTGACACTTCTGGAAAGGATATAGCGACGTACTGGACATCGCTAAAGGCCCGTACCTCTTTTGGAAGCACTCTTCTACTATATGAAGCCCCTCAACCACCTTATTCAAAGGCATTGAATTCACACACACTCTCTAAATAATACTAAGCCTCTCCTAGCTCCACCAAACATTCCATATCTACCCCCCTCCACCACCATGGCCGCCTCGCCTCCTCCTTGCACTCTCTCTTACTCTAACTTTAAGTTGCATTATTTTAAGCTTTCATCTATTGTTGTATTTGTAAAAGAACTCTAATTGCATGCTATATGTTGCTCCTTATATCGTAGTTCACATCTCCTTAAAGTGATTGTCATGTTTTAAATGCAAGCTCTAACCCTACACATACACACTCTCTCTCTTTCACTCTTGTTTTCGCAATCAAACTAAACTACCATTCTGTAACACCCAAAGCAACTAAAACTAATCTAATTTCACGCCTCCCTGAGATCGACACTTGGACTCACCAAATCCAAATCTTAAATTAAAATCGACATTGCGAACGCATGCTACAATGATATAATTAAACCAATGCGTTCCGTGCACGTCAATAATTTGACCTCTTAAGTCTACCAAATTTTAATCCTAAATTAAGGTGCTTAGAATTTCACTTGAATTTAGAGTTGGTTGTGATTTATGACCTAATTTGAAGGTTGGTTGACCCACAAGGTGGATCAACTTCACCTAACCTGCCCTATGGTTGAGGATGATTTGGGCAATGAGCCCAAATTCACCCTGAGTGGTTTGCAAGCAGGTTAATAAGTCCAAATTTTAGGAATTCAAGTGACTAATTAGAGCCTTCTTTTATGGTTTTCTTGATTAGGTCAATTCAAGCAAGCGTTTAGGTGACACACAATGCAGAAAAATCAATTCTCTTTATTTCAGGCAGGTGTGTTTTCTCAACCCTAAGATGGAAACCCTAATCTGGCTCTTTTTGGTCTAATCAGTTCTTTTCCAAATGTTGCACCTAGTGCTCAATCAAAAAGGTAAATAGCCCTAAGTACCTTAAATCCCTACTAGGTGCAGAAATCTTGTAAGGGGATCTCTAGAGAATCAAATCAGGCAATTTAGGTGATTATTTCTGAGGAAATAATGCAAGTTTGATCCTAATTGATTTCCCTTTTTACTTCTTTCTGGAAGTAGGGGTTTAAGAGGATGGAAATGAGATTACCTACCCCTGGAGTAGCTGTCGTGTGGTTGATCTTCTCAAATGTACCTTGCATAACCACAACAAAATAGAGAGTGCAAATTAGTGTTAGATTAGAAATTGTAATCAGTGAAATCAAATTGCATGCTGCTCCCCGGCAACGGCACCAAAATGTTTACGTGAAATTGTTGTTATGTCAAAGATGCGTCATATTATAGGACAAAATAGCTCAAATCTTTTAAATTTGTAACTCAGAATCAAAGAAGAGTCTGAGGTCGAACACAGGGAGTAAATAATGGCAATTCAATCTCACTAATCATAATTTAATCAGAAATATGAGCAAATATGATCAAAGTTTCATTCTGAACTACTCAAAATGATGTATATATGAAATTTAGTAGAAAAATGCAAAAGGAACGAGTTAAATGGTGATTTGAATCACCAATTAACTCTTTGAAGTTAAGCTCAAATATATCAATGGTAATTCTCAACCAAATATTCCACATCAACCAAAATCTCAATGGTATTCAGAACCAAGGCACCAGTAGAGGTCAGACGAATGCACAAGACCTCAGATGCCTTAAGTGCTCAAGGCTCAGCACAGCGTCAACAGAAAAGAGGAAAAGGCCTCTTCTTCCTCCTTCCTCCTTTGTGCCTCACAGGAGAGAGAGGCAACCATAGCACAACACAGCTTAGAGGCAAAGGCCTCCACAAATCACTAAGTGTAGAGAGAGCACAGTAGAGGGCAAACCCCCTCTCTCTTTCCTCTACTTGCTCTCATAAACTCGGGTTTAGCTAGGTAATCGGGTAGGTAACCGGGTGTGAACAGGGCCAGGCTTACAGGCATGGGTTGCAAGTGAGGAGTGCTTGGTTGGGTTAAGCGGGTCGTGAGGTGTATGGGTACTCGACCCCTGCGTCTTAGGTGAGGGGTCGGGTGCACAAAACACCTTTTTGTTGCACAAATAGCTCCTACATCCCTGATGTGGGACTATTTGCCCCATAGTCTTCGTTGCGCTCAGCTGTAGGATGATGGCTTCGATTGGAGTAGTAGATGCAGATGAAGACGCCAATTGAGGGCCTGGAATGAAGCCTGGGAGTTGGTTGCAGCACCTGGGGGTGAAATTTGGAGGAGTCATGGCTGGAGGCTGAAGGCGTGGACGGCGAACTCGCCGGCGACGACAGAGTTCTGGTAGGTAAATGAAATGTAAAATATAGCCTCGTGGCCACACTAGATAAGCTCAGAAGAACCGTCGTGGAGCGACGAGTGCTTGGGTGGGTGTGGTGTGGTGTGCGTGAGTTTGAGGAGGTCTGACGACCTCGAGACAAAGGTGTGGAGGTGCTTGTGTTGGGGGGAGTTAGTGAGTGACCAATCCCCTCAAATACCTGAGGGGTTTTGGTCAGTGAAGTATGGTGAATGTTTCTAGACCGGTGGGAGGTGTTTTGGTGGATTGTAGTGGATTTGCGAGGTCGCCAGAGGTATTTGGAGACAAGGGAGATGACAGTGGTTCGGGCAAGGTAGCATTCTGAAGTGAGTAGCAAGGGTGTGAAGCAGATCAATAGGAGGTGTAGAGTCAACTGAGGGTGGTTGCAGACGATGGAGAAGCATAGGTGGCATTGGCTATGATTGGCCGATGCCAGAGACAAAGATGTCTCCGGGAGAGGGAACAGCGACGTATGAAGGGGTAAAGAGACCCTTGCTAGTATGGCGAGGTGTGGAGGAACTTGGGGAGGATGAACCTACTGCTATAGTATGTGGCAACAGGTGAGGAGATCGGAGGAAGGGAGTCACCGGAGTAGAGTTGGAGCCGGTCGGAGGTAGGGGAGAAGAGGGCTTCTTGGGCCAAAAACTGGCTAAGGTGCATGGTTAGAAGACCCAAGAGCTTTTATAAAGCTCGGGCAGGCTCTCAAGCTTGGAAACAAGCTTGATGAGCTTGAGAAATTAGGGAAGAAGATCCCTAAAATTCTAAGGATTCGCATGAGCTTCTTGGGCCAAATCTGAGTCTAAGATGCAATTCAAGTGATTATGGATGACCTCAAGATCATCCCTTCTAATTTTGGAAGGGATTGGTTGAGAATTCAAGGAGGTATCCCTGATTAAAGCTCAGCTCATTTGGGTTCACACCTGCCATGGCAGTAGGGACCCAACTGCAAAGATGAAGAACTTAGGAGGGTATTTGCAAGGATTTCTAAAGTTAAGGGTGTGTGTGAGAGAGAAAGAGCCAGACTGTACCAAAATGCAAACTAGGTCAAGATGATCTCTGATAGGAACCAAATTTTGGTACAATCATAATTTGGACCCAAGGAATCTGATGGTGAAGTCAGATTTTGGTATTGATAAGGTTTGACTGGGAAATTTACGTAGAAACCTAGATTAGGGTAACTTTCTGTCTGAGACACTATTTAAGGTCAAAATGGGTTCAAATGATCAAATCAAGGTTGCCAATTATTTGCACAGCGAAATCGAGGTTGAAAACTGCATTGTAATATATCCAAAATTACTTTGAAAACAAATAAATTTATTACTTGAATTTAAATTTCGAGGTCGAACATAGAGAGTAATATGGAATTCAAAACTCAAGATCACAATTTAAATCAAGAATAGAGATTGCAATAAGAATAATGTCAGGACCAATATGCAAAAAGAATGGAGTAAAATGGTGATTTAAATCACCAATTACTCCTTACAAATAACAATTAAATCAAAGCCTCAAGTATATGCAATTGAAGGTATCAAACGGCTTAAACAGTTTGTGCTATAGTGCTAGAGACTCAAGGGTCTCCCTTCTGCTTCTCCTTTCTTTCTCTATTTCCCCTGCCTTGTCTTCTCTTTTGTTCTTCTACTCTTCTCCTTCTCTTCTTGTGTGGTATGCCTTCTTTCTCTCTTCTCTTCTTTCTTTCTTCTCAATTCTCCTTCACGTAGAGGGGGAAGATCCTTCAAATGGCTAAGTGTCAGCCGTTACACCTTGTAGCGAAACCTCCTCTACCCCCACGCACTATCTCTCTTTCTCTCTCTAGGTCACACTCTCCTAGAGCCTTGCACAGTATCGGGTAATCAGGTTTCAGACTTAGAGCACACCGGGTCCAAGGCTGCAGGTGTGATCACAGCCGAGGATTGCAATGGGTTAGGTGGGTCAGGTGTACCAGGTCCACAGAGGAGAGGTCGCAGACGAGGCATGTCATGGGTGTGAGGGACCTCACCCTTTGTGTCTGAGGCGATAAGCCCCTGACACAAATTCAATTTATTTCACAACTACCACTCATAAACTTTTGATGTGGGACTATCTATCCCCCATTTTCTCACGCAAGCTGCTGCTGCTGCCTTCACCCAATTTGCATGTAAGGGTGAGTCAATGGCTCCAATTGACTGGGCGAGTATGTTCCTGGACCAACTCCGCTTTGTCTGGAGTCAAGGACCTGGAGCTGCAGGTCTGGATAGAGCTTCAAGCAAGCTCGAGGATTGCTGCGTCAATGGTGGAGGGGGTGAGTACCTGAAATCAACAATAAGGCCTTTTGGCCGTGTCAAAAGGCTTAGGAAGGATCACCGGACCACGGCGAGTACAACGATAGTGGTTGTGAGGCATGGCAAGGTCCGTGCATGCGAGGTGGAGTCAGACCCTGTGTGTGAGAGTGGGTGTGTTTAGGGGAGAGTTTGGGTGAGCGATAGGTGGAATTAGGTTAGGCCTTTTGTTTGTGGAGTCATGGCAGAGCTGATGGGGGTGGTAGCGGCGAGATTCGTGCAGTGGTGCAGTGGATAGGCTTCGTTGAAGCTTTGCCGGAGTGGAAGAAGGTGACGGTGTTGAGGGAGAATCAGTGGCTGTGCATGCGTTGCGAATGTTTGGGAATGATAAGTGGAAGTTGAGGCATCGGCTTGCTAGTGGACGAAGTACGGCAGAGGCGGCACCAGTTATGGTGTGGTTAGCGCCAGAGGTGAAGGTGCTCCAGTGAGGGAAGGTTGGCGATGATGAAGGAGATAGAAGTACCTATTGGTATGGTGCGATGCGGAAGAAGGCAAGGAAGGAGGATCTGCCACTGGTATTGCGGTTAGACGACGAGGAGAGGCAAGGAGGGTCGCCGGAGCTCAAGGAGCTTTTCGACCGGGTCAAGAGAGAGGAATTCAGGGGAGATCCTAGTCGAAATTGAGGTTGGGGAGTTCGGCTTGATTTGGGCTCTCTTTTATAGGGCTTAGGAGGGGATGCTAAGCTTTGAAGCCAAGCTTCCAAGCTTGGAATTGTCACAGGACTAGGAAACCCAAATCTCTCATGCATTCGCATGAGAGATTGGGAAGGTTATGGGGCATGGGATTTGCCTTAAAAGGAAGGGAATTCCTTGACGAACTTCCCTTTCAAATTTGAAAGGGATTCATGAAGGAATCAAGGAGTTCTTTCCATTTCAAGGTCGCCGGTGCTTGTACGAATAGGATTAATGGTGGCGAGGACCTATTTGTTAGGGCGATAACAAAGTAGGGGTCTATTTGTAAAGATTTTGAAAGTTAATGGCATAATGTAATCAGACAGAACCATTTGCAAACTAGGTCAAGACAATTTCAACTTGGGTCCAAATTTTGGTACAAACCTAATTTGGACCTAAGGAGTCCAATGGTGGAGTTGGATTTTGGTTTTGATCTCGTTTGATTGGGTAATTTACGTAAAAACCTAAATTAGGGTAAATGTCTGTCTGCGACTATTTTGGGCCAAAACGGGTTCTGATGGTCAAATTGAAGGTTCCAAACCCTAGAGAATATTTTTCTATAAATTTTAGAAGGTTTAGGTGAATTTTATCCAGACCAAAACCTCAGTTAATTAAGAGGGTCAGTTTTAAGGTTTCAAAAGTCACTTAATTCTCAAAACACGTGCAAACCCTTTTCTGTCTGTTCTAACCCACTTGTTATCCTTTTAAGACCATTTGACCCTCATTTAATCCCTGAGAAAACCCATGGTTGTACTTTATTCAAGTTATGATGCTAAAATTACAATTTTAACCCTGATTTCTTGTCTTGCCCTCAAAATGGTTATGCAGTGACTTATGGTTCTCGGGCAGTTATGTAGGAGCATTTACGAACTTAATTGGATCAAAATGAACTAATTATGGCTCATAATGGTGTTCCCATCATACCCCCATACCTAGCTTTTTCTAGTTCCTTAGCAAAATTTCAAGGTATTAACTTTAATTCTAGACCATATGCCTTTCTATGCTTAAAACTCTGATGTGTGCTTTTTTTTGTAGATTAGGTCAGAATGCCGATAGTAGGCCTATAGGTGCTCAAGTACCAACCAAGATCCGGACCTGACCAGCTCTAGCCTCAGTCTGCTACGAAGGTTTCTAAGGCCCACAGGAACTAACCTAAGGTTCATTGAACTCTGCAGTTAAAGCACTCGTTCTTGTAACATGTTTTAGCCCAGGTTCAGTTTGCAGTGCATTTTTGTAAGAGAGGGACTAAAGAACTTTTCTTTGCTTTTGGAGAGTTTCCTTTCTCTTTTCTTTTTATTTCTAGCCTCGAAATAACTTTACAACACGATCTGTATTGGATTCCTAGTTCCCACCATCATCCTTGCAGGGTCCCTGGCAATCGATGCTTCGAGATAGCACCACCCATGGCAACCCCCAGAACCCTGGCTTTCGAGATTTCGAGATAATCCTGCCTATGGAGTTCTGTAGCTAAATTCAGACCTTGGCAATCGAAATTTTGAGATAATGCTGCCCATGACATCTGAACCACCACAAGGTGCTTACATGCCCCCAGTAGGATATTTAGACATCCTAAGAGACAAGCACCGAGGAGATGAGTTATTGCGCATTTTCGAGGGAAATTTCTCGCCTCTCCGTGTCGAGAACTCATCCAAATCAACTTGTGTTGATCAGCCGCTCCTAATCTAGGTAATTCTTTTCAAAACATATTTAACGCATTTTGCATAATTTTGATATTTAAGTGCACTGAACCAGACTGTGTGTGGATTGGGGTGTTGAGGTTACCGACTCCCGTAAACCAGAGGTCAATTAACGAGGTTGAATAATCCCTAAGCCTTAGACCTAATACTTAAGCTTCGCATTTTCCCCAACCTCTTGTGGACTATCCAGATCTTAGCGGATACTTGAATTTTTAAGCCTAGGATTGCAGCCAAAGAGAACTAAGATCAACGTTCCTACTAATCTCTTTTTTGTCTCTTAGCACTTTTTATCTTTGATTTTCTTTCTTTTGATTTGGTCTAGAACTAAGTCAATTCCTTAATCTTTTACTAATGACTATCTCTTTTTCTCTTTTCAAATTATGCTCCTTTTTGACATTTTTATCTCCTCCCCTTTTCTCCTCAACAAATGAAATGTAATCAATTCAAAATTTCCTCCCTTCTATTTTTGTTCTTTTTGAATTATTTATTTTTTTTGATTTTTTTGGAATATGTAATTTTTTTGATGAAACCCTTTCTTGTGAAGTGATTTTCACAGCATTTTGCACTTTAATACCCCCCATGCCTACGATTTGCAATGCCCTCATTATAAATTAGGTGGGTTCGAGTTCAACTTAGATCGTTCATTAGAACAGGTGTTGGGTGGGTGGATGGATTGGGGTGACTGTTGTGGATGATTTCAAGCTCAAGTATGCGTACTAGAGGTGGAGTCGACTGTTCTAATGGATGAACCCTAAAGTGCAATATGAGTTCAGCATAAGATGTGTCAAGAAGGGTTTTAGGTTTTTCAAAAAGATGATGGGTTGCCTCTGGTTAAGCGCTGAGTTTAACGCCATCAGCCGAGCGTAATAAGCTCAGGGAGAATGGAGATCAAAAGATACCTTAACCCTATTCACATCGGTGAGTTCAATGAATGGTTAAGTCTCTAACCATTCACGACAAAGGGTTCTGAATCAAGGCTACGTTGGCTGATTTCAATAGCTCCATTTCCAAATATTCATCTTACCAAGAATGGTCCAATCCATTTTGATCTGAGTTTTCCTGGAAACAATTTGAGTTTGTCATCAAAAAGTAGAACTTTCTGACAAGGGTGAAAGAACTTTCTGTATATGTGCTTGTCGTGAAAGGCCTTAACCCGCTCTTTGTAAATTCATGAGTTCTCATACGCATCATTGTGTAATTCATCGATCTTGCTCATTTGAAGCTTTCTGTGGGTTTCTGCCTTAGAAAGATCTAAATTACACTTTCGTATTGCCCAATAGGCTTTATGCTCCAACTCGACTGGGAGGTGGCATGCCTTCTTGTACACTAATCTAAAGGGAGACATGCCCAATTGAGTTTTGTGGGAGATCCTATAGGCCCACAAGGCTTCTAGAAGTTAGGATGACCAATCCTTTCTGTCAGGTTGGATGGTGACTTAAAGGGTTTTCTTGATCTCCTGATTCGATAGCTCAGCTAGACCATTGGTTTGGGGGTTATAAGGAGTAGAGATTCGGTGCAACACCCTGTATTTGGTCATTAGCGATCTGAATTGAGCATTTGTGAAATGGGTCCTCCATTAGAGATAATAGCACGTGGAATTTCGAACTGAGAAAAGATGTTTTGATGAATGAATTTGATTACCACCTTATAATCATTAGTTCGAGTCAGAATGACTTCGATCCATTTGGAGACGTAGTCAAAGTGAGAAGAATGTATTCGAAGCCGTCCAAAACAGGGAAGGGTCCCATGAAATCAATCCCCCAAATATCGAAGATTTCGCATACGAGAATTGGTGTAAAGGCATTATATCACGGTGGTCATATTGCCCAAGGTCTGGCAATGGGTGCATGCCTTATAGTGATTGTACACATCTTTGAAAATCGTGGGCCAATAAAAGCCGCACTGGAGGACTTTTGCTACGATTTTATGTCCGGAAAGGTGTCTGCCGCAGGCCTGGTCATGGCAGAAGGACAAAATTGTTGGTGCTAGAGCACCACGATCATTTGTTTTGATGATAACAAACCACGTGTCATTTAACATTTGCACTTTGAGTCCTAGATTTCAGGTCAATCGCAAATGGATACGTGATTAGACGGAGTTCGAGCTCGCATCCAGGACGGATTGGAGGAGCTCGATGGAGAACAGAGGAGATTCGCGAGGAGCGATAGATTGAAGATGGAAGGACAAGAAGAATAGGATAGAATTTCATTTTATTCCTTTCATGTACTTTTGTCTCTATTTTCTTGCTCTTTATTTTTGTTACTTGGATTCATGTTAAAGAGCCTCAAAGTACCCTAACAGTAGTCCTAGGAACACCTGCACAACCCTAGGATACTTAGGTTTTCTGTAGAACACCTAGAAAACCAATATAGGGTTCAAACAGAGTTTCCAGACGTCTAATTCCAAAATCAGACGTCTGATAAAGTATTTTAAGACGTCTGACTGTTGTTTCAGACGTCTGATAACAATTAGGCTGGACTTAAGTAGTGCTGTCTGATGAAATCAAACGTCGATACCTTAGACCAGACGTCTTAGGAGACGTCTGATGGTTTTTCCAGACGTCTTAGGAGACGTCTGATGACTTTGCCATACGTCCAATTAGTGGACCGTTGGCTACCTTAACAAACACTCAAGAATATGACCGTTAGAGCCTTATCAGACGTCCTTAGGCCTTTCCAGACGTCTGATAATTGACCGTTTTGCCTCGGTTGACCCAAAATCTCTTCTCAGAGATTTTCTAGCTGTTGCAATGTTTGGAAATCCATTCCCACAGAAAAAGTAGGTTTCTAGACGTCCAGACATAGTGCCAGACGTCTTGTATGTCGTCTGTTGGACTTGCACAAAAACCCTGTTTAGATCTGATTCAAGTCAGGAAAGAACCCGCCCGAAATCAGATGTCTGACCATTAAATCAGACGTCTTAAAGTGGTCTTCCAGACGTCTGATGCCAAAATTAGACGTCTGATTACCCTGTCAAGTGTAATCATTGTCTTGATTTTGGCCTGATTCTCTTGGGCTTTGTACCCAACGGCTATGGAAGCTTTTCCAAGCCTTCCAAAGCCTTCCTAAGGCCTCTATAAATAGAGGGGAGCCTTTACACACCAAGAAACACAAAGATACACTAAGAGAAACCAAAAAGACACCTAGATACACTTTCACACTCTTTTGTGTCCAAGAAAAGCTTTTGCTCTCCAAGCTCTAATTCTTCATCTGGAGAGCATCAAGCCTTCGCGCACCCGCTCTCCCGCCGTAGATCACGAGAGCGACATTGCACCGTCGCGTAGCTCACGCACCCGCGTCATCAACTCGACGCACTCCTTGCAAAGGGGAGTTTCTTAATTCCTATAGAAGCTTAGGTTTAAAATTACTTTGTTGGCTCTATAGGACTTATTGTTTCTTTTGTCTTTGTTATTTGGTTGGGTATTCGCTTTGCGAATTCCCATCTCCTTCGCGAGACAAAATCCTTCTCATGGAGAGAAGGGGTTGAGGTACGCTACCCTCGTTTAAGTAGCGTGGTTGTATTGAGGTTGAATCATCCTCGTTTAAAGTGATTCGATTTAGTGAATTTTGATCAACTTGGTTGATCGGAAAATCCTAACTCGAGAGGGTTAGGTGGTGGTTTTCACCCGATTTGGGTTTCCACCTAAAATTACTTGTGTACTTGTGCGATTGATTTTTGTGTGACTGCTTTATATTTTCATTTCCGCAATTATTACGTCACCCTCTCCTGGTAGGGACACGATAACTTCAAAAATGTCCTGAATTTCTGCTTGTGGATGCACCGTCTAATGATCTGATCAGCACCAATGTGGAAGAGGTACGGATCTTCCCACATGTAGTACTTGGCATCGGAAAGCAATTTGTCTTTCTTGGCCTTCGACCAATCGAACAGGATCTAATGTGGTGCCAACTAGTTTACTAAATCAGCAAACCAAGGAAGTTCTATACTAATAATCAGGAGGTGCTCATCGGGAAATTGTTCTGTGATGGGTTCGAAAGGGTCGATACTATCAGAAGGAAGGTGGGATAAGTGGTCAGCTACCATGTTCTGTTTTCCCGCTTTATCACTGATGAGAACCTCATCATAAGCCATAACTAGCTCATTTTGACCCAATAAAGAAGATAAAAGCTCCTACATAACCTAGAAGAAGGCTTAACTGAAGGAAGAAGTGCTCTGAGAAGAAAATAGGAAATAAAGGTTAAAACTGCAATTTTACCATTGCAGTACATAAACGGGATTTCTTATAGGCGAAACATAGGTCAAATAGTCTAAATGAGATAAAAAGTGGGTTGAGTCAATCAGAAATGAGTTTATGTGCAATCTAGGAATTAAATGACACTTGGTAACCCTAAAACAGACCTGCTTAAATGAACAAGGTTTCAGTCAGGATAAAAATCATGTAAACCCTCTAAAAATCATGCAAAAGCATCCTCTATGGTTTGGAACATTTAATTTATCCTTTGGAACCCAGTTTGACCTAGATTAGGGTCCTAGCTCTTCAATTAACCTAATTTGGGTTTTTACGCAAAATGTCCAATCAAACGAGGTCAAACCTAAAATCCAACTTCACCATTGGATTCCTTAGGTCCAAATTAGGTTTGTACCAAAATTTGGACCTAAGGGGAGGTCATCCTGGCCTACTTTTCAATTTAGTACACCCAAATCATAAATTGGTCCCTATCTTTTGAATATCTTTGCAGAGAGCCCCCTAAGTTCCTCGGCACCTTTGCAATCAGGTCTTGCCACCATTGTTAGGGCAGAACCGAGCTCCGACGAGGTTTAGAGAGGGATTACTCTCTGATTCCTTAGAGATCTCCTCCCAGAAATGGAAGGGAAATTCTTTGAGGAATTCCCTTCCATTTAAGGCCGATCACAACCTCTAGTGTGAACCCAATCTCTCGTGCGAACGCATGAGAGATTTGGGTATCTTAACCTCTTTCCATCTCCGGCGACCGACCTCAGACGATTACGTGCCCTCCACGCCCTGAACAACCGGCCCAGTGCCTATAAAAGAGACTACACCTCCGGCCGCTGAAGGGGAGCTTGATTTTGACGGAGATCCCCTCAAATTTCCCTCTCTCCCATCTTCGGCCAATAGACCCGCAAGCTCTGGCGACCTCCTCCCCTCCTTCTCGTCGCTCTGCTACCATACCAGCAGCAGAGTCAACTCCGCTGCTTCCTCCCACGTCACGCCGTACCAAGCGCTCGTGTCCCTGACCTCATCCTCGTCGCCGCTTCCTCCCTCAGGGTCCTTCTTCCCCGACAACAGCAATTACGCGCCGTCCACTCCACTGCCTCCCGTCCTCCCAGATCACTCCAGATACCCTCTCCATCCTCTCCTCTCTCTTTTCCCCCTTCTATTTTATCTAATTACCCCCCGACAGTGCCTAACCACCTCCATCGTCCTCGCCTCCGACCGACCTCCGGCGAGCCGCCCACACCACTCCGCCCCTCCACACGGCTCGCTAACCCTCTCATGAGCTCCGCCTCACCACCAGGAACTCATTCCACCACTCCACTGCCACTCCAGACCTCCACAGTAGCCCCCTGAACAACCCCACACCTCCGGCCATAGGTTGACCTAGGCACGCACGCCTAGGCCGACCTACGGCCTGCAGCACCGCGCATCATCTTCATCGTGCCACGGCGAAGGTGCCCAGCTAGTTTGATTGGGCCAATAGGCCGTTCTTGTGTATGACAGGTTGCAGCTCCTTCCGCCATTGACGGTCGAAGCAGCAAGAAGCTTCGTAGTAGCTTCAGGCGCCAGGGCTCCCAGGCTGCAGGCGCAGCAGGTTCACGCGAGTGTTGCGAAGCGATTGAGGCCAGCAAGTCACGCTGCGAAGCCAGTAGCTGGGGCAATTGCACGACGAAAGCTCTGCGGGCGTGCGCGAAATCGGGACTGACCAGATAATCCCACATCGTGGAATCTCAAAACACAGGTATAATATAAATTGTTTTTGTGTTTTATGCTCACTGCCTCCGCAAGCACAAGGGTAAGGTCCCTTACCTGACCCACTCGCGTCGTTCGCGGCTTGACCTCGCGGATTTGGCGGGATCCGACCTGACCCTAACCTTGAGCACTCCTCGCGCATCACCACTTGCTGGTGCACCTGGTCCCGGGTGCAAAGCCGACCCGATTACCCGTGTGGCTCTGGGAGAGCGTCCTTGAGCGAATTGCAGAGAAAGAGAGAGACGTTTGGGTAGAGGGACGGGGGTAGGTTTTGCATTGGTTGTGGTTTGCGCAGGAGCAGAGGAAGAAGCGAACACTTAGCCGCTGCAGCAAGGGAAGAGAAGAAAGAAGAAGAGGCTGTGTAGCAGAAAAAAGGAGAAGCTTTCATAGAGAAACAAAGACAAGGAAGAAGACCAAGGAAGGGGGAAACTTTGAAGGAAAGCACAAAGAAGAACTGAAGAAATAGAAGGAACAGGAGCAAAAGAGCAAGAGATCTGAGAGACGGAAGGACTGCAGTAAAGACAAAAAGAAAAGGAAGACAAGAGAGAAACAAAGGCAGAAAGAGAAAGAAGTGCAAAGAGGAAGAAGAGCCAATGAAGAAGAAGAGAGAAGGGAGATTGCATTTAAGACGTCTGATACAGAAATCAGACGTCCAATTCTATTTTTCTTTTACAAATTTTTTTTAAAAACTCTTTGAATCAATTATTTAACAGTTGTATTCTTTGGTTTTAACAAAAAAAAGTACTGAGATTGCTCCCCGTGTTCGACCTCGGATACTCCAGTTTTTCGAGTAATAAAATTCTTTATATTTGTTTGAACGTTCTGTCGGTTATACTACAACGTATTATCTTTTAAACCCGATCAAAAGCGTGAGAACAATCACGAATCTCGAGATCAAACTCTTGCAACAGCAAGATCCAGCGGATTACTCGAGGTTTCGCGTCCTTCGCGAGGAGGTGGCTCACTGCAGTGTGATCTGAGTATATGATAACATGGGAACCCAAAAGATATGATCTGAATTTTTCCTGGGCAAATACTATGACTAGCAGCTCTTTCTTAGTAACTAGATAGTTACGCTAAGCCTCGTCAAGTGTCTTGCTAGCATAATAGATGACCACGGGTTTCCTATCTATTTTCTTCCTAAGCACCGCTCCTACAGCATAACCAGATGCATCGCACATGATTTCAAAGGGTTGAGACCAATCAGGGGATTGCAGGATTGGTGCTTGGGTAACTCGATCACATAGGACTTCAAATGCCTGAGTGCACTTCTTGGAGATTTCAAAAGGAACATCCTTAGATAGAAGATTAGTGAGGGGGCACACGATTTTCGAGAAATTGGGAATGAATCGACGGTAAAAATCGACATGCCGCAAGAAGGATCAGATGTCTTTGACCGAGCTAGGCATAGGGAGTTTGGAAATCAAATTCACCTTGGCTCGATCAACTTGGATGCCTTTTTCAGAGATAAGATGTCCCAGGACAATTCCCTCAGGTACCATGAAGTGTCTCTTTTCCCAAGAAAGAACCAATTTCACATCGATGCATCGCCTGAGGATCTAGACCAAGTGCAACAGGCAATCATCAAATGATTCACCAAATACCGTGAAATCATCCATGAAGACTTCATGGTATTCACCTACCATATCTGAGAATATGGCAAGCATGCACCACTGAGAAGTAGTGGGTGCATTGCAGAGACCAAACGGCATGCTTCGAAATGCGTATGTTCCGAAGGGGCAGGTGAAGGTGGTCTTCTCTTGGTCCTTGGGATGGATTTCAACCTGATTGTAACCGGAGTACCCATCCAAAAAGTAGAAGAATCAATTTCCTGCTAGTTTCTTGAGAATTTGATCAATGAACGGTAGTGGAAAATGATCCTTCTTCGTGGAGGAATTAAGTCTTCTATAATCAATGCAGACTTTCCACGAGTTTGCTATACAGGTCAGTATGGCTTCTCCGGTTTCAGTCGTGATGATGGTGAGCCCTACCTTCTTAGGCACAACTTGGATTAGGCTCACCCAACAACTGTTGGAGATCGGGTAGATGATCCCTACATCTAACCACTTGATGATCTCTTTTTTCATGACATCGTGCATATTTGGATTCAGGCATCTATGCATTTCACGGGATGGTCGTGAGCCCTCTTCAGTGTAGATGTAATGTGTGCAGTATGAAGGGCTGATACCAGTTAGATCATCAAGAGTCCATCCAATGTCTCTTTGATGTCACTAGAGAATAGAAATCATGCATGTTTCCAGATCAGGTGTGAGTCGGGAGTTGATAATCATAGGAAACGTCTGATTGGAACCCAAAAAGACGTACTTGAGATGATCAGGAAGAGGCTTTAATTTCAAAATCGGGTTGTCAGCAACAGCGGGTGGTTTAGGGTGGGTGTCGGGAGAAAAGGAAGGAGCTATGGGTGTATCTAGGTTGAGTTCAAGCTCCTCTAACTGCATGTTTTGATCCTCTTGTGGTTGATAAGAAATAGTTTGTTTTTCCTTGATAAATTCATCAACCACAGCTTCGATATCATAAATCTATTCTATGACTCCACAATTAGTTCCTTGTTAGGCCTTAAAGATGTCAATCTTTAGTATCTTGCTCCCAAATTTTAATTCAATTTGGCCCTCCTCACAATTGATATTGGCCCTAGTAGTGGCCAGAAAGGGTCTCCCTAGTATGATCGGTGTATTCTTCACATTCTCAGGAGCATCCATGTCTAAGACAATAAAATCTACTATAAAATAGAAATCATGTACACTAACTATGACATCCTCGAGAATTCCTTTTGGTGACTTAATTGATAGGTCGACTAGTTGTAAAGTCATTCAGTCGGTTTAAGCTCAAATTCCTCGAAGTAGTCTAGTAGGGATGTAGGTATCAAATTTATGGAGGCTCCTAAGTCTAATAAAGCTCGGTCAAATAGTATATCACGATTTCACTGGAGATCAGAGGGGTGCCTGGACCTTTTGCCTTAGGCGGGGGTTTGCTCAAAATGACAGGGCTAGCTTGCTCTGACAGTACAATCAGATTCCCATCTTTGGTTCGCAGCTTACACTTAGGTGTACATACGTCTTTTAGAAATCATGTAAAAGCAGGTACGTGGCGTATTGCATCCATCAAGGGGATGTTTATATGGACCTGCTCAAAGAGCTTGACCAAGTCCTCCTCAGGTGCCATGGTTTTAGTTATCCTTTTTCCCTTGGTCAAGGCCTCAGGAAATGGAACCTTAGATGATTCCTCTAGAATAGGTCCAGGTTCTTGATATAGGATAGAGGTGTCCAGGATGACTATCCTAGGTTTAGGGTTTATATTACAAGGTTGGGAGTGGCTTGGATAAGGTGGGTCCTATGTTGTTTTGCCAGTGCGGGTAGTAACAGAATTTAATCCTGCCTGGTTCTGGTTTGGTGTGGGTAAAAGAGGTGCTTGCTGCTGATTAGCCATTATTTGTGGGCTATTTAAATATTTAAGTGCTTAGACATTAAGTTAATTCTAACATTTATTTAGTATAAATTTTGATGTAAATAGATTAATTCATATTTCTAATTTAATTACATAATTCATGCATTGCATTCATATTTAAATGCATTTAGAATTAACTTAGGATTGCATTCATTTAATTAGTTAACCAATTAGGTGCATTGCATGCATTAATTTAAGTTAACATAAAAGTTGAGGGTTTGTATATAAATAATCATAATATTTTATCATTATTTTTATTCTTCTTCTTTTAGCAACAGCTGCAATGCCACTAGCTGCCGCACTAAAACCTGCATTCAAGTACTAGCGGAGAATGTGGATCTGCTCCCGCCTCTTCTTTCAAATCCATGCAGGTGGCTACAAAAGGAGGGAGGCTGCCTTGTACGGGAGGCCACCATCCCCGACCACTACTGTGCAGAGAGTTGATCTCTCGTCTGTTCCACCACCACCGGCCTCAACCGTGGCGACGAGCCTCCACCACCGTGGGCGTGTGGCGTGACAGGCCACACTGCCATCTAGAGCTTGTCTGCATTACCGTGAGCACCTCAGTGCACACCACCCGCCGTCTATCACCAACAACCACCACTGCAGCCACTGCAACTTCACGTCCTCGTCAGTTAAGATGTCCTGGAAGTTTCCTAGACGTCTGAAGCTTTGTCCCCACACACAACAGTAACCGGCACCTCCTTCACGCCCGTGCCCCTCCGGCTGCACAAGCCTGCCAGCCCCTTGCAGCATCCACCACACATGCCCTTACTGCGCCTCACCACCTTCACGCCCGCACCCCTTCAGCTGCACAAGCCCGCCAGCACCCCGCACCTTCCCTGCGCACCCTGCGCCACCTCCGCGCGCACCTTGCAGTGCCTCCAGCCACGCACGTAGCCGGTGCGCCCGCTAGCATGCAGCACCGGCCACCAGCTCCTCTCCCGCATGCGTACGCACCGCTGCAGCAGCAACCGCCCTCCAGCCGTATGCGTAGAGTGCGCTGCACTTCTGCCGCACACCCTACAGCGTGCGGCCAGCAGCAGCAGCTGCGTCCGCCAGCAGCACCACCCTCCATGCACGTGTAGTCCAGTGTGTGCGCCTCCTCGCCAAGAGCTCAGCTACACCCGTCCACGCCCGCACGGCCTGCGGTACTTCAGCAGCCACCGAAACCCACCACCACCATACCTCCGTCCGGCCACCTCGGAGCATCTCGCGCTTCACCGCGACCACCATCATGGAGCCCTCGGCCTAGAGATCCTCCTCCGAGCTTCACACCTCCGACCGCAGCCTCCTCCACGCACACGAACAGGGGGAAGAAGTTCCCCTATTTTGCTACAGTAAAAGCTATATTAATATTTACATTCTATGCCATTGTCAACTTTTAATAATATTTTATTAAGCTACATTGCAAAAAATATCCTTTAGTTGTTCAAGATTGCCATTTCAGCATGTTCTTTTGCTGCTTTCTTAATCTGAAGGTAGATTTGGCTCGATTCTCATCGAAACTAACTATGAACATATGTTTTTAACTGATGTGAGTTTACATAAGTCATTGCCTCCCTATGGATACGACCCGCTCTTCTGTGAGTGGTTATTTTAATTATTGATTAGTTGATTTTTTCACCACATAGAACTACAAACGACATGTCATTTTATGTGACAAACAACTTTAAAAGCGAAGAATTGACTTGTCAAATGGCGTCGTTGCCAGGGAGGCAACAGATACAATAATTTCACCTAATTTTATTTTTGATTATTTCTCATTGCACAGTGATCTGACCATTTATTATTTTTTCTGTGTGAGAAATTTGTGCGAGGAATCAGCCATCGTGAGAGGCGACCCTTGACGTCGCCAGAGGAGAAATTGATCAAGCTACCTTGCAAAGGAGGGGAAAGATGAGGACGCGACGATCATCTCTGTACATTTAGTCGCTGATTTGATTAGAGTAGGATTAAGACTTTAGACTTAATTTTTCATTGCACATTTGGTTTGAAACCCTTGTTCTGGGGTATATTTTGAGGGGTTTGTTCCCTGATTTTGTTTTAGGCTTGTGTTGGGTAATTTTTGGGAGCCTGCTCCCTTTTCTTTAGATTTAGGATTTTAATTTATTTTGTGGATTGTTTACCTTTATTTGCTTATGCATAAGTAGTTAAAAAAATAATAATAAAAAAAATGAGCTGCCTGCTAGAAGCTGCCTACCCCTAGGACGAACCATTTAGGTTTGTATGAGCAGCCTCTAGATTTACTTCTCTACATTGCGTGCATTCTCGCATCATTGATTGCTGGAAGCAAGGGACACATTCTCTTACTTTGCATCTTATTCTTGATCATGCATTACATTTGGACTTAATTCGAAGACCACAAAATTTGTCTTGAAGCAATCTAACAAGTGGTCACATATATTCTTGAAAAAGGACTAATTAAAGGAGGGACATCTAAAAATCAAGGACTTGATTTTTAAACGTGGTGTGCGATTCAAAATTCAAAATCTTTTTGCGGTGAATGCACACTTATCTCTTTTGCACCACGGCACTCATTTAGACACTCCTAAGTCTTGGAACGACTAGGACAAGAGCTCCCCTACTGTTGGATTCTGAAGTGTTCCGAACTTGAGATCAAAGGTTTTGTAAATCCAAAGAGGGGGATACCCTGTCACGGATTTTTGGGGGTAGTTGAGAAGGACCGCGAAAGCACAGCTTCAAAGGAAGGCTTAGGCCTACTTGTATCCCTCGATCTTCCATCTTTGGATTTGCTTTACCATTTAAGATTTAGGGAAGAATACCTAAGCTCCAACTAGGTCTTTTTAGGCATTTCGAAGGTTAACAATAGGCACATAATTGATTGGGCAACTTGCTTTGTCACCTACAATTTGAACTAAAGTCAAAAGCCTAAATTTGTAAAGACCGAACAAGTCCTTTTGAATTGTGTTTGTAGAGCATGCTTGGAAGGCATTCTCTTAGGAGACAACTTGCATTTGATCCTGAACCTGAAAGAATCTTAAGAAGAGACCTTCCAAGGGTAGAAATGGTCGGTCAAAGGAGCCTTAAGGAATATTTCATTCCAACCAATCAAGCTGGCCCTGCACTACATAGGCCTGGAGGAGACAATCCTTATGAGATGAAAAGCAGTACCATATCCTTGCTGCCCTCCTTTTATGGTACTGCTAGGGAAGACCCCTACAGGCATATAGAGGAATTCACCGAGGTCTATTCCATGGTGAAGCTGTAGGACGTTACTGATGACGCTCAAATGCGGACCCTCTTTCCCTTCTCCCTTAAGGACAAAGCCAAGTATTGGTATCACACCCTTGATAATATTAACACTTGGGATGCCCTGAAGAAGGAGTTTTTGAAGAAGTACTTCCCCATGAGCAAAGCCAATCACTTTAGGAGGGAAATTATGAGTTTTGCTCAATAGGATGGGAAAGCGTTCCATGATGCGTGGGACGCTTTAACGACTTGCTGAGACTTTGCCCACATCACCAAGTGCCTAAATGGCAACTGGTTGAAAGGTTCTACACCGGACTTAATCATTTGCATAGGCAAACTGTGGATGGTGCCTGTGCAGGAACCTTTCTTTCTAAGATTGAAGATGAAGCTTGGAACCTTTTTGATACTTTGAGTGAGAATTCTATTCACTTGAATTCTGCCTACATGGATAGAAAGCCCACTCTCATGCAAAGAAAGTTGGAGGTGAATGAGGCAAAGGACACCCAGAATTTAGCCTATTAGATTCAATTATTGAATCAAAACAAGGAAAGGCTTATGTCGAACCCGAGTTCATTTGTATCTAACAACTTCATATCCCAAGCTTCCGAATGCTTAATTTGCCAAGGCAATACACATGCCACTGTGGATTGCCACTTGGCCTCCCAATTCCCTGAGCTTGTAAAAGTGGATTTGAATGTCGCTTAAGGGTTCTGTCCTAGACCTCGTAATAACCCTTTCTCCAACACTAATAATGAGGGATGGAGGAACCACCCAAACTTTTCATGGAGACAAGGAAATGTCTCAAATTCAGGGAATTACAAACCACAATCCTTTCAAAACCATCAAATGAACCGACCTTAGACCTTTGCCCAACCTAAGACCTCTGAGATGGATGAATTGATGGCGATGTTGAAAACTCTGCAAGAAAGTCAAAGTGCCATCATCCAATCTCATGACAAGGCTATACATGAGATGAAATCACAAATAGGACACCTTGTTGAGGCCGTTAGACAAAGGGAAACTGGGAAGCTCCCCAGTGTTGCTGAGGAAAATCCTAAAGGAAAAGGGATTGTCTTTAGGGAGCAAGCTCAGGCGGTGACTATTCTGCGGAGTTGGAAAGAAATTTCCAAACCCAATGCTCCTTTAGTCTCACCCCCTAAAAAACCATCCACCCCGACTTTTACCCCCATCAGAGAAGACTTGCCTAAATCTTCTTCGCTTGAAATCACCTCACCGGAAGAAGCTGCCCCCGTTCCACCCCTTACTCGACATGACAACCCTTCCACCCAGAGATCGAGAGTGCCTTTTCCAGAGCGCTTATCCACCTTTGGGCAGACTTCTGCTGGCTCATCTGGAGCCAAAGATAAGACGGATGAGATTATGGAAACTTTCAAGCAAGTGCAGATTAACCTACCTTTGCTTGAAGCTATTAGGCAGATTCCGTCTTATGACCACTTAAAGGACCTGTGCACGAAAAAGCAGCAATCTAGAAAACTGGTCCAATCAAAAGTTGTCCTGCCTGATTCTGTTAGCTCAATTGTTCAACATGGCACACCCCCGAAACTTAAGGGCACAGGAGCCCCATACATCTCAGTAGTTATTGTTAACGTACAAATTGATGAGGCTCTACTTGATCTGGGTGCGGGGGTGAACATCCTTCAGAGCTACGTGTATGAACAACTTGGGGGAGGCAATCTTAAGCCTAGCCATATAATCCTTCAAGTTGCTAATCGATCACTTAAAACACCATGGGGAATTTTGGAAGATGTCCTCATAAGAGTGGAGGATTTCTTCTTTCCCGTTGACTTCTTAGTTTTGGACACTGACCCTACCAACAAGCCAACCAAACCCTCCATCATTTTGGGCCGCCCCTTCCTTGCAACTTCGCATGCTTCAATCAATTGCAATACTGGGGCATTGAAAATGGGCTTTGGGAATAGGAAAATCCGGCTTAATGTGTTTGATGCTTACAAACAAGCTGGACTTGAGGATTGTTCTCAAGTTGAGGTGATAGATGACCTGATTGAAGAGGGAACCCCTGCAATGTTATGTGATGACCCCCTTCAGCATGTCATGCTAAATGAGCATTCCCATCTCTTGGAGGAATGTGAAGGGGATATACTAGAACTTGAGGAATTGCTAGGTGTTTCTACTAAGTCTCTTCCCCCATCATTTCTACCGAAGGTAGATCTGCTACCTGAGATGGGGACATCTATTATGAAACCCTCAACCATACAAGCCCCCTACCTTGAGTTGAAACCCCTCCCTGACACTCTCAAGTACGTTTTCCTAGGTGCCAATGATATGCTTCCCGTTATCATTTTGGCTGTGCTATCTGAGGCACAGGAGGGAGCCTTGATTGAATGCTTGTCTAGGCACAAGGAAGCTATTGCTTGGAGCATTGCTGACATTAAGGGTATAGACTCTACACTCTACATGCACCACATTTATACTGATGATTCCATCAGGCCATTTAGGGACATGCAGAGACGTCTGAACCCTAATATGAGGGAGGTGGTAGAAAAGGAAATCCTGAAGTGGTTGGATGCTGGGATCATATATCCCATTGCAGATAGTAAATGGGTAAGTCCTATTCATGTGGTGCCAAAGAAGGCAGGCTTTACTGTGGAATTCAACGACCAAGGTGAACAAGTTGTCACTAGACCCTCAACTGGATGGTGGGTCTGTATTGATTACCGCAAGCTGAACACCGCTACCCAGAAGGATCACTTTCCTCTACCTTTTATTGATCAAATTGTTGAGAAATTGGCAGGAAATAAGTACTATTGATTTCTCAGTGGATATTCTAGGTACAATCAAGTGGCAGTCTTTCCTGATGACCAGGAGAAGATGACATTCATGAGTCCTTACGGTACTTTTGCATTCAAGCGTATGCCGCTTGGATTTTGTAATGCCCCTGCAACTTTCTAGTGGTGTATGATGTCTATCTTTTCGGACATGATTGACGAGTGTGTTGAAGTGTTTATGGATGACTTCACCATTTATGGCTCGTCTTTCGACCAGTGTCTCCTGCACCTGGAGAATGTGTTGAAGCGATGTAAGGAGACTGGTTTAGTCCTCAACTGGGAGAAAAGTCACTTCATGGTACAGAAAGGAATTGTACTTGGGCATGTTGTATCCGAGTAAGGTTTGGAAGTAGATAAAGCCAAGATTGATTCTATTTCCAAACTCCCATTGCCTACGAACGCCAAACAGATTAGATCCTTTCTGGGCCATGCTGGCTTTTATAGGCGCTTTATTAAAAATTTTAGTAAAATTTCTAGGCCACTTTGTGACTTGTTGGTGAAGGAATCTTCCTTCAATTTTGATTCAAAGTATGCCGAGGCCTTTCAAACTCTAAAGGAGGCCTTGATCTTTGCACCTATTCTCCAAGCTCCTGATCGGACACTCCCATTTGAGCAGATGTGTGATGCTTCGGATTAAGCAGTGGGAGCAGTCCTTGGACAAAGGGTTGAGGGAAGACCTCATGTGTTGCACTATGCAAGCAAGACTTTAACCGAACCTCAGCAAAACTACACCATCACTGAAAAAAAATTACTTACTGTAGTTTTTGCTCTGGAGAAGTTTAGGTCTTATCTGCTTGGGTCTAAGGTGGTTATTTTTACTGATCATGCGGCAGTGAATCATCTCATTGCTAAGAAAGATTCTAAGCCACGTCTGATTAGGTGGATCCTACTCCTTCAAGAATTTGACTTGGAAATACCTGAAAAGAAAGGAGTAGAAAATGTTGTGGGTGACCGCTTGTCTTGCCTTCCTCTTAATGACTCTCTGGAGACATTCGCGAGACATTTCCTGATGAAACTCTGATGGAGGTAACACCAAATTTACCTTGGTATGCAGACACTATAAATTACATAGTCACTGGACAAACTCCTGGCTCTTGGGATGAGTAGAAAAGAAAGAGATTCATTTCCCAAGCAAGATATTTTCATTGGGAAGAGCCAGAATTATTTAGAATTGGACAAGACCAAGTATTGTGACGTTGTGTACCTGAAGAGGAACAACAAAGTGTGCTGAGTTTTTGCCATGAACTTCATTGTGGAGGACACTTTGGTGCTAAGAAAACTGCTTTTAAGGTTCTCCAATCTGATTTTTGGTGGCCTTCCTTATTTAAGGATTCTCATAATTTTGTTAAGGCCTGTATTAGATGTCAATGGACTGGAATGATTGGGAAGAGGAATGAAATGCCTCAACATCCTATTCAATTTGTTGAAATTTTTGATGTGTGGGGAATTGACTTTATGGGCCCCTTCCCGTCGTCCCATGATTATGAATATATCTTGGTGGCAGTTGATTATGTCTCTAAATGGATAGAGGCCATTCCTACATGCACAAATGACCACTTTGTGGTTTTGAAATTTGTGAAGGCCAATATCATATCCCGTTTCGGTTGCCCCAAGACCATTATAAGTGATGGGGGACCTCATTTTCGAAACCACCACTTCAATCGGCTAATCAGGAGTCTGGGAGTGACTCACAAGGTCGCTATCCCTTACCATCCTCAGACAAGTGGCCAGGTTGAAGTGTCAAATAGGGAGATAAAAAATATTTTGGAAAAGACCGTTAGACCTGATAGGAAAGACTGGTCCCAAAAGCTTGATGATGCTTTGTGGGCATATCAAACGGCCTATAAGACCCCTTTGGGTACTTCTCCCTTTCAGATTGTGTATGGGAAAGCGTGCCATTTACCTGTTGAGTTGGAACATAAGGCACTTTGGGCTATTTGAAGTGTTAACATGGATTTAGAGAAGGTGGGTAAGGCACGACTTCTAGAATTAAGTGAGCTTGAGGAGCTGAGGAATGATGCTTATGAAACCTCTCAAGCTTATAAAGAAAGAACTAAGGTCTTGCATGATAAGTTTATACTTCGAAAGACCTTTGAGCCCAACCAACAAGTCTGGCTTTTCAATTCCAGACTTAAGCTTTTTCCTGGGAAGTTAAAATCTCGTTGGGATGGGCCTTACATAATCACTAAAGTATTTCCGCATGGAGTTGTGGAGATTAAAAACCCTTCCTCTTCAGCAACTCCCTTTATCGTCAACGGTCAACGATTAAAACCTTACATAACTTTGGATGGCCATCTGGTTGATGAGGTCACTCTTGAGGAGCCTTAGCTTCTACCATTCTCCACCTCAAGTAATATCTTCCTTTAACTATTTTTGTTTTCAATGAGGACATTGTTTGAACCAGGCATGGGGAAGAGGACCTGAGGCATTTTGTTTATAGCATGCATACATTTGCATTAGAAAAAAGAAAGTTTTGAGCTTAACTGGCTAGGTCTTGCATTCTTAAGCAAATTAGAACTCTAGGGTAGACTAAGTTAATTCTAGGGTCAAACTTTAGAGGTTAAATGAGCTACTAGGTTCAGACCTTTAGGGTCCTTTGTGGACTTAAAAACTTAAGTAGAAGTTAAGTTGCGAACCATTCCTCAAGAGATTGAGGAAGGAAAGTTAGGGCTTGAGTTAAAAGGTGGGGTAGTACCTGGAGTCTTATTCTACCTTTTGGTTTACGGGTCCTTGTAACCCAAGCATCCAAATTTCACACACTTGATTTGGTGTAAGTAATTTAATTCCCTTCTAAAAGAGATTTGGTTCTCTTAGTTTTGACTTAGGAGAGGCTTGAAAACACAATTTGTTTGGTAGAGTTCCCGTCGTAGGAGAGGTGGAGTATATACTCACATTGAGGATGCGATGATAACATATTACCTCCTCGGCGCTTGTCTCTTAGGATATCCATCCTACTGGGGGCATGTAAGCGCATTGTGCGGTTCAGGTACCATGGGCGACCCTATCTCGAAGTGCCGATTGCCATAGGCTTGAATTCGCTTAAGAAATCCATGGACGATACTATCTCGAAGTGTCGATTTTCGGGAGTTCTTGGGGTCGTTATGGGCGGTGCTATTTCGAAGCATCGAAAGCCAAGCACCCTTCGAGGTAAGGTAATGGGGACAATGAATCCGACACAGACCGTGTTGACAGCTGATCCGAGGTTAGACTTAGAGGAATCAAACAAAAAAATATTATATATTATTAAAAAAAAATCCTTTTTCCTTTAACTCAAATAACTCATACCAATGCACATGTACGGACGCTTTAATCTCAGGGATCAATAAACCTTAGGGTAGAGTCAGAAATCAAGGAAACTTGTGCCTGCAACTTGTCTTTAGTCGATCTAGTCTGTAACTTAGCAACTACTTGGGAACCTTAGGTCTAGAGTATAAACTTAATATGTTTCTAAAGGAAGACCGATTGGGTTTACTAGTCTACTTGGAGTGCTAGGTTGTGCTTGGATTTGCTAGCGACTAGCAAAAACTAGGCATGAGGGTATTTGATTAGCCCATATTTGTGGGCTATTTAAATATTTAAGTGCCTAGACATTAAGTTAATTCTAACATTTATTTAGCATAAATTAGGATGTAAATAGATTAATTCATATTTCTAATTTAATTACATAATTCATGCATTGCATTCATATTTAAATGCATTTAGAATTAACTTAGGATTGCATTCATTTAATTAGTTAACCAATTAGGTGCATTGCATGCATTAATTTAAGTTAACATAAAAGTTGAGGGTTTTTATATAAATAACCATAATATTTTATCATTATTTTTAGTCTTCGTCATTCAGCAACGGCTGCAACGCCACCAGCTGCTGCACTAAAACCTGCATTCAAGTACTAGCGGAGAATGTGGATTTGCTCCCGCCTCTCCATTCAAATCCATGCAGGTGGCTACAAAAGGAGGAGGGAGGCTGCCTTGTATGGGAGGCCACCATCCCCGACCACCACTGTGCAGAGAGTTGATTTCTCGTCCATTCTACCACCACCGGCCTCAACTGTGGTGACGAGCCTCCACCACCGTGGGTGTGTGGCGTGACAGGCCACACCGCCATCAGGAGCTCCTCTACATTACCGTGTGCACCTCAGTGTGCATGAACCTCATCGTCTATCACCAACAACCACCACTGTAGCCATTGCAACTTCACGTCCCCGTCAGTTAAGACGTCCAAGAAGTTTCCCGGACGTCTGAAGCTTCGTCCCCACACACAACAGCAACTGGCACCTCCTTCATGACCGTGCCCCTCCAGCTGCACAAGCCCGCTAGCCCCTTGCAGCATCCACCGCGCATGCCCTTACTGCACCTCACCTCCTTCACGCCCGCGCCCCTCCACCGTGCCCCTCCGCGTGCGTGCAGTCCAGTGCATGCGCCTCCTCGCTAGGAGCTCAGCCGCACCCGTCCACACCTGCATGGCCTGTGACACTTCAGCAGCCATCGGAACCCACCACCATCGTACCTCTGTCTGGCCACCTCGGAGCATATCGCACTTCGCCGCGACTGCCATCACGAAGCCCTCGGTCTAGAGATCCTCCTCTGAGCTTCACACCTCCGACTACGGCCTCCTCCTCGCACACGGACAAGGGGAAGAAGTTCCCCTATTTTACTACAGTAAAAGCTATATTAATATTTGCATTCTATGCCATTGTCAACTTTTAATAATATTTTATTACGCTACATTGCAAAAAATATCCTTTAGTTATTCAAAATTGCCATTTCAGCATGTTCTCTTGATGCTTTCTTAATCTGAAGGCAGATTTGGCTCGATTCTCGTCGAAACTAACTGTGAACATATGTTTTTAACCGATGCAAGTTTGAATAAGTCATTTCCTCCCTGTGGATACGACCCGCTCTTCTGTAAGTGATTATTTTAATTGTTGATTAGTCGATTTTTCCACCACATAGAACTACAAACGACGCATCATTTTATGTGACAAACGACTTTAAAAGTGAAGAATCGACTCGTTAGCTACTGGTAACCTGTATATGATGTCGAAGCCTCCATCCCATCAGGTGATGGAGTAGAAGTGGCCTGATAAGCAAAGTGAGCTTGGCCTTGATTTGGGTTCATAACGCACCTCTGGTTCGATACGTTATTCGATTAGGTAGAGGTTATGAAGGAAGTGCTCCAGGTTAGCGAGGATTTTCCATCTGGGCAAGTTGATTGCGAACCTCTATGATCTCGTCTCTGTGCTGTTTTTGCATAGCCGCATTCATCTTCTGAATGTCAGCCAGAGTTTGAAGGATAAGAGTAATTTGATTTGTACGAGTCAGCCCAGAATGATAAGTTGGGTTTGGCCGAGGCTGAGGCAGCTGATATGGACGAGGAGCTTGTGGCCGAGGCTGATATTGAGGCCTCTGATTTTGATTATTGTCTGATCACGTGAAATTGGGATGATTCGCCATCCAGGGTTGTAAGTGTTTGAGAATGGATCATTCTGAACGGCGTTGAGGTCCTCGCAGGTCTAAGGAACCTCGAGAAAGTCAGAATATGAGGGTTCTAAGTTCCCCCAACTAGAGTAGGTGGGTCCAGAGTTTCCTCCGAAACCAGAATCAGACGGGGGTGGATACAGGTCCATCCCTTGAGAAAATCGGTGATAGATGTTGTGCACAGCTGCCCTGCCAAAGAGTGGTTGCATGAATGTGTTTTGCGTAGGGGTGGCTCACTGCAAACGTTGAGTTAGCTCATCCACCTTCTTCCCAATAATAGAGACCTTGTCCAGATGACTGGCCATTAGTTCCAAGTCGACGGAAGAGGGCAGGCCCTGCATCTCATGTGCTCCCTTTGGATTCGTCAATGCATGGGCATTCGTCCGGTCGAACATGCCCATGGATTCATTATTGATGGAGTTCTCGCACATATTCTCAAGAATCTCCTACACGGTGTCTTCGTGTTGACCCATGATGTTTCCTCCGCAGGTCACATTGATGAATAATCTAATATCTTCACAGAGTCCCTAGTAAAAAGACTTGACTTGTTCCCATTAGGAACTTCGTGGTGGGGGCACTTTCGCATGAGATCCAGAAAACGATCCCATGCCTCGTGAAGTGGTTCTCCTGCTTGTTGTGTGAAATGTGTGATCTAGTGCCGTAAAGCATTTGTCCGACCAACAGGAAAGAACTTTCTGAGAAACTTGGATTGAAGTTTCGCCTAGGTGTTGATTAAATGCATTTGGGTTTGGTATTAGTGAGTAGCTTTATCCATGAGAGAGACGGAGAACATTTTCATGAGTAGAAAATCCTGATTTGAGCTTCTGATCTAAAGGCCTGGGCTAGATGCTTGAGTTTCTTGATATGTTGGAAAGGATCTTTGGAATTACACCCATGGAATTTGGGAATGGCGTGAGTCATATTGGGCTTGAGTTCAGTGTCAGGTCCTCCAGCGGGGATTTGTACTCGAGGTTCGATTGCCACCGCAGTGGGATTGTAGTGATCTCGCATCATTAGACGTAGCGGTGGATTTACAAAGGTTTGGAATAGATATTGAGGCACTGAAGTTGATTTTCAAGATTATTTTCTTCTGTTGGTTGTGCCATGATGATGGATGAAGGAGAATCAAGTTCAGATGAATCAAAACAAATATTGATTGGGTTAGGTTGTTGCACAAATAAGGAGGTCGAGGCTTGGCCTCGACATGAATGAGTAGCTAAAGGAGGCCTCAAGGATGGTGTTAGAGACCTCCTCCCAAACTTGCACCGATGGAGTAGATGAGAGGTAGAATGTGATGGACCTAATCAAGACACCTAAAAATTTTGGATGACTATAGAGGTTTGGGGCGGATGATACCCCTTAGTCAGAAAGTCGTCCACCTGAGAATTACCTGGGCAGCTAGAGAGAGAGTCCCGTAAAGACCCCTATACAGTCGAGCGTCCCCAGGGGCTATAGGGTTTCCCCCACCCAACCTCTCTTGTCACTGATGTTACAAGTAGAACAAAATGGGGACTTGACCTCATAAGTCTAGCAATTTTAATTAAGAGTAAGGGTGCTTAGGATTTCACTTGAACTTTTAAGATGTTTTTGTGAAAAAGTGACCTAATTTGAAGATTGGTTAACCCAACAAGGTGGGTCAACTTCACTTGTTTTATCCTCTTGGGAATTTTAGGTCCCTCTTTTAGTGTTCAAATGAATTTAAGAGCCTGATTTTAGGGTTTTGCTTGAATAAATCAGTTCAATCAAGGTCTAGGCACACATTATTTTAGAGAGATAATTCTTGATTAAGCAAGTGTGTCTCAAAAACCCTAAACTGGAATCCTTAATTGGCTCTAACTTGGACCAATTTAGTTTTTCAAAATGTGGTACCTAGGGCTCAAATAAAAATGTGATAGCCCTAGATACCTTAGCTTCAAATGGGTGCACAGATCAGGGTTTGAATGTTTGTAGAATGTATCAAATCAGGCAACTTGATGATTAATCTAGGAATATAATGCAAGTAGCCTTAATTGATTTCTTCCTTTTTTAGTTTTCTCGGAGTCAGGGGTTTAGAGGATTTGAATGGAGTTTTACCTATCCCTGGAGTGGTTGATGTGCGGCTGATCTTCTTTGATGGATCCCTATAATAGATCAAAGTCAAAAGAGATAGAGCAAGTTAGTATTGACTCAGATATTGCAATCAAGAGATCTGAATTGCACGTTGCTCCCTGGCAATTCTACCAAAATGTTTGCGCGGTGAAATCAAGGTTAAAAACTACATTGTAATATAGCTGAAATCGCTTTGAAAATAAATAAATTTATTACTCGAATTTTAATTCTGAGGTCGAACACAGGGAGCAATATGGAATTCAAACTCAAGATCACAATTTAAATCAAGAATAGAGATTGCAATAAGAATAATGTCAGGATTAATATGCAAAAAGAATGGAGTAAAATGGTGATTTAAATCACCAATTACTCCTTACAAATAACAATTAAATCAAAACATCAAGTATATGCAATTAAAGGTATCAGACGGCTTAAACAGTTTGTGCTACAATGCTAGAGACTCAAGGGTCTCTCTTCTGCTTCTCCTTTCTTTCTCTGTTTCCCCTACCTTGTCTTCTCTTTTGTTCTTCTACTCTTCTCCTTCTCTTCCTGTGTGGTGCCCCTGCTTTCTCTCCTCTCCTCTTCTTCTTTCTTTCTTCTCAATTCTCCTTCTTCACGCAGAGGGGGAAGACCCTTCAAACAGCTAAGTGTCAGCCATTACTCCCTATAGCAAAACCCCCTCTGCCCCCGCGCGCTATCTCTCTTTCTCTCTTTGGGTCATGCTTTCCTAGAGCCTTGCACAGTACCGGGTAATCGAGTTTCGGACCTAGGGCACACTCGGGTCCAGGGCTGCGGGCGTGATCGCAGCAGAGGAGTGTAATGGGTTAGGTGGGTCGGGTGTACCAGGTCCGCGGAGGAGAGGTCGCAGACGAGGCACGTGATGGGTATGAGGGACCTCGCCCCTTGTGTCTGAGGTGGTAAGCCCCAGATAGAAATTCAATTTATTTCACAGCTGCCACTCACAAACTTCCGATGTGGGACTATCCGTCCCCCCTTTGCTTACGCACGCTGCTGCTGCTGCCTTCACCCAATTCGTGGGTAAGGAGCAGTCAATGGCTCCAATTGACTAGGCAAGTATGTTCCTTAATGAACTCCACTTTTTTTGGAGTCGAGGACCTACAGCTGCAGGTCGGCGTCGGAGACGAAGGTGCTCCAGTAAGGGAAGGTCAGTGACGATGAAGGAGATAGAAGTGCCTGCTGGTATGGCGCGACGTGGAAGAAGGCGAGGAAGGAAGATCTGCCGTTGGTATTGTGGTCAGACGACGAAGAGAGGCAAGGAGGGTCGTTGGAGCTCAAGGAGCTTTTCGGCCAGTTCAAGAGATAGGAATTCAGGGGAGTTCCCGGTCAAAATTGAGCTTGGGGAGTTCGGCCAGACCTGGGCTCTCTTTTATAAGGCTCAGGAAAGATCCTAAGCATGGAAGCCAAGCTTCCAAGCTTGGAATTGTCACCAGAGTAGGAAACCAAAATCTCTCAGGCCTTCGCATGAGAGATTAGGAATGTTATGGGGCGTGGGATTTGGCTAAAAAAGAAGGGAATTCCTTGACGAACTTCCCTTTCAAATTTGAAAGGGATTCGTCAAGGAATCAAGGAGTTCTTGCCATTTTAAGGTCATCGGTGCTTGTAGGAATAGGATTAATGGCAGTGGGGACCTATTTGTGAGGGTGATAACAAAGTTAGGGGTCTATTTGTAAATATTTTGAAAGTTAAGGGCATAAATGTAATCAGACAGGACCAATTTGCAAATTAGGTCAAAATAATTTCAGCTTGGGTCTAAATTTTGGTACAAACCTAATTTGGACCTAAGGAATCCAATGGTGAAGTTAGATTTTGGTCTTAATTGCATTTAACTGGGTAATATATGTAAAAACCCAAATTATGGTAAATATCTGTTTGAGACTTTGTTTTGGGTCAAAACATGTTCTGATGGTCAAATTGAAGGTTCCAAACCTTAGAAAATATTTTTTTATGAATTTTAGAAGGTTTAGATGAATTTTATCTTGACCAGAACATCAATTAATTAAGCGGATCTATTTTTAGGGTTTCAAAAGTCATTTAATTTTCAAAACACGTGCAAACCCTTTTCTATCTGTTATAACCCACTTGTTATCCTTTTAAGACCATTTGACACTCATTTAATCCTTGAGAAAACTTGCGGTTGTACTGTATTCAAGTTATGATGGTAAAATTACAGTTTTAACCCTGGTTTCTTGTCTTGCCCTTAAAATGGTTGTGCTGTGACTTATGGTTCTCTGGCAGTTATGTAGGAGCATTTACTAACTTAATTGGATCAAAATGAGCTAGTTATAACTCATAATGGTGTTCCCATCACCAATCCTTATGGAATATTTTTCTATGATTTTTAGATGGTTTAGATGAATTTTATTCTAACCATAACCTCAGTAATTTAAGTGGGTTTAAAATTACGGTTTTGGGTTACTATTAATTCTCAAAATGTGAAAAAACCCATTTCTCTCTACATGGACTCACTTATTAGTTTTTAATGCTCTTATGATCTTTAATTCACCCTTAGCAAACCCCCTTGGTCATTCTATGTTCATGATATGCTGTCAAAATTATAGAATTAACCCTAGTTCTCTCTTCTCTTCTCAAAACAGCCTGAAGTGGTGTTATAACCCTCATATGGATATGTAGTAGCTTTTATCTTTTATTCTAGACTAAAAGTAGCCAGTTAGGGCCCATGATGGTATTCCCATCACTCGTGATGCATTTTGGTGTGGATTTAGGTAGGATTATGCTTGATTAGGTGTAGGAATGTGGTGAGTGCCTCTCTACTCGTTGGCGTTGGGATTGGCTTCATCTGCTATGCTCTCTACTGGTTTGATGCGGGGCTCAGCTCCTATAAATAGAGGTTCATATGAGTTAGTGAAACTGTTAATTATTAACTGTAAAATAAATGCATGGTCTAAAATGCTTGAATGCATGAAATGCAATGTATATGTAGGTATAAATGTAATTCATACTAGGTTGGTAAGCATAAAATAGGCATAGTATAAATGTTAACCATGGTTTCATCACTCTCCCACACCTATCTTTTACTAGTCCCTAGGAAAATCATAAGGAAATGCAAAGAGGATCTGAGCTAGAGTTCACAAGTCAGGAGGTACAGGTCACTAGTAACAGTAGAAAGTATGCACAAAATCTCATACAAAGACTCAACAACACTTAAATGCCAATCAAGATATAGACTGCTTTGTCTAATCAGTTTCTAACTTGCCTAAGTTTTTGGTCTCAAGGGTTCTGTGGCTAAGAAATCCTCCCAAGGTTTGCAAGAAACTAAAATGATAAGTATCTATTGACAACCTAGAATCACTGTAGTTAAAATTACATTGTTGTAGCATGATTAAAGAGTCAAGTTTAAACTTTTATATTGAACTATGGGTAGGTCCAAGTCGTTTTGCTGGGAGGCTCTGAAATAGCTCCTAATTAGGTTAATTAGGTAATACGTATGATTTGAGATGAAAATAAAGGTAGCGTGAGGCTTGAAGCCTACTTAAAACCTAATGTTACACTAACTAGGTTTATATGATAACAGATATGGTGAAAAGATATAATAATTTTATACTAACTCAACAACTATTTAAAGAGAGGAACTGATGGGAACACCATCATGATCCATAAATAGCTCAATTTGAACTGATAAAATCAATAAAAGCTCCTACATATCAGCCAGAAGGTCTCTTGGGTAGTTTGAGTTGTTTTGAGAAGAACAGAAGAAGATAGGATTATTTCTGCAATTTTAATCACATTTCATAAATACAGAATAACCAGGGGGTATTTCAGGGTTTTGTTAAAGGTCATATGGTCATTAATGTCAAATAAGGGGATCCATGCAGACAGAAATGGGTTTTCACGTATTTCAGAAATTAAATGACATCTGAAACCCTAAAAACAGACCCACTTAATCTACTGAGGTTCTCGTTAGGATAAAATTTATCTAAACACCCCTAAAATTCATAGGAAAATATTCTCTAGGGTTTGGTACCTTCAATTTGACCATCAGAACTCGCTTTGACCCAAAGCCGAGTCACAGACAAACTATTGCCCTAATGTTGGTTTTTACATAAATTACCCAGTCAACCAGGTCAAAAATAAAATCTAACTTCACCATTGTATTCCTTAGACCCAAATTAGGTTTGTATCAAAATTTGGGTCCAATATGAGATTATTTCGAAATAGTTTGCATTTTGGTCCAAGTTTAACTCTTTTTATCTCAAATGGCCTCTCAACTTTAAAATTTCTTACAAAATGCCCCCGAACTTCTTTGTCTTCTTCACAAAAGCATCCTCGCCACCTCCATTAGCACAGAACTCCTATTCTTGCAACTTCGGGGACATTCAATCAAGGATGTCTCCTTAGTTGACTGACAAAACTTCCCCAAATTTAAACTGGAGATTCCTCATGAAGTTATCTTCCAATCAAACCGATTCTTGGGCTCCAATTCCTTCCCAATCTCTCATGCGAACAAATGAGAGATTTGAGTTTCCTACTCTGGTGAACTTACCAAGCTCAGAAGCTTGGTTTCCAAGCTTCAAGCATCCCCTGAGACCTATATAAAGACCCCTGAGGACAAATCGTCCACTTCAAGCTCGATTTCGACCGGAATTCCCCCTCCTGCTTCCCTTCTCTTCCAATCGAAAGGCTCCTCGAGCTTCGACGACCAACTCCGACTTCATTCCTCATCCGCTCGCAATACCAGAGGCGGATTCTCCTTCCTCTATTTCCGCGCCGTGCCGTACTAGTGGGCGCCCCTTCCTTCGTCGTCTCCGACGTTGACCACACCATAACCGACGTCGTTCCTCATCCTCATCATCCCTTAATTATCCAGATAGGTCCCCTAGCACCTTTACTTCACACACGCATCTTCACCACTCCGTTTCGACTGTGATTTCACCCTCCACTACTCCATCTCCCCCCTCGCCAGCGTACCTTCAGTGAGCCTTAGCAGCTTCCACACACCGTGAAACACGTCGCTTCCACGCTCCACACCTCTACCTCGACTCCACGAACCAAACACCTCTACTAATTCCATCCTTCGCTCACTCAACTCACCCATCAAACAAACCCACTTCCTTCGGCCGTCTCCACCTCCGTCTGGCCACCATACTCACTCTCGCACCACGAAACCACCTCCACCTTCGCCATTGTCCAGCGATCCTTTTGAGCTTTCTAATTGGTGCATTTAGCTCGTACTTTGTTGTTTTAGGTTTATGCCTCTGGCCGCCATAGCGTGCAAGTTTCGAGCTTGCTTGAAGCTCTCTCTAGCCGCTGCAGTCCAGGTATCCGCGTCAGGCAACAAGGAATCAACCTAGCTTCATTCTTGACCAGACAATTGGGGCATTGACTGATGCGAAAAATCATGTGATTTGTAATTAGGGTTTTTAAAGTTGTAACACGCGAAATCGCATATGCTTTTAAATTTATATTCTTAGATAGTGGGGTATCTAGGGTCATCCAAGGAGGCAAGTTTGTAGAAATTAAATCTCTTGCTTGGAAAATAAATCTCAACTTTCTTTTTGGTGCTTTAAAATACTTAATTTTTATTTTGAAATAACTAAAGCAACATAAAATTGATGGTGGGAAGATGGCTAACACCTAATTTTACTAAACTAGAACCTAAGTGATAAGTAATTCCTCTCTCTAAGCTCACCTAGGTAGGTGGGAACCTAGAGTAATTAGAGAGAGGGTGTGATTACACTAAGGTAAAATTAAAAGAAAATAATTAAGAAAAGGCAACTTTACTCAAGGAGAAAAAATGTTTTACAAACCCTAGTAGAGGAATGCTTCTACTACTAGATAATTGCAACAAATAAAATAAAACACAATTCCTCGTGAATTGTTGGTGAAGAGGGGAAGCTCCTTGCTCCAAGCTTAGTGGCTCCTAGGCTTGAAAAGGGCTCCTCCTTCTCCTTCCTTGCTATGCTCCTCCAAGATGGTGTCCTCCAAGGTGGTAGCTACCACCTTCAATTCTCCTCCTCCAAGGGTGGACATCCACCCTAGGTCCTTCTCCTTTGCCTGGCCATCCTCCTTGAAGTAGAATGCTCCTCCTCCTTGGCGTGGCACAAGTTGAAGAAAGTGGAGAGAAGAAGGCACCAAAGGGGCTGGTGATGTGCCCCTTTAATCTTCTTCTCTACTCCTTCTTGGCCGTAGGTGTAGGTGGATGTAGGTGGAATTAAACACTAATGGAGGATGAAGAAAATGGTGGTAGGTGATGGGTTTTTATAGAGTGGGATAGGGGTAGGGTTGGTGTGAATAGGTGGAGGGCTAGGATGGAGTTTGGTGGTGGTTATGGGTGGTTAAGTTAATCCTAAGGTGGAGATCACTTGGCACCACCTTAAAGGGTGAAAGAGGGGTAGCTATAGGTTGAATCCACCCCTTGGTGGATGTCCATGGTGGAGGGGATGCCTCCATTTTGGTGCCAAAATGGTGTTCTAGAAGGGGGCAATTTTGGAAGGAAAATGGAAGGTGGAGATGGGCTTTAGGGCTTAGGTGTAGGGTGGAGATTAGGGCATTTTTGTAGGGAAAAGTTGGCGCCAAAAAGGGGGGTAGTTAGGATGGTTTTGGCACCAACTTCTTGGTGCCCTTTGGTGGTGGTTGAGGGGTGAAAGGTGGTGATGGTGGTGGCGCCAACTTGGAGTGGATGGAGCTAGCTTAGGTGAGCTTTAGGTTAGGGCTTAGTTGGTGGAGCTTGTTAGGTAGAGTTTTAGGGTGGTAAATGCCAAGGGAGCTAGAACATAGCTAAGCTAAGCTAAGCAAGCTTAACTATTAATGGAGTAGAGGAGTAGGCAATGGGAGCTAGGGTTTTTGAAGAGGAGCTAGACAGAAGGAGTCTGGAGTTGAAATGGAGCTGGTAGCTACTGAAGGGGGTGGCATGGAGCTACTCTAGCTGGCTTAGCTAGCTAGTTCTTTGCCAACTTCTAAGCCAAGCTAAAGTAAGCTGGCTTCTACCATAATGAGCTAAGGTGAGCTGGGTCTGGTGCTCCCAGGGAGGATCAAGCTGGTTGAGGTAGCTAAGGTAGCTTAGCTCAACTGAGTTAAGCTAAGCTGAGTCCCCGGGAGCTAGACTTGAGCTTCGTGAGCTGAAATGAAGTCATGTTCAGCTAACTAGAGTTGAGTGGAGTTGGATGCAGCTGGACCTAAGTTGGGGTAAACTCCAATCAACTAAACTGAGCTAGCTAGAGCTCCCTGTGAACTAATGGGAGCTGAGATGAGCTAGACTCAGCTAAGTTGAGCTGGATCTGAGCTGACCTGAGCTAAGGTGAGCTAAGATGAGCTCTCTTGAGCAGCCATTCAGTTGAGATGAGTTGAATGGAGCTACGATGAACTAACCCTAGTTCAGGTGAGCTGAATTACAACTATGGTGAGCTTGAACAAGCTGAGTTCCAGCTGGTGAGAGCTTCTCCTTCACCAGTTGCCTTCTTGAATGTTAGGGTTCTAGGGATCTGGCAATTTGTATATCCCTAACACTCACAAAAACACATTAAAAAGATAATAAAAAGTTCAATGCATGCCTAACCTAGTTAATGCCTAAATGCAGGCCAAAAACCTGTTTGCGGAGAAAAATCCTAAGAGCTAGGTTTGTTTTAATGTATAAGAATGATGATAAACTGGCATTTATCATTGACTGCCCCCCATTGTATGTATTGGCCATAGTCAGCTGCTTCTGTGAACAACGAAGATGGTGTGGGACTTTAGTCCCACATCGTAAACTTGCGAGCTCCTACAACGATATAAATTATTTTTGTGACCTAGATCCCTCGCCCAGTACATAAGAGGTCAGGTCCCTCTTCTCATAAGCCTCACACCTTGGCTGCTATACACCACGACAGCCTTGGTTCCGAGTATACGAAACCCAACTATCCGATTACCTGCCTGATTTGAGAGAGGAAAGAGGAGGGAAAGGAAAGAGAGAGAGCGCGGGAAAAGGGGGTTTTTGCTCCTCTATGCATTGGCTAAACACTTAGCCAAATTCAAGTGTTCTCCCCCTATGCATGAAGAGAAGAAGAAGAAGAAAGAGCCAAGGTAGCTAAAGAGGAAGAACAGAGAAGAGAAAGAAGAACAGTGCTCGAGCACTGTAGCAACGAAGGATTTAAGACGTCTGATTTGAGGCCTTGTCGTCTGATAGAGGCCACTGTGCACTTGCCTTGCGTGGAATTAAGTTGATTGATACTGTGCACTGATTTGATATTATTGTAATTAGGTTAATTGGTGATTCAAATCACCATTTTACCCTAATTTTTTTGCACCTTGACATTTATCTTCATATATATATTTTTCTTGCATGAAATTTTCATCATAAATTGCTCATCTCTCTGATTATATTGTGATCTTGAGATCAATTGCTATACTTGCTCCTTGCGTTCAACCTCGGACTTTCATCAAAGTTATAAATCTTATTTGTTTTCGCGACTATACTGCAACATATCACCTTTTAAAGCACCAATTTAGAGCATTTAACATTTTGGCGTAGTTGTTGGGGAGCAACGTGCAATTTGATCTCTCTGATTACAATTCTGATATAGTACTTACTTGCCTTATCTTTTTGTTGTGATCTGTGCAGGGGATTCATTGGAGGAAAGTCAGCTACACATCAAACACTCCAGGGGCAAGTAATCTCATCTCCTTTTCCATTAAGCCCCTGATTCTGAGATGAGATAAAAAAGGAAGAAAATCAATTAGGGACAACTTGCCTTTCTTTCATAGAATCAATTCTCACAAGTTGCCTAATTTGATTCTTTTATAGACAAACCCTAGCCCTGATTTCTGCACCTACATAGGGTTTAAGGTATCTAGGGCTATCACCTTCTTGATTGAGCCCTAGGTGCCAGATTTAGAATCAATTGATTGGACCAATTAGAGCCAATTAGGATTTCCATCTCAAGGTTTTAGAGACACACTTTCTTAAAAAAGAATCTACTTCCCCAAACTATGTGTACCTAAGCCTTGATTGAATCTACCTAATCAAGCAAACCCTAAAATCAGGCTCTAAACATCACTTGAATCTTAAAAAAATCTGGGACCTAATAATCAAGGATAAATTAGGTGAAGTTGACCCACCTTGTTGTGTTAAGCAATCTTCAAATTAGGTCACCACCCACAATAAACCTCTTAAACTTTAAGTGAAATCACAAGCACCCTCTCTCTAAGGTTGAAATTGGTAGACTTAAGAGGTCAAGTTATCCATTCTGGTCTACCTGGACCCTCATCGATAAGGAAGGTCAGGTGAGAGAAACCCTGTAACCTGTGGGGATGCTCTACTATGTAGGGATCTTTGTGGGACTCTCCCTTCCTAGCTACCTAGGAAATTCTCAAGTGGACAACTTTCTGATCTAGAGGTATCATCCACCTCGAACCTCTATAGTCATCCAAAAATCTTTGGGTGTCTTAATTGGGTCCATCACACCTTCTGTCCCTCATCTATTCCATCGGTGTATGTACGGGAGGTGGTCCTTAAGACCACCATTGAGGCCACCACTAGTTTTTCACTCTCGTCAAAGCCAAGCCTCGACCTCTATGTTTGTGCAACAACCTGATCATATTGACATTTCCTCTAATTCTAAGCCCAAACCTTCAACCATGGATCAACCAAAATGACCTAACTTTGAACCACAACAATTCTATGACTTCAGATATCAGATCAATGCCTACATCAACTCACTGTCGCGTCCTTAAATGCAAGAGCATTACAATCCTGTTGCGGTGGAGATCAAACCTCGAATCAATATCCCGGCGGGAGGACCCGAGGTAGAGCTCAAACCTAGTATGCTTCATATGACCCTAAAATTTCATGGCTTGAACTCAGAGGATCCTTTCCAACACATCAAGAGTTTGAAGCATCTGGCCCACATATTCAGGGCAAACTTGCATAATCGAGATGGTCTACTCTTGGAAATCTTCTCCTCTCTAGCTGACAAAGCCGCCCACTGGTTTCAAACATACCCTTACCAGATCAATAGATGGGAAGAACTTCAGACTACTTTTCTACAAAAGTTTTATCCCATTGGCCGAACTAATGCAATGCGGCACCAAATCTCGCACTTCTCCCAAGGAGCGGGAGAATCGCTGCAAGAGGTAAGGGATCGTTTTTTGGATCTCATGTGCTAATTCCCCCATCACGGAGTCCTGAAGTGGGAACAAGTCCAATCCTTTTACCACGGGCTCTGTAACAACATCAAGCTTTTTTTCAATGCAACCTGTGGTGGCAACATCATGGGTCAGCATGAAGACGAGATTTGAGGAATTCTCAAAAATATGTGCAAGAACTCCCTAAACAATGAGTCATTAGGTGCATACGACCGGATGTCCACCCACACATTGACAAACAATCGGGGGGTACATGAGACCCGAGGCCGTTCCACATCCGTTGACTTGGAGTTGGTAGCCAGTCAATTGGATAAGGTCTCTATCATTGAGAAGAATGTGGATAACATCACTCAACATCTACACAAGACCACCACCGCACCACAAAACACATACACACACCCACCCTTAGGTAGGGAAGCTCTACACAACATCTACCACTTCCAAGGGATGGATTCTTATCCACCTCCATCTGATTTCAGTCTTGGAGGAAACTCCGGGCCATCCTACCATAGTTGGCAGTACTCTGAACCCTCGTACCCTGATTATTCTGGGGATCCTCAGACCTGCAAGGATCTCCATGCCATCCAGAACAATCCTTTCTCCAATACCTACAACCCTAGATGGCATAATCATCCTAACTTTGCGTGGTCAGGAAATAACCCGAACCCGAGATCCCAATTCTAACCTCGAGCACAAAAGTTGCGACCATATCAACCCACTTAACCAAGGCACAATCAAAATTTCCAATCTGGACCACCTTAGGAAGGTCAGACATCTTTGATTCTCCAGACCTTAGTTGACATGCAAAAGAAACACAAAGAAGAGACCTCTAAACTGTGTAATCAATTAGCCTAGCTAGCAAGTGCTTGCCAGCCTAGTACACTTCTCAACCTCTTCCAAACTTGAATAATGTACCGAACCAGAGGCACGTTATGAACCCAAATCAGGGCCAAGCTCACTTTGTTTATCAGGCTCCTTCTACACCATCACCTGACGGGATGAATGCTTCAACTTCACACTCTGGATTTTAGCAGCAGACACCTCTTCTGCCTAACCCAAAGCAGAATCAGGCAAGATTAAATTCTGTCACCACCCGTAGTGGCAACGCAACTTAGGACCCACCTTTTCCTAGCCACAACTTGCCTAAGACTGTAGACCTTAACCCTAGATTGGTTATCCAGGACACCCTTGCTGGTGTAAACACATCTATTTAGGTTACAATGCCTATTCATGCATGTTCCTAGGCATAGATTTGTATTTTATGTTATAAATATTGCATAGCATGCATCATTCTGCTTTTAGAGTAGTTGTATATAATTTAGGTTAATTGCATCCTTTTTATGGTCAGGTGAGAAGAGGATTTATTTCAGGGCCTTGGATGGATGATCAGACCGTATGGATCTAATCAGGATGACGATCGGAGGCTAACGCCTTCGAAATCGTCAGGATCGGAGTCCCGTACCATCATATGAAGTCTGAGGAAGATCAATGGGTAAAAGGGCAATGCGACATCCTTACTGGCTTTGGATGGAAAATCTAACCATACGGATGGATCTGGAGCGACGATCGCGGTTCGACGGTGTAGGAATCATTTCGATCTAAGCACCATGGCACCCTCTACAACAGGAAGAAGATGCAAGGCCTAGATGGCACCACACGTGGCACCATCTAGGCCACCCAACATCGGCCAGCACCCACTCTTCATCATGGCATCACCCATTCTAAGTCGTTGGAGCTTGATCCAATGGCTGAGGATTCCTCTCCACCGCACGCCCTTAAAACATCTTCACAACAAACCCTTGGTCGCGGCACATTGGTTGTGAAGGCATCTCACAAAGAGTGGGCACAGGTTTGAAACCCGCTGCCCCCTCAATTGGATGCTTGAGGCGCAGCACAGCAGCTAAGCACGCACACACGCGCGTGCGCGGGAAAGCAGCTAAGCAGCAGCATAGTAGCGCACAGTGCAGCGCTAGTGCATGATCGTGCGCGCACGACAAGGAGAGCGCGATGCACGCGCCAGTGGAGCATGAGCAGCGGGTGGATCTTCAACGACAGCCTGGCGAACATTTAGTGACGCTTATAACCGTCGCTAATTGTTTGTAGGTGCAAGGCCAGCTGCACAGACCAGCGGGCATGAGCTGCCTACAGCGACACTTACAGCAATGTCCTGGAGGTCGCTAATGGTCCCATGCCTATTCTAGCCTCTTCTCCTCCACTATAAAAGGACCTGCACTCCCTCCCTTCCAAGCTATCTCTACGTACTCTACTCCCACCTACTCCCAAGCTCTAGCAAGCCTACCAACACTCTGTTAGAGCTTGCTTTCAAGCTCCCAAGGCACCTATTAGTGTAACAGAACTCTGCCCCACCAAATACTCCTTCAGCTTCCCATCCCTATTCAAAGGTCGCCTCGGAGCCATCCTCCCATCTCCATTCTGGTAGCAGATCATCTCCGCCTTCTCACCTCCATTCCTGAGCTATGCTGAAGCTTTCCTTTACCCGACGTCCTCCCGCTTCTCACCTCCATCATCCTGCTTCCCAACTCCATCCAAGCTTCTGCCAGGCGCTGTCGTCTCGTCGGACAGCTACTTTGGGAGATTTCTTCTCACCTCCACCTCTTTTTATGTTTCTAGATTATTGTAATTGACATTCATGCAATATATCATATTCGATTCCATCTCTCTGTTGTGATTTCTTGTCTATTTTATTTCAGAAACAAAAAGATAACAAAGCTTCAAAAAATCAAAAATAAACAAAATGAAGCGCGATTTTCATACAAAGTAAAAGTCGCCTCCCTGTGTTTGACTCGAGACTCCCTTGGAGTTTTGGTATAAATTATATTTGATTATGAATTTTCCAACTATGACGACGGGTTACTCGTAACCCCGATTTCAAACATGCAAAACCCATGAGATCATTTTGGCACCGTTGTCGGGGTGGCAATGGAATTTACTTTATTATTTTCTGTGCTTCTTTGCATTTACATAGCACTAACCCCACTTGTCTTTGATCTAGTGTCCTACAGGTACCCTAGCATGGAGATCCAAGTGTGGTAGACCGGAGTAAAGTGTGGGTAGAGTGCTTTGTAAGTGTCCCCCACATTCCCCCTCCACTAGTTTCATTTCGACACACCCATAACCAAGAATCAAACTACTTAGGTGTTTGCATAAACCCTAGGATAGACTTTGTGTGTCTTATTTGCTACTTTCATCCATTTCACCCTTGCATTTTATAAAAAAAAATAAAAAGATACTTTCTGTGGGACGAATCAATATACACACTTCATACACCCACAATTGAGGCACATAAGCTAACTTGATTTTCATCTACTTAGCCAGGATTCCGACCTGTGGAACCGATACACACAAATCAATGCATAAAGGAGTAGAAATCAGTGTAGGTTAATCATATTTGCGTGCCGTAATCGGTGGTGCATTTGGGCCAATCGATTTAATTGCTTGGGCTGCACCACCTAATTTAAAAGATATTCATTTTGTAGCTGCCCCATAGGATTCAATACTTAGGTCAAGCTAGGCACTCCATATTTTCTTGATTTACAAAGGAAAGATACTTGAACTTGTGCTTTCAAAACTTGAATTGCCTCACAAAACTTGATTGAATATACCTAGTATTTGAATCCTAAAAGCTACTAAGCAAGATTCGAATCCTAAAATTCACCTCATCCTTAATAATCTTTCTTGAAAGCATTTTGGTTGTGCACATACACACATTCTCAAACAAATCATTAAGGGCTCATCACATTCTAGAAGCACCAATATCCCAAGCCTAACTAAAATTGATTAGACATTGGCCATAAGGATAAATTCACTCTTCGGGGTCCAGATTGAGATTGTTCATGATTAACCTGCTTATACTAGTCAATCTGATGTCTAGCTAGGGGAGTAGCATCAAACGATCGTGACTGGGGGGTACACTAGGAACCGGAGGTGCAAGCCGAAGAAAGAACCTTCTCCTCAGTCCCTCCTTCTAACTGGTTGGATTGCCTAGACATAAGTAGAGTAAATCATCCATAGTCTTAGGACAGATTCTGAGAGTCTGTAGACCTTTAGGTTACCCAACCTAAGGACAGGCTTGCATTTTTGTACTGCAGGGCCCCTTCTCTTCCCCATCCTTCCAACTTCCTTCCAGTGTATGCTTGGAAGGAGGTCATTGAACCCTAGATTGGAAGGACCTTTAGACCATTCCTGGAGACAAAGGTTGAGCTTTAGCTAAGCAGATCCCATGGCTGATCAACAACCACCTCCCCCGCACCTGAACTAGCAGGAGTTGATTCAGAGGCAGTTGGAAGAATTGTAGCAGATGCAGCAATGGTTCCAACGAATGAATGGTTAGGGCGCTCAGCCCTTGAAGGATTTTTATGATCCTTCAAATTATGAGGATCGTCCTGGCATTGTGACCCCCGCCGGAGATGTTGAGATCAAGCCCTAGGTTTTGAGTCTAATTAAACACTTTCACAGGCTTTGCTCAGAGGACCCATTCCAGCATTTGGAGGACTTGATCACTCTGGTTCAGACCACCAAATCGTGGAATGTGGATGACGAACAGATGCTCATGAGGCTTTTCCCCCATTCACTCAGGGATAAGGCCGCACATTGTTATAGAACCATTGGAAGACCGATTGGTACCTGGACAACTTTGAAATCGACCTTCCTAAAGAAATTCTTCCCAATTGGGCGAACCAATGCATTGCGACAGGCAATTACCACTTTTTCCCAGTGGCAGGGGGAACCGTTTCATGGGGCCTAGGAGTGATTCCAGGATCTGTTGTGGAAGCGTCCACTCCACGAGGTGCCTAAATGGCAACTTGTGTAGATTTTTTATCACGGGTTGAATGATCAACTCCGTAATCATGCGGATGCTTCTTGCGGAGGCAATTTCCTCAACAAAGACGCAAATAATGCATATGATTTGTTTGAGGAAATGAGTGAAAATTCTTTAAACCATGCCTCCATGGAAACCTTCAACTGATCCCAACAAACTAGATCAAATGCCAATGAGGTCCAAGATTCTCATACATCTGATGTGGAATTGATCTGCAACAGATTAGATAAGATGGATTTGGTTGCTAAACGAATGGAAGAGTGGATGTCTGAAAACTCTAATTTCTCTAGATCAACTTAATCTCAAGGATCGGGATTCCATTCTTTGCAAGCTCCTACGGGACGAGAGTTTGTGAACCAGTTGGAGCTAGCTCGACCTTCGAGCCAACTCTTCTCGGAACCTTATGGGTTCCAAACTGCAGCCATCGATCATAGTTTTTCTGATCCTTCTTCATCCTCATCTTATGAGGATGTTCAGGTTGTGTAGGAGAATTTTGGGTCCAACCCTTACTCGAATTCCTATAATTCTGGTTGGAAAAATCATCCTAACTTCTCTTCGAAAGATCAGGGGCAACAGACCCAATATCGACCCAACAACTATGTATCGCAAAAACCAATGGGGCAGGGTCATGTACATACTCAGCTGCCCTTGAATTAGGTTAATCAGTCCATGTGGAATGCTCAACAACCCACCGAGCAGGCTGACTTAAACCTGAAGATGGTAGAAATGCAAGGGTCAATGCTCCAGCAAATGCAACAAATGAAAACTTCACTGGATACCTTGCAATCCGAACTTGGTGCAAACAACCGACAGCCCGGATCTCTACCATCACAATCTGTACCAAACCCAAGGAATGTACAGAACTGAGGTGCTGGGCCTCAAGGGTTTGGTAATAATGGGGAGTCATATGCTCAAGCTCATGCTATCTATCAAGCTACCCCAGCCCCTCCCGAAGCGAACCATGTTCCTACCATAATCAACCAAGAGCCTCTTGTTTTGCCCAACCCTCCCCAAGACACTAACCAACAGCATTTTGCCACTACAAACACCATCACCTTGAGGAGTGGTAGTAGACACAAGGGACCTGCCCAACCCCATGTCAACCCCATTAGGTCCCGTAGTAAGAATTCCAAACTCCTAACTAAGAATGTGATCAACAAAACATCAGAGTCTGATTCGGGAGTATGTTTTTGTATGGGTAAACAGAAAAAGTTAGAGGAGAAATTGGAGGAAAGGATGTCCTTACTTCAAGCTTTCAAATTGACAATCATTTTACTCCTCGCGGCTATTGGATCAATCCCCACCTAAGCCATAGGTTTACTGAATGCATATAAAGAAAGGCATAGAGTGAAATCTAAAAATAATAGGAGAGTAGTTTTGTCTGATAACATAAGCACACTGATCCTAAACAAGCTACCTCCTAAGAAGTAGGACCCGGGAGCCCCACTGATTTCCTGCACAATAGGAAACATTACTTCTGATCGGGCCCTCCTCGACTTGGGTGCTTCCATTAATGTGATCCCCACTTCACTACACATGGAATTGGGTCTAGGCTACCTAAAACCCACTGACATAACCTTGTAGTTAGCCGATAGATCCATTACAAAACCAAGGGGTATTTTGGAGGATGTTTTAGTCAAGGTTAATGATTTGCATTACCTTGCTGATTTCATGGTCCTGGACATGGAAGCCCTAAAATAGCTCAACCACACTCCAGTTATTTTGGGAAGACCTTTCTTGGCTACTGCCATGACAAGGATTGATTGTGAATCGGGAAATATAGAAATGGCCTCAGGGGATAAGACAAATCGATTCAATATTTTTGAGGTCTCAAAGAAGAATAAAATTAAGTGTGGTTTGATGGAGGAGCTTGGTAGAATAGAGGAAGTAATGGCCATACATACCTTAGACAACCTTTTAATGGCCAACTCAACCCAAACTCGGGAAGAAGATCACACAGTTGGAGAAATAATTGAGGACAAAGAAAAAATGCGACCAATTGTAGCAACACGGGATGAGGAAGATATACATGAAATAGGAAATTTGTTGGATGATTCACGTGATCAAGTTAAAACCCAACAACATCCTTATCCTAAATGCCTAGGGTTTGAGGTCCAACTTGTGGGTGGGAATCCTGAGGATCAGGATGGTTGGTTTAAGAACCTAGAGTGAGGATGAAATTGAACATTGGGGAAGAACTCTTCAAACATTAGGTATTCTAGAGTACCCACAAATCCCAAGCACATCACAAAACCCTAATCGTCCTTTTCCACCCAACCATTGCACAAATTCTATACCCAACCACACTTCCTTTCTAATAAATCACCAAAACTCCTATTGGAGACCATTTGGGCTCTCCTTTCACCACCAGCTTGCCACTTTCATTGATAATCTCTTTGGCAAGTCCATTTTCAGTCTCCGGGACCTAAATCTTGGGGCCCGAAAACTATGTTATTTCAGCCTCAATGTTAGTTATATTTGATTGAGGACTCGCCTAGCTGGAGTCACTAAACTCAGCACATGTTAAGACTATTCCAAGCTGACCAGAGTCTCACCAAAACCAAGTGCTATTCTTCCACTTCTACTCTCTTGCATGCTTTCATTTTTCACAATGAGGACATTGCAACAGCTAAGCACGGGGGGGTGGACATGTTTCATAACCTTTTTGTCAACTGTAACAGTAATTTCCTATTATTTGATTCTTATATAAAAAAAATTGAAAATTCAAAAAGATAAGAAAAAGAAGAATTAGGAGAAGAGAACTTAGGCATTTGGAAGTTATTAACTTTAAAAAATGATACGAGAGGACCTGAACACTTAGACTCTTCAGGTCTTCGGGCTTAATTAGCCCGAGTGTCCACTCGAATGTGGACTTAGTCTCGAGTTCTCGCCAATTAAAATTCATTTTAATTTGGTAAATAAATTAGGATGATAAGTATGCGACTTATCAACCCACTCTTTGATTTGGGGGGACTTTAAGCCTAAACATCTACACACTTTTTGCACCGACTCACTTTTCGATGGTTTCTTCGTAAATTGGGTAGCTAATGAACTATCTAGGGTGGTGACGAGTCGATTTTCCACTTTCGATTAAGTTTCGCAAATGAAATAACTCATTGTTGTAGTATGTAAGTGGTGGAAAAATTGACTAATCAACAATTAAAATAACCACTCAATTAGGAACAGGTCATGCCACAGAGAGGCAATGATGCAATAAAATCTTGATTATTTCGTATTCTTTCAACCACATGCGAAATCCATAATCAAATTCGACATGAAATGCGATGGAATGAAGATGCACAATAACTCAAAAGGATAAGGGTATATGTGCAATTTTTCCTCACTGAAATATTCAAAAAGAATGTGATGATTTTATGTAATTTTCAATTGACATGTATTAGAGAAAATTTGTGCACATTTTAATCCGAAAACCAATGTTAAAACATGTGAATATCAATAACCACGTAATTATCAGAGAGCATGAGTATGCAGTCACAATTTCACCACAATAAAATAATCATAAATTAAAATTGATTTTGGTGGAAATGACATTAAATGTAATTTTTAATTAACTTCAAAACAGGGGATTTTACCTCTCTCCTTGCGCATGGGAGAGAGGTTCAATCGAGGAGAGACTCCCACATGAGGTTGGCTGAAGTGAGGCCATCGCAGTGGTGGTAGCGTTACGTCGAGAGGTGGCCAGAGCTAGCCTATCGAAGGAGAGGAGTGGCAGCGGTGGAGGAGCTGCTGCTGCCGCACGTGCTGCAGGTGCACGGAGATGGAGAGGCATGGGTGTGAGAGCACTCTGCAGAGCGCGTAAGCGCGTGCGGAGGTGCGGCGCTGGGTGCAAGTGTTGCAGACAGGACCTGGAAGTGGGCGAGCGGAGATGGGCGCGGCAGCAGGTGCGGCTCTACAAGCTGTAAGGAGGGTGCGGACGTGAAGGCTAGAGCGCTGTAGGGTTCACGCAGAGGTGGGCACACATTCTGCAGGCACATGGTGAGGCGCTGCAGTGGCTTGGAAGTGGGCGCGTGGAGGTGGAGGCGTTGCAGTGGCACTTGGAGGTGGGCACGCTGGAGAAGTTGATGAGGTGCGGGTGGCAGGCGCTACTGGCGTGTGCGCTGAGGGTGAAGTGAGCACGCGTGCAGTGGTTTGATGAAGCTACTGGAAGTTCTGGTGGAGATGAGGAGGCATGTAATGTGCAGTGGCTAGTGGCTGGAAAAACAGAGGACGGGGTATGAAGATGAAGGTGGTGCTGTAGGAGTTTCAGACGTCTGGGAACATTCCCAAACATCTTAACTGACGGGGGCATGAAGTTGCAGTGGCTGTAGTGGTGGTTGTTGGTGATGACGGTGATGGTGGTGCACGCTGAGGTGCTCACTGTAATGCAAACGAGCTCCAGATGGCGGTGTGGCCTGTCACGCCACATGCCCACGGTGGTGGAGGCTCGTCGCCACGGTTGAGGTCGGTGGTGGTGGAGCGGATGAGAGATCAACTCTCTGCATAGTGATGGGTCGAGGATGGTGGCCTACCCCGCATGACAACTCTCCCTCCTCCTTTTGTAGCCACAACCTTTGTTTCAAATTCAAAATGGCGTAGTGTAAATGTGATGCGCAGGAGGAGGACGCGGAGCCGAAGCCGGAGGAGTTACCTGTGCAAAGGAGAAAAAAATAAAAGAATAAAATATTATGGTTATTTATGCATAAGCTCTTAACTTCTATGTTAAATTAAAACAATGCATGCAATGCACCTAATTGGTTAACTAATTAAATGAATGCAATTCTAAGTTAATTCTAAATGCATTTAGTTATGAATGCAATGCATGAATTATGTAATTAAATCAAAAATATGAATTAATCTATTTACATCATAATGCATGCTAAATAAATGTTAGAATTAACTTCATGTCTAGGCACTTAAATACTTAAATAGCCAACAAACATGGGCTAATTAAATACCACCATGCGTAGTTTTTGCTAGTCCCTAGCAAATCCAAGCAAAACCTAGCACTCCAAGTAGACTAGCCAACCCAATCGGTCTTCCTTTAGAAACATATTAAGTTCAGACTTTAGACCTAAGGTTCCCAAGTAGTTGTTAAGTTACAGACTAGGTCGGCTAAAGACGAGTTGCTGGCACAAGTTTCCCTGATTTCTGACTCTACCCTAAGGTTTATTGATCCCTGAGATTAAAGCATCCGTGCATGTGCATTGGTCTGATTTATTTGAGTTAAAGGAAAAAGGATTTTTTTTTTATTCCTCTAAGTCTAACCTCAGATCAGCTATCAACACGGTCTGTGTTGGATTCATTGTCCCCACTACCGTACCTCGAAGGGTGTCTGGCTTTCGATGCTTTGAGATAGCACCGCCCATAACGACCCCAAGAACTCCTGGCAATCGACACTTCGAGATAGTATCACCCATGGATTTCTTAAGCGAATTCAGGCCTATGGTAATCGGCACTTCAAGATAGGGCCGCCCATGGTACCTGAACCGCACAATGTGCTTACATGCCCCCAGTAGGATGGATATCCTAAGAGACAAGGGCCGAGGAGGTAATATGTTATCATCGCATCCTCAAGGTGAGTATATACTCCACCTCTCCTGCGGTGGGAACTCTTCCAATCAAATTGTGTTTTCAAGCCTCTCCTAAGTCAAAACTAAGAGAACCAAATCTCTTTTAGGAAAGGAATTAAGTTGATTACTTACACCAGACCAAGTGTGTGAAATTTGGATGCTTGGGTTACAAGGACCCGTAAACCAAAAGGTAGAACAAGACTCCAGGTACTACCCCACCTTTTAACTCAAACCCTAGCTTTCCTTCCTCAACCTCTTGAGGAATGGTCCGCAACTTAACTCCTACTTAAGTTTTTAAGTCCACAAAGGACCCTAAAGGTCTAAAGCTAGTAGCTCATTTAGCTTCTAAAGTTTGACCCTAGAACCAACTTAGTCTAACCTAGAGTTCTGATTTGCTTAAGAATGCAGGATCTAGCCAGTTAAGCTCAAAACTTTTTTTTTAATTATTATTATTATTATTATTATTATTATTTTAGTTATGATTGTAAAATGTAGACATGCTATAAACAAAATGCCACAAGTCCTCTCCCCCATGCCTGGTTCAAACAATGTCCTCATTGAAAACAAAAATAGTTAAAGGAAGATGTTACCTAAGGCAGATAATGGTAGGAGCTAAGGTTCCTCAAGAGTGACCTCGTCAACCAGATGGCCTTCCAAAGTAATGTATGGTTTTAACCGTTGACCGTTGACGATAAAGGGAGTTGCTGAAGAGGAAGGGCTTTTAATCTCCACATCTCCATGCGGAAACACTTTAGTGATTATGTAAGGCCCATCCCAACGAGATTTTAACTTCCCAGGAAAAAGCTTAAGTCTGGAATTAAAAAGCCAAACTTGTTGGTTGGGCTCAAGGTTCTTTCGAAGTATATACTTATCATGCAAGACCTTAGTTCTTTCTTTATAAGCTTGAGAGGTGTCATAAACATCATTCCTCAGCTCCTCAAGCTCACTTAATTCCAGAAGTCGTGCCTTACCTGCCTTCTCTAAATCCATGTTAACACTTCGAATAGCCCAAAATGCCTTATGTTCCAACTCAACAGGTAAATGACATGCTTTCCCATACATAATCCGAAAGGGAGAAGTACCCAAAGGGGTCTTATAGCCGTTTGATATGCCCACAAAGCATCATCGAGCTTTTGGGACGAGTCTTTCCTATCAGGTCTAACGATCTTTTCCAAAATATTTTTTATCTCCCTATTCGACACTTCAACCTGACCACTCGTCTAAGGATGGTAAGGGGTAGCGACCATGTGAGTCACTCCCAGATTCCTGATTAGCCGATTGAAGTGGTGGTTTCGGAAATGAGGTCCCCCATCACTTATAATGATCTTGGGGCAGCCTAAACGAGATATGATATTGGCCTTCACAAATTTCAAAACCACAGAGTGGTCATTTGTGTGTGTAGGAATGGCCTCTATCCATTTAGAGACATAATCAACTACCACCAAGATATATTCATAACCATGGGACGATGGGAAGGGGCCCATAAAGTCAATTCCCCACACATCAAAAATTTCAACAGATTGGATAGGATGTTGAGGCATTTCATTCCTCTTCCCAATCGTTCTAGTCCATTGACATCAAATACAGGCCTTAACAAAATTATGAGAATCCTTAAATAAGGAAGGCCACCAAAAACCAGACTGGAGAACCTTAAAAGCAACTTTCTTAGCACCAAAGTATCCTCCACAATGAAGTTCATGGCAAAAACTCAGCACACTTTGTTGTTCCTCCTCAAGTACACAACGTCTCAATACTTGGTCTTATCCAGTTCTAAATAATTCTGGCTCTTCCCAATGAAAATATATTACTTGGGAAATGAATCTCTTTCTTTTCTGCTCATCCCAAGAGCCAAGGGTTTGTCCAGTGACCAAGTAATTTATGGTATCTGCATACCAAGGTAAAGTTGGTGTTATCGCCATCAAAGTTTCATCAGGAAATGTCTCGCGAATGTCTCTAGAAAGAGAGTCATTAAGAGGAAGGCGAGACAGGTGGTCAGCCACAACATTTTCTACTCCTTTCTTTTCACGTATCTCCAAGTCAAATTCTTGAAGGAGTAGGATCCACCTAATCAGACGTGACTTAGAATCTTTCTTAGCAATGAGATGTTTCACTGCCGCATGATAAGTAAAAATAACCACCTTAGACCCAAGCAGATAAGACCTAAACTTCTCTAGAGCAAAAACTACAGTAAGTAATTCTTTTTCAGTGACGGCGTAGTTTTGTTGAGGTTCGGTTAAAGTCTTGCTTGCATAATGCAGCACATGAGGTCTTCCCTCAACTCTTTGTCCAAGGACTGCTCCCACTGCATACTCCAAAGCATCACACATTAGCTCAAATGGGAGTGTCCAATCAGGAGCTTGGAGAATAGGTGTAGAGATCAAGGCCTCCTTCAGAGTTTGAAAGGCCTCGGCACACTTTGAATCAAAATTAAAGGAAGATTCCTTCACCAACAAGTCACAAAGTGGCCTAGAAATTTTACTAAAATTTTTAATAAAGTGCCTATAAAAGCCGGCATGGTCCAGAAAGGATCTAATCTGTTTAACGTTCGTGGGCAATGGAAGTTTGGAAATAGAATCAATCTTGGCTTTATCTACTTCCAAACCTTGCTCGGATACAACAAGCCCAAGTACAATTCCTTTCTGTACCATGAAATGACTTTTCTCCCAGCTAAGGACTAAACCAGTCTCCTTACATCACTTCAATACATTCTCTAGGTGCAAGAGACACTGGTCGAAAGATGAGCCATAAATGGAGAAGTCATCCATAAACACTTCAACACACTCGTCAATCATGTTTGAAAAAATAGACATCATACACTGCTAGAAAGTTGCAAGGGCATTACATAATCCAAATGGCATATGCCTGAATGTAAAAGTACCGTAAGGACTTGTGAATGTCGTCTTCTCCTGGTCATCAGGAAAGACTGCCACCTGGTTGTACCCAAAATATCCATCGAGAAAGCAATAGTACTTATTCCCTGCCAATTTCTCAAGAATTTGATCAATAAAAGGCAGAGGAAAGTGATCCTTCTAGGTAGCGGTGTTCACCTTGCAGTAATCAATACAGACCCTCCATCCAGTTGAGGGTCTAGTGACAACTTGTTCACCAAGGTCATTGAATTCCACAGTAAAGCCTACCTTCTTTGGCACCACATGAATAGGACTTACCCATTTACTATCTGCAATGGGATATATGATCCCAGCACTTAACCATTTCAGGATTTCCTTTTCTTACCACCTCCCATATATTAGGGTTCATACGTCTCTGCATGTCCCTAAATGGATTGATGGAACCATCAGTATAAATGTGGTGCATGTAGAGTGTAGAGTCTATACCCTTAATGTCAGCAATGCTCCAAGCAATAGCTTCCTTGTACCTAGACAAGCATTCAATCAGGGCTCCTTCCTGTGCCTCAGATAGCACAGCCGAAATGATAATAGGGAGCGTATCATTGGCAACTAGGAAAACGTACTTGAGAGTGTCAGGGAGGGGTTTCAACTCAATGTTGGGGGCTTGTATGGTTGAGGGTTTCATAATAGATGTCCCCATCTCAGGTAGCAGATCTACCTTAGGTAGAAATGATGGGGGAAGAGACTCAGCAGAAACACCCAGCAATTCCTCAAGTTCTAGTATATCCCCTTCACATTCCTCCAAGAGATAGGAATGCTCATTTAGCATGACATGATGAAGGGGGTCATCACATAACATTGCAGGGGTTGCCTCTTCAATCAGGTCATCTATCACCTCAACTTGAGAACAATCCTCAAGTCCAGCTTGTTTCTAAGCATCAAACACATTAAGCCGAATTTTCCTATTCCCAAAGCCCATTTTCAATGCCCCAGTATTGCAATTAATTGAAGCATGCGAAGTTTTAAGGAAGGGGCGGCCCAAAATGATGGAGGGTTTGGTTGGCTTGTTGGTAGGGTCAGTGTCCAAAACTAAGAAGTCAACGAGAAAGAAAAAATTCTCCACTCTTACGAGGACATCTTCCAAAATTTCCCGTGGTGTCTTAAGTGATCGATCAGCAACTTGAAGGATTACAGGGCTAGGCCTCAGATTACCTCCCCCAAGTTGTTCATACACGTAGCTCGGAAGGATGTTCACCCCCTCACCTAGATCAAGTAGAGCCTCATCAATTTGTAAGTCACCAATAACTACTAAGATGTATGGGGCTCCTGGGTCCTTAAGTTTCGGGGGTGTGCCATGTTGAACAATTGAGCTAATAGAATCAGGCAGGACAGCTTTTGATTGGACCTATTTTCTAGATTGTCGCTTTTTCATGCACAGGTCCTTTAAGAAGCGGGCACAAGACGGAATTTGCCTGATAGCTTCAAGCAAAGGCAGGATAATCTGCACTGGCTTGAAAGTTTCCGTGATCTCATCCATCTTATCTTTGGCTCCAGATGAGCCAGCAGAAGTCTGCCCAGAGGTGGATAAGCACTCTGGAAAGGGCACTCTCGATCTCTGGGTGGAAGGGTTGTCATGTTAAGTTAGGGGTGGAATGGGGGCAACTTCTTCCTATGAGGTGATTTCAAGCGGAGAAGATTTGGGCAAGTCTTCTCCAGTGGGGGTAAAAGTCGAGGTGGATGGTTTTTTAGGGAATGAGACTATAGGAGCATCGGGTTTGGAAATTTCTTTCCCACTCCTCAGAATAGTCGCCGCCTGAGCATGCTCCCTAAAGACAATCCCTTTTCCTTTAGGATTCTTCTCAGCAGCACTGGGGAGCTTCCAAGTTTCCCTCTGTCTAACGGCGTCAACAAGGTGTCCTATTTGTGATTTCATCTCATGTATAGCCTTGTCATGAGATTGGATGATGGCACTTTGACTTTCTTGCATAGTTTTCAACATCGCCTTTAATTCATCCATCTCAGAGGTCTTAGGTTGGGCAAAGGTCTGAGGTCGATTCATTTGATGGTTTTGAAAGGATTGTGGTTTATAATTCCCTGAATTTGAGACATTTCTTTGTCTCCATGAAAAGTTTGGGTGGTTCCTCCATCCCTCATTATAAGTGTTGGAGAAAGGGTCATTACGAGGTCTAGGATGGAACCCTTGAGCGACATTCAGATCCACTTGTACAAGCTCAGGGAATTGGGAGGCCAAGGGGCAATCCACAGTGGCGTGTGTATTGCCTTAGCAAATTGAGCATTCGGAAGCTTGGGATGTGGAGGTGTTGATATGAATGGACTTGGGTTCGACATAAGCCTTTCCATGTTTTGATTCAATAATTGAATCCGATAGGCTAAATTCTGGGTGTCCCTTGCCTCATTCACCTCCAACTTTCTTTGCATGAGAGTGGGCTTTCTATCCATGTAGGCAGAATTCAAGTGAATAGAATTCTCACTCAAAGTATCAAAAAGGTTCCAAGATTCATCCTCAGTCTTAGATAGAAAGATTCCTGCACAGGCACCATCCACAGTTTGCCTATGCGAATCATTAAGTCCGGTGTACAACCTTTCAACCAGTTGCCATTTAGGCACCTGGTGATGTGGGCAAGGCCTCATCAAGTTGTTAAAGCGCTCCCATGCATCATGGAATGCTTCCCCATCCTTTGGAACAACACTCATAATTTCCCTCCTAAAGTGATTGGTTTTGCTCATGGGGAAGTACTTCATCAAAAACTCCTTCTTCAGGGCATCCCCAAGTGTTAATATTATCAAGGGTGTGATGCCAATACTTGGCTTTGTCCTTAAGGGAGAAGGGAAAGAGGGTCTGCATTTGAGCATCATCAGTAACGCCCTGCAGCTTCACCATGGAATAGACCTCGGTGAATTCCTTTATATGCTTGTAAGGGTCTTCCCTAGTAGTACCATAAGCGGAGGGCAGCAAGGATATGGTAATACTTTTGATCTCATAAGGATTGTCCCCTCCAGGTCTACGTAGTGCAGGGCCAGCTTGATTGGTTGGAATGAAATATTCCTTAAGACACCTTTGATCGGCCATTTCTACCCTTGGAAGGTTTCTTCTTAAGATTCTTTCAGGTTCAGGATCAAACATAAGTTGTCTCCTAAGAGAACGCCTACCAAGCATGCACTACAAACACAATTCAAAAGGACTTGTTCGGTCTTTAAAAATTTAGGCTTTTGACTTTAGTTCAAATTGTAGGTGACAAAGCAAGTTGCCCAATCAATTACGCACCTATTGTCAACCTTCGAAATGCCTAAAAAGACCTAGTTGGAGCTTAGGTATTCTTCCCTAACTCTCAAATGGTAAAGCAAATCCAAAGACGGAAGATCGAGGGATGCAAGTAGGCCTAAGCCTTCCCTTGAAGTTGTGCTTTCGTGGTGCTTCTCAACTACCCCCAAAAATTCGTGACAGGGTATCACCCTCTTTGGATTTACAAAACCTTTGATCTCAAGTTCTGAACACTTCAGAATCCAACGGTAGGAGGGCTCTTGTCCTAGTCGTTCCAAGACTTAGGAGTGTCTAAATGCATGTCGTGGTGCAAAAGATATAAGTGTGCATACACCGCAAAAAGATTTTGAATTTTGAATTGCACGCCAAGTTTGAAAATCAAGTCCTTGATTTTTACATGTCCCTCCTTTAATTAGTCCTTTTTCAAGAATACATGTGACCACTTGTTAGATCGGTTCAAGACAAATATGTGGTCTTCGAATTAAGTCCAAATGCAATGCGTGATCAAGAATAGGATGCAAAGTAAGAGAATGCGTACCTTGCTTCCAGAAATCAACGATGCGAGAATGCACACAGTGTAGAGAAATAAATCTAGAGGCTGCTCATACAGACCTAAATGGTTCGTCCTAGGGGCAAGCAGCTTCTAGCAGGTAGCTCATCTTTTTTCTTTTTTTTTTAACTACTTATGCACAAGCAAATAAAGGGTAAACAATCAACAACATAAATCTAAAGAAAAGGGAACAGGCTCCCAAAAATCGGCCACAATTACTACAAGGGCGAGAAAACAGAAATAAAACTTATGAAATGGGAAATCTCCAATAGAGGCAGAATCCAGGTCTCCTTTGTCTTCCCTGCGTGCAAGCTTCGCTCAAGGTCGAAGTCTTCTCCCCGATGTGCCTGTCAACTCTCTCAAATTCCTCGCACAGAAAAGATAATAAATGGTCAGATCATTGTGCAATGAGAAATAATCAGAAATAAAATCAGGTGAAATTATTGCATTTGTTGCCTCTTCGGCAACAGTGCCATTTGATGAGTCGATTTTCCGCTTTCGATTAAGTTTCACAAATGAAATAACGCATTGTTGTAGTATGTAAGTGGTGGAAAAATCGACTAATTAACAATTAAAATATCCACTCAATTGTTTCAAAAAAAAAAAATAATAACCACTCAATTAGGAGCGGGTCGTGTCCACAGAGAGACAATGATGCAATAAAATCTCGATTATTTCGTATTCTTTCAATCACATGCGAAATTCATAATCAAATCCGACATGAAATGAGATGGAAAGAAGATGCACAATAACTCAAAAGTATAAGGGTAAATGTGTAATTTTTCCTCACCGAAATATTAAAAAAAAGTGATGATTTTATGTAATTTTCAATTGACATGTATTTGAGAAAATTTGTGCACATTTTAATCCCAAAACCAATGTTAAAATATGTGAATATCAATAACCGCGTAATTATCAGAAAGCATGAGTATGTAGTCACAATTTTGCCATAATAAAATAATCATAAATTAAAATTGATTTTGGTGGCAATGGCATTAAATGTAATTTTTAATTAACTTCAAAACAGGGATTTTACCTCTCTCCTCCTTGCGCATGGGAGAGAGGTTCAATCGAGAAGAGACTCCCACAGGAGGTTGGCTAAAGTGAGGCCGTCGCGGTGGTGGCAGCAGTACATCGAGAGGTGGCTGGAGCTGGCCTGTCTGAGGAGAGGAGTGGCGGCAGTGGAGGAGCTGCTGCTGCCGCACGTGTTGTAGGCGTGCGGAGACGGAGAGGCGTGGGCGCACGAGCACTCTGCAGAGTGCGTAAGCGCGTGCGGAGGTGCAGCGCTGGGTGCAGGTGCTGCAGGCAGGCACTGGAAGTGGGCACACGGAGGTGGACGCGGCAGCAGGTGCGGCTCTGCAGGCTACAAGGAGGGCACGGGCGTGAAGGCTAGAGCGCTGCAGGGTGCACATGGAGGTGGGCGCGCATTGTACAGGTGCATTGTGAGGCACTGCAGTGGCTTGGAAGTGGGCGCGCAGAGGTGGAGGTGCTGCAGTGGCGCTTGGAGGTGGGCGCACTGGAGGTTGGAGGCACTGTAGTGGTGCTTGGAGGTGGGCACGCTGGAGAAGTTGATGAGGCGCGGGTGGCAAGCACTGCTGCCATGTGCGCTGAGGGTGAAGTGAGCACGTGCGCGGTGGTTTGATGGCGCTGTCGGAAGTTCTGGTGGAGATGAGGGGCCGTGCAGTGTGTAGTGGCTAGTAGCTGGAAAAACAGAGGACAGGGGAAGAAGATGAAGGTGGTGCTATAGGAGTTTCAGAAGTATGGGAACATTCCCAGACATCTGAACTAACGAGGGCGTGAAGTTGCAGTGGCTGCAGTGGTGGTTGTTAGTGATGACGGTGATGGTGGTGCATGCTGAGGTGCTCACAGTAATGCGAACGAGCTCCAAATGGCGGTGTGGCCTGTCACGCCACACGCCCACGGTGGTGGACGCTCGTCGCCATGGTTGAGGCTGGTGGTGGTGGAGCGGACAAGAGATCAACTCTTTGCACAGTGATGGGTCGGGGATGGTGGCCTACCCCGCATAACAGCTCTCCCTCCTCCTTTTGTAGCCACAACCTTCATTTCAAATTCAAAATGGCGTAGTGTAAGTGTGATGCGTAGGAGGAGGAGGTGGAACCGAAGCCGGAGGAGCTACCTGTGCAAAGGAGAAAAAATTAAAAGAATAAAATATTATGGTTATTTATGCATAAGCCCTCAACTTCTATGTTAAATTAAAATAATGCATGCAATGCACCTAATTGGTTAACTAATTAAATGAATGCAATTCTAAGTTAATTCTAAATGCATTTAGTTATGAATGCAATGCATGAATTATGTAATTAAATCAAAAATATGAATTAATCTATTTACATCCTAATGCATGCTAAATAAATGTTAGAATTAACTTAATATTTAGGCACTTAAATACTTAAATAGCCCACAAACATGGGCTAATCAGGTGGTATGCCTGGCAAGTTATCGATGGTAACAGCTCATCGGCCAATTGCCCAGAGCGCAGTCGTAAGACCATTTTCATTGTACTACCTTTAGGTAAATCTTAGATTAGGGAAGCCACCTACTTAAAAAAATAAATAAATAAAAAGAAAAAGAAAAAATATAGAAAAAGGAGAAAGAAATAAAAATAGATAAAATCACACTTCACCCTATGAGTATGGTTGGCAAGTTGCTGTGGGTAACAGCCCATTGGCCGGTCGTCCAGAGCCCAACTCAATAAAATGAATAATAATTCCCAAAACAGTTAGGGAAGAAGATGGGAAGTAGAATAAACCAGGGAGATATACACTGGGTTCGCCCTTGTGTTGACCCCATAAATAAAAGAAGTAGGGAGAGCTACCAATCGAAAAGATAAACATTTAGGCAAGGTCACCTAGGGTTGTAGAAACCCGAAGTCCATTTCAACGGTCGCCTAGTGAGTGTTTTACTATTTTCATAAGATGCTTAGCACTTAGAGTCCTTTTCAAGTCTTAGGCGGGTCGGGTAGCCATAAAAAGTTATCCCATAACTCTCAAACTCCAAAAGTATAAAAAAATTAGAAAAGAAGAAAAGTAAAAAAATGTATTTTCCCTTTTTCAAATAAGGCAAGGACTTGGGCAGTCTGCATTCTGGCAGACACCTGGGTACTATTGAGTTTTCATTGTTTAGGACTTAGTTGAAATTTTCTATTGTTAATAAATGACTTAGGCCTAAGCGATATAATCCTAATTCTACTTTTATACATAGCAAGTAGTTTAATTTTGCTAGGGACTAGCAAAAGATAGGCATGAGGGTATGATGTAAACACATCTATTTAGGTTAAAATGCATGTTCCTAGGCTTAGATTTGCATTTCATGTTATAAATGTTGCATAGCATGCATCATTCTGCATTTAAAGCAATTGTATATAATTTAGGTTAATTGCATCCTTTTTATGGTCAGGAGAGAAGAGGATTTATTTCAGAGCCTCAGATGGACGATCGGACCGTATGGATCTGATTAGGACGATGATCGAAGGCTAATGCCTCCAAAATCGTCTAGATCGGAGTCCCGTAGCATCATATGAAGTCTGAGGAAGATCAACGGCTAAGAGGGCAATGCAACATCCTTACGGGCTTCGGATGGAAAATCTGACCGTACGGATGGATTTGGAGTGATGATCGCAGTTCGGTAATGCGGGAATCATCTCGATTTGAGCACTGTGGCACCCTCTACAACAGGAAGAAGATGGATGACCCAGCCATCTAGGCTACCCAACACTGGCCAGCACCCACTCTTCATTATGGCATCACCCATTCTCAACCGTTGGATCTTGATCCAAGGGCTAAGGATTCCTCTCCACCATGCACTCTTGAAACATCTTCACAACAAACTCTTGGTCATGGCGCATTGGTTGTAAAGGTGTCTCAGAAAGAGAGGGCGCGAGTTTGAAACCCATTGCCCCCTCAATTGGACGCTTGAGGCGTGACATAGTAGCTAAGCACGCATGCACGTGCGCATGTGAGAGCATAGCTAAGCGGCAGCGCAAGGCAGCGCAATTGCGCACAGTGCAGTGCCAGCGCATGAGCATGCTCTCTCAACAAGGAGAGCGCGATGCACGCACCAGTGGAGCAGGACCGACGGGTGGATCTTCAATGACAGCCTGGAGGACATTTAGTGACACTTATGATGAGTCCATTTTAATGGACTAATATTGCACCTAAGTAACTTTAATCGTACCTTTTAGGCTTGTTAATAACTACATTAAGTTATAGAATGTTTGCTTTCATCATGATTTAAGTTTACGTCTATTTTATAGTATTCTATAACTTAATATGTAATGATACATTTTTATGTTGCAGGAATGATATTTAGAAAGAATAAGGGGGCGGAATGGTATAACCTGAGAATATTTATAGCATTTATAAATATTTGCATACATATTTATATATATAAATATATATATATGGTTATTTTTATTGTTGATTAGTCGATTTTTCCACCACTTAAATACTACAACGTGTTATTTCATTTGTGAAACTCAATCGAAAGCGGAAAATCGACTTGTTAAATTGGCACCGTTGCCGGGGAGGCAACAAACGCAATAGATTTACTTCATTGTTTTTGAATATTCTGAGTTGCGAAATTATCTGATCAATTTTTTTTTTACTATGCGAGGAATCTGGCAAGGCGACGAGGAGCAACAGAGTGACGACAGCAACCACGAGCTAAGCCACACGAGGAAAAGACGTAGGAGACCAAGATCCTGCTTTCACAAAGGATTCTCCGTCGTCACAAAATTTATTTCTGTCTTTTCACCCTTGTAGTAATTGGGGCTGAATTTTTGGGGGTTTGTCCCCACATTCTTTAGCTACTAGGGCTTACATTATTTTTTTGTGCATGCGTGATTCTATTTTCTACTTGCTTACCTTTAAAACCAACAAAGAAAATATCGAGCTGCCTACTTAGAAGTTGCATGCCCTTAGGTGCACGCATTTACGGGTGATTGAGTAGCACATTAGATCTTATTATTGCATTGCAAGCATATTAGCACGAAGATTGCTGGAGACAGGTACACCTTTCTAACTTTTGCATCCAACTCCTGTTCATGCATTTGCATTCAAATTAAAATTCAAGACCACCAAGCTGTTTGAATTTACTAATTCAGTGGTCACATAACTAAAAGTGGGACTGATAATCAGATTCAACCCTAAAAGCAATTCACATTTGATCTGATTCTAAGGGACTTGTCTGCGATTTCAAAAGAAATTACAAAGATTTACGGTGTGTTGCACACTTCTGACACTGAGCACGCGCATTAGGCACCACACCAAGGCTCGATCCCTTAAGGCTATAGGCACCGATCTCTTTATCGGTGCAAACCCTCCTATTATGCTTTGTGGTGGTGGTGATACTATCTTTTGACCAGGTGTTTTGATACTCCACGGAGGGAGACACCCCTTAAAGGAACAAAAGGGTAGTTAAGGGGCACCGCATATGCATCACCTCAATGGAAGGGTTCGCCCTACTTGCATCCCTTTGTTCGTCCTTGGAGTAACTTCTCACTTGATCACCTGGGAGTATCATCCAAGCAAAGTATAGGTCTTAGGGCACTCGAAGGTTGAATTAAGGCATGTAATTGTAGTGAACAACTTGTTTGGCCATTTATATTAACTAATTCGACCTCCGCAACAAAGAAGGTTAAGATTTCAAGTCCACACCCCTCTTATACCACTTACGTGGGAACGGAGGGATAAGTCTTGATCTTTTGACTTATCTTTAGAGTGGAGGCATCACTTACTCAATAAGAACCCAAATTGTGTTTTGTATGCTTGGTAGACACTCTCTTGAGGGTAGCCTAATGTTTGATCCTGAGCCTGAGAGAATTCTTAGGAGAGCTCACCTAGGAGAGGAAAAAGAAGGAATGGCTGAGCAAGGTGCAAATCAACAAAGGACCCTAAGGGACTATTTTATTCCAACTAACCAACCTGCACAAGCACTATGACGACCGGCAGGAGATAATCCATATGAGATCAAGAGTAGTACCATATCTTTGTTGCCCTCTTTTTATGGTACTACTAGGGAGGACCCCTATCGGCATTTAGAGGAATTCACCGAGGTCTGTTCCACGGTGAAGCTCCAGGGCTTTACTGATGAAGCCCTGATGAGGACTCTATTTCCTTTCTCCCTTAAGGATAAGGCCAAGCACTGGTATGATACCCTCGATGCAAGGGTAAATGATTGGGCCACCCTTAAGGGAGAATTTTTGAAAAAGTATTTTCCTATGAGTAAAACCAACCATTATAGAAGAGAGATTATGGGTTTTACTCAACAAGAAGGGGAGCAATTTCATGAGACTTGGGAGCGCTTTAATGACCTTCTTAGGTTATGCCCCCACCATCAAGTGCCAAGATGGCAGTTGGTCGAAAGGTTCTATAACGGATTATCTGAAAGGCATAGGCAAACCATCAATGCAGCCTGTGCAGGAACCTTCATGACCAGAACTGAGGATGAAGCCTGGGCATTATTTGAAACATTAAGCGACAACTCCATACATCTATCCTCTGTCTATCAAGAAAGAAAACCATCAATCTTGCAGAGGAAGATAGAGGTCCATGTAGCTGGGGCTTTTCAGGATTTGGCTTATTAGATTCAACTATTGAATAAAAACTTTGATAAGCTTTTAGCAAGCCTCGGCATGAACCTGCAAGCAGCCTCTATTTTTCAGGCTTCAAGAGAATGCTCCATTTTCCAAAGAACAACGCACGCCACTGCAGAGTGCCATCAGGCAAACCAATTCCCTGAGTTGATTCAGGCCGACTTGAACGTGACCCAAGGTTTCTGCCCCCCTCACAATAACCCTTATTCCAATACTTATAATTCAGGGTGGCAGAACCATCCAAACTTCACTTGGAAGCAAGGTGATGCTTATAACTCAGGGAATACAAGACCCTTACCTCCCCAGCCCATATACCAACCTTCTTATGAAAATCCTCCTCCGAATAAGCCCTCTGAGATGGATGAACTGAAAGCCATGATGAAAGCAATGCAAGAGCATCAAAATATGGTTATCCAATCTCAGAGTAAGATGATTACTGATATGCAATCCCAAATTGGTCATCTTATTGAGGCATTTAGGCAATGTGATCCGGGGAAGCTGCCTAGCTCCTCTGAGGAGAACCCTAAGGGCAAGGGGGTTGTATTTAGGGAGCATGCCCAAGTAGTGACCGTGTTGAGGAGTGGAAAAAAGATTGACAAGCCTGATAACACTCCTACGGTTACATCTCAGAATTCCCCTTCCACACCTGACCCGAACCACTCTCCCTCGCACAAAATCACCCACAATGAGGATGTCATCCTTCCACCACCACTTTCCCCCCATGACAACCCCTCTACCCAGAAGCCGAGGGTGCCCTATCCAGAGTGCCTATCTGCTCCTGGGGAATCTTCTGTTGGCTCGTCTAGAGCCAAGGATAGGACGGAAGAGATTATGGATACTTTTAGGTAAGTCCAGATTAACTTGCCTCTGTTGGAAGCAATTAAACAGATTTCATCCTATGCCAAGTTTCTGAAGGACCTGTGCACCTTGAAGCGCCAATCTAGGAAACAGGTCCAAACCAAGGTCATCCTGCTTGACCATGTTAGCTCAGTTCTCCAGCATGGAACACCCCCCAAAATGAAAGACCCAGGGGCCTCGTATATTTCAGTGGTTATAGGTAACCAACACATTGATGAGGCTCTGCTTGATCTGGGTATGGGGGTAAACATTCTACCGAGCTCTGTCTGTGACCTTTTGGGACGAGGCAAGCTAAGGTCTAGTCCAGTAATCCTCTAGGTTGCAGACAGATCACTTAAGGCACCACGGGGATTGTTGGAATATGTCCTTGTGAGAGTGGAGGATTTCTTCTTCCCCGTTGACTTTCTGGTACTTGATACTAACCCATCTAATAAGCCCACAAAGCCGTCCATTATTCTGGGATGCCCCTTCTTGGCCACAACCAATGCCTCTATAAATTGTAGATCTGGGGCACTTAAAATGGGCTTTGGGAACAAGAAGATCCGGTTGAATGGTTTTTATACTTACAAGCAACCCAGATTTGAAGATTGTTCTCAGATTAAGGTCGTTGATGAAATAATTGAAGAGACTACTCCAGCACTCTTATGTAGAGATCCCCTTCAGAAGGTCATATCTAAGGAACATCCCTTAATTATTAAAGAAACTGAAAGGGAAATGCCCGAACTAGAAGAGTTGCTGGGAATACACACTGAGTCTCTGTCCCCACCCTGGACTGTGAAGGTAGATCTGCTGCTTGAGGCGGGGACATCTCAACTAAAACCCTCAATCCAAAAGGCTCCTGAATTGGAGTTGAAACCCCTCCCAAGCACATTGAAATATGCTTTCCTTGGCCCTAATAACACGCTCCTCATTATTATCTTGTCTGCATTATCTGAATTACAGGAGGGAGCTCTGCTTGAGTGTTTACAAAGGCACAAGGAAGCAATTGCCTAGACAATTGCTGATATTAAGGGTGTTGATCCCTCTCTTTGCATGCATCATATATATATGGACAAGTCCGTGAAGCCTTTCCAAGATATGCAGAGAAGGCTCAATCCAAATATGCAGGAGGTTGTTAAAAAGGAGATTCTGAAATGGTTGGATGCAGGGATTATCTATCCCATTTCAGATAGTAAATGGGTCAGTCCTATTCATGTAGTTCCGAAAAAGGCAGGAATCACTGTGGAAGAGAATGACCATGGAGAACTAGTGACCACTAGACCCTCAACTGGTTGGAGGGTCTGCATTGATTACCGTCGTTTAAACACAACTACCCAGAAAGACCATTTCCCCTTATTATTTATCGATCAAATTTTGGAACAATTGGTGGGGAACAAGTACTTTTGTTTTCTTGACGGGTACTCTGGGTACAATCAGATAGCCATTTTTCCTGATGATCAGGAGCGTACCACCTTCACGAGTCCGTATGGCACTTTTGCGTTTCGTCGAATGCCATTCGGGTTATGTAATGCTCCTACCACTTTCCAACATTGTATGATGGCTATCTTTTCTGATGTGATCGACGAGTTCGTTGAAATTTTCATGGATGACTTCTCCATTTATGGCTCGTCGTTTGACCTATGCCTTTCTCACCTTGATAAAGTCTTAACCCGTTGCGAAGAGGCAAAGTTGGTGCTTAGCTGGGAGAAAAGCCACTTTATAGTCAAGTAGGGCATTGTGTTAGGGCATGTAGTTTCTGAGAGAGGATTAGAGGTGGACAGTTCAAAAATTGATTCCATCTCTAAGCTTCCATTGCCCACCAATGTTCGTCAGGTTAGATCTTTCCTTGGCCATGCTGGATTTTATAGGCGCTTCATTAGAGATTTTAGTAAAATCTCTAAGCCACTCTACGACCTGTTAGCGAAGGTTGTCTCCTTCGATTTTGATGATAGATGTGGAGAGGCTTTCCAAGTTTTGAAGAAAGCCCTCATTACCGTGCCTATTCTCCAAGCACCAAATTGGACCCTCCTGTTTGAGGTTATGTGAGATGCTTCTGATTTTGCAGTGGGAGCGGTCTTAGGTCAAAGGGTTAATGGCAAACCTCATGTGCTGCATTATGCCAGCAAGACCCTTACGGATCCTCAGTAAAACTACACGATCTTATTTTCTTTGGAAAAGTTTCGATCTTATCTTTTGGGATCCAAGGTTGTAGTGTTCACTGATCATTCGGCCCTAAAGCATCTTCTGGCTAAAAAGGACACCAAACCTCTCCTAATTCGTTGGATTCTACTACTCCAAGAATTTGACTTGGAAATTAAAGACAAGAAAGGAGTTGAGAATGTGGTAGCAGACCATTTGTCTAGGATCCCTATTGAGGCATCAAATCCTACTGGCGATATTCAAGAGACTTTCCCTAATGAGTCTCTGATGGCCGTGGAAGCTAAAACTCCTTGGTTCGCTGACATAGTGAACTATCTGGTCACGGGCATTACCCCCAGTACTTGGGACAAGCAGAAATGAGATAGGTTTCTCACCAATGCTAAATTTTATCCCTGGGAGGAACCCGAGCTTTTTAGAATAGGCCCTGACCAGCTTTTTCACCGTTGCGTCCCTGACAAAGAGCAAAGAAGTGTTCTGAGCTTCTGGCGTGACCTCCATTGTGGGGGACATTTTAGTGGGAAGAAGACTGCCCATAAGGTTCTTCAGTCTGGCTTTTGGTGGCCCACATTATTCTGAGATGCACATATGTATGTGGGTGCGTGTCTACGTTGACAGCAGATGGGAACCATTGGAAAATGGGATGAGATGCCCTAACAACCTAATCTCCCTGTTGAAATCTTTGATATTTGGGGCATTGACTTCATGGGTCCCTTTCCTGTGTCCTTCGGATATGAATACATCCTTGTGGTGGTTGACTATGTATCGAAATGGATAGAAGCCATACCCATGCGAACTAATGACCATTCCGTGGTCATGGGCTTTGTTAAGGCTAATATCATTTCTCGGTATGGGTGCCCAAGGACGATCATAAGTGATGGAGGACCTCACTTTAAGAATGTGCACTTCACAAGACTACTCCAAAATTTGGGAGTCAACCACATGATAGCCACAACTTATCATCCCCAAACGAGTGGACAAGTTGAAGTGTCTAATAGGGAGATTAAGCGAATTTTAGAAAAAATTGTTAGGCCTGATCGGAAGGATTGGTCTAAAAAACTAAATGATGCACTTTGGGCCTACAGAACTGCGTATAAGACTCCCTTGGGCATGTCTCCTTTCCATCTTGTCTACGGAAAAGCGTGCCACCTTCCTGTTGAAATTCAACATAAAGCTTATTGGGCTATTAAAAATGTTAACTTGAATCTGGATAAAGTGGGAAAGGCACGTATGTTAGAATTAAGTGAGCTTGAGGAGCTTCGTAATGAATCTTATGAAACTTCTCAAGCTTGCAAGCAACGTACAAAAGTCTTCCATGACAAGCACATCACTAGAAAGACTTTTGAGCCCAACCAGTGGGTTTGGCTTTTCAATTCTAGACTTAAATTATTCCTTGGAAAGCTCAAGTCCCGCTGGGATGGGCCATACATTGTTATCAATACTTTCCCTCATGGAGCTGTAGAGATTAGGAACCCTATTTCAGGTGCGAGCTTTAAGGTAAATGGCCAACGACTTAAACCGTATATTACTCTTTTAGATGGCCAGGTTTTGGATGCACTTCTGCTTGAGGAGCCTTAGATCGTCCCACTCTCCTCCTCAGGTGATATTCTTCTATGTCTACATTTTTCCAATGAGGACATTAGTAGTCTTAGGAATGGGGTGTATAACCTGAGAATATTTATAGTATTTATAAATATTTGCATACATATTTATATATATAAAAAAAAATCTCTTTTCTTGAGCTGAATGGGTTAGTCCTTAGCAGAATATCTTTGTCATTAGAGGTTTTCCTTCTTAAAATTATTTCTTAAGTTTAGAATCCAGTACATTTATTTCACGTGTGACGTGCCGTTGTGCGTGTGTGTTAAGGAGTGTCGTTATAGTCGCACTTGCAATGTCGATTTTAAAATAAGTAAACGGAGGTGAGTCCGAGTGTCGATCTCAGGGAGGCGTGGAAATCAGATTTTTGCTTATCACTTGTCACGGAAAGTGCGAAGTTTTGCTTACGAAAGATGGGATTTTGAAAAGCGAGAGAGGGAGATAGAGAGAGAGTTTAGGGTTAAAAAGTTCTTTGCTTGATCATGCAACTTGAACTGAAATTAAAATGACAATTGAACGGAAAATAACTTCATTAATCATGCATTTGTAGTTCATAGCTTACAACATTAAATACATGCTTCAACAAAAGTAATAGAAAGCTTAAAAGAGAGAGAGTGTGTGTGTGTGGAGAGCGATGAGGCAGCCATGGCGGTGGAGGAGGCTCCGTCGGCGGCTCGTCGTCTCCGACGATTACAAGAGGGCCTAAAGCTTGCTAAGAGACGGGTGGAGTAGTTGCAAGGGGACTGAATGCCTTGAATGAGTGGTTGGAGGGGGTTTAAATCGGGTTAAGGGCTTCCTAAAAGAAGAAAAGGCTTTAGCGACGTCCAGAGCGTCGCTAAAATCACTCCCAAAAGCGTCGGTGAAGCCCTCCAGCCGCTGGTCAGCCGCCTGCCTCATTTCTTCTCCTCGTGCGATCCGCGGCTGTTGAACAAGAGCTGTTCGATTGAAGATTGGAAGGCTGAGAATCCTCCTCGGCTGCGCTGGGATCGCGCCTCGGGCACGCGTGTGCGCGGGCGTCATCGCCCAACGTGCGCGTGCGCGTGGATGGCCGTGAGCTGCAGTTGCGCTGCGTGGCAAGATCTCAGCTGCCTGCTGCTGATTGGGCGGCCCAATTTCACTATGCGCGTCCCCCGTCTTCAATTTCGACTCCGTGCGACTCGAACCCGCTTCGCGTGCATGCGGGTGTGCACACTAACCGTTGCGCCATGCCCGCGCTTTGCCGCGGCGACAGCGGGCGGGAGGCAAGTCTTGGTCGTTCGATCGAAGATCGACGGTAGAGATCTGATCTTGGCTGGATGAAGGTGCGGGGTGCGATGGAGCGGGGCTGACGTGGTGCAATATGGGCCATTGATCTCCAAATCAATGGTCAGAACTTCTTGGGCCCATTGTAGGAGCTCCGGATGTTGGATTTGTCCGATCTTGAGTCCGTTGGACTCCGTTCGTCATTCTTAATCCATCCGTGTGGTCCGATTGCTCATCTGAGGCTTGCTTTGACAAATGCTTACACAAATGGCCATTAATACAGTTTATAAGCAATCTTGGTACATGATGCATGCAATGCTCCCATTCTACTTATGTTGTGCCTTTTATTCTTAAGATGGGCCATATTCAACATAATTATCACCCCCTCGTGCAGTGTTGTCATACCCCCATGCTTACTCCTTGCTAGTCCCTAGCAAGGTTTATTCTAGCCTTTATTTCCTTTTAGAATTTAAGAAGTAATTGCTTAGACACTTCGTTACTTGTCAATAAGAGGAAATATACGAAGATCTTAATCTACAAAGACTATGCCGCACCCGGGTGTCTGCCAAAATACAAATCACCCGAATCCTTGCTTTAATGTATCTAACTATACATATGTATATGTATATATATATTTTTTTAGAATTTTTTCGGAATTCAGTGTGGGTTGGTAACTTTTTACGGCTACCCAACCCACCCAAAACTCGGTCAAAACCCTAAGTGCTAAGCATCTTGGTGTGAATATTGTGATAGACTCACTTAACGGTAATTGAGACAGACTTCGAGTTTCTACGCCTCTAGGTGACCGGAAAAGGAAATAAATTTGCCTAAAGGTGTATTTGTTCGATTGGTAGCTTTCTCCCTACGTTTGTTTTAATTGGGGTCAACACAAGGATTTTTCCAGTGTATATCTCCCCGGCTTGTACTACTTCCTCGCTTCTTCCTTAGGCGTTTTGGTCTTTTTTGTGCAATTATTGAGCTGGGCTCTGGACAACCGACCAATGGTCTATTACCCACGATCACTTGCTAGCCATACTTGTGTGGTGAAGTGTGGTTTATTTTCTTTTCTTCTTCTTCCTTTTTTTTTTTGTTTCGTAGGTGGCTTCCCTGATCTCAAATGTACCTAGAGGCAATGAAGAAGAAATGGCTTGTGGATGGGTTTTGGACAACCTACCAATGGGCTGTTACCCACGACAACTTGCCAGCCATACCACCCTAGAGAGTTCATTAGCTACCCAATTTCTGTCAAAATCTCCGAGAAGTGAGTCTGTGCAAAAATGTGTGCAGATGCTTAGACTTAAAGTTTTTCTGAGTTAGACGGTGAGTTTAGTAGGTGGATTAGAATAGCTTAAGGTTGCAGGGATTCACCACTAAATCCATATTTTAACAGACACCAGGGCAGATTAAGCCTGAAGGCCTGAAAAGTCTAAGTGTTTAAGTTCTTTTTATATTATTTTCCACTATTGACAAGTTTCTAATGCCTAAGTTTTCTTCCTAAATTCAATTTTTTTTTTAAATTTATTTATTCATCCAGACTGATTAATTGAGCTTAGGATTATGCAATTTACCACCCCCCATACTTAAGTTGGACAATGTCCTCATTGGCAAGTACATGGATGCAAAAAGGGTTCAAAAAGATAGTACCTGAGTGACGTAAACTACCAGATCAGTCTGAATCCTCTGGGTTGCCTCCCAGGAAGCGTTGAGTTTAACACCTCCAGCTGGGCGATGCACAAACAGGAATGGCTTGGGTGAAGGAGATATGTACAAAATCAACCAGACCCAAAATCAGAAGGCCACAGATGCGAACAAGGTTGTGGTGGAGTCCCGTTCCTAAGGGGCGGGAATTCTGTATCATGCATGCCCGTGTCAGATCCTCTCTTAGTTTGCGGGCATGCAAACAAGTTGATGTGGATGAACTAACCCCAAATACGACATGCCAGCCACTAAAGATGTAGGTTTTATACTCAGCCTGTATCCCCATAAAATTGTAATCTATCAAAAGTGTGTCAATTCCAATGCATTCGGGTTGCGGGATCTTTATTCTGGTAGGGCAGGTAGCAAAGTCAAGAGTTTCATAATGAGCCCTACAATCAAGCATGAGGCCTCTCTCCAAAGACGAATCTATCTCTTCCGCAACTATGGTTTCATTGCTCATTCCCTCCATGCCCTTGATCTCAAGAATATTTTCTTCAACCTCATTTGTATCACTGTTTGGGGTTGCGTTAGAGGTAGGGTCAATTTCATCCTCTAGATCATATTCTTTCTCTCGGCCCTCCTCCAAATTTGTGATGGGGATTCCAACCGATTCATAATCAATTTCTTTGAAATTGTAACTCCATTCTCCATCTCTGATGTTGGCTGCTGCTCCCACCGGATTGCTTCTCTTGGGCTGATTAGATTCGGATTCCAAGGCCTCTCCCCTCACGTTCTCAGTTTCCTCCTGATGTTTGTTCTCAATGCTCCCCAAATTATGTTCCGAGGAATCCTTACTGTCCTTATCCACTGAGCTATCCAACTCCTAAGGGGTATCAATGGTGGACTAAACCAAATCAGGATGACTGGGTGTAGTCCAATTGATCATGGTAGGTCCTTGCTTTATGAATTCCATGAATGGCATTGTATGCAACAGCTTTCTCTAGCCTTCTTCCCCCAATTGCTGGAACAAATCCATCATGGCCTGTTGCCCTTTAACCAATTCTTGATTCTGTCTGTGTAGTTCTAACTGGAGGTTATCAAGAATTGACATGTTGTCATTTGGTGTCCTTTGGATTTCCTCCCTGAAATCCAAGTTAAGAGAGTATGGTTGAGGTTGTGGATCAAAACCCATACTGGTGTTTAGGTTCTTGGGTGGGTCCTCTATTCTATCATGTTCAGGGTCCAGTTCTTCAAGAGGAACCATTCTCTGTTTGGTCCTACTCCAGAGTTGACGTTCTAAGTTCTCCTCCCAGTCAGATTCTTCATCAGGGGACCAAATCAAAGGTTGATGATCCTGGGCTTGCCTAGATTTCTGATCATTTTTTTATTTCCATTTGTCTAGAACTCCTTCCAATCCAAAGGTCAAGTAGGAAAGGTTGTTGAATTCAGAAGACCTTTCTTGGTTATTATCCTGAGAAGGGTAGGGTTCTTGGTGTTCTCCTAAAGTGTAGGTCCTATCACAGTAGAGCAGGTAGGACCTAAATGAGGAGGCATCGTGAGGAGAATCGAGATATGGAGCCCCACGATTTGAATCGTACCCTTGGTTGGCTATGTTGGGTGTATTCCAATAAGAGGTTGGTGCGGTTTGGTCATAATTGGGACAGTTGGGCCAAGAGGGATATTCAAGGTCGTATCCCCAACTTGGTGGTTGGTTAGCCCAAGTAGGCTGTGGGTATGGTCTACTTGGGTTAGCATATAAATCCTGTTGGGGGTAGTTTGGGTAAGATGGATTGGCATTGAAATCCATGGTTTGGAAGAAATGGAGGGATGCAGGAAGAACAGATGAGAGAGAGTTGTGTACTCAACCAAGTAAACAAGCCTAGTCCTTATGGTGTGTTCCTTAGGGGACCTAGAAATCTCCAAAAGGGTGATTAAGCTCGTAAGCATTGGACTGCCCTTCCCGAAACTAATCTGGCCAGGTTGATTACGAGGGGATTGCGGGGAAGGTTCTTCCTTTGGCTTGCGCCTCCGGTTCCATAGACCCCACAACCGCGGTCGTTTGACACTGCCCCACAGCCTAGTCACCAGATTCTACCAAGGGAATGAAAGCCAAGTGCCTAGCGAACAAAACCTCACCTTTTGAGACTTAACTCAGTCCTGCCTAGGGCACGTCTACTCAGTTTTAAAGGGCTAGGATAGTGTTTGTGCTTAGGGTTATGTGATGAGGCGTTGATTGGAGTGGTGCCTCTTAATTTTCCACTTTCAAGGTGTGTGCTTCTAGCAAAACATGGTTTTCAAGCAAGGATTTGTTAAGATGCGGTGTCTTTTAGTATTTCATCCTTACTTTAGTACTTTTTAGGGTTGACGTGTCTTAATGTTTTCAGACAAGTTTCAGTGGGCACGTCAAGTTCTGCACACAACTTGGTGAAAGTAGATTTCCTTTTTATTCTGTAGAGGCTCTAAAAGCATAGTGTACTCATCCTAATGATCATGCCGCTTCTATTAGATGAGCCAGTTTTAGGGTTGAGTGGTGCGGCCCAGGTCAACTCATGGTGGCTTCGCAAACACCACTCAAGAAAAAGAAAAGAACACTCCAAGAATTTATTCAGAATGTTAGAGTGTACATTTTTTTGTGGGGTGATGTGTTAAGGATGTGGATCGAGCAATCATACACCACGCCAATTTTTTTCAGTTTTTACAATTTTTTTCATTTTTTTTTTCACACAAGCAAACAATCATGAGAGAAAGATTACTCACTATCGGTCCTCGTGGCGCCTATTCCCTTGCTACCATCGTGGGATGCGTCGCTTCACCGTCCATGCGCCGAATTCCTGCAACCATCAAGTAAAAAGGAAAATAGGGCATTAGACGATGTGAGAATGAATGTGGAATGGAGGTGATAAAACAAATCTGTTGCCGGAAACTGACGTGCCGTTGTGCATGTGTGTTAAGGAGTGTTGTTGTAGTCGCACTTGCAACGTTGGTTTTAAAATAAGTAAACGGAGGTAAGTCCGAGTGTCGGTCTCAGGGAGGCGTGAAAATCGGATTTTTGCTTATCACTTGTTATCACGGAAAGTGCGGAGTTTTGCTTGCGAAAGATGCAATTTTGAAAAGCGAGAGAGGGAGATAGAGAGAGAGAGTTTAGGGTTAGAAAGTTCTTTGCTTGATCATGCAACTTGAATCGAAATTAAAATGATAATTAAACAGAAAATAACTTCATTAATCATGCATTTGTAGTTCATAGCTTACAACATTAAATACATGCTTCAGCAAAAGTAATAGAAAGCTTAAAAGAGAGAGAGAGAGTGTGTGTGTGGAGAGCGACGAGGCAGCCACGGCGGTGGAGGAGGCTCCGTCGGCGGCTCGTCATCTCCGGCGATTACAAGAGGGCCTAAAGCTAGCTAAGAGAGGGGTGGAGTAGTTGCAAGGGGAGTGAATGACTTGAATGAGTGGTTGGAGGGGGTTTAAATAGGGTTAAAGGCTTTCTAAAAGAAGAAGGGGCTTTAGCGACGTCGAAAGCGTCGCTAAAACCACTCCCAAAAGCGTCGGTGAAGCCCTCCAGCCGCTGGTCAGCCGCCCGCGTCGTTTCTTCTCCTCGTGCGATCCGTGGCTGTTGAACGAGAGCCGTCTGATCTTCGATCGGACGGCTGAGAATCCTCCTTGGCTGCACTGGGATCGCACCTCGGGGGCACGTGTGCGCGGGTGTCATCGCCCGGGGTGCGCGCACGCGTGGACACCCGTGAGCTACGGTTGCACCGTGTGGCAAGATCTCGGCCGCCCGCTGCTGATCGGGCAGCCCAGTTTCACCGCGTGCGTCCCCCGTCTTCAATTTCGACTCCACGCAGGCTCGAACCCACATCGCGTGCGTGCGGGTGTGCGCGCTAGCCGTTGCGCCACGCCTGCGCTTTGTCGCGGCGACTGCGGGTGGGCGAGCGAGTCTCGGCCGTTCGATCGAAGATCGAAGGCTGAGATCTGATCTTGGCTGGATGAAGGCACGGTGCGCGATGGAGCAGGGTTAACGTGGCGCAATATGGGTCGTTGATCTCCAGATCAACAGTCAGAACTTCTTGGGCCCATTGTAGGAGCTCCGGATGTCGGATTTGGCTGATCTTGAGTTCGTTGGACTCCGTTCGTCGTTCTGAATCCATCCGTGCGGTCCGATTGCTCATCTGAGGCCTGCTTTGACAAATGCTTACACAAATGGCCATTAATACAGTTTATAAGCAATCTTGGTACATGATGCATGCAATGCTCCCATTCTACTTATGTTGTGCCTTTTATTCTTAAGATGGGCCATATTCGACATAATTATCACCCCCTTGTGCAGTGTTATCAACGTGCACGTAGAATGGGTAGTGGATCATTGAGGAAAACCAATAAGCATTTATAGTCTACTATACCCTTGGACAGTTCATAGGGAGTCAGGCATACTATATTCTAGTAGATCCACCTCATATTTGTGAGAAGAAAGTGGAGAGATTACTGGTGCAATAAGTCTAGTACAAGGACTCTTAAGTTTCGAACAATTAGATGATGATACTTTAGAGTTAGGCTTAGTTTTTCGCTCTCTGTTCCTGTGTGCGTACTTTGTGTGAATACTTGAGGGTCACCAAATAAGGCAAATACACAGAGATGGGGTCGTAATAAAGCTATGACTATGGTGGATAGTTACGACCATCCTTCATAGAGTCCTTGGCAGAAAGAGGGTAATAGTGTCAAAGGTCAGAAATACGCCTGTCCTATCCATTCCTTCCCGGTGCCAAGAATAGGTACTTCCACCAAATAAGCCACACAACTTCCTCTTGACCATCATCATCCCTAATAATGCCTCGTAAATAAAAGTTTGTATCATGTTGTGTTGATTGAAAAAGAAACAAAAACAAGAAGAAATAATAAAAAATAAAAAATAAAAAGAAAAAAAGAGGAAGAGAGAAAAGAAGAAGAAAAAGAAGAAATATAAAGAAGAAAAAGAAGAAATAGTTATATTAAAAAAAAAGAAAAAAGAAAAAAAAAGAGAGTCCAAGTTTATAATGTAACATTATTTCTGAGGCAACAAAACACCTTTCGCGTTCCACCAAATACGACCCATACCTACCTTTTAGTATTTCTGATCACCCGAATACTGGTTGAGGAGTCTATCTTAGTTGTAGAGTTATTAAGACTTTAATTGAAGTGTGGATGCCATATGAGGCCACCAAACAGTGAGTACAATTACTAAATCTCGCGAGATTTGTGATCTCAGAAAGAAAAGAAAGAAAAGAGTGAGAGCCTAGGAATATCAAGAGAGCACAGTTGTTTAGCCTCTCTCTGAGTTGACTTGTCTAATAGTTTGGAAATCTAGAGTCTGTAGTACTAGCCTACATGTAGCACCAGATGAGCGTGTGCCACCAATTACAAATCCATTCAACTTGATATCTCCTACCTAAGCCAAACGCCAAGGTCAAATTATAGATTATTGTCTGCTTTATCCCCGAGGGAAGTAATTGCCTATCCCGACAGCAATATTTACCAAGGGTGAAGTGCAAACTCCCATTGCTAATTGGCTTTTTCACTTATATCTGTTACTTAGGATATCATCACTTCACATTTGTCTGGATCTCTAAGTTTTGAAATAGGAAAAGAAGAAATCTTCTTATTATTTCTATTATTTTTCATTTTTGCTAGGGACTAGCAAATCTTAGGCATGGGAGTATTTGATGAGTCCATTTTAATGGACTAATATTACGCCTAAGTAACTTTAATCGTACCTTTTAGCTTGTTAATAACTACGTTAAGTTATAAAATGTTTGCATTCATCATGATTTAAGTTTACATCTATTTTATGGTATTCTATAACTTAATATGTAATGATGTTACGTTTTTATGTTGCTGGAATGATATTTAGAAAGAACAAGGGGGGGAATAAATTTCCCCAACAAATAGCCGATGCTATCTCTCCCTCATCCTTCGGCTAGCCGCAACTCCTCCCGCCACCCTCCCTCAACAAACGAGGCCATAGTTAGAAAGGATTTTGAAAATCCATGGAAGGGCGGAGGAGAGGAGTTAAGAGGAGGCAGAGAAAGGAGAGGAGGAGCGGCATCATCCAGGAACCATGTAACCCGTGTGCACTGTGCACCAAATCACCTTCCATCCTGCTCCAGCCGTCCTGCAGGCGCTCGCTCCTTCTCCACCTTGCATGCCCCTGCCAAGCCGCACCCATCTCCTACCGCCTCTCCAGTCACCACACCAGCGCCATCACCGCACCAGCCTGCACTTGCGCCCAACCCCTGCAAGTGCCCGCTCCACCCCACCCGCGTCCGCAGGCACTTCCCACTCCAGTGCTCACACCACCCTAGCCCGCAGGCACGGGACCTTCTCCACCTTATGCGCCCCTTCCAGGCCGTGCCCATCTCCAGTCGTCCCTGTAGGTACCCGCTCCATCACCTCCGCGCGCCCCTCTAATGCACCACAGGCGCTCTGCCTAGCCCCCGCACCCCTGCAGGCACCCGCTCCGCCCTCGCCACCCACGCCTGTAGGCACGCGCTCTTCTGCAAGCACTCGCTTGTACACTCGCAGGCATTTGCGCCCCTCCAGCACCGCCTCAAGCCAGCGCCTGGTGCTCCTCTCTGTAGATCGCCTCGCCACCAGCACTCCCCGCAGGCACTGCACGCTCACCGGCCACCGCAGTGCACCCACCCCTCCTCCAGCGCCTGCCCCTGCTCTGCGCACCGCTCACCACCCGCCACCTTCCTCTCCTTCTTGCAGCCACCATAGGTTGCCATCAGCCGCACCGTCACCACCATCGGGTGCAGCCTGAGCAGGGTGATCTTCAACGGCAGCCTCGACGTCCATCTCTCCTCCTCCTGTGCACACAAGCTGCGGCAACAAATCCTCTATTTTGAAGTTAATTAAAAATTACATTTAATGCCATTGCCACCAGAAATTAATTTTCATTTATGATTATTTTATTGTGGCAAAATTACGAATGCACACTCATGCTTTCTGATAATTGCACGTTGTTGATATTCACCAGTTTCAAGATTTGTTTTGGGATTAACATGTGCACCAATTTTCTCTAGTATATGTCAATTGAAAATTATAGAAAATCATCATATATTTATTGAAGATTTCAGTGAGGGAAAATTGCACATATACCCTTATATTTTTTAGTTATTGTGAATCTTCTTTCCATCACATTTTATGTCAGATTTGACTAGGGATTTCGCACTGGATCGAAAGAATATGAAATAATCGAGAGTTTATTGCACAATTGCCTCCCTGTGGACACGACCCACTCTTCTGTGAATGGTTATTTTTATTGTTGATTAGTCGATTTTTCCACCACTTAAATACTACAATGCGTTATTTCATTTGCGAAACTCAATCGAAAGCGGAAAATCGACTTGTCAGCTTACAGCCATCGCTAATTATTCATAGACGTAAGGCCAACTACGTGCACCAGCGAGCATGAGCTGGCTACAGCAACACTTACAGCAACGTCCTGGAGGTCGCTAATGGTCCCAGGTCTATTCTAGCCTCTTCTCCTCCACTATAATGGGGCATACACCCCCTCCCTTCCAAGTTATCTCCACCTACTCTACTCCCACCTACTCTCAAGCTCTAGCAAGCCTACCAACATTTTGTTAGAGCCTGCTCTCGAGCTCCCAAGGCGCCTATTAGTGTAACGGAACTCTACCCCACCAGATACTCCTCTAGCTTCCCATCCCCATTCGTAGGTCTCCTTGGAGCCATCCTCCCATCTCCATTCTGGTAGCAGATCATCTCTGCCTTCTCACCTCCATTCCGAAGCTACATTTAAGCTTTCCTCTACCCGACGTCCTCCCGCTTCTCACCTCCGTCGTCCTACTTCCCAAGTCCTTCATCCAAGCTTCTGTCAGGCGTCGTCGTCTCGCTGAATAGCCACTTCAGGAGATTTCTTCTCACCTCCCCCTCTTTTTATATTTTCTAGATTATTGTAATTGACATTCATGCAATATATCATATTCGATTCCATCTCTCTCTCTTGTGATTTCTTATTTTTTTATTTCAAAAATAAAAAAAAATAACAAAACTTCAAAAAACCAAAAACAAACAAAACAAAGTGCGATTTTCATACAAGGTAAACATCACCTCCTTGTGTTCGACTCGGGACTCCCTTGGAGTTTCGGTATAAATTATATTTGATTACGAGTTTTGCAATTATGATGACAGGTTACTCGTAACCCTAATTTCAAACACGTAAAACCCATGCGATCACCTATCCCTAATAAATAGCCTGAGACAATTCTAGAGGAACCGACTAAGGTTCCATTTCTCGAGGCCTTGACCAAGGGAAAGAAGAAAACCAAACCCGTAGCTCTTGAGGAGGACCTAGTCAAGCTTTTTGAGTAGGTCTAAATAAACATCCCCTTGATGGATGCAATACGCCACGTACCGGCTTACGCACGATTCCTTGAAGATGTATGTACACCAAAGCGTAAGCCGCGAACCAAAGGTGGGAACCCAATCGTATTGTCAGAGCAAGCCAGCTCCATCATTTTGAGTAAACTCCCGCCTAAGGCAAAAGACCCAGGTACCCCTCTGATCTCATGTGCAATAGATAATATACAGTTTGACAGAGCTTTATTGGACCTAGGAGCTTCCATAAATTTGATACCCACATCCCTACTAGACCACTTTGAAGAATCGAAGCTTAAACCGACAAAGATGACTTTGCAGTTGGCTGATCGATCTATCAAGTCACCAAAAGGAATTCTTAAAAATGTCATAGTTAGGGTTCGTGATTTTTACTTTCCCATGGATTTCATTGTCTTAGACATGGATGCTCCTGCGAACTTGAAGAACACATCGATCATTTAGGGAGACCCTTTTTGGCCACAGCTAGGGCCAATATCAATTGTGAGGAAGGCCAAATTGAGTTAAAATTTTGGATCAAGACACTAAAGATCGACATTTTTAAGGCCCAAAAAGGAATTAATCGTAGGGTTATTGAAAAAATTTGCGATATTGAGGCTGTGGTTGATGGCCCGTGTTTCGAGAAAAACTCGCTTATTTCTGATCAACCACAAGAAGATCAAGCCCCACAATTAGAGGGGCCTAAACCTAACCTAGACACACCTATAGCTCCTCCCTTTGCTCCCGAATCCCACCCCGAACCACCTGTGCTACTGATAATCCAGTCATGGAATTGAAGCCCCTCCCTGATCATCTTAAATGCGTCTTTTTGGGTTCCAATAAGACATTTCCTGTGATTATCAATTCCCGACTCACATCTATCAGGAAACATGTTTGACTATTATCCTTCAACAGCATCGGAGAGCCATTGGGTGGACTCTCGATGACCTGACTGACATCATCCCTTCATACTGCACACATCACATCTACACTTAAGAGGGCTCACGACCATCCCGCAAGATACAGAGATGTCTAAACCTGAACCTGTAGGATGTCGTGAAAAAGGAGATCATTAAGTGGTTAGATGCAAGGATCATCTACCCAATCTTCGATAGTCGTTGGGTGAGTCCAATCTAGGTTGTGCCCAAAAAGGCAGGACTCACTTTGATTACGACTGAGATCAAAGAAACTATACCAACCCGTATTATAAACTTGTGGAGAGTCTGCGTTGATTACAGAAGATTAAATGCCTCCACGAAAAGGGATCATTTCCCTTACCATTTATTGATCAAATACTCGAGAAATTGGCTGAAAATCGATTCTTTTGCTTCTTGGATGGGTACTATTATAACCAGGTAGCAATCCATCCTGAGGACCAATACAAGACCACCTTCACTTGCTCCTTTGGGACATACGCGTTCCGCAGGATGCCATTCAGTCTATGCAATGTACCCGCTACTTTTTAGCGATGCATGCTTTCCATATTCTCAGATATGGTAGGTGAGTACCTTGAAGTCTTCATGGATGACTTCTCAGTATTTGGGGAATCTTTTGATGATTGCCACATGCACTTGGTCCAAATCCTCAGGCGTTGCATTGATGTAAATTTGGTTCTTTCCTGGGAAAAGAGCCATTTTATGGTTCGTGAGGGAATTGTCCTGGGACATCTTGTTTTAGAAAAAGGCATCCAGGTTGATCGAGCCAAGGTTAATTTGATCAAGCCAAGCAGCCCATGCCTAGCTCGGTCAAGGACATCTACTCTTTTTTGGGGCACATCGATTTTTACCATCGACTCATTCCTGATTTTTTGAAAATCGCGTGCCCCTTGACTAATTTGCTTTCAAAGGATGTCCCCTTCGAAATCACTGAGGAGTGCTCTTAGGAATTTGAGAGACTACGTGACCGAGTCACCCAAGCACCTATCTTGCAATCCCTTGATTGGTCTCAACAATTTGAGATCATGTGCGATGCATCTGACTATGCAAGCGATGCTTGGGTAGAAAATAAACGGGAAACCTGTGGTCATCCACTACTCTAGAAAAACACTTGACGAGGCTCAGCATAACTATACAGTTACTGAGAAAGAGTTGCTAGCTATATTATTTGGCTTGGAAAAATTTCAATCATATCTCTTGGGTTCCCATGTTATTATATACTCAGATCACACCTTACTGGGGCACCTCCTTGCGAAGAAGGATGCGAAACCTCGACTAATCCACTAGATCTTGCTGTTGCAAGAATTCAACATCGAGATTCGTGACAAAGCAGGAAAATAGAATGAGGTAGCTGATCACTTGTCCCGTCTTCCTTCTACTATCATCGACCCTTCTGGACCAATTACAGAACACTTTCCTGATGAGCATCTCCTGACTATCGGTGCTGGACTTCCTTGGTATGCTGATTTAGTTAACTACTTGGCATCACATCAAATCCTGTCTAATTGGCTGAAGGACAAGTTGCTTTCTGATGCCAAGTACTACATCTGATAAGACCCGTACCTCTTTCACATTGGTACTGATCAGATCATCAAACGATGAGTCTCGAAAGCGAAAATTCAGGACATCCTATCCTTCTGCCATGACCAGGCTTGCAGCGGACACTTCTCCGGACATAAAACCGCAGATAAAGTCCTCCGATGCGACTTTTATTAGCCCACGATCTTCAAGGATGCACAAAATTACTGTAAGGCATGCACTCGTTACTAGACCTTAGGCAACATGAGCCACTGCGATATGATGCCCTTACAGCTGATTCTCGTGTGTGAAATTTTTGATATATGGGGGATTGATTTTATGGGACCCTTCCCTAAATCGAATCGCTTTAACTACATTCTCCTCACTGTAGACTACGTGTCTAAATGGATCGAAGCTATCCTGACCTAAGCCAGTGATCACAAGGTGGTAATCAAGTTCATTCACCAGCACATCTTTTCTCGGTTCGGTATCCCACGTGCCATTATCTCTGATGGAGGGACCCATTTTACGAATGCACAGTTTAGATCCTTGATGACCAAGTATGGGGTGTCGCACCGAATCTCGACTCCTTACCACCCCCAAACAAATGGATTGGTTGAACTGTCTAATCGAGAGATCAAGAAAATCCTTCAGGTCACTGTTCAGCCTGATAGGATAGATTGCTCGACTTGACTTCTGGAAGCTTTGTGGGCTTATAGGATCTCCCACAAGATCCAATTAGGTATGTCTCCGTTTAGTTTGGTGTGCGGGAAGACATGTCACCTCCCCGTCGAGATGGACTACAAAGCCTATTGGGTAGTATAGAAGTTCAATTTAGATTTGCTCAAGGCCGGAACCCACCATTTGCTTCAAATGAGTGAGATTGAGGAACTACGCAATGATGCGTACGAGAACTCGTGAATTTATAAGGAGGAGGTGAAAGCCTTTCATGACATGCACATCTCTAGAAAAGCTTTCCATCCTGGTTAGAAGGTCCTACTCTTTGATGCCAAACTCAAATTATTCCCAGGCAATCTTAGATCAAAATGGATTGGACCATTTCTTGTTCGATGTGTTTTTGGAAATGGAGCCATCAAAATCAGTGAACTCAGCCTAGATTCTAAACCTTTTATTGTGTATGGCTAGCCAATTAAGCCATTCATTGAACTCACTGATACAAACCTGGCTGATTTATCTTTTGATCTCCATTCTCCCTGAGCTAATTGTGCCCAGCTGATGGCGTTAAACTTAGTGCTTAATGGGAGGCAACTTGTCATCTTTTGGAAAACCCAAAACCCTTTTTACACATCTCTTCGCTGAACTCATATTGCACTTTAGGGTTCGTCCATTAGAATAGCCAACTCCACCTTTGGTACTTGTACCAGAGCTTGAAATCATCCACAACAGTCATCCCGACCCGTTCACCCACCCTTGGACCCTGTTCTAATGTACGATCTAAGCTAAACTTGAAGCTACCTTATTTACAATGAGGACATTACAAATCGTAGCCATGGGGGGGTATTAAAGTGCAAAATGCCATGAGAATCAATTCACAAAAAGAGTTTAATGAAAAAATTACATATTCCGAAAAACCAAAAATAAAATAAAAATAAAAATTGAGAAAAGGAAGGTAAGGAAAAAGAAGACCTATTTGAAAGAAAAATGAGAAAAGAAAGGAGCAAAAAGATAAAGAAAGAAATTAAGTTCCTTCAAAATAATATGAAACTTACCTAACTTCTAAGATGGATCAAATGATGAAATAAGACCTGGAAGGCTAAAACTTAAGGGATTAGTGACAAATACCGACCTTAGGCTTCTTGGATCTGTATTGGATTTAAATACTCACATACTTGTCAAGCTTCGGATTAATCCTTAAGAGGTTGGGGGAAATACAAAGCTTGTGTATTAGGTCTAAGCCTTAGGGAGTATTCGGCCCCGTTAATTGACCTTTGGTTTATGGGACTCAGTAACTTAAGCACCCTAAATCACACACAGTCTAGTTCAGTGTGCTTTTAAGGATGAAATCATGCCAAAGGGCATTTAATTTATTTTGAAAATTATTCTAAGATCTAGATTAGGAGCAGCTCAAAAACAAAAGTTGATTTTGAAGAGTTCCCAGTGTGTAGAGGCAGGAAAATTCCCCTCGAAGATGTGCAATAACATATCATCTCCTCAGTGCTTTTCTCCTAGGATATCTAAATATCCTACCGAGGGAACGTAAGCACCTTGTGCTGGTTCAGATGAAATGGGTGACATTATCATGAAATGTCGATTGCCAGGGTCTAGATTTAGCTACAGAATGTCATGGGCGATACTATCCCAAAGTGTCAAAAGCCAAGGTTTTGGGGGTTGCCATGGGCGGTGCTATCCCGAAGCATCGATTACCAGGGACCCTATGAGGATTGATGGTGGGGACAAGGAATCCAATACGGACCGTGTTTAGAGCCAATCCGAGGATGGATCTAAGGAAAAATATAATGAAAAGAAAAGAGAGAGAAAGCTCTCCACAAATAAAAATCTTCTTCTATATCTCTCTTACAAAATGCACTGGCAAACTGAACCTGGACTAACCATTTTTCAAGCACAAGTGCTTTAACCATTGGGCCCAACGAACCTTAGGTTAGTTCCTGTGGACCTTAGAAACCTTCATGGCAGACTGAGGCGAAAGATAGTCAGGTTTGGATCTGGGCTGGTACTTGAGACCTCTAGGCCTATTGTTGGTATTAAGATTTGATTCCTAGAGATGCGGCTTAGTAAGGCATCCTAACAGTTACATCCGACCAAGATAATTGGTTTTATTCATAGAGTTTTGCTAAGGGATTAGCAAAAGCTAGGCATGGAGGTATGATGGGAACACCATCATGAGCCATAACTAGCTCAGTTTGATGTGATAAAATCAATAAAAGCTCTTACATATCAGCCAGAAAGTCTCTTGGGTAGTTTGAATTATTTTGAGAAGAACAAAAGAAGATAGGGTTATTTCTGTAATTTTAACTGCATTTCATAAGTATAGAATAACCATGGGGTATTTTAGGGGTTTATTAAAGGTCATATGGCTATTAATGTTTAATGAGAGGGTCCATGCAGACAGAAATGGGTTTTCACGTATTTCAGGAATTAAATGACATCTGAAACCCTCAAAATGGACCTACTTAATCTGCTGAGGTTCTGGTCAAGATAAAATTCACCTAAAGCCCCCTAAAATTCATAAAGAAATATTCTCTAGGGATTGGTATCTTCAATTTGACCATCAGAACCCATTTTGACCCAAAACAGAGTAATAGATAGACTATTGCCCTAATTTAGGTTTTTTCATAAATTACCAAGTCAAACTAGGTCAAAACTAAAATCCAACATCACCATTGTATTCCTTAGGTCCTAATGGTAACCGCTTCTGCCATTTTATGTTTATTGTAGTACAATCGTTATAGTATAAGGCAACATAGCTACGGTTATCATTACAAAAGAAAATTTATTACTCGAAAACAGTTTGATTTCCCGAGGTCGAACTCAGGGAGCTACTGGAATTCTAAAAGTACAATGTTTCTTTATTACAAAAATAAGAGTGAGGGAGAGGGAGAAATAGATTTGTGTCTTGTGGCTTTTTCTTCTTCTCTTCTTTCTCTCTTTGCTTATCTTCTTCTCTTCTTTCTCAGGTCTTCTTCCTTGGTCTTCTAGTGAGCCTTCAGTTCTTTTGTATTTCCTTTCTTCTTCAGTTCTTCTTCTTCTTATTTTCTTTATCTTCTTTCTTCTTCTTCTATGGAACCTTCTCTTTTCTTTTTCTTCTTCTTTGCTTTGTCTGCAGAGCTTCATCCGTCGTCTGATTTCTCAGTCAGACGGCTTAAATGGTGTCTGCTACAGTGCTTCCTTTTCTTCATTCACTGCTTCTTCTTCTTCTCTTCCTTGGCGAGCCTTCTTCTTCCTGCGGCCAAGTGGTGAAACTTCTTCCTTCGCACCCTGTTCCTGCACGAGGCACAGCAAAACCTAGCCCTTCCCTCTACCCGCACATCTCTCTCTCTCTCTGTAAACCACTCATAGGAAGCTCTCCCAGAGCCAGGTTATTGGGTCGGGTAGCATACTCGTGACCAGGCGTACCGGCGTGTATGGTACGCGAGGAGTGCGCAGGTGGTGTCGGGTCGGGTCCGCCGGATCCGCATGGTGAACTCGCGGACCGGGCGGGTGAGTGGGGTGCGGAACCTCACCCCAGGTGTCTCGAGGCGATTAAGAGAAAACACAAAATCAATTTAACTCGGCGCGGCATTTCGAAATCCCACGATGTGGGAATAAACTGCTCGCCCTTCTCGCACGCGACCGCAGGAAAGCCACAACCTGGCCTCAGCAGCTGCATCCTTGCCTCTCTTCGTGGACCTGCTCGCTGCCTTTGCCCAAGTCCCTACAGTTCGCCTCAGCTGGGAACCTGCTGCTGCGGGGCCTGGAGCTCGCGTGGAAGCTCCTTCAGTCGTCGTCAATGGCGGCTGGGGCTACGACCATGTCAGACACGAATAAGGCCTCTCGGACTAATCAAACTACTGGGGAACCTTCGCCGTGGCACGGCGAAGGTGATGTAGGGTGTAGCAGGTTGTGGGGCGGTGTCTGGCAGCGGCCCTAGGTCGGACTGCAACCGAAAAAGTGGGTTTGATCGGGGGTGTGCTGTGGAGGTGTGGAGTGGCAGTGGAGGGGCGGAGGGTGTCGGGTGAGGTGAGGCGGTGCTTTTGGGGTAACTGGAGAGTTGTGTGGAGTGGTGGATTGACGGGGGCAACTTGCCGGAGAGTGGCCGGAGGCGGGGAAGGTGATGGTGGTCAGGCTCCATCGAGGGTCGATTTGAATGAAATAATGTGGGGAAAAGAAAGAGGGGAGGAAAGGAAATAACTGCTACCTACCTACAGGGACGAAGGGGGTCGGAGAAGGGCGGCAGTCGTACCAACTGTTGCTGGAGAAGAAATACCCAGAGGGAGAGAGCGGCGGTGAGGAAGAGGGTGGGGGGTGACGTGCCTTCGTGCGTGTGTGTTAAGAGGTGTTGTTATAGTTGCACTTGATACGTCGGTTTTAAAAGAAGTAAACGGAGGTGAGTCCGAGTGTCGATCTCAGGGAGGCGTGGAAATCGGATTTTGTTTACCACTTGTTGTCACGAAAAAGGCAGAGTTTTGCTTGCTAAAGAGACGGTTTTGAAAAGCGAGAGATAGAGAGAGAGTTTAGGGTTAGAAAGCTCTTGGTTTTGATCATGCACTTTAAACAGAAATTAAAATGGCGACTAAACGGAAAATAATTTCATTAAACATGCATTCATAGTTCATGGTTTACAACATTAAATACATGCTTCAACAAAAGTAAATGAAAGCTTAAAAGAGAGAGAGAGAGAGGTAGAGAGAGAGTGGAGAACGACGAGGCAGCCACGGCGGTGGAGGAGGCTCCGTCGGCGGCTCGTCGTCTCCGGCGATTACAAGAGTGCCTAAGACTAGCTAGGAGAGGAGTGGAGTAGTTGCAAGTGGGAGAGGATGCCTTGAATGGTGGTAGAAGGGGGTTTAAATAGAGTTAAGGGCCTCCTAGAAGAAGAATGTGCTTTAGCGACATCCGGAACGTCGCTAAAACCGCTTCCATATACGTCGGTGAAGGCCTTCTGCCGCCGGTCAGCCACCCACCCCCTCTCTCTCCCAAGCGCGATCCGTGGATGATGAACGAGAGCCGTCCGATCGAAGATCGGACGGCTGAGAGCCTCCCGCGCCCGTACTGAGATCGCGCTTCGGGCGCGCGTGCGCGCGCGCGTTTCCGCCCGGCGTGCACGCGTGCGTTGGCGCTCGGGCGCTATCTTCGCGCCGCGTGGCGCAATCCAGACCGCCCGCTGCTGATCGGGCGGCTTAATTCACCGCGCCCTTCGCTCGCGCTTGATTTCCGCTCCGCGCGATTTGAACGCGCGTCACTGCGACGCGGGCGTGCGCGCTAGCCGTTGCGCCACGCCCGCGCTTTGCCGCGGCGACCGCGGGCGAGCACGCGGATTTCGGCCGTTCGATCGAAGATCAACGGCCGAGATTCGTTCTTGGCTGGCTTGAGGGTGAGAGAGCGGCGGGGGTGGGGCGACGTGGCGCGTTCTGGGCCGTTGATCTCCAGATCAACGGTCATGATTTCTTGGGCCCATTGTGGGAGCTCCGGATGTCGGATTTGGTTGATCTTGAGTTCGTTGGACTCCGTTCGTCGTCCTGAATCCATCCGTGCGGTTCGATTGCTCATCTGAGGCCTGCTTTGACAAATACTTTACACAAATGGCCATTAATACGGTTTATAGGCAATCTTGCTACTTGATGCATGCAACGCTCCTATTCTACTTTATGTTGTGCCTTTTATTCTAAAGATGGGCCATATTCAACCTAATTACTAACCCCTTGCGTGGTGTTATCATACCCCCATGCTTACTCCTTGATAGTCCCTAGCAAGGTTTTTTCTAGCCTTTATTTCTTTGGAGAATTCAAGAAGTAATTGCTTCGGCACTTCGTTACTCGTCAATAAGAGGAAATATACGAAGATCTTAATCTACAAAGACTAAGCAGCGCCCGGGTGTCTTCCAAAATACGAATCGCCCGAATCCTTGCTTTGTATATATAACTATACATATGTATACGTATATATCTATATATGTCTTTTTAGAATTTTCGGAATTCAGTGTGGGTTGGTAACTTTTTACGGCTACCCAACCCACCCAAAACTCGGTCAAAACCCTAAGTGCTAAGCATCTTGGTGTGAATGTTGTGATAGACTCACTTAACGGTAATTGAGATAGACTTCGAGTTTCTACGCCTCTAGGTGTCCGGAAAAGAAAATAATTTTTTGCCTAAAGGTGTATTTGTTCGACTGGTAGCTTTCTCCCTACGTTCATTTTACTTGGGGTCAACACAAGGATTTTCCAGTGTATATCTCCCCGGCTTGTACTACTTCCCCGCTTCGTCCTTAGGTGTTTTGGTCTTTTTTGTGCAATTATTGAGCTGGGCTCTGGACAACCGACCAATGGGCTGTTACCCACGATCACTTGCCAGCCATACTTGTGCGGTGAAGTGTGGTTTATTTTCTTTTCTTCTCTTTTTTTTTTCTTCGTAGGTGGCTTCCCTAATCTCAAATGTACCTAGAGGCAGCGAAAAAGAAAATGGCCTGTGGCTGGGTTCTGGACAGCCTGCCAATGGGCTGTTACCCACGACAACTTGCCAGCCATACCACCCTAGAGAGTTCATTAGCTACCCAATTTCTGTCAAAATCTCCAAGAAGTGAGTCTGTGCAAAAATGTGTGTAGATGCTTAGACTCAAAGTTTTCCTGAGTTAGAGGGTGAGTTGATAAGTCGTATACTTATTACCTTATTTATTAGGTGGATTAGAATAGCTTAAAGTTGCAAGGATTCACCGCTAAATCCATATTTTAATGGACACTAGGGCTGATTAAGCCTGAAGGCCTGAAAAGTCTAAGCGTTTAAGTTCCTTTTGTATTATTTTCCACTATTGACAAGTTTCTAATGCCTAAGTTTTTCTTCCTAAATTCAATTTTTTTTTTTTTAATCAATTAATTTATTCATTCAGACTGATTAATTAAGCTCAGGATTATGCAATTTACCATCCCCCCCATGCTTAAGTTGGACAATGTCCTCATTGGCAGATGCATGGATGCAGAAGGGTTCAAAAAGATAGTACCTGAGTGACGTAAACTACCAGATCAGTCTGAATCCGCTGGGTTGCCTCCCAGGAAGCGCTGAGTATAACGCCTCCAGCTGGGCGGTGCTTGGTGTCAGCCCTCAACAAGGGTGACACTTTCCTTGGGGGGTACCTGGGCCAGGAAATGCTTCAATCTTTGACCATTGACTGTAAAGGTGTGCCCGGTAGTAAGATCGGCGATTTCGACTGCCCCATTGGAATAGGGCTTGACCACCCGAAATGGTCCTGTCCATTTGGACCTAAGTTTCCCTGGGAAGAGTTTCAGGCGTGCATCAAATAGCCAGACTTGTTGGTTTGGGTCAACGGTTTTCCTATGAATGAGTCGGTCGTGGACGGCTTTCATTTTCTCCTTATATAGCCGACTATTGTCAAAGGCGTCCCGACGAATTTCTTCAAGCTCAGATAATTAAAGAGTCCTTTGCGCACCAGCTAACTGGGGATCCATGTTACATTGCTTAACAGCCCAGTAAGCCCGGTGTTCCAATTCGACAGGGAGATGGCAAGCTTTGCCAAAGACCAAGCGGTAAGGTGACATGCCTATCGGGGTCTTAAAAGCGGTCCTGTATGCCCACAGGGCATCATCAAGTCGTGTGGACCAGTCTTTCCTGTCAGGTCTCACAGTCTTCTGTAAAATGTTCTTGATTTGTCTGTTTGAGACCTCAGTCTGCCCATTTGTTTGTGGATGATACGGGGTGGCAATGCGGTGGTTTACCCCGTATTTTCTAAGTAGGGCACGGAACTGGGAATGGATAAAATGGCTTCCACCATCACTGATCATGGCCTTGGGTATTCCAAACCGGGAAAAGATGTTCTTCTTTACAAAGTCCATGACCGTCTTGTGATCGCATCGTCGGGTGGCGACGGCTTCAATCCATTTGGAAACATAGTCTACCGAGACCAGGATATACTCGAAGCCGTTGGATGGTGGAAAGGGGCCCATAAAATCGATACCCCAAACGTCGAAAATTTCGACAATCAAAATGGGCTGAAGGGGCATCATATCTTTTTTGGTCATTGTCCCTAGTGTTTGGCATCGTGAGCAAGTCTTGGCAAAGATGTGTTCATCCTTGAATAGGGACGGCCAATAAAATCTAGACTGCAAAACTTTTGCAGCTGTTTTCTTGCCAGAGAAATAGCCGCCACACGCTTGGTCATGACAAAAGGAAAGCACACTCTGAACTTCGTCTTCGGGGAGGCACCTCCTGATGATCTGACCAGCACAGAGGCGAAACAGCATGGGATCATCCCAGAAATAGTGCTTGGCCTCAGCCAAGAACCTGTCCCGTTGCTGTCTGGACCAGCTGTGCGGGGTTTGTCCTATAACCAGGTAGTTGACATAGTCAGCATACCATGGCATTTTCTTGTCTTGCACGGCTAGGATGTGTTCATCAGGGAAGGTATCAAATAGAGGTAGGGAGGGTCCAATGTGGTCTGGATGAAGTCTTGACAGGTGGTCAGCCACCACATTTTTCGATCCGGCCTTGTCTCGGATTTCCAGGTCAAATTCCTGCAAAAGCAGGATCCATCTGATGAGCCTGGGTTTTGCGTCCTTTTTGGCCAACAGGTGCCGGATGGCTGAATGGTCGGTGTAGATAGTCACATGGGATCCCAGCAAGTATGATCGGAATTTTTCCAGTCCAAAGACTACAGTAAGCAACTCTTTTTCTGTGACTGTATAATTACGTTGGGCCTCGTCCAACGTTTTGCTCGCGTAGTAGATCACCACGGGCTTCTTGTCTTGCCTTTGTCCTAGGACAGCGCCTATGGCAAAATCTGATGCGTTACACATAATCTCAAAATCCTGGGACCAGTCTGGGGTTGAAGTACAGGTGCGGTGGAGACTAAGTCCCGGAGGGTATGATAAGCCTGGGTGCAATCAGGAGACATGTGGAAAGTGGCGTCGTTGGCTAGAAGGTCGGTCAAGGGTTTGGAAAGTTTGGAAAAGTCTTTGATGAACCTTCGGTAGAAGCCAACATGTCCTAGGAAAGAGCGAATCTGTCGGACCGAACTAGGTGGAGGAAGTTTGGAAATTAAATCAACCTTAGCTCGATCTACCTCGATGCCCCTATGCGAAACGATGTGTCCGAGGACAATTCCTTCTTGAACCATAAAATGGCTCTTTTCCCAACTTAACACCAAGTTAACCTCGATACATCATTTCAGGATTTTCTCCAAGTTGCTCAAACAATGGTCGAATGAATTCCCAAATACAGAGAAATCATCCATAAAGACCTCCAAGTATTCACCCACCATTTCTGAAAAAATGGCTAGCATGCAACGCTGGAAGGTCGCGGGTGTGTTGCATAACCCGAACAGCATTCGACGGAATGCAAACGTGCCATACGGGCAAGTGAATGTGGTCTTTTCCTGATCTTCCGGAGCAATTGCGACTTGGTTATATCCTGAATGTCCATCCAGGAAGCAAAAATACTTCTGCCCTTCCAATCTTTCAAGGATTTAGTCAATGAATGGCAAGGGGAAGTGGTCCTTCTTAGTGGCTTCATTAAGCTTCCTATAATCAATACACACCTGCCATGCGGTGGTGGTGCGGGTGGGAATGGATTCGCCATGATCATTAGTGACAACGGTGAGCCCAGCCTTCTTTGGAACCACTTGAGTGGGGCTCACCCAGGGGCTATCAGAGATAGGGTAGATGATGTCGGCGTCGAGCCACTTGATAATTTCTTTTTTAACGACCTCCCGCATGTTAGGGTTTAACCGTCTCTGCATCTAGCGGGAAGGTCGGGCCCCGTCTTCCAGGTAAATCTTGTGGGTGCAATAGGTGGGGCTAATTCCTCTTAGATCTGAGATGGTCCAACCAATGGCGGCCCGATGTTCTGAAAGAGTTGCAGTCAACCTTAGTTCCTGATCCTTTGTTAGATGGGAATTAATAATCACTGGGAAGGTCTGGCCAGGTCCCAAGAAGACATACTTGAGATTCTCGGGCAATGGTTTAAGTTCAGGTGCGGGTGGGACCACAGTCGATGGGAATGGAAAGGGCGGTAGTTGATCAACATCGATTTCTTCAAATGGTGTCATGTGATGATACTCAGCCTTACAGAGGTCCACAGGTAATGATGGTGACGAGTCAGAACTACGGGTTTGGTGGTCTGAGACAGAACTGAGGGTAAGGCATTCCTCGATTAAAGTTTCCACGGGATCATGTTCCTCAATGTAATCACAATCAAAAGAATTTGTTGCCCGGAAGATATCCAATTGCATTTTCCTGTCTCCGAAGGCAATTTCCATACATCCCGTGTCGCAATCGATGTTTGCTTTAGCCGTAGCTAAGAAAGGTCTGCCTAAGATTATGGGTGCATTCTGTAATTTTTCAGGGACTTCCATGTCGAGCACCAAAAAGTCGACTGGGAAATAGAAGTCCTTGACCCGTACAATCACGTCCTCGACAACCCCCTTCGGGGTTTTCACTGATCTATCCGCCAGCTGGATGGTGACAGGGGTTGGTGCCAGCTCCCCAAAACCAAATTGGTGGTACAAGGTTGTGGGAATTAGGTTGATAGAAGCACCTAGGTCCAGGAGCGCTCTATCAAATGTCATGTCCCCGATGTTGCAGGAAATCAGGGGTGCTCCTGGGTCAGTTCGTTTGAGTGGAAGGTTGCTTGATATCACGGAACTGGCTTGCTCAGAGAGTACAACCTTCCTAGGTGCTTGAGGTCTCGGCTTACGCTTGGGTGTACAGGCATCCTTTAAGAACTTGGCGTAAGCGGGGATGTGTTTGACAGCTTCTAGAAGCGGAATATTAATCTGTACTTGTTTAAAAATTTCCATCAGCTCCTCAGTTTCCACAGTATTCTTTTTTCTCTTGATTGTTTCCAAGGCCTCAGGATAGGGTGTCTGAATTGGTTCCATGTTTGGGTCCTTGGTTGGTGTTTCTTCTAAGTCGAGTAAAGTCTCGAGGAGAGTCGGCCATTTGGGATCCTGGGTTTTGGTGCCGCTTCTCAAGGTCACCGCATTCGCAGAGGCATTGGGGCCATGGGGTGATCCTTGAGGAGATGAGGATGAAGAAGCGCCAAACCCAGGAGGTGTTTGTGGGTCCGGTTGGACCATATGAGCCTGCCCGGGGTTGCCTTGGAACCCTTGCGAATTGGGGCCTCTGTTAATTATGTTTCACGGGTTTGGTTGCGGTTGGGAAGGTAGAGATCCTTGCTGTTTACAGTCCAAGAGTTGGCTTAACTGTCCCTTTACCAAGGCCATTTCTTCCTGATGTTTTTGGTTCATGTCAGCCATCATCTTTATTAGGATGTCCATTTGATTTTGTGGGGGAGGGGCCGCCCTATTTTGGTTATATTGGGGTCTAACTGGTGGTCCTTGCTGATAGGGGGGCAAGTGTGGCTGTTGGTTTGGCCTGTGCTGGTTTTGGAATTGCGGTAGTTTCTGGTTTGTCCAACCAAAGTTGGGGTGATTACGCCCGCCGGTGTTGTAAGTGTTGGAGAAAGGGTCAGGTTTTGCATATCCTTGGATGGCTTGCACATCTTCTAGAATAGCCGATGTTGATGAAGAAGGAAGGGAGTAATCAAGGGTCGAGGGAGCAAAGGTCCCTCCTTGGAACATGGTTGGGGGTTGTTCCAGGTTCAGTTGGGTGAAGGGTTGGACCAGGTCAACTTTATGTGCTCCCTTTGCTAGGGTGAAAGTCTGCAAGGGGTTCCTGGTCTGGTTTAGAAGCTCATCAATCTTCTTGTCCACCAATTCCACTCGATCCAACTTTTTAGCAATGATGTCCATGTCAACCATTCCAGAATTTGCTTGCACCTCATAAATCCCACCACGGGGTTGACTGGACCTGTTAAACTGGTTCATGGAGGCATTGTTGAGCGAATTTTCGCTCATAGACTCAAAGAGCTCAAACGCACTCTCCTCGTCTTTGTTTAGGAAGTTTCCCCCGCATGAGGCATCAACGAAGTTACGTAGGTTGCTATCCAGACCGTGGTAGAAGATTTGGGCTAATTGCCACCTTGGAACTTCGTGGTGTGGGCATTTCCTCAAAAGTTCATTGAATCTTTCCCACGCCTCATGAAATTGTTCCCCACCCTGGAGTGTGAAGATAGTGATAGCTCTTCTGAGGGCATTGGTCTTTCCTATGGGGAAGAATTTCTTTAAAAATGCATGCCTCAGTTCCTCCCAGGTGGTGATGGGTCTACCTAGGGTTCTAAGCCAATGAGAAGCCTTGTCTCTTAATGAGAAAGGGAACATCTTGATTAGAACAATGTCAAGGCTAATGTTCCTAGGTTTTACTGTTCTTGCTATGCGGTCGAGATCTTCTAGGTGCTGAAAGGGGTCTTCATTTGAGCTTCCATGAAAGTGGCTCTGGATTAGACTTAATACATTAGGTTTTAGCTCAAAATCGTCTCCCCCTTCGGGGATCCTAAGGTGTGGCTCGACTCTAATGGCAGAAGGGTTATAGAAATCACGGAGGGGTCTTGGCTGGTCCTGAAATGGTGGTAAATCAAGTGGTGGTTGTCCTGGTATGTCATTGAAAGGTGGTGGTTGTTCTTGCGGGTTCTGTAACCGTTGTATGGCTTGCATGATGGTGTGGATTTGTTGTTGCTGAAGCCGATGGTTAGCATTGATTTGAGCCTGGACGACAGCCATAGCATCTGGTGGGGGTTGATCTTCAGCCTCATCTACCCTAGGTTCAGCCATGTTTTCAACAGAATTACGTCGCCTAGATTCCTGCCCCAAAACACACAATTCGGGATGCAGTGAGCGCCTCCCGTGCATACACTAGAGAAGAACAGGAGGGGATGCGGAGGGCGACAGATGCGAGAAATGTGTTTCAATCAAGCACGCAAGCCTAATCCTTATGGTGTATTCCTTAGGAGACCTAGAAATCTCACAAAGGGTGATTAAGTCTGTAAGCACTGGACTCCCCTTCTCAAGGCTAATCTGGCCAGGTTGATTACGAGGGGATTGCAGGGAAGGTTCTTCCTTTGGCTTGCGCCTCCAGTTCCATAGACCCCACAACCACGGTCGTTTGACACTGCCCCGCAGCCTAGTCACCAGATTCTACCAAGGGAATGAAAGCCAAGTGCCTAGCAGACAAAACCTCACCTTTTGAGACTTAACTCAGTCCTACCTAGGGCACGTCTACTCAGTTTTAAAGGGCTAGGATAGTGCTTGTGCTTAGGGTGATGTGATGAGGCGTTGATTGGGGTGGTGCCTCTTAATTTTCCACTTTCAAAGTGTGTGCTTCTAGCAAAACATGATTTTCAAGCAAGGATTTGTTAAGATATAGTGTCTTTTAGCGTTTTATCCTTACTTGAGTACTTTTTAGGGTTGACGTGTCTTAATGTTTTCAAACAAGTTTCAGTGGGCACGTCAAGTTCTGCACACAACTTAGTGAAAGTAGATTTCCTTTTATTTTGTAGAGGCTCTAAAATCCTAGTGTACTCATCCTGATAATCGTGCAGCTTCTATTAGATGAGTCAGTTTTAGGGTTGAGTGGTGCGGCCCAGGTCAACTCACGGTGGCTTCGCAAACACCACTCAAGAGAAAGAGAAAAGAACACTCCAAGAATTTATCCAGCATATTAGAGTGTACATTTTTTTATAGGGTGATGTGTTAAGAATGTGGGTCAAGCAATCATTCACCACGCCAATTTTTTTAGTTTTTATGATTTTTTTTTTTAATCTTTTTCACGCAAGCAAACAATGAGAGATAGGTTACTCACTATCGGTCCTCGAGGTGCCTACTCCCTTGCTACCGTCGTGGAATGAGTCGCTTCGCCGTCCATGCGTCGAATTCCTGCAACCGTCAAGTAAAAAGGAAAATAGGGCATTAGACGATGTGAGAATGAGTGTGGAATGGAGGTGATAAAACAAATCCGTTGCCTCCCCGGCAACGGCGCCAAAAACTGACGTGCCTTCGTGCGTGTGTGTTAAGAGGTGTCGTTATAGTTGCACTTGATACGTCGGTTTTAAAAGAAGTAAACGGAGGTGAGTCCGAGTGTCGATCTCAGGGAGGCGTGGAAATCGGATTTTGTTTACCACTTGTTGTCACTAAAAAGGCGGAGTTTTGCTTACGAAAGAGACGGTTTTGAAAAGCGAGAGATAGAGAGAGTTTAGGGTTAGAAAGCTCTTGGTTTTGATCATGCACTTTAAACAGAAATTAAAATGGCGACTAAACGGAAAATAATTTCATTAAACATGCATTCATAGTTCATGGTTTACAACATTAAATACATGCTTCAACAAAAGTAAATGAAAGCTTAAAAGAGAGAGAGAGAGAGGTAGAGAGAGAGTGGAGAACGACGAGGCAGCCACGGCGGTGGAGGAGGCTCCGTCGGTGGCTCGTCGTCTCCGGCGATTACAAGAGTGCCTAAGACTAGCTAGGAGAGGAGTGGAGTAGTTGCAAGTGGGAGAGGATGCCTTGAATGGTGGTAGAAGGGGGTTTAAATAGAGTTAAGGGCCTCCTAGAAGAAGAATGTGCTTTAGCGACATCCGGAACGTCGCTAAAACCGCTTCCATATACGTCGGTGAAGGCCTTCTGCCGCCGGTCAGCCACCCGCCCCCTCTCTCTCTCCAAGCGCGATCCGTGGATGATGAACGAGAGCCGAAGATCGGACGGCTGAGAGCCTCCCGCGCCCGTGCTGAGATCGCGCTTCGGGCGCGCGTGCGCGCGCGCGTTTCCGCCCGGCGTGCGCGCGCTCGTGGGCGCTCGGGCGCTGTCGTCGCGTCGCGTGGCGCAATCCTGACCGCCCGCTGCTGATCGGGCGGCTCAATTTCGCCGCGCCCTTCGCTCGCGCTTGATTTCCGCTCCGCGTGATTCGAACGCGCGTCGCTGCGACGCGGGCGTGCGCGCTAACCATTGCGCCACGCCCGCGCTTTGTCGCGGCGACCGCGGGCGAGCGCGTGGATTTCGGCCGTTCGATCGAATATCAACGGTCGAGATTCGTTCTTGGCTGGCTTGAGGGCGAGAGAGCGGCGGGGGCGGGGCGACGTGGCGCGTTCTGGGCCGTTGATCTCCAGATCAACGGTCATGATTTCTTGGGCCCATTGTGGGAGCTCCGGATGTCGGATTTGGCTGATCTTGAGTCCGTTGGACTCCGTTCGTCGTCCTGAATCCATCCGTGCGGTCCGATTGCTCATCTGAGGCCTGCTTTGACAAATACTTTACACAAATGGCCATTAATACGGTTTATAAGCAATCTTGGTACTTGATGCATGCAACGCTCCTATTCTACTTTATGTTGTTCCTTTTATTCTAAAGATGTGCCATATTCAACCTAATTACTACCCCCTTGCGTGGTGTTATCAGGGGGACGTCGGCGGGTACAGCACGACGTGGGAAGAAGCAGCGAAGGTGGCTCTACTGCTAGTATTGCAGCAGAGCGACGAGAAGGAGGAGGAGGAGTCGCCAGAGCTGGTGGGTTCTTGTCGGAGTGGGGAGAGAGGAAGGGTTGGGGTTTTCTCCATCAGGACCAAGCTACCAGAGTCGGCTGGCGACGCTGGTCCTTATAAAGGCGGTGGTGGAGGGGTGGGCGCAGGGAGGCGACATGCCTCCCTCACTGGAGAATGGCCGGGATTTCAACCCATACCTTCCGCGCATTCGCACGGAAGGTGTGGGCGAGGACAAACGGCATGGTGGTGTCCCTGTGATAGCAGACGTCGCAGGGAACACCGGGTTCATCCTGCAGGACGTCTCCCTTACCCTGTGCGGCGCCATGGTCCGCGCAAAGTCGTCGGAGCATGGCGCTGCGCAGAGATTTGCAGGAGGGACCTGTATGCAAAGAACGACGAAGAACCTAGGGGCTAAAATGCAAGGTTTAGAATGTTGAGGGTCAAAAAGTAATAGATGAGGCCAAATTGCAAAGTCGGTCAAAAAGGTCTCTTCTTAGGCTCAAGTTTTTATGCATGACTAAATTGGATCTAAGGATTTTAATGGTGAAATTTATTTCTAGGTCAGACCTTGTTTGATCAACCAATTTACGTAAAAATCCAAATTAAATCATTAATTGGGCATGGTTCTCAATATAGGTCAAAATGGGTTTCCAAGGCCAAATTGAAGGTTATAAACCCTAGAGATTATTTTTCTATGAATTTTAGAGGGTTTATTCGATTTTTACCCTACCTCGAACCTCGTGAATTGAAGTGGGTTTGTTTTAGGGTTACAGAATGTCATTTAATTCCTTGGAGTTGCTGTAGCCCTTGTTGGATCAGATCATCCCACTTTCCTTCTTATTAAGTTAGTTTGACCTATGTTTGGACCTTGAGTTACCCTGTTTGCATATTGTGTTGGTAAAATTGCATTTTTACCCTTATGACTTATTTTCTTCTTAAACTCAGAATTCTCTGAGTTAAGCCTTTCTTTGAGTTATGTAGGAGCTTTTTCTTGCATATCTAGGTTAGATTGTGCTAGTTAGGGTTCATGATGAGGTTCTCATCAGGTCCAAATTAGGTTTGTATCAAAATTTGGATCCAATCTGAGATTATTTCGACCTAGTTTGCATTTTAGCCCAAGTCTGACTCTTTTTATCTCAAATGGACCCTCTACTTTAGAATTTCTTACAAAAAGCCTCCCAACTTCTTTGTCTTCTTCATGAAAGGGTCCCTACCACCTCCATTAGCACAGAACTCCTATTCCTACAACTCCGGCGACATTCAATCAAGGATTTCTCCTTAGTTGATTAACAAAACTTTCCCAAATTTAAACCGGAGATTCCTCATGAAGTTATCTTCCAATCAAACTGATTCTTGGGCTCCAATTCCTTCCCAATCTTTCATGCAAACACATGAGAGATTTGGGTTTCCTACTCTGGCAAACTTACTAAGCTCAGAAGCTTGGTTTCCAAGCTTCAAGCACCCCTTGAGACCTATATAAAGACCCCTGATGACAAACCGTCCTCTTCAAGCTCGATTTCGACTGGAATTCCCCCTCCTTCTTCCCTTCTATTCAGGTTGAAAGGCTCCTTGAGCTCCGGTGACCAACTTCGACTTCATTCCTTGTTTGCTCGCAATACTGGAGGCAGATTCTCCTTCCTTTGTTTTCGCACCATGCCGTACTAGTGGGCACCCCTTCCTTCATCGTCCTCGCCGTCCTACCCCCACTAGAGCCACCTTCGTCTCCAGCACTGACCACACCACAACCGACATCATTCCTCATCCTCATCGTCCATTAACTAGACAGATAGGTCCCTTAGCACCTTTACTTCACACACGCATCTTCACCACTCCGTTTCGACAACGATTTCACCCTTCGTGACTCCATCTCCCCCCTCGTTGGTGTACCTCTAGTGAGCCTTAGCGACTTCCACACATTGCGAAACACGTTGCTTCCATGCTCCACACCTTTGCCTCGACTCCATGAACCAAACCCCTCTACTAATTCCATCCTTCGCTCACTTAACTCACCCATCCAGGAAACCCACTTCCTCCAGCCATGTTCGCCTCTGTTCGGCTGCCACACTCACTCTCACATCACGTAACCACCTGCACCTTCTTTTCCATCGCCTGGTGATCCTTTTGAGCTTTCTGATTGGGGCATTTATCCGGTACTTTGTTATTTTAGGTTTATGCCTCAGACCGCCATTAGCGTGCAAGTTACGAGCTTGCTTGAAGCTCTCTCTAGCCGCTATAGCTCTAGGTGTCCGTGTCAGGCAACACGGAATCGACCCAACTTCATTCTTGACCAGACAATTGGGGCGTTGACTGCCCCCATCGCATGTATTGGCTGCAGTTAGTTGCTTCTGTGAACAATGAAGATGGTGTGGGACTTTAGTCCCACATCATAAACTTGTGAGCTCTTACAGCAATATAAATTGATTCTGTGACCTGGACCCCTCACCTAGTACATGAGGGGTCAGGTCCCTCTTCTCACAAGTCTCACACCTCGGCTGCTATACACCCTCGGCAGTTCTGCTCCCGGGTATAAGAAACCCGACTATCTGATTACCCACCTAATTTGAGAGAGGAAAGAGGAGGGAAAGGAAAGAGAGAGAGCATGGGAAAAGGGGGTTTTTTTACTCCTCTATGCATTAGCTCAACAGTTAGCCAAATTCAAGTGTTCTCCCCCTTTGCGTAAAGAGAAGAAGAAGAAGAAGGAGCCAAGGTAGCCAAAGAGGAAGAACAGAGAAGAGAAAGAAGAATAGTGCTCGTGCACTGTAGCAACCAAGGATTTAAGCTGTCTGATTTGAGGCCTTGTCGTCTGATAGAGGCCACTATGCACTTGCCTTGTGTGGAATTAAGTTGATTGATACTATGCACTTATTTGATATTATTGTAATTAGGGTAATTGGTGATTCAAATCACCATTTTGCCTTAATCTTTTTACACCTTGACATTTATCTTCATATGTATATTCTTCTTGCATGAAATTTTCATTATAAATTGCTCATCTTTGTGATTATATTATGATCTTGAAATCCATTGCTATACTTGCTCCCTACGTTCGACCTTGGACTTTCATCTGAGTTATAAATCTCATTTGTTTTCACACTTTATCAGCTATACTGTAACGTATCATCTTTTAAAACACCGATTCAAAGTGTTTAACAAAAACTCAATAATCTAAAGTCTTACAAACATGATTTTTTAATTCATTTTTATAAACACCAACTTGACTAGCAACAATTTTAACAAAAACTTAGTTACACATTTATATAAAACTTAGATTTCTATTCAATAAAAGCTATGATAAATGCACATATAATTGCCAATCTATAGAAACAAATAAAATAAGAGAAATTTTCTAATCAATGAGCATAAACTTTAGTTTGAAATTAAAATACAACATTACCATTAAAGAGATTTATAGTTCTCACATAAATCTTTGACTAAATTACACAAGAGGAAATAGCAACCTATTTAGATGTATAAATCAGACAACTTAACATGGTACATCTAAAACATTAAAATTAAAAAGTGAGGAAGAGTGTCTCATGTAGTTGAGGAGTAGGAGATGGGGTCGCTGTGCCTGCGAAGAGAAGTTGAGGGGATGGCATTAGTCATTGTGGTGGTTTTGATGTGGAGAGGAGAGGAGGAGAGCTGACTGTTGGTGGTGGAGTAGGCGGGTTGTTAGAGGTGGTAGTGGTGGTTAACATATTCAGAAAAGAAGGAAAAGAAGGAAAATAGGGGAGGAATAGGGAGGGGAGTTGGAAGGAGGTAGAGGAGGTCAACTTGTGAGTGAAATTGGAGACATGTAAGCAACAATCACCAAAATTGAGTTGACAAGGATGTAGAGGAGGAAGAGGAGAATGATTGCGAGGTGGTTTCGGGTTGGATGGCAGTGAAGGTTGGCTGTATTTGGTGTTGGAAGGTGTTGGGTTTGATGGTGGATGGTTAATGATGGAAGGGGAAGAAGGAGAAGAGGAAGAAGAGGGAGTTGAGGAAGGTGAGTTGGCGGTGGTGGCTATGGTGATTTAGGCATCAACGAGGAAGAGGAGGAGGCGGAGGAGAAGGAACGGCGTCGATGGGTGATGATGTTGCTGTGGCCGATGAAGGTGGTGTGTTATGGAGGTAAGGGAGGGGTTATCGTAGAGGGGGAGGAGGAGGAGGAAAGGGAGTTGGTGGAAGGAGGAGGCGAGGAAAAGAAAGGAGGAGAAGCCAGTGGTGATGATGTTGCTGTGGCGGTGAGGAGGAATGTGGCTAGTGTGGTGTTGGGTGGCTGGTGGTAGTGGTGGTGTGAACATAGGGTGAAGAAGAAGGAGGAAGGAGGAGATTAAGGGGAAGAGTGAGTGAGGGGCCATAAGGGAATGAGAGGGTGATGGATAGAGTGGCTCCGACAACGAGCTACTGTTGCCATTAAGGAGGATGGGAGTGACTGGAAGAGGGAGGAGACAAGGGGTAGGGAGAGGGGTGAGTTGCCACCTCATTTTTCTTTGGCAGGAGAGGGAAGGGGATACGAAGAGGGATGGATCATGGAGGGAGGGCAGTTACGAGTAGGGGTGTAAACATGCTAAACTCGAGCGAACCTACCTTGTTTAGGTTCGGTTCACTTATCTAAATGAACCTAAACCTTTGTTCAGGTTCGATTTGTTTACATTGCGAATCGAATTTGAGAGAAGCTATCTTGTTTAGGTTCGATTCGTTTAAGGTTTATTTAAGAATTTCACTAACAATAATACGAAATGAACTATAAAATAAAAACTATTAACTAATTTGCAAACGTTACATTCGACTAACAATCATATAAAATGAGAGATCATAACTTTTAATTAAAGAAGAATAATAGTCACACAGGCTTTCCTTTCTCGAACTATTATAGAGGAGGAGGGGGCTTACTAGAGGAGGAGGTAGAGGCAACAATTTGAGAAGGATGTGAAGAAGGGAGAGGGAGTCACCGAGAGATAGGGGTGTAACTGAATTAAACCTAAGTAAACCTACATAGGTTCAGTTCGGTTCGATAACAGTTTTTCAAGGTTCGAGTTTAATAAGAAAAAATAAGAGCGAGGTTCAATTCGATTTGATTCATTTTTGTTATCAAAGATCCAGTTCGGTTCGCTTACAGTTCATTTAAGTGTAAAGTTTAAAATGTTGTTAATTTAGATTGGATTTGTTTAGAGTTTGTCTAAGGGTTCATTTAGAAGTTTGTTTATGATTCCTTTAAAGTATAATATTTTGTTATAAATGCAAATATAATAAATCATAATTAAAAAAATAAAACATGGAGATGAAAATTAAAAAAAATATACAAATTATATCATAAGTATTTCAAGGTATGTTTTTCAAAAGAAAAAATATAAATAACAAAAAATATCTCTATAGTTCACAAAATATAGAAGAAAGGTGTCCCTTGAGTTGCCTTGTCATCTCATGTTTCAATCCTGAAAGGTGAAGTCTCTACTTTGGGAATGGGAATGAGAGTAGTGGTAATTAGTTGTGGCCCTTGTATGTCCAGATTTAATATATATATATATATCAAACTTTTACTGAATGGAACTTAAACGAACCTACGTTGTTAGCTTTGGTTCGTTTATCCAAACAAGCTTAAAATTAAGTTTAAGTTTGGTTCATTAAATTATGAGTCGAGTCTAAACTGAACTTTTGACGAATCGAACCTGAAAGTTTTTTGACAACCCTAGTTATGAGAGAACAAAGAGGGGGGAGGAGTTATGGATACTGGGTTTGTGCGTGGTTAATTTATTTTTTTTCTTTGAATGAGAACAGAGGGAATCAGCGAGAAGGTGGGAGGGGGAAAAAAATTAAGATAATGTTATAGAGATTAATGGGATGAAAATGGAATTATGTTGGGTTATGTAGTTTAGAATGGACTAGACCCAATCAAATATTGATTAACTTAAATCAAGTTCAATTAGAGAATTAGACTCAACCTAAGTTAATTAATTAAACGAATATCTAATTGATGGTATATAAAGGAAGACTGAGGAATCAAGCCTCTCCTCTCCACGCATATTTATTAATCAAGCTTTAATCAACTTGCATGACCTACATACATTAAATAATTATGTAATAATATGTAAATATGTGCAATTTAACATTACTTAGATTTGTTGTATACAAAGATGTCAATTAAGCTATTAGCCTATTATTTCGTTAATTACTCGCATTAAGCTTTGAAACTACATTAAAAATAACTAATTATGCCATGCAAATGTAGCTTCATCACGTAACAACCATACCTATTAAATTAAGTTCTTAATGTGTAGTTGCCACAAGTGAAATCAGAGTGTAAGTGCGAAATGTGAGATACTTAGGTTTCAAAGTCTTTCAAACTAAAGGGTGAACAAAAACAACACTACTACAAAAAGTCGCATTTGCAATGCTCTTGACGCGACGATTTTATCAAAAACCATTGTCTATATTGAGTATGAGCCCGACCTAGGTCGAGCATTGTCAAATCAAATAAATGATGGTTTTACAATTGTAGTGTATTTGAAATAAATAATGGTTTTAACTTAAATTGTTGCATATAAAGAATTTGAAAAATCACCCTTTAGGAATTGAAGGGTGCCTTGTTAGTCGTTATATAAAACAATTTTAACAACCACCGTACATGTAAAAAAATGATGATTTAAGTATAAACCATCATGTATGCTAAAGTTAAAATTTGGTTGGGCGGCATTTTTTCGGGCCCTAACCTAGTTTCGACAATGGTTGTTTTAAAAATCATTGGAAATGCCCTTTTTTGAGACATTGCACAGCCCGACTGCTCCCCCTTACCCTTACTCTCTCCTCCTCAATCAACCTCTTCACCTTCCTCCTCTCCAACCGCACCCTCCCTGCTCCTCCGGCATTCATCCCCCCTCCCTCCCTCCTATCACCACCTCCCTCCTCGTCGTTAACAGCTGTCTTCCTCCTCCTTGCCATCTCCTCCTCCTATGGCCGCCCCCTCCATCCTCCTTCTCCTCACCTTGCGAGCACCTCCATCCTCCTCCTCCCTATCCTGCCACCACTACCAGCTGACCCCATCCTCCTCCCCCTGCCACCACCTCCTCTACCCATCCGACCCCTCCTCCCCCTCCCACCCCCTGCTATTTTTTTTAGGGTTTATGTTTATTAAAATTTTATATTAATTATGTTTGATTTGTAAAATTTAATTTAGGTTAGCTCTTTGTCAGATACATCTTTGTCAAGGTATGAATGTGAGAATTTTTTAATTAATTATGTTGTGAATGTGGGGTGTACCTGATAAATGGCAGTTTATCATCATTCTTATGCCCTAAAATAGATTGAGCTCTTAGGGTTTTAACTCTGCAAACAGGTTTTTGAGCTACATTTAGGCATTTAACTAAGATAGGTATGCATTGTATTTTAGTTGTATTTTTGATGTGTTTACTTGAGTGTTAGGGATAGATAAAAAGTCAGATCCCTTATACCTTGGCACTCAGGAAGGAAGAAGATGAAGAAGAAGCTCATTTCAGCTGGATCCCAGCCAGATCCAGCTCATCTCGGCTGGATCCCAGCTCATTCTAGCTAGATCAACTTATCTTTAGCACCATTCAGCTCATCTTAGCTGAATAGTAGCTCTAGCTAGTTCACCTTAGCTCCATTCAGCTCACCTTAGCTGGACGGCAACTCAAACTAGCTCAAGTTAGTTGAACCCAGCTCCATTCTGGCTCCTCTAGCTCAAAAGAGTTCATTGGAAGATCAACCCGGCTAAGAATAGCTACTACCATCAACTAGCTAGACCTAGTCAGCTGAAGAAGTCATTAACCAGCTTAGGCCATCTCAAGTCCAGCTCCTTGAGGCTTAATTTAGCTCAACTTAGTTGAGCTAAGCTACTTGACCTAAGTTAGCTACTCCAGCTAGCTTGGTATACTTTGGGAAGGCCAGACCCAGCTCACCTCAGCTCATTTCAATAGAAGCCAGCTCATCTTAGCTTGGCTTAGAAGTAGCAAAGAACTAGCAAGCTAAGCCAGTTAAGGTAGCTCCCTGCAGTTCTCTTCAGCAACCACCAGCTCTAGTGCAACTCAAGATAGCTACCTACAACTCTTCTCTCTTAAAACCCTAGCTCCCTCTACCTCCTACCCCACTCCCTACTAGCTAACTTAGCTTAGCTAGTCACCTCCTTGTCATCCCTACCTAACCCTAAAACCTACCTAGCCAAGCTTCACCAAATAGCCCTAAACCTAGTCCACGTAAGCTCCTAGTCCTAAACCAATTTTGGTGGCGCCAACTCCTATACACCCCTTCACCCCATAACCTCCACCAAGAGACACCAAAGTTGGTGCCAAAAACCACCTCCAACCACCTCCCTTTTTGGCGCCATTTTTCCCTCCAAAAGCCTTCTCATCATAACCCTACACCTAAGCCCACAACTAATCCCAACCCTACAACTAATCCACCTTCTAGAAACCCCTAATTTGGCATCAAAGTGGAGGCATCTCTCCACTCATGGACATCCACCAAGGGGTGGAATCAACCCATAACCACCCCCTTGCATCTTTTAAAGTGGCACCAACTAACCTAAACCCTAGGATCCCCATAACAAGCCATAATCTCCCCTAGAATCAATCCTAGCCCTACACATGTCCACACCAACCATCTCCCTCTCCACTTCTATATATACCCTACATAACCACCACTTAAATATCTTCTTCTCTCTTAGTTATGTCCACCATTAATCCACCCATTCTCCATGCCAGGGAAGAAGGAGAGAAGAAGATCAACGGGCAACCTACCTGCCCCCTTGGTGCCTTCTTCCTCTCGTTCTTCTCCCTTATCCACGCCAAGGGGGAGGTCATATTCACGCTTAGAGGGGGCGGCTAGGCAAGAGGAGACTTGAGGTGGTTGACGCCCACCTTGAGGAGAGATTGCCTGGAGGAGGACAACTACAAGAAGAAGCTAAGGAGAATTCTTTTCAAGTGCAGCGTGATTGCACCTGGAGCAAGGGCTCTCCAAAACTTCTACAGAGGATTCTTCTTCTTCTTTGTCTTATTTTATCTTATATTAGCTAGTGTTTTTGTTTGTTTTCATCTAACAAGCATTCTGCTACATTTCTTCTACTTGCTAGTAATACAAGTTTTATTCTGCCTTTCAATTTTCATGTTCTAGTTAGTGTGTTTTTCTTGTTATTTCTTTAGTGCACCACATCCTCCTCTTCTAATTACCCTAGGTACACTTGCCTACGGTGAGCTTAGAAGAGAGGATTCCATTCTTGTCACTTAGGTTTAGTGATAGGTGTAGTCGTTAGCATACTTTCATCTTCGTATCCATTGCCCAACTATTTCTGAAAACCCTACAAATAACAAAATTAAAAATACAAAAAGATATGTGTTGGTTTGAGAGGCGAGAGAGAGAACCACTCATGTGGTTAACAAATTGGCCTCCTTGGATAACCCTAGATACCCCACTATCTAGGTTTTATAAATTGTAATAGTGATTGCTAATTTGCATGTTGCAACGACTTAAACCCTAGTTTTAACAAATCACACATTTTTGCATCAGTACCCACTTTATTTTGTGAATGAATGTGGGGTGTATCCACTTTAATAATATTTTATATGTTTGAGTAGAATGTGGAGAGTACCCACTTAATTTATATGAATGAATGTGGGGTGTACCCGCTTTATTGTGAATGCATAACTTATTATTTTTTACTGTAAATTGTATAACTTATTGTAAGATACTTAGGTTTCAAAGACTTTCAAACTAGAGGGTGGACAAAAACAAATTGTATAACTTATTGCAAGAAACATAGGTTTCAAAGACTTTCAAACCAGATGGTGGACAAAAACAGCCGCATACTTCCATCACCGTTGATTTAGTACCTCAGCTAGTTAGTTTTTTCAAAGGCTTAGGAACAAGTCCTCATCATAGTAAGTGTATGAGTTGATTATAAGTCACTCATGACCTAAAGATTCTAAGTACAAGACCTCAATACATACCCCTAAAGTCAACTCCTTAGTACTTATTCTTATCATCCTTCCATAGCTTAGATCATGCAACTCATGTTATTTACACAACTTTTTTTTTTCCAAGAAAATAAATTACAAGAAATTTTTTTGGAAACTAGTAATATTACACTAAATGATCTACTGTTAACGTGGCAAGATCGATGTTTAAATAATCACATTGCAGTATAGTCAAAATCCCTTTGAAAACATATATAATTTTATTACTCGAAAAGATTTCCGAGGTCAAACACAGGGACCAAATTGGTATTTAGAAATCAAGATCATAATTTAAACTTGAAAGAAATTGTAATAGTAGCAGTATCAGAGTGAAAAAATATGGGAGTAAAATGGTGATGTAGATCACCAAATACTCCTACAATATCACCAAGGAACTCAATGTAAATGTTATGAAATGAGATCTAAGTTCTGTTGTCTGATTTGGGAATCAGACGACTTAAATGTTTGAGTTCCTTTTCTCTTTCTCTACCTCTATCTTCTCTTTCCTTGTTCTTCTTTAGCTTCTGTCTTTTACGATCTTTCTCTTTTTCCTTCAGCTTCTTCCTTCTCTTTCTCTACCATCTGCCTTCTCTTCTTCCTCTTCTGGCCTTGGCTTTAGCTTCTGCCTTAGCTTCTCCTTCTCTTCAGCTTTCACCTGCAGAAAAACCTACCCCTACCCACTCACAGCTCTCCTCTCTTTCTCTCTTAGGTTCCGCTCTCCCAGAGCCACATAGACAATCAGGTAATCGGGTCGGGTGCGTACCTGGGACCAGGCCCACTGGCATGCGGTGGTGGGAGAGGAGTGCAGGTGGTCTGGTCAGGCTAGGTCCGCGGGCCGTAAGCGCGGATGAGACCGAGTCAGGTGAGTGGGACCTTACCTCGTGGATCTGAGGCGAATAGCTTTCACTTTTTCCTCTTATGTAGGTGCGGGCGCGCCTTCACTTCTGAGGTAGGACTAAATGTCCCACCCTTTCCTTGCATGTGCCCGCAGAGATGGACTTCGCGATTGCAGCAACAGCTGAGGTCTTCATCTCCAATTGAGGGCCTAAGTGCATGCTCGAGGGTATTCCACACACCTGGGACTGCTGCATCTGGGCTGGGCGGACCTGGAGCTTCAACAAGATTACTTCATGCTTGTCTGTCAATGGCAAAGGGGCAACGAATCCTGAAATCACAAGATTGGCCTTGTGGCCACATCAAAATGTTCAAAGAGGGTCGTCGGAACACGGCGAAGATGCTGGGGTGGTTGGCATGACATGGGGGTGCCTATGCGAGCATGCCTAGGGTACACTGTGTGCGAAGGTATGGGTGTGTTTGGTGGGGTGCGTGAGTGAATGGCGTGGTGAAATGAGTGAGAGGAAATGATCAGTGAAGTGTGGCGGAGGTTTTGCAAGGGTTGGCGAGGGTTGCGGTGGTCTGTGGAGGTGGAATGGCCTCATCAGAGGTGGTGGCCGGAGATGAGGGTGATGGAGGTCGGCAATGGTCGATTTTGGAAAATAGAGAGTGGAGAAGAAAGTAGAGGGGAAAGGGGGCTTATCTAGGAGGTGAAGAGATGACGGGGGTGAGCGGAGGCGTTGGGTCTGGTATGGTTGACGTCAAAGACGAAGAGTGGCTCTGATGAGTAGAGATCGGCGAGGATGAAGAGAGGGAGACGCCTGCGGGTACGACGAGGCGCAGACGAAGTCAAGGAAGAGGAATCCACCGTAGGTATGGCAGTCAGATGATAAGGAGGAGTAAGGGAGGTCGCTAGACGTTGAGGAACCTATGGCCGTGAGGAGAAGAGAGGAATCAGGGGTGTTCACAGCCGAACTCGAGTGTGAGGAGATCGGGGAGGTTTGGGCTCCTTTTAGTAGAGAACTGAAGGTCAGTTAGGGCTTGGGAAGCAAGCTTCCCAAGCAAGGAAAGCTCACCGGAGTTGGAATCCGTTAGGATACCCATCTCTCATGCGTTCGCACGAGAGATTGGGAAAGAATCTGGGATCAAAGATGAGTTCAGATTGGAGGGATTTTCTCAAAGAATCTCCCTTCCAATTTTGGAGGAGATCCTCTGAGCAATCAGGGAGAACTCTCCTTCCAAATCTCGCCAGAGTAGGATTCCTTCTGCTATAATGGTGGAGGGACCTAATTACAAAAATGATGAAGAAGTTAGGGGGTTTTTTGTAAGGGTTTTTGAAAGTTAGGGGTAGAAATGTAATTAGGCTAGACCTTTTTGCAAACTAGGTCAAGGAAAACTAATCTTGGGTCCAAATTTTGGTACAAACCTAATTTGGACCTAAGGAATCTAATGGTGAAGTTGGATTTTGGGTTTGACCATGTTTGACTAGGAAATTTATGCAAAAACCTAAATTAGGGTAAATATCTATCTGATACCCCATTCTGGGTCAAGATGGGTTCTAACGGCCAAATTAAAGGTTCTAAACCCTAGAGAATATTTTTCTATGCTTTTTAGAGGATTTAGGTGAATTTTATCGTGACCAAAATCTTGTTTTAATCAAGTGGGTCTGTTTTAGGATTTCAAGAAGTCACTTAATTCACAGGATACACTCAAACCCTTTTCTGTTTGATCCAACCCACTTATAATCCTGTTAAGACTGTTTGATCTTTGTTTAGCCCTTGAGAAAACCCATGATTGTACTGCATTGGTAAAATTATAGTTTTACCCCTAGTTTCTTATTTTACTCTCAGAAAGGTTATGTAGTGAATTAGGACCTTCAGTTGGTTATGTAGGAGTATTTATTCTCTTCATTAGGTCAAAATGAGCTAGTTTGGGTTTATGATGGTGTTCCCATCATACCCCCATGCCTAGCTTTCTCTAGTCCCTTAGAAAAATTTTAAGATTTTAACTTTAATTCTAGACCATATAATCTTTTTATGCTCAAAACTGTGACGTGTGCTTTCTTCAGTTGATTAGGTTAGAATGCCAATAGTAGGCCTAGAGATACTCAAGGACCAACCAAGATTTGGACCTGATCAACTCTAGCCTTAATCTGCCGCGAAGGTTTTTAAGGCCCACAAAAACTATCCTAAGGTTTGTTGAACTCCGCGGTTAAAGCACTCGTGCTTGTAACATATTTTAAACTCAGTTCAGTTTGAAGTGCGTTTTTGTAAGAGAGAGATAGAGGGACTTTGTTTGGAGAGTTTTCTCTCTCTTCTCTTTTTGTTTCTAGCTTCGAATTAGCTTCACAACACGGTCTGCATCGGATTCCTAGTCCCCATCATCAATCCTCAAAGGGTCCCTGGCAATCGATGCTTCGGGATAGCACTGCCCATGGCAACCCCCAAAACCCTGGCTTTCAAGATTTTGAGATAATCCCACCCATGGCATTCTGTAGCTAAATCCAGATCTTGGCAATCGACATTTCGGGATAATTCCACCCATGGCATCTGAACAAGCACAGGGTACTTACATGCCCCTGGTAGGATATGTAGATATCCTAGGAGATAAGTACCGAGGAGACGATATGTTATTGCGCATCTTTGAGGGGAATTTCCCACCTCTCAGTGCTGGGAACTCATCCAAATCAACTTGTGTTGATCGGCCGCTTCTAATCTAGGTGACCTTTTCAGAACAATTTAAATGCATTTGCGTGATTTTGGTACTTATGCGCATTAAACCAAACTGTGTGTGGATTGGGGTACTTAGGTTACCGAGTCCCGTAAACCAGAGGTCAGTTAACGAGGCCGAATACTCCCTAAGCCTTAGACCTAATACTTAAGCTTCGCATTTTCCTCAACCTCTTGAGGACTATCCAGATCTTAGCGAATACTTGAATTTTTAAGACTATGGTCATAGCCCAAGAGGCCTAAGATCAGCGTTCCTACTAATCTCTTCTGTGTTTTATTAGCACTTTTTGTCTTTCATTTTCATTTTCTTGATATGGTCTAGGACTCAATTAATTCCTTAATTTCTTACTAATGACTTTCTCTTTTTCTTTTTCAACTTGTGCTCCATTTTGACAGTTTTCACTTTTCCCCTTTTTCTCCTCAAAATTGATATGCCTTCAAACTTTTTTCTCCTCCCATTTTTTTTGTTCTTTTTCCAAAATTTTTTTTTTCATTTTTTTGGTGTTTTTGGGATATGTGATTTTTTTGATGAAGCCTTTTTTTTTGTGAGATGATTTTCACTGCATTTTACACTTTCATTTCCCCCATGCCTACGATTTGCAATGTCCCCATTGTAAATTAGGTGGGTTTGAGTTCAGCTTAGATCATTCATTAGAACAGGTTTTGGGTGGACGAACGGGTCAGGATGACTGTTGCGAACGATTTCAATCTCGGGTACGGATACCTGAGGTGGGGTCGACTGTTTTAATGTATAAACCCTAAAGTGCAATATGAATTCAGCATAAGAATGTTAAGAAAGGTTTCGGGGTTTTCAAAAATGACAGGTTGCCTCCCGTTAAGCGTTGAGTTTTATGCCATCGGCTAGGCACAATGAGCTCAGGGAGAATGGAGAGTAAAGGATGTCTCAGCCAAATTTGTATCGATAAGTTCAATGAATGGTTTGAGTCTCTGACCATTCATGACAAAAGGTTCTGAATCGTGGCTGAGTTGATTGATCTCGATAGCTCCATTTCCAAAGATTCGTCTGACGAGGTAAGGTCCGATCTATTTTGATCTTAGTTTTCCTGGGAATAGTTTAAGCTTAGCATCAAAGAGTAGGACTTTTTGACCAAGGTAAAAGATCTTTCTAGATATGTGCTTATTGTGAAAGGCCTTAACCCGCTCTTTGTAAATTCGTGAGTTCTCATACGCGTCGTGGAGTAATTCATCGATCTCGCTCATTTGAAGCTTTCTGTGTGTTCCTACCTTAGAAAGATCTAGATTGTAGTTCCGTACTACCCAATAGGCCTGTGCTCCAATTCGACGAGGAGGTGACATGCCTTCCCGTACACCAATCTGAAAGGACACATACCTAATTGGGTTTTGTGGGCAGTCCTATAAGCCCACAAAGCTTCTGGAAGTCGAGATGACTAGTCTTTTCTGTCAAGTCGAATAGTAACCTGGAGGATTTTCTTGATCTCCCAATTTGATAGCTCAGCTAGACCATTAGTTTGGGAGTGATAAGGAGTAGAGATTCGGTGTGACACCCCGTATTTGGTCATCAGTGACCTGAACTGAGCATTAGTGAAATGGGTCCCTCCATCGGAGATTATAGCACATGGAATCCTGAACCGAGAAAAGATGTTCTGATGAATGAATTTGATAACCACCTTATGGTCATTGGTTTAGGTCAGAATGGCTTCGATTTGGACATGTAGACTACAGTGAGTAGAATGTACTCGAAGCCACCCGAAATAGGAAAGGGTCCCATAGAATCAATCCCCTAGACGTCGAAGATTTCGTATACGAGAATCGGCTGTAAGGGCATCGTATCACGGTGGCTCATGTTGCCTAAGGTCTGATAATGAGTGCAAGCCTTATAGTGATTGTATGCGTCTTTGAAAATCATGTGCCAATAGAAGCCGCACTGGAGGACTTTAGCTGCAGTTTATAACTAGAGAAGTGTCCACTGCATGCCTGGTCATGGCAGAAGGATAAGATGCCCTAAATTTCCGCTTCTGAGACACATCGTCGAATGATTTGATCAGCACCGATGAGGAAAAGATACGGGTCTTCCCAGAAGTAGTACTTAGCATCGGAAAGCAATTTGTCCTTTTTGGCCTTCGGCCAACCGGATGGGATCTGATGTGATGCCAGGTAGTTTACTAGATCAGCAAATCTTGGAAGCTCTGTATTAATAGTCAGGAGGTGCTCACCCAAAAAATATTCCGTAATGGGTCCGGAAGGGTCGATAATATCATAAGGAAGGCAGGACAAGTGATCAGCTACCACGTTCTATTTTCACGCTTTGTTGCGAATCTTGAGATCAAACTCTTGCAACAGCAAGATCCAGCGGATTAGTCGAGGTTTCACATCCTTCTTCTCAAGGAGATGCCTTACAACTGTGTGATCAGAGTAAATGATAACATGTGAACCCAGAGGATATGATCTGAACTTTTCCAGGGCAAATACTACGGCTAGTAGCTCTTTCTCAGTAACTGTGTATTACACTGAGACTCGTCTAGTGTCTTGCTAGCGTAGTAGATGACCACGGGTTTCCCGTCAATTTTCTGCCCAAGTATTGCTCCTACAGCGAAATCAGATGCATTGCACATGATCTCAAAGGATTGAGACCAATCAGGGGACTGTAGGATTGGAGCTTGAGTAACTCGATCACGTAGGGTTTCAAATGCTTGAGTGCATTCATTGGATTTTTTGAAAGGAACATCCTTAGATAGTAGAGTGGTCAGGGGGCGCGCGATCTTTGGGAAATCAGGAATAAATCGACGGTAAAAATCGACGTGCCCCAGGAAAGATCGGATGTCCTTGATCGAGCTAGGCATAGGGAGTTTGGAAATCAGATTCACCTTGGCTCAATCAACCTGGATGCCTTTTTCTAATATGAGATGTCCCAGGACAATTCCTTCAGGCACCATGAAATGGCTCTTTTCCCAGGAAAGAACCAAATTCACATCAATGCACTGCCTGAGGATTTGGACCAAGTGTAAGAGGCAATCGTCAAATGATTCACCAAACAATGAAAAGTCATCCATGAAGACTTCCAAATAATCACCTACCATATCTGAGAATATGTTAAGCATGCATCGCTGAAAAGTAGCGGGTGCATTGTAGAGACCGACAGGCATCCTTTGAAACACGTACGTCCCAAAGGGGCAGGTGAAAGTGGTTTTTTCTTGGCCCACAGGATGGATTGCCACCTGGTTATAACCAGAGTACCCATCCAAAAAGCAGAAGAATCTATTATCCACTAGTTTCTCGAAGATTTGATCAATAAATGGTAGTGGGAAATGATCCTTCTTTGTGGAGGTATTGAGTCTTCTGTAATCAATGTAGACTCTCCACGAATTCGCCACATGGGTCGGTATGATTTCTCCTGTTTCAGTCATGATCACGGTGAGTCCTGCCTTCTTAGGCACAACCTGGATTGGACTCACCCATTGATTGTCGGAGATCGGGTAGATGATCCCATCATCTAACTACTTGATGATCTCCTTTTTCATGACCTCCTGCAGATTAGGATTTAGACATCTCTGCATTTCACGGGAAGGTCGTGTGCCCTCTTCAGTATAGATATGGTGTGTGTAGTAAGAGTGGCCGATGCCAGTCAAATCATCGAGAGTCCATCCAATGGCTTTTTGATGTTTTTGGAGAACAGTAATCAGACGAGATTCCTAATCAGGTGTGAGTCTGGAATTGATAATTACAGGAAACGTCTGATTGGAACCAAAAAAGACGTAATTTAGATGATCAGGAAGAGGCTTGAGTTCCAAGACAGGTTTATCAGCAGCAACGGGTGGTTCAGGGTGTGTGTTAGGAGCGAGGGAAGGAGTTATGGGTGTGTCTAAGTTAAGTTCAGACTCTTCTGATTGTGGGTTTTGATCCTCTTGTGGTTGATCAGAGGTAGTCAATTTTTCCTCAATATATGAATCATCAACCACAGCCTTGATATCACATATTTGTTCTATAACTCCACAATTAATCCCTTGTTGGGCCTTAAAGATGTCAATCTTTAATGTCTGGTTTCCAACTTTCAGTTCAATTTGGCCCTCCTCACAATTTATGTTAGCCCTAGCAGTGGCCAGAAAGGGTCTCCTTAGTATGATTGGTGTGTTCCTCAAAATTTCTAGAGCATCCATATCCAAGACTACGAAGTCCACCGGGAAATAGAAATCCTGAACCCTAACAATGACATCCTCAAGAACTCCTTTAGGTGATCGATCAGCCAACTGCAATGTCACCTTTGTCAGTTTGAGCTCAGATTCCTCGAGATGGTCAAGTATGGATGCAGGTATTAGGTTTATAGAGGCTTCTAGATCCAATAATTCTCTATCAAATTGGATATCACCAATTGTACAAGAAATCAGGGGAGTACCTGGGCCTTTTGCCTTTGGTGGGAGTTTTCTCAAAATTACAGAGTTGGCTTGCTCTGACAATATGATTAGCCTCCCACTTTTGGTTCGCAGCTTACGCTTAGGTGTGCACATGTCTTTCAGAAATCGTGCGTAAGCTAGTACGTGGAGAATTGCATCCATCAAGGAGATGTTCATATGGACATGTTCAAAGAGCTTGACCAAGTCCTCCTCAGGTGCCACAGGTTTTGTTATCTTCTTTCCCTTGGTCAAGGCCTTGGGAAATGGAACGTTGGATGGTTCCTCTAGAATAGGTCCAGGTTCTTGATCTGGGATAGGGGTATCCTGAATGACTATCCGAGGGCTTGGGTTAGCACTACCAAGCTGTAAGTGGCTTGGGTAAGGTGGGTTTTGTGTTGCTTTGCCACTATGGGTTGTTACTGAATTTGTCCTGCTTAGTTCTGGTTTTGTGCAAGTAGAATGGGTGGCTGCTACTGAAATCCCGAGTATGATGTCAAAGCTTCCATCCCGTCGGGTGATGGAGCAGACAGGGCCTGATAAATCATGTAGGCTTGGCCCAGATTTGGGTTCATAATGCGCCTCTGGTTCGACACGTTATTTGGATTCAGTAGAGGTTGCAAAGGGAGTGTGCCAGGTTGGCGAGAATTTGCCATCTAGGTGAGTTGATTGTGAACCTCTATGATCTCGTCTTTATGTTGTTTCTACATTCATCTTTTGAATGTCAGCTAGAGTCTGAAGGATAAGAGTCATTTGATCTTCTTGAGTTGGCCCAGATTGATAGGTGGGGTTGGGCCGAGGCTGAGGCAGTTGATATGGATGAGGAGCTTGTGGACGAGGTTGATATGGTGGTCTCTGATTTTGATTATTTCCCACCCATAGGAAATTGGGATGATTCTGCCATCCAGGGTTATAGGTATTAGAGAATGGGTCATTCTAGATGGCGTTGAGGTCCTCACAATTCTGAGGAACCTCAGAAAAGTCAGAGTATGAGAGTTCAAAGTTCCCCTAACTAGAGTTTGCAGGGTCGGAGTTTCCTCCGATCCTAGAGTCAGATGCGGGTGGATACGAGTCCATCCCCTGAGAAGATCGATGATAGATGTTATGCATAGCTTCCCTCCTAGAGGGCAACTGTGCGAACGGGTTTTACGTAGAGGTGGCTCGCTGCAGATGTCGAGTTAGCTCATCCACCTTCTTCTCAATGATAGAGACCTTGTCCAAATGACTGGCCATTACTTCCAAGTCGACGGATACGGATAGGCCCTGCGTCTCGTGTGCTCCCCTTGGATTCGTAGATGCACGGGCATTCGTCTGGTCAAATAAGCCCACTGAGTCATTCTTGATGGAGTTCTCGCACATATTCTCGAGAATCTCCCACACAGTGTCTTCGTGTTGACCCATGATATTTCCTCCACAAGTTGCACTGATGAATAAATGGATATCTTCATGGAGTCCCTGGTAAAAAGACTGGACTTGCTCCCATTTAGGAATGCCGTGATGAGGGCACTTCCACATGAGATCCAGGAAATGATCCCATGCTTCATGAAGTGGTTCTCCAGGCTGCTGTGTGAAGTGTGTGATCTGGTGTCTTAAAGCATTCGTTCGACCAACTGGGAAGAACTTTTTCAGAAACTTGGATTGCAGTTCAACCCATGTGTTGATAGGACGCGTTTAAGTTTGATGCCAGTGAGCTGCTTTGTCCATGAGAGAGAAGGAGAACATCTTCATGAGAAGAATATCCCAATTTTGGACATCTGACCCGAAGGTCTAAGCTAGATGCTTGAGTTGTTTGATGTGCTGGAAAGGATCCTCGGAGTTGAGCCCATGAAGCTTTGGAATAGCATGAATCATAATGGGCTTGAGTTCAGAATCAGGACCTCCAGTAGGGATTTGGACTCTAGGTTCGATCGCCACCGCAGTGGGATTGCAGTGATCTCGCATCATAGGATGCTGTGATGGATTCACAAAGGCTTGGAATAAATTATTATGGTGCTGAAGTTGGTTCTCAAGGTTATTCTCTTCTTCTGTGGGTTGTGCCATGATGATGGATGGAGAATTTGATTCAGATGAATCAGTGGAGATGTCTATGTGATGGAGTTGCTGCACAAACACGAACGTCGAGGCCTGGCCTTGATGGGAGTGCATAACTAAAGGAGGCCTCAAGGATGTTCTTAAGGACCTCCTACCAAACATGCACCAATGGTTTGGATGAGAGTAGAATGTGATGGACCCAATCAAGACACCCAAAAATTTGGATGACTATAGAAGTTCGTGGTGGATGATACCCCTTAGTCAGAAAGCCATCCACTTGAGAAATACCTGGGTAGCCAGAGAGGGAGAGTCCTACAAAAGCCCCTACAAGGGTAGAGCACCCCCACGGGTTACAGGGTTTCCCCCACCCGACCTCTATTGTCACTGGTGTTCCAGGTAGACCAGAATGGGGACTTGTCCTCTTAAGTCTACTAGTTTTATTAAAGATCAAGGGTGCTTAAGATTTCACTTGAACTTTAGATATATTGAGTGCAAAAAGTGACCTAATTTCAAGGTTGGTTGACCCAAGAAGGTGGGTCAACTTCACCTATTTATCCTCTGAGAAGTTTTAGGTCCCTTCTTTTAGGATTCAAGTGAGATTAAGAGCCTGAATTTTAGGGTTTTCTTGAATAAATCACTTCAACCAAGGCTTAGGCACACATCATTTTGGAGAGTTGATTCTTGCTTTTGAAAGTGTGTCTCTAAAGCCCTAACTTGAAATCCTTAATAGGCTCTACTTTTGGTCCAGTTTAATTTGCTAAATGTGGTATCTAGGGCTCAAACAAGAATGTGGTAGCCCTACTTACCTTAAATGGGTGCATGGTCAGGCCGTGCTTCGCGTGTTAGAAACAGGGGTTACAAGTAACCTATCGTCGTAGTTGCAAAACATGTCGGTCAAATAAAATTTATACCGAAACTCCAAGGGAGTCCCGGGTCAAACACAGGGAGGCGACGTTTACTTTATTGCAAATCGCGCTTCATTTCATTTCTTTATGGTATTTTAAGGTTTTGATATTTTTTTTGTATTTTTGTAATAAAAGAAATGAAGCAAACGTATCACAAGATAGAGATCTGGAACAAATCTGATATATATTACTTCTAATGTCAATTACAAGAAACTATGAAAGCATATAAAAAGAGGGAGGTGAGAGGAAATCTCCCGAATCGGCTGTTCGGCGAGACGACGGTGCCTGGCGGAAGCTTGGATGAAGGAGGTGAGGAGCAGGATGACGGAGGTGAGATGTTGGAGGACGTCGGGTTGAGGAAAGCTTCGGCGTAGCTCCGGAATGGAGGTGAGAAGATGGAGTTGATCTGCTACCGGAATGGAGGTGAGAGGACGGCTCCAAGGTGACCTATGAAGGGAGATGGGAAGTTGGAGGAGTATTTGGTGGGGCAGAGTTTCGCTACACTAATAGGCACCTTGGGAGCTTGAGAACAAGCTCTAATGGAGCGTTGGTACGCTTGCTAGAGCTTGGGAGTAGGTGGGAGTAAAGTAGGTAGAGATGGCTTGGAAGGGAGGGGGTGAAGTCCTTTTATAGTGGTGGAGAAGTGGCTAGAAATGGATAAAGGACCTTTAGCGACCTCCAGACCGTTGCTGGAAACGTTGCTATAGACAGCTCACCTCCACCCACGCCCATAGTTGGCTCTGCTGGCTTGCAATGAAACAGCGACGACTGTAAGCGTCGCTGTAGGTCAGTCCAGCTATCGGTGCAAGCTGGCGCCAATCGCCCCTTGCGCCCGCTCCGCTTGCCCCGCTCTTCACGCGCGCTGACTGCGTGCGCCCAGCTGTGTGCACGTGTGCTGTCCGCTGGCATGCACGCTTGCAATGCGCTGGCCCGCACGTGCGCGTGCACGCTGCCACTGCCTCTGCCGCTGCGCTGAGCTCGCCCGCCCAATTGCAAATTGGAGGGGCTGTGGGGAATCGAACCCACGCCTCTCCTTTGCAAGCCACTGCGTCAACCAATGCGCCACGTCGCCCTTTGTGTCGCGAGGAGGAAATCGGTGCAGACGCTTCCCAGCCGTTGGATCTTGATCCAACGGCTAGGATTAACGGTGTAGATGATGAGGGAGAGTGGGAGGTGGTTGCTGGTTTGGTTTGGGCAGCCTGGATGGCACCACGTGGCACCATCTGGACCGTCCATCTTGTTCTTCTTGCAGAGGGTGCCACAGTGCTCAGATCGGGATGATTTTTGCGATGCCAGACTGCGATCGTCGCTCCGGATCCATCCGTACGGTCGGATTTTCCATTCGAAACCTGTATGGATGTCGCATTGCCCCCCTGGCCGTTGATCTTCCTTGGGCTTAATGTGATGCTACGGGACTCCGATCTGCACGATGTCAAAGGCGTTAATCTCCGATCGTCGTCCCGATTAGATCTGTATGGTCTGATTGTCCATCCAAGGCCCTGAGATAAATCCTCTCTTCTCCTGACCATAAAAAGGACCTAATTAACCAAAAATATAAACAACTACTCTAAATGCAAAATGATGCATGCTATGCGATATTTATATCATGATATGCAGTGCTAAGCCTAGGAACTATCACAAATAAGCATTTTACGATGAATTTATACATGTTTATCAGTGCACAAGTTAGATTTGTTGTTGAAATCAAATCAGACAACTTAATGAATTAGCTATTAATGGAAAGCAAGTAGCCCTAATTGATTTTATCCTTTTTTTTCCTTTTCAGAATGAGGGGCTTAAGAGAGAAAGTGATCAGAAATTACCTGTCCCTGGCATGTTTGATGTGTGGCTGTCTTTCTTTGAATCTTCTCCCTGAAACAACCACAACAAAAAGAGATATGTCAAGTTAGTATCAAATCAGGAATTATAATCAAGAGTTCTAAATTGACTGTTGCTCCCTGGCAACGACGACAAAAATGTTACCACGACAAGATCAATGTTTAAGTAATCAAGTTGCAGCATAGTCGAAATTGCTTTGAAAACATATATAATTTTATTGCTCGAAAAGATTTCTGAGGTTGAACATAGGGAGCAAATTGGTATTTAGAAATCAAGATCACAATTTAAACTTGAAAGAAATTGTAATAGTAGCAGTATTAGAGTGCAAAAATATGGGAGTAAAATGGTGATGTAGATCACCAAATACTCCTACAATATCACCAAGGAACTCAATGTAAATGTTATGAAATGAGAGCTAAGTTCTGTCGTCTGATTTGGGAATCAGACGACTTAAATGTCTGAGTTCTTTTTCTCTTTCTCTGCCTCTATCTTCTCTTTCCTTCTTTTTCTCTGGCTTTTGTCTTTTATGATCTTTCTCTTTTTCCTTCAGCTTCTTCCTTCTTCTCTTTCTCTGTCGTCTGCCTTCTCTTCTTCCTCTTCTGGCCTTGGCTTCAGCTTCTGCCTTAGCTTCTTTTTCTCTTCAGCTTTCGCCTGCAGCAAAACCTACCCCCACCTGCACGCAGCTCGCCTCTCTTTCTCTCTTAGGTTTTGCCCTCCCAGAGCCACATAGACAATCAGGTAATTGGGTTGGGTGCGTACCTAGGACCAGGTCCACCAACGTGCGGTGGTGAGCGAGGAGTGCAGTCGGGTCGGGTTAGGCCAGGTCCACAGGGCGTGAGCGTTGACGAGATCGGGTCGGGTGAGTGGGACCTCACCCTGTGGATCTGAGGTGAATAGCTTACTTCACTTTTTCCTCTAATGCAGTTGCGGGCGCACCTTCACTTCCGAGGTGGGACTAAATGTCCCACCTTTTCCTCGCGTGCGCCCACAGAGATGGCCTTCTCGATTGCAGCAGCAGCTGAGGACTTAGACTTCAATTGAGGGCCTGAGTGTGTGCCCAAGGGTATTCCGCACACCTAGAACTGCTACACCTGGGCTGGGCGAACCTGGAGCTTCAGCAAGATTGCTTCAAGCTTTCCTATCAATGGCGGAGGGGCAACGAGTCCTGAAATCACAAGATTGGCCTTGCGGCCATGTCAAAATGTTTAGAGAGGGTCGCCGGAACACGGTGAAGATGCTGGGGTGGTTGGCATGGCGTGGGGGTGCCTGTGCGAGCATGCCTAGGGCACACTGTGTGCGAAGGTGTGGGTGTGTTTGGTGGGGTGCCTGAGTGAATGGCGTGGTGATATGAGTGAGGGGAAATGATCAGTGAAGTGTGGCGGAGGTTCTGCGAGGGTTGGCGAGGGTTGCGGTGGTCTTTGGAGGTGGAATGGCCTCGTCGGAGGTGGTGGCCGGAGATGAAGGAGATGAGGGTGATGGAGGTCGGTAGTGGTCAATTTTGGAAAATAGAGAGTGGAGAAGTAGAGGGGAAAGGGAGCTTATCTGGGAGGTGAAGAGATAACGGGGGCAAGCAGAGGTGTTAAGTCTAGTATGGTCAACGCCGGAGATGAAGAGTGGCTCCGGTGAGTGGAGATCGGCGAGGACCAAGAGAGGGAGATGCCTACGGGTACGGTGAGGCGCGGACAAAGTCAAGGAAGAGGAATCCACTGCAAGTATGGCGGTCAGATGATAAGGAGGAGTAAGGGTGGTCACCGAATGTTGAGGAACCTATGGCCGTGAGGAGAAGAGAGGAATCAAGGGTGTTCAAGGCCGAATTTGAGTGTGAGGAGATCGGGGAGGTCTGGGCTCCATTTAATATAGCTCTGAAGGTCGGTTAGGGCTTGGGAAGCAAGCTTTCCAAGCAATGAAAGCTCATCGGAGTTGGAATCCGTTAGGATACCCATGTCTCTCATGCGTTCGCAGGAGAGATTGGGAAAGAATTTGGGATCAAAGATGGGTTCAGATTGGAGGGATTTTCTCAGAGAATCTCCCTTCCAATTTTGGAGGAGATCCTCTAAGTAATCAGGGAGAACTCTCCTTCCAAAGCTCACCAGAGTAGGATTCCTTTTGCTATAATGGTGGAGGGACCTAATTGCGAAAGTGATGAAGAAGCTAGGGGGTTGCTTGTAAGGGTTTTTGAAAGTTAGGGGTAGAAATGTAATTAGGCTGGACCTTTTTGTAAACTAGGTCAAGGCATACTCATCTTGGGTCCAAATTTTGGTACAAACCTAATTTGAACCTAAGGAATCTAATGGTGAAGTTGGATTTTGGGTTTGACCATGTTTGACTAGAAAATTTATGCAAAAAAGCTAATTTAGGACAACTATCTGTCTGATACCCCATTCTAGGTCAAGATGGGTTCTAATGGCCAAATTAAAGGTTCTAAACCCTAGAGAATTTTTTTCTATGATTTTTAGAGGGTTTAGGTGAATTTTATCTTTACCAGAACATTATTTTAATCAAGTGGGTCTGTTTTAGGATTTCAAGAAGTCATTTAATTCATAGGATACACACAAAGCCTTTTCTGTCTGATCCAACCCACTTATAATCTTGTTAAGATCGTTTGATCCTTGTTTAGCCCTTGAGAAAATCCGTGGTTGTACTGCATTGGTAAAATTGTAGTTTTACCCCTAGTTTCTTATTTTACTCTCAAAAAGGTTATGCAATGAATTAGGACCTTCAGTTGGCTATTGTTTATGTGAAAGCAAAATCGGGTTCGTAAATATTGCATTGCAGTATAGTTGTAATCGCTTCGAAAAACAAATAAGAATTTATTACTCGAAAAACTAAGAATCTGAGGTTGAACATGAGGAGCAAATTGGTATTTAAAAACTAAGAACACAACTTCAATGTAGTAAAATCAAATGTTCAATCAAATTATGAAGCAATAGAACTAGTCTTAATGTATATAGAAGCTTAAAAAAATATGAATCAATGTAAAAATCAGGTGCTTCTATCTTAGGCTTTCTCTTCTTCTTCTTCTTTATTTCTTCTGATGTCATCTTCCTTCTTTACTCTTCTTTCTCTTTCTCTGATTTCAACCTTCCTTCTTTAGCTTCTCTTCTTCTTCAGTCCTTTGTTTCTTCTGATGTCTTCTTCTTTCTTTACTCTTCTTTTCCTTTCTCTATCTTCCTGCTTGTGGCTCCTTTCTCTGATTTCTCCTTCTTTCTTCAACCTTGGCTTCTTTCTCCTCTCTGCCCTCTCTGCAACAGTACCTTCTCCTTCCTTGGTTCTTTCTTTGCCTTAGCTTCTTCCTTCTTCAACCTCTTCCTTCTTCAACTTTCCTTGCTTAGCTTCTTCCTTAGCCGTGCCTTCTTCTTCCTTCCTTTAGCTTCTTCTCCTTTAGCTTCTGATCTCCTTCTTTCTCCTTCAGATTTCCTCTTTGGCTCCTCCTGCCCTTAGCTTTTCCTTCTATAGCTTCCTCTTCCTTCTTCCTTTCCCTTCATAGAAGTGCAAAACCTACCCCTACCCTCCCCCGCCAACGCTCTCTCTCTTTTCTCTCTTGGGCTCGCTCTCCCAGAGCCTTTCTTGAATAAACGGGTCGGGTCAGGGTACCCGGGTATAGGCGCACCAATGTGGGTGATGCGCGAGGAGTCCAGGGTTATCAGGTTAGGTCAACCAGGTCCGCAGAGGAGTGAGCACGGACGAGGCAGGTGTGTGGGCAAGGGGACCTCACCTCGTGTTAGGAGGCAACGAAGCTAAAACACAAAAATAATTTATACTACTTACCTACTTCTAAAGTTACTGAGGTGGGACTAAAGTCCCACCCGCTTCTTTGCGTGCGTCTACAGGGAACATCACTCAATTGCTGCAGCAGTGAAGTGCGTTGGCCCTCGATAGATGGCGGATGCTGTTCACTGAGTAAAGCCGCGCACCTGGGACCTGATTTCCTGGAGTGGAGCTACCTGGAGCAAGCTTACGAGCAAGCTTCACTTCCTCTCCAATGGCTGCAGCAGTTAGACCCTGTCAACACAAATACAGCCTCACAGCCCTATCAAAACATTTAGAAAGCTTCACCGTGTCATGGCGAAGGTAGCGTGGTGTGTGGCGTGGCACGGGACGGCCTAGGCATGCGTGCCTAGGTTGGTCTGTGGCTGTGAAGGTGCGGTCGTTCAGGGGTAGTGTAGGGCATGTGTGGTGGTCGATGAAGAGGTGGATGATGGTCAGTGGAAGGTGGTGATTCTTTTGCGGTAGTTGGCAAGGCGTGTGGGTGTGTAGTGATGGATGCGCCTTCGCTGGTGGTCGGCTGGAGATGAAGAAGGTGAGGGTGGTCTGTGGCTGTCGAGGGTGGTTTTGTGAAATAAAGAGGGGGAAAATGAATAGTAGAGAGAGAGGAACTTATCTGAGAGTGAATAGATGAAGTGATGAGGAAGAGGGCGGACGTCGCGTATCTACCATCACCGGAGACAAAGGCCCTGAGATGAAGAGGCAGCAACGACGAGAGGGATGAAGAAGCGGGTGCAAGTATGGCGCAATGCGGAAGAATGAGGCAGAGAGGACTCTGCCACTGGTATGGTGACAGAGCGACAAGAAGAGGGAGGAAGAGTCGCCGGAGCTTGCAGGCTACCTGGCCGAAGAGGGGAAAGGAGGAATTCTGGGGGATTCTTTAGCCAAATCAAGCTTAGGATCGTCAGGAGGATCTGGGTCGTCTTTTATAGTCGCGGGTGGAGGGCCTTGTGCTTGGAAGGCAAGCTTCCAAGCACGACAACCTCGCCGGACTTGGAAGGTCAAGAGATACCCATATCTCTTGTATGTTCGCATGAGAGATTGGGTGCGAATCAGAGTGCATGATTGAGTTCACATGGTCGGGATTCTCTGAGGAATCAAGGAGATCTCCCTCTTGAATCCTTGCCAAAGTAGGATTCCTCCATTGTAATGGTGGAGGGACCTAATTGCAAAGAATAGCGAGGAAGATAGGGGGTCTCTGCAAGGTTTTCAAAAGTTAGGGGCATAAAAATAATTGGGTTGGACTATTTTGCAAAGTAGGTCAAGGTGAACTTCCCTTAGGTCCAAATTTTGGTATAACCCTAATTTTGACCCAAGAAATCCAATGGTGAAGTTGTATTTTAGGTTTGACCACGTTTGACTGGGCATTTTGCATAAAAACCCAATTTAGGGTACATGTATGATTGGGATCCCTATTTAGGTCAAAATAGGTTCTAAAGGCCAAATTGAAGGTTCTAAACCATAGAGGATATTTTTCCTTGAATTTTAGAGGGTTTATTTGATTTTTATCCTGACCAAAACCTTGTTGAATTAAGTGGGTTTGTTTTAGGGTTACAGGATGTCATTTAATTCTCAGATCTCACATTAACCCTTTTCTGATTGAACCATCCCACTTTTCATCTTGTTAAGACCAATTGACCTATGTTTAACCCCTGAGAAATCCTGCTGTTGTACTACAATGATAAAATTGCAGTTTTGCCATTTGTTTCTTATTTTTCTTTCAACCCAGCTATTCTCTGAGTCACGTCCTTCACTTGGTTATGTAGGAGCTTTTATTCTCTTTTCTACGTCAAAATGAGATAGTTAGGGCTCATGATGGTGTTCCCATCATACCCCCATGCTTAGCTTTTGCTAGTCCCTTAGCAAAATTTCAAGGTTTCAACTTCTGTTCTAGACCATGAGTTTCTTTCACAATTTATGATAAGTACCTTTTCTTTTTCTTTTTTATTAGGTTAGAATGCCAACAGTAGGCCTAGAGGTACTCAAGTATCAACCAAGATTCGAACTTGACCAGCTCTAGCCTCGATCATCCGTGAAGATTTTTAAGGCCCGCAAGAACTATCCTAAGGTTTGTTGGACTTCGCGGTTAAAGTACCCATGCTTGAGACATATTTTAGCCTTGGTTCAGTTTGCAGTGCATTTTTGTAAGAGAGAGACAGAGGATTTATTTGTTTGGAGAATTTTCTCTCTCTTTTCATTTTATTTCTAGCTTTGGATTGGCTTCTCAACATGGTCTGTATCAGATTCCTCATCCCCATCATCAATCCTCAAAGGTCCCTAGCAATCGATGCTTCATGATAGCATCACCCATGGCAACCCCCAGAACCCTGGCTTTCAAGATTTCGAGATAATCCCACCCATGGCGTTCCGTAGCCAAATCCAGACCCTGGCAATCGACATTTTGTGATAATGCCGCCCATGGTATCTTAACCAGCAGAGTGCTTACATGCCCCCTGTAGGATATGTAAATATCCTAGAAGACAAGCACCAAGGAGACGATATGTTGTTACGCATCTTCAAGGGACATTTCTCGCCTCTCCATGTCGGGAACTCGTCCAAATCAACTTATGTTGATCGGCCACTCCTAATCTAGGCAACTTTTTTCAGAACATTTAAATGCTTTTGCGTGATTTTGATAGTTATCTGTACTGAATCAGACTGTGTGTGGATTGGGGTGCTTAGGTTATCGAGTCCCACAAACCGAAGGTCAGTTAGCGAGGTCGAATACTCCCTAAGCCTTAGACCTAATACTTAAGCTTCGCATTTTCCCTAACCTCTTGAGGATTATCCAGATCTTAGCGGGTACTTGAATTTTTAAGCCTAAGAGTCCAGCCCAAAAGGCGTAAGATCAGCGTTCCTACTAATCTCTTTTTGTGTCTCATTAGCACTTTTTCCTTCATTTTTCTCTTTTCCTTGATGTGGTCAAAAACTTCAGTTAATCCCTTAATCTCTTACTAATGACTATATCTTTTGTTTCTTTTTATTTTGTGCCCTTTTTGTCATTTTGTTCTTTTCCTCATGTTTTGTATGGCCTCAAAAATTTTTCTCTCTCCCCCATCAGTTTTTTTTGTTCTTTTTCAAGACTTTTTTCATTTTTTTTGTGTTTTTTTTGTGATATGTGATTTTTTCTTGAAACCTTTTTTTGTAAGATGAGTTTTCATGACGTTTTACACTTTCATACCCCCCCCATGCCTACTATTTGCAATGTCCCCATTGTAAATTAGGTGGGTTCGAATTCAGCTTAGTTCATTAATTAGGACAGGTTTTGGGTGGGCGAACAAGTCGAGGTGATTGTTGGGAATGATTTATAGACTCAAGTACGAGTACCTAAGGTGGAGTCGGCTATTCTAATGGATGAACCCTAAAGTGCAATATGAATTCAGCATAGACATGTCAAGAAAGTTTTTCGATTTTTCAAGAATGATAGGTTGCCTCCCGTTAGCGCTAAGTTTTACGCCATCGGCTAGACGCAATGAGCTTAGGGAGAATAGAGGATAAAGGATATCTCAACCAAATTTGTATCAGTTATGTCAATGAACAGTTTGAGTCTTTGACTGTTCACGACGAAGGGTTCACAATCGTGGCTGAGTGGACTGATCTCAATGGCTCCATTTCCAAAGGTTCGTCGGACTAAGTAGGGTCCGATCCATTTAGATCGTAGTTTTCCTGGGAACAATTTAAGTCTAGCATCGAAGAGTAGGACCTTTTGACCAGGATGAAAGATCTTTCTAGATATGTGTTTGTCGTGAAAGGCTTTAACTCACTCTTTGTAAATTCATGAGTTCTCATACGCGTCGTGGAATAATTCATCGATATCGCTCATTTGAAGCTTTCTATGGGTTCTAGCCTTAGAAAGATCTAGATTACAGTTCTGTACTGCCCAATAGGCTTTATGCTCCAGTTTGACGGGGAGGTGACACGCCTTCCCATACACCAGAATGAAGGGAGACATACCTAATTGGGTCTTGTGGGCGATCCTATAAGCCCACAAAGCTTTCGGAAGCCAGGATGACCAATCCATCCTGTTAGGTCGAACAGTAACCTGGAGGATTTTCTTGATCTTTCGGTTTGATAGCTCAGCTAGACCATTAGTTTGGGGGTGGTAAGGAGTAGAGATTCGATGTGACACCCCGTATTTGGTCATCAGTGACCTGAACTGAGCATTTGTGAGATGGGTCCCTCCGTCGAAAATTATAGCACGTGGAATCCCGAACCGTGAGAAGATGTTCTGATGAATGAATTTGATAAAAACTTTATGATCATTGGTTCGGGTTAGAATGGCTTCAATCCATTTGGACACATAGTCAACAGCGAGTAAAATGTATTCGAAGTAGTCTGAGATAGGGAGGGGTCGCATAAAATCAATCCCCCAAATGTCAAAAATTTTGCATACTAGAATTGGTTATGAAGGCATCATATCACGATGGCTCATGTTGCCCAAGGTCTGGCAACAGGTACATGCCTTACAGTGATTGTATGCATCCTTGAAAATTGTGGGCCAGTAAAAGCCACACTGGAGGACTTTTGCTGGGGTGCTATGTCCTGAAAAGTGTCCACCGCATGCCTAGTCATGGCAGAAAGAGAGTATGTCTTTGATTTTCACTTCCGCGACACATCGTCGAATTATTTGATTAGCACCAATGCGGAAAAGATACGGGTCTTCCAAAAAGTAATACCTAAAATCGGAAAGCAATTTGTCCTTCTTGGCCTTCGGCCAATCGGACGAGATCTGATGTGATGCCAAGTAGTTTACTATGTCAGCAAACCATGGAAGCCCTGTACTGATAGTCAGAAGGTGCTCATTAGGAAAATGTTCCGTGATGTGTTCGGAAGGGTCAATGATCTCAGAAGGAAGGCGGGACAAGTGATCAGCTACAATGTTCTGTTTTCCCGCTTTGTCATGAATCTCGAGGTCAAATTCTTGCAACAACAAGATCCAACAGATTAATCATGGTTTCACATCCTTCTTTGTAAGGAGATGCCTCACAGTTGTGTGATTCGAGTAGATGATAACACGAGAACCCAGGAGATATGATCTAAATTTTGCAGGCCAAATACTACGGTTAGCAGCTCTTTCTTAGTAACTATGTAGTTACGTTGAGCCTCGTCAAGTGTTTTGCTAGCGCAGTAAATGACCATGGGTTTCATGTCAATTTTCTATCCCAAAGTCACTCCTACAGCAAAATCAGATGCATCGCACATGATCTAAAAGAGTTGAGACCAATCAGGGGACTGTAAAATCGGGGCTTAGGAGCTCGGTCATGGAGGATCTCAAATGCTTGAGTGCGTTCCTTGGAGATCTTGAAAGGTACACCCTTGGAGAGAAGAGTGGTCAGGGGTTGCATGATTTTCAAAAAATTAAGGATAAATCGACGGTAAAAACAGACGTGCCCCAGAAAAGATCGGATGTCCTTGATCGAGCTAGGCATAGGGAGTTTTGAAATCAAGTTCACCTTGTCTCGATCGACTTGGATGCCTTTCTCTGAAATCAGATGTCTCAGGATAATTCCTTTCGGCACCATGAAATGGCTCTTTTCCCAAGAAAGAACCAGATTCACGTCAATGCACCGCCTGAGGATTTGGACCAAGTGCTGGAGGCAATCATCAAATGATACTATGAATACTGAAAAGTCATCCATGAAGACTTCCAAATAATCACCTACCATATCTGAGAATATGGCAAGCATGCACCGCTAAAAAGTCACGAGTGCATTGCAGAGACTAAATGGCATCCTTCAGAACGCGTATGTCTCGAAGGAGCAGGTGAAAGTGGTTTTTTCTTGGTCCTCAGGATGGATTGCCACTTGGTTATAACCAGAGTACCCATCAAGAAAGCAGAAGAACCTATTTCCTGCCAGTTTCTCGAGGATCTGATCAATAAATGGTAGTGGGAAATGATCCTTTGTGGAGGAATTAAGTCTTCTGTAATCAATGTAGACTCTCCACGAATTAGCTACATGGGTCAGTATGACCTCTCCGATTTCAGTCGTAATAACGGTGAGTCCTACCTTCTTAGGTAGAACTTGGATTGGACTCACCCACCGACTGTCGAAGATCGAGTAGATGATCCTTGCATCTAACCACTTAATGATCTCCTTTTTCATGACCTCCTGTAGATTAGGGTTCAAACGTCTCTACATTTCTCGTGAAGGTCGTGTGCCCTCTTCGGTGTAGATTCGGTGTGTGCAATAAGAGAGACTAATGCTAGTCAAGTCATCGAGAGTCCATCCAATGGCTCTACAATATTTTTGGACAACAGTAATCAGACGGGATTCCTGGTTAAGTGTGAGTCTGGAGTTGATAATCACAGGAAACGTCTGATTGGAACCTAAAAAGACGTATTTCAAATGGTTGGGAAGAGGCTTGAGTTCCAAGACAGGGTTATCAACAGCAACGGGTGGTTCAAGGTGTTTGTCAGGAACAAGGGAAGGAGTTATGGGTGTATCTAAATCAGGTTCAGACTCCTCTGTTTGCGGGTTTTGATCTTCTGGTGGTTGATTGGGAATAATCAGGTTGTCTTCGATACGTGGTTCATCAGCTACAGCTTTGATATCACATATTTGTTCTATAACACTGTAATTAATCCCTTGTTAGGCCTTAAAGATGTCAATCTTTAGTGTTTGGTTCCCGAATTTTAGTTCTATTTGGCCCTCCTCACAGTTTATATTGGCCTAAGCAGTAGCCAGAAAAGGTCTCCCTAGTATAATCGGTGTATCCCTTGGGTTTTCAAGTGCATCCATATCTAGGACTATAAAATCCACCAGGAAATAGAAATCCCGTACCCTAACAATGACAGCCTCGAGTATGCCTTTAGGTGACTTGATGGATCGATCGGCTAACTGCAATGTCACCTCAGTCGGTTTAAGCTCGGATTCTTCAAGGTGGTCAAGGAGGGATGTAGGTATTAGGTTTATGGAGGCACCTAGATCTAATAAGGCTCTGTCGAATTGGGTATTTCCAATAGTACATGAAATCAGGGGAGTACCTGGGTCTTTAGCCTTAGGTGGGAGTTTGCTCAAGATTACAGAGCTGGCTTGCTCTGACAGTACGATCGGACTCCCACTTTTCGTTCACGAATTACACTTGGGTGTATACACATCTTTTAGAAATTGTGCATAAGCCGGTATGTGACGGATTGCATCCATCAAGGGGATGTTTATTTGGACCTATTCAAAGAGCTTGACCAGATCCTCCTCAGGAGCCATGGGTTTGGTTATCCTCTTTCCCTTGGTCAAGGCCTTGGGAAATGGAACCTTGGTTGGTTCCTCTAGAATAGGTCCAGGTTCTTGATCTAGGATAGGGGTATCCTAGATAACTATCCTAAGGTTTGAGTTACTACCAGGCTTGGAGTGGTTTGGATAAGGTGGGTCATGAGTTGCTTTACCCCTTTGTTCCTCACTGTGCTTAGAGGACCTTGCTCCTCTTCCTTTCCATACCACCAGCCTCCCATCGTGGCAGTACGACTCCACCACCATGGGCGTGTGGGGTGACAGCCCACACCACCAAGAGTCTCTGCAACTCCTCCTCACCTCAGCTAGCAACTCACGCCAGCCTCTGCACATCCCACCTCCAGCACACGTGCCTACCCCTGCATGCCTTCATCTCCAATCCACCCATGCACCAGCACCTACACCACCGCACTCCCTCACTTCATCACCAGTAGCACCAGCGCTCTCACCAACCACCTGCGCACAGCACGCGTTCCTCACCAACTCCGCTCGCTCACAGTGCACGTTCCTCAGCACCCCCTGCCACACACAGCACTCACAGTAGCGTGCCCTCCAGCACCTCCCACGCCCACTACTGCTGCGTGCGCACGCTGCCTGCAGCAACTGTCGAGCACTCTCCGCAGCCCAAGCAGCACCCAGTAGCAACAACCGGCCTCGCCCACCAACAGTGTGCGCATAGCATGTTCTACTCCAGCCGGTGTCACCGCCTGTGCTCCTCCTCCATCTTCTTCTTCTTTGCCGACGAAGGTACCCAAAGCTACCACAAATGCAGCCATCAAATCTGACCTCGAAACTTCGCGTTGAGAACTCCATCAGACTCGCCCCGACTCCTAGAGCACAACCACGCTTCCAGCTGCACCAATCGACAACCCGACGGCCGGTCGGAGAGCCTCATCGCCGGTGGCCTCTTCCACTCTGGCCGGCGACCACCGGCAACTGTTCGGAGAGCCACCACCACCATCGGAAAGCTCTCGTCGTGCTTATCCTTCTCCGAGCTTCCTGCGAGCCACCTTCTCCTCTTCACGCACACACAAAGGAACCAAATCCTCTATTTTTGTGTTAATTAATATTTACATTTGAATGCCATTGCTAAACTTTCATTTTTATTTTAATATTTGAAATATTGAGTGAAATTGTAACTTCATGCTCATCTTTTCTCATAATTGCTTGGCTTTTGTTATTCACATCTTTTGACATTGGTTTTGGGTTAAGATGTGCACAAATTTTCTCTAATGCATGTCAATTACAAATTACATAGATTCATCACATATTTATTGAATATTTTAGTGAGGAAAAATTGCAAATCTACCATTACATTTTCGAGGTATTGTGCATCTTCTTTTTGTCGCATTTCATGTCAGATTTGACTATGGATTTCACACTTGATTGAATGAATACGAGAAAAAAATATTAGCAATTTTATTGCATCATTTCCTCCCTGTGGATACAACCCCTTTTCTGTGAGTGGTTAATTTTTATTGTAATTATTTTATTAAGCGATTTTCCACCACTTTGTTACTAAAACGACAAATCATCTTAATCACATTATTCGAAAGGGAAAATCATCTTATCAAATGGTGCTATTGCCGGGGAGGCAACAGATGCAATAATTTCACCTAATTTTATTTCTGATTATTTCTCAATGCATAGTGATCTGACTATTTATTATTTTTTCTGTGTGAGAAATTTGAGTGAGGAAATTGAGAGAGGTGATAGGCACATTTGGGAGAAGACATCGACCTTGAGAGACGCTTACACGTAGGGAAGATGGAGACCTGGATCCCACCTCCATAGGAGATTCTCCATGTCATAAGTTTTAATTATGTTTTCTCACCCTTGTAGTAATTGGGGATGATTTTTGGGAGGCTGTTCCCTTTTCTTTAGATTTAGGTTTCTCATTTATTTTGTGGATTGTTTACCCTTAATTTGCTTGTGCATAAGTATCTAAAAAAAAACTATAAAAAAGAAAACACGAGCTACCTGCTAGAATTTGCCTGCCCTTAGGTTGAATCATTTAGGACTGAATGAGCAGCATTTAGATCTGATTTCCTGTCTTGCATATTGCATGAAGAATGCTGGAATCAGGTATGCATTTCTAACTTCACATTTCTACCTGTCATGCAAATGCATTTGAATTAACTTTTAGACCACACAATCTGCCTTGAAGCGATCTAACAAATGGTCACATATATTCTTGAAAAAGGACTAATTAAAGGAGAGACATTTAAAAATCAAGGACTTGATTTTCAAACGTGGGGTGTGATTCAAAATTCAAAATCTTTTTGCGGTGTATGCACACTTATATCTTTTGCACCACGGCACCCATTTAGACACTCCTACATCTTAGAACGACTAGGACAAGAGCCCTCCTACCGTTGGATTCTAAAGTGTTCGAAACTTGAGGTCAAAGGTTTTGTAAATCCAAAGAGGGGGATACCCAGTCATGGATTTTTGGGGGTAGTTGAGAAACACCGCGAAAGCATAGCTTCAAAGGAAGGCTTAGGCCTAGTTGCATCCCTCAATTTTCCATCTTTGGATTTGCTCTACCATTTGAGATTTAGGGAAGAACACCTAAGCTCCAACTAGGCCTTTTTAGGCATTTCGAAGGTTGACAGTAGGAGCATAATTGATTGGAAACTTGCTTTGTCACATACAATTTGAACTAAAGTCAAAAGCCTAAATTTGTAAAGATCGAACAATTCCTTTTGAATTGTGTTTGTAGTGCATGCTTGGTAGGTGTTCTCTTAGGAGACAACTTGTGTTTGATCTAGAACCTGAAAGAATCTTAAGAAGAAACCTTCCAAGGGTAGAAATGGCCAGTCAAATGAGCCTTAAGGAATATTTCATTCCAATCAAGTTGGCCTTACACTACGTAGACCTGGAGGGGACAATCCTTATGGGGTCAAAAGTAGTACCATATCCTTGCTGCCTTCCTTTTATGGTACTGCTAGGGAAGGCCCTTACAAGCATATAGAGGAATTCACTGAGGTCTGTTCCACGGTGAAGTTGCAGGGCGTTACTGATGACACTCAAATGCGGACCCTCTTTCCCTTCTCCCTTAAGGACAAAGCCAAGTACTGGTATCACACCCTTGATGATATTAACACTTGGGATGCCTTGAAGGAGTTTTTGAAGAAGTACTTCCCAATGAGCAAAACCAATCACTTTAGGAGGGAAATTATGAGTTTTCTTCAAAAGGATGGGGAAGCTTTCCATGATGCACGGGAGCACCTTAATGATTTGCTGAGACTTTGCCCATATCACCAGGTGCCTAAGTGGCAACTGGCTGAAAGGTTCTATACCGGACTTAATGATTCGGATAGGCAAACTGTGGATGGTGCCTGTGCAAGAACCTTTCTATCTAAGATTGAGGATGAAGCTTGGAACCTTTTCGATACTTTGAGCGAGAATTCTATTCACTTGAATTCTACCTACATTGATAGAAAACCCACTCTCATGCAAAGAAAGTTGGAGGCGAATGAGGCAAGGGACACCCAGAATTTAGCCTATCAGATTCAATTATTGAATCAAAACATGGAAAGGCTTATGTCGAACCCGAGTCAATTTGTATCTAACACCTCTACATCCCAAGCTTCCGAATGCTCAATTTGCCAAGGCAATACACATGCCACTATGGATTGCCACTTGGCCTCCCAATTCCCTGAGCTTGTACAAGCGGATCTGAATGCCACTCAAGGGTTCCGTCCTAGACCTCGTAATGACCTTTTTCAACACTTATAATGAGGGATGGAGGAACCACCCAAACTTTTCATGGAGATAAGAAAATGTCTCGAATTTAGGGAATTATAAACCATAATCCTTTCAAAACCATCAAATGAACCAACCTCAGACGTTTGCCCAACCTAAGACCTCTGAGATGGATGAATTGAAGGCAATGTTGAAAACTATGCAAGAAAGTCAAAGTGCCATCATCCAATCTCATGACAAGGCTATACATGAGATGAAATCACAAATAGGACACCTTGTTGAGGTCGTTAGACAGAGGGAAACTGGGAAGGTCCCTAGTGCTGCTGAGGAGAATCCCAAAGGAAAAGGGATTGTCTTTAGGGAGCATGCTCAGGCGGTGACTATTTTGAGGAGTAAGAAAGAAATTTCCAAACCCAATGCTCCTATAGTCTCACCCCCTAAAAAACCATCCACCTTGACTTTCACCCCCACCGGAAAAGACTTACCCAAATCTTCTCCGCTTGAAATCGCCCCACCGGAAGAAGTTACCCCCGTTCCACCCCATACTCGACATGACAACCCTTCCACCCAGAGATTGAGAGTGCCCTTTCTAGAGTGCTTATCCACCTTTGGGCAGACTTTTCCTTGCTCATTTGGAGCCAAAGATAAGACGGATGAGATCATGGAAACTTTCAAGCAAGTGCAGATTAACCTGCCTTTACTTGAAGATATCTAGCAGATTCCTTCTTATGCCTGCTTCTTAAAGGACCTGTGCACGAAAAAGCGGCAATCTAGGAAACAGGTCTAATCAAAAGTTATCCTGCCTGATTCTGTTAGCTCAATTATTCAATATGGCACACCCTCGAAACTTAAGGACCTAGGAGCCCCATACATCTCAGTAGTTATTGGTGACTTACAGATTGATGAGGCTCTGCTTGATCTGGGTGTGGGGGTGAACATCCTTCTGAGCTACGTCTATGAACAACTTAGGGGAGGCAATCTGAATCCTAGCCCTATAATCCTTCAAGTTGCAGATCGATCACTTAAGACACCACGGGGAATTTTGGAAGATATCCTCGTAAGAGTGGGCTGCCCCTTCCTTGCAACTTCGCATGCTTCAATCAATTGCAATGCTGGGGCATTGAAAATGGGCTTTGGGAATAGGAAAATCCAGCTTAATGTGTTTGATGCTTACAAACAAGTCGGACTTGAGGATTATTCTCAAGTTGAAATGATAGATGACCTGATTGAAGAGGCAACCCCTACAATGTTATGTGATGACCCCATTCAGCATGTCGTGCTAAATGAGCATTCCCATCTCTTGGAGGAATGTGAAGGAGATATACAAGAACTTGAGGAATTGTTGGGTGTTTCTACTGAGTCTCTTCCCCCATCATCATTGCCTAAGGTAGATCTGCTACCTAAGATGGGGACATCTATTATGAAACCCTCAACCATACAAGCCCCTGACCTTGAGTTGAAACCCCTCCCTGAAACTCTCAAGTATGTCTTCCTAGGTGCCAATGATACGCTCCCCATTATCATTTCGACTGTGCTATCTGAGGCATAGGAGGGAGCCCTGATTGAATGCTTGTCTAGGAAGCTATTGCTTGAAGCATTGCTGACATTAAGGGTATAGATTCTACACTCTGCATGCACCACATTTATACTGATGATTCCATCAAGCCATTTAGGGACATGCAGAGACGTCTGAACCTTAATATAAGGGAGGTGGTTAAAAAGGAAATCCTGAAGTGGTTGGACGCTGGGATCATATATTCCATTGCAGATAGTAAATGGGTAAGTCCTATTCATGTGGTGCCAAAGAAGGTAGGCTTTACTATGGAATTCAACGACCAAGGTGAACAAGTTGTCACTAGACCCTCAACTGGATGGAGGGTCTGTATTGATTACTGCAAGATGAACACCGCTACCCAGAAGGATCACTTTCCCTTGCCTTTTATTGATCAAATTCTCGAGAAATTGGTAGGGAATAAGTACTATTGCTTTCTCGATGGATATTCTAGGTACAACCAGGTTGCAGTCTTCCCTAATGACCAGGAGAAGACGACATTCACGAGTCCTTATGGTACTTTTGCATTCAGGCGTATGCCGTTTGGATTATGTAATGCCCCTGCAACCTTCCAGTGTGTATGATGTCTATTTTTTCGAACATGATTGACAAGTGTGTTGAAGTATTTATGGATGACTTCTCCATTTATGGCTCGTCTTTTGACTAGTGTCTCCTGCTCCTGGAGAATGTGTTGAAGCGATGTAAGGAGATTGGTTTAGTCCTCAACTGGGGAAAAAGTCATTTCATGGTACAGAAAGGAATAGTACTTGGGCATGTTGTGTCTGAGTGAGGTTTGGAAGTAGATAAAGCCAAGATTGATTCTATCTCCAAGCTCCCATTGCCCATGAATGTCAAACAGATTAGATCCTTTCTGGGCCATGCCAATTTTTATAGGCTCTTTATTAAAAATTTTAGTAAAATTTCTAGGCCACTTTGTGACTTGTTAGCAAAGGAATCTTCCTTCAATTTTGATTCAAAGTGTGACAAGGCCTTTCAAACTCTGAAGGAGGCCTTGATCTTTGCGCCTATTCTCCGAGCTCCTGATTGGACACTCCCATTTGAGCTGATGTGTGATGCTTCGGATTATGCAGTGGGAGCAGTCCTTGGACAAAGGGTTGAGGGAAGACCTCATGTGCTGCATTATGCCAGCAAGACTTTAACCAAACCTCAGCAAAACTACACTGTCACTGAAAAAGAATTACTTGCTGTAGTTTTTGCTCTGGAGAAGTTTAGGTCATATCTGCTTGGGTCTAAGGTGGTTATTTTCACTGATCATACGGCAGTGAAACATCTCATTGCTAAGAAAGATTCTAAGCCATGTCTAATTAGGTGGATCCTACTCCTTCAAGAATTTGACTTGGAGATACGTGAAAAGAAAGGAGTAGAAAATGTTGTGGCTGACCACCTATCTTGCCTTACACTTAATGACTCTCTTTCTGGAGACATCCGCGAGACATTTCCCAATAAAACTCTGATGGCGGTAACACCAACTTTACCTTGGTATGCAGATACCATAAATTACTTGGTGGTGGGTCAGCCCGGATAGGTTGTTAATATGATATTTTTATCGTTGAAATATGTATAGTGGTTAACCTAATTCGGACCTAACCATCTCTTTTCAAAAATTTTTAACCTGGCCTAATTGATTTTATCTTGTCACTTTTAGGCCCAGGGTCGAACTCAGGGAAGTGGGGTTCAAGTTGAGTTTCTACGCCTTTCCTATAACGAGTCTCTTCCGCTCGTTTATTGTGTTTTTGGTATTTTTTTCTATTTAGATTTTTTTTCTGATAATCTTGGTCCTTGAGGCACACCCTCAAAAATGGGTTCTTGGCTTTGAGCCAAAACAAAAATGGGTCTTGCTACTCGCTAGACGAAGCACCTGCAAGTCAAAGATTATCTTTTCTCTTTTATGTATTTCTTTTTTTATCCTTTTACTAACAAGGAAGCTAACAGACAGAAAGTAAATATAATAGCTATAGATATATATATTTATATGTAGTATATATATAAAGGGGTGGGGGTGGAGGTGGCGATGGAGTGTAACACTATATCGAGTCAGTCGACGTCTAGAGAGATGCAGCTAGCACGACTAGGTGCCGCGTGGAGTGTGGATGGAGGATGGATGATGAATGGGTCCACGCTTTTTGTACGCGTGTATCGGAGAATATCAGCAATTGGTACAGATATTCCCACGATATAGCGTATAGTAAATAACGTGAAAGTATATATACATATATATAAGTAAATATATTTATATATATATATATATAGGTATATATGTATAGATATATATAGATATATATGTATATATATATATAGGTGTATATGTATATATATATATGTATGTATATATGTATATAGCTATGTATATATGTATATAAGTATATATATATATAATACTATATAGATGTATATATATATATGTATATATATAGAAGTATATAGATATGTATATATATATATATATGTATATAAGTATGTGTATATATATATATATATATATAAGTATATGTATAAGTATATAGATATATATATACGTGTATATATATATATATATATATATATATATATATATATATATATGTATACATAAATATATAGATATACTATGTATATAAGTATATATATATATATATGTATAAGTTTATAGATATATATAAGTAGCTATATATATATTATATATATATGTATATATATAGTATATATATGTATGTTACTATAAGTGTGTGTGTGGGTGTGTGTATGTGTGAGTAAAGGTGTGTGTGCATCAATGAAGGTGTGTGTGTGTTGCTGTGAGTAAGTGAAAAAAAGAGAGAGAGAAAGAGAGAAAAAAGAGAGAGAGAGCGAATGCGTGAGAGAGAGAGAGGGAGAGAGAGAGAGGGAGCGGGCGAGCGAGAGATCGCGGACGCGCGAGTTAAGACGTCTGCCGCCTCCGGCAGACGTCTGACGCAGCGTCGTCTGAAGGAGGAGGCAGACGTCTGAAGACGGCGGGTGCGGGCACCGCTTCGCGTAGGGTTCCTGCAGGCGTGAGCGAAGGCGACTGGCGGGCGAAGGCACGGAGGAGCGAGCCTGGAGGAGGTCTGTAGGTGGTCGCGGAGGGTCGTGGAGGAGGCCAGGGGGCGGCGCGAGGCCGTAGCCGGCCGCTGCAGTGCGCGCGGAGGACGGCTACAGGTGCAACTGCGGGGACGTCAGGGCGGAGGTTGAGCGGGGAATGGCCCTGCAGGTGCGCGCGAAGTCGACGGACGGCTGCGGGGACGGTCGCGGAGGAGCAGGAGGACCTGCTGCTGCGTGGCTGCTGCTGCCGTGGCTTCAAGCTTCGAAGTTTGGAGTGGCGGCAATGGCGTTAAAGAGAAAAAAAATGAAGCGAGGGAATGCACCACGCCCACCGGCTCGTCGAAGAGCTGGGTGGTGGTGCTCCCACTGTGGTGGTGTGCACCACAGTGGGTTCTCCTGCTCACCGGGTGCCTCCTCGACGGAGGGCTGACGTATGGGAGGGGAAAGCGGTGGAGAAGATGGCTGCGAGTCTTTATTGCTGCAGCCGCCTCTCTCGCGAGGAAGAAGCTGCAACTTCTTATAGAGGAGGAGAGAGAGGCGTGCCGGCTGCAGCAGGGAGAGGGTGCGGGAGTTGCAGCTGTAGGGAGCGGCGTTGGCAGGGAGAAGTGACGTGGAGTAAATGCATGCAGCTGCTGCGGGAAGAAGTGCAGCCGCAGGAAGAAGAAAAGAAGAAATCAAGAGAGAAAAAAGTAAAAAGAGGTGGAATTTGCAAGGAGGCACTTGAGATAAAATGTAACTATGCAAGCCATTATTTCACTCCTCTTCTTCTCTTGATTAAATGCATGCATGCAAGCGTTTTTACAAATGCGATTACAGGATCCTATTATGTAATGTTAATGCTAGAAAATAGCACACGAAGGCATTATTACAGGCGTGTTTTGAGGTGCAAACATATACCCCCATGCCTATCTTTTGCTAGTCCCTAGCAAAATAGTATTTAGAAATGATTTTAAGCTGAAGATTTTCTTCTTAGGTGATATAGGTGTGTTTATTATCGAATATTGTGAGAACCAATTGTAAAGAAGACTACTAGTACTTTAAGTCTCACATGACATAGATCATCTCTCAACTAACCAGGACTCTTGATATTTAAACCTTAAGTACGATTTCCAGGACCCAGGAGGTTTTTACCGTACTCGAGAGCTCAAGAGGTTATGGTTTGTGCATAGTGAAGGATCAAGACTGACCAGATGAACATTAAGACTCAATCCCAGGGTTTCACGAATTTTTAAGTATAGGTTGGTCTCAGTTTTAGCCCATGTCTTCGGATTGACCCTTAAGATGATGACGGAAAACTCAACTCCCATTTCCTGATTTTTTTTTTGTGGCTCACCGAAAAATAAATTATACAGACATTTATGAGATATACTGACTCTTTTGCAACATCTTTTTTTTTTTTTTTTTGAAACACATGTCAGTATATCTCTTACAACACATTTTGAAAGAGCACACTTTTTTTCTTTTTGGTGGGAGAGTTTCTTTTTGGTGGAAAAAGTCGCTCCTAAACACAAGACTAAAGCTTGGGATAAAAAGTCTACCTGCACGCACAGGTAAGGACTCCACCTTCCCTAATGAACACTAGAGTTGGATCTTATGTTCACCTGGTCTTTCCTGATATGTGTAGTGTGAACCAAGTTTACTTAAGCTCTCAAGAAAAAGCAAACTAACGGATCCTGTACTGGTGTCTCAAGTACAAGAATACGTCCTTAGTTAGGAGAGATTTTGATCTATTTTGTCAATGCTTTAAGTGAATTAAGCCGAGCCTAAGCGAATCAACCTTCTGTGGCCTGGAAATTCTTCAAAACAGAGGTTGAATATCCATAAACACTTATTGTATTTTTGTTTCAGCTTCAAGATCATTACTAAACACCATTTATTATAATATATATGTATATATATTTTTTTTCTTTTTTCTTTTTCTTGCATATTTATAAATGGGAGGAAATTGTATGATACCATAAAATACCCGGATCCTATGGATGCCTATCCACCCCCCCATGCCAAACAATGCTATGTCCTCATATGCATGCAGGGAAAGGCAGAGGAAGGACGGAAGATCGGGTAACAAGGGCTGAGGTTCAGGGTATAGATCAGGGTGGAAGGGTGGGTGGATGGTGGGTGGTGAAGAGAAAAGTGAAGTGATTGCGATAAAGGTGTGAAAAGTGATGGTGGATGGTGAGAGATTTGACGTTTTCTGGGACGAGAGTGTCCCAGGCAGATCAGAAAATAGATCAGGAAGAGGAAGTTGGCCCTTAGATTGGCTAAGAAGAGGGGCTTTTTGGATAGATGGATCCAAAAGGGAATAGCCCCGGTGAGTAAGATGTGGGCTCAAGGTCCCAGTGTGGAGTTGCAAATCCGCCTGATTTGGCGGGGAAGAAAGGGCAATTCGATCTTCAAGAGTGTGGACTGACGGTGAGCAGCCCGGCGATGACTCAGACCACAAGGTATGGGAAGCGGAGAAAACCTCGTCAGAAGTCTAGTCAGGAGAAGGTACAGGAATAGGGAGGGATTAGGGAACGTCACAGTTCGTGTTGGACAGGCAGTCGTCAGGAAAATCGCAGCAGTCTTAATTGGCTCCAATAAGTTCGATACACGTACTAACAGTCATGTATTCGTCAAACGTGTCATCCTTGATGTAATCGCTATCAGCATGAGAGTACGGTGCTACAGCAGGATTAACCTGAAATCCCGGAGGAATACTCGGAGCTTGCAGAATTTGATGAACCTGTTCCTGAGAAGGTTGTACCTGTGGTTGCGGATCACAGGGTACGAGGTTTTGCGGGTTTAGAACAGGTTGGGCGGGAAGAGTGCCCTGAGATCGAGTCGCCATGCTTAGTTGACTGATCTCAGCATTCTGCTGCGCCAAGTGCTGAAGAGAGGTCATGTTCTCTTTAAGGCACTTTGACATTTCCGTCATCATTCGCATCAATTTATCAAGAGGCTTTGATGCGTGTTTGGTTTGCGGTACGCAAGGGCCTGATGGTGGATTTGCCATAGGATTAGACTGGGCCCTTGGGATGACGGGTGCGGACGATCGCATTGGTCCACCAGCGGGGTTTTGGCACTGCGGGTTGTTGGACCATGCGAAATTCGAATGATTGCGCCACCCTGGGTTATACGTGGCAGAAAATGGGTTGTTCCCTAGGGTGCAGGCATCTTCTATTCTAGAAGACGTGTCCGCATATGTGTCCGAGCACACGGAGGCTTGGTCCTCTGTGTTGAAATACTGTCTCGCAGAAGCCAGTTCCACATGACTTACCGAGTCGCTTGGCGCGACATTCAATAAGGAAGGTCTTGCAGGGTTTCTCGGGATAAGCCTGGTGTTGAAAGACTTGGAATTGTGACGGAGTGGTGAGGTGGGGGCGTGTGCCATGTTTGTGGAGGAGGAGGATGATTCGACTCTTTTTTCTAAATTTATCAGTCAATTCAAACAATTCAGGATTTTGTGACCTCCTCCCAACATACACTACCGCAGGAAGAGTTGGGGAGATGAGAAGGGAAAAGGGATGAGAGAAATGATGCCGCAAAGGTACACTTGATTACAAATCAATACAGTCAAGTTCCTAACCTCTACAGTGTGCCCTTAAACATAAAGATCTAAGTTACCTACTATCACGAACTACGAAACCGAATGCGAGCACCGCGGAACCACCGGGCCAGATTGAAAGGCCGTTTGCCCCAGTCTTAGACACCCGATAGCACGTGGGAACTCTCACCAGCACGTAGCCGCTACACGTAGGTAGTTAGACCTCCAATCCTTAGTAAGGGTCAAGTTACTACCAATTTTATTTAAAGGCTTAGGATCAAGTGCTTCTGTAATGTGAAGGGCGTTGTTTACGGGTAATGCCCAAGTGATTGATTTTTCAGGTGTGTAAAAAAGCATGCAACGGGGAAATCTCCCCGAATTAAAGTTTTTAATTGGTGAATGGTTTTTAGAGTTCAGCCTTAAGTAGTATGAATTTTAGGGTTCTGCTAACTTACCAATTCAACCAATCTCCGGGTTTTTGTGAGAATACAAGTTTTCTTTCTAAGCCCAAGAAACCCTTCTTCAATTATCAGTTAGTTAATGCATGCTAAAATGCAATGGGCTACCCTAAATGGAGATTTCTAAGTGTGGATGCACGAATCAATTTTATATCAATGTGAAAGGGAGCCAAGGAACTTCAATTCAAGTGCTCCCAATCACCAAGAAGAATGTCCACATAAGGCTCAACCAACAGATAAAGAAAATAAAGTTGTTGGTGTTGAAGTATTCAGGATTGAATCACAGGCAAGTTGAAAAGTCGTGATGAGGTTGGAATTAACTCAATTCCAAGTCTCCCCACCAAAAATGTGATCCTGAATTAAAGATAAGCGAGGCAAAAGAGGGATGCAAGAATCTTTTTCTTTACCACAAAGAATACTTCCCACGGCGAAAAATCCAAGAATCAAGATTCTTGGATTTTCACTATGCGAAGTGTGGCAGGAAATCCCGGGGCAGTGGGAGTGAAGACAACCAATCAAACAAGTGAATTTTAATCCACTTGCCCCAAGAAATCCCAAGAAGTTTTTCTAGTTATTTATTTATTTATTTATTTATTTATTTATTGAGGTGGCAAGTTAATCCTAGTTTGCTAAGAAAGGAAAACCTACTTGTTTGGTAATGCGTGCGAAGCTCTAATGCGGTGTCGGCGTTTTCACGCTCTCGTTCCCGCCTTGGATCTGCCCTTGTTTCCGACTTCGTCTGCTTTCCTTCTCCTTCCATCAAATTCACCTGCACACCAAAAACAACAATACCCGTGAAGAGGGAAGAGAAAAATTGAAAGGATTTGGATAGAAACTTACTCGAAGGCGCACTTCCCCAGCAACGGCGCCAGAAAAAGTATGGTGGGTCGGCCCGGATAGGTTGTTAATATGATATTTTTATTGTTGAAATATGTATAGTGGTTAACCTAATTCGGAACTAACCATCTCGTTTCAAAAATTTTTAACCTGGCCTAATTGATTTTATCTTGTCACTTTTAGGCCCAGGGTCGAACTCAGGGAAGTGGGGTTCAAGTTGAGTTTCTACGCCTTTCCTATAATGAGTCTCTTCCGTTCGTTTATTGTGTTTTTGGTATTTTTTCTATTTAGATTTTTTCTGATAATCTTGGTCCTTGAGGCACACCCTCAAAAATGGGTTCTTGTCTTTGAGCCAAAACAAAAATGGGTCTTGCTACTCGCTAGACGAAGTACCTGCAAGTCAAAGATTATCTTTTCTCTTTTATGTATTTCTTTTTTTATCCTTTTACTAACAAGGAAGCTAACAGACAGAAAGTAAATATAATAGCTATAGATATATATATTTATATGTAGTATATATATAAAGGGGTGGGGGTGGAGGTGGCGATGGAGTGTAGCACTATATATAGTCAGTCGACGTCTAGAGAGACGCAACCAGCACGACTAGGTGCCGCGTGGAGTGTGGATGGAGGATGGATGATGAACGGGTCCACGCTTTTTGTACGTGTGTATCGGAGAATATCAACAACTGGTGCAGATATTCCCGCGATACAGTGTATAGTAAATAACGTGAAAGTATATATACATATATATAAGTAAATATATTTATATATATATATATAGGTATATATGTATAGATATATATAGATATATATGTATATATATATATATAGGTGTATATGTATATATATATATGTATGTATATATGTATATAGCTATGTATATATGTATATAAGTATATATATATATATAATACTATATAGATGTATATATATATATGTATATATATAGAAGTATATGTAATAAGTATATAGATATATATATACGTGTATATATATATATATATATTATATATATATATATGTATACATAAATATATAGATATACTATGTATATAAGTATATATATATATATATGTATAAGTATATAGATATATACAAGTAGCTATATATATATTATATATATATGTATATATATTGTATATATATGTATGTTACTATAAGTGTGTGTGTGGGTGTGCGTATGTGTGAGTAAAGGTGTGTGTGCATCGGTGAAGGTGTGTGTGTGTGTTGCTGTAAGTGAAAAAAAGACAGAGAAAGAGAGAAAAAAGAGAGAGAGAGAGCGAATGCGTGAGAGAGAGAGCGGGAGAGAGAGAGAGTATACGTGAGAGAGAGAGGGAGCGGGCGAGCGAGAGATCGCAGACGCGCGAGTTAAGACGTCTGCCGCCTTCGGCAGACGTCTGATGTCGCGTCGTCTGAAGGAGGAGGCAGACGTTTGAAGATGGCGGGTGCGGGCGCGGCTTCACGTAGGGTTCCTGCAAGCGTGCGCGAAGGCAACTGGTGCTCGAAGGCATGGAGGAGCGAGCGTGGAGGAGGTCTGCAGGTCGTCGTGGAGGGTCGTGGAGGAGGGCAGGGGGCGGCGCGAGGCCGTAGCCGGCCGCTGCAGTGCGCGCGGCAGACGGCTACAGGTGCAACTGCAGGGACGTCAGGACAGAGGTTGTGCGGGGAATGGCCCTGCAGGCGCGCGCGAAGTCGACGGGCGGCTGCGGGGACGGTCGCGGAGGAGCGGGAGGACCTGCTGCTGCTGCCGTGGCTTCAAGCTTCGAAGCTTGGAGAGGTGGCAATGGCGTTAAAGAGAAAAAAATGAAGCGAGGGAATGCACCACTCCCACTGGCTCGTCGAAGAGCTGGGCGGTGGTGCTCCCACTGTGGTGGTGTGCACCACAGTGGGTTCTCCTGCTCGCCGGGTGCCTCCTTGATGGAGGGCCGACGTATGGGAGGGGAAAGCGGTGGAGAAGATGGCTGCGGGCTTTTGTTGCTGCAGCCGCCTCTCTCGCGAGGAAGAACCTGCAGCTTCTTATAGAGGAGGAGAGAGAGGCGTGCCGGCTGCAGCAGGGAGAGGGTGCGGGAGTTGCAGCTGTAGGGAGCGGCGTTGGCAGGGAGAAGTGACGTGGAGTAAATGCATGCAGCTGCTGCTGGAAGAAGTGCAGCCGCGGGAAGAAGAAAAGAAGAAATCAAGAGAGAAAAAAATAAAAAGAGGTGGAATTTGCAAGGAGGCACTTGAGATAAAATGTAACTATGCAAGCCATTGTTTCACTCCTCTTCTTCTCTTGATTAAATGCATGCATGCAAGTGTTTTTACAAATGCGATTACAGGATCCTATTATGCAATGTTAATGCTAGAAAATAGCACAAGGCGTTATTACAAGCGTGTTTTGAGGTGCAAACACTTGGTCACTGGACAAACTCTTGGCTCTTGGGATGAGTAGAAAAGAAAGAGATTCATTTCCCAAGTAAGATATTTTCATTGGGAGGAGCCTAAATTATTTAGAATTGAATAAGACCAAGTATTGAGATGTTGTGTACCTGAAGTGGAACAACAAAGTGTGCTGAGTTTTTGCCATGAACTTCATTTTGGAGGACACTTTGGTGCTAAGAAAATTACTTTTAAGGTTCTCCAGTCTGATTTTTGGTGGCCTTCCTTATTTAAGGATTCTCATAATTTTGTTAAGGCCTGTATTAGATGTCAACAGATTGGAATGATTGGATGAGGTATGAAATGCCTCAACACCCTATTCAATCTATTGAAATTTTTGATGTGTGGGGAATTGACTTTATGGGCCCCTTTCCTTCGTCCCGTGGTTATGAATATATCTTGGTGGCAGTTGATTGATAAACGCCAGTTTATCATCATTCTTATGCACTAAAATAAACCTAGCTCTTAGGATTTTACTCTGCAAATGGGTTTTTGGGTTGCATTTTGGCATTAACTAGGTTAGGCATGCATTGCATTTTATTTTGTTGTATTAATGTGTTTTTGTGAGTGTTAGGGATGAACAGATATACAGATCCCTAAAACCCTAGCACTCAAGAAGGCAATTGGTGAAGAAGGAGCTCAGACTAGCTGGAACTTAGCTTGATCCAGCTCACCACAACTGGAACCTAGCTCGCCTGGACTAGGGTTAGCTCATCTCAGCTCCATTCAGCTAATCTCAGCTAAATCGTGACGAGTCGTCTTTCCGCTTTGCTTTGTAGTATTTAAGTGGTGGAAAAATCAACTAATCAAAAATAAAAAGAACCACTCATAGAAGAGCGGGTCGTGTCCACAGGGAGGCAATTATGCAATAAACTCTCGATTATTTTATATTCTTTCGGTAAATTATGAAATCCCTCTTCAAATCTGACATAAAATGCGATGGAAAGTAGAATCACAATAATTTAAAAAGATAAGGGTATATGTGTAGTTTACCCTCATTGAAATATTCAATAAATCTATGATGATTTTATGTAATTTTCACGTGACGTATACTAGAGAAAAATTAGTGCACAGGTTAAGCCCAAAACCAATCTTGAAATAGGTGAATACCATTAATGTGAAATTATCAGAGAATATGAGTGTGCATGCGCAATTTCACCATAATATAATAATAATGAATAAAAATCAAATTCTGGTGGCAATGGCAATGAATGTAAATTTTAATTGAATTCAAAATAGAGCATTTACTCTCTCTCCTCCTCGCGAGAGAGAGAGAGCACTGGCGGGCGGTGGACGTGCTAAGGAGGTCGGCGAGGATGAGGGCTATCCGATGGAGGCCGCGGCCAGCGGAGAAGACGTCGGAGGAGGCTGTCTGCTGTAGCCACGCGCCTGCCTACGGGGAGCGTGAGAGATGCCTGCCGGAGGGCTACTGGCGGTGGTGAAGGCGTGTAGTGCCTTTAGGCGCGGCTGGAGGGAGCGCTGCGCGCCTGTGGGTTGGTTAGAGGGCGCGGTGCAGGCAGGGCAGTGATTGGAGAGGCGGGCGGTGCAGAAGCGCGCAAGGTGGCAGCAAGCGCCTGTAGGCATTGGAGAAGGGCGCCTGTAGGGCACTTGGTGCAGGTGTAGGCATGGAACGCCTGAGGAGGGGTTGGGTGTGAGGCAGAGCGGTGGTGAAGGGACGGGTGCCTGCTGAAGGAAGGTGCTGTGTGGGAGCCTACAGGGAGCACTAGGTGCTGGCGTGGGAAGTGAAGCGGGCGACTATGTAGGCCTGCGGTGATGGCAGGCAGACGCTTGCAGGCGCTTGCAAGCGCGTGTGCCTACAGGGAGGCGCTAGAGGGTGTGCCTACAAGCGCGGCTGGAGGATGAAGGCGAGCATGCTTGCGGGCGCAGGTGGTGAGGTGGTCTGCAGAGAGCCCTAGGCACTGAAGCGGGTGGATGGCAGGCGCGCGGTGGGGAGTCTGCAACTTTGGGTGCGCGGGGAAGATGTAGATCCACAGTACACGTTGGAGAAGATGGTGAAAGTTCTTCACAAAGCATGCTTGATGCTGTTTCCCGTAGGGGGGAGATGCCTCCTCTCCTTTCTCTGTGTGCTTTTTAACTCCTCTCTCTCCCCGCGTGGGCCAATCAAGGGATTTTCAAATCCTTTAGCTAGTTTTGGCCCCGTTTGTTGAGGGAGGGCGGCGAGAGATCAGATAAATGTTGGGAGGAGTTGCGGCTAGCCGGAGATTAGGGAAAAGATGCCGCCGGTTGTTGGGGAAATTTACTTCCCAACCTTTGCTCTTTCTAAATATAATTCCTGCACATAAAAGCAAAATCATTACATATTAAGTTATAGAATGTTATAAACTTAAATCATGATGCATACAAATATTCTACAACTTAATTGCAGTTATTAACACACCTAAACGGTACGATTAAATTTAGTTAGGCATAATATTAGTCCATTAAAATGGACTCATCAAATACCCCCATGCCTAAGATTTGCTAGTCCCTAGCAAAAATGAAAAATAATAGAAGTAATCAGAAGATTTCTTCTTTTCTTAATTCAAAACTTTAGAAATCCAGACAAATGTGAACTGTTGATAGCCTAGGTAACAAATCCAAGTTAAAGAGCCAATTCGCATTGGAAGTTCGTACTTCACCCTTGGTAAATATTGCGTCGGGATAGGCAACTACTTCCCTCGGGGATAAAGCAGAGGATAATTTGTAATTCGACCCCGATGTTTGGCTAAGGTAGGAGATATTGAGCTGAATGGATTTGTATTTGGTGGCACACACTCTTATGATGCTACATATAGTCTAGTACTGTAGAGTCTAGATCTCTAGACTATTAGACAAGTCAACTCTGAGAGAGGCTACACAATTGTGCTCTCTTGATGTTCCTGGGCACTCCCTCTTTTCTTTCTTTCTGAGATCATGAATCTCGCCAGATTTAGAAATTGTACTCCCTATTTGGTGGCCTCACATGACATCCACACTTCAATTAAAGTCCTAATAACTCTACAACTAAGTTAGAGTCCTCAACCAGTATTTGGGTGATCAGAAATACTAAAAGGTAGGTATGGGTCATATTTGGTGGAACGTGATAGGTGTTCTGTTGCCTCAGAAACAATGTTACATCATAAACTTGGACTTTTTTTTTTAATATAACTATTTCTTCTTTTTGTTCTTTCTGTTTCTTCTTTTTCTCCTTCTTTTCTCTCTTCCTTTTTTTTTATTTCTTCTTGTTTTTGTTTCTTTTTCAATCAACACAACACGATACGGACTTTTATTTATAAGGCATTATTAGGGATGATGATGGTCAAGAGGAAGTTGTGTGGCTTATTTGATGGAAGTGCCTATTCTTGGCACTAGGAAGGAATGGATAGGACAGCCGTATTTCTGACCTTTGACACTATTACCCTCCTTCAGCTGAGGACTCTATGAAGGACGGTCGTAACCATCCACCATAGTCATAGCTTTATTAAGACTCAATCTCCGTGTATAACTTATAGGTGGGAATACTCACCACTATCTGATGCAACAGATGCCTGATTAGGGCGATCTTGGAGTCGTTGAACTCCAATTGTCGCCCTGATCACATCCATACGGTTGGATCTTCGATCCGAGGCCCCGATAAAATGTTTGCCCTGTCCAAGCACATAAAAGGAGAATTAACCTCCATTTTATTCCAACTACTCTAAATGCAAGATGATGCATGTTATGCAATATTTATATCATGAAATGCAATCCTGTGCTTAAGAACATGCATAAATAGACATCTTAGGTAGTGTAAATGTGTTTACATAATAATCAATTAGATTTCATTCCACAACATAATCAAAATGTTGAACGTGCGAATCACTACGCTAATGTGCTTGGTTTTGGAAAACCTGTTGTTGTAGCTTGAAAGCGAAGAATTCATGTTCAACAAATAAAATTTATACCTGACTTGTCGATTGTTCACTTTAAAAGTCGTTTGTAGTTTAATGTGGTGGAAAAATCGACTAATCAATATTTGAAAAGAAATAACCACTCGCAGATGAGCGGGTCGTATCCACAGGGAGGCAATGACGTATTAAAATTCGCACCAGTTAAAAACGTTTGTTCGTAGTTAGTTTGGACAGGAATCAAGCTAAAATTGCCTTCAGATTAAGGTTGAAGCAAGAAGTAATGCTGAAATAGCAATTCTGAGAAACTAGAGGATATTTTTCGCAATGCAGAATCAATAAAATATTATTAAAAAGTGGCAATGGAAGAAAATGTAATTTTTAATTGGTCGGTTACTGTAGCAAAACAGGGGATTTTTTTTCCCCTTTACCTTGCGCGACGAAGAGTGGATGGCCGGACGCGGGAAGCTCGGAGGAAGTTCCTTGGACCGAGGGCTTCGAAGCGGTGGTGGCGGCGTGTCGTGCGGCGGCTGGACGAGCTCCGGCGGAGGTGCTGCAGCTGGTGCCGCAGCTCCTTTGGCGTGAGCGCGCGCGGCCTGTTGGCGGTGAGGACTGCCGCGCGCTGTTGCTGCGTGCTGGCTGAAGGCGTGGGCGCGCACTGCAGCAGGTGCGCGCTCTGTTGGCTTGGAGAGCGGGTGCTGCTGCTAGTTCTGCAGGCGCAGGATGTTACGGGTGACTTCAGGCGGGTGCTGCTGGCGGTTAGCAGAGGGTACGGGTGCAGCTGGAGGTTCTGCAGGCGCGGGGAAGGTGGAGTGAGAGAGCGTGAGGGCTGGAGGCTGTGCACGCCTTGCGTGCAGCTAGAGGTGCGCGGGTGCTGCTGGCGGTTCTGCAGGCGCAAGAGGTTGAGGGTGCTGCTGGAGGTGAGCGGGTGCGGCTGGAGAGCGTGGAGATGGCACTGGAGGTGAAGTGGTCGGATGTGGTTGTACGGGTGCAGGTGGACTTCAGACGGGTGCGCAGGCTGTTGGCAGAGGGCGTGGGTTAGCAGTAAGGTGCAGGCTAAAGGTGAGCGGGTGGCTTCAGACGTCCGGGAAATTTCCCGGACGTCTTAAGTGACTGAAAGGGTGGTTGAACGGTAGCTGCGGCGGTAGTGGTTGGTGACGACGGCGAGGGAGATGCAAGCTAATGTGCTCACGGCAATGCGGACGAGCTCCGGATGGCAGTGTGGCCTATCACACCACACGCCCACGGTGGTGGAGACTCGCCGCCACAGTTGAGGCCGGCGGTGTGGAATGGAAGAGAGGAGATCTCTCTGCACAGTAGTGGGTCGGTGGTTGAGGCCTCCCGAGCTCGGCTGCCTCCCTCCTCTTGTAGTGGACTGCATAAATTTGAAATCAGATGCCGACCAGATCCAACATATCCGCTCCTCCTTGAATGGGTTCTTCACTGCGGTAGCTGGTGGCGTTGGGAGCGGCAGCCAGCCGTTCCTGCAAGAAGAAGAATAAAGAAAATAATGTTAAAATATTATGGTCATTTATATACAGACCCTCAACTTTTATGTTAATGGAAACAATGTACCTAATTGGTTAACTAATTAGATGAATGTCATTCTAAGCTAATTCTAAATGCACTTAAAATATGAATGCAATGCAAGGATTATGTAATTAAATTAAAAATATATATTAATCTATTTATATCCTAATTTATGCTAAATAAATGTTAGAATTAACCTAATGTCTAGGCAGTTAAATACTTAAATAGCCCACTACTATGGGCTAATCAAATACCCCCATGCCTAGTTTTTGCTAGTCCCTAGCAAAATTAAGCGAAACCTAGCACTCCAAGTAGACTAGTCAACTCACTTAGTCTTCCTTCAGAAGCATATTAAGTTCAGACTCTAGACCCAGGGTTCCTAAGTAGTTGCTAAGATACAGACTAGGTCGGCTAAAGACGAGTTGCAGGCACAAGTTTCCCTGATTTTTGACTCTACCCTAAAGTTTATTGCTCCTTGAGATTAAAGCATTCGTGCCTGTGCATTGGTCTAAGTTATTTGAGTTAAAGAAATTATATATATATATATTTATATATATATATATTTTGTTTGATTCTTCTAAGTCTAACCTCAGATTAGCTATCAACACGGTCTGTGTCGGATTCATTGTCCCCATTACCATACCTCGAAGGGTGCCTGGCTTTCGATGCTTCGAGATAGCACCGCCCACAACGACCCCAAGAACTCTTGGCAATCGACACTTCGAGATAGTATCGCCCATGGATTTCTTAAGCGAATTCAAGCCTATGGCAATCGGCACTTCGAGATAGGGCCGCCCATGGTACCTGAACAGCGCAATGCGCTTACATGCCCCCAGTAGGATGGATATCCTAAGAGACAAGCGCCGAGGAGGTAATATGTTATCATCGCATCCTTAAGGTGAGTATATACTCCACCTCTTCTGTGGCGGGAACTCTTCCAATCAAAATGTGTTTTCAAGCCTCTCTTAAGTCAAAACTAAGAGAAGCAAATCTCTTTTCAGAAAGACAGAAATTAAGTTGATTACCAAACCAAGTGTGTGAAATTTCGATGCTTGGGTTACAAGGACCCGTAAACCAAAAGGTAGAATAAGACTCCAGGTACTACCCCACCTTTTAACTCAAACCCTAGCTTCCCTTCCTCAACTTCTTGAGGAATGGTCCGCAGCTTAACTCCTACTTAAGTTTTTAAGTCCACAAAGGACCCTAAAGGTCTAAAGCTAGTAGCTCATTTAGCTTCTAAAGTTTGACCCTAGAATTAATTTAGTCTACCCTAGAGTTCTGATTTGCTTAAGACTGCAAGATCTAGCCAGTTAAGCTCAAAACTTTTTTTTTTTTTCATCATTTTTTTTTCATTTTCTCTCATTTTCTCTTTTTTTTCTTTCTTTCTTTTGTTTTTTTATATGCATGCTATAAACAAAATGCCTCAGGTCCTCTCCCCCATGACTAGTTCAAGCAATGTCCTCATTGAAAACAAAAATAGCTAAAGGAAGATATTACCTGAGGCGGAGAATAGTAGGAGCTAAGGCTCCTCAAGAGTGACTTCGTCAACCAGATGACCATGTAAAGTTATGTACGGTTTTAACTGATGACCGTTGACGATAAAGGGAGTTGCTGAAGAGGAAGGATTTTTTATCTCCACAACTCCATGAGGAAATACTTTGGTGATTATGTAAGGCCCATCCCAACGAGATTTTAACTTCCCAGGGAAAAGCTTAAGTCTGGAATTGAAAAGCCAGACTTGTTGGTTGGGCTCAAAGGTCTTTCGAAGAATAAACTTATCATGCAAGACCTTAGTTCTTTCTTTATAAGCTTGAGAGGTGTCATAAGCATCATTCCTCAGCTCCTCAAGCTCACTTAATTCTAGAAGTCATGCCTTACCTGCCTTTTCTAAATCCATGTTAACACTTCGAATAGCCCAAAGTGCTTTATGTTCCAACTCAACAAGTAAATGACATGCTTTTCCATACACCATCCGAAAGGGAGAAGTACCCAAAGGGGTTTTATAGGCCGTTCGATAAGCCCACAAAGCATCATCGAGCTTTTGGGACCAATCTTTCCTATCAGGTCTAACGGTCTTTTCCAAAATATTTTTTATCTCCCTATTTGTTACTTCAACCTGGCCACTTGTCTGAGGGTGGTAAGGTGTAGCAACCTTGTGAGTCACTCCCAAACTCTTGATTAACCGATTGAAGTGGTGGTTTCGGAAATGAGGTTCCCCATCACTTATAATAGTCTTAGGGCAGCCGAAACGGGATATGATATTCACAAATTTCAAAACCACAGAGTGGTCATTTGTGCGCGTAGGAATGGCCTCTATCCATTTAGAGACATAATCAACTACCACCAAGATATATTCAAAACCATGGGACGACGGGAAGGGGCCCATAAAGTCAATTCCCCACACATCAAAAATTTCAACAGATTGAATAGGATGTTGAGGCATTTCATTCTTCTTCCCAATCGTTCCAATCTGTTGACATCTAATACAGGCCTTAACAAAATTATGAGAATCCTTAAATAAGGAAGGCCACCAAAAATCGGATTGGAGAACCTTAAAAGCAGTTTTCTTAGCACCAAAGTGTCCTCCATAATGATGTTCATGGCAGAAACTCAGCATACTATGTTGTTCCTCTTCAGGCACACAACGTCTCAATACTTTGTCTTGTCCAATTCTAAATAATTCTGGCTCTTCCCAATGAAAATATCTTGCTTGAGAAATGAATCTCTTTCTTTTCTGCTCATCCCAAGTGACCAAGTAATTTACAGTGTCTGCATACCAAGGTAAAGTTGGTGTTACCGCCATCAGAGTGTCATCGGGAAATGTCTCGCGAATGTCTCCAGAAAGAGAGTCATTAAAAGGAAGGCGAGACAGGTGGTTAGCCACAACATTTTCTACTCCTTTCTTTTCATGTATTTCCAAGTCAAATTCTTGAAGGAGTAAGATCCACCTAATCAGACGTGGTTTAGAATCTTTCTTAGCAATGAGATGTTTCACTGCTACATGATCAGTAAAAATAACCACCTTAGACCCAAGTAGATAAGACTTAAACTTCTCCAGAGCAAAAACTACAGCAAGTAATTCTTTTTCAGTGACGGTGTAGTTTTGCTGAGATTCGGTTAAAGTCTTGCTTGCATAATGCAGCACATAAGGTCTTCCCTCAACCCTTTGTCCAAGGACTGCTCCCACTGCATAATCTGAAGCATCACACATAAGCTCAAATGGGAGTGTCCAATTAGGAGCTTGAAGAATAGGCACAGAGATCAAAGCCTCCTTTAGAGTTTGAAAGGCCTCGGCACACTTTGAATCAAAACTGAAGGAAGATTCCTTCGCCAACAAGTCACAAAGTGGCCTAGAAATCTTACTAAAATTTTTAATAAAGCTCCTATAAAAGCCAGCATGGCCCAGAAAGGATCTAATCTGTTTGACATTCGTAGGCAATGGAAGTTTGGAAATAGAATCAATCTTGGCTTTATCTAGTTCCAAACCTTGCTCAGATACAACATGCCCAAGTATAATTCCTTTCTGTACCATGAAGTGACTCTCCTCCCAACTAAGGACTAAACCAGTCTCCTTACATCGTTTCAACACATTCTCCAGGTGTAGGAGACACTGGTCGAAAGACGAGCCATAAATGGAGAAGTCATCCATAAATACTTTGACACACTCGTCAATCATGTCCGAAAAGATAGACATCATACACTGCTGGAAAGTTGCAAGGGCATTACATAATCCAAACGGCATACGCCTGAATGCAAAAGTACCATAAGGACTCGTGAATGTCGTCTTTTCCTGGTCATCAGGAAAGACTGCCACCTGATTGTACCCAGAATATCCATCGAGAAAGCAGTAGTACTTATTCCCTCCCAATTTTTTGAGAATTTGATCAATAAAAGGCAAAGGAAAGTGATCCTTCTGGGTAGCGGTGTTCAGCTTGCGATAATCAATACAGACCCTCTATCCAGTTGAGGGTCTAGTGACAACTTGTTCACCTTGGTCGTTGAGTTCCACAGTAAAGCCTGCCTTCTTTGGCACCACATGAATGGGACTGACCCATTTACTATCAGCAATGGGATATATGATCCCAGCGTCCAACCACTTCAGGATTTCCTTTTTTACAACCTCCCTCATATTAGGGTTCAGACGTCTCTGCATGTCCCTAAAAGGCTTGAAGGAATCATCAGTATAAATGTGGTGCATGCAGAGTGTAGAGTCTATACCCTTAATGTCAGCAATTCTCCAAGCAATAGCTTCCTTGTGCCTAGACAGGCAATCAATCAAGGCTCCCTCCTGTGCCTCAGATAGCACAGCAGAAATGATAACGGTGAGCGTATCATTGGCACCTAGGAAAACATACTTGAGAGTGTCAGAGAGGGGTTTCAACTCAAGGTCGGGGGCTTGTATGGTTGAGGGTTTCATAATAGATGTCCCCATCTCAGGTAGCAAATCTACCTTTGGCGGAAATGATGGGGGAAGAGACTCAGCAGAAACTCCTAGCAATTCCTCTAGTTCTAGTATATCCCCTTCACAATCCTCCAAGAGATGGGAATGCTCATTCAGCATGACATGCTGAAGGGGGTCATCACATAACATTGCAGGAGTTGCCTCTTCAATCAGGTCATCTATTACCTCAACTTGAGAACAATCCTCAAGTCCGGCTTGTTTGTAAGCATCAAACACATTAAAACGGATTTTCCTGTTCCCAAAGCCCATTTTCAATGCCCCAGTATTGCAATTAATTGAAGCATGAGAAGTTGCAAGGAAGAGGTGGCCCAAAATGATGGAGGGTTTGGTTGGCTTGTTGGTAGGGTCAGTGTCCAAAACTAAGAAGTCAACGGGAAAGAAGAAATCCTCCACTCTTATGAGGACATCTTCCAAAATTCCCCGTGGTGCCTTAAGTGATCGATCAACAACTTGAAGGATTATAGGGCTAGGCTTCAGATTGCCTCCCCCAAGTTGTTCATACATGTAGCTCGAAAGGATGTTCACCCCCGCACCCAGATCAAGTAGAGCCTCATCAATTTGTAAGTCACCAATAACTACAGAGATGTATGGGGCTCCTGGGTCCTTAAGTTTCGGGGGTGTGCCATGTTGAACAATTGAGCTAACAGAATCAGGCAGGATAACTTTTGATTGGACCTATTTTCTAGATTGCCACTTTTTCGTGCACAGGTCCTTTAAGAAGCAGGCATAAGACGGAATCTGCCTGATAGCTTCAAGCAAGGGCAGGTTAATCTGCACTTGCTTGAAAGTTTCCATAATCTCATCCGTCTTATCTTTGGCTCCAGATGAGCTAGCAGAAGTCTTCCCAGAGGTGGATAAGCGCTCTAGAAAAGGCACTCTCGATCTCTGGGTGGAAGGGTTGTCATGTCGAGTAAGGGGTGGAACGGGGGCAACTTCTTCCGGTGAGGTGATTTCAAGCGGAGAAGATTTGGGCAAGTCTTCTCCGGTGGGGGTGAAAGTCTGGGTGGATGGTTTTCTTGGGGGTGAGACTATAGGAGCATCGGGTTTGGAAATTTCTTTCCTACTCAGAATAGTCACCGCCTGAGCATGCTCCCTAAAGACAATCCCTTTCCTTTAGGATTTTCCTCAGCAGCACTGGGGAACTTCCCAATCTCCCTCTATCTAACGGCCTCAACAAGGTGTCCAATTTGTGATTTCATCTCATGTATAGCTTGTCATGAGATTGGATGATGGCACTTTGACTTTCTTGCATAGTTTTCAACATCGCCTTCAATTCATCCATCTCAGAGGTTTTAGGTTGGGCAAAGGTCTGAGGTTGGTTCATTTGATGGTTTTGAAAGGATTGTGGTTTGTAATTCCCTGAATTTGAGACATTTCCTTGTCTCCATGAAAAGTTTGGGTGGTTCCTCCATCCCTCATTATAAGTGTTGGAGAAAGGGTCATTACGAGGTCTTGGACGGAACCCTTGAGCAGCATTGAAATTCGCTTGTACAAGCTCAGGGAATTGGGAGGCCAAGTGGCAATCCACAGTGGCGTGTGTATTTCCTTGACAAATTACGCATTCGGAAGCTTGGGATGTGGAGGTGTTAGGTACGAATGAACTCGGGTTAGACATAAGCCTTTCTATGTTTTGATTCAATAATTGAATCTAATAGGCTAAATTCTGGGTGTCCCTTGCTTCATTCGCCTCCAACTTTCTTTGCATGAGAGTGGGCTTTCTATCCATGTAGGCAAAATTCAAGTGAATAGAATTCTCACTCAAAGTATCAAATAAGTTCCAAGCTTCATCCTCAGTCTTAGATAGAAAGGTTCCTGCACAAGCACCATCCACAATTTGCCTATGCGAATCATTAAGTCCGATGTAGAACCTTTGGTGATGTGGGCAAAGTCTCAGCAACTCGTTAAAGCGCTCCCATGCATCATGGAATGCTTCCCCATCCTTTTGAAAAAAACTCATAATTTCCCTCCTAAAATGATTTGTTTTGCTCATGGGGAAGTACTTCTTCAAAAACTCCTTCTTCAGGGCATCCCAAGTATTTATATTATCAAGGGTGTGATACCAATACTTGCCTTTGTCCTTTAGGGAGAAGGAAAAGAGGGTCCGCATTTGTGCGTCATCAGTAACGCTCTACAGCTTCACCGTGGAACAGACCTCGGTGAATTCCTCAATATGCCTGTAAGGGTCTTCCCTAGTAGTACCATAAAAGGAGGGTAGCAAGGATATGGTACTACTTTTGATCTCATACGGATTGTCCCCTCCAGGTCTACGTAGTGCTGGGCCAGCTTGATTGGTTGGGATGAAATATTCCCTAAGGCTCCTTTGACCGGCCATTTTTACCCTTGGATGGTCTCTTCTTAGGATTCTTTCAGGTTCAGGATCAAATACAAGTTGTCTCCTAAGAGAACGCCTACCAAGCATGCACTACAAACACAATTCAAAAGGACTTGTTTTGGTCTTTACAAATTTAGGCTTTTGACTTTAGTTCAAATTGTAGGTGACAAAACAAGTTGCCCAATCAATTACGCGCCTATTGTCAACCTTCGAAATGCCTAAAATGACCTAGTTGGAGCTTAGGTATTCTTCCCTAAATCTCAAATGGTCAAGTAAATCCAAAGACGGAAGATCGAGGGATGCAAGTAGGCCTAAGCCTTCCTTTGAAGCTGTGCTTTCGCGCTGCTTCTCAACTACCCCCAAAAATTCGTGACGGGTATCCCCCTCTTTAGATTTACAAAACCTTTGATCTCAAGTTCCGAATACTTCAGAATCCAACAGTAGGAGGGCTCTTGTCCTAGTCGTTTCAAGACTTAGGAGTGTCTAAATGAGTGCTGTGGTACAACAGATATAAGTGTTCATTCACCGCAAAAGGATTTTGAATTTTGAATCGCACACCATGTTTTACAATTAAGTCCTTGATTTTTAGATGTCCCTCCTTTAATTAGTTTTTTTTTTTTTTAGAAAATATGTGACCACTTGTTAAATAGCTTCAAGACAAACTTTGTGGTCTTTGAATTAATTCCAAATGCAATGCGTGATCAAGAATAGGATGCAAAGTAAAAGAATGCGTACCTTGCTTCCAGCAATCAATGATTCAAGAATGCACGCAATGCAGAGAAGTAAATCTAGAGGCTGCTCATACAAACCTAAATGGTTCGTCCTAGGGCAGGCAGCTTCTAGCAGGCAGCTCATTTTTTATTTTTTTTAATTTTTAAACTACTTATGCACAAGCAAATAAAAGTAATCAATTAATTAAAAACCTAAATCTAAAGAAAAGGGAACAGGCTCCCAAAAATTACCCAACACGGGCCCAAAACAAAATCGGGGAACAAACCCCTCAAAATATACCCCAGAATAAGGGTTTCAAACAAAATGCACTGAAAAATTAAATCTAAAATCTTAATTCTATTCTAACTAGCAACTAATATACACTGATGTTCGTCGTGTCCTCGTCCTTCTCCTCCTTTCAAAATTGCTCGTCCAATTCTCCTCTGGCGACGTCAAGGGTCGCCCCTCACACTGGCTCATTCCTGCACAAAGTTCTCGCATAGAAAAGAAAATAATAAATGGTCAAATCAGTGTGCAATTAACAAATAATCAAAATAAAATCAGGCGAAATTATTGTGTCAGTTGCCTCCCCGGCAACGATGCCATTTGACTTGTCGATTATTCGCTTTAAAAGTCGTTTGTAGTCTAATGTGGTGGAAAAATCGACTAATCAATATTTGAAAAGAAATAACCACTCGTAGATGAGCGGGTCGTATCCATAGGGAGGCAATGACATATTAAAATTCACACCAGTTAAAAACGTTTGTTCGTAGTCAATTTGGACAAGAATCAAGCTAAAATTGCCTTCAGATTAAGGTTGAAGCAAGAAGCAATGCTGAAATAGCAATTCTGAGAAACTAGAGGATATTTTCCGCAATGCAGAATCAATAAAATATTATTAAAAAGTGGCAATGGCAGAAAATGTAATTTTTAATTGGCCAGTTACTGTAGCAAAATAGGGGATTTTTTTCCCCTTTGCCTTGTGCGACAAAGAGTGGATGGCCGGACGCGGGAAGCTCGAAGGAAGTTCCTTGGACCGAGGGCTTTGAAGCGGTGGTGGCAGCGTGTCGTGCGGCGGCCGGATGAGCTCCAGCGGAGGTGCTGCAGCAGGTGCTGCAGCTGCTTTGGCGTGAGTGTGCGCGGCCTGATTGCCGCGCGCTGCTGCTGCGTGCTGGCTGAGGGCGTGGGCATGCATTGCACCCGGTGCGCGCTCTGTTGGCGTGGAGAGTGGGTGCTGCTGGCGGTTCTGCAGGCGCGGGATGTTGCGGGTGACTTCAAGCGGGTGCTGGTGGTGGTTAGCAGAGGGTACGGGTGCGGCTGGAGGTTCTGCAGGCGCAGGGAAGGTGGAGTGAGCGGGTGTGAGGGCTGGAGGCTGTGCACGCCTTACGTGCGGCTGGAGGTGCGCGGGTGCTGCTGGCGGTTCTGCAGGCGTGGGAGGTTGCGGGTGCTGCCGGAGGTGAGCGGGTGTGGCTGGAGAGCGTGGAGATGGCGCTGGAGGTGAAGTGGTCGGATGTGGTTGTGCGGGTGCGGGTGGACTTCAGATGGTTGCACAGGCTGGTGGCAGAGGACGCGGGTGAGCGGTAAGGTGCAGGCTGAAGGTGAGCGGGTGGCTCCAGACGTTCGGGAAATTTCCCGGACGTCTTAAGTGACTGAAAGGGTGGTTGAACGGTAGCTGCGGCAATGGTGGTTGGTGAAGATGGAGAGGGAGATGCACGCTAAGGTGCTGACGGTAATCCGGACGAGCTCCGGATGGCGGTGTGGCCAGTCACACCACACGCCCACGGTGGTGGAGACTTGCAGCCACGGTTGAGGCCGGCGGTGTGGAATGGAAGAGAGGAGATCTCTCTACACAGTGGTGGGTCGGTGGTGGAGGCCTCCCGAGCTCGGCTGCCTCCCTCCTCCTTTTGTAGTGGACTGCACAAATTTGAAATCAGATGTCGACCAGATCCAACATATCCGCTCCTCCTTGAATGGGTTCTTCACTGCAGCAGTTGGTGGCATTGGGAGCGGCAGGTAGCCATTCCTGCAAGAAGAAGAATAAAGAAAATAATGTTAAAATATTATGGCCATTTATATACAGACCCTCAACTTTTATGTTAATGAAAATAATGTACCTAATTGGTTAACAAATTAGATGAATGTCATTCTAAGCTAATTCTAAATGCACTTAAAATATGAATGCAATGCAAGGATTATGTAATTAAATTAAAAATATGTATTAATCTATTTACATCCTAATTTATGCTAAATAAACGTTAGAATTAACTTAATTTCCAGGCACTTAAATACTTAAATAGCCCACAACTATGGGCTAATCAATACCGAAATGAAAATTCCAAGTTGAACACAGGGAGGCGGATGTTTGATTTAAAAACTACGTGTTTCTTTTTATTTCTCACGAAGTAATTCAATTTAAAACTATCTAATTATTTACAATAAATAAAAGAGAGAGAGAGGGTAAGAGAGAGAGAGAATATTACACAAAGAAATCAAAATGAGATGTAGAATAAACAAAGAATTTATCATTAAGGAGATTGTTCATTACAACTAGAAAGCATAAAACAATTGCACTAGAAAGTGATAAATTTACTCTAGAAAGCATTAAAAGAATGGATGGAGAAATGTCCTCCTCGACGAATGCTTGGAGGATGAGCAGAACTACTCTAGAAAGCAGTAAATCTATACTAGAAAGTAGTAAAAAGAATAGGGAGAGAGAAATCCTCATCGACGGTCGTTTGGAGGACGAGTCGGATGGGACGACACCTGGATGAAGGAGGACGAAGCAGAAGAACGGGAACGGAGCAGCACGCCGTCGTCATCGCGGGATCCACTTCCAAAGGGGGACGAAAATTTGGACTTTATCTCGCTAGAAGCATCCCGGGTGTGGGACAAGCTTCTCTTGAGCTTTGGAGAGGTAGGGAAGAGAAGGAAGGGATGAGAATTTCGTATGGAGGGGGTCTCCTTTTATAGTTGCAAGGAGTGGGGCAAAATGGTCATTACATCTTTAAAATAATAAATGAGGGGTCTTTAGTTACGAATAAAACCGTCACTAAAGCCCCCAACGTGGGCGTACCACCCGCACCCACACGCACCTCCTCAGCTGCCCGTGCACAACGCATACGCCCACGTTCTTTAAATCTCAGCCGTTCGATCACGAGATCGGACGGCTTAAGATTCATCTTCGCCCGCTGCTACGCGCCCGCCCAGCATGTATGATCGCACGTCCATGCCGCGCGTGCAATAGCGCGTGATCTCGATTAAGCGCAGACGTCCGTCCGATGACAATCCAATGCCCGCCATCGCTCGCTCGCCCGCACCTTCCTCCCCTTTGCTGCGATTCGAACCCGCAGCTGCAGCTCGCGCTAGTGTGTTCGATCGCTGCACTACGAGGCACGGATGGTCGAGCGGGCGCTTTTAGGCGCAGCTGCCCATAGCTGTTGGATCGAGATCCAACGGCGGAGAAGGAGCGGGTGCAGGGTCTTCATAGAATGTATGCAGCCGTTTGGGCAGCCGAGATGGCGCCACGTGGTGCCATCTTAGCCGTCCATCTTCTGGATGCTATAGATGGTGCCACGGATGTTGGATTGACTCGATTTTTGCATCGTTGGGCTGCGATCGTCGATCCGAATTCATCTGTGTGGTTGGATTTATCATTTAAAGTGTGGATTTACACCATCCTGACCCTTGATCTTCTAGGGTTCCCCGATCACTATCTGATACTACAGATGCCTGATTAGGGTGATCTTGGAGTCGTTGAACTCCAATCGTCGCCCTGATCACATCCATACGGTTGGATCTTTGATCTGAGGCCCCGATAAAATGTTTGCCCTATCCAAGCACATAAAAGGAGACAATTAACCTCCATTTTATTCAAACTAATCTAAATGCAAGATAATGCATGTTATGCAATATTTATATCATGAAATGCAATCCTATGCTTAAGAACATGCATAAATAGGCATCTTAAGTAGTGTAAATGTGTTTACATCATACCCCCATGCCTATCTTTTGCCAGTCCCTAGCAAAAACTATATGCTATTTATAAAAGAATTAGGTTGGATTATTTGGACCTGAGTTATTTTCAATCATTAAGAAATTGTCTACTTAGGAACTGAACTTTCAAAGACACAACAGTGCCCGAGTATCAGCCAAAATGTAGACCGCCTCAAGCCCTCACCTTATTCAAAGAAAATTTCTTTTTTTTCTCTTTTTCTTTCTTTCTAATTTTTTTGATTTTCAAATTTTAGGGTTTAAGAGTGACTTTCTACGACCATTCAACTCACCCAACATTTGATGAGAACCCTAAGTTTTAAGCATCTTATTGTGAATGTGATAGACTCATTGACCGGCAATTAAAATGAACTTCGGATTTCTACGCCTCTAGCTGACCTCAAAAAGAATTCTGCCTAAAGGTGTATCTTTACTACCGGTAGCTTTCTCCCTTCTTTTATTTTTTTACGGGGTCAACACAAGGGTGAATCCAGTGTATACCTCCCTAGTTTATTCTACTTCTTCACTTCTTCCTAAGTGTTTTGAGAATTTTTAGTGTATTTACTGAGCTGGGTTCTGGACAACCGGTCGATGAGCTGTTACCACCGACAACTTGCCAGCCATACTCGTGCGGCGAAGTGTGGCTTATTTCTTTTTTTCTTTTCTCCTTTTCTTTTTGATTTTTTTTTTATTTTTTTTTCTTTTTTTTTTTTATGTAGGTGGCTTCCCTGGTCTAAGATTTACCTAAAGGCAGCAAAAAGAGAAAGGTCCAGTGATTGGGCTCTGGACAACCTACCTATGGCTGTTACCCACGATAACTTGCCAACCATATCACCCTAGAAGGTTCATTAGCTACCCAATTTTCATTAAAATCACCGAACAACGAGTCAGTGACAAGATAGTGTGTAGATGCTAGAAACTCAAAATTCCCTCAAATCAGAGGGTGGGTTGATAAGTCGTGTACTTATCACCCAAACTTATTTACTCTAATTAAAATAAAATTTTGGCTGGTGAGAACTCGAAAAATAAATCCACATTTTAGTGGATACACGGGCTGAATAAATCCAAAGACCTGAAGGGTCTTTGTGTTCAAATCATAATGTAGTATTTTCTAAGATTGAAAATTTTCTTAAACCCAAATTCTCTTTCCTAATTCTGAATTTTTTTTATAAAAGAAAATAAAAAAAAATCTACGGAGCTGACGAATGAATTCAGAGATAAATATCCACCCCCCATGCTTATCTAATGCAATGTCCTCATTGTATTAAAAAGACATAAAACAGAGTGGAAAAGCGTAGAAAGCACCTGAATTACGTGAATGTCAGGTCCGCTCCGAGATGAAAACTAACAAAAGCGGTATATGTGCCGAGTTTAGTGCCTTTAGCTAGGCACACTATACAAGGAAAAGAAATGAAGAATTCACAAGTGCAGGTCAGAATCAGAATAAACAAAAGAATCCTCTGACCTGTCAAAAGAGGTCCACAGATGTGGACCAGATTGTGGTGCAGACCTACACCCCATAATCGAGAATATCTTAGGTTCTGGATAAAAATTACCCAAAACCTAAAATCAAAATGCAAGCGGGGTCGAGCCTGCGATTTATGAGGATGCAACCCAAGACCAAAAAGTCGGGTTACAGAGAATTGAAGCTCAAAGGATAATCGTTGAATGTGTGCTTGAGTTTGACATCCTCGAAACAAATGTCGTAAAGGTTCTGATTTGATGGTTTTAGCTTAAAAGGAACCCTTTGACTCAATCTTCCATTTCCTCCAAAATTGACTTCCCAAATCAGAACTTCCCAGCTCCTATTCTCCTCATTCAACATATCAATTTCCAGGACCTCTTGTATATTAATCACCCCACCTGAAATCTTCAAGTCTAAATGATGTGGCAGAATCAGAATTGACTTGGGTCTAATTATCTCAGAAATAGAATCATCAATAAGCTCAACGGGGTGTAACTGACAATCAGGGCATTGAATTAAATCCTTCAGAAAATGTGATTCTGGATCTGTAATATTTGCCCTAATAAGATCAGTTTCCTCAATTAATGGGCTATCAAATGATCTATCAGATTCCTCAGGCCCAATCGTCTCACAAAAATCATGTTCAGAAAACTCACGTGAGACTTTGCAACTTGAATCTTCACCATCAAAGAAATCAAGATCCGTATCAATGTATGTTCCAAACTCAGTTGTCACTTTCTGTTCCCAGGAGACATATGTTTCCTCGTAACCCGGCTTAGGGATCTCAGGTGAAGAAATTAGATCTTCCTTAATTGGTTGCTTTAATTCAATCTGGTCAGCTTCATAACACGTGTCCCCCCCAACAGGTGCCTGAGCGGGTTCTGTCATTGGCTTTCCTGAAGAGGGTTCATCCTGAGAATCATCCCAAGATTGAATCAAAGCAACCATGAATCTCATCCTCAATTTCGCTAATTTCCCAAGTAGAAACTCACTCGGGTTCTTATCCTTAATGTCCTAGAGCCAATCCAACAAAGACTTATTTAAATCATCAATCATTTCAATCAGGGGCTCCAATCTCTCAATGCAAGGTGTTGGCTGAACTTCTAAAGATTGAATGATATTCCTCAAGTTAGCCAGAACCTTATCTTGAACCTGATTAACCTGAACCAAATGAGTTGGTTCAGGATTGGGCAGGTTTGACATCAATGCATAGGAATTAACGAATTTGAGATTCGTTATACCCTTCCTGATAATAGGTCATTTTAGATTGTTCAAAAGATGGTGATGACCTAAAGGCAGTGAAATCAGAGGATGGGTAAGGATCGATGTATCCTTCTTGATTGTAGATCGTATTAGGTTGTTCATGAAAGGAAGACGATCTATAATCGATGTGGCTCTGAGAAGGATAGAAATCACAATCAAAGTGTTCAGGGTTAGACCCTAAACACGGGGGTCCAGAACTGTATCCCCAATCCGAATTATCCCAACTGACTGATGGTTGATTACAATATGAGTCGGGATAATCATCATGTTGAGGATAATTCACAACAAGAGGGAAAGAGTGAGAATGCGTGAAATATGTGGAAGGATTCATGAGACACGGGAGGAAGAAAGGTGCCCTGCAATACAAACAATCAATCCTGTCCTTAAATGGGTTAGCCTAAAGACCTACAGACTCCCAAAACCCGTCTTGAGATAAAGGAACGATTTGATCTACTTCCGTCTGTTCAATCCAACCAGTTAGAAGGAGGGACTGGGGAGAAGGTTCTTCCTTCGGCTTGAGCCTCCGGTTCCTAGTGTACCCCCCAGCCGCGATCATTTGACTCTGCTCCCCTAGCTAGACATCAGATTGAACAGTAGAAACAGACTAATCGAAAATAATCTCGTTCTGGGTTCTGAAGAGCGAGTCCAATCCTTATGGCCAATGTCTACTCTATTTTATTTAGGGCTAGGTTTGAATGTGCTTTGGAATGTGATGGGCCCTTTAAATGGGTTGTGCCCTTAATGATTGATTGATTTGTGTGTGCGTGCACAACCAGTGATTTTCAAGCAAGATTGTTTTTGATTCGGTGAATTTTAAAGTTCAAATCTTGCTAAGTAGCTTTTAGAATTCAACTTTAAATGTTTTCAAACAGGTTTCGTTGGCACACCAGGTTTTGCAAGCACAGGTGAAAATGTTTTCCTTTGAAGCTTGAAAAGAATGTGGAGTGCCTGGTAAATCCCTAAGAGTTGAAACTAATTGGCAGCTACTTGATGAGTTGATTTTATTTGAAGTGGTGCGGCCCAATCAACTTAAACAATTGGCCTGATGCACGACTTAATTAGGCACACAAATGATTACCTAATCTGATTTCTACTCAATTATGTGTTTGAATGTGTATACCAGCTCCTAAGATCGGTTTACCGGTTGAGTTAGAAAATCAGATGAGGTTGTGCACCTCTGTGAGACTTTTTTTAATTTTTCTTTTTTTAATGTGGAGGTTGGGGTGAGTATGGATGTCAAACAACAAACAATCTAACCTTAGAGTTTATAAAAAACACCTAGGTTGATTGATGTTTGAATTACTATGTTGTGGAATGAAATCTAATGGGTGGGAGGTGGGGGGATAACTTACAGAACCTTCCGCAGCACTTTTCTCCGATCTACCGCTTTTGCCTGTCTCGAAAGAGTACCTGCAATTACAATAAGAAAAGAGAAAAGTGATGTAAATGATTTGTAAGTTACAAAACGCGAAGAGAAATCAAAGATCGTCGCCTCCCCGGCAACGGCACCAAAATGTTGAACGTGCAAATCGCTACGCTGGGTGGGAGGTGGGGGGATAACTTACAGACCGGGTTCGTTACGCTATCTATAACTTACAGGCGGAAATACTCACCACTATCTGATGCTACAGATGCCTGATTAGGGCAATATTGGAGTCGTTGAACTCCAATTGTCACCCTGATCACATTCATACGGTTGGATCTTCGATCCGAGGCCCCGATAAAATGTTTGTCTTGTCCAAGCACATAAAAGGAGACAATTAACCTCCATTTTATTCAAACTACTCTAAATGCAAGATGATGCATGCTATGCAATATTTATATCATGAAATGCAATCCTATGCTTAAGAACATGCATAAATAGACATCTTAAGTAGTGTAAATGTGTTTACATCATAATTAATTAGATTTCATTCCACAACATAATCAAAATGTTGAACGTACGAATCGCTACGCGCCACAACATAATCTAATGGGTGGGAGGTGGGGGGATAAGTATTGCACTACTTAAGTTATTCCCGCCTGATTAGCGTAACTTACAAGGGGACAACGATGGGCTATAGTATAATGGTGAGTATTCCCACCTATCACGCGGTCGACCCGGGTTCGTTCCCCGGCAACGGCGCCAAAATGTTGAACGGTCGAATTGCTACGCTAACGTGTTTGGTTTTGGAAAACCTGTCGTTGTAGCTTGAAAGTGAAGAATTCATGTTCAACAAATAAAATTTATACCGAAATGAAAATTTCAGGTTGAACACAAGGAGGCGGACGTTTGATTTAAAAACTACACGTTTCTTTTTATTTGTCACGAAGAAATTCAATTTAAAACTATCTAATTATTTATAATAAATAGAAGAGACAGAGAGGGTAAGAGAGAGAGAATATTACACATAGAAATCAAAATGAGATGTAGAATAAACAAAGAATTTATCATTAAGGAGATTGTTCATTACAACTAGAAAGTATAAAATAATTGCACTAGAAAGTGATAAATTTACTCTAGAAAGAATTAAAAGAATGGAGGGAGAAATGTCCTCCTCGACGAGTGCTTGGAGGATGAGCAGAACTACTCTAGAAAGTAGTAAATCTATACTAGAAAGCAGTAAAAACAATAGGGAGAGAGAAATCCTCCTCGACGGTCGCTTGGAGGACGAGCTGAACGGGACGATGCCTGGAAGGAGGACGAAGCAGGACAAAGGATGATGAAGCAGAAGAACGGGAATGGAGCAACACGCCGTCGTCGTCGCGGGATCCACTTTCGACGGGGATGAAAATTTGGACTTTATCTCGCGAGAAGCATCCCGGGTGTGGGACAAGCTTCTCTTGAGCTTTGGAGAGGTAGAGAAGAGAAGGAAGGGATGAGAATTTCATATGGAGGGGGTCTCCATTTATAGTTGCAAAGAGTGGGGGCAAAATGGTCATTACATCTTTAAAATAATAAATGAGGGGTCTTTAGTGATGGATAAAACCATCGCTAAAGCCCCTAATGTGGGCGTAGCACCCACGCCCACGCGCACCTCCTCAGCTGCCCACGCACAATGCATATGCCCACGTTCTTTAAATCTCAGCCGTCCGATTGCGAGATCGGATGGCTTAAGATTCATCTTCGCTTGCTGCTGCGCGCTCGCCCAGTGCGTACGATTGCGTATCCATGCCGCACGTGCAACAACGCGTGATCTTGATTGAGTGCAGATGGCCGTCTGATGACGATCCAATGCCCGCCATCGCTCGCTCGCCCACGCCTTCCTCCCCTTCGCTGCGATTCGAACCCGCGGTTGCAGCTCGCGCAAGCTCGCTCGATCGCTGCGCTACGAGCCGCGGATGGTCGAGCGAGTGCTTTTAGGTGCGGCCGCCCACAGCCGTTGGATCGAGATCCAACGGCGGAGAGGGAGAGGGGTCTTCAGAGAATGTATGCGACCGTTTGGGTGGTCGAGATGGCGCCACGTGGTGCCATCTTGGCCGTCCATCTTCTGGATGTTGTAGATGGTGCCACGGATGTCGGATTGACTCGATTTTTGCATCGTTGGGCTGCGATCGTCGATCCGAATTCATCCGTGTGGTCAGATTTGTCATTTGAAGTGTGGATTTACACCATCCTAGCTCTTGATCTTCTAGGATTCCCTGGTCACATCTGATGCTACTGATGCCTGATTAGGGCGATCTTGGAGTCGTTGAACTCCAATCGTCGCCCTGATCACATCCATACGGTTGGATCTTCGATCTGAGGCCCAGATAAAATGTTTGCCCTGTCCAAGCACATAAAAGGAGACAATTAACCTCCATTTTATTCAAACTAATCTAAATGCAAGATGATGCATGTTATGCAATATTTATAACATGAAATGCAATCCTATGCTTAAGAACATGCATAAATAGACATCTTAAGTAGTGTAAATGTGTTTACATCACTGCCTTATTTGGTGACTCTCACGAATTCACATAAAATACGCACACAGGAACAGAGAGTGAAAACTACGCCTAACTCTGAAGTATCATCATCTAATTATCCAAAACTTAAGAGTCCTTGCACTAGACTTAGTGCACCAGTAATCTCTCTACTTTCTTCTCACAAATATTAGGTGGATCTACTAGAAGATAGTATGCCTAACTCCCTATGAACTTTCCAAGGGTTCAGTGGACTACAAATGCTTATTGGTTTTTCTCAAGGATCTATTACCAAGTCTACGTGCACGTGAAATAAATGTACTGGATTCTAAACTTAAGAAATAATTTTAAGAAGAAAAACCTCCAATGACAAAGGTATTCTTCTAGGGACTAACCCATTTAGCTCAAGAAAAGAAAACTTTTTTTTTATATATATAGATAAATATGTATGCAAATATTTATAAATGCTATAAACATTCTCAGGTTATACCCCCCCATGCCTAAGACTGACAATGTCCTCATTGGAAAAATACAAACATAGAAGAATATCACCTGAGGAGGAGAGTGGGAGGAGATAAGGCTCCTAAAGCTGAAGTGCATCCAAAACCTGGCCATCTGAAAGAGTAATATACTGTTTAAGTCTCTAGCCATTTACTTTAAAGCTCGCACCTGAAATAGAGTTCCTAATCTCTACAGCTCCATGAGGGAAAGTATTGATAACAATGTATGGCCCATCCCAATGGGACTTGAGCTTTCCAGGAAATAATTTAAGTCTAGAATTGAAAAGCCAAACCCACTGGTTGGGCTCAAAAGTCTTTCTAATGATGTGCTTGTCATGGAAGGCTTTTGTACGTTGCTTGTAAGCTTGAGAAGTTTCATAAGCTTCATTACGAAGCTCCTCAAGCTCACTTAATTCTAACATACGTGCTTTTCCCGCTTTATCCATATTCAAGTTAATGTTTTTAATAGCCCAATAAGCTTTATGTTGGATTTCAACAGGAAGGTGGCATGCTTTTCTGTAGACAAGATGGAAAGAAGACATGCCCAAGGGAGTCTTATACGCAGTTCTGTAGGCCCAAAGAGCATCATTTAGTTTTTTAGACCAATCCTTCCAATCAGGCCTGACAGTTTTTTCTAAAATTCTCTTAATCTCCCTATTGGACACTTCAACTTGTCCACTCATTTGGGGATGATAAGGTGTGGCTATCATGTGGTTGACTCCCAAATTTTGGAGTAGTCTTGTGAAGTGTACATTCTTAAAGTGAGGTCCTCCATCACTTATGATCGTCCTTGGGCACCCATACCGAGAAATGATATTAGCCTTAACAAAGCCCAAGACCACGGAATGGTCATTGGTTCGTGTGGGTATGGCTTCTATCCATTTTGATACATAGTCAACAGCCACAAGGATGTATTCATATCCGAAGGACACAGGAAAGGGACCCATGAAGTCAATGCCCCAAATATCAAAGATTTCAACAGGGAGGATAGGTTGTTGGGGCATCTCATCCCTTTTTCCAATGGTTCCCGTCTGCTGGCAACGTAGACATGCACCCACATGCGTATGTGCATCTTGGAATAACCTGGGCCACCAAAAACCAGACTGAAGAACCTTATGGGTAGTCTTCTTCCCACTAAAATGTCCCCCATAGTGGAGGTCATGGCAGAAACTCAGAACACTTCTTTGTTCTTCATCAGGGACGCAACGGTGAAACAGCTAGTCAGGGCCTATTCTAAAAAGCTCAGGTTCCTCCCAGTGATAAAATTTAGCGTTGGCGAGAAACCTGTCTCGCTTCTGCTTGTCCCAAGTACTGGGGGTAATGCCCGTGACTAGATAGTTCACTATCTCAGTGAACCAAGGAGTTTTAGCTTCCACGGCAATTAGAGACTCATCAGGGAAAGTCTCTTGAATACCGCCAGCAGGGTTTGATGTCTCAATAGGGATCCTAGACAAATGGTCTGCTACCACATCTCAACTCCTTTCTTGTCTTTAATTTCCAGGTCAAATTCTTGGAGTAGCAGAATCTAATGAATTAGGCGAGGTTTGGTGTCCATTTTAGCCAGAAGATGCTTAAGGGCTGAATGATCAGTGAACACCACAACCTTGGATCCCAAAAGATAAGATCGAAACTTTTCCAAAGCAAATACTACAACAAGTAATTCCTTTTCAGTGACCGTGTAGTTTTGCTGAGGATCCGTAAGGGTCTTGCTGGCATAATGCAACACATGAGGTTTGCCATCAACCCTTTGACCTAAGACCGCTCCCACTACAAAATCAGAAGCATCGCACATAAGCTCAGACAGGAGGGTCCAATCTGGTGCTTGGAGAATCGGTGCGGTAATGAGGGCTTTCTTCAAAACTTGGAAAGCCTTGCCACATCTATCATCAAAATCAAAGGAGACATCCTTCGCTAACAAGTCGTAGAGTGGCTTAGAGATTTTACTGAAATCTCTAATGAAGCACCTATAAAATCCAACATGGCCAAGGAAAGACCTAACCTGATGAACATTGGCGGGCAATGGAAGCTTAGAGATGGAATCGATTTTTGCGGTGTCCACCTCTAATCCTCTCTCAGAAACTATATACCCTAACACAATGCCTTGCTGGACCATAAAGTGGCTTTTCTCCCAGCTAAGCACCAGCTTTACCTCTTCACAATGGGTTAAGACTCTATCAAGGTGCGAAAGGCATAGGTCAAATGACGAGCCATAAATGGAGAAGTCATCCATGAAAATTTCAACGAACTCATCGATCATATCAGAAAAGATAGCCATCATACAACGTTGGAAAGTGGCAGGAGCATTACATAACCCGAATGGCATTCGGCGGAATGCACATATGGACTCGTGAAGGTGGTACACTCCTGATCATCAGGAAAAATGACTATCTGATTGTACCCAGAGTACCCATCAAGAAAACAAAAGTACTTGTTCCCCGCCAATCGTTCCAGAATTTGATCGATAAATAGTAAGGGGAAATGGTCATTCTGGGTAGCCGTGTTTAAACGGCGGTAATCAATGCAGACCCTCCAACCAGTTGAGGTATAGTGGTCACCAATTCTCCTTGATCATTCTCCTCCACAGTGATTCCTACCTTTTTCGGAACTACGTGAATAGGACTGACCCATTTACTATTTGAAATGGGATAGATAATCCCTGCATCCAACCATTTCAGAATCTCCTTTTTAACAACCTCCCGTATATTCGGATTGAGCCTTCTCTGCATATCTCGGAAAGGCTTCATGGACTTGTCCATGTATATATGATGTATGCAAAGAGAGGGATCAACACCCTTAATATCAGCAATTGTCCAGGCAATTGCTTCCTTGTGCCTTTGTAAACACTCAAGCAGAGCTCCCTCTTGCAATTCAGATAATGCAGACGAGATAATAACGGGGAGCGTGTTATTAGGGCCAAGGAAAGCATATTTCAATGTGCTCGGGAGGGGTTTCAACTCCAATTCAGGAGCCTTTTGGACTGAGGGTTTTAGTTGAGATGTCCCTGCCTCAGGCAGTGGATCTACCTTCACAGTCCAGGGTGGGGACAGCGACTCAGTGTGTATCCCCAGCAACTCTTCTAGTTCGGGCATTTTCCTTTCAGTTTCTTTAATAATTGAGGGATGGTCCTGAGATATGACCTTCTGAAGGGGATCTCTACATAAGAGTGCTGGAGTAGTCTCTTTAATTATTTCATCAATGACCTCAATCTGAGAACAATCTTCAAATCCAAGTTGCTTGTAAGTATCAAAAACATTCAACCAGATCTTCTTATTCCCAAAGCCCATTTTAAGTGCCCCAAATCTATAATTTATAGAGGAATTGGCTGTGGCCAAGAAAAGGCATCCCGGAATAATGGACGGCTTCGTGGGCTTATTAGATGGGTCAGTATCAAGTTCCAGAAAGTCAACGGGGAGGAAGAAGTCCTCCACTCTCACAAGGACATCTTCCAACAATCCCCGCGGTGTCTTAAGTGATCTGTCTGCAACCTGGAGGATTAGTGGACTAGGCTTCAGCTTTCCTCCTCCCAAAAGGTCATAGACAGAGCTCGGTAAAATGTTACCCCCACACCCAGATCGAGTAGAACCTCTTCAATGTGTTGGTTACCTATAACCACTGAAATATACGGGGCCCCTGGTTATTTCATTTTGGGGGATGTTCCATGTTGAAGAATCGAGCTAACATGGTCAGGCAGGATGACCTTGGTTTGGACCTGTTTCCTAGATCGGCGCTTCTAGGTGCACAGGTCCTTCAGAAACTTGGCATAGGATGGAATCTGTTTTATCACTTCCAACAGAGGTAAGTTAATCTAGACTTGCCTAAAAGTATCCATAATATCCTCCATCCTATCCTTGGCTCTAGACGAGCCAACAGAAGATTCCCTAGGAGCAGATAGGTGCTCTGGATAGGGAACCCTCGGCTTCTGGGTAGAGGGGTCGTCATGGCAGGAAAGGGGTGGTGGAAGGACGACATCCTCATTGTGGGTGATTTTGTGCGAGGGAGAGTGGTGTGGCTCTTCCTCGGGTGAGATGGAAGTCGGGTCAGGTGTGGAAGGGGAATTCTGAGATGAAACCGTAGGAGTGTTATCAAGCTTGTCAATAATTTTTCCACTCCTCAACACGGTCACTGCTTGGGTGTGCTCCCTGAATATAACCCCCTTGCCCTTAGGGTTCTCCTCAGAAGAGCTAGGCAGCTTCCCCGGATCACGTTGCCTAACTGCCTCAGTAAGATGACCAATTTGGGATTGCATATCAGTAATCATCTTATTCTGAGATTGGATAACCATATTCTGATGCTCTTGCATTGCTTTCATCATGGCCTTCAGTTCATCCATCTCAGAGGGCTTATTTGGAGGAGGATTTTCATACGAAGGTTGGTATGTGGGCTAGGGAGGTAAGGGTCTAGTATTCCCTGAGTTAGAAGCATCACCTTGCTTCCAAGAGAAGTTTGGATGGTTCCACCACCCTGGATTATAAGTGTTGAAGTAAGGGTTATTGCGAGTGGGGCGGAAACCTTGGTTCGCGTTCAAGTCGGCCTGAATCAACTCAGGGAATTGGTTTGCCTGATGGCACTCCGCAGTGGTGTGCATTGTGCTTTGGCAAATGGAGCATTCTCTTGAAGCCTGAAAAATAGAGGCTGCTTGCAGGTTCATGCCGGGGTTTGCTAAAAGCCTATCAAAGTTTGTTTTCAATAGTTGAATCTGATAAGCCAAATCCTGAGAAGCCCCAGCTTCATGGGCCTTTATCTTCCTCTGCAAGATTGATGGTTTTCTTTCTTCATAGGTAGAGGACAGATGTATGGAGTTGTCGCTTAATGTTTCAAATAATGCCTAGGCTTCATCCTCAGTTCTGGTCGTGAAGGTTCCTACACAGGTTGCATCAATGGTTTGCCTATGCCTTTCAGATAATCCATTATAGAACCTTTCGACCAACTACCATCTTGGCACTTCATGGTGGGGGCATAACCTAAGAAGGTCATTAAAGCGCTCCCAAGTCTCATGAAATTGCTCCCCTTCCTGTTGAGTAAAACCCATAATCTCTCTTCTGTAATGGTTGGTTTTACTCATAGGAAAATACTTTTTTAAAAATTCTCCCTTAAGGGTTGCCCAATCATTTACCATTGCATCGAGGGTATGATACCAGTGCTTGGCCTTATCCTTTAGGGAGAAAGGAAATAGACTCCTCATCAGGGCTTCATCAGTAAAGCCCTGGAGCTTCACCGTGGAACAGACCTTGGTGAATTCCTCCAAATGCCGGTAGGGGTCCTCCCTAGTAGTACCATAAAAAGAGGGCAATAAAGATATGGTACTGCTCTTGATCGCATATGGATTATCCCCTGCCGGTCATCTTAGTGCTTGTGCAGGTTGGTTAGTAGGAATAAAATAGTCCCTTAAGGTCCTTTGTTGATTTGCACCTTGCTCAGCCATTCCTTCTTTTTCTTCTCCTTGGTGAGCTCTCCTAAGAATTCTCTCAGGCTCAGGATCAAACACTAGACTACCCTCAAGAGAGCGTCTACCAAGCATACAAAACACAATTCAGGTTTTTTTTCTATTAAGTTAAACCTCCACTCCAAAGATAAGTCAAAAGATCAAGACATATCCCTCCATTCCCATGTAAGTGGTATAAGAGGGGTGTGGACTTGAAATCTTAACCTTCTTTATTGTGGAGGTTGAATTAGTTAATATAAATGGCCAAACAAGTTTCTCACTGCAATTACGTGCCTTAATTCAACCTTCGAGTGCCCTAGGACCTATACTTTGCATGGATGATACTCCCAGGTGATCAAGTGAGAAGTTACTCCAAGGACGAACAAAGGGATGCAAGTAGGGCGAACCCTTCCTTTGAGGCGATGCATATGCGGTGCCCCTTAACTACCCTTTTGTTCCTTTAAGGGGTGTCCCCCTCCGTGGAGTATCAAAACACTTGGTCAAAAGATAGTATCACCACTACCACAAAGCACAATAGGAGTGTCTGCACCTATAAAGTGATCGGTGCCTATAGCCTTAAGGGATCGAGCCTTAGTGTGGTGCCTAATGTGCGTGCTCAGTGTCAGAAGTGTGCTACACACCGCAAATCTTTGTAATTTCTTTTGAAATCTCAGACAAGTCCCTTAGAATCAGATCAAATGTGAATTGCTTTTAGGGTTGAATCTGATTATTAGTTCCACTTTTAGTTATGTGACCACTGAATTAGTAAATTCAAACAACTTGGTGGTCTTGAATTTAAATTTGAATGCAAATGTGTGAACAGGAGCTGAATGCAAAAGTTAGAAAGATGTACCTGTCTCCAGCGATCTTCGTGCTAATATACTTGCAATGCAATAATAAGATCTAATGTGCTGCTCAATCACCCCTAAATGCGCACACCTAAGGGCATGCAACTTCTAAATAGGTAGCTCGATATTTTCTTTGTTGGTTTTAAAAGCAGGCAAGCAGAAAATAGAGTCACGCACGCACCAAAAATATTGTAAGCCCTAGTAGCTAAAGAATGCGGGGACAAACCCCCAAAAATTCAGCCCCAATTACTACAAGGGTGAAAAGACAGAAATAAATTTATGACGATAGAGAATCCTTTGCGAAAATAGGATCTTGGTCTCCTTCGTCTTTTCCTCGTGTGACTTAACTCGTGGTTGTTGTCGCCGCTTTGTTGCGCCTCGTCGCCTCTTCAGATTCCTCGCATAGTAAAAAAAAAAAATGATCATATAATTTCGCAACTCAGAAGATTTAAAAACAATGAAGTAAATCTATTGCGTCTGTTGCCTCCCCGGCAATGGCATCAATTTGACGAGTTGTCTTTCCGCTTTGCGTTGTAGTATTTAAGTGGTGGAAAAATCGAATAATCAAAAATAAAAATAACCACTCATAGAAGAGCGGGTCGTGTCCACAGGGAGGCAATTATGCAATAAACTCTCGATTATTTTATATTCTTTCGGTAAATTGTGAAATCCCTATTCAAATCTGACATAAAATGCGATGGAAAGTAGAATCACAATAATTTAAAAAGATAAGGGTATATGTGCAGTTCACCCTCACTGAAATCTTTAATAAATCTATGATGATTTTATGTAATTTTCACATGACGTATACTAGAGAAAAATTAGTGCACAGGTTAAGCCTAAAACCAACCTTCAAATAGGTGAATATCATTAATGTGCAATTATTAGAGAATATGAGTGTGCATGCACAATTTTGCATAATATAATAATAATAAATAAAAATCAAATTCTGGTGGCAGTGGCAGTGGATGTAAATTTTAATTAAATTCAAAACAGAGCATTTGCTTTCTCTCCTCCTCGCAAGAGAGAGAGCACCGGCGGGCGGTTGACATGCTAGGGAGGTCGGCGAGGATGAGGGCTATCCGATGGAGGCCGCAACGTTGATGGAGATGGCTGGAGGTGGCCGACCGGCGGAGGAGAAGATGCTGAAGGAGGCTGTCTGCTGTAGCCACGCGCCTGCCTACGAGGAGCGTGAGCGATGCCTACCGGTGGCTACTGGCGGTGGTGAAGGCGTGCAGCACCTTTAGGCGCGGCTGGAGGGAGCGCTGCGTGCCTGCAGGTTGGTTAGAGGGTGCGGTGAAGGTAGGGCGGTGATTGGAGAGGTAGGCGGTGCAGAAGCACGCAAGGTGGCAGCAAGCACCTGCGGACACTGGAGAAGGATGCTTGCAGGGTGCTTGGTGCAAGTGTATGCGTGCAGCACCTGTGGAGGGGTTGGGCGTGAGGCAAAGAGGTGGTGAAGGAGTGCGTGCCAGCTGAAGGAAGGCACTGTGAGGGAACCTGCGGGGAGTGCTAGGCGCTGGCGGGGGAAGCGAAGCGGGCGACTGTGCAGGCCTGCGGTGATGGAGGCGTTGGAGGGTGTGCCTGCGGGCCCAGCTGGAGGATGAAGGAGGGCATGCTTGCGGGCACAGGTGGCGAGGCGGTCTGCAGAGAGCGCTAGGCATTGAAGCAGGTGTTGCAGCAGGTGCGCGGTGGGGAGCCTGCAGCTTTGGGTGCGCGAGGAAGATGTAGATCCACAGTGCACGCTGGAGAAGATGGTGAAAGTTCTTCACAGATCACGCTTGATGCCGTTTCCCACAGGGGGGAGATGCCTCCTCTCCTTTCTCCACGTGCTTTTTAGCTCCTCTCTCTCCCCACGTGCGCCAATCAAGGGATTTTCAAATCCCTTAGCTATTTTTGGCCCTATTTGTTGAGGAAGGGCGGCGAGAGATCGGATAAATGTTGGGAGGAGTTGGGGCTGGCCGGAGATCAGGGAAAAGATGCCGCCGGTTGTTGGGGAAATTTCCTTCCCAGCCCTTGCTCTTTCTAAATATAATTCCTGCACATAAAAATAAAACCATTACATATTAAGTTATAGAATGTTATAAACTTAAATCATGATGCATACAAATATTCTACAACTTAATTGCAGTTATTAACACACCTAAATGGTACGATTAAAGTTACATAGGTGTAATATTAGTCCATTAAAATGGACTCATCAAATGGCAGCTCAAGAGAGCTCATCTTAGCTCACCCTAGCTCAGGTCAGCTCTAGCTCATCTCAGCTCCCACTAGTTCATAGGGAGCTCTAGTTAGCTCAGCTAAGTTGACTAGAGTTCACCCCAGCTCAGATCCAGCTACATCCAGCTCCACTCAACTCCAGCCAGCTGATGAAGAACTCATCCCAGCTCAGGAAGCTCAAGTCCAGCTCCCGGGGACTCAGCTTAGCTCAACTCAATTGAGCTAAGCTACCTTAGCTGCCTCAACCAGCTTGATTCTCCCCGGGAGCACCAGACCCAGCTCACCTTAGCTCATTATGGTAGAAGCCAGCTCACTTTAGCTTGGCTTAGCAGCTAGCAAAGAACTAGCAAGCTAAGCCAGCTAGAGTAGCTCCATGCCAGCCTCTTCAGCAGCTGCCAGCTCCAGTTCCAGCTCTAGACTTCTCCTCCTCAACTCCTCTCTTCAAACCCTAACTCCAATACCTCCTCCTCTACTCCATAGCTTGCTAAGCTAGCTTAGCTTAGCTTAGCTAGCACCCAACTCCTTGGTCATCCACCACCTTCAACTCAACCCTAGCTAGCTCCACCAACTTAAGCCCTACCTTAGCTAGCTATCCTACTCCAAGTTGGCACCACCTCTTCACCCAATCATCACCACCAAAAGGCACCAATTTTGGCACCAAAACCTAACCCTAACTACCCCCCTTTTTAGCGCCAACATCCACCCCCACATCCACCATACACCTAACCCTACAACCCATCCTAGCCACCCACCTACCCCTCCTTCTAGAACCCTACTTGGCGCCACCTAAGCCCCTTCTAGAAGCCATTTTGGCACCAACTTCAAGGGGTGCCACCACCCATAACCACCCCCTAAGTGTCCCTTGGGTTGGCACCAATTGTCCTTAGCCATAGGATCCCCAACCACCTTAATCTTCCCATCTTAGCCCTTCATTTCAAGAGTCACCTTAGCCCCCTTCCTACTCTATATAAACCCACCACCTACCACCATTTTACAACATCCTCCATTAGTGTATTTTTCTACCTATGCCCACCTACACCTACGGCCAAGAAGAAGGAGTAGAGAAGAAGATTAAAGGGGCACATCACCAGCCCCTTTGGTGCCTTCTTCTCCCCAGTCTCTTCAACTTGGGCCATGCCAAGGAGGAGGTCTTTTCTACATCAAGGAGGATGGCCAAGAAAAGGAGAAGGACCTAGGGTGGACGTCCACCCTTGGAGAAAAGCTTAGAGCATGCCCCCTTAGGGCTTGCTTTGGAGGACATCACCTTAACGGAGCATAGAGAAGGAGTTGGAGGACTCTTTCCAAGCTCGGGAGCTACCAAGCTTGGATCAAGAAAACCTCTTCTTCACCATCTATTTAGAGGATTTGTGTTTTATTTATTGCAATTCTCTAGTAGTAGAGGCATTCATCTACTAGGTTTTTCTGTAAAACATTTTCTCATTAATCTAGTTGCCTTCTTTGAAATTTCTTTTAGTTGCATTTTGATTGCTATGATCCTAGCACTCTTCACTCCCTCTCCCTAATTACTTTAGGCCTCCACATGCCTAGAGTGAGATTAGGAAGAGGAATTACTTGTCACTTAGGTGTTAGCTTAGTAATCGTAGTTGTTATTTACTTTTTTGCCAACAACTTCGCATGTTGCCTTAATTTCAAAAACATAAAAATGATATATTGAAAAAAGACCAAAAAGAAAGTTGAGATTTATATTCCAAGCAAGAGATTTAATTTTTGCAAACTTGCCTCCTTGGACGACCCTAGATACCCCACTATCTAGGTTTATAAATTTAAAAGCGTATGCGAATTCACGTGTTACGACATTAAAAACCCGCTTTTACAAATCACGCGATATTTCGCATCATTGATTGTCTCTAAATGGATAGAGGCCATTCCTACGTGCACAAATGACCACTCTGTGATTTTGAAATTTGTGAAGGCCAATATCATATCTCATTTCGGCTGCCCCAAGACCATTATTAGTGATAGGGGACCTCATTTCCGAAACCACCACTTCAATCGGCTAATCAGGAGTCTGGGAGTGACTCACAAGGTTGCTACCCCTTACCATCCTTAGACGAGTGGCCAGGTTGAAGTGTCGAATAGGGAGATAAAAAATATTTTAGAAAAGACCTTAGACCTGATAGGAAAGACTGGTCCCAAAAGCTCGATGATGCTTTGTGGGTGTATTGAATGGCCTATAAGACCCCTTTGGGTACTTCTACCTTTCGAATTGTGTATGGGAAAGTGTGCCATTTACCTGTTGAGTTGGAACATAGGGTACTTTGGGCAATTCGAAGCGTTAACATGGATTTAGAGAAGGCGGGTAAGGCACGACTTCTGGAATTAAGTGAGCTTGGGAGTTGAGGAATGATGCTTATGACACCTCTCAAGCTTATAAAGAAAGAACTACGGTCTTGCATGATAAGTACATACTTCGAAAGACCTTTGAGCCCAACCAACAAGTCTGACTTTTCAATTTCAAACTTAAGTTTTTTCCTGGGAAGTTAAAATCTCATTGGGATGGGCCTTACATAATCACTAAAGTGTTTCCGCATGGAGCTATGGAGATTAAAAGCCCTTCCTCTTTAGCAACTCCCTTTATCGTCAACGGTCAACAGTTAAAACCATACATTACTTGGATGGCCATATGGTTAACGAGGTCACTCTTGAGGAGCCTTAGCTCCTACCATTCTCTGCCTCAGGTAATATCTTCCTTTAATTATTTTTGTTTCCAATGAGGACATTGTTTGAACCAGGCATGGGGGAGAGGACCTGAGGCATTTTTTTTATAGCATGTTTACATTTTCCATTCATTCATGCATATTGTATTTTTAAAATAAAAAAATAATAAATAATAAAAATAATAAAAGAAAAGTTTTGAGCTTAACTAGCTAAGCCCTGCATTCTTAAGCAAATCAGAACTCTAGGTTAGCCTAAGTTGATTCTAGGGTTGAACTTTAGAAGCTAAGTGAGCTACTATCTTTAGACCTTTAGGGTCCTTTGTGGACTTAAACACTTAAGTAGGAGTTAAGTTGCGAACCATTCCTCAAGAGGTTGAGGAAGGAAAGCTAGGGATTGAGTTAAAAAGTGGGGTAGTACCTGGAGTTTTGTTCTACCTTTTGGTTTACAGGTCCTTGTAACCCAAGCATCTAAATTTCACACACTTGGTCTTGTGTAAGTAATTGCCTTAATTCATTTCTTAAAAGAAATTTGGTTCTCTTAGTTTTGACTTAGGAGAGGCTTGAAAAGACAATTTGATTGGAAGAGTTCCTGCCGCAGGAGAGGTGGAGTATATACTCATCTTGAGGATGCGATGATAACATATTACCTCGGCGCTTGTCTCCTAGGATATCCATCCTACTAGGGCATGTAAGCAAATTGTGTAGTTCAGGTACCATGGGCGGCCCTATCTCGAAGTGCCGATTGCCACAGGCATGAATTCGCTTAAGAAATCCACGGGTGATACTATCTCGAAGTATTGATTGCTAGGAGTTCTTGGGGTCACTATGGGCGGTGCTATCTCGAAGCATCGAAAGCCAGGCACCCTTCGAGGTACGGTGATGGGGATAATGAATTCGACATAGACCGTGTTGGTAGCTGATCCAAGGTTAGACTTAGAGGAATCAAACAAAAAATATATATATATGTCCTTTTTCCTTTCTAGGTTGGCAGTCATACCAACCTCAAATAACTTAGACCAATGCACATGCACGGATGCTTTAATCTCAGGGATCAATAAACCTTAGGGTAGAGTCAGAAATCAGGGAAACTTGTGCCTGCAACTCGTCTTTAGCCGACCTAGTCTGTAACTTAGCAACTACTTGGGAACCTTAGGTCTAAAGTTTGAACTTAATATGTTTCTAAAGGAAAATCGATTAGGTTGGCTAGTCTACTTGGAGTGCTAGGTTTTGCTTGGATTTGCTAGGGACTAGCAAAAACTAGGCATGGGGGTATTTGATTAGCCCATATTTGTGGGCTATTTAAGTATCTAAATGTCTAGACATTATGTTAATTTTAACATTTAGATAGCATACATTAGGATGTAAATAAATTAATTCATATTTTTAGCTTAAGTACATAATTCATGCATTTAGAATTAACCAAGGGTTGCATAGATTTAATTAGTTAATTAATTAGGTGCACTATTTTAATTAACATAGAAGTTAAGGGTTATGTATAAATAACCCTAATTATTTTATTCTTTTATTCTTCTCCTCCTTTGCACAGGTAACTCCTTTGTCTCCGCCTCCTTCTCCTGCGCATCACATTCATTCTACGGTGTTTTGAATTTCAAATCTATGTGGCTGTGGCTACAAAAGGAGGGGGAAGAGCTGCCATTCAGGAGGAGGCCACCACCCCTTTGTTCCTCACTGTGCTTAGAGGACCTTGCTCCTCTTCCATTCCATACCACCGACCTCCCACCACGGTAGTATGACTCCACCACCGTGGGCGTGTGGGGTGACAGCCCACACCACCAAGAGTCTCTACAACTCCTCCTCACCTCAACTAGCAACTCACGCTAGCCTCTATGCTTCCCACCTTCAGTGCACACGCCTACCCCTGCGTGGCTTCATCTCCAAGCCGCCCATGCACCAGCACCTGCACCACCGCACGCCCTTACTTCATCACCAGCAGCACCAGTGCCCTCACCAGCCACCTGTGCACAGCGCGTGTTCCCCACCACCTTCGCTCAAGCACAGCGCACGTTCCTCAGCACCCCCCACCACATATAGCACGCACAGTAGTGCGCCCTCCAATGCCTCCCGCACCTGCTGCTGCTGCATGCGCACGCTTCCCGCAGCAACTGTCACGCACTCTCCACAGCCCAAGCTGCGTGCCCAGCAGCAGCAATCGACCTCGCCCACCAGTAGCACGCACATAGCGTGTTCTACTCCAGCCGGTGTCGCCGCCTATGCACACTGGTTGTGCAGCAATCATAGGCCCTAACAGACCTGAATTAAGCTAGAACTTAGCTTAACATGAACATTCTGCATGCATACGCATCGTATTCTGCATCGTAGTTGATAGATGTGTTTTATGTATTAAACTATGTTATTTGAGAGTTATTAATGATGACAGGTAATACAGGGCTGTAGATGACCAATTCAACCTTATGGATTTGTTTGGAATAACGACAAGAGTCCAACGCATCTAAGATCGCATCAATCAGACTCCCGTAGCACCCCAAGGAGTCTGTAGAAGAGCAAGAGCCAAGGGGCAAATTGAAGAAGATCCAAGCCTCAGATGACAAATCCAACTGCACCAATGGATCCAGATCGACGTTCGCAGTCCAACGGTGCAGAAATCAACTTAATCGGAAGCCTACGTCATCAGATGTAAAGAGAAAAACAGATGGCCACGATGGTGTCACATGGCACCATCGCAGCTGCCCCTCGCCACGACCCCAATCGCTGAGGTGCCTTGCCTTGCAACGTGGGCCGTTGGATGAATGCGCCACATCGCCACCCAGAAAAGATTAATATAAATATAATTAAGTAAGCATATACAAGAGAAGTTGTGCGTGGCGCAATGGCTTGCGCGCGGGCCTACGTATACGCGGGCCGCGGGTTCGAGCCCAGCGCTACGCAAAAATTGCTGGTTGGCTGCTGGAGGGTGCGGCCTAGCACGGGTGCACGATTGGAGGATGTAGAGCTCACCACGTGGTGCGATCAGAGCACTGCGAGTGGTACGCGGAACTGCGAGTTACTGTGAGATTTGGAGGGCACGAGAATTGCGCGTAGGATTTGTGAATGGTGTGATCGGTGCGCGTTTAAGCCATTTTGATTGCAAGATTGAGATGATGAGGCGGGATTTGAAGATCAAAATGCGAAGAAGCGGTGTGGGTGCATGGGAGCCGCTACGCAGAAATTGCTAATTGGCTGCTGGAGGGTGCGGCCTAGCACGGATGTGCGATTGGAGGATGTAGAGCTCACCACGTGGCATAATCAGAGAGCACTGCGAGTGGTACGCGGAACTGCACGAGTTACTGTGAGATTTGGAGGGCACGAGAATTGCGCGTAGGATTTGTGAATGGTGTGATCAGTGCGCGTTTAAGCCATTTTGATTGCAAGATTGAGATGATGAGGCGGGATTTGAAGATCAAAATGCGAAGAAGCGGTGTGGGTGCATGGGAGCCGCTACGCAGAAATTGCTAATTGGCTGCTGGAGGGTGCGGCCTAGCACGGGTGCACGATTGGAGGATGTAGAGCTCACCACGTGGTGCGATCAGAGCACTGCGAGTGGTACGCGGAACTGCACGAGTTACTGTGAGATTTGGAGGGCACGAGAATTGTGCGTAGGATTTGTGAATGGTGTGATCGGTGCGCGTTTAAGCCATTTTGATTGCAAGATTGAGATGATGAGGCGGGATTTGAAGATCAAAATGCGAAGAAGCGGTGTGGGTGCATGGGAGCCGCTACGCAGAAATTGCTAATTGGCTGCTGGAGGGTGCGGCCTAGCACGGATGTGCGATTGGAGGATGTAGAGCTCACCACGTGGCATAATCAGAGAGCACTGCGAGTGGTACGCGGAACTGCACGAGTTACTGTGAGATTTGGAGGGCACGAGAATTGCGCGTAGGATTTGTGAATGGTGTGATCAGTGCGCGTTTAAGCCATTTTGATTGCAAGATTGAGATGATGAGGCGGGATTTGAAGATCAAAATGCGAAGAAGCGGTGTGGGTGCATGGGAGCCGCTACGCAGAAATTGCTAATTGGCTGCTGGAGGGTGCGGCCTAGCACGGGTGCACGATTGGAGGATGTAGAGCTCACCACGTGGTGCGATCAGAGCACTGCGAGTGGTACGTGGAACTGCACGAGTTACTGTGAGATTTGGAGGGCACGAGAATTGCGCGTAGGATTTGTGAATGGTGTGATCGGTGCGCGTTTAAGCCATTTTGATTGCAAGATTGAGATGATGAGGCGGGATTTGAAGATCAAAATGCGAAGAAGCGATGTGGGTGCATGGGAGCCGCTACGCAGAAATTGCTAATTGGCTGCTGGAGGGTGCGGCCTAGCACGGATGTGCGATTGGAGGATGTAGAGCTCACCACGTGGCGTAATCAGAGAGCACTGCGAGTGGTACGCGGAACTGCACGAGTTACTGTGAGATTTGGAGGGCACGAGAATTGCGCGTAGGATTTGTGAATGGTGTGATCAGTGCGCGTTTAAGCCATTTTGATTGCAAGATTGAGATGATGAGGCGGGATTTGAAGATCAAAATGCGAAGAAGCGGTGTGGGTGCATGGGAGCCGCTACGCAGAAATTGCTAATTGGCTGCTGGAGGGTGCGGCCTAGCACGGATGTGCGATTGGAGGATGTAGAGCTCACCACGTGGCATAATCAGAGAGCACTGCGAGTGGTACGCGGAACTGCGCGAGTTACTGTGAGATTTGGAGGGCACGAGAATTGCGCGTAGGATTTGTGAATGGTGTTATCAGTGCGCGTTTAAGCCATTTTGATTGCAAGATTGAGATGAGGCGGGATTTGAAGATCAAACGATTGGAGGATGTAGAGCTCACCACGTGGCGTAATCAGAGAGCACTGCGAGTGGTACGCGGAACTGCGCGAGTTACTGTGAGATTTGGAGGGCACGAGAACTACGCGTAGGATTTGAATGGTGTGATCAGTGCGTGTTTAAGCCATCTTGATTGCAAAGATCAGACGGCTAAGATGATGAGGCGGGATTTGAAGATCAAAAATGCGAAGAAGCGGTGTGGGTTCACGGGAGATGAGCGAGAGAGCACCACGTGGCAGCACCAGAAATCCACCAAGATGAAGGATTTGAGGAAAGATTTGTACGAGAAAAAAAAGTTATAAAAGGGAGGAAAGGTCTCTCTTTGGAAAAAATAACTCTCAACTCTCTCATTCTCTTCTTCCTTCTACTTCTTTCTTCTTTTTCCCGTCTTCTCTGCATTTTCGTCTGACGAATCCGTTGGGCCACCCTGTTGGATTGCTGCTGCTCTCCTCAACCTCTTCAAAAGGCCACCACGAACCACCCGTGGTGCCCTCGTTCTGTTATATAAGTAATTTATGTTCATGTTATAATTTATTTCAATTCCATGTATGCAATTCATAATGGGATATATATATTGTGGTTCATTATCTCTACTATTTACTAATTAGATTTATAACAAGTGCATGAAATCAAAAGTGTTTTTTTGCCTCCCTGTGATCGACCGGGACTCCTAATTCCGTTAATTTTATTTATCACGATGTATTTTGTGCTATACTATGACGTATTCATCTTTTATACGATCTACACCCCGAACAAATTGGCACCGTTGCCGAGGAGGCAAGGCAACTTTTGAGTTCATATGTAACATACTATTTTTTGTGTGTAGGATTAACCAAAGAAGCGACGAACGAATCAAAGCGGGCACTGCGGAAATCAAGTGCACACATTGCTATTAGAAATTCAGTCAGAAAGTAAGTGTTATCTTCAAAATTCAATAGCCATGTTTCTATTGCTTCAAAAATCTTTAAATTTGGACTAGAGTTAGATTTCCAATGCCATAGTTCCCAAAAATAAATTCCATCTGTGGAATTTTTAAAAATTCGTAGAGTACATATGTGTTAGATTGCTTAAAAATAGAACTTTTATGAACTTTAAAAATCAATTTGACCAACATACAAATCATATTAACTCGAACTTTGTGGGGTGTGAAAGATAATCAAATTAGCTTCCAATATCATATTTTTACAAAATTTTTTGAGCATATTTAATACTATTTCCAACAGAAAAACCAACATGGGGTTTAAATCCTAGATTTGACCCCTTGCTAGTTAAAAATTCATAACTAATTGTTGGGAATAGTAAAAATTCTAAAAAAATACTCTCTGAAAAGCTTATTGAAAAAGGAATCTTCTTATTAAGTTTGAAATCATTTGAATTTCATCTTTACTTGAGAGTCTATATTTGATTTGTGGTCTTTAATTTGAAACAACTTAGAAGCTAATGAGCCAATAGGACCACATTGGACTAACTTGGACCCTAACAAGTCCAAAAGTTGTCGGTAAGGCGAGTCACCTTGTGGACCACCCACCATAAATACTACATTGAAAAGACAGGTTAAAATTCACAAAGAACACATCAAATAACCTACATTTGGCTTGAAACTACTAAGTAGTTTCAACCTCTCTTGCAAAACCTGGTGTCTAAGGCTGTGGGGTAGCGTCAATCGACTGTGGCTGCGGGGTAATGGAAACGAATGCGAAAGCCGAAGGAAGAACCTTCCTCGTAGTCCCCTCGTAATCAGCATGGCCGAGTTAGCTAGAAAGGCAGGAATTCCTTGCAGTCGATTTCTTGCTGAATTTTCTTTAACTTGAACTTGAACGAAAAATCTGGTCGTCTGATTTTGAGGACCACTCTGATTAACAAGGCCTTAGCCTTGCTCTGCTTGACTACACCAACCCTTTGAGTTGGTGTATGTAGGGAAGAAGGTCATTAAGACCTAACCTCACAGGACCTTGGGAGCCAAACCCAAGGCGGCAAAGGCGATTTTTGCCCAACCTCTCGTCTCAACCTTCTTCCACCCGATTAGTTGAGATGGCTAATCCCGATCCTCGAATTCATCAGGACCCTGAAAATCAGGACCCAATGGCTCGTTTGGAAGCCAGGGTTGAGGAAACGGAACAAAAATATGAGTAGAGCATCAACCGAATTCTCACGACACTCGATAGGATGCAGCACCAACCATGCGGAGAACAACTGTGGGACTTCTATGATCCAACAGCAACAATCATAGCACCTCAGTTCCGGATTCCCGCAAGTAGAGATGCATTCGAGTTAAAATCAAATATCATAAGTCTCATTCAAACTCATTTCCATGGAAACTCGAATGAGGATCCCTTCCAACACCTCGAAGACCTGAGTTGGATTGCAGAGTCAGTTCAACCTAGGAATATTGATATTGGGATTGTTCTCATGAAGCTTTTTCCTTTTTCTCTCAAGGATAAAGCTGCTTATTGGTTCAAGACCATTGGGAGGCCAATTGGAACCTGGGAGGAATTATGTCGCAAATTCCTCCAAAAGTTTTTCCTGATCGGTCGAACAAATGCCATGAGGCATGCACTCACAACTTTTGCTCAAGGCCCTAGAGAGAAGCTACATGATGCCTGGGATAGATTTCACGATCTTCTCAGAAGTGCCCACATCATGGTGTACCCAAATGACACCTTGTGCAAGTATTTTACCATGGGCTGGATGACACACATCTGTACCTGGCCGATGCATCTAGCGGTGGAAATTTTCTAGTGAAAATGAGAACAGTGCATTTGAACTGTTTGAGTCCTTAGCAGAGAACTTGATGAATTACGCAGAGGGTGCGGGCTAGCATGGATGCACGATTGGAGGATGTAGAGCGTGCCACGTGGCGAGATCAGAGCACACTGCGAGCGGTACGTGGAACTGCGTGGGTTGTTGCGAGATCTGGAAGGCACGAGAATTGCACGTAGGATTTAAATGGCATGATCAACGTGCGTTTAAGCCATCTGATTGCAAGATCAGACGGCTGAGATGATGAGGCGGGATTTGAAGATCAAAATGCGAAGAGCGGTGCAGGCACGTGGGAGCTGTGCGATGCTATTTTGAGGGTGCAGAGAGCGCCACGCGGCAGCACCAGAATGAATCCACCAAGAAGAAGGATTTGAGGAAGGATTTGTATGAGAAGAAAAAGTTATAAAAGGGAAGAAAGGTCTCCCTTTGGAAAAAATAACTCTCAACTCTCTCTCATTCGCTTCTTCCTTCTCTACCTCTCTTTCTTCTTTTTCCCATCTTCTCTACATTTTCGTCTGATGAATCCATTGGGCCACCCTGTCGGATTGCCGCTGCTCTCCTCAACCTCTTCAAAAGGCCACCACGAACCACCCGTGGTGCCCTCGTTTTGTTACATAAGTAGTTTATGTTCATGTTATAATTTATTTCAATTCCATGTATGCAATTCATAATGTGATATGTATATTGTGGTTCATTATCTCTACTATTTACTAATTAGATTTAGAACAAGTGCATGAAATCAAAAGCATTTTTCTGCCTCCCTGTGATCGACCGAGACTCCCAATTCTGTTAATTTTATTTGTTGCGATGTATTTCGCGCTATACAACGACGTATTCATCATTTACGCGATCTACGCCCCGAACACACATGCCCGGCTCCTCCTCCTTTTTCTTCTTCTTCTTCTTTGCCGACGAAGGTACCCAAAGCTACCACAAACGCAGCCATCAAATTTGACCTCGAAACTTCGCGTCGGGAACTCCATTTGACTCGCCTCGACTCCCAGAGCACAACCACGCTTCCAGCTGCACCAATCGACCACCCGACGACCGGCCGGAGAGCCTCACCACCGGCGGCCTCTTCCACTTCGGCCGATGACCATCGACAGCCGTTAGGAGTGCCACCACCACCATCGGAAAGCTCTCGTCATGCTTATCCTTCTCCGAGCTTCCCGCGATCCGCCATCGCCTCCTCTTCGTGCACGCACAAAGGAACCAAATCCTCTGTTTTTGGGTTAATTAATATTTACATTTGAATGACATTTCGAAACTTTCATTTTTATTTTGATATTTGAAATATTGAGTGAAATTGCAACTTCATGCTCATCTTTTCTCATAATTGCTTGCCTTTTGTTATTCGCATCTTTTGACATTGGTTTTGGGTTAAGATGTGCACAAATTTTCTCTAATGCATGTCAATTGGAAATTACATAGATTCATCACATATTTATTGAATATTTCAGTGTGGAAAAATTACACATCTACCCTTACATTTTTGAGTTATTGTGCATCTTCTTTTTGTCGCATTTTATATCAGATTTGACTATGGATTTCTCACTTGATTGAACGAATACAAGAAAAAAATATTCGTGATTTTATTGCATCATTGCCTCCCTATGAATACGACCCACTTTTCTATGAGTGGTTAATTTTTATTGTAATTATTTTGTAAAGTGATTTTCCACCACTTTGTTACTAAAATGACAAATCATCTTAATCACATTATTTGAAAGCGAAAATCATCTTATCACATTCGTCCAATCGAATAAGCCCATGGAGTTATTGTTGATGGAGTTCTCGTACATATTCTCGAGAATCTCTCGCACTGTGTCCTTGTGTTGACCCATGATGTTTCCTCCGCAGGTTGCATTGACGAATAATCAAATGTCTTCACGGAGTCCCTGGTAAAAAGACTAGACTTGTTCCCATTTAGGAACTCCGTGATGGGGGCACTTTCTTATGAGATCCAAGAATCGGTCCCATGCCTCATGAAGAGGTTCTCCCGATTGTTGAGTGAAGTGAGTGATCTGGTGGCACAAGGCATTCGTCCAGCCAACAGGGAAGAACTTTTTCAAAAATTCAGACAGGAGTTCAACCCATGTGTTGATTGGACATGTTTGAGTCTGATACCAATGAGCAGCCTTGTCCACGAGGGAGAAAAAAAACACCTTCATGAGCAGAATATCTCGATTTTGTACATTTGACCCGAAGGTCTGGGCCAAATGTTTGAGTTGTTTGATGTGCTGGAAGGGATCCTCGGAGTTAAGCCCATGGAATTTTGGAATGGCATGAATCATGTTGGGCTTGAGTTTAGAATTAGCACCTCCAGCCGGGATTTGGACTCGAGGCTCGATTGCCTCCGCAGTAGGATTATAGTGATCTCGCATCAGAGGATGCTATGGTGGGTTTACAAAGTTTTGGAATAGATCATTTAAGTGTTGAAGTTGGTGCTTGACAGAACCGTTTTTGCACATTTTGAAAGTCATCGGGATCGTAGTATAATCGCACAAAAATATTCATCAAAAATTAAGTTTGTAAAAATAACGAGACTTTGAGTTCCGGTCGTTCATCTCTAAGTAGCATTTGTTTTACTTTTAAAATCGATCTTTTTGCTGCTCTACTTTGTTTAAAAATGCACGCCAGTTTCCAATCTCCTAATTAAGATTTCACCACTTCTGTTATGAACTCGGATTACGTGCGCGTGCGTTAAGTATATCACAAAGGTGAATGTGTGAGTTTCTGTGCGCATGATTCTAGTGAGGTGGTGACTATTTATGGAGAAAGCATCTTTCATTAGATCTTCAATATTCTCGGGAAACGACATGCTTGTTGCGGAATGGACACAATTGAAAAATAGGCAACTTGAATCATGCAAATATAATAGCAATCAATAAGCTCATTGTGATTTCACAACATTGAGACATATATATATAAAAGCATTTTTTTTATTCATTCAGTGGAAGAGTTGTTTGCAACAAAAACTATAGAGGAAAGCTTGTACAGAAATGCTTGGAATTTAAATCTAGCTACCAGAAAACGACTGCATATAAGAATCAATGGGGGGATTTTGCATGCATCATTGGGGGAGAATAAAGACTACTCTACTAAGCAGTAATAAAAAGTAGTAAACTATGAAGAGCATAAACTAAAGCTAACAGAACAAAAGGGCATTCAAGGGTGGTCCCTGATGGCCTTGGAGTGGTCGAGAGGAGAATGAGGGGCGGCCAGTGTAGCTTAGGCCGACCCTTGGAGAGAGGGAGGAGTGATCCAGCATCCCAGCATGATGTCCTTCAAGGTGGTGATGAGCTCGTGGAGGTGGAGTGGCTAACCTGAGTGAATGTGGGTGTGCATGGAGCTAATGAGGTGAGTGGTGCCAAGTATGTGAATGGAAACCAAGGGATGTGAATGGGTGCACTTTGGCCACCCATGGGGTCTTTTTATAGACTCAAGGGCTTCTCTCTAGAGAGGTGTGGAACTCTCTAGAGAGAGTCCAAGAGTGGCCAGCCATATGGTTAAGAGATCCAAAAATTGTGGATCTCATTTTGAAAGCCTCTTGGTTGCTAAATTTGGCAACCAAGAGGTGGCACCACTTCAAAAGAGTTCTAGAGAACTCTAGAGAAGTGTGTGTGTGTGTGTGTGTGTGTGTGTGTGGTCGTGCTCTAGGTGTCTAAGAGGTTTAGGTTAGGTCCTAAGGGGTTTGGGTAGGTGTATGTCTTGAATTAAGGTTACAAACCCTAATTGCTAAGGGAAAATGCAATTAAACATAACCTAAGTTTAATTGAATGAGTGTGAACCTAATTGAGAGTGGAATAACTCAATTAGGTTGGGTTTAGGTCAATTGGACTCTCACCAAGTCCAATTGAACTTTAGTGGGTTGAGATCTAAGCTCAATTGGACTCAATGAGTCCAGTTGACTTAGGTGAAGGTAATGGACTTTGATCTAAGTCAATTGGGTTTGGTGAGGACCTCATTAGGTCCTTAGGTAGGTCTAGAGGTGATGTACTAGGGTTAGGATACCTTAATTTAGGTTCCTATGGGGTTGGGATTAGGTCTAGGGAGCTAGAGATCCAAGATCAAGACTTGAATCTCAAAACAGGGACTGGAGACTAGTACTAGACGTCCAATAATGTGATCAGACAACTTATACTCAAAAATCAGAAGTCCAAACTTCAATTCTGGACATCCAATTTGAGTCAGGGGGAAATCAAGGTTCTATTTTGGGTATTTTGCAGAAATTAGACATCTAACAAAGTGTCTGGACGTCCAATAACACTGCAGAAATGGGCTTGAGGTGTGCGGGAGATGGGCAAGGCTCCGGGACATCCTATAACTTATCTGGACGTCCAAATAAGGGTTGGAACTAGGGTTTTGGGGCTTCCTAGGGTGTTGTGACCTAATCTAAGGGTGGCTAAGGCTTGGGGAAGTCTCTAGGCTATCCTAGGACTAGGATGGACCTAAGCCCTTCACATTTTACTGCTTTATTCCTACTTAATAGAATAGCAAACCTTTAACTCCCTTACATCATTATTCCTACATCTAATCTAAGCCTTCTGAACAACTCTACTGCAACTCCCGTTATTCCTGATCCAGCTTCAAATCCTACTCCAGATCAGCTTATTGCCTGCAATTGACATAATGTACTTAATCATCACAATATAATATTATTTCATGCATAGCTAAAGAAAAGCAGTAAAGATGCAGATAATGTGTATGCATGCATGAATAACCCTAACTTATGCTAAGTCCTAGCTTAATCTAGGTCGATTAAGACCTATGATTGCTACGCAATTAGTGCTCAAGGTTGTTCTCTTCTTCAATTGGTTGTGCCATGATGGAAGAAGGAGAACTTGGTTCTGATGAATCAGAGGAGAGATCTATGTGGTTGATGATGTAAACACATTTTTTGAGGGTAAAATGCCTATTCATGCATGTTCCTAGGCTTAGATTTGCATTTCATGTTATAAATATTACATAGCATGCATCATTCTACATTTAGAGTAGTTGTATATAATTTAGGTTAATTGTGTCATTTTTTTGTGGTTAGGAGAGAAGCATATTTATTTCGAAGCCTCGGATTGATGATCCAACAATATGGATTTGATTGAGACGACGATCGGAGTCCAACGCCTCTGAAATTGCCTCGATCAGAGTCTCGTAGCACCATATGCAGTCTGAGGAAGATCAACGGCCAAGGGACTAGGAGACATAATTCAGAGCTTCAAATGATAAATCCAACTACGCGGATGGATTCGGGTCGACGATCGCAGGCTAACGGCGTTAAAATCGACTCAATCCGACCTCTGTAGCAGCCCCTACAAAAAGAAGAAGATGGACGGCCCAGACTGCGCCACGTGGTGCAGCCCAGGCTACCAGCACATGCAGCACCGCACATGCGCAGCAGCGTGGGTGCGCATGCGAGCGTGCAGGCGTGCATGCGCACAGCACAGTGCCAGCGTGTGGGCATGCGCGCCTGACGTGCCTTCGTGCGTGTGTGTTAAGAGGTGTCGTTATAGTTGCACTTGATACGTCGGTTTTAAAAGAAGTAAATGGAGGTGAGTCCGAGTGTCGATCTCAGGGAGGCGTGGAAATCGGATTTTGTTTACCACTTGTTGTCACGAAAAAGGCGGAGTTTTGCTTGCGAAAGAAACGGTTTTGAAAAGCGAGAGATAGAGAGAGTTTAGGGTTAGAAAGCTCTTGGTTTTGATCATGCACTTTAAACAGAAATTAAAAAGGCAACTAAATGGAAAATAATTTCATTAAACATGCATTCATAGTTCATGGTTTACAATATTAAATACATGCTTCAACAAAAGTAAATGAAAGCTTAAAAGAGAGAGAGAGAGGTAGAGAGAGAGTGGAGAGCGACGAGGCAGCCACGGTGGTGGAGGAGGCTCCGTCGGCGGCTCGTCGTCTCCGGCGATTACAAGAGTGCCTAAGACTAGCTAGGAGAGGAGTGGAGTAGTTGCAAGTGGGAGAGGATGCCTTGAATGGTGGTAGAAGGGGGTTTAAATGGAGTTAAGGGCTTCCTAAAAGAAGAATGTGCTTTAGCGACATCCAGAACGTCGCTAAAACCGCTTCCAGATACGTCGGTGAAGGCCTTCTGCCGCCGGTCAGCCGCCCGCCCCTCTCTCTCTTCAGGCGCGATCCGTGGATGTCGAACGAGAGCCGTCCGATTGATGATCGGACGGCTGAGATCCTCCCGCGCCTGCGCTAGGATCGCGCTTCGGGCGCGCGTGCGCGCACGCGTTTCCGCCCGGCGTGCGCGAGCGCGTGGGAGGTGGGGCGCTGTCGTCGCGCCACGTGGCGCAATCCTAGCCGCTCGCTTCTGATCGCCCGGCTCAATTTTGCCGCGCCCTTCGCCCGCAAGTGATTTCCGCTCCGCGCGATTCGAACGCGCGTCGCCGCGACGCGGGCGTGCGCGCTAACCGTTGCGCCACGCCCGCGCTTTGTCTCGGCGACCGCGGGCGAGCGCGCGGATCTCAGCCGTTCGATCGAAGATCAACGGCCGAGATGCGTCCTTGGCTGGCTTGGGGGCGTGCGAGCGGCGGGGGCGGGGCGACGTGGCGCGTTCTAGGCCGTTGATCTCCAGATCAACGGTCAGGATTTCTTGGGCCCATTGTGGGAGCTCCGGATGTCGGATTTGGCCGATCTTGAGTCCGTTAGACTCCGTTCGTCGTCCTGAATCCATCCGTGCGGTCCGATTGCTCATCTGAGGCCTGCTTTGACAAATGCTTTACACAAATGGCCATTAATACAATTTATAAGCAATCTTGGTACTTGATGCATGCAATGCTCCTATTCTACTTTATGTTGTGCCTTTTATTCTAAAGATGGGCCATATTCAACCTAATTACTACCCCCTTGCGTGGTGTTATCATACCCCCATGCTTACTCCTTGATAGTCCCTAGCAAGGTTTATTCTTAGCCTTTATTTCTTTGGGGAATTCAAGAAGTAATTGCTTCGGCACTTCGTTACTCGTCAATAAGAGGAAATATACGAAGATCTTAATCTACAAAGACTAACCAGCGCCCGGGTGTCTTCCAAAATACAAATCGCCCGAATCCTTGCTTTGTATATATAACTATACATATGTATACATATATGTCTTTATATGTCTTTTTAGAATTTTCGGAATTCAATGTGGGTTGGTAACTTTTTACGGCTACCCAACCCACCCAAAACTCGATCAAAACCCTAAGTGCTAAGCATCTTGGTGTGAATGTTGTGATAGACTCAACGGTAATTGAGACAGATTTCGAGTTTCTACGCCTCTAGGTGTCTGGAAAAGAAAATAAATTTTTGCCTGAAGGTGTATTTGTTCGACTGGTAGCTTTCTCCCTACGTTCATTTTACTTGGGGTCAACACAAGGATTTCCAGTGTATATCTCCCCGGCTTGTACTACTTCCCCGCTTCGTCCTTAGGTGTTTTGGTCTTTTTTTGTGCAATTATTGAGCTGGGCTCTGGACAACCGACCAATGGGCTGTTACCCACGATCACTTGCCAGCCATACTTGTGCGGTGAAGTGTGGTTTATTTTCTTTTCTTCTCTTTTTTTTTTTTTTCGTAGCTGGCTTCCCTAATCTCAAATGTACCCAGAGGCAACGAAAAAGAAATGGCCTGTGGCTAGGTTCTGGACAACCTGCCAATGGGCTGTTACCCACGACAACTTGCCAGCCATACCACCCTAGAGAGTTCATTAGCTACCCAATTTCTGTCAAAATCTCCGAGAAGTGAGTCTGTGCAAAAATGTGTGTAGATGCTTAGACTTAAAGTTTTCCTGAGTTAGAGGGTGAGTTGATAAGTCGTATACTTATTACCTTATTTATTAGGTGGATTAGAATAGCAAGGATTCGCCGCTAAATCCATATTTTAATGGACACCAGGGCTAATTAAGCCTGAAGGCCTGAAAAGTCTAAGTGTTTAAGTTCTTTTTGTATTATTTCCCACTATTGACAAGTTTCTAATGCCTAAGTTTTTCTTCCTAAATTCTTTTTTTTTTTTAATCAATTAATTTATTCATTCATACTGATTAATTAAGCTCAGGATTATGCAGTTTACCATCCCCCCCATGCTTAAGTTGGACAATGTCCTCATTGGCAGATGCATGGATGCAAAAGGGTTCAAAAAGATAGTACCTGAGTGACGTAAACTACCAGATCAGTCTGAATCCGCTGGGTTGCCTCCCAGGAAGCGCTGAGTTTAACGCCTCCAGCTGGGCGGTGCTTGGTGTCAGCCCTCAACAAGGGTGACACTTTCCTTGGGGGGTACCTGGGCCAGGAAATGCTTCAATCTTTGACCATTGACTGTAAAGGTGTGCCCGGTATTAAGATCGGCGATTTCGACTGCCCCATTGGAATAGGGCTTGACCACCCGAAATGGTCCTGTCCATTTGGACCTAAGTTTCCCTGGAAAGAGTTTCAGGCGTGCATCAAATAGCCAGACTTGTTGGTTTGGCTCAAAGGTTTTCCTATGAATGAGTCGGTCGTGGACGGCTTTCATTTTCTCCTTATATAGCCGACTATTGTCAAAGGCGTCCCGACGAATTTCTTCAAGCTCAGATAATTGAAGAGTCCTTTGCGCACCAGCTAACTGGGGATCCATGTTACATTGCTTAACAGCCCAGTAAGCCCGGTGTTCCAATTCGACAGGGAGATGGCAAGCTTTGCCAAAGACCAAGCGGTAAGGTGACATGCCTATCGGGGTCTTAAAAGCGGTCCTGTATGCCCACAGGGCATCATCAAGTCGTGTGGACCAGTCTTTCCTGTCAGGTCTCACAGTCTTCTGTAAAATGTTCTTGATTTGTCTGTTTGAGACCTCAGTCTGCCCATTTGTTTGTGGATGATACGGGGTGGCAATGCGGTGGTTTACCTCATATTTTCTAAGTAGGGCACGGAACTGGGAATGGATAAAATGGCTTCCACCATCACTGATCATGGCCTTGGGTATTCCAAACCGGGAAAAGATGTTCTTCTTTACAAAGTCCATGACCGTCTTGTGATCGCATCGTCGGGTGGCGACGGCTTCAATCCATTTGGAAACATAGTCTACCGAGACCAGGATATACTCGAAGCCGTTGGATGGTGGAAAGGGGCCCATAAAATCGATACCCCAAACGTCGAAAATTTCGACAATCAAAATGGGCTGAAGGGGCATCATATCTTTTTTGGTCATTGTCCCTAGTGTTTGGCATCGTGAGCAAGTCTTGGCAAAGATGTGTGCATCCTTGAATAGGGACAGCCAATAAAATCCAGACTGCAAAACTTTTGCAGCTATTTTCTTGCCAGAGAAATGGCCGCCACATGCTTGGTCATGACAAAAGGAAAGCACACTTCGAACTTCATCTTCGGGGAGGCACCTCCTGATGATCTGATCAGCACAGAGGCGAAACAGCATGGGATCATCCCAGAAATAGTGCTTGGCCTCAGCCAAGAACTTGTCCCGTTGCTGTCTGGACCAGCTGTGCGGGGTTTGTCCTATAACCAGGTAGTTGACATAGTCAGCATACCATGGCATTTTCTTGTCTTGCACGGCTAGGATGTGTTCATCAGGGAAGGTATCAGATAAAGGTAGGGAGGGTCCAATGTGGTCTGGATGAAGTCTTGACAGGTGGTCAGCCACCACATTTTTTGATCCGGCCTTGTCTTGGATTTCCAGGTCAAATTCCTGCAAAAGCAGGATCCATCTGATGAGCCTGGGTTTTGCGTCCTTTTTGGCCAACAGGTGCCGGATGGCTGAATGGTCGGTCTAGATAGTCACGTGGGATCCCAGCAAGTATGATCGGAATTTTTCCAGTCCAAAGACTACAGCAAGCAACTCTTTTTCTGTAACCGTATAATTACGTTGGGCCTCGTCCAACGTTTTGCTCGCGTAGTAGATCACCATGGGCTTCTTATCTTGCCTTTGTCCCAGGACAGCGCCTATGGCAAAATCTGAAGCGTCACACATAATCTCAAAATCCTGGGACCAGTCTGGGGGTTGAAGTACAGGTGCGGTGGAGACTAAGTCCCGGAGGGTATGATAAGCTTGGGTGCAATTAGGAGACATGTGGAAAGTGGCGTCGTTGGCTAGAAGGTCGGTCAAGGGTTTGGAAAGTTTGGAAAAGTCTTTGATGAACCTTCGGTAGAAGCCAACATGTCCTAGGAAAGAGCGAATCTGTCGGACTGAACTAGGTGGAGGAAGTTTGGAAATTAAATGAACCTTAGCTCGATCTACCTCGATGCCCTTATGCGAAACGATGTGTCCGAGGACAATTCCTTCTTGAACCATAAAATGGCTCTTTTCCCAACTTAACACCAAGTTAACCTCGATACATCGTTTCAGGATTTTCTCCAAGTTGCTCAAACAATGGTCGAATGAATTCCCGAATACAGAGAAATCATCCATAAAGACCTCCAAGTATTCACCCACCATTTCTGAAAAAATGGCTAGCATGCAACGCTGGAAGGTCGCGGGTGCATTGCATAACCCGAACGGCATTCGACGGAATGCAAACATGCCATACGGGCAAGTGAATGTGGTCTTTTCCTGATCTTCCGGAGCAATTGCGACTTGGTTATATCCTGAATATCCATCCAGGAAGCAAAAATACTTCTGCCCTGCCAATCTTTCAAGGATTTGGTCAATGAATGGCAAGGGGAAGTGGTCCTTCTTAGTGGCTTCGTTAAGCTTCCTATAATCAATACACACCCGCCATGCGGTGGTGGTGCGGGTGGGAATGGATTCGCCATGATCATTAGTGACAACGGTGAGCCCAGCCTTCTTTGGAACCACTTGAGTGGGGCTCACCCAGGGGCTATCAGAGATAGGGTAGATGATGTCGGCGTCGAGCCACTTGATAATTTCTTTTTTAACGACCTCCCGCATGTTAGGGTTTAACCGTCTCTGCATCTGGCGAGAAGGTCGGGCCCCGTCTTCCAGGTAAATCTTGTGGGTGCAATAGGTGGGGCTAATTCCTCTTAGATCTGAGATGGTCCAACCAATGGCGGCCCGATGTTCTGAAAGAGTTGCAGTCAACCTTAGTTCCTGATCCTTGGTTAGATGGGAATTAATAATCACTGGGAAGGTCTGGCCAGGTCCCAAGAAGACGTACTTGAGATTCTCGGGCAATGGTTTAAGTTCAGGTGCGGGTGGGACCACAGTCGATGGGAATGGAAAGGGCAGTAGTTGATCAACATCGATTTCTTCAAATGGTGTCATGTGATGATACTCAGCCTTACAGAGGTCCACAGGTAATGATGGTGACGAGCCAGAACTACGGGTTTGGTGGTCTGAGATAGAATTGAGGGTAAGGCATTCCTCGATTAAAGTTTCCATGGGATCATGTTCCTCAATGTAATCACAATCAAAAGACTTTGTTGCCCGGAAGATATCTAATTGCATTTTCCTGTCTCCGAAGGCGATTTCCATACATCCCGTGTCGCAATCGATGTTTGCTTTAGCCGTGGCTAAGAAAGGTCTGCCTAAGATTATGGGTGCGTTCTGTAATTTTTCAGGGACTTCCATGTCGAGCACCAAAAAGTCGACTGGGAAATAGAAGTCCTTGACCCGTACAATCACGTCCTCGACAACCCCCTTCGGGGTTTTCACTGATCTATCCGCCAGCTGGATGGTGACAGGGGTTGGTGCCAGCTCCCCAAAACCAAATTGGTGGTACAAGGTTGTGGGAATTAGGTTGATAGAAGCACCTAGGTCCAGGAGCGCTCTATCAAATGTCATGTCCCCGATGTTGCAGGAAATCAGGGTGCTCCTGGGTCAGTTCGTTTGAGTGGAAGGTTGCTTGATATCACGGAACTGGCTTGCTCAGAGAGTACAACCTTCCTAGGTGCTTGAGGTCTCGGCTTACGCTTGGGTGTACAGGCATCCTTTAAGAACTTGGCGTAAGCGGGGATGTGTTTGACAGCTTCTAGAAGCGGAATATTAATCTGTACTTGTTTAAAAATTTCCATCAGCTCCTCAGTTTCCACAGTATTCTTTTTTCTCTTGATTGTTTCCAAGGCCTCAGGATAGGGTGTCTGAATTGGTTCCATGTTTGGGTCCTTGGTTGGTGTTTCTTCTAAGTCGGGTAAAGTCTCGGGGAGAGTCGGCCATTTGGGATCCTGGGTTTTGGTGCCGCTTCTCAAGGTCACCGCATTCGCAGAGGCATTGGGGCCATGGGGTGATCCTTGAGAAGATGAGGATGAAGAGGCGCCAAACCCAGGAGGTGTTTGTGGAGCCGGTTGGACCAGATGAGCCTGCCCGGGGTTGCCTTGGAACCCTTGCGAATTGGGGCCTCTGTTAATTATGTTTCGCGGGTTTGGTTGTGGTTGGGAAGGTAGAGATCCTTGCTGTTTACAGTCCAAGAGTTGGCTTAACTGTCCCTTTACCAAGGCCATTTCTTCCTGATGTTTTTGGTTCATGTCAGCCATCATCTTTATTAGGGTGTCCATTTGGTTTTGTGGGGGAGGGGCCGCCCTATTTTGGTTATATTGGGGTCTAACTGGTGGTCCTTGCTGATAGGGGGGCAAGTGTGGCTGTTGGTTTGGCCTGGGCTGGTTTTGGAATTGCGGTAGTTTCTGGTTTGTCCAACCAAAGTTGGGGTGATTACGCCAGCCGGTGTTGTAAGTGTTGGAGAAAGGGTCAAGTTTTGCATATCCTTGGACGGCTTGCACATCTTCTAGAATAGCCGATGTTGATGAAGAAGGAAGGGAGTAATCAAGGGTCGAGGGAGCAAAGGTCCCTCCTTGGAACATGGTTGGGGGTTGTTCCAGGTTCAGTTGGGTGAAGGGTTGGACCAGGTCAACATTATGTGCTCCTTTTGCTAGGGTGAAAGTCTGTAAGGGGTTCCTGGTCTGGTTTAGAAGCTCATCAATCTTCTTGTCCACCAATTCCACTCGATCCAACTTTTTGGCAATGATGTCCATGTCAACCATTCCAGAATTTGCTTGCACCTCATAAATCCCACCACGGGGTTGACTGGATCTGTTAAACTGGTTCATGGAGGCATTGTTGAGCGAATTCTCGCTCATAGACTCAAAGAGCTCAAACGCGCTCTCCTCGTCTTTGTTTAGGAAGTTTCCCCCGCATGAGGCATCGACGAAGTTCCGTAGGTTGCTATCCAGACCGTGGTAGAAGATCTGGGCCAATTGCCACCTTGGAACTTCGTGGTGTGGGCATTTCCTCAAAAGTTCATTGAATCTTTCCCATGCCTCATGAAATTGTTCCCCACCCTGGAGTGTGAAGGTAGTGATAGCTCTTCTGAGGGCATTGGTCTTTCCTATGGGGAAGAATTTCTTTAAAAATGAATGCCTCAGTTCCTCCCAGGTGGTGATGGGTCTACCTAGGGTTCTAAGCCAATGAGAAGCCTTGTCTCTTAATGAGAAAGGGAACATCTTGATTAGAACAATGTCAAGGCTAATGTTCCTAGGTTTTACTATTCTTGCTATGCGGTCGAGATCTTCTAGGTGCTGAAAGGGGTCTTCATTTGAGCTTCCATGAAAGTGGCTCTGGATTAGACTTAATACATTAGGTTTTAGCACAAAATCGTCTCCCCCTTCGGGGATCCTAAGGTGTGGCTCGACTCTAATGGCAGAAGGGTTATAGAAATCACGGAGGGGTCTTGGCTGGTTCTGAAATGGTGGTAAATCAAGTGGTGGTAGTCCTGGTATGTCATTGAAAGGTGGTGGTTGTTCTTGCGGGTTCTGTAACCGTTGTATGGCTTGCATGATGGTGTGGATTTGTTGTTGCTGAAGCCGATGGTTAGCATTGATTTGAGCCTGGACGACAGCCATAGCATCTGGTGGGGGTTGATCTTCAGCCTCATCTACCCTAGGTTCAGCCATGTTTTCAACAAAATTACGTCGCCTAGATTCCTGCCCCAAAACACACAATTCGGGATGCAGTGAGCGCCTCCCGTGCATACACTAGAGAAGAACAGGAGGGGATGCGGAGGGCGACAGATGCGAGAAATGTGTTTCAATCAAGCATGCAAGCCTAATCCTTATGGTGTATTCCTTAGGAGACCTAGAAATTTCACAAAGGGTGATTAAGTCCGTAAGCACTGGACTCCCCTTCTCAAGGCTAATCTGGCCAGGTTGATTACGAGGGGATTGCAGGGAAGGTTCTTCCTTTGGCTTGCGCCTCCGGTTCCATAGACTCCACAACCGCGGTCGTTTGACACTGCCCCGCAGCCTAGTCACCAGATTCTACCAAGGGAATGAAAGCCAAGTGCCTAGCAGACAAAACCTCACCTTTTGAGACTTAACTCAGTCCTGCCTAGGGCACGTCTACTCAGTTTTATAGGGCAAGGATAGTGCTTGTGCTTAGGGTGATGTGATGAGGCGTTGATTGGGGTGGTGCCTCTTAATGTTCTACTTTCAAAGTGTGTGCTTCTAGCAAAACATGATTTTCAAGCAAGGATTTGTTAAGATATAGTGTCTTTTAGTGTTTCATCCTTACTTAAGTACTTTTTAGGGTTGACGTGTCTTAATATTTTCAAACAAGTTTCAGTGGGCACGTCAAGTTCTGCACACAACTTAGTGAAAGTAGATTTCCTTTTATTTTGTATAGGCTCTAAAACCCTAGTGTACTCATCCTGATACTCGTGCAGCTTCTATTAGATGAGTCAGTTTTAGGGTTGAGTGGTGCAGCCCAGGTCAACTCACGGTGGCTTCGCAAACACCACTCAAGGGAAAGAGAAAAGAACACTCCAAGAATTTATCCAGCATATTAGAGTGTACATTTTTTTGTAGGGTGATGTGTTAAGAATGTGGGTCAAGCAATCATTCACCACGCCAATTTTTTTAGTTTTTATGATTTTTTTTAGCTTTTTCACGCAAGCAAACAATGAGAGAGAGAGTACTCACTATCGGTCCTCGAGGCGCCTACTTCCTTGCTACCATAGTGGAATGCGTCGCTTCGCCGTCCATGCGTCGAATTCCTGCAACCGTCAAGTAAAAAGGAAAATAGGGCATTAGACGATATGAGAATGAAGGTGGAATGGAGGTGATAAAACAAATCCGTTGCCTCCCCAGCAACGGCGCCAAAAACTGACGTGCCTTCGTGCGTGTGTGTTAAGAGGTGTCGTTATAGTTGCACTTGATACGTCGGTTTTAAAAGAAGTAAACGGAGGTGAGTCCGAGTGTCGATCTCAGGGAGGCGTGGAAATCGGATTTTGTTTACCACTTGTTGTCACGAAAAAGGCGGAGTTTTGCTTGCGAAAGAAACGGTTTTGAAAAGCGAGAGATAGAGAGAGTTTAGGGTTAGAAAGCTCTTGGTTTTGATCATGCACTTTAAACAGAAATTAAAAAGGCAACTAAATGGAAAATAATTTCATTAAACATGCATTCATAGTTCATGGTTTACAATATTAAATACATGCTTCAACAAAAGTAAATGAAAGCTTAAAAGAGAGAGAGAGAGGTAGAGAGAGAGTGGAGAGCGACGAGGCAGCCACGGCGGTGGAGGAGGCTCCGTCGGCGGCTCGTCGTCTCCGGCGATTACAAGAGTGCCTAAGACTAGCTAGGAGAGGAGTGGAGTAGTTGCAAGTGGGAGAGGATGCCTTGAATGGTGGTAGAAGGGGGTTTAAATAGAGTTAAGGGCTTCCTAAAAGAAGAATGTGCTTTAGCGACATCCAGAACGTCGCTAAAACCGCTTCCAGATACGTCGGTGAAGGCCTTCTGCCGCCGGTCAGCCGCCCGCCCCTCTCTCTCTTCAGGCGCGATCCGTGGATGTCGAACGAGAGCCGTCCGATTGATGATCGGACGGCTGAGATCCTCCCGCGCCTGCGCTAGGATCGCGCTTCGGGCGCGCGTGCGCGCGCGCGTTTCCGCCCGGCGTGCACGCGCGCGTGGGAGGTGGGGCGCTGTCGTCGCGCCGCGTGGCGCAATCCTAGCCGCTCGCTTCTGATCGCCCGGCTCAATTTTGCCGCGCCCTTCGCCCGCAAGTGATTTCCGCTCCGCGCGATTCGAACGCGCGTCGCCGCGACGCGAGCGTGCGCGCTAACCGTTGCGCCACGCCTGCGCTTTGTCGCGGCGACCGCGGGCGAGCGCGCGGATCTCGGCCGTTCGATCGAAGATCAACGGCCGAGATGCATCCTTGGCTGGCTTGGGGGCGTGCGAGCGGCGGGGGCGGGGCGACGTGGCGCGTTCTAGGCCGTTGATCTCCAGATCAACGGTCAGGATTTCTTGGGCCCATTGTGGGAGCTCCGGATGTCGGATTTGGCCGATCTTGAGTCCGTTAGACTCCGTTCGTCGTCCTGAATCCATCCGTGCAGTCCAATTGCTCATCTGAGGCCTGCTTTGACAAATGCTTTACACAAATGGCCATTAATACAGTTTATAAGCAATCTTGGTACTTGATGCATGCAATGCTCCTATTCTACTTTATGTTGTGCCTTTTATTCTAAAGATGGGCCATATTCAACATAATTACTACCCCCTTGCGTGGTGTTATCAGCGCCCACGCGGCAAGGCCGGAGCACGGCACCAGTGTAGCGTGAGGTGGACTACAGTGACGTATGAGCTAGACTTACAGCGACGCTTATAGCCGTCGGTAATTTATCGCATGCCAGCAAAGCCAACTATGGGCACCTGCGGGCATGAGCTTCCTACAGCGACGTTTCTAGCGACGGTTTGGAAGTCACTAAAGGTCCTTTATCCATTTTTAGCCTCTTCTCCACTATAAAAGAACCTACACCCCCTCCCTTCCAAGCCATCTCTACCTACTCTACTCCCACCTACTCCCAAGCTCTAGCAAGCCTACCAATGCTCCATTAGAGCTTGTTCTCAAGCTCCCAAGGTGCCTATTAGTGTGGAGAACCTCTGCCCCACCAAATACTCCTCCAACTTCCCATCTCCCTTCACAGGTCACCTTGGAGCCGTCCTCCCACCTCCATTCCGGTAGCAGATCAACTCCGTCTTCTCACCTCTATTCCGGAGCTACGCCGAAGCTTTCCTAAACCTGACGTCCTCTAGCATCTCATCTCCGTCGTCTCGCTCCTCACCTGCTTCATCCGATTTTCCGCCAGGCACCGTCGTCTCATAGAACAGCCGATTCGGGAAATTTCCTCTAACCTCCCTCTCTTTTTATGCTTTCATAGTAGATTGTAATAGACATTGGATTGATATATATACCATTTTCGTTCCACATCTCTATCTTGTGATACGTTTGCTTGTTTTCTTTTATTTCAAAAATACAAAAAAATAACAAAACCCCAAAATACCAAAAAGAAACGAATTGAAGCGTGGTTTTCAATAAAGTAAATGTCGCCTCCCTATGTTCGACCTGGGACTCCCTTGGAGTTTCGGTATAAATTTCATCTAATCAACATCTTTTGCAACTACTATGATTGGTTACTTGTAACCCCGATTTCTAACACGCGAAACACGCCCGACCATTTTGGCACCGTTGCCGGGGAGGCAATGGAATTTACTTTATTGTTTATCATGTTTCATTGCATTTACATAGCACTAACCCTACTTGTCTTTGATCTACTGTCTTGCAGGTACCCTAGCATGGATATCCAAGTGTGGTAGACCAGAGTAAAGTGCAGGTAGAGCATTTTGTAAGTGTCCCCCACACCACCCCCACCTTAGTTTTCATTTCATAACCTAATAACTCAAACCCAAATCAACTTAGGTGCTTTTTATAAACCCTAGGATAGATTTGGTTGTTTGTTTGCAACCTCCACTCACCTCGCCATCCACATAAATAAAAATAAAAAATAAAAAAAAGTGTTACCTAATTGTGGGATTTTCTAAAAGCTGCACACTTAACACCCACAACTTCTTATCCTAAGGCGCCCAATCACTTTGATTCTACCACTTAACCAGGATTTGACCTGTGGACCCGGTACACTTCAACTAAACACATAAGTGAGTAGAAATCTGAATAGGTTAAGCATTCTTGTGTGCCTTAACTAAGTGGTGTAATAGGCCAATTGATTGAGTTGTTTGGGCCACACCACTCAATCTAAAACTAATCCATCAAGTAGCTTGCCACTTAGGGTTGATTCTTAGGGCTGACCTAGGCACTCCACATTTTTTTTCTTTGATTTTTAAAGGAACATATCATCACCCATACTTTCAAAACTTAGAGTGTTCTACTAAACCTTGATTGAACCAACCTAAGAATTAAATCCTAAAAGCTACTAAACAAGGTTGAACTCTAAAAGGCACATCATCAAATAACCTTGTTTGAGAACATTGGTTGTGCACACACACACATTTTAACTGATAATTAAAGGCACAACCCATCTAAAGGGCCCATCACATTCCTGAAGCACCATTGTCCCAAGCCTAACTAAATTGATTAGACGTTGGCCCTAAGGACTGGACGCTCGTCAGGATCCAAATTGAGATTGTTCATGATTAACCTGCACTAGTCAATCTGATGTCTAGCTAGGGGAGTAGCGTCAAACGACCGCGGCTGGGGGGTACACTAGGAACCGGAGGTGCAAGCCAAAGGAAGAACCTTCTCCCCAGTCCCTCCTTCTAACTGGTTGGATTGCCTGGACATAAGTAGAGTAAATCGTCTATAATCTTAGGATGGATTCTGAGAGTCTGTAGACCTTTAGGCTACCCAAACTAAGGACAGGCTTGTATTTTTGTATTGCAGGGCTCCTTTCTCTTTTGATTCCCCTCCTTGTTTCACCATGTACCCTTCCACATCCTACACACATTTCACATCCTATCCTCCTACCACCACCTATCCCCAAGATGATTACTATCCCGACTTGACTTGTAATTACCCATCCACTAGCCGGGATGACTTTGATTGGGGATATGAATCCGGACCTTAGTGTCCAGGGCCTAACCCTAGACAACAATACTATGATTATTATCCTTCCCAGAGCTATAATGATTATGGATCTCCATCCTTTGATGACCAAACCAACCCGATATACAATCAGGAAGGATATCATGATTATAACACCTACCCTCCCCAGTATTCCACTGAATATAGGTCGCCATCATCCTTTGAACAACCTAGAATGACCTACTTTCAGGGATGGACCCAAGAACCTCGACATCTTGACTCCCCTAAATTTAACCTGAACCCACACAAACCTGAACCAAACTAGTCGGTTCAGGTGAACCAGATCCAGGATAGGGTGTTGGCTAATTTGAGGAACACTATACAATCTTTAGAAGCTCAGCCAACACCATGCACTGAAGCACTAGAGCCTATGATCAAAATGATTGATGAACCTAATAGTTCTCTTTTGGATTTGTTCCAAAGTGTTAGGGATAGGGACTTGGGTGAGTTTCTTCTCGGGAAATTATCAAGGTTGAGGATGAAATTTGTGGTTGCACTAGTCAAATCTTGGGATGATTCTCAAGATGAACCCCCTTCAGGAGAGCCAATGTCTGAACCCGCTGAGGTGGCTGTCAGGGGGGATACATTTTTTGAGACTGGGGATGACCAGGATGGGCTAGAGCAACCATTTGAGGACGAACCGATTGATTCACCCGAGATCCCCGAGCCAGGGAGTGAGGAAAAATGTCTCCACGGACCATGAAATGACATGATTTTGAGACATATATAAATGAGGATCATGGATTCTTTGACTCTGAGGGTGAAGAATCTTTTGGTGAAGTGTCACTTGAACTTAAGGAAGAGGATTTTAGTGAGACAAATGGGCTTGAGGAATCTGACAAACCAGTTGATAGCCCAATTATTGAAGATTTGGATTCGGTTGGGGTTAACTTGGAGGATTCGAATCTTGATGATTCAATCAGTGACCCCAGTCCTCATCTGCACCCCGAAGAGCTGACTTCTGAGATCTTTGTGCCCAAGTCAATCTTGATTCAACCACGATTTCTGGACTTGGGAGAATCATATGGGGTGAATAATATTCTAGAGGTCCTGAAGCCTAAGCCCTTGATGTTGGATGATAGAATTGTTGAAATAAAAATTTGGGAGTCTAATTCTGAGGGAAGTTTGGTTTTGGATCTAAGGGTACCTATTGACCTAAAACCACCTACTTTCTACTAAGACCCTTATGATATCTTTCGCGTGCAACCCAAGCTCGAAATAACTGATTATTTTTCTGAGCTAGATGTTAAGTGGACAACCGCACCTATTGAACCATCTTTACCTGTTCGACATTTTGGCCTTGGGTTGCACACCACTAAACCGTAGGCCCGGCCCTGCAAACACAACAACCTTCGGTTCTAGGTGATTTTCATCCAGAACCTAAAAACCACTCGACCCTGAGGCATGGGTCTGCACCATAATCTCATCCACATCTATGGACATCTTCTGCAGACGGGTTTCAAGATCAACCTTTTGATTTTGACTCTGACCCGCACTTGTGAATTCTCAATTTCTTCTTTGTATGTATGTTATGCCTAGCTGAAGGCATTAAACTTAGCACGTGTCTATACACTCTTCTCTCTACGGATCTAACCGGATTTTCACGACACTCAAGTGATGTTCTATTTACTCTGCCCTTTTCATGTCTTTATTTTTACAATTAGGACATTGCATCATTTAGGCATGGGGGGTGGATAATCAATTCCTGAAATCATTATGTTAACTTCGTAGAATTTCTTTTAGTTTCTTATAAAATTAAAAAAAAATTGAAAATTTGAAAAAAGATAAAAAAAGAAATTAGGAAAAGAGAACTTAGGCATTTGGAAGTTATTAACTTCAGGAAATGATACGAGAAGAACTAAACACCTAGACTCTTCAGGTCTTCTGGCTTAATTAGCCCGGGTGTCCACTCGAATGTGGACTTAGTCTCGAGTCCTCGCCAATTAAAATTCATTTTAATTTGGTAAATAATTTGGGATGATAAGTATGCAACTTATCAACCTGCCCTCTGATTTGGAGGGACTTTAAACCTAAGCATCTACACACATTTTTTTTGCACTCACTTTCCAGCGATTTTTACGGAAATTGGGTAGCTAATGGATCGACTTAGGTGGTATGGCTGGCAAGTTGTTGGTGGTAACAGCTCATCGGTCAGTTGTGCAGAGCCTAGCCACATGACCATTTTCGTTGTACTGCCTTTAGGTAAATCTTAGATCAGAGAAGCCACCTAATTAAACAAAAAAAAAAGAAACACTCAAAAAGAAAAAAAGAAAAAAAGAAAAAGGAGAAAATAAAAAAATAAATAAAACCACACTTCACCGCACGAGTATGGCTAGCAAGTTGTCGGTGGTAACAGCTTATTGGCCGATTGTCTAGAACCCAGCTCACAAAAAAAATGCACAATAATTCCCAAAACACTTAGGGAAGAAGCGGGGAAGTAGAATAAACCGGGGAGATATACACTGGGTTTGCCCTTGTGTTGACCCCATAAATAAAAGTAGGGAGAAAGCTACCGATCGTAAAGATAAACCTTTAGGCAAGGTCACCTAGGGTCTTAGAAACCCAAAGTCCATCTTACTGGCCATTTTGTGAGTCTATCACTTTTTCATAAAGATGATTAGTACTTAGAATCCTTTTCAAGTCTTAGGCGGGTCGGGTAGCCGTAAAAAGTTATCCCATAATTCTCAAACTCCAAAAGTACAAAAAAATTAGAAAAGAAGAAAAATAAATATATATATATATTCTTCCCTTCTTAAATAAGGTGAGAACTTGGGTGGTCTGCATTCTGGCAGACACCCGAGTACTGTTGAGTTTTCGTAGTTTAGGACCTTAGTTGAAATTTTCTATTGTTAATAAATGACTTAGGCCTAAGTGATCTAATCCCTAAGTGATCTAATCCTAATTCTACTTTTATATAAAGGATATAGTTTAATTTCGTTAGGGACTAGAAAAAGATAGGCATGAGGGTATGATGTAAACACATTTCTTGAGGGTAAAATGCCCATTCATGCATGTTCCTCGGCTTAGATTTGCATTTCATGTTATAAATATTGCATAGCATGCATCATTCTGCATTTAGAGTAGTTGTATATAATTTAGGTTAATTGTGTCTTTTATTTGTGGTTAGGAGAGAAGAATATTTATTTCGGAGCCTCAGATTGATGATCCAACCATACGGATCTGATTGAGACGACGATCGGAGTCCAACGCCTTTGAAATTGCCTCGATCGGAGTCCTGTAGCACCATATGCAATTCGAGGAAAATCAATGGCCAAGGGACTAGGAGACATAATTCAGAGCTTCAAATGATAAATACAACCATGTGGATGGATTCGGGTCGACGATCGCAGGCTAACGGCGTGAAATCGACTCAATCCGACCTCTGTAGCAGCCCCTACAACAAGAAAAAGATGGACGGCCCAAACTGCACCACGTGGCGCAGCCCAAGCCGCCAGAACACGCAGCACCGCACGCGCGCTTGCGCGTAGCGCAGCGCCAGCGCATGGGCACGTGCGCATGGCAAGACAGGCGCGGTGCCAACGCAGCGTGAGGTGGACTACAGCAACATATGCGCTAGACTTACAGCAACGCTTACAGCCGTCGGTAATTCATCGCATGCCAGCAAAGCCAACTATGGGTGCCAGTTGGCATGAGCTGCCTACAACGACGCTTCCAGCGATGGTCTGGAGGTCGCTAAAGGTCCTTTAATCCATTTTTAGCCTCTTCTCCTCCACTATAAAAGGATCTACACCCCCTCCCTTCCAAGTCATCTCTGCCTACTCTACTCCCACCTACTCCCAAGCTTTAGCAAGCCTACCAACGCTCCATTAGAGCTTGTTCTCAAGCTCCCAAGGTGCCTATTAGTGTAAAGAACCTCTACCCAACCAAATACTCCTCCAACTTTCCATCTCCCTTCACAGGTCACCTTGGAGTCATTCTCCCACCTTCATTCCAGTAGCAGATCAACTCTGTCTTCTCACCTCCATTTTGGAGCTACGTCGAAGCTTTCCTCAACCCAACGTCTCCCAACATCTCACCTCCCTCCCTTTTTATGCTTTCATAGTAGATTGTAATAGACATTGGATTGATATATATGCCATTTTCATTCCACATCTCTATCTTGTGATACATTTGCTTGTTTTCTTTTATTTCAAAAATTCAAAAAATAACAAAACCCCAAAATACCAAAAAGAAACGAATCAAAGCACGGTTTTCAATAAAGTAAACGTCACCTCCCTGTGTTCGACCTAGGACTCCCTTGGAGTTTCGATATAAATTTTATCTGATCGACGTGTTTTGCAACTACGACGATGGGTTACTTGTAACCCCGATTTCTAACACGTGAAACATGCTCGACCAGTGGGGTTGCTGCACAAACACAGGTGTCGAGGCTTGGCCTCGGCGAGAGTGAATTTCTAAAGGAGGTCTTAAGGATGGTTCTAAGGGCCTCCTACCAAACATGCACCGAAGGATGTAGACGAGATTAGAATGTGCTAGGCCCAATTGAGACACCCAAAAAAATTGGGTGACTATAGAGGTTTAGGGTGGATGATACCCCTTAGTTAGAAAGGCCGTCCACCTGAGAAATACTTGGGCAGCCAGAGAGGGAGAGTCCCGCAAAGACCCCTACATGGTAGAGCATCCCCACGAGTTACAGGGTTTCCCCCACCCGATCTCTCTTGTCACTGAGATTCCAGGTAGACCAGAATGGGGACCTTGACCTCTTAAGTCTACCACTTTTAATTAATATCAAGGTGCTTAGGGTTCCACTTGAACTTTAGATTTTTTGAGTGCAAAAAGTGACCTAATTTCAAGGTTGGTTGACCCAAAGGGTCAACTTCACCTCTTTTTCCTTTGAGAGCTTTTAGGTCCTTTCTTTTAGGGTTCAAGTGAGTTAAGAGCTTGATTTTCGTTGGATTTCTCTTGGATAAATCTCTTCAAACAAGGCTTAGGCACACCTCTTTTGAAAATTTTGGTTCTTTGCTTAAGAGTAGATGTGTCTCAAAAAATCCTAGATTGAAATCCTTAAGTTGGGTCTATTTGGTCCAATTTAGTTGCCTCAAAGATGGTATCTAGGGCTCAATCAAGAAGGTGCTAGCCCTAGTTACCTTAAATGGGTGCACAATTCAAAAATGTATTGAAATTAAAATCAGGCAACTTTGGTGAATTACTAAATATGAAAAGTAGGTAGCCCTAGATTGATTTTCTCTTTGTTTTCTTTTTCAGAATTGAGGGGATTAAGAGAAAGGGCTAATGAGAATTTACCTATTCCTGGTGTGGTTGTTGTGTGGCTGTTTTCTTTTCTTCCCCTGAAACAATCACAACAAAAGAAATAAAGCAAGTTAATACTGAATCAGAGGTTGTGATCAAAGTTTCTAAAGTGCCCATTGCTCCCTGGCAATGGCGCCAAAATGTTTATGCGAAAGCGAAATCGGGTTTGTAAATATTGCATTGTAGTATAGTTGAATCGCTTCAAAAAACAAATAAGAATTTATTACTAAAAAAGCTAAAAATCCAAGGTCGAACATGAGGAGCAAATTGGCATTTAAAAACTAAAAACACAACTTCAATGTAGTAAAATGAGATGTTCAATCAAATTATGAAGCAATAGAACTAGTCTCAGTGTATATAGAAGCTTAAAAAAATATGAATCAATGTAAAAATCAGATGCTTCTATCTTAGGCTTTCTCTTCTTCTTCTTCTTTGTTTCTTCTGATGTCTTCTTCCTTCTTTACTCTTCTTTCTCTTTCTCTGATTTCAGCCTTCCTTCTTTATCTTCTCTTCTTCTTCAGTCCTTGTTTGTTTCTTCTAATGTCTTCTTCCTTCTTTACTCTTCTTTCCCTTTCTCTGTCTTCCTGTCTGTGGCTTCTTTCTTTGATTTCTCCTTCTTTCTTCAGCCTTGGCTTCTTTCTCTTCTCTACCCTCTCTGCAACAGTACCTTCTCCTTCCTTGGTTCTTTCTTTGCCTTAGCTTCTTCCTTCTTCAGCCTCTTCCTTCTTCAGCTTTCCTTCCTTAGCTTCTTCCTTAGTCGTGCCTTCTTCTTCCTTCCTTTAGCTTCTTCTCCTTCAACTTTTGATCTCCTTCTTTCTCCTTCAGATTTCCTCTTTGGCTCCTCTTGCCCTTAGCTTTTCCTTCTTCAACTTCCTCTTCCTTCTTCCTTTCCCTACAAAGAAGTGCAAAACCTACCCCTACCCTCCCTTGCGAACGCTCTCTCTCTTTTCTCTCTTGGGCTCTCTCTCCCAGAGCCTTTCTCGGGTAAACAGGTCGGGTCAGCGTACCCGGGTACAGGCACACCGGTGTGGGTGATGCGCGAGGAGTGCAGGGTTATCGGGTCAGGTCAGCCAAGTCCGCGAAGGAGTGAGCACGGGCGAGATGGGTGTGTGGGCGAGGGAACCTCACCCCGTGTTAGGAGGCAATGAAGCTAAAACACAAAAATAATTTATACTACTTACCTGCTTCTAAAGTTACCGAGGTGGGACTAAAGTCCCACCTGCTTCTTTGCATGCATCTACAGGGAGCGTCGCTCAATTGCTGCAGTAGCGGAGTGCATTGGCCTTCGATAGTTGGCGGATGCTGTTCTCTGAGTAAAGCTGTGCACCTGGGACCTGATTTCTTGGAGCGAAGCTACCTGGAGCAAGCTTCGCTTCCTCTCCAATGGCGGTGGCGATCAAACCCTGTCAACATGAATACGACCTCACGGCCCTGTCAAAACATTTAGAAAGCTTCACCATGTCAAGGCGAAGGTGGTGTGGCATGGGACGGACTAGGCTTGCGTGCCTAGGTCGGTCTGTGGCCGTGAAGGTGCGGTTGTTCGGGGGCAGTGTAGGGCATGTGTGGTGGTCAATGAAGAGGTGGATGATGGTTAGTGGAAGGTGGTGATTCTTCTGCGGTAGTTGGCGAGGCATGTGGGTGTGTGTAGTGATGGATGCACCTTCGTCGATGGTCACTGGAGATGAAAAGGGTGAGGGTGGTTTGTGGCTGTCGAGGGTGGTTTTGTGAAATAAAGAGGGGGGAAATGAAGAGTAGGGAGAGAGGAACTTATCTGAGAGTGATTGGACGATGGGGTAAGGCAGAGGGTGGATGGAGCGTATCTACCATCGTCGAAGATGAAGGCCCTGAGATGAAGAGGCAGCGACGACGAGAGGGATGAAGAAGCGGGCGCAGGTATGGCACGATGCGGAAGAATGAGGCGGAGAAGACTCTGCCACTAGTATGGTGGCAGAGAGACAAGAAGAGGGAGGAAGAGTTGTCTGAGCTTGCGGGCTACTTGGCTAGAGAGGGAAAGGAGGAATTTTAGGGGATTCTTCGGCCAAATCAAGCTTAGGATCGTCGGGAGGATTTGGGGTGTCTTTTATAGTTGAGGGCGGAGGGCCTTGTGCTTGGAAGGCAAGCTTCCAAGTGTGGCAACCTCGCTGGACTTGGAATGTCGAGAGATACCCATATCTCTCATGTGTTCGTACGAGAGATTGGATGCGAATCAGAGCGCATGATTGAGTTCACATGGTCAGGAATTCCTCAAAGAATCTCCCTTTCAAATTTGAGAGGGATTCTTGAGGAGTTAAGGAGATCTCCCTCTTGAATCCTCGCCAGAGTAGGATTCCTCCGTTGTAATGGTAGAGGGACCTAATTGCAAAGAATGGCAAGGAAGATAGGGAGGTCTCTGCAAGGTTTTCAAAAGTTAGGGGCATAAAAGTAATTGGGTTGGACTATTTTGTAAAGTTGGTCAAGGTGAACTTCCCTTAGGTCCAAATTTTGGTATAACCCTAATTTGGACCCAAGGAATCCAATGGTGAAGTTGGATTTTAGGTTTGGTCACGTTTGACTAGACATTTTTCACAAAAACCCAATTTAGGTGTAAATGTATGACTAGGACCCCTATTTAGGTCAAAATAGGTTCTAAAGGCCAAATTGAAGGTTATAAACCTTAGAGGATATTTTTCCATAAATTTTAGAGGGTTTAGTTGATTTTTATTCTGACCAAAACCTTGTTGAATTAAGTGGGTTTGTTTTAGGGTTACAGGATGTCATTTAATTCTCAGATCTCACATTAACCCTTTTCTGATTGAACCATCCCACTTTTCATCTTGTTAAGACCAATTGACACATGTTTAACCCCTGAGAAATCCTGTTGTTGTACTGCAATGGTAAAATTGAAGTTTTACCCTTTGTTTCTTACTTTTCTTTCAACCCAGTTATTCTTTGAGTTAGGCCCTTCACTTGGTTATGTAGGAGCTTTTATTCTCTTTTGTAGGTCAAAATGAGCTAGTTAGGGCTCATGATGGTGTTCCCATCAGTTATGTAGGAGCATTTATTCTCTTCGTTTGGTCAAAATGAGCTTGTTAGGGCTCATGATGGTGTTCCTATCATCTACCCACCCCCTCATACCTATTTTATACAATGTCCACATTGTATGAATGAAAAGGGTAAGTAAGGTAGCACCTGAAACTGAAGTTTTTGGACCATGAAGACCAACTCTAGTTCCAAATCTAAAAAGCCAAAGGAAATATGTATAAGAGCATGTTGGGTTGCCTCCAAATGAGTACTAAGTTTAATGTCTTCAATCGAACACAATGCAACTCAAATCATATCCAAAAGGGCCAATTTCTTAGAGATGGCCCCAGGTGGGGACTACTCAAAATAAGGCTTGAGCCTCTATCCATTCACTAGTAATTTTTGGCCAATTTTGGCATCTTGAATTTCTGTGGTCTTGTGTGCAAAAATGTGAGTCACAGTGTAGGGGCCCTTCCATTTTAACCTAAGCTTTCTAGGTAACAATCATAAATGGACATCAAAGAGGCACACTTGCTAGTTTGGACAATCATAAATGGGCATCAAAGAAGCACACTTGTGGATTTGGTTCAAAGCTTTTTCAGGATATGTATCTTTCATGGAAAGCTTTGATTTTTTCCTTATAAATTCTTGCATTCTCGTACGTCTTGTTTTGGATCTAGTCAAGCTCATTCAACTGGAGTTTGCAATGCCAACCCACCTTATCTAAGTCAAAATCACAGTCCTTGATTACCCAATAGGCCTTGTGCTCAATTTCTATGAGGAGGTGATAAGTTTTGCTGTGTACCAACCTGTAGGGTGACTTGCCAATGGAGGTCTTATGAGCCGTACGATAGGCCCTAAGAGCATCATCAACCTTCATAGGCCAGTCCTTCCTGTTGGGTCTTACAGTGTTCTGCAAAATGTACTTAACCTCCGCATTGGACACCTCAACTTATCCATTGGTTTGGGGATGGTAGGGTGTGGATATGCTATGAGCTACCCAGTATTTTTCCAATAAACTCTGAAATTTGGCATGGGTGAAACGGGATCTGCCATCATTAATCAAAGCCCTCAAAACCCTGAATCAATTAAAAATATTTTTCTTTACAAATTGCATGAAAACCTTATGGTCATTGGTTCGAGTTGGAATGGCTTCGATCCATTTGGACACGTAGTCAAAATGAATCCCTGAAGACAGAGAAATCATCCATGAACACCTCCAAGAAATCTCGAACCATATATGAAAATATCACAAGTGCGTTGCATAATCCAAAGGGCATTCTACAAAATGCAAAAGTTCCGTAGGGATCTTGGTCCTCCAGGTTAGAACTAAACTAGAACAATTGAAACAATATGAAAGCAAAATAAAAGTAGGAGTCATGACAATGGAGGATTCCATTGATGACACCAGAGCGAAGTGGATGCTAAGATCTGAAGGACTAGAGGTAGAGGAAGGCTTGATGAAGGTGGAGTTCTACTCTAATGGAGATCCTAAGGGAGGGAAACTAGACTAATTAATTCTAATTAGGAAGGCTTGGAGGTGGTGGAAGAATATGTGAATGGAGAATGGTTGAGGAAGAATTAATTGAAAGTGGAAGGTGTAAGAGTCCTTTTATAGAAAGGGCAATTAATTTAGGACCATGGGATCTAGATCTAAAGGCTTAGGATAGGCCACCAAACTAAAGGGTGTGTGTGCCCTTGGATGCACATCCATAGGTGGTAAAGAGGGTCAAGAGGGGCCAGCCACTTTAGCTTCTTGGAGAAGCTTTGTGATCGATTTTGGGTGATTATATGTTGGCCTTAGATTTAGGTTTTGATGGTGGGGATTTAGTCTTAATAGTTGAGGGTTTTTAGGAGAGGAGGTTGGTGAGTGTTGGAGTCCTTAGGAAGCGAACTAGGTGGTCGACCATAGTGGTTTAAGTAAGTCCATTGGATGGTGATTCAAAGGTAGATGGAGGGACCAAGGGTGGTCGACCTTGAGGCTTCTTGAAGAAGCCACTATGGGAGGCTATGGGTAGTGGATATGTTCTTAGGTTGCTATTTTTGGAAGTGGGCGTTGGCCTTCTGATGGGAACACCATCCTGAGCCCTAATTAGCTCATTTTGACCCATAAAAGAGAACAAAAGCTCCTACATAACCAACTAGAGGTCCTAACTCAATGAATAATCATTCTGAGAGAAAAGCAAGAAACAAGGGGTAAAACTGCAATTTTACCATTGCAAAACAACAAATGATTTTCTCATGGGCTAAATGTAGGTCAAATGGTCTCAATAAGATAAAAAGTGGGTTGGTTCAAACAGAAAAAGGTTCATGTGAATTCTAGGAATTAAATGATTTCTTGTAACCTTAAAACAGACCCACTTGATTTAACAAGGTTATATTCAGGATAAAATTCACCTAAATCCTGTAAAAATCAATGAAAAATATTCTCTAGGGTTTATAACCTTCAATTTGGCCCATAGAACCTATTTTAACTTAAATTGGGGTCTCAGTCAAATGTTTGCCCTAAATTAGGTTTTTACGTAAATTACCCAGTCAAACATGGTCAAACCTAAAATCCAACTTCACCATTGAATTCCTTAGGTCCAAATTAGGTTTGTACCAAAATTTGAACCTAAAGGGAATTCATCTTGACCTACTTTGCAAACAGGTCCAACCCAATAACATTTCTACCCTTGTCTTTTGAAAACTTTTGCAGAAACCTCCCTATCTTTGTCTTCGTTCTTTGAAATTAGGTCCCTCCACCAATATAGTGGAGGGAATCCTACTCCGACGAGAATTCGAAGGCAAGATCTCTCTGATTTCTCAAAGCATCCCCCTCAAAATTGAAAGGGAGATTCTCTGAGAAATCTCCTCTAGTTTGAACACAATCAGAAGCTCTATTTGGCACCCAATCTCTCATGCGAATGCATGAGATTCGAGTCTCCTGCAACCTTCCATCTCCAATGAGCTTGCCATGCTTGGAAGCTTGGCTTCCAAGCACAAATCTCTCCTCCAGGGCCTATAAAAGCATACCCAAATCCCTCCGCATCTCCCACGCTTGAAATTAGCCAGAGAATCCCTCTATTTCGTCTCTTCCCCCTCCGGTCAGTGACTCAGCATGCTTCGGCGACCTCCCTCTCTTTCCCCCTTCGCCCAGCCATAATACCAATGGCAGGGTTCTCTTCGTCCTGTTTGTCCACGTCACGCCGCACCCACCGACGCCTCTGCAACCCCTTCGTCGTTGCCATCCTCCCCCCACTAAATGTTTCGTCACCGACGACAGCAATATGAGCTGGCCGCCATCTCTACCTCCCCCTTCATCTCTCTATATCCAGCTAAGTCCTCTCTCTGTTCTAATCATTTTTCTCTCTTTATTTCTTAAAAACATGCATAGACGCACGCAATCACCCTCACCTTCTTCATCTCCGGCCAGACCTCCGACGAGGCATCCCCACCGCTCCACACCTCCATCTGCCTCGCCAACCACCCTATAAGCACTGCAACACCTCACTGATCCTAAACCCTCACTCCACTCACCACGCCACACCCCCAGAACACCCCCCGAACACATCCACTCTCACGCACACAGGGTGCCCTACGCACACACACTCTGGCCTCCCCATGCCACACCGACCCCCGCACTACGTTCGTCGTGTCTTTATGAAGCTTTTTGAGCTTTTTGACGAGGCCGCGAGGCCGTTTTCGTGTTGACAGGTTTGGAGGCCCGCCGCCATTGACACACATAAGCTGATAGCTTTCAAGCTTGCTCCTGGTCTCCTTGCTCTAGGCTAAGAGTCCCAGGGTGTGCGAACTCCTCTCGCGCATAGCTCCAACCAAGCACTTGGCACAGAAGACCGATGTAGCCGCTGCAATCAAGGAAGCCTCCTACTGCGGACGCACGCGAAGGAAGTGGGATGTTTACTCCCACCTCAGAAGTTGTCGAGTGGGCGTAGTGAAATAAATTGCAAAATTGAAGTAGGCTTTTCGCCTCCTGACCACAGGGTGAGGTCCCACTCACCCTCTCATCGCCTCGTCCATGACCCGATCCCCACGGACCTGGGTTGACCCGTATACCCGACCTACACTCCTCGCCCACCACTGCACACCGGTGGGTTTGGTCCCGGGCACGTACCCAACCCGATTACCCGAGAAGCGGCTCTAGGAGAGTGGGCCTAGGAGAGAAAGAGGAAGAGAGATCACGGGGGTGGGTAGGGGTAGGTTTTGCTCTCACAGGAAAGGAGAAGAAGAAGAAGCCAAGGAAGGAGAAGGCAAGGACTGAAGAGGAAGAAGCTGAAGGCCGAAGGACTGAAGAAAGAGAAAGAGAAGGAGAAGGAACTAAAGGTAGAAGAAGGAGGAGTCACCAGAAGGAAAGAAAGAAGAAGAAGGAGAAGCCAAAGGCAAAGGCCAGAGAAGCTAAAAGAAGAAAGGAGGGCTAAGGCATGAAAAGAACAGAGAAGAAAAGAAGAAGAAGGAAGAAAGCCAGCCAGAGACAGAGATCAGAGACAAAAATCAGAGAAGAGAAAAAGAGAAGAAAAGCACAGTACTGTAGCAGCCATATTTAAGATGTCTGATTCACAAAATCAGACGTCCTTTTTTTGTGCTTTCTTTATATACATTGGTATTCAGTGTTTACATTTACATTTTTGCCTTATAACTCTGATTTTCATTGCAAATTATATTCAATTTTCCAAAGTTGTGCTCTTCATTTTTAAACCCTAATTTGCTCCCTGTGTTTGACCTCGGACTTAAAACTTCGAGTAATAAAATCTATTTGTTTTTTAACGATTTCAACTATACTACGACACATTGATTTTAAAACATTGATCTTGTTCAGTAAACACCTTTGGATTAAGGATCAAAGGTGTAGGTATTTCGGTGGCTTTCTAAGGGATAGGCTTAGGACAAAAGTTTGGAAAAATGGTTGTCCAAGGTTGGGTTTTTGGTGGAGATTTAAGGGCACGCCACATGTCCTCTTATCTTTATTTCTTCCTTCCTTGTGTTTAATTCTTCAACATTCACTTCTCTCCAAGCTTTCTAAGATCCCTAACATTATTCCAATGTACTTTAGTTCCACCACTCACTCCTACATTATTCAAAACACTCTAATTAGTTGCTAATTAGACACAAAACACTTATATGACCTAAATATGCATGCATGATTATAATGCAATATACAACTTATTTGTATTAACCTAACTAGGTACTTAGCATAAAACAAACAAGTTATTCTTATGAATTATGTATCTATCATAACCTCATGCTTATCTTTTGCTAGTCCCTTGCAAAACAGAAGACAGAAACCATGTAGGAAGAAAAAGGAAAGTGGTTTTGAGGTAAACGAGTATGCAGTCATGAACTTGAGCTAAGCCAAATTTAGAACTTTGACTTGATTTTTGACCAACACCAAAGGAAATCATACACAAAATCTCAATCACAAGATGTGAAAAATAACCATCTTATGTGCATAAAGAATGACCATCAAAGAGTGACTCAAAATATTATTTACCCCCTGCCTTTGTCATGCAATGTCCTCAACACATACAACAAACATAAAAATGGAGATAGATATCACCTGATAAGTCATGAATTCTGAACAAATATAACCAAATATCTCCACACCTAAATCAAACAAAGCAAATAGAAGCAAAACTAATTCATTGGGTTCCCTCCTAACAAGCACTGAATTCTATGTTTACAACTAGATACAATTCAGTCAGTTAACCCTCCAAGAGGGTTATAATCTATTTATGGGGCATCTGAGCTAGGTAAGGTTTAAGTCTCTATCCATTTACAGTAAAGGTGTGCCCAATTTTTAGATTTGCAATTTCTACACCTCCATTATTGAATGGATTGACCACTATATACGAGCTAGTTAATTTTGATCTTAGCTTGGCCAACAATAGTTTTAGTTTTGCATCAAATAACCAAACTTTTCGATTAGGCTCAAAGGTTTTCCTAAGTATATGTTTCTTGTGAAAGGCTTTAAATTTTTCTTTGTAAATTCTTGAATTTTCATGAGCCTCACACGTAATTTCTTCGAGCTCATTTAATTTGAGCTTCCTATGATCACCAGCCAAATTCAAATTATAATTGCATTCCTTCACTGCCGAACAAGCTCCATGCTCCAATTCAATTGGGAGATGACCAGGTTTCCCATAAATTAGTCTAAAAGGTGACATTCCTATAGGAGTTTTGTAGGCGACCCAATGAGCCCAAAATGCATCTTCTAATCTTGTAGACCAATCCTTTCTATAAGGTCTCACAGTCTTTTTTAATATATGCTTAATCTGTCGATTGGAGACCCTAGTTTTCCCATTTGTCTGGGGTGATAAGGTGTAGCAATCCTATGGTTTACCCCATACTCTTTAATAAAGTCCTGAATTGGGCATTGGTAAAATGACTACCATCATCACTAGTTAAGGCCTTAGGTATCCCAAATCTTGAAAATGTATTCTTCTTTACAAAATCAATAACAGCTTTATGATAATTTTTTCTAGTAGGAATGGCTTCAATCCACATAGAGACATAATCAACTACAACTAAAACATACTCGAAGCCATTTGATGGTGGGAAGGGACCCACAAAATCTATTTCCCAAACATCAAAGATTTCTTCAATTAGGATCAAATTAAGGGCATCATGTCCCTTCTGGTCATACACCCTAGGGTTTGGCATTTGATCGATGCAGGTCTTAGGAAAGTCATGTGCATCTCTATAAAGTGTTGGCCAATAAAATCCCGACTGCAAAATCCTTGTAGCCATTTTCTTCCTAGAAAAATGGCCACCACAGGCTTGATCATGCCAAAAAGAAAGCACTCTTTGAATTTTCGACTCAAAGATACATCTTCTGATGATCTAATCAGAACTGAGTCTAAATAGCAAAGGGTCATCCTAGATGTAGTACTTAGCTTCAGATAGGAATTTGTTTCTCTGCTTTCTAGTCCGATCACTTGGGATTTTATCTGCAGCTAATAGTCCACTTTGCATTTGATGTTAGATAAAGTAGGAGGAGAGTAGGAGCATGATCAAAGCAAAACTAAAAAGGAAGAACCTTAAATAAAACCATGAAGAATGGACAACATGAAAGACCAAGCCCAGTTTATCCAACCAAGATCCTTAAAGCTCATGCAATGAAGATCTGTAATCAATTTGAGCTATTTTGTTAAAGAACCAACCTTGGAAGATCATGACACAAGCTCCATTCATTTTCCTTCACTTTGCTTCATAAGGCAACCATCATGTAGCTTTTCTTCATTTTCTAGATATTGGTTGAAGGAGATAAAACTATGCAAACTTGGGAGCTAAAATAGTTGCATTGCGATTTATCAAAGGTGAGCTTTTCTTTTATATTAATCTAAATGAATCCTTTTCTCCATAAATGTGTCCATACCTTCTAGGAAAGAATGAAGAAAATGATAAGAAAAAAGTGATTTCATTCCATCTTTTATTTAATTCAATTCCAATAAAAGGCTACGCTTATCCTACGGATGCATCTTGTGCAAACTCTATGGAGACTAAATGAGTGTGTTCTATTAATAATACTATTATTAAACAAGTGTGCTCCCATAACTAAATGAGATTAAGTGCTTAGATGAAACTCTCCATCAATCCTAATGCAATTGACTTTTACACCAATTATGGATTACAATATAAGAGCAATAAAGTGTGTAGTTTTCAAAACTATACCGAAAGGCCTTAACATGATCACCATAAAGGAAAGAAAAATAAACAGGATATCTACCAGAGATATTCCAAATCCTTTCACAAGTTTTTCATGTAGAGGAATGCAATAACAATTTAAATACCATCGGCTTGAAATGATAATATTTAACAAGCCAAACAAGGCAATTTCATTGAAATTGTTGTATTCCTAGAGTAGGAACTAGTGAATTGATGGGTATTCCCATTGTAATAACCTATAGTAAAATCCATTCTTTGTTGTTTTTAATAGATGAAGGGTGAACGGAGAGGTTGTACCTAACCTATTAGTTACCAAGGAAAGATAAACCACAATCATGATTATGTACAAAAGTGATAGCAAAAATGAAATGACCCATTGCCTTTTTGGGTCGTTTAAGACGTCTAGGTGAGACGTCAGACGTCTGTCCAGATGTCTACATGATGGGTCGGATGTCTGAAAGTAGAGGAACCGCACCTTCTTTCTTTTTTGCATGCGTGCTGCACTTGCACTCCCCTCTCTCTCCTCACCCCAAATCCTAACCCTCTCCTATTTAACCCCCACCCCGATGCCACTCCATCCATCTCCATCAGCCACCTCCTCCATCCTTCACCTTCCTCCCTTCCTTCCAGTGTGGCAAGAGGAGAGGAAGAAGAGAGAGAGATGGGATGCAGAGGAGGAGGAGAGGGGAGTAGGAGAGTGGGAGGAGCTATAGAGGAGCTTGTGAGGAAGCTGTAGGAGCTCTAAGGAGCTCGTGCGGGAGGAGTCAAGGGCGCAGGCGAGGAGGAGGAGCTTGGGAGCAGGATCCTTGGCCTCCTGCAGCCGCTAGAGGAACTACTGTAGCTCCTGTGGGCGAGCTCGCGATGGAGAGCTCGCAGGAGAAGTATTGTGTACTGGATATTTTTCAGTATCAGACGTCTAGAGCTTCTCCCAGACATCTGGAGCAGCAGAAGGACGTTCGGAGCTGAAGTCAGACGTCTAAAAGCACGCTCAGTGCTAAGGTACGTGCTTTTGTGTGGTTTACGACCATGCAGGCTTCACCGCAGGGATTTTGTCCAGCCTTATTTAGCTCTCCGCGTGTGTACGCAGGAGGAAGGGTGTTGGAAAGGCGTAGGGTGCACCCTTCAAGGTGCTTTTGGACGTCTAGATACATCGCCAGATGTCTGATCATACTTCCAGACAACCAGAAGAGGAGTCCAACGTCTGGAACTCTCCTCAGACGATTGCAAAAGGGTTCGAACGTCTGAGGTAGTCATAGGAAACCTAGGGACTCCACCAGTTGAGTATGCAGGAGCCACAGAGGTGACAGGATCTACGATCCGAACCCCCATTCCTTCCATGTTTTTCGGTAGAGTGGTCTACATTAATATTAAGATTTGACTAAATATACTACATGCTTATAATAACTTGAAATACATGCCGAACCCTAGGATGAGAATGAACCCTAGGGTAGGAACAATGAATATGGATGAGCTACACTATTTACTTGAGATGCATGTACAATTCTAATTGCTAGCAAATGAATGGATATTTTAATGTGATGCTTTTTCAGTTAGAGATTCACGAGCTGCATGTTTTAAGAAGGAAATCGGTAATAGAGAGATCGGACATTTGGAATATGAAACAATGGAATACCAGCATGAACCCTATGGGGAATTGGGAGGACTCCTGTAGATGAGAAGTGTGCTGGCCCTTGTGTACGCGATACCAAGGAGAGCCACTGTCCCTTTTGTGTAGAGGGGTACTAGTTGCCCATTGGGTTGAGCCCCAGGGTCAGGCTTAGACACTCTACACTGACTCTATTTGGCCCTTGTGTACGTGGTACTGAGGTGAGCTAATTAGTGTAAGGAGGGAGCTAGCTGCCCCAGGGGGCCCAGGGTTAGGACTAGCAACCCTACACCGACTCTTTCTAGGCCCACTGGGCAAACCGGGATAGTCGGACGAGGGTACGCGGACTGTGGAGGGGCGAGACCCCTATTCTGTTTTGAGGGGCGAGACCCCTGTTCTGAGAGGGCAAGGCCATGTACTGTTCCGTGTTGTACCTTTAGGCGTACCTGCTAGCAGAAACAACTGATCGCGTGCCAGTACGGGAAAGCTACCTACATGCTTATCACACGTGCCATAGTCACTGCTATGTCGCGATCGTGACCTCGAGGTGGTTGATTGGGTGTAGGACTACCACAGGGGACTCTCCCAGCCAGGAGAGCACCACGTGTACATCCTACATCACAGGAAAGACTACAATCAAGATTGTCCCCCTGGAGGGACAGTCAAGATCAAGAAATGACTGGATCTTAAGAGAGTAGATAAATTGGAACTACTCATTAAGCTAAATGGAAATTTGAAAAATAACTAGTTTCCTATCTTAAATTAAATTGCAAGTAAATGTTTTAGTTACCACTCTACTCAGCGTTCGCTGACTTCGAAAATTTTATAATCTTGTCCAGGTCAGAGAGTTGAGCAGCAAGCACCGCCGGCTATGAAAGGTCGACTTTTCGCTTAGCGTTATAGTATTTAAGTGGTGGAAAAATAGACTAATCAAAAATAATGAAAATAACCACTTGCAGAAGAGCAGGTCTTGTTCACAGGGAGGCAATGATGTAATCAATACTTAATTATTTAATGTTATTTTGGATAGTGCGAAATTCCTTTTCAAATTGGACTTAAAATGTGAAGGAAAGTAGGTTTGCAATAACCTAAAAAGTTAAGGGTGTAAGTGCAGTTTTCCCTCACAGAAATCCTCAACAAATTTAGGATGAATTAGTGCAATATTCTTGTGATGTGTACTAAAGACAATTAGTACTTAAATCAAGTCCAAAATCAATCTTTAAACTAGCCAATATTAATACCATTCAATTAGAATGAACTGTGAGTGCTTGAATGCAATTCTGCCACAATATAATAATAATAAAAAAAAATAAAATCGGTGGCAATGGCATTGAATGTAATTTTTAATTCTAACAAAAACAGAGCATTTGCTCTCTCTCTTCCTCGCGAGAGAGAGAGAGCACTGGTGGGGCAGTTGCGAGGCTCAGGAGGACGGCGAGGATAGGGGCTCTCCGACGGTGGCAGCAGCGGCGGCGGAGGTGGCCGGAGCTGGCCAGTGGAGGTGGCCGGAGCTCCGGCCTGTTGGAGGAAGAGGGCTGTTGCTGCTGCGGCTATGGCATGCGGGTGCGGGCAGGTGCTTCCTGATGGGCATGCGGGCTGCAAAGGTGAGAAGGCGCAGGAGATGGCGTGCGGGCGCGCAGCGCCTTCAGTAGCGAGCGAGCGGAGAGGGATGGCGTCTGATGTTTAGTGCATGAACGCCTTCTGTGGGGAGGAGCGACGCAGTGTAGAGGCGCTGGCTTGGGTGCGAGCGCCGGCTGTGGCGTGGGGGCGGTGAAGGCAGGAAGGCTCTGGAAGGAAGGATGCGCCTACGGGCGCGGCCTAGCAGGGTGAAGACGCAGTGCCTGCGGGTGCAGGCGCGCGGTTGAGAGCGCCTGCGGGCGGTTGCGAAGGTGGGATGGCGCTCTGCAGGGAGGTGTGTGAAGCTGCTATGCAGCGCCTGTAGGTGCGGGCACGCAGCGTTGAGGCGTGCTGCAAGGACGGCTGGAAGGGAGGATGCGGGCTGATGGTGTGCGGTTGCCTACGGTGGCTGAGGGAGAGGCAGGTGATGGCACGTGGGTGCTACTGGTTGAGGTAGAGACGGAGCGGCACAGTGCTCGCCCTCTCCACAGTGGAGAAGAGAAAGCCGTTCCCCGCAGGGGGAAAGATTCCTCCTTGTGCACACCGCTTCTTCACTTTTAAAGTCCTCTCTCTCCCTCAGTGCGCCAATCCAGGGATTTGCAAATCCCTTTCTGTTTTTGGCCAGCGAGCATTGGAGAAGATTGCCCCAATGTCCAGCGAAGGTGGGGGAAAAGAATCGCGGCTGGATGTGTTGGGGAAATTATCCCCCCACCCTTGTTCTTTCTGGGTTTTATTACCAACAAATAAAAAGAACATAATCATTACACATTAAGTCATAGAATGTTATAGAATTAAATCATGATGCATACAATTATTCTATAACTTAGTGTAGTTATCAACAAACTTAAATTGTTAAAAGAGAATTACTTAGGCTTACTATTAGTCCATTAAAATGGACTCATCAAATACCCCCATGCCTAAGATTTTCTAGTCCCTAGCAAAAATGAATAATAGAAGCAATCAGAAGACTTCTTCTTTTCTTATTTCAAAACTTTAGAAATCCAGACAAATATGAGGTGCTGATAGGCTAGGTCACAGATCCAAGTGAAAGAGCCGATTCGCATTAGGAGTTAATACATCACCCTTGGCAAAAATTTCTGTTGAGATAGGCAACTACTTCCCTCGGGGATAAAGCAGACGATAATCTGTAATTTGACCCTGGTGTTTGGCTTAGGTAGGAGATAATAAGTTGAATGGATTTGTATTTGGTGGCACACATCTACTGGTGCTACATATAGTCTAGTACTGCAGACTCTAGCTCTCTAGACTATTAGACAAGTCAACTCTGAGAGAGGCTACATGACTGTGCTCTCCTGATGTTCCTGGGCATTCTCTTTTTTTTTTTCTGAGATCACGAATCTCGCCAGATTTAGAAATTATACTCACTATTTGGTGGCCTCACATGGCATCCACACTTCAATTAAAGTCCTAATAACTCTACAACTAAGTTAGAGTCCTCAACCAGTAGTCAGGCGATTAGAAATACTAGAAGGTAGGTATGGGTCATATTTGGTGGAACGCAATAGGTGTTCTGTTGCCTCAGAAACATTAGAAAATTGGACTTTTTTTTTGTAATATAACTATTTTTTTCTTTTTCTTCTTTCTTTTTCCTCTTTTTCTTCTTCTTTTCTCTCTCTTTTTTTTTTATTTCTTCTTGTTTTTGTTTCTTTTTCAATCAGCACAACACGATACAGACTTTTATTTACGAGGCATTATTAGGGATGATGACGGTCAAGAGGAAGTTGTGTGGCTTATTTGGTGGAAGTGCCTATTCTCGACACCGGGAAGGAATGGATAGGACAGACGTATTTCTGGCCTTTGACACTATTACCCTCCTTTAGCTGAGGACTCTATGAAGGACGGTCGTAACCATCCACCATAGTTATAGCTTTATTAAGACTCAATCTCTGTGTATCTGCCTTATTTGGTGACTCTCAGGAATTCAATCAAAGTACGCACCTAGGAACAGAGAGTGAAAACTACGCCTAACTCTGAAGTATCATCATCTAATTATCCAGAACTTAATAGTCCTTGCACTAGACTTAGCGCACCAGTAATCTCTCTACTTCTCACAAATATGAGGTGGATTTACTAGAAGATAGTATGCCTGACTCTCTATGAACTATCCAAAGGTTCAGTAGACTATAAATGCTCATTGGTTTTCCTCAAGGATCCATTACCAAGTCTACGTGCATAAATGTACTGGATTCTAATCTTAAGAAATAATTCAAGAAGAAAAAACCTCCAATGACAAAGGTATTCTGCTAGGGACTAACCCAATCAGCTCAAGAAAAGAAATTTTTTTTTTTTTATATGCTAACCTTATTTTTTATATGCTAACCTAAATGCATGAATGTACCTAAAATGCAAATGCACTCCCCAATGCCTAAATCCTACAATGTCCCCATTGTAAAATTAAAATAGTAGGAGAAAGGAAAGAAATCACGTGACACAGTTTGCTGGGTTGCCTCCCAACAAGCGCTGCATTTTCTGTCAGCAACCAGACTTATAAGGAACCTGTAAATCAGGTTCCAAATAGAAAAGATTAAGCCCTAAGAATATGCGTAACACCGCAGGCCTAGAAAACAAGTAACCACGGATGTTGGCGAGTTGATGATGCAATGTAATTCCAAATGCTTGCTAGAAGATATGAAAGCGAAAAACCTCGTTGGCTACCTTGGGAGGTCTAGGGATAATAAACGAAATATGAAAAGGGACCTCCCGAAACGGAATAGGTGGAGGATAACAAGGATCCTCCAAAGTATGACGGGTTTTAAAAGATATAATCATTATTAGTTCAAACCCTTGAATGGCGAGAGTAAAAGTACAAGCATCAATCCATACTCGCCATTCTACTCTAGGATGTACTGGCCTGATATAGTCTCCAAAAAGAATGTACATGAGCAGAGATCTGAGCCAAGGATCGGTTAGGGAGTATAAGGGTTGTTTGTAGTGTTGGAAGGTAATGGTTAAGTCCAATGAGGGCTTAGTAGGTGTTAGGTCCAATTCCAACAATGATTCAAATTGTGTACACTCCCTAACAGTAGTAGACAACTTCAAGTTATCCTGCTTAGCATTAATGATCGGAGTCATATTTGAATCAAGGGTAGACTCCAAACTACAAGTTTTTGATGGCAGGGTAAAAATGTCAGAATCAATATCATTCCGCCCATCCCCAAATTTGTTTGGTTCACTCAAATATTTGTTGGGGTGTATATGTGATTCATTAGGAGTTGAATCAGTTTTTTCAATTATTTCTAACGGAGGATCAGTCTTAATATTTTGGAGGAAGCCTATATCATTGAATTTGTTATTGTTCTCGGGGTATAAATCCTCAAATGACGTGTTTTATCCTCGAGAGTCTCCCATAGATTTCTCATTTTGTTTGTCCTCCTGTAATATCAACTCCTGTTTTGATGGAGGATGACTGTCAAAAGAAAGTAGGAATCCGGATTTAATCATATTATTTCTATCCTCTGGAGCTAAATCCTCAAATGATAAATAATTCTCCTGTGATTCACTCCAGATTTTCAGTCCAGGTTCCTCTGTTGGGGCATCCTCATCCTCTGAATTAGACTCTTCATATCCTTGAGACCAGAATTGATATCCTCCATTCCCTTAGGGTCACCTTCATTAGGTACATTTGAATCGTCAGGATATTGAATGATAGGTGTTGATTCCCTAAGTGGAGGGCCAGGAGTAGGCTCACTAAGAGTAGAATGGGAATCCACCAAATAATCAAGAGGGGAAGTGATAGGAACAATAATTTTCTCTTGCTTTTGACTCCAATATAGTTCAGGTGGATAATCACTATGATTGTTGTCCTCTAGTCGCCGCATCTCATTGGGAGAGTCTAAGTGATCGCTACATGAAATTGGATCCCTATTGTCATTAAGTACCTCAGAATTATTTTCATGATCATGATCGGATAGGTAAGGATCAGGATTATTGGGAACCGTGTAGCTAAGTTGTCTTATTTCTTCATTTAATTGTTGACTATTCCTCAACATCTCTCCCATTGATTCTATTATTTCCTTTTGGTGTTTTTGCATTTCTATCATAAAAGAGGAGAGGCTACTATTATCAGGTTGGGGAGGATAGTCAATTTTAGGCTCTGGTTGCCTAGGGGTATCAATCCAACCTTGATACGGAAAATCATGAAGGGTGGGAGGGTTGGGTGTTTGCATGGAAGTAGGGATTTCAGGATTGGAAAATCCCGTTCCTAGGCTCTGCTCAAAAGTGGGAGTACTCCCAGGGTAAGAATGAGAATGATCCCATGAATTATCAATGTACCCATCAAAGGATGGATACGCTCGGAGCATGGGATTCTGATTAAAAGATGGGAAGTATTGACTCTGATAATCTAAATGATAGGACTAAGAATAATCCATTTCTTTAAGCAAAACAATTTTAACTCTCTTAGGCTTTAGCAAAATTCAGAATATAAGCAGAAAAACTTCCTAGAGAGTTCTATTGTCAAAGCAAACGCAATTTCAACGGGATCTATTTTTAGTAGATTGTAGGTCTTAGAGTTATATGTTTAGTTGGTGGCCAAACAAGTTTTGCAAAAATTATGCTTCCTAGGCCAACCTTCATTGGTGCCTATAACCTACTTGCAAGGGATGGAAGTCTCGAATCGAGCCCACACACGAGGAACCGAAGTAACTTGGTGGATAGGCTTGTTGATTTCCGACTAACTTCCCTTGTGGTGCAAAAGAGGAGAGGTAGAATTTTATCTAGTGACCTTATGTTTGAGGTGCACAGTGTCTCAAGTGTGCAAGCATATGATTGTGTTTTGATTTTTTGAAATTCCACAAACAGGATCCTTTTGCACACAATTTTCAGTCACAGATTTTAAAGTCCAACCTCTTAACAATCCCAATTTGTTTAAAAGTGACCGCTGAATTAATTTCATTCAAGCACTTTAGTGGTCTTAGATTTAGGTTTAATGCATATGCATGACAAGTAATTAATGCTCAAGAAAAGACGTACCTTACTCCAGCTTTCTTCATGCAGTGTATGAATGCAATGCAATAAAAAATAAACTAGATGCTGCTCATTCAGTCCTAGATGATCGTCCTATAGATATGCAGCTTCTAGCAGGCAGTTCGATTTTTTTTTTTAATAGTAACAAACAGACCTAATCTAACTAACTAACTGAAATGAAGTTTAAAATAGTTCAAATAATCCTATAATCTAAATAAATGGGAACACGTTCCCAAAAATACCCAACAAGGGCCTAAAAGACAGTAATTTAAATTCTAATGTCTATCTAACTAAATCTAACTAAGACCTACTACCTAAATCAAAAAATAGGCTTCTCCGTAAGCCTAAATGCGTGGGATCAAGGCCCACGTGTTCCTGTTTTCGTCCTCCAGGTGGCGTCAAGGTCCACCAAAAAGATCGTCTCCGCTGTGCGCGTTGTTCACGTTCAAAGTCGTCGCTTTGCTACGCCTCGTCGCCGTGTCAGATTCCTTGCAAAATAATAAAGATGATTAGATAATTTCGCAACTTAAAAGATTTAAAAACAATAAAGTAAATCTATTGCGTCTGTTGCCTCCCTAGCAACAGAGCCAATTTGAAAGGTCAACTTTTCGCTTAGCGTTATAGTATTTAAGTGGTGGAAAAATCGACTAATCAAAAATAATGAAAATAACCACTCGCAAAAGAGCGGATCTTCTCCATAGGGAGGCAATGATGCACTCAATACTTAATTATTTAATGTTATTTCGGATAGTGCGAAATTCCTTTTCAAATTGGACTTAAAATGTGAAGGAAAGTAGTTTGCAATAACATAAAAAGTTAAGGGTGTAAGTCAATTTTCCCTCACAGAAATCCTAAATAAATTTAGGATGAATTAGTGCAATTTTCATGTGATGTGTACTAAAGACAATTAGTACTTAAATCAAGTCCAAAATCAATCTTTAAACTAGCCAATATTAATACCATTCAATTAGAAAGAACTGTGAGTGCTTGAATGCTATTCTGCCATAAAATAATAATAATAAAAAAAATAAAATCGGTGGTAATGGCATTGAATGTAATTTTTAATTCTAACAAAAACAGAGCATTTGCTCTCTCTCTTCCTCGCGAGAGAGGGAGAGCACCGGCGGGGCAGTTGCGAGGCTCAAGAGGACGGCGAGGGCGGGGGCTCTCCGACGGTGGCAGCGGCGGCGGTGGAGGTGGCCGGAGCTGGCTGGCGGAGGCGGCCGAAGCTCCGGCCTGTTGGAGGAAGAGGGCGGCTACTGCTGCGGCTATGGCGTGTGGGTGTGGGCAGGCGCTTGCTGATGGGCGTGCGGGCTGCAAAGGCGAGAAGGTGCGGGAGATGGCGTGCAAGCGCACAGCGCCTTTAGTAGTGAGCAGGCGGAGAGGGACGGCGTCTGCTGTTTAGTGCGTGAACGCCTTCTGCAGGGAGGAGCGATGCAGCGTAGAGGCGCTGGCTTGGGTGCGAGCGCCCGCTGTGGTGTGGGGGCGGTGAAGGCAAGAAGGCTCTGGAAGGAAGGATACGCCTGCGGGCGCGGCCTGGCAGGGTGAGGATGCAGCGCCTGCGAGTGCGGGCGCGTGGTTGAGAGCGCCTGCGGGCGGTTGCGAAGGTGGGATGTCGCTCTGCAGGGAGGTGCGTGAAGCTGCTTTGCAGCTCCTACGGGTGCGGGCACGCAGTGTTGAGGCGTGCTGCAAGGACGGCTGGAAGGGAGGATGCGGGCTGATGGTGTGCGGTTGCCTACGGTGGCTGAGGGAGAGGCAGGTGATGGCGCGCGGGTGCTACCGATTGAGGTAGAGACGGAGCGACACAGTGCTCGCCCTCTCCACAGTGGAGAAGAGAGAGTCGTTCCCCGTAGGGGGGGGAAAGATTCCTCCTTGTGCATGCCGCTTCTTCACTTTTAAAGTCCTATCTCTCCCTCAGTGCGCCAATCCAGGGATTTGCAAATCCCTTTCTGTTTTTGGCCGACGAGCGTTGGAGAAGATTGCCCCAATGTCCGACAGAGGTGGGGGGAAAGAATCACGGCTGGATGTGTTGGGGAAATTATCCCCCCACCCTTGTTCTTTCTGGGTTTGATTACCTGCAAATAAAAAGTACATAATCATTACACATTAAGTCATAGAATTTTATAGAATTAAATCATGATGCATACAATTATTCTATAACTTAGTGTTGTTATTAACAAACTGAAATTGTTAAAAGAGAATTACTTAGGTTTACTATTAGTCCATTAAAATGGACTCATCAGGCTACAGAGGGAGCTGAGCCAAGTCGAGCCCAACCTTAGTTGCTTCCTTATTGTTTCCCTAGCTTCTGTTGTAGTAGTGTGTTTTTATTCTATGAAATACTATTTCAATTGATCTTCCGTTGTACCTTTCTCTACTGTAGTTGTGATGGCCTGTATTAATTGTGAGACTATTCACTTTGTTTCTTTACTGTCACTTGTTTATTTTTCTGCTTAGTTACATTGCATGTGTGGTTTTGGAGATGTTTTCCCTGTTTTTAGTTATTTCTCGTTGGATGACTAGGTCTTGGGATTAGCTGATGCAAGTCGATCTCGGGTCCTGCAGGGATTTGGGATCAGGTCGTAACAAGATGGTGTCAAAGCAAGGTCGTCCCGAGAAATGAACCAAATGGTATGAAACAGCCACTCACATGGGTGTAACTAGGCTAGCCATCACAACATATCACTTTGATCTTTGCTTCAAGTCGTATCCCTTGATGTGATATGTTACCATTGACCGTTCCTACTCTTTTTCCTGTCTCCTTGTAGGAGATGCCTCGTCGAGTTCCTGAGGTAGGCCGTGGATGTGGCCGTGGGTGGGGTCAGAGGGGCGGGCATGCCAGATCTGAGGCACCAGTCGACCCACCTTTCCTTCCGAGCATCCAGGCCCAGGATATCACCCAGATAATCCAAGATATAGTACGGGAGGAGCTCCAGTAGCCTCCTCGGCTACCCCTTCCTGAGGACGTGGAGGGAGAGTCCTCTGTGGGACAGGGGAACCACCGCAGCTCCTTACGAGCTAGAGGGGGAGGGGGTGATCCTCCACCACCCCCACCACCCTCAGACACCTCTGAGCACGAGCCCTCCTTGTTGGGAGGCGTACCTGTTCCCCTGCTGCAACTTCACCACCAGCTTTTCAGCCAGTTCCGAAAGCTGAAACCCCCTCCTTCAAGGGGGATGAGAACCCGTCTGAGGCAGAGGATTGGCTGGAACTGATAGAGAAGGTGTTCGACACCATCTGCCCTCCTACAAAGTTCCGCATGGCCTTTGCCACGTACCAGCTGGAGAGCGTAGCCTACAGGTGGTGGAGGGTAGTTAGAGGCCAGGTGCGGATAGAGTCGACATGGGACCAGTTCGTGGCTCTTTTCTGCGAGCAGTATTTTTCGTAGACCTGGAAAGACCAGAGGAGGCGGGAGTTCCATACTCTCCGTCAGGGAGAGATGATAGTTAGCATGTACCGCACGCATTTTCTAGAGCTGTCATGCTTTGCCCTGACAGCTGCATCTACTGAGGAGGAGCACTTGTGGAGGTTTACTGAGGGGCTTCGACCTACGATCCGGGGGTATGTGAAATCCTTGAAGTTGCCTACTTTCTCTCGTGTGGTTGAGGCGACCATGACTTATGAGGAGACCAACCCGACTGAGCGAGACACTGACGGTAGACAGAAGAGGCCCTACCAGCCAGAGTACTCACAGGGTCGACAAGAGAGGAGGCACACGGTGACCACTGGAGAGCCATCTCGTTCTACGCGGTCACCAGTGGCCTTTGGGGGCCCTAGATAAAGGCTAGTTGCCAGCACCGGACCCTCACCCAGTCACCACCAGGGACCGACTAAGGGAGGAGGTCGTGTTCTTCTTTGCTACTAGTGTGGCTAGCCGGGCCACGTCAAGAGGGACTGCCCATCTAGGGCTGGAGCACAACAGATGCTCCCCGCATCGAGTGTTGGAGGCCGAGCTGGCAGCCGCGGTCACCAGGCACATGGACGAGGATAGCAGTCATGAGGAGGGTACCGGCCAACTACTGCCCACTCGACCCAAAGTGTGGCCGTTTCGTCTGCACCTAGGATTGAGGGGCGCATCAATGCCCTAACACACATCGATGCCAGGGTTTCAGGTTTTGTGGTGGTAGGTATGATTACTATTTCTGGCAGATTAGTCTATGTCCTTTTTGATTCGGGTGCCATGCATTCCTTTGTCTCCTCGAGTTTTGCCATCAGTTTGGGATCGGGCAGTGTACTGTTAGAGGTTCCATTCCTGATTAGAGGTCTAGGTGGATAATTGTTCGTAGCGAAGGAGGTCTTTATAGACTGCGAGGTCACTATAGGGGACATAGTCTTCCCACCGACCTGATTGTGATCCAGATGGAGGACGTTGGTGTGATTCTAGGGATGGACTAGCTATCTGCCTATCATGCCTTGGTGGACTATTTTGGGAGGAAGATCATCTTCTCCATACCAAAGTTGCCTCCCTTTGAGTTTCACAGCCAGTTGGTGGACGGAGGTTTTAGGTTCATCTTTGCGCTTCGGGCAACGAAGCTTTTGGGCCAGGGGTGTGAGGGATTCTTGGCTTATGTTGTAGTAGAGCCTTGCCCCGTGGCCGACTTTCAGAGTATCTCGATGGTCTACGAGTACCCTGACGTTTTCCTAGAGGAGTTGCCAGGACAATCACCTGAGCCTGAGATCGAGTTTGAGATCTCACTAGTATTGGGGATTAGCCCCATTTCCACTGCACCGTACAAGATGGCGCCACTTGAGCAGCGAGAGCTCAAGTCCCAGTTACAGGACCTGTTGGAGGACTTTGTGAGACCCAGTGCATCCCAGTGGGGAGCCCCAGTGTTGTTTGTGAAGAAGAAGGACGGTACCCTACGATTTTGTGTCAACTACTGCCAGCTGAATCTAGTCACTGTCAAGAACAAGTACACGCTACCTCGTATCGACAACCTCTTTGATCAGTTGAGAGATGCCACAGTGTTCTCTAAGATAGATCTGAGGTCGGGTTACCACCAGTTGAGGATCAAGGAGACCAACGTCTCTAAGACAGCTTTCTATACTCAGTATGAGAACTACAAGTTCTTGGTCATGCCATTTGGGCTAACCAATGCCCCTGCTGCTTTCATGGACATGATGAACTATGTTTTCAGACCGTACTTAGACCAGTTTGTTGTGGTGTTCATCGACGACGTCCTAGTTTACTCACGGGATCAGGTGCAGCATGGACAGCATTTACGTATGGTCCTAGATACTTTGAGATGACGTAGGCTATACGCCAAGTACAGCAAGTGTGAGTTTTGGCTGAGGTAGGTGACTTTCTTGGGTCACGTGATTTCAGGAGATGGCTTGGCTGTGGACCCAGCCAAGGTTGAGGCTGTGCTCAGGTGGTAGAGACCGCACACAGTGACAGAGGTACAAAGTTTTCTACGATTGGCAGGCTGCTATCGGCGGTTTATTAGAGGGTTCTCTCATATCGCACGTTCTATGACTCAGTTGACTCGGAAGGATGTGCCCTTTACCTGGATCAACAAGTGCGAGGCATGCTTTCAGGAGTTGAAGGAGAGATTGACTTCAGCTCCTATACTTACCATTCTAGACAGTAGTGACGGGTTCGTGGTTTACACCAACGCTTCATTGCAGGGGTTAGGTGGTGTGCTCATGCAGCGAGGTCACATTGTCGCTTACGCTTCATGGAAACTAAAGCCCCATGAGCATAACTACCCCACCCATGACTTAGAGTTGGCAGCAGTTGTCTTCGTGCTGAAGACATGGAGGCACTACTTGTATGGTGAGACATTCGAGATCTTCACAGATCATAAGAGCCTCAGGTACCTGCTTTACCAGAAGGACCTCAACATGAGACAGAGACATTGGTTAGAGCTCCTGAAGGACTACAACTGTAGCATCTCCTACCATCTAGGGAAGGCCAATGTGGTGGCTGACGCCTTGAGCTGGAAGGCGCTCACCCACTTGGCCAGCTTGTAGGCTCAAAGTTGGAGACTCATGGAGGAGGTGGGCAGTTGGCGACCCCGGGAGTCATGGGGGTATTGTGGGGCAATGACAGTGACACGACAGGCATGACCAGACCTGATAGACCGCATCATTGCAGGGCAGTTGGCCGATCCGTACTTATAGATGCTGCAACATAGGGTGTTGACAGGGGACCCAGGAGACTTTTCCTTCTCAGACGAGATACTACGCATGAGGGGATGCCTATGTGTTCCTAGAGACGAGGAGTTGTTGAGAGATCTCCTGACCGCGGCGCACAGGTCCCAGCTCACCATACATCCTGGAAATACAAAGATGTACCATGATTTGAGATGCGACTTTTGGTGGAGAGGGTTGAAGTGGGATGTTGGTGAGTTTGTTCAGCAGTGCTTGATATGCCAACAGGTGAAAGCCAAGCACCAGAGGCCTGCAGGGCCACTACAGCCACTTCCTGTGCCAGAGTGGAAGTGGGAGAGCATTACTATGGACTTAGTGGTGGGTCTACTAATAAGTCTACTTTTGTGGACCATCATTTGGCCTAAGTACTCTTTAATTAGTCATTCTTAGTTAATAGTTGATTAGGAATTAAGGGGGAATTCAACATAGTCTGTATATCATCTTATGCATCAATTTTATGCTTAATAACATATGATATGTTATGATAATCATTTGGTGGATGCAGGCTAGGTACAAGACACTTGAGGGCAGTAGTCAGACATCCAAAGTCCCATTTTAAGACGTCTGGATTCTAGTTTGGACGTCTGGAACTTCTAGCGTGGACTCCTTGCTAGCCAAATATGTTAAGACGTTTAATGTTTTTATCAGACGTCTAATGTCTAAATGGACAGGACTTATCCATTGGTTTCAACCACTCGCAATTTTCGCGAGTGGTTGCAGAAGTCGGCAGCAGATATTTCAAAAATGGGCCAACAGAGAGGAAGGAAAAAATCTTCTCCCCTTGGCGAGGACTATCTCTCCATCTTCTCCACCGTGAAGGAGGCATGCACCATGGAACCAGCGAGCACTGTGGACCGACTCTCTCCTTGCCTATCCTTCGCTAGCGTTGATGTGGTGGTGCTCAGTAACAGAGAGCACCACCACCACCAGCTATTCTCCCAACGTCCTCCCCATCACCAATGCCATCGCCACAGCCATCACTTCCTCTTCTCTCCCAAACCCACACACAAACAGAGAACACCACCACCATCCATCGCTTGCTCCCCCCTGCACCCAAAACCCACAACCACGGCCCGCACTGCTCCGTGTGCACATCCAACCCGCGCGCACACCCAGCCCGCGTGTGGGTGCAACCACCACAGAGGCCAGCCAGCTCTTTCACCTCCTTCAACTCAAAGCATGATGGCAGCTGCACTGTTCATCTTTCTTCTCCGAAAGAACCCACCACCGGCTGTCCATGCCTACGTGCAGCCACCGCCACAGACTGCTGTTCTCCTCACCATGGTCTCCGTTAAGCTTGCCTCGACCTCATGAGTGCTACCACACCTTCAAAGCAGACCACGACAACCTCCGTCGACTCGCGGAGGAACTCATCACCGGTGGTGGACAACTTGCCTCTCGGCAACCTCCAACCACCTTTGACGATGCCACCACTGCCATTGAAACTCTGTCGGCAACCTCAACCTCCTCCGAGCACGGCACGGTCATCCGTCCCTCCTCCTCCTCGCACGCACAAGGGATTCAAATGCCCTGTTTTGCTACAGTGAAACCCGTATTAAAATTTACATTTGGTGCCATTGGTGTGGAAGGATTGAAGGATTTATTATTTTATTAAGTTGAAATTGCATGCATATCTCTCATGTTCACTTTTATTCCCTCATGCACTCACACTCTTTAGATTTCATGATCTATTCCATGTGTGCATGACATAACTTTAGGAAATCATCTTTGAAATAATATTTTTGTTATTTTATTAGGCTTAAACCTCCCTGTGGATACGACATCTTTTCTATGGTTTAAATTGGTATCTATTTTAATCTTTGATTGAGAGATCGCTACCACATAAATTACAAGAATAAATCATTCTATTGCTAATTTAATCAAGCAAATTTCTCTCTATCATATACCAGTTACCCAGCGGGGACACGATGTAGTTTAGGTGATAGTAAATCGATTGATAAAGACGGCACGGTTCCTGCCGATCCGAGTGACCTTTGGGCCAATGCAGCTAGTAGAGAGATACGTTAGAGATATGGTGCATCTACACGGAGTCCCTGACAAGCGTGGAAATTACGTATTTTGAAATTGTTGGAAATTGTAGTATAGTCGCAAAATCCCCTTAACAAAAATATTTTTAATAACAAAACTCGCATAGATTTCTTTTCCTTTTAGAACTTGAGTCCCAGTCGTTCGTCTCTGGGAGGCATGAAAATAAGTCGAGATTTGGATTGGCTTAATCTAACCTAAATCTAATCTAACCTAAAATTTTTTTCTTTTTGTATTTTTGATCTTTATTTTGAAACATGAAATGAAAGCATGCATCAAAGTTGTAAGCCATGAAAATAATAGCATGCATATAAAACCATTAGACAAGAGTATCATGCATAAAAAATTAAGTCACTATAAAATACGGATACATGGAAATAAAGCTAAACTAAAGAAAGGGATCAACCAAGAGAGGCTAAGGAGAAGCCTTCTTGGTCGTCCACTAAAGAAGAAGAAAAAGAGGGTGCGTCCTCACTATGGAGAAGAAAGGACACGCACAAATGAAGAGAGGAGAAGAGGGTGTTGCACCCTAGTGCTCTCCTTCTTGCAGCCCACATGAAGATGCCTTGGAGGAGCCTCTTCTTTAGCTGTCCATGGAGGGGCCTTGGAGGAGGAGGACGGCCCTATGGTTTTGGAGGATGGAAGGGTGTCACAAGTGGGAGGAGAATGGATTGGAGAGTGAATGAATTTCGTGGCTCTCTTCTCTCCTTGGTTTTTATGGGAAGGCCTCTCCATTTCAAATGGGTCACCACTTTTGGTGGCTCCAAAAATAGCAAGTGTGACCTATATAGGATCTAGGCTGGTGACCAACTAATGAGGGCTAGAATGGGCAAGTGGGATTTAGAAAAGTGTATGTATGTGTAGGTGTAATTTTCGTGGAGTAGGGTAGTGGTTTGGTGAATCTAGGTTGGGTTAACCTACATTAAGTGGGTGTGTACCTAATTAGGCTTAGGAAAGTTTAATCGGATAGGAGTGAACCTAATTAGGTCTAGGTCAAGTCTAATTGGATGTGTGCATGTGATTAGGCTAGGGTAATCCTAATAGGTATGAGTCAATTAGATCCTGGGTGGATCCAATTGGGCTCAGGTGCACCCAATCAACTGTAGATGCACCCAATTAGGTATGGGATGGTTCAATTGGGTTAGGGATAGGATAAGTAGGGCTATGGATAGTGGACTAGGCTTAGGAGGTCTCTAATTAGGTTTCCTAGGGTGTCCGGTGGGGTTCCTAGGCCAAACTAAGCAAGCTAGGGCTTCCAACGCCAAAATCAGGAACCAGAGAGCAGTATCAGACATCTAGAATAGTGGTCGATGTCTTATACTACAAAATCAGACCTCTGGACATTAAATTAGACGTCCAATACTATGTCAGTATGAGTTTTGGATTCATGGATTGTTATTCTGCAGAAATCAGACGTCCAGGCAGATATCTGGACGTCCAAGGTGCTGGAGAGTGGGTTTTAGGTTTTCTAAGGTGGGTTTTGGTTCCTAAGTGCTTGGGAGAGGGATACGGTGGATAAGAACATGAATAGTGCTATCCATGTTTTGGTTTTGAGGCTAAGGTGCCCTAATGGAGGTAATTTTGGGTTTAGGAAGACTATATTAGGGTTTCTAAAGGTAGGGATAAGGCTATCCTCCTCACTCCTCTTATCTAGATCAGTCTTCTTCTTCCTTTATTACTTTATTTCACTATCTTCATCCTAGATCACTTTATTACCTACAAATAGCAATAGAAACCATTAACTAGCAGGATATCTCATCTTATTCCAAATAGATTGATGCAATGCATGATATCAAGATATGAGTGCAATATCCACAATTTAAGCTAGGTTCAGGCATTATTTAGGTTGATTAGGACCCATGATTGCTGTGCAATTAGTCCCTCGCGAGATCGTATCCGACAGGGATACTTGTTTTACTTCCCAGTTCTGGGTGGAGTTTTAGTTGGAATTGGGGACCTGTTTGAGGTTCAGCACCACCTACCACCCCCAGACTAATGGACAGTTAGAGCGCACCATACAGACACTCGAGGACCTCCTACGTGCTTGTGTACTAGACTGGAGAGGCTCCTAGGAGGAGCATTTTCCCCTGGCGAAGTTTACGTACAATAACAGCTATCATTCGAGCATCGGCATGGCACCTTATGAGGCTCTGTACAGATGGAGATGTACCACACACTTGAGTTGGGTTGAGGTGGGGACCAAGTGGGAGGTTGGCCCTAGGTTGATCCCGTTGAGTCAGGAGGCGATAGAGTAGATTCACAGTTGACTTCGCATTGTTAGGAGCAGGTAGAAGAGCTACGCCGATAAAAAGCATAGAGAGGTACATTTCGAGGTTGGAGATCATGTCTTCCTCCATGTATCGCCCATGAAGGGCTTGCAGCGTTTTGGGGTGAAAGGAAAGCTTGCGTTGAGGGTTATGGGACCCTTTGAGGTCTTGGAGCGGGTTGGACCTATTGCTTATCGGCTTGCCCTTCCTCCCCAGCTCTTTGGAGTGCACGACATGTTCCATGCACCCAACCTCAGGAAGTACGTCACCGATCCCAGCCATGTTCTGAGCCACGAGAGCGTCGAGGTTGGAGACGACCTTACCTATCTCAAGAGGCCAGTATAGATATTAGACAGAGCCGTCTGAAGTCTAAGACAAAAGCAGATATCACTGATGAAAGTCTTATGGAGAAGCCAATAATACAAGGAAGCCACTTATGAGCCTGAGGTGGCAATGCAAGGGCAGTACCCAGAGCTTTTTGAGGGTACGTCTCTTCGGGCCTACTTCGGTCCTCTTTAAGTTTGTTATGCACTTTTACTCTGCTTTTTCAGCACCCTACTTGGCTGAAGTTTCGGGGATGAAACTTCCTTTAAGTTTGTTATGTTGAAATGACCCGTTACCTTTTCTGGGTAGTTCAAGATGTCTCGGTGTGCCATCAGACGTCTGTCCAAACATCTAGATGAAGGGTCGAACATCTGAAAGTAGAAGAACCGTACCTTCTTTCTTTTCCGCGTGCATGCTGCACTCGCACTCCCCTCTCTCTCCTCACCTCAAACCTTAACCCTGTCCTATTTAACCCCCACCCTCATGCCACTCCATCCATCTCCACCAGCCACCACCTCTGTCCTTCACCTTCCTCCCTTCCTTCCAGCATGGCAAGAGGAGAGGAAGAAGTGAGAGAGATAGGATGCGGAGGAGGAGGAGAGGGGAGCGGGAGTGTGGGAGGAGCTCAAGAGGAGGAGCTCATGCGGGAGGAGTCAAGGGTGCGGGCGAGGAGGAGGAGCTTGCGAGCTGGAGCCTTGGCCTCCTGCAGCCGCAGGAGGAACTGCTGTAGGTCCTCCAGGAGAGCTTGCAAAGGAGAGCTCGCAGGAGAAGTTCTGTGTACTAGATATTTTCCAGAGTTAGAAGTCTGGAGCATTCCCCAGATGTCTGGAGTAGCAGAAGGATGTTCGGAGCTGAAGCTGAACGTCTGAAAGCACGCTCAGTGCTAAGGTATGTGCTTTTGTGCGGTTTACAACCATGTAGGCCTCACCGCAGGGATTTTGTCCAGGCTTATTTAGCTCTGCACGTGTGTACGTAGGAGGCAAGGCACTGGAAAGGCACAGGGTGCACCCTTCGAGGTGCTTTTGGACGTCTGGATACATCGCCAGACATCTGATCTTACTTCCAGACGACTGAAAGGGGAGTCCGATGTCTGGAACTCTCCTCAGACGATCGCGGAATGGTCCGGACGTCCAAGGTAGCCGCAGGAAACCTAGGGTCTTTAGCCAGTTGAGTATGAGGGAGCCGTGGAGGCGACGGGATCTGTGATCCGAGCCCCCATGCCTCCTATGTTTTCCGGTAGAGTGGTTTACATTAATATTAAGGTTTAACTAAATAAACTGCATGCTTATAATAACTTGAAATACATGTAAAACCCTAGGATGAGAATGAACCCTAGGGCAGGAACAATGAATGTGGATGAGCTACACTGTTTACTTGAGATGCATGTACAATTCTAAATGCTAGCAAATGAATGGATATTTTTGTAGATTCGTCCCTACTAGCAGGAGGGGTGACATAATAATTGCGGAAATGAAAATATAAAGCAATCACACAAAAAATCAATCACACAAAGTACACAAGTATTTTTAGGTGGAAACCCAAACCGGGTGAAAACCACCACCTAACCCTCTCGAGTTAGGATTTTCCGATCAACCAAGTTGATCAAAATCCACTAAACCGAATCACTTTGAACGAGGGTGATTCAACCTCAATACAACCACGCTACTTAAACGAGGGTAGCGTACCTCAACCCCTTCTCTTCACGAGAAGGATTTTGTCTCACGAAGGAGACAGGAATTCGCAAAGCGAATACCCAACCAAATAACAAAGATAAAAGAAACAATAAGTCCTATAGAGCCAACAAAGTAATTTTAAACCTAGCTTCTATAGGAATTAGGAAACTCTCCTTTGCAAGGAGTGCGTCAAGTTGATGACGCGGTACGTGAGCCATGCGACTGTGCAACGTTGCTCTCGTAAACAACGGTGGGAGAGTGGGTGCGCAAAGCTTGATGCTCTCAAGATGATGGAACAAGAGCTTGGGGAGCAAGGGCTTCTCTTGGACACAAAAGAGTGGAACAAAGTTGCTTAGGCGTGTCTTGTGCTTCTCTTAGTGTGTGTTTATCTTTCTTGGTGTATTTTTGTGTTGCAAATGCTCCCCTCTATTTATAGAGGCCTTAGGAAGGCTTTGGAAGGCTTGGAAGAGCTTCCATAGCTGTTGGGTACAAAGCCCAAGAGAATCAGGCCGAAATCAGGACAATGATTACACTTGACAGGGTAATCAGACATCTAATTCTGGCATCAGACGTCTGGAAGACCACTTTAAGACGTCTGATTTAACGGTCAGACGTCTGATTTCCGGCGGGTTCTTTCCTGACTTGAATCAGATCTAAACAGGGCTTTTGTGCAAGTCCATCAGACGACATACAGGACGTCTTGCACTATGTCTGGACGCTGGAAACCTACTTTTTCTGTGGGAATGGATTTCCAAACATTGCAACGGCTAGAAAATCTCTAAGAAGAGATTTTGGGTCAGCCGAGGCAAAACGGTCAATTATCAGACATCTGGAAAGGCCTAAGGACGTCTGATAAGGCTCTAACGGTCATATTCTTGAGTGTTTGTTAAAGCAGCCAACGGTCCACTAATTGGACGTCTGGCAAAGTCATCAGACGTCTCGTAAGACGTCTGGAAAAACCATCAGACGTCTCCTAAGACATCTGGTCTAAGGTCTGGACGTCTGATTTCATCAGACAGCACTACTTAAGTCCAGCCTAATTGTTATCAGACGTCTTAAAATATTTTATCAGACGTCTGATTTTGGAATTAGACGACTGGAAACTCTGTTTGAACCCTATATTGGTTTTCTAAGTGTTCTACAGAAAACCTAAGTATCCTAGGGTTGTGCGGGTGTTCCTAGGACTACTGTTAGGGTACTTTGAGGCTCTTTAACATGAATATAAGTAACAAAAATAAAGAGCAAGAAAATAAAGACAAAAGATACATGAAAGGTTTAAACAAAAATCTATCTTATTCTTCTTGACATTCCATCTTCAATCGATCGCTCCTCGCGAATCTCTTCTGTTCTCCATCAAGCTCCTCCAATCCGTCCTAGATGCGAGCTTGAACGCTGTCTAGTCACGTATCCATTTGCGATTGACCTGAAATCTAGGACTCAAAGTGCAAATGTTAAATGACACGTGTTTTGTTATCATCAAAACAAATGATCGTGGTGCTCTAGCACCAACAATCTCCCCCTTTTTGATGATGACAAAACCATAAATAATAATGCAGAAAAATCCTCCCCCTTTTTGACACTATCAAAAAGGTTTGATTGATTTTAAATTTCCTATAACTCCCCCTTAAAGCATGCTCTTCTATGAATTTATTTTAACAAAGGTGATGTCCTCCCCCTTTTTTTATAATAATAAGATAGCTATTATTTTTCTCCCCCTTTCTAAAGGAAATTTAGCTACCTTATTTCTCCCCCTTAAAAAATGACAATTAGCTCATAATTTTTTAACTCCCCCTATCTAAATGCTTATGATAAAAAGATAGGGTAAAGGGTTTTACCTCACCTACCATGGCCAATAAAATGGGCCAAATGGTGGTGGTGGATGCCACATCGGATGGGGCTCCCATCCATAGCTTGGAGGCCTGGGCATTGGCATCGGTCTCTAGTCTGGTGGTCGACGTGCGACGGGTCCATCGTTTGTTCGTCGTCTCGTCGGTCTTCTTGTTCTCCTCCTTGGTCTACTCGTTGGTTCTCCCAACTCGAGTTGACCAGACTTGAGTTTGTAGGTCCAGTCCTTCGTGTTGTAGTTATCCCTGAAACCTACAAAATAAGATTCCAATTCTTTTTTCGGTATCCAAGTGGGCTTGGATCCGGATCGATTAGTGGGTCTCCTTGACGGAGATCCTTTCTCAACCTTAGGGCTATAAAAATTATCTACTTTGTTGATTAATTTGTTAGAGTTTTCCCTAAGACATGCAATTTCTTTTTCTATAATATCCATCTTAGTCTTTAAATTAGAAATTTCTATTTTTAGACTAACATTTTCCTCAATCAATTTATTATTTTCATTGATGAGGTTTTTATTTTCTAAAGCAAATTTTCATTTTCAGAAGTGTTAGAACTAGGGCTTATTTCTAGATCCTTAAGTTTATTTTCCAGCCTTTCATTTTCATATTTAAGGAAACTAAGGTTCTTTTTAATGCCATTATTTTCTCTTTTTATCGATTTACTAACTTCAAAAAGTTCATTAAAGCTTCTTGTAGATTGAGATTTACCTCGCTGTCTGAGTCGCTTCCGCTTTCGCTGTCGCTTCCTCTGGCCATGAAACCAAAGCAAGCAGTTTCTTCTTCTACAGACTTTTCTTCTTCCTCTTCCTCCGAGCTCGAATCATCCCAAGTGGCTTGGAACGCCTTTTTCTTAGATTTCTTCTCTTTTTCCTTCTTCTTCTCCTTTTTTGAGATGAGGGCATTCTGGTCGCAAATGCCCTTTCTCGTTGCAGTGGTAGCAACGTCTCGGGCTTTCCTTCTTCTCCTTTTTCTCTTTCTTTAATTCCCTACAAAACTTGGAAAATTTTTTAAGTAAAAATTTAAAGTCTTCGTCGTCGGAACTTACCTCGCTATCCGACGTGGCTCTGAAGGTGAGAGTCTTCTTCGGTTTAGGCTCTGGTGTATCCTTCTTTTTCTGCTTCAACTTTGTCTCGTAGGCCATTAGATTGCCTAGGAGATCTTCCATGTTGAGCTCCTCCACTTCATTCGCCTCTTCGATGGTGGTGACTTTCTGTTCCCATTCCGATCCAAGGGAACGAAGAAGCTTCCCTTGAAGCTCCCCCTTGATGAAAGTCTTTCCTAGTGCTTTCAAGTTATTTACAATGAGAGTGAACTTAGTGTTCATCTCACTTAAGGATTCGTTAGATTTCATAGAAAAAGATTCAAATTCTTGGGAAAGTAAATTAATTTTAGAAGTTTTTACCTTAGAGGTACCTTCGTGAGTTACCTCAAGTGTGTGCCAAATCTCGTATGCGGTGGTGCATTGCGAGATTCTGTTGAACTCCTCCGAGCTGAGCGCGTAATACAACGCATTCATTGTTTTCGCGTTGAGAGAGAGCTCCCGAATCTGCTGCTGTGAGTATCCTGCGTCGGGTCGCTCCAGGATCTCGTATGGGGCTTCGCAACGTCCCCATAGAGCGAAGTCCGTGGCTTGAAGCCACATCCTCATCCTCAGCTTCCAGTAGCTATAGTTGTTCCCGTCGAAGTAGGGTGGTTGGATGGTGGACTGCCCCTCAGATATTTTGATTGCTGATGTGCTTCCCTCCATTTGATCTCTTGCCGGGTGTTACTCCGATCTCCCAAGACCTGCTCTGATACCAACTGTAGATTCGTCCCTACTAGCAGGAGGGGTGACGTAATAATTGCGGAATTGAAAATATAAAGCAATCACACAAAAAATCAATCGCACAAAGTACACAAGTATTTTTAGGTGGAAACCCAAACCGGGTGAAAACCACCACCTAACCCTCTCGAGTTAGGATTTTCCGATCAACCAAGTTGATCAAAATCCACTAAACCGAATCACTTTGAACGAGGGTGATTCAACCTCAATACAACCACGCTACTTAAACGAGGGTAGCGTACCTCAACCCCTTCTCTTCACGAGAAAGATTTTGTCTCGCGAAGGAGACAGGAATTCGCAAAGCGAATACCCAACCAAATAATAAAGATAAAAGAAACAACAAGTCCTATAGAGCCAACAAAGTAATTTTAAACCTAGCTTCTATAGGAATTAGGAAACTCCCCTTTGCATGGAGTGCGTCGAGTTGATGACGCGGTGCGTGAGCCACGCGACGGCGCAACGTTGCTCTTGTAAACAACGGTGGGAGAGCGGGTGCGCAAAGCTTGATGCTCTCAAGATGATGGAACAAGAGCTTGGGGAGCAAGGGCATCTCTTGGACACAAACGAGTGGAACAAAGTTGCTTAGGTGTGTCTTGTGTTTCTCTTAGTGTGTGTTTATCTTTCTTGGTGTATTTTTGTGTTGCAAATGCTCCCCTCTATTTATAGAGGCCTTAGGAAGGCTTTGGAAGGCTTGGAAGAGCTTCCATAGCCGTTGGGTACAAAGCCCAAGAGAATCAGGCCGAAATCAGGACAATGATTACACTTGACAGGGTAATCAGACGTCTAATTCTGGCATCAGACGTCTGGAAGACCACTTTAAGACGTCTGATTTAACGGTCAGACGTCTGATTTCAGGCGGGTTCTTTCCTGACTTGAATCAGATCTAAATAGGATTTTTGTGCAAGTCCATCAGACGACATACAGGACGTCTTGCACTATGTCTGGACGTCTGGAAACCTACTTTTTCTGTGGGAATGGATTTCCAAACATTGCAACGGCTAGAAAATCTCTGAGAAGAGATTTTGGGTCAGCCGAGGCAAAACGGTCAATTATCAGACATCTGGAAAGGCCTAAGGACGTCTGATAAGGCTCTAACGGTCATATTTTTGAGTGTTTGTTAAAGCAGCCAACGGTCCACTAATTGGACGTCAGGCAAAGTCATCAGACGTCTCGTAAGACGTCTGGAAAAACCATCAGACGTCTCCTAAGACATCTGGTCTAAGGTCTGGACGTCTGATTTCATCAGACAGCACTACTTAAGTCCAGCCTAATTGTTATCAGACGTCTGAAACAACAGTCAGACGTCTTAAAATACTTTATCAAACGTCTGATTTTGGAATTAGATGTCTGGAAACTCTGTTTGAACCCTATATTTGTTTTCTAAGTGTTCTACAGAAAACCTAAGTATCCTAGGGTTATGCAGGTGTTCCTAGGACTACTGTTAGGGTACTTTGAGGCTCTTTAACATGAATCTAAGTAACAAAAATAAAGAGAAAGAAAATAAAGACAAAAGATACATGAAAGGTTTAAACAAAAATCTATCCTATTCTTCTTGACGTTCCATCTTCAATCGATCGCTCCTTGTGAATCTCTTCTGTTCTCCATCAAGCTCCTCCAATCCGTCCTGGATGCGAGCTTGAACGCCGTCTAGTCACGTATCCATTTGCGATTGACCTGAAATCTAGGACTCAAAGTGCAAATGTTAAATGACATGTGTTTTGTTATCATCAAAATAAATGATCGTGGTGCTCTAGCACCAACAATTTTATTGAGATACTTTTCCAGTTAGAGATTCACGAGCTGCATGTTTTAAGAAGGAAATCGGTAATAGAGAGATCAGACATTTGGAATATGAAACGATGGAATACCAGCATGAATCCTATGGGGAATTAGGAGGACTCCTATAGACGGGAAGTGAGCTGGCCCTTCTATGCGCGGTACCAAGGAGAGCCACTGTTCCTTTTATGTAGAGGGGTACTAGCCGCTCGTTTGGTTAAGCCCCAGGGTTAGGCCTAGACACTCTACACCAACTTTGTTTGGCCCTTGTGTACGTGGTACCGAGGTGAGCTACTTAGTGTAGGGAGGTAGCTAGTTGCCCAAGGGGACCCGTGGTTAGGACTAGCCACCCTACACTGACTCTTCTAGGCCCATTGGGCAAACCAGGATAGTCGGACGAGGGTATGCGGACTGTAGAGGGGCGAGACCCCTATTTTGTTCTGAGGGTCGAGACCCCTGCTCTGAGAGGGCAAGGCTTTGTACTATTTCATGTTGTACCTTTAGGCGTACCCACTAGCGGAAATGACTGACCGCGTGCCAGTGCGGGATAGCTACTCATGTGCTTATCATGTGTGTCGTAGTCACCGCTATGTCACGACCATGACTTCGAGGTGGTTGATTGGGTGTAGGACTACCACGGGGGACTCTTTCAGCGAGGAGAGCACCACATGTACATCCTACATCATGGGAAAGACTACAATCAAGATCGTCCCCCTGGAGGGACAGTCAAGATCAAGAAATGACTGGATATTAAGAGAGTAGACAAATTGGAACTACTCGTTGAGCTAAATGGAAATTTGCAAAATAGCTAGTTGCCTATCTTAAATTAAATTGCAAGTAAATGTTTTAGTTACTACTCTACTCAGCGTTTGCTGACTTTGTCAATTTTATAATCTTGTCCAGGTCAGGGAATTGAGCAGCTAGCATCACCGACTGCAGAGGAAGCTGAGCCTAGTCGAGTCCAGCCTTAGCTGTTTCCTTACTGTTTCCCTAACTCCTATTGTAGTAGTGAGTTTTTGTTCTATGAAATACTATTTCAGTTGATTTTCCACTATACTTTTCTCTACTGTAGTTGTGATGGCCTGTAATAATTGTGAGACTATTCGGTTTGTTTATTTACTGTCTCTTGTTTATTTTTCTACTTAGTTATATTGCATGCATAGTTATGGATATGTTTTTCCTATTTTTAGTTTTTTCTCGTTGGGCTACTAGATTTTGAAATTAGTCGATACGGATCGATCTCAGATCCTGCAAGGATCTGGGATTGGGTCATAATAAGAAAAGATTAGCTACCATGAAGTTGTCCTTCATTCCTTTGTCTCATTAGATTTGGCATCTTAATTAATTGCAGTGGTTTTTGACAACTAGTATTTTTTTTGTATGACATTTACATTTGGAAGGAATTGGAATAGAATTATCTAGAAGAGACCCATCTCATAGGTTATCTTTAGCAAATCACAATATCTCCATGTATGTGTTACTTGACATCCAAGTGCAGCTGTAAGAAACGAAAAGTTAATGGAAAGAAGATAAGAGAAACCATTCATATCTCACATCAATCTAATGTGACAAATAGTTACATTATTTAATGTTGGGCATGGGTGTTTATGATGGGACATAATTAAGGTCTCCACAGAGGTAATGCTATCTAACTAATCAAGTCAAGATCTATCCATTTATTAAATGAATTCATCATATGAAACCCGAATCTACCTGCTTATTACATGGGTTACGTGGATTAAATGACTAAATGGGTTAAATATATTAAATAAATTAGGACTTTTGAGTGAGATTTTCTTCTTATTTCTTCTTGCTGAGGTTGAATAGGTAGTTTGCATTTGTAGAATCCAAATCAAACCTAGCTTGTTTACTTAATTAAATGGGTTTGGATTCATTTAAGTTGATCGACTATGGGTCAGGTTGGATTAGGTAAGTTTGGATTTCATCAATAGACCTACACATTGGTTTAACATTGCTCTTCCAAGATTAGGAAGAAAATTCTTTGTAATTACTATAGAAGTATTGTTTGAGATTAATTTGAAGTTCGTATGATTGATTGCAAATTTATGTAAAAATATCCATTTAAAATATTGTTTCATGAAACTCTAAAAATATCCAAACTCATTCAATTTGAAATTAGCATCGATAAAGTATACATAAAGGAAAGGTGCGTGGCAACCACCAGCAAACAAAACCATGATCTGGTCCACGTCGTTGGAAGACCTGTGTAAGCATGTAATATAAACAGCAGGCAGTTTTGATACTTGCCAACTGACCAAAAAACGCAGAGAGTGCACATGACTTTATCATATAATGATATTTAGCCAGTTCTTAATTCATTCAAACAAGTAGGACGTACAATTAATACAAAGACACACCGACACTTTTATTCAACCAAGAAACTACCGTTACTTCGTAATAGAGTACAGGTATTATGTTTGATTGGAGATGATCATCTAACTAGACTAGCACCATTAGTTACATTTACCGTGCATGGTAATACTTGCAGCAGTGGTGGTGTCCGTGACCATGACCATGTCCATATTTGCCTCCCCACTGATCGGAAATTCAAGAAAAAGGAGAAGGAAAATAAAAAGCCCTTGCCAACAATCTTTCGCATACACTGCATGCAACGTTAATTTGGTTGCATATATGGAAATTTAGTTGTCGTACTATGTCGAACTTTTTCTTATCAAGTTAAACTTTTAAGGTCTCTTATCATTCCAGCATTCTATATTATATATAGGATCATTAATGGAGACAGCAACCAAAGGAAATGGATGGATGAACCAATTGACTACGTCGTTACGGATTAATTAGGAGAGCTTAAGGATTAAAATCAAACAGTTACAAAATGAATATGACAGATGGTAAGTAAATTGATTTTCACTTGGCTCTTACGGATATATATTCACGGGTGGCTACATTATTCAAAAGGTGCATGTGATTAACAAAAAAGCAACAATGTATATTTATTTAATTACCAGGCTCCACTCCTTGGGTTTCCTCAGAGAGGTCCCTCCCACTCAGCTGTCTCGGCAGAGACCATGGTGGACGTAAGGAGAAATGCCGTAACGAGGAGGGTCATCAGGAGATAAGGCTTCTTGGTGGCTGCCATGTTATAAGGTACTATATAAATACGACTAGCGCAATATCGAATTTAGTTTGTGCAAGGGTTGATGGATGGAAGGCAAGCATGTAGGATCGGTTCTATTTATGGTGTTCAGGGATGCTTGATGGTCGCAATCCAGCAACTTCGAATGGGAACGCACCCGTCAATTTGACATTTTCTTCCTGTTGTTCATTGCTGGTCATGCATATCACATGCGTAGGGCTCCACATCAACTAATTATATGATAATATATATGGGTCGTTGGCAAGTCACATGTCGGTAGAAATCATCCAAATATAAGATGATCTAAATACTGTTGATGCTATTATATTTTTATAAGATAGCATGAGAGATGAGCATATCCACATAATCATAAGTAAATAGGAGTTATATATTTGCATTCGGTCATTTGCTACAAGAACTTATTTTGAAAGGATCCTATAAAACAAATTAAAGAGCGGGTGGATTCGAGAAGATCAATTCTTACTCACACACTTTGGAATAAGTTGGCTGGCAATATCCTTGAAGGCATGTAAGGAGGTTGATGAGCTCGATTCGTGCATTGGTTGGCATGCAAAAGGCTCATGCTCCATGAGCTTAACAAATATTCATCTTTGTTTGGGCTTGTGAGGTTTTGACTGTTGAGTGAAAGAGCTGAGTCCAAGGATAGTTGTCAAGAATGATTTTGTTAAAGCACGACACATGAAGTAGGGATTGTTGGGCTTGTTGAACTTGAGTCCGGGAAAAAAAAAAAAATTCAAGCAACCAGTTACCCATAAAACTACAATAAAATTGATTGTCAACGAATATATATATAAACATTGGACTATCACATAGTTGTGGAAATCAAGTTTAATTTATTGACAAGTATGCAATATTTACTACTTCATTGATTTGTTGAACTAAAACTACATTTAATAATATGTTATGTATGTATTAATGCAAATTAGATATGCAAAATTACTGCATCCTCTACTATCACTTGTCAAGTGATAATAACTTTTATTTCGAAATCATATAAGTCACTTTCAATGTTGGAATTTCATGGCATGATCAAACATGATGTTGCTAGAATATTGGATGCTTGTTGCTGATGTTGAGATATTTTTAGTTTGGAGCTATTACAATGACTCATGAATTGTTCTGAGGGAAAAGAGTGAAATCTTGCAAGCTTTAAATTTGAAGAGTTTCACCTTTGGTGACCTGAGGATTGCTACCTGGAGCTTCCGACCAGATAGCATGTTGGGAGTGGGTGGCTTTGGTTCTGTGTTCAAGGGGGTGGATTGACAAGAACAGTTCCAGCAGCTACCAATCCTGGGAATGGAATTATAATAATAGCTGTGAAAAGGCTTAGACAAGATGATGGCTTCTAGGATCATGAGGAGTAGTTGATAAGTATTTCTTCCTGATCTAAGTACAAATTAAAATGGTTGATTTTGCATTCTTAGACATCAGTTCATGTGCCTAATTAACATGCAGCTTCTTAGATTTTTGTGCAAAAAATGTTACCTTTGAGTGAGGCTACCGGTCTTTACTGTGGCCATTATGTGTGTTGTAAGATATATGAATTTAATCATGTGCACGATATATAGTAGCATTGGACATGTACGAGAATTGTTCACATATCAACCTTATATATGATATGAGATCTTTTTGTGCAAGGAGTGAAATACCCAATCCATGTAATTACTTGCTTGCATCAATATGTTACTTTTCTTTTTATCCAATATAAGGGCACATAGCTAATATTTGGTAGAAACAAGCTAAATTATTAGCTTCCCATATGCAATTCATAAGCGCATTTGTCCTGCAATAGGAGTTAAATTAATGATGGAGAGATATTTAGAGATTACATGCAAAAAAAAGGTCAACTTTTCTCTTTTGGATTACCAAATGGGCTTCCTTGTCACAAATTTACACATTTAAATATTGCAACATATACCAATTGGGTGTCAAGGAATACTATACGCTGGGAACTTTTGCTTCAAAATCTAAAAGTCCACAAATAGAAGGTAGATTTCAATTTCCATAAACAAATATAATACGCTGGCCTTGCAAAAATCATCAAATAGGACAATACAAAGGAAGTGGTGGTTGGAGCTTTTCTCCATGTAAGGCATTCCAAGTTGAAGGTCATTTGATAATTCAAGACTTGCAATACCTTTAGTGAGTCAGGAGTTCAGTTTTACTAACTGCCCTACTTCCACTATGTGTGTTTTGCCTTCCATTTCAATCGTAGCATGATGTATTAAGACAAGAGCAGGTATATTATCTTAGAAAAAAATAGAAAGGATTATTTGATCACTTATTCTCATGCTCAGTGATAAAGGATTATTCTCACTTACAATTTTTGCAACATCATTTACCACCTCTAGTTTCTTGATCTCTAATTTGTGGTTCATGAAAAAAAAAAAGCCACTTGGCTATTGCTTTTGAGTTGGCTTTGAGTTTTCAAATGGGCTCCTTTCTTGTTACATGGTGTTTTATATATAATTGTCATTTCTAAGTAGTTGAAATAAAATCTTGCAGCCTACCATAAATGCATATTTTTCCATGCTATGTTCAGTAGGTACTTATTGTCCTTGCAAGGAAATTGCTACATTCTAAAGAAAACTCCTCAATAAAGATACTAAATTGTTAAAGTTTTCTCTTGTAAATGTTTCTTAGTCCAGATCTCTGATTGAAAATGCTTAGAAGAAGGTTTTTGACTTTGATCAAATTTTTTATTTGCCAATTCATTATAAGGTCTAGGGGCAAGATGAAACTTTTGATTTATTTAAATTCTACATTCTTTTTTTTATCTTGTCTCAAATCTTCTAGATAGATTACTACATGATAGGTCCAAATCCTCACACAACCTTAAGATACTTAGGCAAATCCCAAAATCCAGTTAGAAATCCAAAATAGTAAACATAGCTATTATCAAACATCCACAATAATCATAAAACATCAGATAATCACTTTCAAGTCATCTAATAACATATCCAAACATCTAATACCCAATGGTTCACCTTTTCTCATCCTACATTTATATATTAGGCGTCCATATATCTTTTCCAGACATCCAAGACCTACTCCAGACGTCATATACTAGAAAAATGGGAATTGGTCAGGGTTACTTTATCATGGTTTCAGGAATTGTGACCAAACATAACTTATGGTCACGGTTCAACCCAAAATCGTTACCAAAAAGGGGGAGTGTGATTATTTTGTATTTGGACTTTTTGTCACGTTTTAAAAATCGTTATCGAAGCCTTTGGTAACCGTTCCACTCAGAACCATGATCGAAGCCTTTGGTGATTGTTTTAAAAGCCGTGACAAAAGGTGGGAAATTTTAATTCCAAAAGCTGCATCAACCCTTCCCCCCGTCTAAAAGGTTTTCTTTTTCTTTTGGTCAAACAGTTGCCTTTCCCCTTCGCATACCCTCCCTCAACACAAAAACCTCCTTACCCTCTCCTCCGATCAACCCCCTCTCCTCCTCCTCCTCCTCGTATCCAATTCTCTCTCTTTCTGTCTCCCCCTTCCCTCCTCTCTTCTCCAATACCTTGGGCGACGATGCCCCATCTCGCTCCTTCTCCCGCATTTCGCCAAACCCTAGATCGGAACCCCACCATTAGGCACCATCGGGCACGTCAACCATGGCATGGCCACCCTCATCGTCCTTGAGGTGTGTGGAGCTTCTCGAGGCCTAGAGGATGCATGTCAACAAGTATGGGATGGTCCACATCTTCACGCACTGTTACATGGGCTCCTTTCTTGTTACATTGTGTTTTATATATAATTGTTACATGGTGCTGAACCATCAGACCGGGAAGTCTAGCGGCAGCACGATTGCGAGGAGCTTTGACAATTTCGCGCATAAGATCTTTTTGCGAAAGTTGGATGACATGCACAGGGAGTTGAACTGCAAGGAGTTCAGGCAGCAGAATGCCGCGCTTAAGCTTTTTGCGGCCGTGGTTCAGTGAGGGATTGGTCTAGTGACGGAGGTCAGGAGGAGCTTCAACTTCAAGCACTCCGTGCTAGCTGTTCTCTCGGGGATGCGGAAGAGGAAGTGTAGGAAGGGTAGGCAGGGGAGGTGCTTGACGAGGAAGGTGCTTGTCGAGTTCACAATCTCATTTCTGGAATTCATCATAGTGTTTCCCGATGGAGAATAGCAACCCTGCTACGGTGGTGAACGAGCACCCCCCTTCATCGGGTGCGGCGGCGTCCCCTAGTGAGGTGGAGGAGTTGAAGCAAGGGTTGAACCAGGTGATCATGTCGATCCAGAAGACCCTAGGGACCCTCCACCAGCTCCACCTCACCGTCTCATCCTTCAGTGTCCGGCTACAGCTACCCCTCCTCCAACACCTCAACGCCCTCGTCTCCGAGCTTGACAACCTCCAGAGGCTCGCCGACAACTACAACATCTAGGTCCCCATGGAGGACGTCAAGTTAGTTGTGCCTTCCCTTCCCTTCCCCCACTTAAACACCTATACATGCCCTAATTGAACAACAGCAACAACAACAAGTAGTTTGGATCTTGATGCTTTCATTTTGTGTGGATGGATTCACAGCCTGATTAATGATTGGAAGAACCTGGACGAGTTCAGGAGGGACGTGCTGAATCGGTGCGCCGCCAAGAATTAGGTCACCAAGGGGAAGATTGATTCCAACAACTCTATTTTCTATACTTAAATCTGAAGGATTTCTCCTGCAGGTATTTTTCATGAATGCTATTTTCAATTTTATTTGTTGAGAAGGTATGTGATATCTATTTGGTTGAACACTAAAGCCTTGTTAGGATGAATTGTGCATGGATTGAGGGATGGTGTGGTGTTCATAGTTTGAAATGCCTATCGCTTCTAATGTCATTCACACTCGTTTGGAGAATACATCTGATTGTAAAATTGAATAAAAGAGATGTTATACATGTTATTTTTCTATGTTCCATTGTTGCTACTAAAGGGTTGGCTCCATGGTAGATCACCCCATTGGCATCTTAAAGGTCATGGGATGAAATCCCATGCCTAACACATTTACCTTCTCAAATAATGTTGTTCCATTATTCTTTGAAATATGGATATATATATATATATATCTTCGGAGGAGAGTGTAGATGTATATGTTTGTTAGATGTAAAAGTGGTTGATTTGAATCTTAACCAAGTATTAACTTTCTATCTTGAACCTATTTGTATATGAACCCAATGTAAAGAATTGGGATCGGTCTATTATATCTTTTCATGAGACCTTGTATGCTAAAAAATGAATTAGAGCTCCAATAGTCCACCTCTTACCATCAAAAATCAAAATAGGTAACCTTAGAAACAAATCAATTGAGATAGCTTAAGAAGCCTAGTTATCATCCCAGAACTGGAAATCAGAACCATTATCTAGTCTAGCAAAAAAGATGGGCATCACATTTGCTTCAATCCCTATTAGACCCTAAAAGTAGATGCCTTTTGGTTAGGCTCCAGATTTGTTGCACAAATTTTTTTTTTTGGAAGGGACACACAAGTTAACTGCTAGCCATAACAAGCATCAAGCACATGTTGCACCAATGGCTCCCCTATCCTGTAAACTATCTTATCCACTTGGCCAATTGAGCATTATCCTTCATCCACAAATCTAGTACTTCAGGCTCTCTTTTGCAATAGGACAAGACACCACAGCTCAAGCCACCAACATGGAGCCTTGCTCTCCATCTCCAGCCAGCTACATACACTGATGCAAGCACATTTACCGATGCAAGCACATTTATTGATGGGAACACTATCATGAGTCATTACTAGCTCAGTTTGATCCAATTAAATGCTTCTACATAACTGCTAGAGAGTCATAAGTCACTACATAACCATTCTGAGGAAATACAAGAAAATAGGGTTAAAACTGTAGTTTTACAATCATATCATGAATCCATTACAATCACGGGCTTTCCCAGGGGTAATTAAGGGTCAAATGTTCCTAAAAGTCTAATAAGTGGGTTATAATAGGCAGAAAAAGGGTTTGCACATGTTTTGAGAATTAAATGACTTTTGAAATCCTAAAAACTGACCTGCTTAATTAGTTGAGGTTCTGGTCAGGATAAAATTTATTTAAACCCTCTAAAATTCATATAAAAATATTATCTAGGGTTTGGAATCTTCAATTTGACCATCAGAACCCGTCTTGACCCAAGATAAAGTCTCAGACTGACATTTGCCCTAATTTGGGTTTTTGCATAAATTACCTAGTCAAACTTTGTCAAAACCTAAATCTAACTTCACCATTGGATTCTTTGGGTCTAAGTTAGGTTTGTATCAAAATTTGGACCCAATTTGAGATCATCTTGACCAATTTTGCATTTTGGTCTAGTCAGACTCTTTCTATCTCATTCAGACCCCTAACTTTCGAATTCCTTAGAAAAAGGACCCTATCTTTGTCGTCACTCTTTGCAAATAGGTCCCACCTCCATTATCACAGAGGAATCCTACTTCAGCGACTTTCGACTAGGGATTTCTCCCTGATTGATTAGCGAATCCCTTCCAAAATTGGAAGGGAGATTCTTGAGAGATTTCCCTACAATTTGAGCCGCATCTTGGGCTCCAATTCTCGCTCAAATCCTAATGCGAACTCATGGAACAATTGGGTTTCGTACTTTGACAACAATTCCTATCTTGAAAGCTTGGCTTCCAAACTCAAAACCCACTTCTGAGCCCTATAAAATGATCCATAGGGCACTACCGTGCATTTCAGCAAGTTTTGACCTGAGAAACCCCCCTCTACTCCATCTCTGGCCACCTTCAAACTTAGCTCTGGCGACTCGTCTCCCCTCTCCTCCTCAGGCCGTCCAACCATCAAATTGGATGCTGACTAGCTTCCCCTCATCCTCGTGAACCTGTCCCGCCAACAAGAGGTCGTGCCTCTACCTTAGTCGACGCCGCCGCCTCGCCACACCAACCTCCTTCTTCGGCTCCGATCGACCAACATCGGAGCCCTCTGCCTCCCTATTCTCTTGCTAAGCCCCTCTTTAGCTCCCTCTCTCTTTCTATTTCGTTTCCTACCCTCACAGACACACACAACCCTCTACTGCTGCTGTTCACCCTCACCTTCTCCGTCTTCGGCTGCTCCTCCGGCAAGCCCATCTCACCACCACAGACCACCAATCAACTCGCCGACCACCGTACAACCTTCACCTCTCCACCCTCTTCAAAACCCCTCTCCCTATACATCCTCTCGCCCACTCAAACCTGCCGTCGAACAACCCACTGTTCTCTGACCTTCGCCGCTTCTGACACATCACTCCACTCCTCGCCTCACCACGAAACCACCACCACTACATTCGTCAATGTCCGGCAAGCCTCATGAGCGAGTTTAATTTGGTTGTGAGGCCGTTTTGCGTATTTCTCAGGTTTTGTTAGAGCTCCTCCCATCGCCACAGTGTTGTTCAAGTTCACGGCCTCGCACTCCCCAGGTTGCATCTCTAGGACGTGCAGTTTGGCTCAACGCATGCACTTAGGCTCTGGATTGGAGACACTAAGCATAAGAGCACGCCTAATTGAATGAGGTCTTCCCTGCAAAAATGCAAGCGAAGAAGGTGTGGGACTTTAGTCCCACATCGTTCGTTGAAGAGTGCACCGTAGTGCATAAATTGAAAAAGTGACTGGGGCTTATCGCCTCAGACACTTAGGGGGTGTGGTCCCCCGCTCACCTGCGCCTCGCCCGTGACCCATCCCCCATGGGCCTGGTGCAGACACGACCCTCCTAACCCAACTCCACTCCTCGATTGCAATCACGTCTGTAGCCTTGGACCTGGGTGCGCTCTAGGTCCGAAACCCGATAACCTGGTACTATTGGAGGCTCTAGGAGAGCGTAACCTAAGGAGAGAAAGAGAGGATCGTGTGCAGGGGAAAGGGGGGGTTTTGCTACAAAGGGTAATGACTGACACTTAGCCATTTGAAGAACCTTCCCCCTCTGTGTGAATAAAGAAGAGTTGAAGAAGAAGAAGAGCAGAGATAGAAGCCAGAGAAGAAGAAGGGGAGCGACAAAGGAAGAAAGGTAGTAAAAGAAGAAGAGTTGAAGAAGAAGAAGAACAAGAACAGAGAAAGAAGAAGGAGAGAAGTACAAGAATAGAAGGGCCAACAAAGAAGAAGAAGCAGAGAAGGAAAGAAAAGAATAGAAGAAAGGCAGAAGAAGAAAGCAGGAAAGAAGAGGACTCGCACAAATAGAGAAGAGAAAAGAGGAAGAGTTTAAGCCGAAGAAAGAGATTTCTTTTAAATTCTTAATTGATATTGTGCATGTCTTAGCTATCATTGTGTAGAGTAATTGGTGATTCAAATCACCATTTTACTCCATTTTTTTTACAGTATTGACATTAGCTTTCATTGATATATCATTCTTGCTTGAAGTTTCATTATAAATTGCTCAAACTATGTTTAAATCGCAATTTTGAGATTGAATTCCATATTGCTCACTGTATTCGACTTCGGACTTCAAATTCGAGTAATAAATATTATTTGTTTTCCAAGCAATTTCGGCTATACTATAACGTAGTTTTTAACACCTCGATTTCACTTGCGAACATTTACCAATAAGATAGGCTGGGATAACTAGGCCTAAAGCAATAGCGACAAGTTACTAAAATTATATTTGTGGGTTCTTAGTGGTTAGTATCAGATAAGTCATTTAGGATAACAAATATTTGTCATATCATTATTGTGATCAGATATTTGCCAGGTACCTGATGTAAAGTGATTAGAGAAACCATGGGTATCAATCCTATTTTTGTTCCTTCTTCTAGAGGGGTGTGTGCGTGTGTTTAAATTCCTACATCCAATATGATTCCAAGTAGTGCCTTAAAATAATGTCAGGTAATGTATAATCTTGGTCTGACATTATTCCCTGATTTTGACTTCCAATAAGGAACTTTTAAATTCTAGCATATTTAACCCTTTTAAATTCGCATCCAACATACAGTTGTATGCTGTTATGGAAATTGGTTAAACCTAGGGTCATTTTTCTTATATCATAACAACTTCAAATTGTATATTTTTCTAATCATATTTTATTACTTTCTAATAAACATTTTTTCTCCACAGGGTGTTGGTAATAATGACCAAAAGGTTCTTATTCTCACTGCTACAAATACTCCATATGCTCTTGATCAAGTAATACAGACTTTCCTTGCAATTCTTAGGCCTATTTTTTTGTGGGGTTTATCATTCCTAGACAACTAATTGCAAGTAGGGTAATCCTATTTCTTGTTTAGCTGTATGCTAGGTTTCTATGGGTTGTAAGTGGTGGGAGGGAGAAACAAGGTAAGAGTACGTGACTTGCTCATTTTTCCCACTTAATATTGGAATTTTAATTCTAGTATAAGTAGAGTCATGAGTCATAACATACTATACTTCCAACAAAAATAACAGAGACAATAATTTAAGAGTCCTAAAGATCTCTTTAGGCCTCTTAAATAGGCCTAAACTTTCCTACTTAATAGGCCATTTTTTGGGCTTATTGTTGGGTTTTGAGTCCTAAAGATCTCTTTTAAGAGTTGAACTTGGATAAGAATTTTGCTTCCCTCATTAAAATCATTACTATAGTTGAGAGAATTAATGTGATGATAGCAATAAATAATCCACAAGGGATAAGGAAGTTGCATCTCACTGGCAAGTGGCAAATGGCAAGTGGAATAAAAACTTGTTCAATAATGCTAGTATTGTAATTCTAGAAAGTATAAACTTTCTAATACCAAAAGTTTAAGATAAATTTGAAACCATTTCAAAAGCTAAGTTATTTTTTCATTCTGAAAGATTATGATGATATCTTGATAGAAATAAACAACCAAAAGGGAATGAGAAAGTAGTATATGATTGGCTAGTGGAGTTATGATAAGCACAAGTTCAAACATACTTATAAATTTAATTCCCAGAAAATAAATTTCTAAAATCAAAGTATTCGATATTGTCTATAGATGGTTCATGAAGGGTAGTTGGATGTGCTAATTTTTAGGACAATAAGTAAGCCCTTGCTTTCAAAGAGAGTGGTGCACTAGATGGGCCACGTGAGACTTATGGACAGATGTGTTGTTCACCTATTATGGATATTACCTAAACTAGGATGGTAGGTGCTTCGAGTTTTTGGAAAAGTATGATTAGCCTAATCAGAAGATGGCACCAATGATTGTGCTATTGCTGAGGTTGGGAGACATCCTTTCTAAAGGGATAATTGCTTTAGTTGTTGGTTCTTGGAGTAGACTTTATGATGTTGCTTTGGAAGTTGGACTAAAAACCTTCAAGGTTGGTGGCCCATTTATCAGATCAAGGGATGGAAAAATTGATGGAGGTGTTGGAACTAATTCACAATTTATTGCCTTATGGAGTATGAAGATGCAATGTTTTTAGGAACATGGTTCCCTCTCAAAACAAAAGGAAATTGATCTACTGTCATTTTACAAGGCTGCAAGATATGATGATAAAGCTTCAAATATTTACAATTTATTTTACACCATAAAAAAATTTCTTTTTTCTAGATATTTCAGCTATTGGCCTCATCAAATATATTTATATTTATGTTTTTGTTTTAGGAGATCTTTGGTCAGCTTTGGTGACGGTTTTGGGTGGAACCGTCACCAAAGACCCTTCCACAATGCAACTTTTGCTGTCGTTAATTGGTAACGGTTATAAGCCATTTGGTCAAGGTTTTTAATCGTGACCAAAATCCTTATTTGTTGTAGTGAGTGTTATAACGAGATGTTAGGCCTAATCTGACCCAAATCTCGATTGTCCTTTGTATTAGTTGTCCAATAACAATGTTAGACATCCTATAGATGGCTGATATTTATATACAAGATCTCTATTTGAATCTGATCATTTCCAGGAACCAACCTGCCCATTTTTAGACATTCAATAATAGTTCAAGATATCTTATATGTAAACATTAGACGTTTGACCCCTTGACACAAGTACATTATTTAGATCCAATTAATTGCAGGAAAGCCATCTTTCTATATTATACATCCAAAAATTCCGTCAGATGTCCAATATGCCCTTATTAGACATCTAACCAAATTATTAGTCTTCAGATCCTACTATCAAACTTAATTACTGGCTGATTTGATTTGGATTTTGACCCAATCTCCTGGACTATGCCTCCAATGGCTAGGAGCCTGCTCCCAAGCCTTCTTGAACCTTCCTAAGACCTTTATAAATAGAGGGGAACCTCTCCTTGTCTATACACACCCAAGAATCAATTCTTCCTACCATTATACTCATTTTGTGAGAGATCAAAAGAAGAGAATTATGTCCTTGCTCTCTAAGCATCATGCCTCACATTCAAGGGCACCGTTCTACTGTGCTTTCACGACAATCTATTTTCGCAAATAAGGAAGTCTGTTTTCCTATTGGAGCTTAGTTTAAATTATATTTTGTGGCTCTATAGGTATTGCTTTTGTATTGTATTTTGGTTGGGTATTCGCATTGTGAATTCTCGTCTCCATGTAAGACAATACTCTTCATGAAGAAGAGGGGTTTTGAGGTACACTACCCTCAATCAAAATAGTGTGGTTGTACTGAGGTTGTGCCACCCTTATTTAAAGTGGTGCATTTAATGGATTTGATCTACTTGGTAAATTAGAAAATCCTAAGTCGAGAGACTTAGGTGGTGGTTTCTACCTAAGATAGGTTTCTACTTAAAAATACTTGTGCAATTGTGGTGAATGCTTCTATGATTGTTATTTGTATTAAATCTTTTATACCACATTATTCACCCCTCTCTAATGTGAAATCTCATATTCTAAGTAGAAGACTAATGAAGTGTGGCTCATCGTAGGTAAAATGCCCAACTTAAGCTAGAAACTAGGTTAAACACTATCTAATTAACACAATAAGTAGATTAAACATGAGAATTAACAAAAATGACCCAAAACATCAAATTTGAGTTAAAAATGCATAATTAGGTCAATTTATGTATGTTCTATTTGCTAATGCAAATTGATGATCTAATTACTAATTAAATAGATTGTTGGGTTGAAAAGTTCAAATCAAGAGTAAAATCATATTCTAATATATTCAATTAGCATTCCATTAAAATCTCATGGCATTTGGACATCACTTGGACCTTGCATTTATTTATTTACATATAGGTCCTTTATTCCCTTACATTTCATGCATATAAAACATTTCAGGGACCATTTGGTAAACCATAGGGACCTATTTGCCAGGCTTGGAGGACTGCTTTGACCTAATTTCACTAAAAAATGGACCTTATTGCAATTATTCTACCGCTTCACACATTTAGGGCCTGTGTACAAAATTCCCAAAACACTTGCAGCGACTCTCCCTCCGCTCTCTCCATTCACCACGATGAACTTAAAGCTCCAACGTCGTCCATTTCTTGGTCCTTTGATCCTACAGCTGATTGTGATCTAACCTCCCCGCGCCTTTCTGCGAAGCACTCTTGTAGCCTCTAATCCCATGTAACAGTGGTATTTTGGTTTGAAACTTCCCATGCTCCTCTCGAACCCATCCCACCATTGAAGCCCTAATCAACTAATCCCACACCACGGTGACCTGATTCACTCCAACACCTACTTAAACACCTCCCATGGCCTCGCAAGCGAGCATCAGCTCCCTCCCCTTTGAGTTGATCCCTTCATTCCATCCCCTCAGCTTCTTTCCCTCCTTCCTCACCTGCGGTGACAAAGTGGGTGCTTCTCCCTCGAATCATCATTGGCCGATGGCTGGTGACTCATGGACATCCCCTTCATCAGCAGAGGGTCCCTTCCCTTTTGCCGCCATCGACCGAATGCTGATGGACCTTGGACACCACCTTTATCTATAGCTAGATTTCCTGCTTTCATAGATACAATTACTACTTTCTAGGTAGATTTCTCACTTTCTAGATTAGTTAGCTCAACTCACGGATTTGGTAGTTTAATTAGGAATAGATTATATTAGCTCCGATTCTCTGTCTCCGATCAATTCAAATCAGAGAGGTGTTCTCACGCATTCATATTGACTCACTGATCTTCCTTTACACCTCACCATCCGTACACTAATGTTTTTCTCACATTTTGATTCGCAATTCACCCCATCCATCCAAGCATATCTAAATCCGAAGCTCTTGGGCTTCACGATCTAGACAGTGCTCAAATCCATCCAGGGGTCTCTCCATTCACTTCATATGTTCACAAGGACCCCCGATCTAGTTTTGATTGCCTTGAATTGTTTGATTCTTTTAGATTTGTGTTTCATGCCCAATCTCGTGATTTGGAGATAATTAGGGTTTAAACGGGTTTAATCAAGTGATTTGAGGTTTTGATCGCTTAATTGGGTGTATTGCAAGGACTCATATGTGTTTTAGTTCAGATTTGATTTTTACATGAGCATATGCCCAATTTGAGCCTTGTATTAGGTAGTTTGACCAAGGATAATTAGTGATACTGATTTCAAGTTGAATAAGGACCCAAGCGATTCTAATATGATCACTGTATCACCTTGAACACCAATAATGGTGTTCAAGAAGATCAGATGATCTGATCAGTAATCAATCTAAAGTGAAAGCCCAAAATAGGGCAACATGGTCTTCTGAATGAAAAAAGCTTTTAATCTGATTTCAGGGTTTAACTAAGGTGTTTAAGCATTTTAATGAAGATCTGGAGTGCTTTGAAATGATTTCAAATACCTAATGTGATAATTTCCCTCTACATTGTCTGTAATGTAGAGTGAAGATCATCTTAAGGTCTTTAGAGATTTTTAAGAGTGAGTTGATTCTAGGGATTCTAGACTTTCAGAAATGTTTTACACTAACTTTCAAGTGGTTCTTAGTGGATTTGAGCATGAATATTGGTTTTAATGGAATTTATAGCTCTCATATCTGAATTTTCAGATTTGAGAGTGAAGTTTTTGGACATTGAATGTTGTAACAACAATCAGCTGCTAGGTTTTCAAAGCAACAAAAATGGATGTTGGACAACACCAACAGCAACTAGGCTGATCTTGATGGGAGTTTGATTTTAGTGAAGGGCTTTGAGTTTCTTGAGTTTTTGATTAGGCCAATTAAGTCTGATTTGGTAGCTGAGCAGGTCAGCAATAGCAGCAGCACTTGAGTTGTTGTTTTAAGTAGCTGTAGCCACTTTCAAATGGGATTTGAATTAGTTTTGGGTGATAAAGGGGAGCTGACATGTTATAAATTGTTATAATCTCATGCAAGAAACATTCATGTATTTGTTAAGTTACAAATTTGATTTTGAATGGCTTGTAATGGTTTTTAATTCCATTGTCAGCTACTTGTAATTGATTCATTTGCCCAATTTGGTTTATTAATGAAATTAATGTTGAAAGCCTTGTTTAATGCTTTAGATATCTTTAATGTAATGTGTTGGATGTATTTGAGTGGTTCATGTCTTTTCCAATGCTGAATAATTTTTTAAGGCTTAGGTTCATAGTGTTAAAATCCTTTTGAGCCTCTTTTGTGTGAGAGTGAAACAACATAAAAAAATTACAAAAAAATCATTAAAAAAATAAAATAAATCTGTCTTGAGTAAGATCAGGTATTTGTTTAAGTGGATACGAAGTTTTGAAGTATTCCGAACCCTAGGTTGGTAGAACATTCCAGCCGATGGTTCAATCTACTTTAAAACTCAATAAAAGAAACCAAATCAAAACACCAAAAAGAATTCCTCTCTCTATCATTACACCTTCTCTCTCTTTCCCTATTCCTATAAAACACAAAGACATCATAAAAATATGAAAAAGTTCAAAAATTCAACAAAAATACCCTATATATTGTATTTAGAGTTGTGTATACTATTTAACATTAAGCCAAATGTAAATAATAACTTGTATAACTTAAATGTACATAAATAACTTATGTATTTACTATATCTATTTGAATAAGTATTTATGATGTGTTAAACTGCACATACTATATTTACGTAATTATCTATTTATTTAATTAGATTATATGTATATATAACTATGAAATTCTAAATAATTATGTATGCACATATAACCATATTTATACCTGTACATATAGATTAAAGTAATTATTATATATCGTATTATACTTGTATATTTATTTATTTATCTATTGTATGTAATTATATTATTAACTTAATTAACTGACTTATTAAGTTAAAATAAAATAAATTAGTAATTTAACTTATTACTAAAGTAATTTATATTGTACACACACACACACATATATATATTAATTTTGATTATTTTCATCCTATTTATAATATATTTATATTGTATAATAGTATTTATAGCTACATTATATGCATGTCTAATAAAAATGTGTATTTAGATGAATATAAATTAAAATAAATGTTCTAAAATAAATTAAAAATGTTTAATAAATACCTTATTATATAAATTAAGTATTTATAAAGTCAATTACATCATTAATTTATTAATTTGTACATTAATTAAGTAATTAACCTCTTATTTAACATGTATAATTCACTAACTTTAACTAATTTTTATATATAATTAACTTAATTTTATAAATTAATTCCATAAGTAAGTAGCCCTATATAAGGGCTTTCTAAATATATATTTTATTGTGAAATTGGACTTCAATTGGGCACTCAAATCGAGGGCCAAAGATGGTCCTAGATCATGCATTGGCATGCTTAATTGAGCGCTAGAATAGTACCACATCATTAACAGAGGAGTTGCTACAGCCATATAAATTTAATTAAGCGCTTAAGCCGCTCAGTCGTTAGCGCTTGGAGTAAAATGAAACCCATTACTCTCTCCCCTCTTTGAGCATATGAAATGAGCATTTGAATATGTGGGTTGGGAGCATAGTGTGCACAGTGTTGGGCCTGCTATGGGCCTAGTTTGGCCTGAAAGAATGCACAAAAATATACATAATCAAACAAGGACCGATTCATAGTAGCGATCTGATCCCACCCATATGGGTGCTATGTATCCCATGAATCGAACCGGTCTGCCCATTAAAAACCCAATTTTTTGTAAAAGTAAGGTATGGGTTGAGCTTAAGCACAAGGGAATGAGATGTAAAAAAAAATCCAAGTGTTGAGCCCTCTGTGTTGTGTTGCATGTGTTAGTGTGTATGTGATGTGTGTGTATATGTATATATATATACACGTATATATGTATAATAATATATATATAGAGTATATATATATGTAAGATGAGAATAGAGAATGTTTGAATGTAACTAATATAACTGTAATATATATATTGTATAGTTTGTATATAAGCTTTAGTTGTATAGTGGTGCTAAGGTTTTAAACACTTTTATCTGTCAGTGTAGATAACTCATATGTCAGTATAGGTATATGTCTTTTGCCTTATATTTTGTACATATGTTTTATAAGGCTATAGCAACACATGTATTTGTCACTGTATAGATAGTATATGTTAATATATTTATATGTTAATATATTTAGTATAGTACATATTAATGAGTATTTTTGTACCTATACTTAGGTATTATCTAGTATAGTATATATAATTAACATAGAATAGTTTTACTTAGTTTTTGATGTCTGTTTAGTTGTAAATTTGTTTGAGGCATTTAGTTAGCAATGAAATGATTCTTTTGTATATATTAACTCATTCATTTATTCTTTGATTCATTGATTCATTTTGTATATATAAGTAACATTTTTTGAACATAAAGAGTGATATATATCAATAACTGCCTCCCAGTGAACGACTTCGAATAAATCAGTTAAAATTATCTAAATAAATAAAATGACATGACATCTGTTTGCAATACAACTGTACTACAACAACAACATAATTAAATAACTATTTTTACCATGCAAACGGTTTTTATAATCAATTTTTTGTGCCATTATTGGGGAGGCAACTATTTATATGTCAAAAGTTTTCTTTTATTCTTAATTTGTACATATTTGTGATTTCTTTGTAAATAATCATTAATTTATTCATATTCTTTTCTATATATAAATTCTTTTATTCATTTTTATTCTTTGATTTGTTCTTGTACATAATCCTCATACTAATCATTTGGTGTTTTTGCAGCACTTGAGCAGGAGTAAGAGTAGTGTCATCTTCCTGGAGGTGTCTTCTTCCTGGTGGACCCGCTGCGATTCAAACTTAACTTCTTGGTGGAATTTTTCCAGGCACTGTAGATTACCAATTTTTAGTATAGCAGTTTAGACTTAGGTTTATACTCAGGATATATTTGTTAGCATAAGTTGTGAGAGCCTGCTCTCACACTTTTCTGTAATAATTTGGACTCTAGACTCACTTTCTATTCTCTCTCTCTCTACTTATCTCTCATTGATCTCGTTTTCCTTCGTATCACCTTTTTTGATTTAATTTTGTTTGTTGCATTAGAAAATAAAAAATTTAGAAAAATAAAAAATACCAAAAATATCTGATCTATTATCTAGCAACAGCAAGATATAGGCATTACATCCTTAGGATTGCATTAATTCTTGCTAGATTTCAATTAAGTCAAATTGCATACCTGTTGATTGTTGGAGTCAGGTACGACTTTCTATCCCTCTTGAGCTCCTATTATCTCTTGCATTTGACTAAGCTAAAAAGATCATCTCTTGCTTGAAAGAAATTAAAAAGAGAGATCAGTTGCATAGAATTCACTTCTAAATGTCAAATATAATTCTAAAGGATACAAATACTTGTTTAAAACCTTGATTGAGCTTTTCACCGCATTCTGTTGCTTGATTATCGTGTACCCACTACACGATCACTTAAGTGCATAAACACATGGGTTTCTATCTCATCTCCTTATGTAACCACATGGTCTGGATTCGTACGCCGGTCTTATCCAGATATTGGGTGGATTTTTAGAGGCTTGCACTACGTTACGTCTTTGATAAGACATGTATGATTGTATTGATATACTATTTTGTTTGCGTATTATATATTTTCACGTAGTAAACCCTTAGGACAAATATGTGTTTTCTCACTTGCTTGATTAATCTTGATTATTGTGAGATTGATATTTGGGATTTCTATTTCTGGATTTGATTGAGATTGATTGCCTTCCTTGAGTTTGTGACTACTTCAAAAAATCATTTTTTAAAAATTGACTCACAGACAGTAGGAGATCCTAGAACCCTTCCTTGGTACCCCCCTTGGGTGCTGATGCCCAAGTTTCTGCTTTCACTTCTATGCCTTCCACATTTAATCCTATACCTTCTAAACCTCAAACTCCTATTCACCATCCTGTTCACCCAGAGGATGATCACGATTCCGCACAATTTGCAGACTTTGAAGAAGATCCTCATCTTTTTGCACATCCTCCATCACCACCTTCACATCATAGGTTCCAACCTCCTCCCTACCCAAACTTTCCTAATCAACCACACTTGGAGAGAGGTGTACAACCTAACCTACAACACCTGTATAATACACAACTGCAAATGAATACCCTTACTCAATAGCTACAACAACTTACTCAAGTTGTTAATCTATTAGCAAACCCTCGTCCCTAGGCTTATAGACCTCAACTATGGGATTACTATAATCCCATAGTTGCACCACCATTGCCTGCGGTACACTATCCTGCTAGAGGTTGTGCTGTTGAACTAAAGCTGAACATTATTGCACTTATCCTCACTTTCATGGTCTTGCTTTTGACAATCCTTTTCAGCATTTGTAAGAGTTGAAAAATCTTGCCCAGACCTTGGGTCTGCAGGGCCATGATCAACACACGTTGCTAATGAAAATGTTCTTTTCACTTAAGGACAAAGCCACGTTTTGGTTTAGAACTCTTTCATAGACTACACCTATGCACGCATGGGTTTCTTTGGAACATGAGTTTCTAAAGAAGTACTTTCCTGTAGGTCGCACAAATGCTTTAAGGTGTGCTATCACCACCTTTACCTAGAATAGAGGAGAACAGATGCATGAGCTTTGGAGTGATTTCATGAGCCTCTGCAAAAATGTCCCCACCATGGTGTCCCATGCTGGCAACAAGTCCATATCTTCTACCATGGGCTCCATGATGAAAAAAGAAACTTCATAGATGCCACTTGTGGAGGCAACTTCTTGTGTCAGAATGAGAACTCAGCCTTTGAGCTCTTCGAAGGCATGGCTGAAAATTCTATTAACAATGCTTCGATGCATTCCTATATACATTCAGGGGTACACGAAGCCTAATCCAGCATAAGAGACTTAGAGATAGTGGCTAGTCAGCTGGATAAGGTGGGCTTAATAGACAAGAAAGTTGATGAAGTATGGAAGTTCCTATCTAAACCTTCTTCTTCTTCTTAGTCACCTACACCACACACTTCTTCTTAGAAGAAACATTTTTGGGAATAACTAATGTTATAGTAAATGATCAACCACCCCCCCCTCTACTTATTTTATACAATGTCATTGTGTGCATAAGAAGGGTAAGTATGGTAGCACGTCAAACCAGAGTTTTTGGACTATGAATACCAACTAGTTACATATTTGAAAAACCAAAGGAAATATGTATGATGAGATGTGGTTCATAAGAATTAAAATGCCAAAGTTTAGCTAGGAACTCAATTAAAACGCTATCAATTAACTCTAGAAAAGGGTTAAGTGTGGGAACAATGGAAAATGGCCTAAAACACCAAAATTATGTTAAAAAAGCATAATTAGGTCATTGTTAAGAGATTATACCCCTAAGTGAATAAATGGCTAAATCAAAGGGAATTGAACACCAAGTTGAGTATAAAATCACAAATCAATGATGGGAATATTTTCTAATGTGTTCAAAATACATGCCATAAAAGTTACATTGAGATTTGACCTTATTTGGGCCTTGAAATTAGTGATTTACATTTAGGTCCTTCCTCTTTCTCAAGCCCCTCACCTTTTATTCACTTAAAACATCCAGGGACTTAGTTGTAAGCTCATAGGGACCTTTCTACAATGATTTTTGCACTTTTGGGTTTCTTTGACATTGTCATACTGATTTACTTTGAGCATCTTCTCTATAAAAGCCTAAACACACCTGCTGATCTCTCTTGTTCTCCTTAGCTACGAAGAACACAATGCACCTGAGTTGTCCGTTCCTTCCTGATTTGATCTAATAGCTGATCTAGCTCCAACCCTTTATCGTCGATTCCCAAATCTTCCTGCCATTGCCTAAATCACATCCTATGATCCATATTCATCCTAGACATCTACACCCTCAGCTCTTATTTATACCGTTGATCCTAATTGGCCCTCACCTTTGATCTTCGGTCACTTGTGTTGGAACTTTGTTCCACATTTTGTTTTGGTGTTAACAAAATTATTATGGATTAATGTTTGCATTAAGTGTTTTTCAGATTTAGGTGGAGCAAGGCAAACAAGAAATGATGGAGGCATGATCATGTCATGGAGGATGACAAGGATGAGTCGAGGAGATCATCTTCGACCTTAGTTTCTGTAGTTTAGATTTTATTTTCAAAGATTGTATGCCTCTTAACAAAGGAATGTAACTTAGATCATAAAAGTAATTAGAGATAAATTAGGATTATTATTGCGATCATTTTCAAAGAATGTAATTGATTAAATCACTCAAAAAAGGTACTTGTTAACCCACAAGTATCGGCACTAAAGTTTAGTACCGGTATATGTGAGTTACATGTTTGGGTTTTGTCAAGAAATAAACCTGTACCCTGCAAGTACCGGTACTCATGATCAGTACCGATACTGGAGGTAACGAGTACCAGTACTAATGATCAGTACCGGTATAAGTGGGTTACAGATTTGTGTTAAGAGTTTGAAACCCAAATATGGAAGCAACGAGTATCGGTACCAGGTAGCCGTTGGCTCAAAACTAAACGGCTAGAAAATTAATTCCAACAATGTGAACGTTGGGAATTAATTTCCAACATCTAGTAGACGAGTATCCTAGGTCCTAACTCTATAAAATGACCTTAGGATTCTTTGTTTGCACACAAGAGACACAAGAAATAGGGAAGAAAAATTCTAGAGTTATATTACATTTTTCCACCACATATTCAAGAGAATGAATAGTTTTCTGCTCTCAATCTCTCTATGCTTTTGAAAACACTTCAACGACGTGTTTTTCTCACGCATCTACGAAGATATTCACGCTCATTCTAGGCTCTCAAATTGGTATCATCTTTTAATTATTATTGAGAGGCTTAGGTTCTAGTTGTAAGATTCTTTTTGTCGTACATCTGTATTTCATTTGTATTTGAGCTTGTTGCTCGTTGGGTTGTAACAAACCCATTATTGTACTTGGGTTGAGGTAACCTATTAATTACCTCAATTAGTAAATTGATTCTCTCGGGGTTGAGAGAATCAGGTTAAAAACCCTAAGCTGGGAGGCTTAGGTAGTGGAGTACCCAAGGGAGGAGAACTACTATACATATTGTGCCAATTTCTGTGATTGTATTTTATGCAAATCTTTTTGTTATTACTAATATTGTGCAAAAGTATTTTTATGCGCGTAGATAACCATATTCCTCTATCTTTAGATCCTATCAATTGGTATTAGAGCTACATCAACTTGACCATCCCAACGCCTATATAAGGACCTACCCAAGCACCCTTGTCTCCTTTATCAGCTGCCCCCTCTATTGAGTTGGTTGTTCTTCCCCTCCAGTTCTTCTTCTTCTTCTTCCATGGCCAGTGGCAAAGGATGCGCTTCCTCTTCCTTCCCTTGCTGCTAAGGATCACGTAACTCCCGAGAGCAAGGTAGAGCTCCCTTCCCTCCGAGCTTTCATCACTGGAGTTCTCCCTCCATTGCCACAGTCACCGGCAGTGGTTTAACTGAGATCCCATTCCTTAGATTAGATTTTACCACTTTCCTAGTTAGATTTATTGCTTTCCCAAATTAAAGTAGTTTAGTTAGATCATAATTCACTATTTGATTGCATAGATTAGAGTAATTTGTAGCCTCTATTGATCACCCCTCTATGATCAATTCAGATCAGAGAGAACGTTTCATTCATCCATTTTGATCCACTAAGCTCCCTCATCACCTCACAATCACTTCCTACTTCTTTCCTTGTTGGATTGATCACAATTCACTACCATCCATCAGGGTAGCTATGAGACCAGAAGCTCTATAGCTATCGGATCTTATAGTGCACCAAATCACCTAGATGGCTCCACACTCACTTCACATGATCACAAAAGCCCTCCTTGAGTGTTGAATTGAACGGATTCACTTGATTTAAGTCTAATCAGACGATTAAAGATATAAATTAATTGCAAATGGTTTTAATCAAGTGAATTTGATTTATGATTATGTAATTGAGTGGATTGCGATTGTATTGATATGCTTTGATTGGAGTTTGTTCACAATTTGAGTTTAGGCCTAATTTCACCCTTAGCTACTACTTTTCTTCTTTGCTTGGTAGCAGGGGCCAATGAGATTCAATGCACTGAATTGAGTCCCTTGCGATGACCTAATCACTTCTAGAGGATCGCAAAGGTCACTTGCACACTAATTAGTGGTGTGTAGGTTGACTAAGTGATCATATCACTATGGCAAACTCAGAACAAAATCCCACCTGGGGTGACAGTAAGGATTGAATGCAAATCATTTCAATTTGATAGTCGAGGGTTTGATTAAGTTTGAATGATTTTCATGAAGGTTTAAGAATGATTTTTATTGGATTTTAATGCTTGATCTAGTCTCTTGCTTTCACATTGTCTATAGCATAAAGAAAGAGATTGATTAGGGTTTTCCAGATGCAATTAGTCTTGGGCTTGATATTTGTAGAATTCTAAAGGGTAGTTGATAAATTGCAACAATTTAGAATAAGCTTTATTGAAGCAAAAGTATGATTTGTGATTTTTAAATATTGCCCTTTAGTTCCAAGTCTGACTAAGGTTTTTAAGGATCTAACTGATTCCTAATTATTTGAGGGTTCTAAATGATTTTCAATGTTTATACAATAGGTGAGAATGATTACAAGAATGTTTGAGTAATTAACTTTGAGCTAATGGTTTTGAACAACAACTACAATTACTATTTCTAATAGTATTAGAACAAGTATTAATTTAATTATGGATTTTAAATGGTATTGAATGATTTAAAGCATGCAATGATCTTTCTGGAGTACATGTTTCCCAATTTTATATCACAGATACCTAAATACATCTTGCAATTTATGAATCAGGCTTCAGATGGAGCCAATCTTTCTCTAGCAACAGTAGTTGATTACTTTAACTAAATGGAATTTAGAAATCAAAGTTCTTAGCAGATCTTGATGAAAATGGAGTGTAACCAAGTCTTTTAGATGATTTAATGTTAGAACAAACATTTAGCTATATGTATAGATTGAATCCATTGTTGAAACAATTTGTAAACCATATTCAAAGCTTTTATTAAGATCTTTGTTAGCATTTTGAATTGATAATTTGTCTGAAATGCAATTACAACAATAATTCAGTGAATAGAATATGTTTTTGTGTGTGAATCTAATTTTAAATGATACCTGGAAGTGTGTTATAGTCTTTCAATTCCAGCACTTTTGATATATTTTCATGGCTTAGATTCAATTTTAGATCATTTTATAGCCTTATTCCAGCCTTCTCTTGTAAATAACATGAAAAATAGGAATATTTTGTAAATAAATAAAAGAAATGTGTGGTGAGTGAGATCTGACTCTCAAGAACTTGTGTGTGTGATTAGATTTAGGCTTCCATGTCTTTAGCTAGTAAAACATACTTGTAGAAGTTCTAAACTTCCCAGGTTTAGCAATAAAGAAATTAAAAAAAAAAAACTCCAAAAAGAGTTTTTCTTCGTCTTTCCTAGCTTCCTCTCCCCTTTCTCTATTCTTATAAAACCCAAAAACAAAATAAAAATCAGAAAAAATGCAAAAATCAGAAAAATATCCTATGAACATAATGTAAATATATGTATACATTCTTAAGTTAATAAGTTATATGTATTCAAAATCATGTATATATTACACACACACACACATATATTATAGGTAGTTAAGTTATAACACATATGTGTACTAAGTTATATAGTGTATAGTAGTCTATATTGTATATATATACATACATACATACATACATATATATATATATATATAAGTTTTATTTGTAAACATAATTAGAGTATATAACTTATAGATATGTATAATCTATGTACATGTGTATGTGCCTATATATATATATTAAATATAGTATCCATTATGTAAGGTACTATAATTAACATATATACATATATATATATATACTATCACTGATCTGGCCCTAAGAGGGGCTGTTGTTCTTGCAAAAAATGGGTGGGGAGATGGCCATGCGTTTGAGGAACTTGCATATGAGGAACGAAGGGGTGATTTTGAGGGTGACTCCATGAGTGTCCTTTGGCGAGTCCAGTCACCATCGAGGCAAAGAGGAGGATGGCAGGAAGAGGTTCGTCGATGGAATCACTCGTAACAATTTGGTGGAGAGAGTGCACATGGAAATGAAAGCCACCCTCTGCCTCTGCTCAAGACTTGAAAGCAATGCCCTTGGTGCTTTCGATGCCTAGGGTTTGGGCACTTTGCGGTAGAGTGCCATAATCCGATTCACTGCCGGGTGTTCGGCAGGAGTGTCCATTGTAGCTTCTCCTATGCAAAGGCCAACGCATGTCACACCGATCGTGGAGTCGATGGTTCATGGCATAGGAGGAAGTAGGAAACCACCCCTCCGATTGGGATCATTCCAGCCTACTCGGTCCATGTGATAGAACCACATGGGGCCTCCGCCTTGAATAGGCTCTTGTGGTGTGTGCAACGTCGAGGATTCACTGCATAGAGGCAATTCAGTCTGCCTTGGTCGACTCCTTGTCCTTGCCGACTTGAAGGCTGGGTAGGATGTTCGATAGAGCATTGCTCATGTTTGGCTTGGTAGAGGAGGATCTATTCAAGATGCTTTTCATGACCATGAAGGTCAATGGCCTAGAGATAAGGTGGAAGCACATCTCGCTCTTTGATGGTGCTTTGAAGGAGTGCCCTCCTCCACGTGCGGTAGTGGACGTGGCTGTGCTTAGGCTGCTGCTGTTGCTCTACACACAGAAGGTAATAGAGAATATTTATGTAGGTCGCAGCCTTGTTGAGGGCATCAGGGGTGCTGATGTCCTTGAAGGTGACTTCACAATGGTGTTGGCATCCATCATGGTTCTTGCTGGAGGCCATCACCCTTGTTCAGGTGGTAGCACGTGGCTAATAAGGTTGAGGATGGTTGGTGGGAGGAGAAGATCCTATGTGGATGCACTTCATAGTGAGCGTGGTGTAGACAGCTGGGTAGATTCATCGTCCGAGGTTAAGATGGAGCCCGCCTCTACCCTATATCTTGAAGGGTTGGAGGTCACTCATCCACATGGAAAGGAGCTATCCCAGCCAGAAGGGACTTCACCCGTAGGATGCGAGCAGGGAGAGGTTCCTTCGAGCAATGGAGGCAATGTGGAAAACCCCTCCATGTCAGGGCTGATGGGACCATCCTTGGGTCTCAGTTTGTTGGAGCGATGACCTAAAGTGTTGGCTATGGAGGACTCTACATCAGGAAGGTGACGTAGAGGTAACAAGTCTGATGGGAAGGTGTTGCTTGTTTCTCCTTGTAGGTACAACCTGCAAAGCAAGAGCGGTTGTAAAAGTGGACGTGTGATGGTGATGGATGAGGAGATTTTTGCTCGTCTCGTTAAGGTCCAAAGATGTGTCAGGTCTAGCAAGGGGAAGAAAGATACCTCTCCATGACATGCATCCTGTCATGGAATGTCCGTGGTCTTCAGGATAGAGAACAGAGAGCCACATTGAAGTGGTATCTCTAGGATTGGAAGGTTGACTACGCCTTTCTTCAAGAGACCCATATTGGCAGTGGAGAGCGTAAATATTGGCGGATTGACCTCAGGAGTCATCTGCCACTCTGACTCCTGATTATCGACTTCATCTTTATTAGAGGCTTCAACAATATAGGCGACAGATGAGGGAGGATAGGTAATGTCGACGAAGCCAGGCATTTGAGAGGGTGACTGCTCTTGACGTAGTTGAAGGGAGTGGCCCCCTTACTATAGGAACAAGAGGAGAGATAGAGGCAGAGGTTGATTATTCAGCAGGAGGACCACCTTAAGGAGGTTGATTGGCGGGAGCATTCTAGATAGCTTTGGCTGATGGAAGGGGATACAAATACGCTCTTCTTTCATGCCATGGAGTGTGCTAGGGAGTGACCATAATGTTACCATGCCTAACGAGAACAAGCAGATTGTAGATTCCTATTTCTAGGACATTACTAAGGTCTATCGTTGGGGATTGGTGCCTTTCTGGCAATGATATGCTGTTGGAAGATGAGGGGGCTAGCCGACGGCTGACTAGCTGAATCAGTGTGGAGAAGCTCCTATCTACTATTAAGGAATTGAAAGTCGAAGGGTGTTATAACACTTCTGTTGAGTTTTAGGAAATGCATGTTGGAGTACAGTCAACAAAAATGTTACCACATTTAAATTTGTAAATTGCTCGAAAACAGAAATTGAGTCCGAGGTTGTTTTCAAAGAGCAAATATAGAATTCATGCACTAATCTCAATTAGAAATAATGAGCACAATGATAAAAATATGCAATGCATATCAGTAATAAAAAATATATTCAATAACAACCCAAATTGTATCTTAAGAAATAATGAGATAAAAAGAATAGAAGAGCTCAAAACAATGGTGATTTAAATCACCAAGGATATCCCCAAATTAAGCACAAGTTCAATGTAAGCAATTAACTCAAATTTCTCAACAGTGGCTTGATGTGGCAAAGATTCGTCACAGAAAGGTTTGAGTTTGGAAACTCATTGTTGTAATTTGATTCGCAAGAAAATCCGTCGATCAGATAATATTTATATCCGAAACTTGAAAGGAGTCCCGGGTCGAATATGAGGAGGCGAACATTTGGTTTTATGAAATTTGCATTTCGCTTTTTATTTGTTTTTGTCGTTTTTTACCTTTTATAATTTTTTTGGTGTTTTTATCTAGCAAGCGATCAGATCGATGAAAACATTATCTAACTAATCTACTTGCAAAATATAAGAGAAAGAGAGAAAATATCAATATATTGATGAGCAAATGTTTCCTACAGCTATGAAAGCGAAAAAATTATACTAGAAAGCAGTAAAGATAGATGGAGATGAGAAAAGTCCCCCTTGATGGTCTCTTGGAGGACGGCTCGCTCTGACAGCACCCCAAAGAAGGTGGTGAGGAGCGGGACGAGGGAGAATGACAACAGAGGAATGATAGGGTAGGACGTCATCGCGGCGAAGATCTTCTTCCCAAAGGAGGTGAGAGGGCAGCCGCGGGATGCTCCACGAATGGGGATGAGAGGCAGGAAAATATTTGACTCTACTCTAAAGGAGCATCCTGGGCTTGGGACAAGCTCTCTCTAGAGCCTTGGAGGTGGTGAGGAGAAGAAAGGAAGAGATGCTGAAGAATGGAGGGATGTAGGCCCTTTTATAGTGGAAGGGGAGAGGATAATTCTTGTATAAGGCATTAGTGACAGCTGCAATTGTCACTGAAGATCTGCCAAACTGTTGCTGAAGATCTATGCCAACCCTTGCCCCCGCTAGCACGTACATCACCCGCCCATGCCCCTCGTGCTGTGCCGCGCGCGCGTGCGCTGGCAGTCATTGCGCTGCATTGTGCGCGACTGCTGTGCTCGCTACTTGTGCATGCTCATAAGCTGCGATGCGTTCGGCTGGTGCACCTCCAATCCTCAATTTAGGGGGGCTGCGGGGATTCGAACCTACACCCCTCCTATGGGAATGTGCTCCTTCACTATTGTTTATAGAGCAAGATCAAGTTTTAAATTATTGCATTGTAGTAATGCCAAAATCACTTTGAAAACAAATAAAATTTATTACTTGAATTCGAAGTCTGAGGTCGAACACAGGGAGCAAATAGGAATTCACACACTAATCTTAAATGAATGTAATGGAGCACAAAATTTAAGCCAAATAAATTACTCAGAAATGATAATCAATGCAGAACATGAGTATAACAAGAATTTGACATGATAAAAAGAGATCTATAAAAAAATAATGGTGATTAAGATCACCAATTATTTAGTATAGTTATATGTATACTAAGCTAATTAATAATCAGGAGCAAATCAATCAAATATCCGCACAGTAGTCGAAATGCTACAGTAATCAGATGTCTCCTTTGGAGAATAAACGCCTTCAGTGTTCAACTGCTATAGTGTCTTCTTTGTTTCTTCTTCTTTCTCTGCTCTCTCTCTTTCCTTCTTCCACGGCCTTGTTCTTCCTTTAGTTCTTCACTGCTTTCTTCTTCTGCCTTGACTTCTCTTTTCTTTCTCTTCCTTCTTATCTTCAAGCCTTCTTCTTTTTCTCTTCTTTAGCTTTCCTTCTTCTTCTTTTCTTTCCTTCTCTGCTTTCTCTTCACGCACGAGCCTCCTTTCTTCCTCTTCTGCCTTCTCTTTCAGACCCTCTCTTTTCTCTTTTGCAGCTCTTCTCTTCTTTCTTTCTTCACACACAAAGGGTAGCCATCTTAGATTTTGGCTAAGTGTCGCACGGGGCAAAACCCTCCCCTGCCCCATGTGCTCTCTCTCTCTTTCTCTCCTATTAGGTTTTGCCCTCCCAAGGGCACTCAGGGTAGTTGGGTTATCGAGTAGGCGCACACCCGGGTCCAGGCTCACCGACAGTGGGTGGTGAGCGAGGAGTGAAGGCTTAGGTGGGTCGGGTGCACCAGGTCCGTGGGAAAAATATTGCAAAAGAGGCACGTGAGGGCGTAGGGGACCTCACCCCCTATGACTTGAGGCATTAAGGCCATGCGCTTTTTCATCTTATTCTGTTGCAACTGCTCATCAACTAATGATGTGGGACTAAAGTCTCACACCTTCTTCGCTTGCGTCTCTGTAGGGGAAACCTTGTCCAATTGGGCATGTTCTATGTTTGGTGTCTCTAATCCAGAGCCTCGGTGCATGCGTTGAGCCAAACCGCACGACTTGGAGATACAACCTGGGGCATTCATGGCCGTGAACTTGAAGAACACGGTGGCGATGGGCAGAGCTCCGATGAAACCTGAAAAACACGCAAAATGGCCTCACGACCAAATTAAACTTGCTCAGGAGGTTCGCCGGACATTGGCAAATGTAGTGGTGGTGGTTTCATGGTGAGGCGAGGCATGGAGTGATGTGTCGGAAGTGGCAAAGGTCAGAGAACAGTGGGTCATTCGATGGTGGGTTTGAGTGGGCGAGAGGATGAATAAGGAGAGGGGTTTTGAAGAGGATGGAGAGGTGAAGGTTGTGCGGTGGTCGGCAAGTTGATTGGTGGTCTGTGTTAGTGAGATGGGCTCGCCGGAGGAGCGGCTGGAGGTGAGGACGATGGAGGTGTACGGCTTGTTGAGGGATCGAAACTGAAGGATAAATAGAGGGAAAAGGAGTAGGGAAGACGAGGGAACGTTGGAACTTAATCTTAGGATGAAAGGGGAAGATATTCCCACACCGGTGTGATGGCCAGACGTGGGGAAGACGAACCTCCGAAGGGAGAGATGACGGTGAAGAAGGGGTCTGGACGCCTTTAATGTGGTCGTTGAGAGGCAGAGGAAGTTGTGGAGGAAGAAGATGCTTCCAATTTGGCTGTCAGCGGGGGAGGAGCTCACCGGAGCTAGGTCGGACGAGGCCGGAGGTAGGGTTAGGAAGAGGGTTTTGTGGCCAAATCCTAGCTAAAAGGCATGGTCATGCCTTGGGGATCTTTTATAGGGCTCAGGAGGGGGTTTTAAGCTTGGAAGACAAGCTTCCAAGCTAGGAATTGTCGCTAGAGTAGGAAACCCAAATCTCTCATGCATTCGCATGAGAGATTTGGAAGGTTACGGGCCTCATGGATGGATTCAGAAGGAAGAGGACTCCTGAAAGAATCTCCCTTCCAATTTTGAAAGGGATTGATTGAATAGAGAAGGAGTTCTCTTCAATCAAAGGTCACCAGAGAAGGATTCCTCCGTGATAATGGCAGAGGGACTTACTTGCAAAGAGTGATTACAAAGATAGGACCCTTTTTGTAAGGAATTCAAAAGTTAGGGGTCTGAATGAGATAGAAAGAGTTTGATTAGACCAAAATGCAAACTTAGTCAAGATGGTCTCAAATTGGACCCAAATTTTGGTAAAAACCTAATTTAGACCCAAGAAATCCAATGGTGAAGTTAGATTTAGTTTTTTACCTCGTTTTCCTGGGTAATTTATGTGAAAATCCAAATTTGGGCAAATGTCAGCTTAAGACTCTATTTTGCGTCAAGATGGGTTCTGATGGTTAAATCAAGCATACCAAACCCTAAAGAATATTTTTCTATGAATTTTAGTGGGTTTAGGTGAATTTTATCATAACCAGAACCTTATTTAATTAAGCAGGTCTATTTTTAGGATTTCGGAAGTCATTTAATTCTCAAAATACATGCAAACCCTTTTCTATCTGCTCTAACCCACTTGTTAGCCTTTAAGGGTCATTTGACCCTTAATTACCCTCTGGGACAACTCGTGATTATACTACATTCATGATATGTTAGTAAAACTACAGTTTTAACCCTATTTTCTTGTCTTTCCCTTAGAATGGATTTGCAGTGAAATATGGCTCTCTAGCAGTTATGTAGGAGCATTTACTGACTTAATGAGATCAAAATGAGCTAGTTATGACTCATGATGGTGTTTTCATCAACTACTGTTCTATGCCGGCGCTTGTGTTGAGAAGGAGGGTCTTAGCAGCAGTGGCGTGGAGATTTCCTAACTGTTGGATGATGATCCAATGGTTAGGATTCGAAGGTGAAAATGATGAGGGGGTGCCATCTGGTTGTCGCTGGCCGGTGCCGTCCATCTCGAAAAGTACTCTAAGTGCTAAGCATCTTGTGAAAGGGTGATAGACTCAGTAAGCGGCCATTAAAATGGACTTTAGGTTTCTATGACCCTAGGTGACCTAAAAAAATTCTGGCTAAAGGTTTATCTTTCTGATCGATAGCTTTTTTCCTACATTTTTTTATTCTTTTTTGGGGTCAACACAAGGGCGAACCCAATGTATATCTCCTTGGTTTATTCTACTTCCCAGTTTCTTCCCTAAGTGTTTTGTGAATTATTTGTGCATTTTTTGTGAGCTAGGCTCTGAACAACTAGCTAATGGGCTATTACCCACAGCAACTTGCTAGTCATACTTGTGTGGTGAAGTGTTGTTTATTTTTGTCTCCTTTTTCTATTTTTTCTATTTTCTATGTTTTTCTTCTTTTCTTTTTATTTTTAAGTATCATCATTTTTTTTTCTTTTTCTAAGTAGGTGGTTTCCTTGATATAAGATTTACTTAAAAGCAGCAGAATGAGTATGGTCATGTAGTTGGGCTCTAGACAACCGGCTAAAGTCCTATTACCCACGACAACTTGCCAGCCATACTATCCTAGAAAGTTCATTAGCTACCTAATTTTCGTAAAAACTGCTGGAAAGTCAGTCAGTGCGAATTGTGTATAGATGCTTAAACTTAAAATCCCCTCAAATCAGAGGGTGGGTTGATAAGTCATGTACTTATCACGCCAATTTATTGACCAAATTAAAATAGAATTACTTGGCGAGGACTCGAGACTAAGTCCACATTCGAGTGGACACCCTGGTTGATTAAGCCCAAAGACCTGAAGAATCTAAGTATTTAGGTCATATCTATCATTTCCTAAAGTTAATAACTTCCAAATGCATAATTTCTCTTCTCCTAATTTTTTTAAAGAAAATAAAAATAAAAGAATTTCCACAAAGTTAATAAAATGATTTCAGGGATTAGTTATCCACCTCCCATGCCTAGATGATGTAATGTCCTCATTGTAAAAGCAAACACATGAAAAGGGTGGAGTAAATAGAATATCACCTGGATTTCGTGAAAATTTGGTCAGCTACACAAAGAGAAGAGAGTATACACACATGCTAAGTTTAATGCCTTTAGTTAGGCATAAAATACATACAAGGAAGAAATTGAGAATTCACAAGTGCAGGTCAGAATTAAAATAAAAAGATTAATCCTCAGACCCACCAATAGAAGATGTCCACAGACATGGACCAGATTATGGTGCAAACCCATGCCCCAAGGTCGAGTGGTTCTAAGGTTCTGAATGAAAATCACTCAAAATCATAGATTATTATGCTTGCAGGGCTAGGCCTACAGTTTTGTAGTATGCAACCTAAGACTAAATTGTCGGACAAAAGGTAGATTTGATTCACTAGATTCAAATGTCCTTTTAGATTTCAACTCAAAAAGATAATCAATGATTTTGAGCTTGGGTTGCACTTGAAGGATATCATAAGGGTCTTGGTAAAAAGTAGGTAGTTGTAGGTCAACAGGAACCCTTAAATCCAAAATTATGTTTCCCTCTGAGTTAGCCTTCCAAATTTTGTTTGCCAAATTCCTATCCTCTAAAATCAATGTTTCCAGGCCCTCCAAATCATTGTACACCGCATCTAAAGTACCCAAGTGCAACAATTGTCGCTCAATTAGGATTGACTTGGGTTTAGTGATCTCAAGAATATCATAATTCAGCTCTTCAGAACACCTGACTACATAGATGGACGGCGATCATGGGGCGATAGGTGGGAGGAACTGTGATGCTGAGGGATAGACTACATGGAGATCTAGGGCAGGGAGATGGAAGGAAAGGAGAGGTTTCATGGCCAATGGTAGATGGGAGGCAGGTATGAGGAGGACAGACAGGGGGAGGTCATGGGGCAACAGGGAGATTGTCTGCTTCAGATGCAGGCGTCGAGGTCATATGGCGGCCGTATGTTGCTGCCCCATTGTGTGCCTTGCATGTGGAGGACATGGCCATAAGTAGGAGTCGTGTAAGGCAAATAGTGGGCAAATGAAGGATCTGACTAACATGTGCACTAGACGTTCGAATTTTAGGTCACAACCACCACCACCGCCACCTCCTCCTACATACAGGGGTCATACGATCGATGTTGAAGTTCCTATGATAGAGGACATAAGAATGGCAGAACTGGTGCTAAGAGGGGCTCTGATTGGTGAGGTAATGACCGGCAACCCATCCTTAGAGACTCTCCAAAAACTGGTAAGTTCGTTATCCCCATCGACCGACTGTTGGAAAATCGCTTTTCTATCCCCCACATGATTTGTGCTTTTTGGCTTGGGGATGATGGATGTCGAACGTCGGCGCTTTCAGTCGAGTTCCTTTGAATGATTGATGGTGATATGGTGATTAGTCTCTCCTTTTGATAGAGCTTTTCCGGAGAGGCCACCCCAGAGGTTAGGCTCTAGATCGGGGAGACTAGAGATTAAAGGTTTGCCGTTACACTTGAGATCAAGAGAGGTGGTGGCGACCATGATTTTTGGGTTTGCTATATTGGCAGAAGATGTAGATGTTGGTTTGATTGAGGGTGATGGTTGGGTCCTTAGTGTTATGGTGGATGTCTTCAAAGTAGGTTCGGTCCCTGATAGATTGATCCTGCGATGCGGGGGTAGCTCTTGGCTGCTGATCTTGAGATTCATAGTGGGAGATAATGCTATGAAGAAGGGGTAGGATAAGATGTCTGATATGCAGGTTGCTGAAGAGAGGAACGCACATGTATCGAGTAGGCTTTCCCCAGATGAGGCATCGACAATCAAAAAACATAAGGACCACCACCTTGGGGAAACGGGGGAGATGATGGATGAGGAGCAGGTGGAATCAGTCAGGAATGAGGCATTGACGCCTGCGATTGAGGTAGCGGGTGATCCATAGTCAACGACTGATAAAACTGAGGTACAAGTTCTAAAAGAGATCTCGAATAATTTCTTGAGGACCCAGTCGAATTTAAAAGATGTGGATGACCTTAAATTTGGTATTTGACCTACTACCAAGGTTGGTGTGGGCAGATCACCCTACAGGCTCAGACAGAGGAGGCTGAAATCAGACCTAATCTTGGATGAAAAATATAGTAGCCGCGATTATGCAAGTTAGTAAGAGCCAAAACCAAAAGAGGGAGGGGTCTCAAAAGGGAAGATGAGAGTCCTTACGTGGAATGTGCGTGGGTTGCACGACAAGAGCCGAAGGGCTTATCTGATGAGATACTTGAGAGAGTGGGAGATCGATTATGCGATAATACAAGAGACCCACATTGAGAATGAATCTGATAGGATATGGAATGATATGAAGGCTATGGGGGCGAATGAGTGTGTGATGCTTAATGCACATGGCAGGTCTGGGGGCATTGTTATATGGTGGAGAAGGGCTTGGTTACATCTGCTGGAAGTACATAAAGCTTGCCACCTGGTGACCTGTAAATTCCAAAGAAATCAGGGGCAAGATGACATCTATATTACCGGTGTGTATGGTCCATGCGTTGCCTCGATGAGATAGGAACTCTGGGATGATTGGGTTGCAGCTGCAGAACTTGTGCAAGGGGAAGCTGGCTAGTAAGAGGGGACTTCAACTGTGTACTGATAGGGAATGACAGGCCAAATGGGGTCATGGACAATACTTCTATTGGTTTTCAGCTGGTGGTCCAATCCCTTGGTTTGAATGAATATCCATCTTCAGGAGCCGAATTTACTTGGCGAAATGGAAATGGCCTTATGTCGAAGATTGACAGATTCTTTGGGAATGCTACTATCCTCGATAGGTTCCAGCTCTCTAATGTTGCTGGACTAGAATGCCCCTTCTCAGACCATACTCCTTTGGTCTGGGACAGTGGGGAAGAGGTCCAAACAGGCTCCTACTTCAAGCTTAGAAGATCATGGTTGAGAGATGTTGGGGTTCGTATAGCGTGTTTTGATAGGAAAATGCGTCATAGTATAGTACGTAATACATTGTAAGGCCTCCAAGAGACGAATGACCGAGACTCAAGTCTTCCTTTAGAAGTCAAAAAATAATGTGGAGTGCCTAGTTCAACCCTAAAGATCAACTCTAAGTGGCAAGCTACTCGATGGATCGCTTTTATCTTAAGTGGTGCGACCCAAACTACTCAATCAATCAGGCTGTTGCACCACTTGATTAAGGCACACAAAATATTTAACCTATTCATTTTCTACTCATTTATGTGTTGAGTTAAGGTGTTCCGGATCCACAGGTCAGATTCCGGTTAAGTGGTTGAATCAATGTAAAGTGGTGTGCCTTAAGTTGAGAGTTGTGGGTGTTAATGTGTGCTTCTTTCTGTAAATCCCACAAGAGAAGAGTATTTTTTTATTTTTTTATTTTTTTATATATGTAGGTATGAGATGAGTGGCAGTGGCAAACAAGACAAACAATTTCTATCCTAGGGTTTGTGAAAACTCCTAAGTAGATTATGTCTTGATTATTAAGGTGGCGAAATGAAATCTAGTGGGTAGGGAAGTGGGGGGGGGACTTACAGAAATCTCTACCTGCACTTTACTCCAATCTACTACCTTCAGCTCCTTGATCAGGTTCCTACAAGATAGTGAATCGAAGAAGAAAGATAGGTTAGAAAAATATGTAAGCAATGTGGAGAAACACGGAAAGAACCAAAAAGCATTGCCTCCTCGGTAATGGTGCCAAAATGATGTGGCAGAGATTCATTGCGAAAAGGTTTGAGTTTGGAATCCCGTCATTATAGTTCGATTCACAGGAAAATTCATCTATCAGATAATATATATTTATAATCGAAACATGAAAGGAGTCCCTGGTCGAACACGGGGAGGTGAACTTTTGGTTTTATGAAATTCGCATTTCGTTTTTTATTTGTTTTTGTCATTTTTTACCTTTTATAATTTTTTTGGTGTTTTTATCAAGCAAGAGATCAGATCGATGAAAACATTATCTAACTAATCTACTTACAAAATATAAGAGAGAGAGAGGGAGAGAAAATATCAATATATTGATGAAAAAATGTTTCCTACAGTTATGGAAGCGAAAAAACTATAATAGAAAGAAGTAAAGATAGATGGAGATAAGAAGAGTCCCCCTCGATGGTTGCTTGGAGGACAGCTCACTCTAACAGTGCCCCGAAGAGGGTAGTGAGGAGCTGGACGAGAGAGAATGACGATGGAGGGAGGAGGACTTGGTAGGACGTCGTCACTGCAAAGATCTTCCAGAAGGAGGTGAGAGGACGGCCACGGGATGCTCCATGAATAGGGATGAGAGGTGGGAAGATATTTGATTCTACTCTAGAGGAGCATCCCAGAATTGGGACAAGCTCTCTCTAAAGCCTTAGTGGTGGTGAGGAGAAGAAAGGAAGAGATGGTGAAGAATGGAGGGGTGTAGGTCCTTTTATAGTGGAAAGAGAGAGGACAATTCATGTATAGGGCATTAGTGACAGCTACGATTGTCGCTGAAGATCCGCCCAACTATCTCTGAAGATTCGCTCCAACCCTCGCCCCCGCTGGTGCATGCATCACGCGCCCATGACCCTCGCGTCGTGTCACGTGCACGTGCACTGGCATGCACTACACTGCACTGCACACGGTTGTGGCTGTGCATGCACGCGACTGTGCACGCTGCTTGTGCGCATGCGTGCACTACGGTGCATTCGGCTGGTGCGCCTCCAATCCTCAATTTGGGGGGCCTACGGGGCTTCAAACCTGCACCCCCTCCTATGGCAACGCGCTCCACCACTATTCTACGCCAGCTCTTGTGTTGAGAGGGAGGGTCTTGTCAGCAGCGGCTTGGAGATTTCCTAATCAATGGATGATGATCCAATGGTTAGGATTCGAAGGTGAAAATGACGAGGGGGTTCCATCTAGTTGTTCTTGGCCGGTGATGGGCAGTGGTGCCATCTAGGCTGTCCATCTTCTTTCTGTTGCAGAGGATGCCACGATGCTCGGATCGAGATGATTTCCACATTACTGGACTGCGATCGTCGCTCTGGATTCATTCGTATGGTTGAATTTTTCGTTCGAAGCCTGTAAGGATGTCGCATTGCCCCCTACCATGGATTTTCTTCGAACTGCCTAAGGTGCTACGGGATTTCGATCAAGACAATCTCATAACCGTTGGACTCCAATCATCATCTTAAGCAGATCCATACAGTTAGATCGTCAATCCAAGGCCCTGAATTAAATCTCCTCTCCTGGCCAAAAAAAGGATGCAATTAACCTAAATATACACAACTACTTTAAATGCAGAATAATGTATGCTATGCAATATTTATAATATGAAATACATATGTAAGCCTAGGAACATGCATGAATAGGCATTTTATCCTGAATAATTATGTCTACACATGGCTTCAACCACATAATTCTTAAATAGCCATGTCAGGTAAATGTCAGATTCAAGCTCAAACATCTCAATATTACCAAATTAGACGTCGACCATAGAGACTAGACGACTTAATTGTTCAAACCTAAGAAGCGGTAGAAGGGTGCCTGATGTACGTGTTTCTCATGTTTGAAATGGGGGTTAAGAGTAACTCATCCTTGTAGTAGCAAAACTCATTTATGAAATAAAATTTTACAGAAACTCCAAGGAAGTCCCGGGTCGAACACAGGAAGGTGATGTTTACTTAATTCAAAAATCGCACTTTGTTTTGTTTGCTTTTGGTGTTTTACTTTTAGTTTTTTTTTGTGTTTTTTGAAATAAGAAGACAAGCAGAATAAATTCACAAGAGAGATGAAACAAATATGATATATATCACTCCAAGGTCAATTACAATGATCTATGAAAGCATAAAGAGAAAGTGGTGAGAAGGAATCTCTCGAATCAGCTGTTCGGCGAGATGACAGTGCCTGGCGGAAGCTTGGATAAAGGAGTTGAGAAGTAGGATGACAGAGGTGAGATGCGGGAGGACATCAGGTAGAGGAAAGATTCAATGTGGCTTTGGAATGGAGGTGAAGAGGTGAAGATGCTCTACTATCGGAATGGATGTGGAAGGACGTTTCCAAGGCGACCTAAGAAAGGTGATGGGAAGATATCGGAATATTTGGCGTGGCAGAGGTTTGTTACACTAATAGGAGCCTTGGGAGCTTGAGAGTAAGCTCTAACGGAGCGTTGGTAGGCTTGTTAGAGCTTAGGATTAGGTGAGAGTAGAGTAGGTAGAGATGCCTTGGAAGGGAGGGGGTGTAGGTCCTTATATAGTGGATGAGAGGCAAGAATAGGCATAAGACCAATAGCAACCTCCAGGGCGTTGCTGTAGGTCCAGCTCAAGTGTCACTGTAGCTAGCTTACGCCTGCTTACGCACGCAACTGGCCTTGCACCTACAAACATTTAGTGACTGGTGTACGCATCACTAAATGTCCTCTAGGCTGTCGCTGAAGGTTGCGCCAACTCGTCCGCTTGCTATCACTGAGGTTGGATGTGCCATGGTTGTTGGATTCAGAAGTCAATGACTGAGATGGTACGGAGATCGTGCCTCTGGATCGAGCATGAGGTGGCGCGTTCTTGAGGTACGTCGACGGCCGCGTGCTGCATCCGCACCCATCGGGTGGTGCCACATGGCGATGCCTTTGCTGCTTAATGACATCCAACTGGCACAATATAATCGTGTTGCTCTTCGCTAGATTGCCTCCCCTACACTGCAGCTCGAACTCACGATCGTAGTTTGAGAGTGTGTCTTCACCAATGCACCAAACCCACAGTTTGTCGAGTGGAGGGTTGGTGCGGTCACGCGGTTAAGGTGCCCCTCAGCCGTTGGATTGAGACCCAACGGCTGAGATCTCATCTTGCAGTGGGCTTGGGGATGGATCGAGTCTGGTGGGGCATCTTGGATGATGCCACATGGAGCCATCTAGGCCGTCCATTTTCTTCTTCTAGTGGAGGGTACTATAGAGCTCTGATTGGGGTGATTCTCGCGTTGATGGACTGTGATCGTCACTCTGAATCCATCTGTATGGTCGGATTCTTCATTCGAAGCTTGTAAAGATGTAGTACTGCCTCCTGGCCATGTAAAATGACAAAATTAATATACATAATATACAACTATCCTCAGTCCGATGCAATGGACGTTTGTGCAATATTTATATCATGATATGCAATGGTAGGTGTAGGAACTATCGTAAATAAGCATTTTATGATGAATTTATGTGTATTTATCATATTCCCATGCTTACTTTTTGCTAGTTCCTTGCAAAATTATCCTAAATGCTATGTATAAAAGTAGAGTCAGGATTCGATTATTTAGGCAAAATTCGTCGATTGCTTTAGAAAATCTCAACCCCAGGACTTAATTAAAAAAAACTCAACAGTGCTCGGGTGTCTACCAGAATGCAAACCATCCAAGCCCACACTTTATTTGAAAAGGGAAGATACACATTTTTTTTTCTTCTTTTCTAATTTTTTTTGTACTTTTGGAGTTTGAGAGTTTCGGGATAACCTTTTTTGATTACCCGACCCACCTAAGACATAAAAAGGACTCTAAGTACTAAGCATCTAGTTAAAGAGTAAAAGACTCACTAGGTGGCCATTAAAATGGACTTCGGGTTTCTACGACCGTAGGTGACCTTGCTTAGAAGGTTATCTTTTTCAACGATAGCTTTCTCCCTACTTCTTTTATTTATGCAGTCAACAAAGGGCAAACCCAGTATATATCACCCCGATTTATTCTACTTCCCCACTTCTTCCCTAAGTGTTTTGGGAATTATTGTGCATTTTTATGAGCTGGGCACTAGACAACTAGCCAATGGGTTGTTACCCATGGTAACTTGCTAGCCATACTCGTGCGGTGAAGTGTAATTTTATTTATTATTTTTTTTATTTTCTCCTTTTTTTCCTTTTTCTTTTAAGTAGGTGGGTTCCCTGATCTAAGATTTACCTAAAGGTAATATGACGAAAATGGTCTTGTGGCTGGGCTCTGGACAACCAGCCGATGAGCTATTACCACTAACAACTTGCTAGCCATACCACCCTAGATAGTTCATTAGCTACCCAATTTCTGAAGAAACCGCCGAAAAGTGAGTCAGTGCAAAAAAAAGTGTGTACTTAAAGTCCCCCCAAATCAGAGGACGGGTTTATAAGTGGTATACTTATCATCCCAATTTATTGACCAGTTAAAATAGAATTACTTGGTGAGGACTCGAGACTAAGTCCACATTCAAGTGGACACCTGGGCTAATTAAGCTCGAAGACCTGAAGAGTCTGAGTATTCAGGTCCCAAAGTATCAATTCCAAAAGTTTGCAACTTCTAATGCCTAAGTTTTCGTCTCCTAATTCTTCTTCTTGTTTTTCTTTTTAAGATGAAAAATAGGAAATTACTATTATGGTTGACAAACAGATTCATAAGAAATATCCACCCCCCATGCTTAGCTACTGCAATGCCCTCATTGTTAAAAATGAAAGCATGCATGAGAGTAGAAGTGGAAGAATAGCACCTAGTTTCCATGAGATTTAGGTCAGCTTGGAACAATCTTTACACGTGTTGAGTTTAATGTCTTCAGCTAGGCGAGGCCCTTAATAAAAATAATAATAAAATAACTAACATTGAGGTTGCAATAACACAGTTTTTGGGCCCCTAGATATGGGTCCTGGAGAGTAAAAATGGGCTTACCAAAGAGATGATCAATGAAAGTGGCAAGTTGGTGGTGCAGGGAGAGCCCAAATGGTCTCCAATAGGAGTTTTGTTGATTCATGATGGAGGAGGTGGTGGGTGGATGTAGAATTTGTGCAATGGTTGGGTGAAAAAGGATGGTAAGGGTTTGGTGATGAGTTAGGGGTTTGTGGGTACTCTAGAATATCTGATATTTCAAGAGTTTCTCCCCAAAGTTCAATTTCATCCTCACAATTTGGGTGCTTAATCCAACCATCCTGACCTTCATGATTCCCACCCAAACATTGAACCTCAAACTTTAAAAATTCAAGATGAGGACACTGTTGGGTTTTAACTTGATCATGTGAATCATCCAACAAATTTCCAAACTCATAAATATCTTCCTCATCTCGGGTTGCCACAGTTTGTTGTATGTCTTTATTATCCTCAATTATCCTTGCAACCGTGTGATTTTCTTCGTGAGTTTGGATTGAGTTGGCCCTAAAAGGTTGTCTAAGGTATGTATGGCCATTACCTCCTATATTCTGCCAAGCTCTTCCATTAAACCACACTTAATTTTATCCTTCTTTGAGACTTCAAAAATATTAAATCGATTCATTTTATTCCCAAAGGCCATTTCTATATTTTTGGATTCACAATCAATCCTTGCCTCGGTGGTAGCCAAGAAAGGTCTTCCCAAAATAATCGGGGTGTGGTTGAGTTGTTTTGGTGCTTCAATGTCTAGGACCATAAAATCAGTAAGATAATGCAAATCATTAACCTTGACTAAAACATCCTCCAAAATACCCATTGGTTTTGTAATGGATCTATTGGCTAACTGCAAGGTTATATCATTGTGTTTCAGGTAGCCTAGACCCAATTCCATGTGCAGTGAGGTGGGGATCACATTAATGGAAGCGCCCAAGTCGAGAAGGGCCCAGTCAAAAGTGATGTGTCCAATTGTGTAGGAAATCAATAAGGCTCCCTAATCCTGCTTCTTAGGAGGTAGCTTGTTTAAGATCAGTGTGCTTGTGTTATCAGACAAGACTACTCTCCTAATGTTTTTAGATTCTGCTCTACGCTTTGCTTTATATGAATTTAGTAAAGCTATGACGTAGGCAGGGATTGATCCGATAGCCGCAAGGAGTAAAATGATTATTAATTTGAAAGCCTGAAGTAAGGACATCCTTTGCTCCAATTTCTCCTCCGACTTTTTTTGTTTGCCCATACAACAACATACTCGCAAATCAGACTCTGATGTTTTGCTAAGCACATTCCTAGTTGGGAGTCTAGAATTTTTGCTATGGGGCCTAATTGTGTTGACATGGGGTTGGGTAGGTCCCTTTTGTCTACTACCACTCCTTAAGATGATGGTGTTTGCCGTGGCAAAATGCTGCTGGTTAGTGCCTTAGGGAGGGTTTGGCAAAATAGGAGGCTCCTGGTTGATTATGGTAGGAACTTGGTTCTCTCTGGGAGGGGCTAGGGTAGCCTGATAGATAGCATGAGCTTGAGCATACGACTCCCCATTATTACCAAACCCTTGAGGCCCAGCGCCTCGGTTCTATACATTCCTTGGGTTTGGTATAGGTTGTGATGGTGGAAATCCAGGCTGTCGATTTTTTGCACCAAGTCTGGATTGCAAGGTATCCAGCAAAGTTTTAATTTGTTGCATGAGCTGGACCATTGACCCTTGCATTTCTACCATTTTCAAGTTTAAATTAGCTTGCTCGGCGGGTTGTTGAGCATTCCACATGGACTGATGAACCTGATTCAAGGGCAACTGAATATGTACATGACCTTGACCCATTGGTTTTTGCGGTGATAGTTGTTGGGTGGATATTGGGTTTGTTGCCTTTGATCTTTCTAAGAGACGTTAGGATGATTTTCCCAACCAGAATTATAGGAATTCGAGTAAGGGTTGGACCAACATTCTCCTACACAGCCTGAACATCCTCATAAGATGAGGATAAAGAAGGATCGGAAAAATTGGGATCAAAGGCCCCAGTTTAGAACCCATAAGGTTATGAGAAGAGTTGGCCCAAAGGTCGAGCCGACTCCAGCTGGTTCACAAACTCCTGTCCCAAAGGAGCTTGCGAAGAATGGAATCCCGATCCCTGGGATTGAGTGGATCTAGAAAAATTAGAGTTTCTGGACATCCACTCTTCCATTCGTTTAGCAACCAGATCCATCTTACCTAATCTATTGCCGATCAATTCCATATCAGATATATGAGAATCTTGGACCTCATTGGCATTTGATCTAGTTTGTTGGGATCGGTTGAAGGTTTCCATGGAGGCACGTTTTAAAGAATTTTCACTCATTTCCTCAAATAAATCATACACGCTATCTACATCTTTGTTGAGGAAATTGCCTCCGCAAGAAGCATCCACATGATTATGGAGTTGATCATTCAACCAGTGATAAAAAATATGCATAAGTTGCCATTTAGGCACCTCATGGTGTTGACACTTCAGCAACAGATCCTGGAATCTCTCCCAGGCCCCACGAAACAGTTCCCCCTACTGCAGGGCAAAAGTGGTAATTGCCTGTTGCAATGCATTGGTTCACCAAATTGGGAAAATTTTCTTTAGGAAGGCTGATTTCAAAGCTGTCTAGGTAGCAATCGGTCTTCCAATGGTACGATACCAATGTGCAGCCTTATCCCAGAGTGAATGGGGGAAAAGCCTCATGAGCATCTGTTCTTCATGCACATTCCGCGATTTGGTGGTCTGAACCAGAGTGATCAGGTCCTCTAAATGTTGGAATGGGTCCTCTGAGCCAAGCCCGTGAAAGTGTTTAATTAGACTCAAAACTCAAAACCTGGGGCTTGATCTCAACATCACCGGTGGGGATCACAATGCTAGGACAATCCTCATAATTTGAAGGATCATAAAAATCCTTCAAGGGTCGAGCGCCCTGACCATTCATTCATTGGAACCATTGCTGCATCTGCTGCAATTCTCCCAACTGCCTCTTAAAGTAAACACATCTATTTGGGTTAAAATGCCTATTCATTCAAGTTCCTAGGCTTAGATTTGCATTTCATGTTATAAATATTGCATAGCATGCATCATTATGCATTTGGAGTAGTTATATATAATTTAGGTTAATTGCGTCCTTTTTGTGGTCAGGAGAGAAGGATATTTATTTCAGAGCCTCAGGTTGACGATCCAACCATACGAATGTGATTAAGATGAGGATCGGAGTCAAATGCCTTCGAAATCGCCTCAATCGAAGTCTTGTAGCACCATATGTAGTCCGAGGAAGATCAATGGCCAAGGGACTAGGTGACATGGTTCAGAGCTTCAAATGACAAATCAGACCATGTGGATAGATTCGGGTCGACGATCACAACCCAACGGTGTGAAAATTGACTCAATCCGACTTCTGTAGCAGCCCCTACAACAAAAAGATGGAGGGCCTAAATTGCGCACATGGCACAACCCAGGCCACCGCACGTGCATATAGAGGCACGCGTGTGCACAATGCAGCGCCAGTGCATGAGCGTGTGCATGTGCGACACGGTGCGCAAAGTGCTCTCTAGTGCAGTAGCAGCGTGGGCACATGGGCTGTCTTTAGCGACGTTTGCAGCGGATCTTCAGCGACGTTTACAGGCGTCGCTAATTTTTCCCACGCTAGCAAGGTCAGCTATGCGTGCCAGCGGGCATGAGTTGCCTACATCGACACTTCCAGCGACAGATGATTGCGCAGGAATCATAGGTCTTAATTGACCTAAATTAGGCTAGGACTTAGCATAGATTAGGGTAATTCATGCATGCATAAGCATTACTTGCATCTTTACTGCTTTCTTCTAGCTATGCATAAAATAATGCTATAATGTGCTAATTAGGTGCATTATGTCAATTACAGGTAATAAGCTCGATCTGAAGCTGGATCTGGAGTTGGATCTGAAGATGGATCTGGAGCTGGATCTGAAGGTGGATCAGGAATAGCAGGTGTTGCAGCAGAGCTGAAGCAGAAGACTTAGATTAGATGTAGTAGATAATAATGTAAGGGAGTTAAGGTATGCTACTCTATAAAGTAGAAATAAAGCAGTAAAATGTGCATAACTTAGGTCCATCCATTTTCCTGGCACTCATTCCATTTAGGTTAGCTACATCACCTCCATTCCACCTCCACGAGGAGCACCACCATGGTTGCCACCACCTCCAAGCCAGGAAGCTGGATCATCTTCCCAACCTCTCTCCAAAGGCTAGCCTAAGCTCTATTGGCCGCCCCTCTTTCTCCTCTCAACCATTCCAAGGCCATTGGAGTCCACCTCTGAATGCCCTCACTTTCTAATAGATTAGTAGCTAGTTCTTTATATTTACTGCTTTCATTTACTGCTTAGTAGTGTAGTCCTTATTCTCCCTCAATGATGCATGCAAAATTCCCTCATAGATTCCTGTATTCGATCATTTTCTATTAGCTAGGTTTATGCTTTTTTGGCTTTCATGTACAAGCTTTCCTCCACATTCCATATTGCAAACATCCTCTGAATGAATGGATATAATTTTTTTTATACATATCTCTAAGTTTGAAATCACTATGAGCTTATTGGTTGCAATCTATATTGTGTGATTCAAGTTGCCTGCTTTTCTTTAATATATCTATTGCAACAAGCATGTTGGTTCCAGAAAATATAGATGACTTAACTATAAATGCGTTTTCTGTAAACGGCCACCACATAACAAGAGTTGTGCGCATTGAAACTCACACTTTCACTTTCGTTTTCTATCTACCACATGCACACATAATTAGAACTCACAACAGAAGTGGCAAAACATTAATATGAAGATTGGAAACCGGCGTGCGATTCTAAATAAAGTAGTGCGATTAAAGATTGAATTCAGATTTGAACAAATGCCTCCCAGAGACGAACGATCGGGACTCAAGTCTCATTATTTTTGCAAAATCATTTTTTGATGAATGTTTTTGCATGACTATACTACGATTTTTGACAACTTCAAAATGCCTGAGAACGGCCATCGATCAAATGACGCCATTGCTGGGGAGGCAATGTCATGTTTTGATTTTGATCTTTTGAACTATCACTGACAAATTTGCCTCTACTTTGTCTTTGCATGTGTAGGACAACACGGGAAAAACGGGATCTGCGCACACAACGAGCGCGGAAAAAGAAATTAGGTGCACATCTCTTCTTAGGCTAGGTTTTCTTTTGAACCTTAGGATTAGATTTACTTCCAGCAATTTCTTTTGAGAAAAAAATAAAAAAAAGTTTATTCATTTTCGTGAAAAAGAAAAAAAAAAGAGAAAAAAATCAAAGAAAAAAAAATCTAGGTAGTTAGATTAGCTTTCTTTGAACCCCAGGTTAGTTTCGGAAAAAAAAAGCAAAAAAAAAAAAAATTGAAAACCTTTTGAAAAAGAAAACTTTCCAAAATTTTTTTTGGTGGGAAGTTGAATTTCAAACTCAAAAACCTTTTAAAAGCTTCTCTACCATTTTCTAATTTTCGGCCAGATTTCAAAGTCTGTTTTAAAAATTTGATTATTGAAGAACTAGTGCACAAAAAATTTTGAAATTCAGGTTGGACCTTCATTTTCAAACCATCTTTTAAACAACACCATTCATTTGAAAAAATTCCATGTATAAAATTTTTAAAAATTAGCAAAGTGCAAGGGGTCAGACTGACTCATATTTGAGATTTGTCAAAATTCAAAAGGTAATTCTGTGTAATCCGCGAATCTGTTTTGACTAAAAATGGTAGGGTTTGAAAGCTAATCTCATTGGCTCTATTTTCCATATTTTTCCAGATTTTTTGGAAGTCATTTGGTATAGTTTCAAAGTGTAAAATTGACCAGGGGTCAAAATTCCAAATCTGGCCCCCTGACAAGCAAAAATATCTAGAAATTCGATTGAAATAGTAAAAATTATAAAAAAATATTCTAAAAAGATAATTGAAAAAGGAATCTACTCGCCAAATTTCAAGTTAATTGGATTCCAATTGTTGATAGAGAACGAATTTTATTTTGTGGTCTACTGAAATAGAGCAACACAAAAGAACAAAACCCTAGAATTGCATGAACCCTAGGTTACACCTTTAGGGTTACAACCTAGAGATCACATTTGGGCTAACATAGACTTAATTAAGTCTAGTGCTTAGCTAGTGAGACTGTTCACCTTGTGTGCCACTCACCAAAAACCCCAACTGAAGAAAAAAAAAGGGCTAAAAATCAAGTCTAAAATATGAAATAAAACCCGAACTCATTGTCGTACTACTGGGTGTTTTCAACCTTTCAGCTGGGTTAGCCAAGAGGTAGGAACCACTTTTAGTTGATTGTACTATGAATTTTCTTCAGGAATTAGAACTTAAAATGAAAAATCTGGTCATCTAATTCATAAGGACCATCTGATTGACAAGGCCTTAGCCTTGTCTGGCTTGGCTACACCAACCCAGGGGTTGGGTGGTGTATGCAAGGAAGGAGGTCACTTAGACCTCAATTGGTTGGACCTTGGGAGCCACTCCCAAGGAGGCGAGTCACCTCGCCAGGACCATGTTCTCCCCCCACTTCTACTCCTATAGTCGCAATGGCTAATCCTGGACCTGGACCAAGTCAGGATATTGATAATCTGGACCCGATGGCTCATCTGGAAGCCCGGGTGGTTGAATCTGAGGAGTGGCATCGGCAGAGCATGGACTGTATTTTGACGGCGCTTGACAGGATGTAGCACCTGCTACGAGGAGAACAACTGCGGGATTTCTATGATCAAGCCACATCAATTGTTGCACCATTAGTCAGGATTCCAGTAAGCGGAGACACGCTTGAGCTCAAGCCTAATGTGATCAGCTTGATCAGCACTCACTTCTATGGAAACTCAAGCGAAGATCCATTCCAACACCTAGAGGACCTGAGTCGACTCGCAGAAACGATTCGACCTAGGAACATTGATCTCGGGATTGTTCTAATGAAGCTTTTCCCATTTTCTCTGAGGGACAAAGCTTCATACTGGTTCAAGACCATTGGGAAGCCAATTGGAACCTGGTCGGAATTACGACGTGAATTCCTGCAAAAGTTCTTCCCAATCGGTCGAACAAATGCGATGAGGCACGCAATCATGACTTTCTCCCAAGGAGCTGGGGAGAAATTGCATGAAGCCTACGACCAATTTCATGACCTTCTCCGAAAATGCCCACACCATGGTATACCCTGATGGCACTTATCTCAGATCTTTTACCATGGGCTGGATGACACACATCGGTATTTGGCCGATGCATCTACTGGCAGGAAATTCCTCGCGAAAGATGAGAATAGTGCATTTGAGTTTGAATCATTGGCAGAGAACTCGATGAATGCCGCGTCCATGAACTAGTTCCAGCGGCCTGGTCAGCAATGGATTGGTGTCCATGAGGCTCACACCGAGTCTATCCGAGCCGACATGGATATCATCGTCAAGCAGCTGGATAGAATAAACCTGATTGAGAAAAGATTGACCAAATTAGTCTGGGTCAATCTAACCTGAATTTTGCCGCTCAAAGACCCCCTTATGCACCCCAAGCCCCCCTTCTCGAGTTAATCTACTCACTTGGGATGCATCTTCTCCTCATTTACGAGATCCCACATATCAGGATCCCATAAATAATCCAAATCTGGCATAATACGACCAGGGTTACGCACCACCCACAGATTATAATACGTATCCCCTTGATGGATATATGTCTCAGACGTCTTTGGCCTACGAGGACGTCAGCGCTATCCAAGGATACGGGCGTAATAACCCATACTCGGAGATGTATAACCCTAGTTGGTGCCAGTATCTGAAATTCTCTTGGTCTGGTAACTCATAGAGACCACATCAGGATCCACACTACTAGACCAGGCAATACGGAAATGCGTAAAACACATACCCTAGGCAGTAGCCATTCTTGCATCAGCAGCAACCCCGTTCTATATACCAGCTGCTGCACCAAGCTGCCAGTCACCCTCCAAAGAGAGTTGACCCCTTGGAGGCACTGAAAGAGGAGCTGCAAGAATCGATGAGGAAATCTACACAGGATATCTTGCAGATCATGAAGGTGATGGCTGACCAGATACAGACTATAAAGAACATGCAGAACTAGTTGTTACAGGAGCATAGGACTTAGGGAGCCTTACCCTCCCAACCTGTCCCGAACCCTCGATATGTGTAGAACCAAGGCGGCCCGCCTAGGTTTCAGGCACCACAGGGACAGGCACACACCATATTACAGGCTTCTCCGGCACCACCTGGTTACGCTCAAGGATAGCCGCTTTTGTAGAACCTTGCATACTCTGCCCCTTCTGCTCCCCCACAACCTCATGGATAGCAAGCCGATGCAAATGCTATCTCTTTGAGGAGTGGGAGGAAGACATTCGACCCACCACATAGGCAAGCAGGTCCTGATTTTTCTCGCCCCTCATCGCAGGCAGGTTCAACTCCTTCATCTCAAGAACCACTTGTGGTAGATAAGGGTAAGAGGCCACTTGACCCTGAGATTCCTATCCCCTTTCCTGAGGCTTTGACATGGAATGTAGTACGGAAAAAGGACGCGCGGAATTTTGGGGACCTAAAGTCAATGTTTAAAGAAGTACATATTCAGGTCCCCCTCCTCGAGGCAATTGATCACATCCCCACTGTTTCTAGGTTCTTCAAGGAGTATTGTACCCTAAAGCGACGTGTAGAATTGGATGACAGGCGGTACTGTCAAAAGAGGCTAGCACCGTGATTCTAGCTGACTTGCTGCCGAAAAAGAAAGACCCTGGTACCCTACTCATATCTTGCTTCTTGTAGGACTCTCCATATGATTGGGCCCTTCTATATTTCGGTTTGTCGATCAACCTAACTCCCACTGCCGTATTTGATTGATTTCAATTTGTGGAGTTGAAACCCACCTCGGTAACGATTTAGCTAGCTGATAGATCAGTAAAAACACCATGGGGGTGGTTGAGAATGTGATCATAAAAGTCCACGGATTCTGCTTTCCCGCAGACTTTTCTGTTCTCGATATGGAAGTTCCTCCTAATCTCCGAGATGCACCAATTATTTTGGGTCGCCCATTTTTAGCGACAACCTGAGCGAACATTGATTGTGCATCCGAGTGTATGGAGATAGCCCTAGGAAATGAGTAACTTCGACTTGACATATTCGGGCATCAAGGAATTTTGACTGTGATCGCATAGAGGAGGATGGTGAAGATGAAGATTCGGCGTACTGTTGTAACATTGGGCTCCTTTGTGACGACCCAATGTCTCATTCATCTGCACTATCAGGGTTCTTGGACCTCGATCCACATGGGACTGAGACCACTGCACTACACATATCTCCTCGAGGATCTAATTGTTTGGGGTGTGCTTCTGACCACAGCACCCCTGACTATAGCTATCCTGATCCGCACACTACTGAATAGCCCCTATTGTTGCAGGAAGACATGACTACAGCCAACGGGTTTCCCATTAACGCAGCCACAACAGATTGTTCACAGGAAGCGAATCAGTGGGAATTCACGTGCATATGGATCAGCAGATTCCCACCCTCGAGTTTGCTCCTCCCACTCCCATTTCTAACTCTTACCCACCCGTGATTGAATTGAAGCCCTTACCTGACTCACTCAAATATGTGTTCTTGGGTGAAAGTGAGACATACACAGTCATTATTAATGCCCACTTAACCCAAGGACAGGAGCATCAATTGATTTCTATGCTACAAGACCATGGGGTTGCTATAGGGTGGAGCATTGCTGATCTTTATAGTATTCGCCCCTCGTATTGCACTCATCACATTTACACGGATGAGGGGGTGAAACCTTCGAGACAACCTCAAAGATGGCTTAACTCGAATATGCTAGAGGTTGTTAAGAAGGAGATCATCAAATGGCTGGATGTAGGTATTGTATACCCAATCTCTGACAGCCAATGGGTGAGTCCGATCTAGAAAATGCCCAAGAAAGCAGGACTCACCGTAGTAAAAAGTGAAAAAGGTGAATCCATCCTGACCCGCACTGTGACATCTTGGCGGGTCTACATCGACTACAGGAAACTGAACATGGCTACCTAGAAGGATCACTTTCCTTTGCCCTTCATTGATCAGTTCTTGGAATGGTTAGCCGGACGCAGTTTCTTTTGCTTTCTGGATGGATACTCTGGGTATAATCAAGTAGCAATTAGCTCAGAAGATCAAGACAAGACCAAATTCACATGCCCCTTTGGGACATTTGCTTTCAAGCGGATGCCCTTTGGCCTTTGCAATGCACCAGCCTCATTTTAGCGTTGTATGATGGCCATCTTCTCTGACATGATTGGGGATTATGTGGAGGTGTTCATGGATGACTTCTCCATTTTCGGAGATGATTTCGCATCTTGTCTTGATAACCTCACCGAGATCTTGAAACAGTGTATTGAGGTAAACTTAGTACTATCCTGGGAGAAAAGCTATTTCATGGTGAGGGATGGCATAGTACTAGGGCACAGGATCTCTCAAAATGGACTTGAGGTCGATCAAGCTAAATCTGAGATTATTTCCCACTTACTGCCACCTAGCTCGATCAAGCAGATCAGATCATTCTTGGGTCACGTCGACTTCTATCGGAGATTTATACGTGATTTCTCGAAAATTGCACGACCTTTGACGAATCTCCTTGTCGCTGATGTCCCATTTGAATTTAACACCTCATGTCTCAGCGCCTTCGAGACCTTATGAAGTGCTGTCACTGATTCCCTGATTCTCCAACCACCCGATTGGTCGCTCGATTTCAAAATGATGTGTGACGCTTTTGACTTTGCCGTCGGTGCTGTTTTAGGCCAACGTCGGGAAAAACAACCTTTGTCATATACTATGCTAGCAAGATGCTAAATGAAGCACAACGCAATTATACTGTCAGCGAAAAAGAACTGCTAGCAGTAGTATTCGGGTTAGAAAAATTCAGATCTTATTTATTAGGGTCTAACGTATCATCTTCACTGACCACTCCGCCCTCCGACACTTGTTGGCAAAGAAGGATGCTAAACCCTGACTCATTAGATGGATCCTTCTATTGTAGGAATTTGATATTGAAATTCGTGACAAAGCTGGAAAGCAAAATGTTTGGCAGATCACCTATCCAGACTGGACCTTGGCCACATTCCTTATTCCCTGCCTATCCACGAGCAATTTTCGGATGAATCTCTTTTGGTAGTTCACTCTGTTGAGTTCCCTTGGTATGCGGATATCGCGAACTACCTTGCCGCAGGCAAGATTCCCACGAACCTGTCCAAGGACCAGAAACTCAAATTCCCTGTAAAGGCCAAATTCTACCTCTGGGATGACCCACTGCTCTTCTGCATTGGATCGGATCAGATTATTCGAAGATGCATCCCAGATTCTGAGATCCCCGATGTGTTATCTTTTTGCCACAATGATGCTTGCGGTGGTCATTTCTCAGGACGGAAAATCGCTGCAAGGATTTTGCAGTCGGGATTTTTCTGGCCAACTATTTTCGGAGATACACACAAATATGCCCAACACTTCAAATGATGCCAGTCGATCGGTTCTATGGCCTGGAGAGACATGATGCCACTCTAGCCCATCATGGTTGTAGAAGTACTCGATGTCTGGGGCATCAATTTTATGGGCCCTTTTCCGAACTTACATGGCTTTAAGTACATATTACTGGCTATTGACTATGCCTCGAAGTGGGTCGAGGCCATCTCGGCGAGATGGGCTGATCATAAGACCGTCATTTCTTTCATATGACAGTACATCTTCATGAGATTTGGAATGCCCCACGCTCTGATTACCGACGGGGGCAGCCACTACATCCATGCCCACTTCAGGTTGTTATTAAAGAAATATGGGGTACATCATCGTATAGCCACCCCGTATCACTCGTAGACCAATGGGCAGGTTGAAGTGTCTAACCATCAGATCAAGTTGATTCTCCAGAAGAAGGTTAGCCCAAACAGGAAGGATTGGTCTGATAAATTAGTTGATGCACTCTGGGCATATCGGACTGCATACAAGGCCCCACTCGGAATGTCACCATATCATATGGTATATGGCAAGGCCTGCCACCTTCTTGTAGAGCTGGAACACCACGCCTTTTGGGCGGTGCAAAAATGTAACCTTGACCTTGATGCAGGAGGTCAAGAATGGAAACTCTAACTCAGCAAATTAGAAGAGATCCGGCGGGAGGCCTATGGGAATGTATTGATATACAAGGACAAGACCAAGGCCTTTCATGACCGCCACATCCGGAGGAAAGCATTCACGTCCAACCAGCAAATCTGGTTGTTCGATTCACAATGAAAACTTTTCGCTGGCAAGCTCAAGTCCAAGTGGATTGGCCTGTATATTGTGATTCATCCACATCCTAATGGGATAGTCCAGATCAGGGACCCAAAATCTAGGCATATATCTACGATAAATGGCCAGTGCCTCAAGCCATTTTTGGCCCAGGAACCTCCTCCACCTGATGAGATTGTTCATCTTATTGAGGACGTATGATTCAGTTTTCACCCAACTGGAGGCATTAAACTCAGCACGTATAGATAGCATCTATCCCACATTCCACCATCATCTATACATAACCAATTTTATATATAGCATATTTTTCTTTTAGCATATTTTCTTTCTGCATATTGCATACTGATAGGTTGGCTGGTGCTGAATATATAATTTCAAGAGCAATTATAGTTGATTTCTATCCATTTACTATGTGCTATATTTATTTTCTTTTATATTCATGCATGAGGACACATGCAAGAACTTAGGCATGGGGAGGTAGATACAACAAAACTGAAAATTTTTATGCGAACACTTAGGGAAACTTTGGAACTACATGTTAAACGTACTTTAGGACCCTAAATAAAAGAATAATCGACTCCACCTCCAATGTTTGCATTGGAGCCAAAGATCATTGGAGGTTACTTGTTCTTTTAGCCGAAACAGCCACTTCCGACTCACCCGCTCACCTCTCGTTCTAGATTTAGGATCAAGCTGAATGTAACCCGAAAGGAAAATTGTATGAAGTACAAATTATATGAGGTTACTTGTTTATAGTATATATACATATTGCACTCATGAATAAGATTATTTTAATAAGAGAATGCATTAGGGATTTTATCCTCTAGTTGATTCCTGTAATCTGGAATCCAGGATAATTTTTCACACACACGTGGAATTTGTAATGGATTCACGGTGAAGGCTGATAAACGTCTTTAGTCTATCGAGAAGAAGCACTGAACCCCTGGATAGTATTTTGGGAGTCAGGCAGATTTTCTTTCAAAAATCCACCAAATAGTGTGAGATGAGAGTAGAGTGTATTGGTGTTCTAAGATTAGTGCAAGGAATTTGGAATCCTAGATAATTAGGTGATGATACTCAGAGATTAGGCATAGTTTTCACTCTCGGTTTCTGTATATACATTTTTGTGCGGAATTTTGAGAGCCACCAAATAAGGCGAATACGCGGAGAGTGAGTTTTCATAAAACTAGGGCTATGGTGGATGGTTATGACCATTCTTTACGGAATCCTCGGCTGAAGGAGGGTATTGATGTCAAGGTCAGAAATACACCGTCCTATCCATCTCTCCCGATGTCGTGAGTAGGCACTTCTACCAAATAAGCCACCCAATGTCTCGTGAGTACCACCAATCCCTAATAATGCCTCTTCAATAAAATTCATGGATGTGTCGCTAGATTGTGTTGAAAAAAAAAAAGATAACGAAAAAAGAAGAAAAATAGAAACAAAAATTAGAAAAATAAGAAAAAGCAAAGAAAAAGAGAGTGAATATTTAGTGTTTAATTCAGTTGCATTAAGGCAATATCACCAAATAAATTCGAGATCCACCAAATATGGCCTTAACTTATCTTTATGTGTTTTTGACCGCCCAAATACTTGTTGAGGAATTATGACTTAGTGTTAGAGTTATGGGAACTCAATTAAAGTGTTAATGCCAAGTGAGACCACCAAATATGGATCATATGTGTGAATCTGGTGAAATTATGAGCTCTAAAGAAAAGAAAAGGAAAAGAGAAGAGAGAAAAAGAGAACGAATACAAAGGAACCAGAAGGGAGCATAGTTTTTCTCGTCTTTCTTTGAATTGAGTTAGTTGATAGTCTGGGAATCTAGATTCTGCAGTACTAATCTTTTTGTAGCACCAAGTGAGAGTGAGCCACCAAATAAACACCCATACCCCTCAGAGATTCTCTACCTAAGCTTAAAGTCGGGGTGGAATTCATAGAATATCTTGAATACCCTAAGAGAAGAAAGTCCACCTATCCCGCTAGAATTTTTACTAGGGGTCAAGTACAGGCTTTAGAGGTGAATCAGTTTTTCACTCGAATCAATTGCAAATGCTACATAGCTGCACTTTCATGATTGTCTGGATTTCTAGAGCATAGGATGAAAACATGAAGGAGAAAAATCTCTAGGCATACACTTGATAAAATAATCAATCCCGTAGGGACCCTTCTGTGAGTAATTTAGTCTCACATTTGCTAGGGACTAGCAAGATTTAGACATGGGGGTATGATTGCGCAGCAATCATAGGTCTTAATTGACCTAAATTAGGCTAGGACTTAACATAAATTAGGGTAATTCGTGCATGCATAAGCATTACTTGCATCTTTATTGCTTTCTTTTAGCTCTACATAAAATAATGCTATAATGTGCTAATTAGGTGCATTATGTCAATTACAGGTAATAAGCTGGATCTGAAGCTGGATCTGGAGCTAGATCTGAAGCTAGATCAGGAATAACAGGTGTTGCAGCAGAGCTGGAGTAGAAGACTTAGATTAGATGTAGTAGATAATAATGTAAGGGAGCTAAGGTATGTTACTCTATTAAGTAGAAATAAAGCAGTAAAATGTGAAGAACTTAGGTCCATCCTAGCCCTAGGATAGCCTAGAGACTTCCCCAAGCCTTAGCCACCCTTAGATTAGGTCACCACACTCTAGGAAACCCTAAAACTCTAATTCCAACCCTTATCTGGACGTCCAGATGAATTTTAGGATGTCCAGAACCCTCAGCCACCTCCCACACACCTTAAACCCACTTCTGCAGTGTTATTGGATGTCTAGACATTTTGTTAGACGTCCAATTTCTACAGAATACCGAAAATAGAACCTTGAATTCCCCCTGACTCAGATTGGACGTCCAAAATTGAAGTTTGAACTTCTGATTTTTGAGTATTAGACGTCTTATTCCATTTTTGGATGTCTGGAACTACTCTCCAGTTCCTGTTTTGAGATTCAAGTCTTGATCTTGGATCTCTAGCTCCCTAAACCCAATTCCAACCCCATAGGAACCAAAATTAAGGTACCCTAACCCTAGTACACCACCTCTAGACCTTCCTAAGGACCTAATTAGGTCCTCACTAAACCCAATTGACTTAGATCATAGTCAATTACCATTTCCTAGTCAATTGGACTCATAGGGTCCAATTGAGCTCAGATCTCAACCCACACAAGTCCAATTGGACTCAATGAGAGTCCAATTGACCTAAGCCCAACCTAATTGAGTTATTTCATTTTCAATTAGGTCCACACCCTTTCAATTAAACTTGTATTAAGTTTAATTGCACTTTACCTTAGTGAATTAGGGTTTACAACCCTAATTCAAGCCCTACACCTACCTAAACCCCTTAGGACCTAACCTAGACCACCTAGCCACATAGGGCACGACCACACACACACACACACACCCATTCACGCACACACTCCTCTAGAGTTCTCTAGAACTCTCTTCAAGTTTCACCACTCTTGGTTGCCAAATTTAGCAACCAAGAGCCATTCAAGTCTTAGATCCACAAATGGTGGATCTAAGAACTACCCTCTCTCTTTCTTGGCCGACCACTCGTGGGACTCTCTCTAGAGAGTTCCACACTTCACTTGAGAGTCTCCCTTAGGTCCATAAAAAGACCTAAGGGGTGGCCATTTGCACCCATCCATTTTCTTGGCACTCATTCCATTTAGGTTAGCTACATCACCTCTATTCCACCTCCATGAGGAGCACCACCATGGCTGCCACCACCTCAATGCCAGGAAGCTAGATCATCTTCCCAACCTCTCTCCAAGGGCCAGCCTAAGCTCCATTGGCTGCCCCTCCTCCTCTCAACCATTCTAAGGCCATCAGAGCTGACCTCCGAATGCCCTCACTTTTTGATAGATTAGTAGCTAGTTCTTTATATTTATTGCTTTCATTTACTGCTTAGTAGTGTAGTACTTATTCTCCCCCAATGATGCGTGCAAAATCCCCCCATAGATTCCTTTATGCAATCATTTTCTGTTAGCTAGGTTTATGCTTTTTAAGCTTTCATGTGCAAGCTTTCCTCTACATTCCATGTTGCAAACATCCTCTGAATGAATGGATATAATTTTTTTTATACATATCTCTATGTTTGAAATCACTATGAGCTTATTGGTTGCAATCTATATTGTGTGATTCAAGTTGCCTGCTTTTCTTTAATATGTCTATTGCAACAAGCATGTAGATTCCGCAAAATATAGATGACTATCTAACACACACATACTTTCACTTTCGTTATCTATCTAACACACGCACACATAATTAGAACTCACAATAGAAGTGGTGAAACATTAATCCGAAGATTGGAAACCAACGTGCGATTCTAAATAAAGTAGAGTGATTAAAGATTGAATTTAGATTTGAACAAATGCCTCCCAGAGACGAACGATCGGGACTCAAGTCTCGTTATTTTTGCAAAATCATTTTTTGACGAACATTTTGCTCGACTATACTACGATTTTTGACGACTTCAAAATGCATGAGAACAACCATCCATCAACGGCCTGGAGGTTGCTAATGGTACCATACCTATTTTTTCCTCTTCTCCTCCACTATAAAAGGACCTACACCCCCTCCCTTCCATGCCATCTCTACCTACTCTACTCCCACCTACTCCTAAGCTCTAGCAAGCCTACCAATTCTCCATTAGAGCTTACTCTCAAGCTCCCAAGGCTCCTATTAGTGAAGCGAACCTCTGCCTCACCAAATATTCATCCATCTTCCCATCCCCATTCATAAGTCACCTTGGAGCTGTCCTCCCACCTTCATTCCGGTAGAAGATCATCTTCGCCTTGTCACGTCCATTCCGAAGCCATGCTAAAGCTTTCCTTTACCTAATGTCCTCCTGCATCTCACCTCCGTCGTCTCGATTCTCACCTCCTTTGTCCGAGCTTCCACCAAGCGTCGTCTTCTCGCCGAACAACTGATTCAGGAGATTTCTTCTCACCTCCCTCTCTTTTTATGCTTTCGTAGATTATTGTAATTGACAATCATGATATATATCATATTTATTCCATATCTCTTATGATTTATTCTTCTTGTCCTCTTTCAAAAACACAAAAAAATAACAAAACTTTAAAATACCAAAAACAAACAAAACAGAGCATGATTTTCATTCAAAGTAAACGTCGCCTCCCTATGTTCGACCTGGGACTCCCTTGTAGTTTTGGTACAAATTTTATTTGATCACGAGTTCTATAACCACGTTGACAGGTTACTTGTAACCCTAATTTCAAACACGCGAAACCCTTGCGATCATTTTGGTGCCGTTGTCGGGGATGAGGACAAAGAAAAAATGTGATGAACTGTAGCAACACGGGATGAGGAATATATACATGAAATCAAAAATTTGTTGGATGATTCGTGAGATCAAGATAAAATCCAACAACATCCTTATCCTAAATGCTTAGAGTTTGAGGTCCAACTTGTGGGTGGAAATTCTGAGGATTAGGATGGTTGGTTTAAGAACCTAGAGTGTGAGGATGAAATTGAACATTGGGGAAGAACTCTTCAAACATTAGGTATTCTAGAGTACCCACAAATCCCTAGCACATCACAAAACCCTCATCATCCTTTTTCACCCAACCACTGCACAAATTCTATACCCAACCACTCTTGCTCTGTAATAAATCAACAAAACTCCTATTGGAGAAGATTTGGGCTCTCCCTACACTACCGACTTGCCACTTTCATTGTTCATCTCTTTGGCAAGGCCATTTTCACTCTTCGGGACCCATACCTGGGGGCCCAGAAACTGTGTTGTTATGGCATCAATGTTTAGTTATTTTTGATTGAGGACCTCACCTAGCTGAAGGTACTAAACTCAGCACATGTAAAGACTATTCCAAGCTGATCAGAATCTCTTAGAAACCAGGTGCTATTCTTCCACTTCTACTCTCCTACATGCTTTCATTTTTCATAATGAGGACATTACAATAGCTAAGCATGGGGGGTGGACAAATTTTATAACCTTTTTGTCTTCTGTAACAGTAATTTCCTGTTATTTGATTCTTATAAAAAAAAATTCAAAATTCAAAAGATAAAAAAAAAGAATTAGAAGAGAACTTAGGCATTTAGAAGTTATTAACTTTAGGAAATGATATGAGAGGACCTAAACACTTAAACTCTTCAGGTCTTTGGGCTTAATTAGCCTAGATGTCCACTCGAATGTGGACTTACTCTTGAGTCCTCGCCAGTTCAAATTCATTTTAATTTGGCTAATAAATTGGGATGATAAGTATGCAACTTATCAACTTGCCCTCTGATTTGATGGGATTTTAAGTCTAAGCATATGCACACTATTCACACTAACTCACTTTTCAGTGGTTTCTTCAGAAATTGGGTAGCTAATGAACTATCTAAGGTGGTATGGCTAGCAAGTTGTCATTGGTAACAACTCATCGGTCGGTTGTCCAGAGTCCAACTACAAGACCATTTTCGTCGTACTGCCTTTAGGTAAATCTTAGATCAGGGAAGCCACCTACTTAAAAAAAAAAGAAAAAGAAAAAGAAAAAATAGAAAAAGGAGGAAATAAAAAAAAAATAAAACCATACTTCACCGCACGAGTATGGCTGGCAAGTTATCGTAGGTAACAGCCTATTGGCTGGTTGTCCAGAACCCAGCTCACAAAAAAATGCACAATAATTCCTATAACACTTAGGGAAGAAGCGAGGAAGTAGAATAAATCAGAGAAATATACACTGGGTTTGCCCTTGTGTTGACCCCATAAATAAAAGTAGGGAGAAAGCTACCAATTGAAAGATAAACCTTTAGGCAAGGTCACCTAGGGTTGTAGAAATTCGAAGTCCGTTTCAACGGTTGCCTAGTAAGTCTTTCGCTATTTTCACAAGATGCTCAGCACTTAGAGTCCTTTTCGAGTCTTGGGCAGGTCGGGTAGCCATAAAAGTAATCCTAGAACTCTCAAACTCCAAAAGTACAAAAAAATTAGAAAATAAGAAAAAAAAAATGTATCATCCCTTTTCAAATAAGTCGAGGACTTGGGTGGTCTGCATTCTGGCAAATACTTGGGTACTGTTCAGTTTTCATTGTTTAGGACCTTAGTTGAAATTTTTTATTGTTAATAAATGCTTAGGCCTAAGCGATCTAATCATAATTCTGCTTTTATACATAGCATGTAGTTTAATTTTTTTAGGGATTAGCCAAAAATAGGCATGGGGGTATGATGTAAACACATATATTTGGGTTAAAATGCCTATTCAAGCATGTTCCTAGGCTTAAATTTGCATTTCATGTTATAAATATTGTATAGCATGCATCATTCTGCATTTAGAGTAGTATATAATTTAGGTTAATTGCATCTTTTTTGTGATCAGGAGAGAAGGATATTTATTTCGGAGCCTCGGATTGACACTCCAACCATATGGATCTGATCAACATGACGATCGGAGTCCAGCGCCTCCAAAATTCCTCGATTGGAGTCCCATAGCACCATATGCAGTCCGAGGAAGATCAATAGCCAAGGGACTAGGTGACATAATTCAGAGCTTTAAATGACAAATCTGACCACATGGATGAATTCAGATCGATGATCGCAACCCAATAGCTTCAAAATTGACTCAATTTAACCTCTGTAGCAGCCCCTACAACAAAAAGAAGATGCACGGCCTAGGTTATGCCATGTGGCGCAACCCAGGCTGCCCATGCGCACGCACACACCACCGCATGCACGCAGCAGCATGGGTGCCCGCACGCGTGCGAAGAAACGCATGCGCACAGTGCAACGCCAGTGCGTGACATAGAGCGCTCGCCAACGCAGCGGTAGCGTGGGCACGTAGGCTGTCTTCAGTGACATTTGTGATGGATCTTCAATGACGCTTACAACCGTCGCTAATTATTCACATGCCAGCAAGGTCGATTGCATGCGCCAGGGGGCATGAGCTACCTACAGTGACACTTTTAGCGATGGCTTGGAGGTCGCTAATGGCCCCATACCTATTTTTGCCTCTTCTCCTCCACTATAAAAGGACCCACCCCATCCTTTCCAAGCCATCTCTACCTACTCTACTCCCACCTACTCCTAAGCTCTAGCAAGCCTACCAACGCTCCATTAGAGCTTACTCTCAAGCTCCAAAGGCTCCTATTAGTGTAGCAAACCTCTGCCTCACCAAATATTCATCCATCTTCCCATCCCCATTCACCTCCATTCCGGTAGCAGATCATCTCCGCTTTCTCACCTCCATTCCGGAGCCATGCAAAAGCTTTCCTCTACCTGATGTCCTCTTGCATCTCACCTTTGTTGTCCCACTCCTTACCTCTTTTGTCCGAGCTTTCGCCAGGTGCTATCATCTCGTCGAATAGCCGATTTGGGAGATTTCTTCTCACCTCCCTCTCTTTTATACTTTTGTAGATTATTGTAATAGACATTCATAATATATATCATATTTGTTCCATATCTCTTATGATTTATTCTTCTCGTCTTCTTTTTTCAAAAACACAAAAAAATAACAAAACTTTAAAATACCAAAAATAAATAAAATGAAGTGTGGTTTTCATACAAAGTAAACATCACCTCGCCGTGTTCGACCTGGGACTCCCTTGGAGTTTCAGTATAAATTTTATTTGATCACGAGTTGTGCAACTATGACGGCGGGTTACTCATAACCCTGATTTCAAACATGTGAAATCCTTGCGATCACCTTTGAATTAGCTCCTACTAGTTCGGGGGCGGGGGAAGTGGTTGTTGATTAGCCATGGGATCTACTTGGCTAAAACTCAATCTCCACCTTTGGGAATGGTCAATAGGTCATTCCAAATTATTGTTCAATGACCTCCTTCCAAGAATATGCACTGGAAGGAAGTGGGAAGGATGGGGAAGAAAGGGGACCCTATAGCACAAAAAATACAAGCCTGTCCTTAAGTTGGGTAGCCTAAAGGTCTACAGAGTCTCAGAATCTGTCCTAAGATTATGGATGATTTACTCTACTTATACCAGGCAATCCAACCAGTTAAGAGGGACTGGGGAGAAGGTTCTTCCTTTGGTTTGCGCCTCTGGTTCCTAGTATAACCCCCAGTCACAGTCATTTGACGCTACTCCCCTAGCTGGACATCAGATTGACTAGTATAAACAAGTTAATCATGAACAATCTTAATTTGGATCCCGACGAGTGAATCAGTCCTTAGGGCCAACATTTAATCAATTTTAGTTAGGCATGGGACATTCGTGCTTCTGGAATGTGATGGGCCCTTAATGGGTTGTGCCCTTAATGATTTTTTTTGAGAATGTGTGCATGTGCACAACCAACAAGTTTCCAAGCAAGATTATTAATGATGAGGTGAGTTTTAGGGTTCGAATCTTGCTTGGTATCTTTTAGGATTCAAATGTTACGTGTATTCAACAAAGTTTTGTGAGGCAAACCAAGTTTAGAAAGCACAGGTTCAAGTATTTTCCTTTATAAATCAAGAAAATATGGAGTGCCTGGCTTGACCTAAATATTGAATCCTATGGGGTAGCTACAAATGAGTTTCTTTTAAATTAGGTGGTGTGGCCTAAACAATTCAATCAATCGACTTAAATGCACCACCAATTAAGGCACATAGAAAGGTGATTAACCTAATATGATTTCTACTCTTTTATGTGTTGAATTAGTGTACTGAGTTCACAGGTTGGAATCCCGGTTGAGTAGATGAAGATCAAGTCAGGTTATGTGCCTCCAATGTGGGCATATAAAGTGTGTAAATTGATTCATCCCACAGAAAGTATCTTTTTGTTTTTATTTTTTATAAAATGCGGGGTTGAAATGGATGAAGATGGCAAACAAGACACACAAAGTCTATCCTAGGGTTTATGCGAACACGTAAGTAGATTAAGTCTTGGTTATGGGTGTGGTGAAATGAAACTACTGGGGGGATGTGGGGGACACTTATAAAGTACTCTACCTGCACTTTACTCTGGTCTACCACACTTAGATCTCCATGCTAGGGTACCTGCAAGACAATAGATTAGAGATAAGTGAGGTTAGTGATATGTAAATGCAAAGAAGCGTAGAAAACATTAAGTAAATTTTGTTGCCTCCACGGCAACGGCGCCAAAATGATGTACATGTTTTGCATGTTTGAAATTGGGGTTAAGAATAACTCGTCGTTGTAGTCACAAAACTTGTTTATTAAATAAAAATTTACCGAAACTCCAAGGGAGTCCCGGGTGGAACATAGGGAGGTGACGTTTACTTAATTCGAAAACCACACTTCATTTTGTTTGTTTTTGGTGTTTTAGTTTTTGTTACATTTTTTTTGTGTTTTTGAAATAAGAAGACAAGTAGAATAAATTTACAAGAGAGATGGAAATATGATATATATCACTCCAATGTTAATTACAATGATCTATGAAAGAATAAAGAGAAACAAGTGAGAAGGAATCTCCTGAATCGGTTGTTCAGCGAGACGATGGCACCTGGCGGAAGCTTGGACAAAGGAGTTGAGAAGCGGAATGACAAAGATGAGATGTGGGAGGACGTTGGGTAGAAGAAAGCTTTAGCGTGGCTCCGGAATGGAGGTGATGAGGCGGAGATGATCTGCTACTGGAATGGCGGTGGGAGGATGGCTCTAAGGCAACCTATGAATGGTGATGGGAAGATAGAGGAATATTGGGTGGGGTAGACATTCGTTACACTAATAGGAGCCTTGGGAGCTTGAGAGTAAGCTCTAACGGAGCGTTGGTAGGCTTTCTAGAGCTTAGGAGTAGGTGCGAGTAGAGTAGGTAGAGATGCCTTGGAAGGGAGGGGGTGTAGGTCCTTATATAGTAGATGAAAGGAGGCTAGAATAGGCATAAGACCACTAGCGACCTCTAAGACGTTGCTGTAGGTCCAGCTACAGTGTCGCTGAGCCAGCTCACGCCCGCTCAAGTACGCAGCTTGTCTTGCACCTATGAACAATTAGTGACGACTGTAAGTGTCACTAAATGTCTGCCAGGCTGTCGTTGAAGGTTGCGCCAACTCGCCAACTTGCTGTCCCTGAGGTTGGATGTGCCGCGACCGTTGGATTCAGAAGTGAACGGCTGAGACGGTTCGGAGATCGTGCATCTTGATCACGCATGAGATGGTGCGTTCTCGAGGTGTGTCGACGGCACATTGCAGCAGGTGGTGCCACGTGGCAACGCCTTTGCTACTTGGTGACATCCAACGGGCATAATCGAATCGCACCTGCTATTCGCGAGATTGCCTCCCCCACAACGCGGCTCGAACTCGCACTCGCGGCTTGCGAGCACGTGTCTTCACCAATGCACCAAAGTCGTGGTTTGTCGAGTGGAGGGTTGGTGCATTCGCATGGTTAGGGTACCCCTCAGTAGTTGGATTGAGATCCAACGACTGAGATCTAATCTTGTGGTGGGCTTGGAGTCATATCGGCTCAGGTAGGGCAACTTGGATGGCGCCACATGGTGCCATTTGGGCCGTCTGTCTTCTTCTTTTGGAGGGAACTACAGAGCTTTGATTGGGGTGATTCTCACGTTGACGAATCGCAATCGTTGCTCGGAATCCATTTGTATGGTCGAATTCTTCATCCGAAGCCCGTAAAGATGTCACACTGCCTCCTGACCATGTAAAATGACAAAATTAATATACATAATATACAACTATCCTAAATGCAATGCAGTGGATGTTTGTGCAATATTTATATCATGATATACAATGCTAGGCCCACGAACTATCGTAAATAAGCATTTTACGATGAATTTATGCGTGTTTATCAGTGCCAAGCACAGAGCAAAGATGCTAAGCGTTAAGCAGTGATGCGAGAAAAACATGATTTGAAATTAGGTTTTTATCATTATAACGTGCAAATCTGATCGCTTTTAAAATTTATAAAATCCAAGTACTTAGGAAAATATTCGGGTCATCCCAAGGGAGGCAGAAATGCAACTTGGATACTCTCTCTTGATATTAGGAAATCAACTTTTTTTTTGGGATTTTTTAATATAAGATTTTTTAAAGTTTTGAAACAACATGCAACTAGAAAATAATGAGCAAGAAAAGACTATACCTAAATTGCTAAAGCTAATACCTTAGTGATAAAAGTAACCTTTCTGTAAGCTCACCCTAGGTACATGGAGACCTAGGGTAATTAGAGAGATGGAGTGAAAAGTGCTAGAAAAGACAATTAAATAAGATGCAACAAAATGATGGAATGGGAGCTTTTATAAACGAAGAAAAATGTTTTATAAGGTAGCTAGTAGAGAAATACTTCTACCACTAGAAAGAAATAAACAAAATAATGAAAACACAAATCCTCCTGGTGATGTTGGTGAAGAGGAGAATCTCCTTGATCCAAGCTCAGGTACTAATGGCTTGAAAAGGATTTCTCCTAATCCCTTCCTTGAAATGCTCCTCCAAGGTGTGTCCTCCTTGGCAAGCCCTAAATGGGTGTGCACTTACTCATCTAAAGGTGGAAGAATTCCACCTTAGAATCTCCTCCAAGGGCCCTAAAGAACCTCCTCTTGGATGTCCTCTTGCCTAGCTTGTCCTCTGGCTGGCGTGGGCACAAGAGAAAAGGGAAGAGAGGAAGGCAACAAGGGGACAGAGTGTCCCCTTATTCTTCTTCTTCTCCTTCCTCTCTTGGTCATGGGGATGATGGAGTGAAGGTGGAAGTATAAGTGGATTAATTAAGCCAAAGGTGAAGCTTTAAGTGGGTAGTTAGTGCCCTTTTATAGAATGGGTAAGGGGGCAGGTATGGTTAAGGGATAGATGGTTAGGATGGCTCATGGAAGGTGGTTAAGGGATTCTAGGGCTAGGATTGATGGCACCAAAATGAAGGGGTATTTGATGGTTGGTGCCATCTTTTGGTAGGAACTAGGGTTAACGGTTGGTTGGGTGTGTTGTAAGGCTAGGATTGAGTTATATGGTGGTGGTTAGGAGGAGGGATGGGATTTAATGGCGCCACATGAGGGGGTGTGTGGAAGCATGGTTAGGTGGTGTTAGGTGGGGTTGGCGCCTATTTTAGATTGGGTTAAAGATGGCACAACTTATGGAGGGTTAGGATGGCTCCATGTGGTTGTGGTTACAAGCTGAAGGGCTAGGTTTAGTTGGCACCACATGGGGGAAGCATAGTTATTTTTGGCACCAACTTAAGTTGTATTTATAGGGTGGTTAAGGTGGTGAAAGGGTGTGTTAAGTTGGTGCCAAGTTAGGTTTCTAGAAAGGGGTTAGGTGTAGGGTTAGGATTGCTTGGTGGCTTAGGTGTATGGTGGTGATATGGGGAGTTTTTGGAGGGAGAGTTGGCACCACTTTTTGGTGGGTCTTAAAGGTGGTGGTGTGAAGAGGTGTGAAGGTTGGTGGCACCAACTATAGGTGGAGATAGGTCGTTAGCTTAGGTGGTGGACTTGGAGTAGAGTTGGGGTGGAGTTAGGTTAGGTTTTAGGTAGGTGGTGGACGACCATGTAGTGGATATTTTAGCTAAGCTAGCTTACCTAGTAGGTGAGTAATGGAGGTAGGAGGAAGCTATGGTTTTGGGAAGAGGAGCTGAGGAGGAGTTGTCTAGAGCTGCACTGGAGCTAGTGGCTATTGAAGAGAATAGCAAGGAGCAACCTTAGCTAGCTTAGCTTGCTAGTTCTTTGCTAGCTACTAAGCCAAGCTAAAGTGAGCTGTCTTTTGCTTAATTATGCTGAGGTGACCTAGGTATGATCTTCCCATAGATAACCTACCTAGCTAGAGTAGCTAGCTTAGGTGAAATGGCTTAGCTCAACTAGGTTGCGCTGAGTGGAGCCTTTGGGTGCTGGACTTGAGCTGGCCTGAGCTAGTGGAGGTCATCTTCAACTAACTTGAGTTGAGTGGAGCTAGAAGTAGCTGGACTTGAGCTGAGATGGACTCCTGTAAACTTAGTTGAGCTAGCTAGAGCTCCCAGTGAACTGATTGGAGCTAAAAGGAGCTAGACTCAACTAAGTTGAGTTGGTCTAAGCTAACTTGAGCTAAGTTGAGCTACCTTGAGCTACCATCCAGCTAAGATGAGCTGAATGGAGCTTAGGAAAGCTAACCCTAATCTATGTGAGCTAGTATTACTAGTAGAAAAAGCATTGTTCCCGTCACTAAATTTTCAATCGTTCTACACCCGTCGCTAATATTAACCTTTCTCGATTATTATAAGGAAAATGGTTGCCAAAAGGCACATCATTAAGTTTCCCACCCATTGGGAAGAGGTTTTGGTTGAGGTCATTTTCGACTGTTACTAACGGTCGAAAATAAGAGCTTTTCTGACTGTTAATGATAAAACGGTCGAAGATAAGCCACCAACTTGAAAAGTTAATTTTCAGGGATAATCGTTGATCGTTTCCCCTTAATAGTCAACAAAATATTATTCTCGACCGTTATTAGAAGTCGAGAATAAGTCTTTTTTCGATCGGTAAGGGGAAACAGTCGACAATAAGCTTTTCATAAACTTTCAACTCAAAAAGGCAAATTTTCAAATGCTATCGTTGACCGTGTCTCCATAATGGTCGAGAAAGGTCGAGTAAATCCCCTATGCCACCCTGACTCCCTCCCCTTTCCTCCCAAATAATTTTCTTACTCCTCCACCAACACCCCGACACCCTCGCAACCTCCTCTATGACCTCCTTCATGACCCTCGCTGCGACTCAAGTGCCAGCTCTGGCAACCTGGGCCCCTCCTCTTCATCGACGTTCAACTCCTCTTTAGGTAGCCCTCCTCCTCCGTCGACTCCTCCTCCTCCTGCCTCCTACCTCCGCATCACCATACCCTACCCCTCATCACTGGCCTTCCCCTTTCGCTCCCCTCATCACTGGCCCTCGTCACCACCAGCACTAGTACCACCCCCTATTGCCACCCCTGCCATCAACACCACCACCCCCTACTGCCACCCCTGCCACCACAACTGATGGGAACACCATCATCAGCCATAACTAGATCAATTTGGTCTGATAAAGTTGACAAAAGCTCCTACATAACCATCAGAAGATCATATAAGCATGATGTTCTGTTTTGAGAAGATAAGATACCAGGGTTATATCTGTAATTTTAACTGCATTTCACAAATATAGAACAGCCATAGGGAATTCCAAGGTTTAATTAAAGGTCAAATGATTGCTAATGTCCAATAAGAGGGTCCATGCAGATAGAAACGATTTTTCACGCATCTCGAGAATTAATGGACATTTGAAACTCTAAAAATAGACCTGCTTAATTAATTGAGGTTTTGGTTAGGATAAAATTCACCTAAATCTTCTAAAAATCATAGAAAAATATTCTATAAGGTTTGGTCCTTTGATTTGACCACTGGAACTCATTTTGACCTAAAATAGGGTCTCAGACGGATAATTGCCCTAATTTGGGCTTCTACGCAAATTTCCCAGTCAAACTTGATCAAAACCAAAATCCTACTTTACAATTAGATTTCTTAGGTTCAAATTAAGTTTTTACCAAAATTTGGGCCCAATCAAAGTTTATCTCGACCTAGTTTGCATTTTGGTCCTCTTTGACTTTTTTCTCTCTTGTAGCCCCTCAGGTTTTGAAAACTTTGCGAAATGCCCCCGATGTTTATCTTCATTCTTTGCAGTTGGGTGCCTACCACTATTGCAGGTGTGAACCTAAAGAGGCCGAGCTTCAATCAAGGATTCCTCCCTGATTTCTTGGTCAATCTCTTCTAAATTTGGAAGAGATACTCCTAAGGAGATCCTCTTCATTTTGAACAGCATCTCGACCTCTGATTCTTGTCCAAAAGCTTGTGCGAATGCTTGGAAATTCCTAAACCTATACCACAAAATCTAAGCTCTTCAAGCTTGTTTCCAAGCTTGGAGACTTGCCCAATAGCCTATAAAAGACCCTCATGGACAACCTCACCACCTTAGCAAGCTTTTAAGCCAAAATCCCTCTTCCTTCCCTACCTTCGGCTCGCTCCAAGCTTGACTCCAGTGACCCTCCTACCTCCGGCATATTCATCGGCCGCTACATACCATAGGCGGTCGGTTCCAACTCCCCTCATCTTTTAGAACCTTGCCATATCAGTAAGGTGCTTCCTAACCCTCCATCGTTGCCGTTCCCTCTCACCGAAGCATTCATCTCCTCCAGCGTCGGCCATACCAGACCCGATGCCCCCTTCGCCCCTCTTCGTCCAACAACTAGTTTGTTCGACTCTCTAGCATCAGCTTATCATCACCTTGCCACCACAACACCATTTTGACCATCAACGTTCCTGCTTCGACTCTATCTTCCATCTCGCTGGCGTACCTCTGGCGAGGCATTCTCGCTACCACAGACCTCCAAATGCCACGCCACCACATCCGTGAGCATTGCCTCACCTCACTGAGTAAAAGCCTCAAAGAAATTTGGGGTTTAACTCTTTCTATCACCTCACCCAACACCTCTCACCTCGCACCACCTTCTTGAGGTCGGCAGACCTCCACGCTCGCTCACTTGAGACACCACGACCACCGTTGCACTCACCGTGATCCGACAAATCTTTTGAATGTTTTTGACAAGGCAGATAGGCCATATTTTTCTTTTCAGGTACTCATCGTCACTCCACTGCCACCCTCAAGTTCTCCGACCATGCATCAAGTTCTCCGGTGATCTCTTGTTGATAGCGGAAAGCTACACGTTCGCGGTTGGATTTAAAAACCTGTCGTCATAATTCGAGTCACGAAGAAATCCGTTAAACAGATAAAATTTATACCAAAAATCCGTAAAGAAGTTCTGGGTCAAACACAGGGAGGCTACGTCTATCTCAAAATCCACAGTTATATTTTTTTTGTATATTTTTTTAAAAGGAGAAATAGTCACAATGGAATCAATATAGACAATAAGAGAGAGAGAGGGAGAGAACAATCACTTGGCATTTGAATAATGTTTTTACTGCTAGGAAAGCAAGAAATGATTACACTAGTAAGTGAGGAACTCTTACAACTAGAAAGTGGGAAATTCTACTCTAGAAAGTGATAAAAGAAGGGAGTGAGTGTTATCCTCCACGACGAATGCTTGGAGGATGAGCTGGACGGAGGCGATGCTTGGAAGGTGGAGGATGAGGCGGGAAGAAGGAGGATGAAGTTGAAAGAATGGGAACAAGGTAGCACATCATCGTCGTCGTGGGATCCACTTCCGAAACGTGGGCAAAAGCTTGGATTTAGCTCTTGAGGAGCATCCCGGCTGTGGGACAAGCTTCTTTTAAGCTTTGGAGAGGAAGAGAGGAGAAGGAAGGGATGAGAATTTCATAGGGTAGGGGTCTCCTTTTATAGTTACAAGGATTGGGGTCAATTTGGACAGTTTAACTTCAAAATATTAATTAAGGGACCTTTAGTGATGGAATTAAACATCGCTAAACGCCCGTCGTGGGCAACGTGTGCACGCTATGCACGTGCCTGCTCCTCTTCTGTGCCTAAAACGTTTACCCATGTTTGGGCGATGTCAGCCATCCGATCTCAAGATCGGACGACTTAAAGTCGTCCTCACTGCGCCCATTCAAATGCCTCTGTTGCGTGCCTGTGCGTGTGATGAGGAATGTAGACGTGAGTCATCGTGCACGTACACGATCAATGCTCCTCTTTACACAGCAGCTTCGCTTCTAGTGCGCACGATCTTCATTTGACGGCTGAATTGCTTTCACTCCGTGCCCATGCCTGATTTGAGAGCTCAGCAGAGTTCGAACACGTGACTCGTGTTTCGCCCGCAGTAGCATAACTAATGCATTGTCGTTGAAGCTTTGTCACAAAGATGAATTAAGTACGTAGATCCATGGCTGTTGGATCAAGATCCCACAGTCTGGATTTGTTGCACCCAAATGCCTTTTGAAGAGGAGAGTAGTGCTTCAGAGTTAATCCTGGCCGTTGGATCAAGATCCAACGACTAGGATCACTCTATGGAGGGCCTTTGGAGATGCAACTGTGGTTCCTTGGGGCCAATCAGGTGGTTGAGATGATGCCATGTGGCACCATCTTGGTCGTCCATCTTCTTTGTGATGTAGTGCCACGGGTGTCGAATTAGACTGATTTTCACACTGTTAGGCTGTGATCCTCGATCTGAACCCATCCATGTGGTCGGATTTGTCATCTGAAGTATGGATTAGCATCATCTTGGCCATTGATCGTTAGGCTTCCTTGGTCTCTATCTAGTGCTACGGATGTCCGATCAGGGCAATCTTAGAGTCGTTGAACTCCAATCGTCACCCTGATCAAATCTGTATGGTTGGATCTTCGATCCGAGGCCCTGATTAAAAATTGCCCTGTCCCTAACCATAAAAGGAGACAATTACAATACAATTTATACAACTTACCTAAATGCATGATTATGCATGTTATGCAATATTTACAATGTATGATGCTATTATGACACTAAGAATATGAATTAATAAACATTTTTGGCTATTTAGATGTATGCACATCACACCCCCATGCCTATCTTTTGCTAGTCCCTAGCAAAAACTATATGCTATTTGTAAAAGAATTAAGGTTGGATTACTCGGGCACAAGTCATTTTCATTTACAAGGAGATGTGGAGTGTGGTGGGTAAGGAGGTGATGGATGTTATCAGAGAATTTGAGGTGGGAAATGCGGATTTTGAGAGGGTTAACAAGTCCTACCTATTTCTTTTGCCTAAATCAATGGGAGTAAAGCACTTTTCAGATTTTAGGCCGATTTCCCTCTCAAACTCCATCTACCTTATCATCAGCAAGACCTTGGCTAATAGGCTGAGAGTTGTTCTACAGGACCTGATTCATCCAGTACTGGCTGCTTTCTTGCCCAACATATCTCTTCAAGAATCCTTTATACTGGCTCAGGAAATGGTTAATGGATGGCATTGAAGGAAGTTTAAGGCCTTCATGTGGAAAGTGGATTTCCAGAAAGCCTATGATTCGATCTCTTGGTCATACCTATGGGAGATATTTAGGAGAGGATTTCCCCCCCTCTGGATCCAATGGATGAAATGCTGTATCACTACGGCTTCTTTTTCTCCTTTGGTCAATGGAAAGCCATGTAGAGCCTGGATCCAACCTCAGCGTGGGGTTAGACAAGGATGCCCCCTAGCCCCATTGATTTTCAACCTTGCGGTGGATGGGAGTGCAAGGTATGCTTCCAAATTGGCTGAGGTGGGTATTATTAAAGGGTATTGACTGTCTAACAGGGGAAACCTGGCCCCCATTTTATAGTATGCAGACGACACGGTGTTCTTTGTGGAAGGGTCCAAGTCTGAGGCACATGCCCTGGGGTTATTGGTAAAGATTTTTGGTGACATTTCAAGCTTATGTTTAAACAAGGATAAGTCATTGTTTATTTGCTTTGGCATGAGTGAACAGGAGTAGAGGGAGTTGGAGGGTGTATTGGGGTCACCCCGTGATAAATTGCCATTGAGATACCTTGGACTACCTCTGAGGGCCACAAAACTAAAAAAATCATATTGGAATGTTCTTTTTGAGAGGATGTCTAGAAAGCTGAAGGGTTGGAGTAGTAAATTCCTATCCAAAGGTGGAAGATTAATCCTACTTAATTCAGTCATTACAGCCATACCGATTTTCTATTTTAGCATTTTTAAGGCCCCTAAATGTATTTTGAAGAGATTGGATGTTATGAGGAAGAGATTCTTCTAGAAGGTTGCAGGTCATGAGGGTGGATTCATGTAGCCCATCAGATGGAATTGTATCTGCAGACCAAAGGAGATTGGGGGGTTGGGAATTAAAGCACGTAAAGAATTCAATGAAGCCTTGTTGCTGAAATGGGCCATCAGGATTTTGGATTGCAAGGAGGGGCTGATGGATGATCTGATCAGGGACAGCTATGGTGGATCTAACAGTAGTTTGCAAAGGCTTCAGCCGAAGAAACCTTCTCCCTTTTGGTGATCAATGATTTCTACAATCACTAGCTATTGGCACCTACTGCAACCTAAGCTCGGAGATGGTAGAAGCTTCAACTTATGGAATGAGCGATGGTCTGACTTGGGCCTGCTGAAAGAGATCTATCCGAGGGTGTATGACGCTGCTGCAGATAAGGAAGCCACAGTTAGCAGTTTGTGGTCTCAGGACGAGGGATGTTGGAAGCTGGAAGGGCTGCAACAGTGCAGGCTTGGCACTCAACTATGGGAGGAGAGGCAGAAACTGTTGCCGAGTCTACGACAGATGCAACTTGTGAGTAATGAGACGGATACTTACTGCTGGCAGGGCAGTTTTTTAGTGAAGCAAGCATATGAGAAAGTTATTAGAGCCAATAGTGAGGTGGAATGGGACCCTGTTGACAGAAAGATTTGGCTTCTGAGAGTTCCTCTAAAGGTTTAGATATTCCTGTGGCTCTGCAAACGAGAAGGGTTGATCACTAGCGATCTGAGACACAGAAGGCTGGGGACTATTCTAAATGCCTGTCCTCTTTGTGGGTTACATTCTGATAGTGCATCACACATTTTCTCCTCTTATTTGATCACGGACAAGATTTAGAGGTTGGTTTGCTTAGAACCCCTCCCCTCCTGGGATTCAGTATGGTAGAGGTTCATCACTCCTGGTCGACCCTTGGGGGCTATGGCAGCCATTTTGTGGTGTGTGTGGAGGGCGCGCAATGATAAGCATTTTCAGGAGAGATCGGTGAGATGTGAGAATATTGTAAAGGAGTGCTGGTCTCTCATACATAGTTGGGCTTCTTTCTTGTAGTAGTTTTTTGATATGAAATATACCATCCTCCGGATTGCTATCGGCTCATGATAGCATTCCTCAATGTTTCAAAAAGAAAACATTTAGAAATTTTTACTTTGGACCTGAACTTTCAAAGACATAACAACGCTCGGGTATCTGCCAAAATGCAGACCACCTCATGCCCTCACCTTATTCATAGAAAGATCTCTTTTTCTCTTTTTTCTTCTTTTCTAATTTTTCTGGATTTTTGAGTTTAGGGTTACAGAGCAGCTTTCTACAGCCACTCAACCCACCCAAGACTTGATGAGACCCCTAAGTTCTAAGCATCTTTTTGTGAAAGTGATAGACTCATTGATCGACAATCAGAATGAACTTCGGATTTCTATGCCACTAGATGACCTTAAAAAGAATTTTGCCTAAAGGTGTATCTATACGACCGGTAGCTTTCTCCCTACTTTTATTTTTATGGGGTCAACACAAGTGTGAATCCAGTGTATATCTCCCCGGCTTATTCTACTCTGCTTCTTCCTAAGTGTTTTAGGAATTTTTACATTCATTTCTTGAGCTGGGATCTGGATAACCTACCAAAGGGCTATTATCCATGATAACTTGCTAGCCATACTTATGCGGTGAAGTGTGGCTTATTTCTTTTTCTTTCTTTTCTCCTTTTATTTTTCTTTTTCTTTCCTTTCTTAATTTTCTTTTTCTTTTCAAGTAGGTGGCTTCCCTAGTCTAAGATTTACCTAAAGGTAGCAGGAAAAGAATGGTCCAGTGGCTGGGCTCTGGATAACCTACCTATGAGTTGTTACCCATGATAACTTACCAGCCATACCACCCTAGAAAGTTCATTAGCTACCCAATTTTCGTTAAAATCGTTGAACAACGAGTCAGTGACGAATAGTGTGTAGATGCTTAGACTTAAAGTTCCCTCAAATTAGAGGGTAGGTTTGTAAGTTGTGTACTTATCACCTAAACTTATTTAATAAAATTAAAATAGAATTCAAGATGGCGAGGACTCGATAAACAAATCCACATTTTAGTGGATACCTGGGCTGATTAAGCCCAAAGACCTGAAGGGTCTTAGTGTTCAGATCCTACTATAATATTTCCTAAGATTAAAAAGTCCTAATGCCGAAATATTCTTTCCTAATTCAATTTTTTTATATATATGTATATAAAAGAAAACAAGTAGAATTTACAAAAATTTCACAGAGCTGACAAATTGATTCAGAAATGAATCCACCCCCTAAGCCTAGCTGATGCAATGTCCTCATTGAGAATAAAAGACATGAAAGGAAGGTAGAATGTAGAAGATATCACCTAAATATGATGCTCAGGTCAACTCTGAGTCAGACTGTACAACTGCTGAGTTTAATGCCATTAGCTAGGCAGAGTCCAGCCAAAAAGATCATAATATGATTAGAGCAATCGTGTCTGAGATGGGTTCTGGAACAATATGGTCAATAAAAGGCTTTAAACGTTGACCGTTGACTTTGAATGAATTATCCGTCTTTGGGTTAGAAATTTGAATAGCTCCATTTGGATAAATCTAATCAATGATGAACGGGTTGTTCCATTTTGACCTAAGTTTACCGGGAAAGAGCTTAAGTCGAGAATCGAAGAGCCAGACCTTCTGGTTCAGCTCAAAGCTCTTGCGGGATATCAATTGGTCATGAAGAGGTTTGGTCTGAGCCTTATAGATCTTGGCATTCTCGTACACATCACTTCTAAGCTCCTCTTACTCATATAGTTGTAGTTTCCTAGTCTTTCCAACTAAACTTAAATCCATATTGCACTACTTGATTGCCTAGAATGCCTTATGTTCAATTTCTACGCGTAAATGGTATGCCTTTCCATACACCAGATGAAACAGAGATATGCCAATGGGCATTTTATATGACGTACAGTAGGCCTAAAGAGCATCTTCAAGCTTTTGAGTCCAGTCTTTGCAATCAGGCCTAACCGTTTTCTGCAGCATATTCTTGATCTCCCGATTGGAGATCTCAGCTTGCCCATTTGTCTAGAGATGGTAAGGTGTGGAGATTCTGTGATTAACCCCTATATTTTGCTAGCAAATTACGAAACTGGGCATTAGTGAAATGAGTGCCACCATCACTAATGATGCCCTCAGAATCCCGAACCGACTGAAAATGTTCTTCTTGACGAAATTGATGACCACCTTATGGTCATTGGTTCTGGTAGGAATGGCCTCTATCCACTTGGACACGTAATCAATAGCGACGAGAATGTATTGATATCCAAATGAAGGGAGGAATGGTCCCATGAAATCGATGCCCCAAATGTCAAAAATTTTGACGGGAAGAATTGAGTTTAGGGGCATTATGTCTCTCTTGGTTATGCTTCCAAGTGTTTGGCATCAGGAACACGACCTCGAGAATTCCTAGGCATCCTTGAATAAAGATGGCCAATAGAATCAAGATTGCAAAATTTTTGCAGCCATCCTTTTCCTAGAGAAGTGTCCACCACATGCAGATGCATGGAAAAACTCGAGTATACTCTTGAATTTGTTCTCTGGAACACATCGGCAAATAATCTAATCAAAGGCGATGCGGTATAGTTCAGGGTCCTCCCAGAAGTAATATTTAGCCTCATATTTGAGTTTATCCCATTGTTGCTTGGTCCAATCCTGAGGGATTTGACCAACTGCCAAATAATTAACGATGTCAGCAAACCACGGGGTTTGGCCACTTAAAACTGTAAGGATAGTCTCATCCAAAAAATTATCAGCAATCAGAATGTCTGGATGAGAAGAATCACTCATAAGTCTCGATAAATGATCTGCCATCACATTTTGTGCCCCAGATTTATCCTTGATTTCAAAATCAAATTCTTGAAGCAGAAGAATCCATCGAATAAGCCAGGGTTTGGCATCCTTTTTGGCCAAGAGATGTCTCAAGGCCGAGTGGTCGGTATATATGATGACGTGAGACCCTAAGAGATAAGCTATAAGTTTCTCCAAAGCAAATACTACAGCTAGTAATTCCTTCTCAGTAATAGTGTAATTCCTCTAGGCCTCCTCCAGAGTTTTACTAGCATAGTAGATGATAGAAGGCTTCCTGTCAATCTTCTAACCCAAAATAGCCCCGATCGCGTAATCAGAAGCGTTGGTCATGATCTCAAATGGGGCTGCCCAAATCGGTGGTTGCAACACCGGAGCACAAGTGACTGCCATTTTAAGAAAAATCAAATGCCTTACGGCATGATTCATTGAAATCAAATGGGGTATCTTTGGCGAGAAGGTTGCTCAAAGGACGAGCAAACTTAGAAAAGTCCTTGATGAACCTCCTATAGAATCCCACATGACCAAAAAATGATCAAATTTGTTTGACAGATGTGGGAGGAGGAAGTTTAGAACTAGCATCAACCTTAGCTTTGTCAATTTTGATACCCCGTTCAGAGATTACATGACCCAAGATGATGCCTTCTTGTGTCATGAAATGACTCTTTTCCCAGCTAAGGACCAGTCTTGTTTTGATGGATCTTTTAAGAATCATTTCAAGATTAGCCAAACAAGAATCAAACGATTCTCTGAAAATAGAGAAATCGTCCATGAAGACTTCCATAAACTCTTCCACCATGTCAAAGAATATGGCCAGCATACACCTTTGAAAAGTCACAGGTGCATTGCATAAGCCGAATGGCATCCTACGGAAAGCAAAGGTTCCGTAGGGATAGGTGAAAGTTGTTTTTTCCTAATCCTCGGGATGGATAGGGACTTGATTGTATCCTGAGTAACTGTCCATGAAACAGAAGTACTTCTGCTCAGCTAGTCTTTCAAGGATTTGATCGATAAAAGGCAAAGGGAAATGATCCTATTTTGTGGCTGTGTTTAGCTTCCTGTAATCAATACAAACTCTCCAAGAGGAAGCTGAATGAGTTGTGATAGATTCTCCTTTCTTGTTAGTCACAACGGTAATCCCAGCTTTCTTGGGAACAATTTGCAGGGGACTTACCCAAGGACTGTCAGAGATTGGATAAATAATTCCTGCATCAAGGCACTTGATAATCTCCTTCTCGACCACTTCTCCCATATTCGGGTTTAATCTCCTCTGCATTTGGCGAGAAGGGCAGGATCCATCTTCTAAAAATATTCTATGATTGTAGTAAGATGGCTTGATCCCCCTAAGGTCATGAATGGTCCAACCAATTGCCTCCTTGTGTTCCTTTATGACCTTAATTAGTTTAATCTCCTGCTCCTTTGTTAATTTAGCTCTGATACTCACAGGGAGCATCTTATGTTTTCCTAAAAACTGATATTTCAAATTCTCAGGCAATGGTTTCAATTCAAGTTGGGGCGGGTTAATGATTGAAGGTAAGGAAGATGCTAATGAAGACTCATGAAGAGGAAGAGGTTGAGAGTGAACAAAGTCAATAACCTCTTCAGAAGGTGGCGGGCATGCCATAGAGGGTTGCAGGTCCAAATCATCATTAGAGGAGGAACTTTCAAATGCAAAAACAGCCATACAAGTTTCAATATTCACGTTATCGTCCTCAAGTTCCTCAATAAATCCACAATCCTCGAATTTGTTAATCGCCTTAAAAATATCCAATTTCATTCTTTGATCCCCAAAGGCGATTTCCATGCTACCGCTCTCACAGTTAATGTTGGCCTTGGTGGTAGCTAGGAACAGATGCCCTAGAATGATGGGCGTGTTCCTTAAATTCTCAGGTACATCCATATTAAGGATAAGGAAATCTATAGGAAAATAGAAATCCTTAACCTTGACAATAACATCTTCAATAATGCCTCGTGGATTTGTGACCAAACGGTTTGCTAACTGCAGCGTTATTGATGTCGACTGAAGTTCACCTAATCCGAACTTCTCGTACAGAGAAGTCAGAATTAGGTTAATGGATGCACCCAGATCCGGCAGTGCTCTATCAAAGATGTAATCTCCGATGACACAAGAAATCAAAGGAGCACCTGGATCTCTCTTTTTCTGAGGAAGGTGGTGCAAGATAACAGAACTAGCCTGCTCGGAGAATACCACCTTCCTCGGAACAGAATCTCTCAACTTACACTTTTGTGTACATAAATCCTTTAAAAATTTTGCGTAAGCCGGTATATGTTTGATAGCGTCAAGGAGCGGGATATTGATCTCAACATTCTTGAAAATATTCAGAAGCTCCTCATTACTATCAACAAACTTCTTCTTCCTTGATCTAATCAAGGCCTCAAGAAAAGGAACATGAGTCAGATCTTCGAAATCAGGTTCCTTAGCCTTGATTTCTTCTTTGGAGTTCTTTCTCTCCTCAAACTTTCCAAGATTTGGTAGATCAAAACAGTGCGGTTGTGGATCTTGAGTTTGTTTTCCACTCCTCAAAGTAACTGAATTAGCAGATGCATACGGGTTTGGGTCTTGGGGAGGGCTAGGAAAGATTGGAGGGGCTTCCTTAGCCAAAAACCTTTGATTTGAGGAGGAAGAAGGACCCTACTCAACCACCAGAGCATGTACGTGTGGGTCCCTCTAGTTCCCGTACCCATGGGCTTGATTGCTCAAATTCTGGAAATTACGAGGGTTGGGTACAGGTTGAGATGGTAGAGATTCGGGTTGACGAGAATTAGCTATGAACTCGGTTTGCAAGTTATCCAGCAAAGTTTCATTTGTTGCATGAGCTGGAGCATAGATCCTTGCATCTCTACCATTTGTCGATTCAAATCAGCCTGCCCTATGGGTTGACGGGCATTCCAAGCTGGCTGATTGACCTGATTCGAGGGTAGCTGAGTGTAAATGTGACCCTAACCCATTGGTCATTGCAAAGCATAGTTGCTGGGTTCAAATTGGGTCTGCTACCCTGGGTTTTTCTAGGAGAAGTTAGGGTGGTTCCTCCAACCTGGATTATAAGCATTGAGTAAGGGTTGGACCTAACATTCTCCTGTACAGCATAAACATCCTCATAGGGTGAGGATGGAGAGAAAGAAAGGGAGGGATCAAAGGCCCTAGTTTGGAACCCGTGGGGTTCCGAATAATGCTGGCTCGCAAGTTGAGCCGCATCCAGTTGATTCACAAACTCTTTTCTAGAAGGAGCTTGCGACGAATGGAATTTTGAATTCTGGGATTGAGTGGATCGAGAGTTGTTCATTGAGATTCTAGCCATCCACTCCTCCATTCTCTTAGTAACCAACTCCACCTTATCAAGTTTATTGAAAATCATTTCCATATCGAATGAATGAGAGTCATTGACTTCATTACCATTAATGTCTGGGTTGTTGGGATCGGCTAAAAGTATGCATGAAGGCATGATTGATCGAATTCTCGCTCATCTCCTCAAACAAATCATGCGTGCTATCTACGTCCTTGTTGAGGAAATTGCCTCCGCAAGAAGCGTTCACGTGATTTTTGAGTTGCTCAGTCAACCCGTGGTAGAAGATCTGCATGAGTTACCATTTTGGCACCTCATGGTGTGGACACCTCTGGAATAAGTCCTGGAATCGCTCTCAGGCAACATGAAACTTCTCCCTCAGCTGCTGGGTGAAGGTAGTAATTGCCCATCTCAAAGTGTTGATACGTCTGACTGGGAAGAATTTCTTTAGGAAGGCCGATTTCAAATCATTCAAAGTTGCAATTGGCCTTCCTATAGTCCTGTGCCAATGAGTGGCTTTATCCCTAAAAGAGTGGTTGAAGAGCCTCATGATCATCTGCTCCTCATTCACGTTTCATGCCTTGGTGATCTAGACCAAAGTGGTCAAGTCCTCCAAGTGCTGAAATGGGTCTTCAGAGCCGAGCCCATGGAAATGTTTGATCAGGCTTAACACTTGGGGCTTGATTTCTACGTCTTCGGTAGGAATCTAGACATCGGGACATTCCCAGTAATTTGAAGGATCATAAAAATCCTTCAAGGGCTGAGCACCCTGCATTCTCTAGAACCATTCTTGCATTCTCCGCATTTGTTTCAGCTGCCTTTGAAATACCTCTAATGGATCCTGAGGCAGAGGAGGCTGTTGATTGACCATGGGATCAATTTGGCCAAAATCCATTCACGCCTCCTAGATACTCTAGTGGTGCTTCCAATCGGGGATTCAGTGACCTCCTTCCCAGCATAAACTAGGAAAAGGATGGAAGGACTAGGGATAAGAACCCTGCAGCATAATAAAACAAGCTTGTCTTAAGTAGGGTAGCCTAAGGATCTACACTCTCAGAACCTACCTTAAGATCATAGATGATTTACTCTATAGGGAGAAGGTTCTTCCTTTTGCTTATGCCTCCGGTTCCTAGTATACCCCCAGCCGCGGTCGTTTGACACTTCTCCCCTAGCTAGACATCAGATTGATCAGTACAAGTAGGTTAATCGTAAACAATCTTAGACTGGACCCCGAAGATCAAATCAGTCCTTAAGGCCAATGTCTACCTGATTTTATTTAGGCCAGGGATTGTAGTGCTTATGGAATGTGATGGGCCATTAAAATGGGTTGTGCCCCTAATGATCAATTGAGTATGTGTGAGTGCGTGCACAACTAGGGTTTTCAAGCAAGATTATTTGTGATGAGTAGATTTTAAGGTTCAAATCTTGCCTAAGTAGCTTTTAGGGTTTAGAATTAGGTTTAATTCAATCAAGTTTGAGGCAAACCAGGTTTTCAAGCACAGGTGAAGATCACTTTCCTTTTGAAATAAAAAATAAAGTGGAGTGCCAAGTATTAGCCTAAATTGAAAACCCTAAGGGGAATCTACTTGGTGAGTTGATTTCAGGTTAAGTGGTGCAGCCCAAACAACTCAAATAATCGGCCAAGATTACACCACTGAGTTAGGAACACAAAATGATTAACCTAGACAGATTTCTACTCTTTTATATGTTGATTTGTGTGTACTGGTTCCACAAATCAAAATCCGGTTAAGTAGATGAAAATCAATTAGGTTAAGTGCCTTGAATGTGGGTGTATGTAGTGTGTATGTTAAATTACCCCAAAAAATATCTTTTTGATTTTTTTATATGCGGGTGAGATGGATGTGAGTGGAAATCCAAGAAGCCAAACTAACCCTAGTATTTATGCAAACACCTAAGTTAATTGGAGTTTGAATTAATGTGGTGAAATGGAATCTATGGAGGGGGAAGAATGGGGAGCACTTATAGTTGTCTTCAATTGCACTTTACTCCAATCTACCGCTTGAAGATTCCCTGTCAAGGTACCTACAAAACAATAGACAAGAAAAAAAGCAAGTTAGAAAATAATAAAGTGTGCAAAATGCAAAAGAAAATGAAAAAATCTTTGTTACTCCGGCAATGGCGCCAAAATGTTGATAGGGGAAAACTACGTATTTGCAGTTGGATTAGAAAACCCATCGTCGTAGTTCGAGTCGCGAAGAAATCCGTTCAACAGATAAAATTTATACCAAAAATCCATAAAGAAGTTCTGAGTCGAACACAGGGAGGCTACGTCGATCTCAAAATCCGCAGTTAAATTTTTTTTTGTATATTTTTTTAAAAGGAGATAATCACAATGGAATAGATATAGACAATAAGAGAGAGAGAGAGGGAGAGAATAATCACTCGGTATTTGAATAATGTTTTTACAGCTAAGAAAGCGAGAAATGATTACACTAGAAAGCGAGAAACGTTACAACTAGAAAGCGGGAAATTCTACTCTTGAAAGCGATAAAAGAAGGGAGAGAGATGTTATCCTCATCGACGAATGCTTGGAGGATGAGGTCGAGAAGGAGGACGAAGTTGAAAGAATAGGAATGAGGCAGCACGTCGTCGTCGTCGCGGGATCCACTTCCGGAGCAGGGGCGAAAGTTTGGATTTAGCTCTTGAGGAGCATCCCGGGTGTGGGACAATCTTCTCTTGCGCTTTGGAGAGGAAGAGAGGAGAAGGAAGGGATGAGAATTTCGTAGGGTAGGGGTCTCCTTTTATAGTTGCAAGGAGTGGGGGCAATTTGGACATTTTAACTTCAAAATATTAATTAAGGGACCTTTACTGACGGAATTAAACGTCGCTAAAGGCTCGTCATGGGTGACGTGTGCACGCTGCACGTGTGCCTACTCCGCTTCCAGGCCTAAAACCTACGCCCACGTTTGGGTGATATCAGCCATCCGATCTCAAGATCAGATGGCTTAAGGTCATCCTCACAGTGCCCATTCAAATGCCCCTATCGTGTGCCCGTGCATGCGATGAGGCATACAGAAGAGAGTCATCGTGCGTGTACGCGATCAACTTTCCTCTTTGTACCACGTCTTTGCTTCTCGTGCGCACGATCTTCATCTCATGGCCGAATTGCGTTTACTCTGTGCCCACGCCTGATTTGAGCGCTCAGTAGAGTTCGAACAAGCGACTTGTGCTTTGCCCGCAGCAGCGTAACCAATGCGCTGTCGTTGAAGCTTTGTCGCAAAGATGAATTAAGCACGCAGATATGTGGCTGTTAGATCAAGATTCGACGGTCTGAATTCACTGCGCCCAAATGCCTTTTGAAAAGGAGAGTGATGCTTCAGAGTTAATTCTGGCCGTTGGATCAAGATCCAATGGCTAGGATAGCTCGATGGAGGGCCTTTGGAGATGCAGCTGCGGTTCCTTAGGGCCGATCGGGCGGTTGAGATGGAGCCACGTGGTGCCATCTTTGCCATCCATCTTCTGTGTGTTGTAGACGGTGCCACGGGTGTTGGATTGGATCGTTTTTGTGCTGTTAGGCTGCAATCCTCTATCCGAACCCATCTATGCGGTCGGCTTTGTCATCTGAAGTGAAGATTGGCACCATCTTGGCCCTTGATCTTTAGGTTTCCTCAATCTCTACCTGGTGCTACGGATGTTCGATCAGGGAGATCTTGGAGTTGTTGAACTCCAATCATCGCCCTGACCAGATCCGTATGGTTGGATCTTCGATTCGAGGCCTTGATTAAAAATTGCCCTATCCCTAACTATAAAAGGAGACAATTACTATACAATTTATACAACTTGACCTAAATGCATGATTATGCATGTTATGTAATATTTACAATGTATGATGCTAATATGACACTAAGAAGATGCATTAATAGACATTTTTGGCTATTTAGATGTATGCACATCATCTCTACTTTAGGTGTTGGTTGCAGGTGCTGCAGTTGATTGATAGGACCCTTCCCAGGTCCTCAATTAGAACCTGCGACCACTCCTACTGCCTCAATTGGAGGCATCCTCATAGTTGTTGCTCACGCAAAGTAGGCATGTGGACTAGTTCTACATTGGTGGGAGAAATGCACGCAGCTACGCATAAATTGGATTTGTCTTTAGGCCTCCTTGCCCACGTTACGGGGTCGGGTCCCCTTACTTGCTTACCCATACCTGCCTAAGCCCTCACTCCTCAGCTACTACCCATGCCGGTAGCCCTGGACCTGATATTGCTTAACTTGATTACCTGATTAGATACCCGATTATCTGATAGAGAAGAGGAGGAATTTGTTAGTGGAGGAGGGGGGGTTTTGCTCTTTAGAGAAAAGGTTCGACACTTAGTCACTGAGGGAATTGTGCCCTTATGATTATGAAGAAAGGAGAAGGTCTGAAATAAAGGAAGAAGAAGAAGAAGCCTCCCGAAGAAGAGAGAAGAGAAGTAGAGCAGAAGAAAGCATAAGAGGAAGAAGGAAGAGGCTCCTAAGCCTCTTAAAGGCACTGTAGCTGGGTGTCACTTAAGCCATCCGGGCTTCATCTTTGTTGTCTGGTGCATTGGTTCTGTTGGTTCTTAAATTGAGATATTCTTGGCTTATATGATTCTGATACTTGAGTGAATTGTGAAGCTTAACATTGTAGGGTAATTTGGTGATTTAAACCACCATTTTACCTCATTCTATTTGTACATTATTACTGATTCTCTTATAAATATCAATCTTGCATGGAATTCTCATTATAAATTGCTTATATTTGTGATTTTATTGTGATCTTTAAGGTTAATTGCTATAATTGCTCCCTGAGTTCGACCTCGGATACCCTTTTGAATTCGAGCTATAAATTTATTTGTTGACAAGTGATTTCAACTATACTACAACGCAACGATTTTAAAACATCGATTTCAAGCGGTTAACAACTGATGAATCCATCTTAATGGATTTCTATTAGGCCTAAGTAACTCTAATCTTACCTTTTAGGTGTGTTAATAACTACAATTAAGTTGTAGAATATTTGTATGCGTCATGATTTAAGTTTATAACATTCTATAATTTAATATGTAATGATTTTGTTGTTTTTATGTGCAAGAATGATATTTAGAAAGAACAAGGGTTGGGGAGTAAATTTCCCCAACAACCGGCGGCATCTTTTCCCTTTTCTCTGGCCAGCCGCAACTCCTCCCACACGTTTATCTGATATCCCGCCACCATCCCTCAACAAACGAGGCCAAAAATAGCTAAGGGATTTGAAAATCCCTTAACTCACGCATGCGCAAAGGAGAGGAGTTAAAAAGAAGAGGCAGAGAAAGGGGAGGGAGGATCATCCAGAGAGTGGGTAACTCCAGCGTGCACTGTGGTTCTGCATCTTCCCTGTGCACCCAAAGTTGCAGGCTCCCTACCGCGCGCCTGCAGCCGCACCCTAGCAAGCCTCTCTGCAGCCTGCAAGCACCGCTCTCACCATCACCTTTGCCTGCTCCAGCCCTCCTGCAGGTGTTAGCACCGTGCACACCACAGCGCCCCCCTCCTGTAGGCGCACACCGTCCAGCGCCTTCAACCCTCTGCAGCGCCTCCCTGCAGCGCTCGCTCACGCACCCGCACAGCAAAGCACGAAGCCACCCATTGCCTGCAGGCCTGTTCAGGCGCGGCACCAAGCTCCTGCACCTGCCTCCAAGCCTGCACTGCACCCTCCAACCAGCAAGCAGGTGTGCACCCCTCTGCAGATCTGCCTCACTCCATCCTATGCTCCCTCCAGCCGCGCCTGAAGGCGTTGCGCATCTTCACCCTGCTAGGCCACGCCTGCAGGCACATCCTTCCTTCTCCACCGCTCATCTCCAGCCAGCCCACAGGCACTCTAGCGCACACCGCCCACCGTGTGTGCAGACCGCCCTAGCACTTACAGGCGCTCGCTCCTTGTCTAGCGCCCACCTCTAGCCGCGCCCGCAGGTGCTGCACGCCTTCACGTCTGTAGGTGTCCGCCCGTCTGCCTCTGCCAGGCCGCACCCACAGGCGCACACCTTCGCGCACCCCTCTCAAGCAGCGCCTTCACGACAGCAACAACCTCTCCGGCATTCTTCTCCTCCCCCTGCCAGCCACCTCCCGCCATCTTCGTCAACGCCACAACCTCCATCGAATCGGCCTCATCTTCGCCAATGTCCCTTGCTTGTGAAAACCCCGCCGGTGCTCTCTCTCTCTCGCGAGGAGGAGAGAGAGCAAATGCTCTGTTTTGAGGGAGATTAAAAATTACATTTACTGCCATTGCCAGAAATTAATTTTTGATTTATTATTATTTTATTACGGTAAAATTGCGAATGCACCCTCATGCTTTCTGATAATTGCATGTTATTGATATTCATCTATTTTAAGATTGGTTTTGGGATCAACACGTGCACCGATTCTCTCTAGTATATGACAATTGAAAATTACACAAAATCATCATATATTTATTGAAGATTTCAGTGAGGGAAAACTGCACATATACCCTTATCTTTTTAAGTTATTGTGAATTTACTTTCCATCGCATTTTATGTCAGATTTGAATAGGGATTTCTCACTTAACTGAAAGAATATAAAATAATCGAGAGTTTATTGCATAATTGCCTCCCTGTGGACATGACCCGCTCTTCTGTGAGTGGTTATTTTTATTGTTGATTAGTCGATTTTTCCACCACTTAAATACTACAACGCAAAGTGAAAAGTCGACTCGTCAAATTGGCACCGTTGTCGGGGAGGCAATAGATGCAATAGATTTACTTCATTGTTTTTGAATATTCTGAGTTGCAAAATTATCTGATCAATTTTTTTTTTACTGTGCGAGGAATCTAACGAGGCGACGAGGCGCAATAGAGCGGCGACAGCAACCACGAGTTAAGCCACACGAGGAAAAGACAAAGGAGACCAACATCCTACTTTCGCAGAGGATTCTCCATCATCACAAATTTATTTCTATCTTTTCACCCTTGTAGTCATTGGGGATGAATTTTTGGCGATTTGTCCCCACATTCTTTAGCTACTATTTTTTTGTGCATGCGTGATTCTATTTTCTGCTTCCTTGCTTTTAAAACCAGCAAAGAAAATATCGAGCTGCCTATTTAGAAGTTGCATGCCCTTAGGTGCACTCATTTAGGGGTGATTGAGCAGCACATTAGATCTTATTATTGCATTGCAAGCATATTAGCACGAAGATTGCTGGAGACAGGTACATCTTTCTAACTTTTGCATCCAGCTCCTGTTCACGCATTTGCATTCAAATTTAAATTCAAGACCACCAAGTTGTTTGAATTTACTAATTCAATGGTCACATAACTAAAAGTGGGACTGATAATCAGATTCAACCCTAAAAGCAATTCACATTTGATCTGATTCTAAGGGACTTGTCTGCGATTTCAAAAGAATTTACAAAGATTTGCGTTGCGTTGCACAGTTCTGACACTGAGCACGCACATTAGGCACCGCACTAAGGCTCGATCCCTTAAGGCTATAGGCACCGATCTCTTTATCGGTGCAGATCCTCTTATTGTGCTTTGTGGTGGTGGTGATACTATCTTTTGACCAAGTGTTTTGATACTCCATGGAGGGGGACACCCCTTAAAGGAACAAAAGGGTAGTTAAGGGGCACCGCATATGCATCACCTCAAAGGAAGGGTTCACCCTACTTGCATCCCTTTGTTCGTCCTTGGAGTAATTTCTCCCTTGATCACCTGGGAGTATCATCCAAGCAAAGTATAGGTCTTAGGGCACTCGAAGGTTGAATTAAGGCATGTAATTACAGTAAAAAACTTGTTTGTCCATTTATATTAACTAATTCGACCTCCACAGTAAAGAAGGTTAAGACTTCAAGTCCACACCCCTCTTATACCACTTATGTGGGAACGAAGGGATAAGTCTTGATATTTTCACTTATCTTTGGAGTGGAGGTTTAACTTACTGAATAAAAACCTGAATTGTGCTTTGTATGCTTGGTAGACGCTCTCTTGAGAGTAATCTAATGTTTGATCCTGAGTTTGAGAGAATTCTTAGGAGAGCTCACCTAGCAGAGGAAAAAGAAGGAACGGCTGAGCAAGGTGCAAATCAACAAAGAACCCTAAGGGACTATTTTATTCCAACTAACCAACCTGCACAAGCACTAAGACGATCGGTAGGGGATAATCCATATGAGATCAAGAGCAGTACCATACCTCTATTGCCCTCTTTTTATGGTACTACTAGGGAGGACCCCTACCGGCATTTGGAGGAATTCACCGAGGTCTGTTCCACGATGAAGCTCCAAGGCTTTACTGATGAAGCCCTGATGAGGACTCTATTTCCTTTCTCCCTAAAGGATATGGTCAAGCACTGGTATCATACCCTCGATGCAAGGGTAAATGATTGGGCCACCCTTAAGGGAGAATTTTTAAAAAAGTATTTTCCTCTGAGTAAAACCAACCATTACAGAAGAGAGATTATGGGTTTTACTCAATAGGAAGGGGAGCAATTTCATGAGACTTGGGAGCGCTTTAATGACCTTCTTAGGTTATGCTCCCACCATCAAGTGCCAAGTTGGTAGTTGGTTGAAAGGTTCTATAACAGATTATCTGAAAGGCATAGGCAAACCATTGATGCAACCTGTGCAGGAACCTTCATGACCAGAACTAAGGATGAAGCTTGGGCATTATTTGAAACATTAAGTGACAACTCCATACATCTGTCCTCTGTCTATCAAGAAAGAAAACCATCAATCTTGCAGAGGAAGATAGAGGCCCATGAAGCTGGGGCTTCTCAGGATTTGGCTTATCAGATTCAACTATTGAATAAAAACTTTGATAGGCTTTTAGCAAACCCCGGCATGAACTCGCAAGCAGTCTCTATTTTTCAGGCTTCAAGAGAATGCTCCATTTGCCAAAGCACAACGCATGCCACTGCGGAGTGCCATTAGGCAAACCAATTCCCTGAGTTGATTCAGGCTGACTTGAACATGACCCAATGTTTCCTCCCCCTCGCAATAACCCTTACTCCAACACTTATAATCCAGGGTGGCGGAACCATCCAAACTTCTCTTGGAATCAAGGTGATGCTTCTAACTCAGGGAATACAAGACCCTTAGCTCCCCAGCCCACATGCCAACTTTCTTATGAAAATCCTCCTCCAAATAAGCCCTCTAGGATGGATGAACTGAAGGCCATGATGAAAGAAATGCAAGAGCATCAGAATGTGGTTATCCAATCTCAGAATAAGATGATTACTGATATGCAATCCCAAATTGGTCATCTTACTGAGGCAGTTAGGCAACGTGATCCGGGGAAGCTACTTAGCTCTTCTGAGGAGAACCTTAAGGGCAAGGAGGTTGTATTCAGGGAGCACGCCCAAGCGGTGATAGTGTTGAGGAGTGGAAAAAAGATTGACAAGCCTGATAACACTCCTATGGTTACATCTCAGAATTCCCCTTCCACACCTGACCTGACTTCCATCTCACCTGAGGAAGAGCCACACCACTCTCCCTCGCCCAAAATCACCCACAATGAGGATGTCGTCCTTCCATCACCCTTTTCTCACCATGATGACCCCTCTACCCAGAAGCCGAGGGTGCCCTATCCAGAGCGTCTATCTGCTCCTGGGGAATCTTCTATTGGCTCGTCTAGATCCAAGGATAGGACGGAAGAGATTATGGATACTTTTAGGCAAGTCCAGATTAACTTGCCTCTGTTGGAAGCGATTAAATAGATTCCATCCTATGCCAAGTTTTCTGAAGGACCTGTGCACCCAGAAGAGCCGATCTAGGAAACAGGTCCAAACCAAGGTCATCCTGCCTGACCATGTTAGCTTAGTACTCCAGCATGGAACACCCCCCAAAATGAAAGACCCAGGGGCCCCGTATATTTCAGTGGTTATAGGTAACCAACACATTGACGAGGCTCTGCTCAATCTGGGTGCGGGGGTAAACATTCTATCAAGCTCTGTCTACGACCTTTTGGGAGGAGGAAAGTTGAAGCCTAGTCCAGTAATCCTCCAGGTTGCAGACAGATCACTTAAGACACCGCGGGGATTGTTGGAAGATGTCCTTGTGAGAGTGGAGGATTTCTTCTTCCCCGTTGACTTTCTGGTACTTGCTACTGACCCATCTAATAAGCCCACAAAGCCATCCATTATTCTGGGACACCCCTTCTTGGCCACAGCCAATGCCTTTATAAATTGTAGATCTAGGGAACTTAAAATGGGCTTTGGGAACAAGAAGATCCGGTTGAATGTTTTTGATACTTACAAGCAACCCAGATTTGAAGATTGTTCTCAGATTGAGGTCATTGATGAAATAATTGAAGAGACGACTCCAGCACTCTTATGTAGAGATCCCCTTCAAAAGGTCATATATAAGGACCATCCCTCGATTATTAAAGAAACTGAAAGAGAAATGCCCGAACTAGAAGAGTTGCTGGGGATACACACTGAGTCTCTGTCCTCACCTTGGACTGTGAAGGTAGATCCGCTGCCTGAGGCGAGGACATCTCAACTAAAACCCTCAATCCAAAAGGCTCCTGAATTGGAGTTGAAACCCCTCCCGAGCACATTGAAATATGCTTTCCTTAGCCCTAATAACACGCTCCCTGTTATTATCTTGACTGCATTATCTGAATTGTAGGAGGGAGCTCTGCTTGAGTGTTTACAAAGGCACAAGGAAGCAATTGCCTGGACAATTGCTGATATTAAGGGGGTTGATCCCTCTCTTTGCATGCATCATATATACATGGACGAGGCCATGAAGCCTTTTCGAGATATGTAAAGAAGGCTCAATCCAAATATGCAGGAGGTTGTTAAAAAGGAGATTCTAAAATGGTTGGATGCAGGGATTATCTATCCCATTTCAGATAGTAAATGGGTCAGTGCTATTCACGTAGTTCCGAAAAAGGCAGGAATCACTGTGGAAGAGAATGACCAAGGTGAACTGGTGACCACTAGACCATCAACTGGTTGGAGGGTCTGCATTGATTAACGCCGTTTAAACATGGCTACCCAAAAAGACCATTTCCCCTTACCGTTTATCGATTAAATTCTGGAATGATTGGCAGGGAACAAGTACTTTTGTTTTCTTGACGGGTACTCTGGGTACAATCAGATAGCCGTTTTTCCTGATGATCAGGAGCGTACCACCTTCACGAGTCCATATGGCAGTTTTGCGTTCCACCGAATGCCATTCGGGTTATGTAATGCTTCTGCTACTTTCCAATGTTGTATGATGGCTATCTTTTTTGATATGATCGACGAGTTCATTGAAATTTTCATGGATGACTTCTCCATTTATGGCTCGTCTTTTGACCTATGCCTTTCGCACCTTGATAAAGTCTTAACCCGTTGCGAAGAGGCAAAGCTGGTGCTTAGCTGGGAGAAAAGACACTTTATGGTTTAGCAGGGCATTGTGTTAGGGCATATAGTTTCTGAGAGGGGATTAGAGGTGGACACCGCAAAAATCGATTTCATCTCTAAGCTTCCATTGCCCGCCAATGTTCGTCAGGTTAGATCTTTCCTTGGCCATGCTGGATTTTATAGGTGCTTCATTAGAGATTTCAGCAAAATCTCCAAGCCACTCTGTGACCTGTTAGCGAAGGATGTCTCCTTGGATTTTGATGATAGATGTGGCGAGGCTTTCCAAGTTCTGAAGAAAGCCCTCATTACCGTGCCAATTCTCCAAGCACCAGATTGGACCCTCCTGTTTGAGCTTATGTGAGATGCTTCTGATTTTGTAGTGGGAGCGATCTTAGGTTAAAGGGTTGATGGCAAACCTCATGTGCTGCATTATGCCAGCAAGACCCTTACAGATCCTCAGCAAAACTACATGGTCACTGACAAGGAATTACTTGTTGTAGCATTTGCTTTGGAAAAGTTTCGGTCTTATCTTTTGGGATTTAAAATTGTGGTGTTCATTAATCATTCAACCCTTAAGCATCTTCTGGCTGAAACGGACACCAAACCTCACCTAATTTGTTGGATTCTGCTACTCCAAGAATTTGACCTGGAAATTAAAGACAAGAAAGGAGTTGAGAATGTGGTAGCAAACCATTTGTCTAGGATCCCTATTGAGGCATCAAACGCTACTAACGGTATTCAAGAGACCTTCCCTGATGAGTCTTTAATGGCCATCGAAGCTAAAACTCCTTGGTTTGCTGACATAGTGAACTATCTGGTCACGGGCATTACCCCCAGTACTTGGGACAAGCAGAAGTGAGATAGGTTTCTCGCCAACGCTAAATTTTATCACTGGAGGAACCCGAGCTTTTTAGAATTGGCCCTGACTAGCTATTTTGTCATTGCATCCCTGATGAAGAACAAAGAAGTGTTCTGAGTTTCGGCCATGACCTCCACTGTGGGGGACATTTTAGTGGGAAGAAGACTGCCCATAAGGTTTTTCAGTCTGGTTTTTGGTGGCCCACATTATTCTGAGATGCACATATGTATGTGGCCACATGTCTACGTTGCCAGCAGACGGGAACCATTGGAAAAAGGGACGAGATGCCCCAACAACCTATCCTCCCTGTTGAAATCTTTGATATTTAGGGCATTGACTTCATGGGTCCCTTTCCTGTGTCTTTCGGATATGAATACATCCTTGTGGCTGTTGACTATGTATCAAAATGGATAGAAGCCATAACCATGTGAACCAATGACCATTCCGTTGTCTTGGGCTTTGTTAAGGCTAATATCATTTCTCGGTATGGGTGCCCAAGGACGATCATAAGTGATGGAGGACCTCACTTTAAGAATGTACACTTCACAAGACTACGCCAAAATTTGGGAGTCAACCACATGATAGCCACACCTTATCATCCCCAAACGAGTGGACAAGTTGAAGTGTCCAATAGGGAGATTAAGTGAATTTTAGAAAAAACTGTTAGGCCTGATCGAAAGGATTGGTCTAAAAAACTAAATGATGCTCTTTGGGCCTACAGAATTGCATATAAGACTCCCTTGGCCATGTCTCCTTTCCGTCTTATCTACGAAAAAGCGTGCCACCTTCTCATTGAAATCCAACATAAAGCTTATTGGGCTATTGAAAACGTTAACTTGAATCTAGATAAAGTGGGAAAAGCACGTATGTTAAAATTAAGTAAGCTTGAGGAGCTTCGTAATGAAGCTTATGAAACTTCTCAAGCTTACAAGCAACGTACAAAAGTCTTCCATGACAATCACATCATTAGAAAGACTTTTGAGCCCAACCAGTGGGTCTGCCTTTTCAATTCTAGACTTAAGTTATTTCCTGGAAAGCTCAAGTCCCACTGGGATGGGCCATACGTTGTTATCAATACTTTCCCTCATGGAGCTGTAGAGATTAGGAACCTTATTTCATGTGCGAGCTTTAAAGTAAATGGCTAGCGACTTAAACCGTATATTACTCTTTCATATGGCCAGGTTTTGGACGCACTTTGGCTTGAGGAGCCTTAGCTCCTCCCACTCTCCTCCTCAGGTGATATTCTTCTATGTCTGCATTTTTCCAACGAGGACATTGTCAGTCTTAGGCATGGGGGGGTATAACCTGAGAATGTTTATAGCATTTATAAATATTTGCATACATATATATATATATATATAAAGTTCTCTTTTCTTGAGCTGAATGGGTTAGTCCCTGATAGAATACCTTTGTCATTGGAGTTTTTCTTCTTAAAATTATTTCTCAAGTTTAGAATCCAGTACATTTATTTCACGTGCACGTAGACTTGGTAATAGATCCTTGAAGAAAACCAATAAGCATTTGTAGTCTACTAAACCCTTGGACAGTTCATAGGGAGTCAGGCATACTATCCTCTAGTAGATCCACCTCATATTTATGAGAAGAAAGTAGAGAGATTAGTAGTGCGCTAAGTCTAGTGCAAGGACTCTTAAGTTTTGGACAATTAGATGATGATACTTCAGAGTTAGGCATAGTTTTTCACTCTCTGTTCCTGTGTGCGTACTTTGAGTGAATTCCTGAAAGTCACCAAATAAGGCAGATACATAGAGATTGAGTCATAATAAAGCTATAACTATGGTGGATGGTTATGACTGTCCTTCATAGAGTCCTCGACTGAAGGAGGGTAATAGTGTCAAAGGTCAGAAATATGTCTATCCTATCCATTCCTTCCCAGTGCCAAGAATAGGCACTTCCACCAAATAAGCCACACAATATCCTCTTGACCATCATCATCCCGAATAATGCCTCATAAATAAAAGTCTGTGTCGTATTATGTTGACTTATATTATATAAGAAAAAAGAAAAGGAGAAAGAAAAGAAGAAGAAAAAGAAGAAATAGAAAAAGAAGAAATATTTGTATTACAAAAAAAAAAGTCCAAGTTATAACGTAACATTATTTCTGAGGCTTCAAAACACCTATCGCATTCCATCAAATATGACCCACACTTACCTTTTAGTATTTCTGATTGCCCGAATACTCGTTGAGGACTCTAACTTAGTTGTAGAGTTATTAAGACTTTAATTAAAGTGTGGATGCCATGTGAGGCCACCAAATAGTGAGTACAATTTCTAAATCTGGTGAGATTCATGATCTCGGAAAGAAAGAAAAGAGGGAGTGCCCAGGAACATCAAGAGAGCACAATTGTGTAGCCTCTCTCAGAGTTGACTTGTCTAATAGCCTAGAGATCTAGAGTCTGTAGTACTAGACTATATGTAGCACCAGATGAGTGTGTGCCACCAAATACAAATCCATTCAACTCGATATCTCCTACCTAAGCCAAACGCTGGGGTCAAATTACAGATCATCTTCTGCTTTATCCCCGAGGGAAGTTGTAACGACCCGATTCCCGAGTCCCTACGAGACACGAGAACCGGACCGACTCGACTAATCCCAAGACCTAGTCATCCAACGAGGAAGTAACCAAAAGAGCAGTAAAATAAACCACATTCAACATGAAATATAACTAGCAGTAACAAAATACAGCAGTAAGAAAAAGAACTACTACGGCATGTACCACCACAACAGTAGAACAACATTCATAACATAACAAGAACTACGAGTAAAGAAAAGTACAGAGAGTAACAAGAACTACTCACTACAGTGGAACAAAAAGGGCACAAAAGGACAGTGGTAACTCTACTGGACCCTACTCGGCCCAGCGTCCTCTGCAGCCGCTGACCCTGGCTGCTCAACACCTGGTCCTGAAAAGTAACGAGTGTAACACATCAGCGAAACGCTGAGTAGAGTGGCAGCTAAAACTAAAGAAGCAGTAAAGTGTACAGTAGCTGTTTTATTTTCTTTCTTCCTTTATTTACATCTTTCTATTGTTTCACAATTTATCTATTTCTCAGATCCTTCACTTGATCTCGAATGTTCCTCGTGGGAACGATCTTGATTGTAGTCTTTTCCGAACAGTAGAAGTAACACGTGGTGCTCTCCTAGCTGGGAGAGTCCCCCGTGGTTCTCTCCTAGCTGGGAGAGTCCCCCGTGGTGATCCTACTCTCAGTCAACCACCCCAAGGTCACTGACAGACGTAACGGTGACTACGGCACGCGCGGTAAATGCACGGGTAGCTACCCCACACTGGCACGCAGTCAGTCGTTTCTGTTAACGAGTGCTCCCAAAGCACAGCACGGAACCAGTATAGGGCAGAGCCCTCTCAGTAACAGGGGTCCAACCCCTCCACAGTAACCAAATAGGGGCCTTGCCCCTCCACAGTCCGCGCACCCTCACCTGACTACCCTGGTTTGCCCAGTGGGCCTAACAAGTCAATGTAGGTGAGCTAGCAGAACCCCGGGGCCCGTGGGGTAGCTAGTACTCGCCCTACACTAGTAGCTCTCCTCGGTACTGTGTACACGAGGGCAACCAAGTCGGTACAAATTGGCCAGACCTAACCCCGGGTCCCTGGGGCAGCTAGCTCCGCTCTGCACTAAACAGGGGGACAGTCGCTCTCCTTGGTACTCCGTACTCAAGGGCCAGCTCACTTCCCCAATTCTATTCCATTCACTTTCTAGGAGTTCTACTCCTAATTCCCCGTAGAGTTCCAGCTCTTTTAACTCAGCATATTTCGGTTTCACCCCTTTCAGTTTCACGTTCGTACAACCCATATTCTCAATCATGTTCATTTATTCATAACAGGCAGCTGTTAAACCAATTTACAGGTAGCTATTATTTCCTTTCCACATTTTCCAAGACTGCAATATCTATAATCATATCACTAGTTTTCCAGTCCTAGGATTCATGCCATACCCTAGGATCTATCATTCAATCTAGTTTTCCAGCCCAAGGATTCATGCAATACCCTACGATCTATCATTCAATCTGGTTTCTCATTCCTAGGATTCATGCAATGCCCTAGGTTCTATTAATTGTTCCAAATTGTAACAAATTATGTTAATAACTTTAAAGCCACTCTACCAGCTACAACAGAAGTACTGGGGGCGTGGTCGGAAATCCCGCGCGCCTCCGCAACCCCCGAGACTACAATGGAACGGGGTCCTAACACAAGGATCAAACAAAAGGAGTTTCTCAGAATAGTATATAATTATTGGAAACGGGTAGAGGATCTTATACCAAAAAGAACGCAACTCGAAATGCGGAAAACGGACACCGAACGGGCCCTAAACGGGTCGAAAATGATGAAACAGTCCAAAATCAGATGTCTGGAACCTCTTCCAGACGTCATAAAAATGTGGGTCAGATGGTACCTTGTTCTGCGTAGTCTCTCAGACGTCCAGAAGCCTGCGGGGGCATTTGGACTAGTTCCTAGACATTCGATGGTCACCCCGGACGTCTGGAAGTCCATCCCGTCGTCTGGCACTGCGGCCAGACGTCTGATTCGCGTTGGATGGCGAATCTCAGAACCTGCACATACCCACTCCTCGCTCTCAGCACGAACGGTCGCAGAAAAGGATGGAGGACGAAAATAACTTACTTGCCAGACGTCTGGACAGTCCTCCAGACGTCTTCCCCGTCGTCTGGTTGGAATCCCAGAAGTCTGATTCTGGAAAAACTTCCAGAATCAGAGCTCGATGCGCTCTCCGCCCGCGATGCACGGCCGCGCCGTGCCTCGTCTGCCTGCTGCTCGAGCTGCAGCAGCCCTCCCGCATCACTCTGCGCCCGCTGCTCCCCCGCCGGCCGGCTCCAGCTGCCCCGGCAAGCTCGAGCCCTTACAGCCAAGCGTCTCCTCCCTCGTGCAACGCCTCCTCTCGCACACCCGCCGTGGCTGCCGCTGCCGCCGCTCGCTCACTCTCGCACTGGTTGGAAGAAGAAGAAGGGAGCGGAGGAGATGAGAGTAAGGGAGAGGGTGAGGGCCCTTTTAAAGCTGTGCGGGGAGAGAGAGCGAGAGAGAGGGGCGCAGCCTGCGCCCGCAGGAGGAGAGGGAAAAAGAGGGGCATCTGCAGGTCTGCATGCGCAGGCGCGTAGACGAAATCCACCATGCTGTAGAAATTAAATCCCAGACGTTTGGAAGGGGTTCTAGATGTCTGGTCGGACGTCTGGGCCACCTCCCAGACGTCTTAAAAGACGTTTTGAAGCCGCGTTTGTAACAGAAGTAGTTGTCTATCCTGACAGAAATATTTGCTAAGGGTAATGTACGAACTCCCAGTGCGAATTGGCTTTTTCACATGGATCCATTACTTAGGCCTATTATCACGTCACATTTGTCTGGATCTCTAAAGTTCTGAAATAAGAAAAGAAGAAATCTTCTGATTACTTCTATTATTTTTGTTAGGGACTAGCAAATCTTAGGCATGGGGGTATTTGATGAATCCATCTTAATGGATTTGTATTACACCTAAGTAACTCTAATCTTACCTGTTAGGTGTCTTAGTAGCTACAATTAAGTTGTAGAATATTTGTATGCATCATGATTTAAGTTTATAACATTCTATAACTTAATATGTAATGATTTTGTTGTTTTTATGTGCAGGAATGATATTTAGAAAGAACAAGGGTTGGGGAGTAAATTTTCCCAACAACCGGCGGCATCTTTTCCCTTTTCTCCAGCCAGCCGTAACTCCTTCCGCACGTTTATCTGATATCCCGCCGCCCTCCCTCAACAAACGAGGCCAGAAATTGCTAAGGGATTTGAAAATCCCTTAACTCACGCACGCGCAAAGGAGAGGAGTTAAAAAGAAGAGGCGAAGAAAGGGGAGGGAGGATCATCCAGAGAGTGGGTAACTCCAGCGTGCACTATGGTTCTGCATCATCCCCGCGCACCCAAAGCTGTAGGCTCCCCACCGTACGCCTGCAGCCGCACCCTAGCAAGCCTCTCTGCAGCCTGCAAACACCGCTCGCGCCATTACCTCTACCTACTCCAGCCCTCCTGCAGGTGCTAGCACTGCGCACACCACAACACCCCCCCTCCTGCAGGCGAACACCATCCAGAGCCTTCAACCCTCTGTAGCGCCTCCCTGCAGCACCCGCTCATGCAGCCGCTCATTGCCTGCAGGCCTGTTCAGGCGCGGCACCAAGCACCTACACCCGCCTCCAAGCCTGTACCGCGCCCTCCAACCAGCAAGCAGGTGTGCACCCCTGTGTAGACCCACCTCGCTCCATCCTGCACTCCCTCCAGCCACACCTGAAGGTGCTGCGCATCTTCACCATGCCAGGCTGCGCCTGCAGGCACATCCTTCCTTCTCCACCGCTCATCTCCAGCCGGCCTGCAGGCACTCCAACGCACACCACCCACCATGCGTGCAGACCACCCTAGCACCTGCAGGCGCCCACTCCTTGTCCAATGCCCACCTCTAGCCGTGATCGCAAGTGCTGCACGCCTTCACGCCTGCAAGCGTCTGCTTGTCCGCCTCTGCCAGGCCGCACCTGCAAGAGTACACCTCCGCGCACCCCTCTCAAGCAGCACCTTCACGGCAGCAGCAGCCTCTCCGACATTCTTCTCCTCCACCTGCAGAGCACCTCCTACCATCTCCGTCGACGCCGCAACCTCCATCGAATCGGCCTTGTCTTCGCCAACGTCCCTTGCTTGTGAAAGCCCCGCCGGTGCTCTCTCTCTCTCGCGAGGAGGAGAGAAAGCAAATGCTCTGTTTTGAGGGAGATTAAAAATTACATTTACTACCATTGTCAAAAATTAATTTTTTATTTATTATTATTTTATTATGGTAAAATTGCGAATGCACCCTCATGCTTTCTGATAATTGCATGTTATTGATATTCACTTGTTTTAAGATTGGTTTTGGGATCAACACATGCACCGATTCTCTCTAGTATATGACAATTGAAAATTACACAAAATCATCATATATTTATTGAATATTTTAGTGAGGGAAAACTGCACATATACCCTTATCTTTTTAAGTTATTGTGAATCTACTTTCCATCGCATTTTATGTCAGATTTGAATAGAGATTTCGCACTTAACCGAAAGAATATAAAATAATTGAGAGTTTATTGCATAATTGCCTCCCTGTGGACACGACCCGCTCTTGTGTGAGCAGTTATTTTTATTGTTGATTAGTCGATTTTTCCACCACTTAAATACTACAACGCAAAGCGGAAAGTTGACTCGTCAACAACGACCACCAACCCTGCAGCCACCACTAGCACCACAACCACCCGCCACCCCCTACCCTCAACACCACCACCACCCCCCCTTGCAGCCACCCCTGCCACCACCACCACCACACCCTGCAGCCACCACCGCCACCACCAACACTACCACCACCCGCCACCCCCTACCCCCAACACCACCACCACACCCTATCGCCACCCCCACACACTTGGTGATTTGCATGTTGGATCTGAGCCCTAACTTTGCAATGATTTGCATGTTGGATTAAAGCTTGATCTGAGCCCTAACTTTGTTCCCTCCATTGCGATGATCTTGATTTGTGTGTAACATCAAATATGCAAGAAAGCGATATTATGCATCTATAGTTGAGTTTATCTTCATTTTTCCATAACTGTGCCTTTAGAATTTAGCATGCTAGAAAAGGTATCGGATTTGTAAAGATGGAAATTGAAAATCTCCTCAAAAAGTTATCAGATCTTTAAAATATGTTGTTAGGTGAAAATATGATTTCAAATGTGATTTTTCAACTTGGATTGACTTTGAACGTCAGTTAAATTTAAATGTTTGTTTCCATGTGTTAAAGAATCCATTCCAAACATGGTAATTCTCTTTAGGCAAAATGTAAACAAGTTCGCCTACTTATCCTTCACACACCCACATTCGATAGGCCATGTCAGCATGAACTACTACATAGCACTAATGCTATCCGCATTAGTGAAATAGGTCATGCTATGAAGTTGTATTAATACTAATGCTATTGGGCGCATATACCAGTACTTGAATGGGGACATTCGAAACTACGATCCCTTCATCTATGACTCGTTAGGTCTGAGTGTGATTATTCATCAATAAGGATTGTTGCTAAAGCAAGTTACCGAAATTTGACTTCTAATGGATCATCACACTAAATCATAGAAAGCTTTAACTAGATCATTCAAAATCAAATCATACATTCACATACACAAGTTAAGTAGAACTTGAACACTCAAGAAGAACCTAAACTAGATTTCCATAGTTTCACTTTGTTATGATGCCATTGGCAGCTATTTCATTCCTTTGAACTGGAGTCAAAGCTAAATTTTTTGGACCGTACACCACTGAATACTTCTCCAAATAAAGGACTCCGAAAGGATAGCAACCATTAAGGAGATTCGTCCACAGAATCAGGTCCATAATTACTATTAAGTTACCATAGAAAATATGCCACCTATTTAACCAATTAAAAAATGAAGCAAGCTCCCCCTTAGAAGCCTGTGTACACTCATCCCTCAATGGCACTGAAGGCATTGACCATTAATTCTACTAATGTCAGTGCGATGTTCGACAGTACTGGTGCCGTAGAATACCATTTCACCAATAAATATGACGCACGGGGTGATATGTTATAGTACCAATTATGATTTATGTCCAAGAGAAGATGTTCAAGGCAGAGATCACATTGGAGGGGAGACCCATTGGCTAAGGAAGCTCCCCCATAACATGTAGCAACAACATAAGTCTCACTTAGGCGGTACACCCCCTTTTTCACATTCTCATCAATCGTCCTCCCCATGAGCTTATCTTATAGTACAAGCTTTATAGCAGAAAAGAAAATCAATTCCATGAGATACACAGATTTATAGCAGAAAATCCTCTGGAGTAAAAATCACTACCTAATCCTCCCAACTAAGTTAATCACTACCTAACCCTTCCATGGATAGTTATTAATCAAATCCAATGAGTTAATGATGAGATTAAGTTTGATTCTGTCGATCAACTATAGGTTTTAGTGTTTATAGGGTTTAGGTTTTTATGTTATAGGTTTTTTGTGTTTAGGGTCATGGGTTATGCAATGGGTTATCGGAGGAGATTTCATTCAACTATCCTATATGTTCCATTTTCATTCAATTGTCATATATCAGTATTGATGACTCTATAATTATTAGTGTTAATATCATCAATTAGAGTCAATTTTGAGGGTTTTGGTGCGATAATGTCATATTATAGTAGGCTTGGGAGCATTGCATGCATATTGCATTATCTCTACATTTAAATTGCTTAGACTCAATGTTTGAAGACCTTATGTACAAGACCATATTGAAACAGGTGTTAAATGAGCAATCAGACCATTCAGATGGATCTGGATCGACAAATGGAGTCCAATGGACTCAAAATCACCTGGATCCGACTTTTGAAGGTCCCACAACAAGTCTGAGAAAGATCAATGGTCAGGGGGCAATGCGAAATCCCTACGAGCTTCGTATGAAAAATCCGACCATATGGATGGATCCAGAGCGACAATCACAGTTTGAAAACACAAGAATTATCTTAATCCGAGCACCGTGGCATCCTCTACAACAGAAAGAGGATGGACGGCCCAGATGGCGTCACGTGAAGCCATCTAGACCGCCCAACACCTGCCAGTAGCCACCGACCACATCTGGATCATCCATTCTCAGCCATTGGATCTTGATCCAATGGCTGAGAAGTTTCCTCCACCACGTGCCCATAAGACATCTCCTCGACAAAAATGTTGACTTGGCATGTTGGTTGAAGATCGGGCCTCCAAGGGAGGGGCGCAGGTTTGAATCCCCACAGCCCCCCCTCCCAATTTGCAATTGAGGCGTGGCGCAGCAGTAGTAGCGGCAGCGCACGCATAGCACACACGGGGAGTAGCAGCACGGCACCAACGCATGCGTGTGGCATGGGCTTGTGTCACAACGCACGGGGCGCGTGGAATAGCATGCACGTTGAAGGCAGCAAGGTCAAGGGTGGGGGTATGACGATGCTTGTAGCGAGCCTTCAGCAACGCTTTGAATGTCTCTATTGACCCAAGGATGATTTTTGGCCTTCTCCCTCCATTATAAAAGGGCCTACCCCCTCCACTTTCACCTATCTTCCACCCAAGCAATTCTACCACTCCATAGAGCTCCTAAACAAGGTTGTGAAGATGTCGAGCCACCGACGGAAGTCCCTCCACTGTCGTGGCTGTCTCGACACCATCCACCGCCTTACATTTAGTTTTAATTCTTTGATAGTTGTAGTTATTCCTTTTATTCAAGCATTCATATATATTTTGTTGAACATGACATTTGATTATCAACTAAATATGTCTTGATATCTTGTCTTTGCAACGAGTTATGTGATTCTCTAACCCTATCTCCCCTTCTCTCTCTATTTCTCTCTCTCGTTCTCCCTATCTCTCTCTCTTTCTCTATTCATTTTGCAAGTGAACAAATTGACATATTTTTGTGACATTGAAGCGAGTAAATGACTCAAAATCTTGCCTCCTTGTGTTCGACACTCAAACTCACGTCCGATAACTTTATTTAAAATCAACGTCGTAAAACATGTTACAACGAGCAATTTACGCAAACGTGCTTCACGACGGTCAAGTATCTTGTTAGATTTCTTTCAAATTTTTATTATGAAAATTTTATTAAAACTTTTTAGATACATACACTTGCACAAATTTAGATGCACTTGATGACAAACAATTAGAATTCTAGCACCTAGGTAAAGGTTATGGGAGGGATATAATTGTGTCAAAATACTAGCCCATCGAGAGTTATGATCATGTTGTACGGATAATGCAGAGTGTGTGTATACCTCACTTACATGAACGATGCGTTGTCTTTATAACATGCCATAAGTGTCATCATCCTTTGTTTAGAGAAGTTCTAAACAAAGGGGATCCTTGAAGATTTGATCACAACTTAGGATTACTTCTTGTATGTAGCTAGTGTTTGAAGAAATTTCGGTCACATTTTCTTGCTCTTCTCTAGTATACCAACTAATCCTAGCTGCATTCCCGAAGCACCCCTTGGTGGGGGCTATTAGGTATGTAGTTAAGGTTAGTCTTGGGGGTATACTAAAGAAGTGTGGAGAAATGCTGTCGAAATTTCTCCAAATGCTGGTTGCATGTAAGAAATAATGTTGTGACCAAATCTTCAAGGATGGGCTATCAAGTGAAAATCTTCCTAAAATACACATTTCTTCCTTATTCGAGTTATGATAGATGTGGCGAGGCTTTCCAAGTTTTGAAGAAAGCCCTCATTACCGCGTCGATTCTCCAAGCACCAGATTGAACCCTCCTGTCTGAGCTTATGTGCGATGCTTCTGATTTTGCAGTGGGAGCGGCCTTAGGTCAAAGGGTTGATGGCAAACACTCATGTGCTGCATTATGCCAGCAAGACCCTTACAAATCCTCAGCAAAACTACACGGTCATTGAAAAGGAACTACTTGCTATAGTATTTGCTTTGGAAAAGTTTTGGTCTTATCTTTTAGGATCCACGGTTGTGGTGTTCACTAATCATTCTACCCTAAAGCATCTTCTTGCTAAAAAGGACACCAAACCTCGCCTAATTTGTTGGATTCTGCTACTCCAGGAATTTGACCTAGAAATTAAAGATAAGAAAGGAGTTGAGAATGTGGTAGCAGATCATCTGTCTAGGATCTCTATTGAGGCACCAAACCCTACTGGCGGTATTCAAGAGACTTTCCCTGATGAGTCTTTGATGGCCGTGGAAGCTAAAACTCGCTGGTTCGCTGACATGGTGAACTATCTGGTCACGGGCATTACCCCCAGTACTTGGACAAGCAGAAGCAAGACAGGTTTCTTGCTAATGCTAAATTTTATCATTGGGAGGAACTTGAGCTTTTTAGAATAGGCCCTGACCAGCTTTTTCGTCGTTGCGTCCCTGATGAAGAACAAAGAAGTGTTCTGAGTTTCTGCCATGACCTCCATTGTAAGGGACATTTTAGTGGGAAGAAGACTACTCATAAGGTTCTTCAGTCTGGCTTTTGGTGGCCCACATTATTCCAAGATGCACATACGCATGTGGGCGCATGTCTATGTTGCCAGCAGATGGGAACCATTGGAAGAAGGGATGAGATGCCCCAACAACCTATCCACCCTGTTGAGATCTTTGATATTTGGGGCATTGACTTCATGGGTCCCTTTCTTATGTCCTTCGGATATGAATATATCCTTGTGGTTGTAGACTATGTATCGAAATGGACAGAAGCCATACCTATGCGAACTAATGACCATTCCGTGGTCTTGGGCTTTGTTAAGGCTAATATCATTTCTCAGTATGGGTGCCCAAGGACGATCATAAGTGATGGAGGACCTTACTTCAAGAACGTACACTTCACAAGACTACTCCAAAATTTGGGAGCCAACCACATGATAGCCACACCTTATCATCCCCAAACGAGTTGACAAGTTGAAGTGTCTAATAGGGAGATTAAGCGAATTTTAGAAAAAACCATCAGGCCTGATCGGAAGGATTGGTCTAAAAAACTAAATGATGCTCTTTGGGCCTACAGAACTGCGTATAAGACTCCCTTGGGCATGTCTCCTTTCCGTCTTGTCTACGGAAAAGCATGCCACCTTCCCGTTGAAATCCAACATAAAGCTTATTGGGCTATTAAAAATGTAACTTGAATCTAGATAAAGTGGGAAAGGCACGTATATATATATAAAACTCTTATTTTCTTGAGCTGAGTGGGTTAGTCCCTAGCAAAATACCTTTGTCATTGGAGGTTTTTTTTCTTGAATTATTTCTTAAGTCTAGAATCCAGTACATTTATTTCACATGCACATAGACTGGGTAATGGATCCTTAAAGAAAACCAATAAGCATTTGTAGTCTACTGAACCCTTCGACAGTTCATAGGGAGTCAGGCATACTATCTTCTAGTAGATCCACCTCATATTTGTGAGATGAAAGTAGAGAGATTGCTAGCACACTAAGTCTAATGCAAGGACTCTTAAGTTTTGGACAATTAGATGATGATACTTTAGAGTTAGGCATAGTTTTCGCTCTTTGTTCCTGTGTGCGTACTTTGTGTGAATTCCTGAGAGTCACCAAATAAGGCAGATACACAGAGATGGAGTCATAATAAAGCTATGACTCTGGTGGATGGTTACGACCGTCCTTTATAGAGTCCTCGGCTGAAGGAGGGTAATAGTGTCAAAGGTCAGAAATACACATGTCCTATCCATTCCTTCCCAGTGTCGACAATAGGCACTTCCACCAAACAAGCCACACAATATCCTCTTGACCATCATCATCCCTAATAATGCCTCATAAATAAAAGTCTGTGTCGTGTTATGTTGATTTATAAAAAAAAGAGAGAAAAGAAAAGAAGAAGAAAAATAAGAAACAGTTGTAGTACAAAAAAAAGAAAAGGAAGAAGAAAGGAAGAAAAAGAAGAAAAGAGGGAGAGAAAAGAAAAGAAAAGTACAAGTTTATAATGTAACATTGTTTCTGAGGCAACAGAACTCCTATCGCGATCCACTAAATATGACCCATACCTACCTTTAAGTATTTCTGATCGCCTGAATACTGGCTAAGGACTCTAACTTAGTTGTAGAGTTATTAGAACTTTAATTGAAGTGTGGATGCCATGTGAGGCCACCAAACAGTGAGTACAATTACTAAATCTGGCGAGATTTGTGATCTCAGAAAGAAAGAAAAGAGTGAGCGCCTAGGAACATCAAGAGGGCGCAGTTGTTTAGCCTCTCTCTGAGTTGAATTTTCTAATAGTCTAAAGATCTAGAGTTTATAGTACTAGATTACATGTAGCATCAGATGAGTGTATGCCACCAAATACAAATCCATTCAACTCGATATCTCCTACCTAAGTCAAAAGCCGGGGTCAAATTACAAATTATCTTCTGCTTTATGCCTGAGGGAAGTAGTTGCCTATCCCGACAGAAATATTTACCAAGGGTGAAGTACGAACTCTCAATGCAAATTGGCTTTTCACGTGGATCTGTTACCTAGGCTATCATCACTTCACATTTATCTAGATCTCCAATGTTTTGAAATAAGAAAAGAAGAAATCTTCTGATTATTTCTATTATTTTTGCTAGGGACTAGCAAATGTTAGCCATGGGGTATTTGATGAGTCCATTTTAATAGACTATTGTTACGCCTAAGTACTTCAATTCTAACATAGTATGTTTGTTAATAATCATATTAAGTCATTAAATAAGTGCATGCATCATTACTTGAGTTTTTATTTATTTTATTGCATTTTATAGTATGTAATTATTTTATGTTTTGTTGCAGGAATGATATTGGAAAGAACAAGGAGGGGGGGTAAAATTCCCCCAAAAAATGGCCAGCCGCAACACAAATATCTCATCCTCCATCCACCCTTAAAAACTTCCCTCAACAAATGCAAACGGTGTTGGCCAAATTTAGCTAAGGATTTTGAAAATCCCTTGGGAGGTGGAAGAGAAGAGATATAGAGGAGAGGTGGAGAGGATTGGAGAGGCCATCCATCATCCACTGTGTGCACTGCGAACATCGAAGGCCATCCATCAACCAAGAAACCAGCGTGCACTGTGCACACTGCGCACCTGTGCCCTCTGCAGGTGCAGGCCACAGCCAAGCCCTTCCACGCACTACCCTTCACCACGCCAAACCTTTCAGCCTGCATCGCACCTTCCAGCACCCTACTGCCCTCGCGTGCCCACGCCATCGCCTTCCACCTTCAGCACCTTGTGTGCCCTCTGCATGCACGCTCACACCTCCAACCAACATTCAGGCGCAACACCAGTGCCCACCTGCCCCACCCGCGCACTGCACCAAGCGCCCCCTCCACCCAACACCAGCGTTCCTAGCAGCCGCCCGCAGGCACTACGCCCACACTGCCTGTAGGCACGCCACCAGCACTCCCGCCACAGCACGCCCTTACCTATACCTGCACTCCCACCGCGCACTGCATCAGCACTCTTCACTGCCCCCTACAGCGCTCTCCAGCGCTTGTCCAGCATCCTCGCGCACCCGCACCATTGCCTTCCACCGCAAGCACCCATGACAACGCCATCACCGCGCCCTCTGCAGGCGCAGGCCTCCCTGCACCCGCGTTCTCTCCAGTACCGCACCCTCGCCAAGTGCCCTTGCACGCCAACCCTCAGCAAGCAGCAGCCGCCTGCAGCGCACTACCTGCAGACCCCACAGTACTCTCCAGCGCTAGCAGAAGCGGCAATAGCCAATTTGCAGCAAGCTCCACCACCGGCCATCCTTTGCCTTTGGCCACCTTGGCCCACATCAAGATCACCAACGTGAAGCCACCACTCTGACGCACCTTCCCCAAGGACCTCACAGCCAGCTGGGCCTCTTCATTCGTGTAAGGAGAGAGGAATTTTCCTCTGTTTTGGATGAAATTAAAAATTACCATTTGTGCCATTGCCAAACACTATTGCATTATTTAGTGGATTAATATTTTGAGTGAAATTGCATGCATGCCCTTACATGTTATAGTATTTCTTTCATGCACTTAACTTTTAAATGGTGATGTTATAAATGCATGAGAACTCATCCATACACTCACATGCCCTAAAAGAGAAAGTCCCATGTTTTGAAATACAACTATTTTACATGCCATTACAAGTTATTTCATGAAAGAAAAATTATATCCATATCCCTGCATTTCTAAATAATTACGTGTTCCTTCTTTTTGCCTTGTTGCGCATCAGATTTGAACATGGATTACACACGTGATTGAATAAGTACAAAAGAAAAAAAATAATTTTGTGAACTTATTAATCTGTTCCTCCCTATGGATACGACATCCTTTATTGTGGTTTAAATTCATATCTATGTTAATCATTTGATTGAGAGATTTCCACCACATTAATTACTATGACATATCCTCTATTGCTATCACAAATAAGCGAAACTCTCTCCGTCAGTGAGGAGAGATATAAGGTAGGTAAGTCGACAAACACCAGCAGGAAGAAACAACCGGAGAAGGTTCTTTGTTATTTTCCACTGATCCTTAAGCTACAATGCCTATTCATTTCCAGTAAAATAGTAAAACTGATGTTGTGGCATCAAGATAATAATTCGAAATATGGAAGCATTCATCATCCAACAAATTTTGATGAGTGGAACATATTTAACGAGAATCACGCATTATTCATAGAGAGGCACAAAATGTGAGACTAGGTCTTGCAAGAGATGGATTCAACCCATTCAAGAGCATGTATCCATCATATTTGATATGGCCGGTGTTTAGGATAACTTACAACTTATCCCTATGGCTATGCATGCGATCTACAATCATGATGTTGACACTCCTTATCCCAAGATCCAAGCAACCAGGAAATACAATAGATGTTTATCTCCAGCTATTGATTGATGAGCTGAAAGTCTTGTGGTACAATGGTGTTCAAATTTATGATGCACAGAAGAAAAAATTCTTCCAGTCGCACGTAGCATTACTGTGGATAATTAATGAGTTTCCAACATATGCAAATTTGTCAAGATGGAGTACGAAGGGAAAGTTCGCCTGTCCAATCTATATGGATGATACTCATCACTTGAGATTGCCTAAAAGCAAGAAGTTCTGTTACTTAGGGCACTGTAGGTTTTTGCCCATTAAGCACAGATGGCGAACGTCACAATTCAAGGACATATTTGATGGTAAAGAATGTCGGTATTCGTCGAGGAATCTGAAGAATAAACTCAGTACATGTTCTATTAGGCTGTTGGGGATGAAAATCATGGACACATTACAATAGCTCGGAGAAATACATTTGGGTCATCTTTTCAAGAATGACTTGGCTTTCTTGGGACATTCAGGGTTTAGGAAGAAACACATATTTTTTATGGAGCTTCCCTATAAGGACTTGAGAGTGCGACACATTTTAAATGTTATGCATATCGAGAAGAATGTAATGGACAACATTCTTGATGTATTAAACCTAATAGACAGCCTGAAGGATACAGTTAAAACAATGAATGATATGAAAATTTTGGGTGTTCGTCCTGAGTTGCACATTGAAAGAGGGTCTCACTTTCCAGAAGCTATATACAATCTTATTGGAGAGTAGAGGTGAAGGATTTTCTCATTCCTAAAAGACATTCAGGTTCCAGATGGGTATTCATCGTAGCTATCACGTTGCATAAATGAAGCGTAAAAGAAGATTACTAGGTTAAAAGTCATGATTCTCATGTATACCTGCAAATCTTATTCCCACTAGCGATACGTGGAGTGATGCTTGATCTGGTAGTCGATTCTTTCACAAAGATAAGCAGATATATTAAAGTCATATGTTTAAAGACATTAGATCCCAAATTACTAGACTATTGGAATAAACAAATTGTGATCACACTTTGTAAAATAGAGCATATTTTCCCGCCTCCATTCTTCGACATGATGGTTCATGTCACGCTTCATCTTTCGAATGAAGCGAGAATTGCTGGACCCATGCAGTACAGATGGATGTATCCAATTGAATGATATTTGAAGAAATTAAAAGATTATATCTAGAATAAGGCTAAGCCAGAAGGATCAATCATTGAAGGCTATCTTGTAGACAAATGTATTAACTTTTATGCCATGTACATGAATGTAATAGATAATCGATTTAATCATCTTGAACAAAACTATGAAGGAGAATTTAATAGTAATGATGAAGATTGTCTGTCCATATTTAACATCGGAGGAAGGTCTATCCTTCTGACAGAGGTTAAGCCCATCTCGTAAATGGACCGACGATTGGGACACTTGTACATTCTGAAGCAAATTCAAGAAGTGGATGAATTTTACAATGAATTCAAAGCATCCTCTGTGTCATCTTCACACGACTTGTAGTACCTTGATTGGTTCAAGGATTGTGTAAGTAAACTGAAAGATGGGGATCAACGGTGGGTATAGGATTTTGATGTAATTGCTGATACACCTTTGACATACGAACGTTACCATTCGGGATAGATAATTAATGGTTTCAGATTCCGAGTATGATCCATTGATGATGCGAAGGCCACGCAACAGGCAGGAGTTGTCTTCAGTTGTGACCTAAGCACTGGTTGTGATGGGTATTATGGTCAAATTGAAGAGATTGTGGAAATGAGTTTCAGGTTTGACTGTAAGCTGGTTCTATTCAAGTGTGATTGTTTTGATGTTTTTAAAGAAGGAATTGAATTCAAAGTCAATAAGAAACATAGTTTCTTGAGCTTAAGTAAGAACCGTCGCATCCTCCAATCATCAGAGCCATTCACACTAGCTTGTCAGGTAGCACAACTATTCTACGTGCTTGATAATAGCAGAAATGGGTGGATTATACCAGTTAGAGCTCAACCACATGAACAATACGATGCAGGAAAAGATCTACACCCAGATGTTGAATCTGAAACATATCAACAAAACCCACAAAGTGAAGAACTTGCCCTTAGTGCAACTGACATTGGCATATAAGGTAATTTGTCAAAGTATTAATCCATAACCATAAATATAAATAATTTAAGAAATTCCTAGTTGTCTATTTTATTTAAATTTCCATTAAATTATTTTATCTTTTATCAAAGCTTATGTTTATTTATATTTCAAAACTTAAATTTATTTTATTGCCTTCTTATATAGGTTCTTCACATTCTCCTACTATTTGTGCAGAACTTGTGGACCATTTCATCACTATGGTGAGTTTCTTACTACTTTTTTCTTTAAAATGTTGTTATCATGTTAAATGTGGGGTGCGCTCACTTAGGTTTATTTTTTGTGTGGAATGATGTATTTATTTATTTTTTGTATATTGAATGTTTTCTATTGAATGTGGAGAAGGAGAAAGGGAAATGGAGGAAAAGAGAAGAGGTATGAAAAGGTGGAGGGAAGTGGAGGAGAGGGGAAGGAAAATGGAGGGATGGGAAGGATAAAGGAGAAGGGAGGAAGAGAAAGAGAGGAAAGAGGAAGGGAGAATGGGAAGGAAATGAAGGGGAGGGTAAGGGAAATGGAGGGATGGGAATGGGAAAGGGGAAGGGAGAAAGAAAAGGAGAAGAAAGAGGAAGGGAGAAGTGGAGGAAGATGAAGGGCAGGCAGGATAAGGGAAATGGAGGGATGGGAAGGAGAAGGGAGAAAGAGAAGGAGAAGAAAGAGGAAGGGAGAAGTGGAGGGAAATGAAGGGGAAGATAAGGGAAATGGAGGGGAGGGAAAGGGAAATGGATGAATGGAAAGGGAAAAGGGGAAGAGAAAAAGAGAAGGAGAAGAAAGAAGAAGGGAGAAGAGGAGGGAAATGGAGGGAAAGGGAAGGGGAAAGGGGAAGGGAGATATCATTTCATTTTCAGTTTCCTTTATATACTCTTATTTAATTTTCATTTATTTGCATGCTTATTTTATTCAGGATTTTTGAAATATTAGAATATATAGCGGAAATGCTGCCGAATTTTTTTGAAAAATATTTGATTATTTGTGATGTTTTTACGCAAGTTATTTTCAAGAAAAAGGCTAATAGGAGTCCCAAGGAGGAGGCTCAGGCCTCTCAGCAGCCTGAGGCCCTTCCTAACAGCCTGAGCCCCCTACCAATAGCCTCAACCTCAGCCTTAGGCTCATTGCCGACAGTGGCCCACTCAGCCCTAGGCACCTCTCTAGTATTTTTTGAGGCCTGGAGATGTGGCTTGACATTTCCAGTGTCAGGGGAGGGGAGGTAGGGGGAAGGGGAAGAGTCCGATGCTTCCTTCAACAGATCTACTAGTAGAGGATTCTAACTACGAGGAGGATGTGACTACCGATGAGGAGGAAGATAGTACTTCAGTTGATGAGGAGGACGTTGGCTTGGATGATCAGCCAGAGCAGACAGCTAACCCAGATCCTTCTCAGCCGAGATGCTTGGCACCACCACCACCCTTTCGCAGTTTAGGTATGAATTTAAGGTTTGGTAAATGTTACGATTTATTTATTTCTTTGTTATTTAATTTTATGTTATAATTCTGTCTTATAGGTGCACATAGGGGAAGAGGTCCCACGTGGAATAGGGACTAAAAGAGAATTCTGCATGGGTGGAATTTTGTTATAATTCTGATGCTAAATAGTTTGCAATAGCTGCAAACCAGGGTAGGGTATTGGCAGCTAAGATAGTCCCCTCAGGGAATACATCAAGACTGGTCAACATATCATTCGTCATGAGACAAGAGAGACGATCAGCCACTACATTTTATGACCCCGCCTTATCCTTGATTTCTAGGTCAAATTCCTGGAGCAGCAGGATTGAGCAGATAACGTAGGGTTTTGCATCTATTTTGTTTAGCAGATATTTAAGTGCTGAGTGGTCAGTGTATATAGTGACATGTGACCCCAATAAATATGAGTGGAATTTTTCTAGAGCAAACACAATGGCAAGAAGTTCTTTTTCAATAACTATGTAATTCTGTTGTGCATCATCAAGAGTTTTACTAGCATAGTAGAACACAATGGGCTTCTTGTTAATTCATTGCCCTAGAACGGCCCCCACAGCAAAATCAGAGGCATCTTTCATTAACTCAAAGGGACAATTCCAGTTAGGTCCGTATAAAATTGGTGCCTCTGTGACATCCTTCTTCAATCTATTAAAACTCTCCAAGCATTGGTCATTAAAGTCGAAAGGCTAGTCTTTAGTAAGTAACTGACATAAAGGCTTGGATATTTGGGAAAAATTTTTAATGAAATGGTGATAGAAGCCCACGTGCCCCAAGAAAGATCGGATTTGTTTCAAAGTAGTGGGTGGTGGGAGCTTAGAGATAGCATCAATTTTAGCTCGATCTACCGCAATTCCCTTTTTGGAGATGACATGGCCTAGGACAATGCCTTCTTGGACCATGAAATGATTTTCTTCCCAACTAAGGACCAAGTTAACTTCTGTGCATTTCTAAGAGTCCTTTCAAGATTTCTAAGACAAAGATCAAAAGAATCTCAAAATACAAAGAAGTCATCGATAAAGACTTCAAGACATTCACCTACCAGGTTAGAAAAAATTGCAAGCATACACCATTAAAAAGTCGTAGGTACGTGTGATGACTCTATATTTAATGATGATACAATCTTAAGGGTATAAGTGCATTAAAGACATATCATAATGGGCTTGGGAGCACTGCATGCATAATGAGTTGAGATTGCTTATAATCAATGTTTAATGGACATGTGCACAAGTGCATGTTGAAATAGGCCTCAGATGAGCAATTGGACCACACAGATGGATCCAGATAAACAAACGGAGTCCAACAGACTTGAAACCACCTCAATCCGACCTTCATAGCTCCCACAATAAGCCTGGGAAGTTATGGTTGTTGATCTAATGATCAACGACCCAAAGCCGACCATGTGTCACGTATCCACATGTCAGTAGCCACCGCTTTCTCTCCAGCGTGCCTCCATCAAGCACTCTTTGATTGGACAGCTGTTGATTTGTGAAGAACACGACAATCTCCCATTGCTGGCGCAATCATGAGTGCCTCAACTTGCACATGCAAGATGCACGTTTGAAACCCCGCCCGCAAGCAAATCTCCCCCTTGTGAAGGCGCGGCAAAATACAACCATATATGCAGGAGTGGAGGATACGGATAGAGGTCATGTGATGCACTCACGTGTGCCCAAAGCGCGAAAGGCGTGATCCAGCATGAGGCATCGTGTGCAATCTTATCCCTTCATGCACAATTGGATGTCTAGGATCGCCTCCCGCGTGATGGGCTCGATGTGGGTGGAAGCTTAAGTCATTTGGGAGCGATCTTAGCCATTCAATGGCAATCCTCACCACACATCCAACGGTTGAGGTTGCGAGCACATGGCACATGAAGGAAGAAGCATGTACGCATGCATTGACCGACAAAGGAAGGGCTTCAGCGATATTTAGGAATGGTTTTAGCGACTTTCTGGACGTCGCTAAAACCCTTGCCTGATTTAGAAACCCTTCCTTCTCTATAAAAACCCCCACACCCACTCCATTTAGGAGCATCCCTTCCTAGCTTCTCCTTAGCTCTACCTTGCACACTTCACACTCTCCCAGAGTTGTTGAGACGTCGTCGGAAGCCCATCCATCGCCGTGACTGCCTCGCCTCTCCCGGAGTTGTTGAGACGTCGTCGGAAGCCCATGCATAATGAGTTTAACATTTGTCTTTTAAAGCTTTCCTCTAGGATTGTACTTGTGAAATGACTCCACTTATGCAATATATTTCCATTTTTTTCATCATATTATGCTTCATGCATGCACAAGTAATCACCATGCTATAATCTCAAGTCTCTAACCCTACTCTCTCTCTCTCTCGTTTTCTCGCAAGCAAACAAAACAAACATTTTTGTGACACCCTAAAGCGACAAACTAATCCGAGTTCATGCCTCCTCGTGTTTAACACTTGGACTCACCTAATCCATATCTTCATTTAAAATTGATGTCGTAAACGCATGCTATAACGGATTTAACTTAACGTGTTTTGTCTACGTCATGTTTGAAGAACTGAACAGCATCCTTCGAAAAGTGAAGGTTCTAAAGGGGCAGGTGAATGTAGGGTTGTCTGGATCCTCAAGATGGACCATGTTTGTCGCTACTAGATGTGTTAGAAAGATACGATCTTATTGTTGTAGTGAGAATCGCGACGAAACAAATAATATTTATAAAAATCGAGAGTACCGGGTCATTCGTAGGGAGGCAATCACGATTTCATGCAGAAGCTTTTCAATAAAACTCGTTCTAAACAGATATATATATATATGTATATATGTATAGATCATATATCCAAAAGATCAAAATTTTTTTGCATGCATAAATAGTTTTTCAAATTAAAGATTACTATGCCAAATAATAACTCGAGAGAGAGAGAGATAAGACGACGTCGTTTGTGAGATTCTTGTGTGAAGCACGACAACACTTTAGATCTAGAGCGTCGCGATGAAGTTTAGAGCGGAGTTTCAGAGGGATAGAGACTGGTCCGGAGGAAGGTGGAAGAGAGAGATAGAAGCAGGAGTTGTGTGGAAGATAGATGGTGGGAGTATGTTTTCAACTAGGGGGTCCTATGCCTTCTTTTATAGCTTTGATGAGGGGGAAAGAGGGCATTTTGGCCCTTAAAACATGCAACAACTTTAGGCTAATTAGATCCGTCGATCAGGAGATCAATGGCTCTGATTTGGCCTTAAAACATCCTTAAATGTGCCCTCTACGTGCGAATTGATCCTAGTGGCGACACGTGGCGACCTCTAGGGAGTCTGATCGCAATCGCTCAGCTGTGCACGCTCCTTACCAACAGGCAACGCGCACTCGCCGCTTCTCTTTCCCTTGCATGCATGCTTTGAATTCTATTCGCGTGCTAACGCTTCTTTCTAATGAGCGTGCCATTGCCTTTTGAATTAGCATGTGAGATCCCACGTTAGGCATGCATTGGATCATGCATGCAACTATGGAAGCCTCCAATCGCGACACGTGGGTGCATCCTCGCCCTCTGACTTTGATCAAATGGCCAATAGTGCACTCACCCACCGCCTCTCCTAAGTTTTCTGCGTAGCACCACTCAAACCCACGCTCTTCGTGCATGGTTTAGCGCTCTCACCATTGTGCTGTGGTTGCTTTTGAATCGAGTTTCCAATCTTTGCATGGCTGCTCACAATCATTGGATGAAGATCTAATGACTAAAAATCTTCCATCCCTGATGGCGTGGGGGCGGGGTAATGGTGTGGACGCACCTTAACCGTTGGATGTTGATCCAACGGTCCACAACGCACGGCATGACACCTTCAGTAATTGGGGCTATTGTGAGGGGCGGCTGTGATGGTGCCATGTGGTGCCATCATGGCCATCCATCTTCTTTTCTTTATTACTGGTGTTGTAGGCCTCCGATCGGGTTGATTTTTGCATCGTTGGACTGCGATCGTTGATCTGGGTCCATCCGTGCAGTTGGATCTTTGATCAAAGGTTTGGATCTCTGTCATCTGGCTCTGTGGCCTTTGTTCTTCTATGGATTGCATAAGATGCTATAGTCATCTGATCAAGACGATTTTGGGAGTGTTGGAGTCCCATCATTGTCCTGATCAGATCTATACGATTTGATCTGTTATCCATGGCTTCAATTCATCTGCAATTAATTTCATCTCTCATTTAGTGCATAAAATGACAATATTATCTATGTAGCTAACAAACTAACTATTATGCAAATTACGACACTCATGCATGCATTCTTCCTAAGTTATGTTGGAATTTAGCTTAGTTCAGGTGATTTAGGTCGCATGATTGTTGCATAATCAGATCATAACTTGATTATGGAATAACCATTTAGAAAATAGTAATAATCATGTCTGGCTAATCACTCTAATACTTGAACAATAAAAGGAGCGGAAAATGGCCCTTCTTGGTGGCGGTGTTCAGTTTTCGATAATCAATGCATACGCGCCAAGAAGAAGCGATCCTAGTGGCTATATTCCCCCCATGTTTGTTTATCACGAAGATCGTCGTTTTAAGAAATACTTGTCATAGTATAGGACAAAATTCGCACAAACACTTAAATTTATATAACTCGAAAATAGGAAATGAGTTCGAGGTCATTCGCAGGGAGCAAAATGGCAAATTTCAATCACTAATCTCAAGCATCAATAAAGATATGCAAATATAATCAAAATATTGCTCAAGATAAATCAAAAAAATATTATAATAAGGCTAGGAATTAGAGTGCAAAAAGATAAGGTTAGAAAGGTGATTTGAATCACCAAATTAACTCTACAAGTTAAGCTCTAATTAGCTCAAATAAATGAACAATGCTTCCTATCAATTATCTCAGCAATATCAGAATCAGTCGACAGAGCTAAGGCACAAATGCCTTAACCAAATACCAGCAAAACGACAGAAGGCAGAAGGGCCTTGCCTCGAACCTCAGAGGGGACAAGTCACAGCAATACCAACACAAGTGCCCTTCAAATCTCAACTAAGTGTTGAGAGAGGGGAGGGAGGGCAGGAATCCCAAGGCCACAGTGCAAAACTCTCCCCCCTCTTCTTCAGATTTCCCTTTTTCAGAACTCTGTCGGACCCAGATAACCAGGTAAATAGATCCACTGCCCAGAAATGTAAGGTGTGAGTGTGGGCCAGGGCTCGTGGACAAGTGCATGTATAGCACGTACGGTAGAGCATGCATATGGGGACCTAACCCTCGTGCTTGTTGAGGCGGACAGCCTCTGGCTTGAAATCAAGTTATATGTTGTGGTGAGGCCTGAAACACAAGATGTGGGACTATCCCACATCTGTTCTTCGTGCGCTTGCAGCTTAGGAACCCTGTGTCAATTGGACAAGCAGCTATAGTGGATGCGCTCAGTTGAAGACGTAGAAGGCTTCCAGAATGAGTTCTGCAAGCCTTGGGCTTTGCAATTTAGTTGAAGATGGCCGGAGCTTTGCGGGCAAAGTCGAAGAAGATGAAGGTAGTGGTGAAGCCCTAACGAAGTCCTTGAAACATGAAAATGGTCTTTCAACCTTGTCAGAAGTTCTCAGAAGATTCATCATGCGAAGGCGAGTGTGACGGTGGTGGTTTTAGGGCATGGCGAGCTTGGTGGAGCTCTTTCTAAGCTGATGAAAGTGTATATGAGTGCGTGTGTTTGATAGAGGAAAAGAGAAGTGAAATTCCAAAATTTCTTTGGGGCTTTTGCTTAGTGAGACTAAATGGAGGTTTTGGTGGTGATAGTAAGGCATTTGGTGCAGTGTAGCACCAACATGAGCTTGCTGGGGCTCGTGCCAGACATGGGGAAGATAGGGGTGTTGAGGGCGAAGCGACGGTCGACAGCGAGATTTAAGTGGAGAGAATTGGAGTAGAGGAGTAGGAGAGGAGTTTAGAGGGACTTAGGGAGTGAGACGGAGGAGGGGGCATCTGGCTGTGATGGGTTGGAGCTGGGGAAGACGAGTGTGACAGTGAAGAAAAGTGGCGACAATGAAGGCATAGAGGACCTCTACTTTGACTAGCAAGAGGTGGAAGCGAGGGAGGAAGGAAGAGGGCAATCCAATTTGATTGTTGGATAGTTGGAGGAGGAGATCAGAGAGGGTTATCGGAGCTTGAGATATGGTCAGTTAGAGAGGAACGAAGAGAAGGTATCTCTGTCTTTTCTGAGGTAAGGAGAACGACCGTGCATAGGAAGCTTATATAAAGCTTAAAGACGAGCTCCAGATGAGGAAAACAGCTGATTTTAGTTGTGAAATTAGGGAGAAAGATCCTTGATTTCTCCGAGTTTGTTCGAGCTCCATGATGCTAATCAAGGTCTAAGATCTGGTATAAACGATAGGGAATCTCCTAAAAAAGAATCCCTTCAAACTTGGGGGGATTTTGTCTTGATTCGAGAGTGAAATCTCTTTGCGAATCTCGACTAAGGTGTGTTCCCAACCTTAATGGCATCACGTTCCTAAATGAAGAAAATAATGAGAAGTTAGGGGGCTATCTGCAAATAATTCGAAACCTGAGGGGCTAAATGTCACAAGTAGAGTTTAAAGGGCTAATTGTAGACTAGGTCAAGATGGACTCTGATTGGGCCTAAATTTTGGCCTTAACCTAATTTGGACCCAAGGAATCTAATGGTGAAGTTGGATTTGAAACTGCACGTTTGACTACTTAATTTGCACAGAAACCCAAATTAGGGCAAAATTCCATTTGCAACTCTGTTTAAGGTCAAAAGGGATTCAGATGGTCAAACCAAGGGTACCAAACCTCTTAGAATATTTTTCTATGAATTTTAGGAGGTTTAAATGAATTTTTTTCTGAGCAGAACCTCTTTTATTTAAGTAGGTCTAAAATTAAGATTTTGTGCGTTGTTAAGGTTCTTAAAATGCGTGAAACCCTATTTCTATTTTTATGGACCCACATTTTGGACTTTTAAGCTTATTTAAACTTTATTTAATCTCTGAGTGACCTCGTGGTTAATCTGTGTTCATGATGTACTATTAAAATTATAGAATTAACCTTGATTTCCCACTCTCTTCTCAAATCAGAATATTACGAAATTACGATCCTCAGATGATTATGTAGGAGCTTTTATCAATCATACCTCACTAAAAGTGGCTAATTAGGGCCTACGATCGTGTTCCCATCATACCCCCATGCCTAGCTTTTGCTTGTCTCTAGCAAAATACTATAGATCAAACCAAGTCTCTAGGTTGGACGTAACTGTCATGATCCCCTACTAAGCCGCAACTCTAAAAATCAAATCAAAATACAACAATAGGCTTAGAGGTACTTAAGTTCCAGCCAAGATCCAAACCTGACCAGCATCAGCCTAGGTCTGCCACAAAGGTTTCTAAGGCCTGCAAAAACTACCCAGAGGTTCATTGACCCCAGCGGTTAAAGAACCTACGCGTAGACGTATTGTGTGTGTGTAGGTTCAATTTACCAGTGTGTTTCGATAAGAGAGGGATAGAGAAGGATTTTTCCTTTTGAGAGTTTTCACTCTTTTCCTCTTAGATTTCCCTCAATCCGGCATCGGATTGGTGCTAAACACAGTCTGTATCAAATTCCTTATCCCCACTATCAATCCTCGAAGCGTTCTTAGCAATCGATGCTTTGGGATAGCACCACCCATGGCAACCCCCAGAACCCTGGCTTTCAACAGTTTGGGATAGTGTCACACAATGGCATTCTGTAGCTAAATTCAGACCCTGGCAATCGACATTTCAGGATAATCCCACCCATGGCACTTGAACCAGCACAGGGTGCTTACATGACCCCAGTAGGATATTTAGATATCCTAAGAGATAAGCACCGAGGATACGATATGTTATTACACATCTTCGAGGGGAATTTTCCACCTCTCCACGTTGGGAAGTCATGCAATCAACTTGTGTCTTCAAGCCGCTCCTAAGGTAGATCTTTGAGATGACTTTTTAGAGAAAAACACTTTTGGCATCATTTCTTCATTAAGTGCACTAAACCAGACTAGTGTGTGATATTGGGTTCTTAGGTTACCAAGTCCCGCAAACCAAAGGGCAGGCAATGAGACCGAATACTCCCTAAGCATTAGATGTACTACACTAGCCTCACACTTTCCTCAACCTCTTGAGGACTAATCCGGATCTTCAAGAATACTTGAGTGTTTAAACCCTAAAATAGGTCCAAGAGGCCTAAGGTCGGTACTTGTCACTAATCTCTTCAGTTTTAGCCTTCCAGGTCTTAACTCATCATCTGATCCAGCCTAGAAGTTAGGTAAATTCCTTACTCAATTACAAGGGACTATCTCTTTTCTTTCTTTTTTTATTGCTCCTTTCTTTCTCTTTCGTTTTCTTTTCTCTCCTCAATTGTTTTCAATTTAGCTCACTTTGATCTCTCCTTTCCTTTTTTTTTTTAATGAAACCCCTCCATGAATTGATTCTCACAGCATTTTGCACTTTATTACCCCTCATGCATAAGATTTGCAATGTCCTAATTTTGAATTAGGCGGGTTCAGGTTCAGTTCAGATCGTACATTAAAACAGGTTTGGTGGGTGTCGAATAGGTCGGGATGACTGTTGTGGACCATTTCAAGCTCTGATACAGGTATCAAAGGTGGAGTTGGCTGCTCTAACAGACGAACCCTAAAGTGCAATATGATTTCAGTAAAAGGATAGGTTAGAAGGGTCTCTATTTTTTCAAAGATGACTAGTTGCCTCCCATTAAGCGCCAAGTTTAACGCCATCAGCTGGGCACAATGAAGCTCAAGGAGAATGGTGATCAAAAGATACTGTAGCCAGATTCGAGTCGGTGAGTTTGACGAATGGTTTGAGTCTTTGACCGTTTACGACAAATGGTTCTGATTCGTGGCTGAGTTTGCTGATTTTAATGGCTCCATTTCCAAACACTCATCTCACGAGGAATGGCACATTCCATTTTGATCTGAGTTTTCCTTGGAAGAGCTTGAGTTTGGCATCGAAAAGTAACACCCTCTAACCAAGATGGAAATATTTCCACGAAATGTGGCTGTCATGGAAGGCTTTGACCCACTCTTTATAGATGCACGAGTTCTTGTACGTGTCATTGCGTAATTCCTCGATCTCGCTCATTTGCAACCGACAATGGATTCCAGCCTTCATAAGATCCAGATTACACTTTTGTACTACCTAGTAGGCTTTGTACTCCATTTCAAAGGGGAGGTGACATGCCTTCCCGTACATGAGTTTGAAGGGAGACATTCCTAACTAGGTCTTATTGGTGATCCTATAGGCCCACAAGTCTTCCGGAAGGTGAGTAGACCAATCCTTCTTGTCAGGCCGAACAGTGACCTAAAGGATTTTCTTGATCTCCCGATTTGACAACTCAGCAATCCATTAATCTAGGGGTGATAAGGAGTCGAGATATGATGCAGCACTCCATACTTTTTCATCAAGGACTGGAAGTGTACATTCGCAAAATGAGACCTGCCATCACTGATGAACCCCAAATTTGGAAAAGATGTTCTCTTGAATGAACCAAAGAACAACTTTATGATCATTTGTTCTGGTGGGGATGGCTTCGATCCACTTCTAGACATAATCAATAGCAAGTAAGATGTACTTGAAGCTGTTAGATCCTAGAAAGGGTCTCATGAAATCAGTTCCCCAGATGTCAAAGATTTCATACACAATAATCGGATTCAAGAGCATCATATCGCGTAAGCCCATGTTGCTAAGGGTCTGACAACGGGCACATGCCCTACAATAGGCTTGTGCATCTTTGAATATTGTGGGCCAAAAGAACCCACACTAGAGGATTTTTGCTCTGATTTTATGGCCAAAGTAATGGCGACCGTAGGCCTGGTCATGACAGAATGAGATGACGTTGTTGATCTTGTCATCGGGAATGCATCTCTGGATTACTTGGTCATTACCAATGTGGAATAGATACAGATCTTTCCATACATATTACTTGGCATCTAAAATTAGCTTGCCCCACCTGGAAGTCTCCCAATTTGGCAGGACTTTCCACGTAGCCAAGAGTTCATGGTGTCGGCAAACCAGGGAAGTCCATTAATGGCCAAGAGATTTTCATATGGAAAGTGCATGGTAATAAGTTCGGATGGGTCAATAACCGAAGAAGGAAGGTGGGACAAACGGCTAGCTACCACGTTCTACTTTCCTGTGTTATCATGAATCTCAAGATCGAATTCTTGCAATAGTAAGATCTAGTGGATTAATCTAGGCTTTGCATCCTTCTTCGTGAGTAAGTGCCTCACTACAGTGTGATTCGAGTATATGATAACATGGGAACCCAGGAGATATGATTTGAATTTCTCTAGACCAAATACTATGGCCAATAGCTCTTTCTCTATAATCATGTAATTATGTTGAGCCTCGTCCAATGTCTTGCTAGCGTAATATATGACCACTGGTTCCCCGTCAATTTTCTGACCTAGCACCGCTCCTATTGCATGGTCAAACGCATCGCACATGATCTCGAAGGGATGAGACCAGTCCGGAGATTGCAGGATTGGTGCTTGGGTGACTCGATCACATAAGATTTCAAATGCGTGAATGCACTCACTCATCATCTTGAAAGGTGTATCCTTCGAGAGGAGATTTGTCATGGGGCATGTGATCTTGGAAAAATCAAATATGAATAGGCAATAAAAATCGGCATGCCCCAAGAATGGTCTAATATCTTTGATTGAGTTAGGCATAGGTAATTTGGAAATCAGATTCACCTTAACCTGGTCGACCTGGATACCTCTCTTAGAGATAAGATGTCGAAGAACAATGCCCGCAGGAACCATGAAGTGGCTCTTTCCCCAGGAGAGAACCAGGTTCACTTCGATGTATCTATTAAGGATCTGGACCAAATGCAGGAGGCATTTATCGAAATATTCACCGAATACTGAGAATTCGTCCATGAATACCTCAAGGTAATTACCTACCATATTTGAGAATATGGCTAGCATGCATCTAGGGATGCAAGTTTCGGTAAACCCAACCCGAACCTGACCCAACATGACCCGAAAAGAATGGGTAAAACCCAACTCGATGGGTTTTATCTAAACAACCCGATCAAGTTTGGGTATGGGTATGAATCTATAGCCGATTACCCTACTCGAATACCCGAATAAAACCCTCATTTACCCGAGATATATATCAGTCCCACCCTATGTCCCTCATTCCCCCAACCTTAACCTTCTTCATGATTCCCTCCAAGATTTTGAGGGTTGGGAATGCTTTTGAAGTTTTCATTAAACATTTATTTTGGAGATGGGGATTTTTTGTTTGAAAGGTACTTGTATTTAGTCTTTCTTTGTATCTTTTGTATTTTTATTTTTGATGTATTCCCCTTGAAAGGCTCTTATTGTAATAATTTTAGTGGAGATTAATAAAATTAGAGTAACCTGAGTTCCTATGTTGAGAGCTTGCTAAAACTAAACAATTAATGAATTGTGTTATAGATTTTTCCTCTTGCTTAACTTTAATTTGGCATGATTTCATTGTAAGATCAATTTATAAATGGGTACCTGATGGGTAGATGGGTATGGGTATGGGTTGGAATTTTTGTACCCGATAGGTAAATGAGTAGGGTATGGATATGGATTTTGTAAATGGGTATGGGTATGGGTTTACCGAAAATCGACTCAAACTTGACACGTTTGCATCCCTACATGCATCGCTAAAATGTGGCAGGTGCATTGCATAGCCCAAATGGCATCCTACGGAATGCGTACATACCGTAGGTCCAGGTAAAGGTGGTCTTTTTCTGATCCTCAGGATGAATTTCCATCTGATTGTATCCAGAGTACCCATCCAAGAAATAGAAAATTTGATTTCCCGCTAGTTTCTCGAGAATCTGATCAATGAATGAAAGCAGTAAATAATCTTTTTTCATGGAGGCTCTGGACAACCTACCTATGGGCTGTTACCCACGATAACTTGCCAGCCATATCACCCTAGAAGGTTCATTAGCTACCCAATTTCCATTAGAGCTACCGATTAATGAGTCAGTGACAAGATAGTGTGTAGATACTTTAAGCTTAAATTTCCCTCAAATTAGAGGGCGGGTTGAGAAGTTGTGTACTTATCACCCAAACTTATTTATTCGAAGTACAATAGAATTCAAGATGGCAAGGATTCGAAAAAGCAAATCCACATTTTAGTGAATACACAGGCCGATTAAGTCCAAAGACCGGAAGGGTCTTCGTGTTCAGATCCTAATGTAATATTTCTAAAGATTGAAAAGTCCTAATGTCCAAGTATTCCTTCCTAATTTAATTTTTATCTTACCTAAATAAAAGAAAATTAAACGAATCTATGGAGCTGATGAAATAATTTAGCGATGAATATCCACCCCCCCATGCCTATCTAATGCAATGTCATTGTATTAGAAAGACAGAAAACATAGTGGAATAGAGCAGAAAGCACCTGAATTGCATGAATGATGGGTCCGCTCCGAGATAAACAAAAACTGTATATGTGCTGAATTTAGTGCCTTCAACTAGGCACTCTATATAAAGAAGATAAATAAAGAATTCATAGGTGCAGATCAGAATCAGAATAAAAAGAAGAAACCTCTGACCTGCCAGTAGATATCCACAAATGTGACCAGATTATGGTGAAGACCCATACCTCATAATCAAGAATATCTAAGATTCTGGATAAAATTTACCCAAAACCTAAAATCAGTATGCAAGCGGGGTCGGGCCTGCGATTTATGAGGATGCAACCCAAGACCAAAGTGTCAGGTTACAAAGAATTCAAGCTCTAGAGGATAAATAATGAATGTGTGCTTGGGTTGGACATCCTTGAACAAATGTCGTAAGGGTCCTGGTTTGATGGTTTCAAATGAATTGGAACCTTTAGACTTAGTCTTCTATTTCCTCTAAATTTTGCTTCCCAAATCAGAACTTCCCAGCTTCTGTTCTCCACATTCAGAATGTCAAGTTTCGGAACCTCTTGCATATTAATTACCCTATTTGAAATTTCCAAGTCAAAAAGATGTGGCTGAATCAGAATTGACTTGGGTCTAGTTATCTCTAAAACAGAATCATCGTTAAGCTCAATGGGGCATAACTGACAATTAGGGCATTGGATTGAATCCTCCAGAAAATGAGATTTTAGATTCGTAATGTGAGCCCCAATAAGATCAGTTTCTTCAGTTATTGGGCTATCAAATGATCTATCGGATTCCTCAGGCCCAATCATCTCACAGAAATCGTGTTCTGTAAACTCACATGAGACTTCACAAATTGAATCTTCACCATCAGAATCAAAGAAATTAAAATCTGTATTAATGTATGTCTCAAAATCATCCATCACTTTCTGGTCCATGGAGACATACGTTTCCTCGTACCCCGGCTCAGGGATTTCAGGTGAAGAAATCAGATCATCCTTAATTGGTTGCTTTGATTCAATCTGGTCAACCTCATAACACGTGTCCCTCCAACAAGTGCCTGGGTGGGTTCTGACATTGGCTCTCCTGAAGGTGGTTCATCTTGGGAATCATCACACGATTGAACCAAAGCAACCACAAATCTCATTCTCAATTTCACTAACTTCCCAAGTAGAAACTCACTCAGGTTCTTATCCTTAACATCCAGGAGCCAATCGAACAAATACTTGTTCAAATCATCAATCATCTCAATCAGGGGCTCCAATTTTTCAATGCAAGGTATTGGCTGAACTTCTAAAGATTGTATGATATTCCTCAAATTAGCCAGAACCTTATCTTGAACCTGGTTACCCTGAACCAAATGAGTTGGTTCAGGGTTGGGCGAGTTTGGGTTTAGTGCAGAGGAGTTAACAAATTGAGATTCCTTATACCTTCCTGATAATAGGTCATTTTGAATTGTTCAAAAGGTAGTGATGACCTAAAGGCAGTGTAATTAGAGGATGGGTAAGGATCAGTGTATCCTTCTTGATTGTAGATCGTATTAGGTTGTCTATGAAAGGGTGACGATCTATAATCGTTGTGGCTCTGAGAAGGATAGAAATCACAATCATAGTGTTCAGGGTTAGACACTAAACATGGAGGTCTGAAATTGTATCCCCAATTCGAGTTATCCCAACTAACTGATGGTTGATTACAGTACGAGTCGGGATAATCGTCATGTTGAGGATAATTCAAAACATGAGGGAAAGAGCAGGAATGCGTATAATATGTGGAAGGATTCATGAAAGACGGGAGGAAGAAAGGCACCCTACAATACAAGCAGTCAAACCTGTCCTTAAGTAGGCTAGCCTAATGACTTATAGACTCCCAGAACCTATCTTGAGATAAAGAAACGATTTCATCTACTTCTGTTTGTTCAATCCAACCAGTTAGAAGGAGGGACTAGGGATAAGGTTCTTCCTTCGACTTGCACCTCTGTCTCCTAGTGTGCCCCCCAGCCACGATTGTTTGATTCTACTCCCCTAGCTAGACATCAGATTGAACAGTAGAAATAGACTAATCGAAAATAATCTCGTTCTGGTCTCCGAAGAGCGAGTCGAATCCTTAAGGCCAACGTCTACTCTGTTTTATTTAGGCATAGGTTTGAATGTGCTTTTGGAATGTGATGGGCCCTTTATCTGGGTTGTGCCCTTAATGATTGATTGATGTGTGTGTGCGTGCACAACAAGTGGTTTTCAAGCAATATTATTTTTGATGCAGTGAATTTTAGGGTTCAAATCTTGCTTAGTAGCTTTTAAGATTCAACTTTAGGTATTTTCAAACAAGTTTTGTTGGCACATCATGTTTTGAAAGCACAGGTGAAGATGTTCTCCTTTAAAACTTAAAAGAATGTGGAGTGCCTAGTAAATCTCTAAAAGTTGAACCTATGCAGCAGCTACTTGATGAGTTGATTTTAATTGAAGTGGTGCGGCCCAATCAACTCAATCAATTGACTTGTTGCACCACTTAATTAGTCACACAAATGATTACCTAATCTGATTTCTACTCAATTATGTGTTTGGATGTGTGTACCAGTTCCAAAGATCAGTTTACCGGTTGAGTTTGAAAATCAGATGAGGTTGTGTACCTCTGTGAAATTTTATTTATTTATTTTTTTCTTTTTAAATGTGGAGGTTGAGGCGGGTGTGGGTGTCAAACAAACAAATAAAACTAACCTTAGAGTTTATAAGAGCACCTAGGTTGATTGATGTTTGTGTTATTATGTGGTGAAATGAAAACTAATGGGTAGGAAGTGGGGGATAACTTACAGAACCTTCAACAGCACTTTGCTCCATTCTACCACTTTCGCTCATCTCAAAAGAGTGCCTGTAATCACAATAAGAAAGGAGAGAAGTGACGTAAATGATTCGTAAGTTGGAAAACGCGAAAAAAAAAATCAAAGAGCGTCGCCTCCCCAGCAACAGCGCCAAAATGTTGAAGCTGTGAGTTACTACGCTATCATGTTTGGTTTTGAAAATCTGTCGTTGTAGTTTGAAAGCAAAGAACTCATGTTCAACAAATAAAATTTATACTGGAATAGAAATCTCGGGTCGAACTCAGGGAGGTGGATGTTTGATTTAAAAATACGCTTTTGTTTTATTTGTCATGAAGTAGAATAATTGATTAGAAACTATCTATCTGTTTACAATAAATAGAAGAGAGAGAGAGAATATTACAAACAAAAACCAAAAAGAGATGTAGAATGAACATGGAATTCATTATCAAAGAGATTGTTTGTTACACTACTCATTACGACTAGAAAGAGGAAAATAATTACACTAGAAAGCATTAAAAAGAATAGAGAGAAATATCCTCCTCGACGGTTGCTTGGAGGACGAGCCGGACGGGACGACACTTGGAAGATGGGGAATTGAGCAGGATGAAGGAGGATGAAGTAGGAAGAATGGGAACGGGGCAGCACATTGTCGTCGTCGCGGGATCCACTTCCGAAATGGGATAAAAATTTGACTTTATCTCTTGAGAAGCATCCCGGGTGTGGGACAAGCTTCTCTTGAGCTTTGGAGAGGGAGAGAAGAGAAGGGATGAAAATTTCGTATGAAGGAGGTCTCCTTTACAGTTGCAAGGAGTGAGGGCAATTTGGTCTTTTTAATTTCAAAATATTAAATAAGGGGTCTTTAGTGACGGATAAAACCATTGCTAAAGCCCTAGTCGTGGGCGACATGTGCTGCCTGCTCACCTCCCGCACATGAAACGCGCGCTCACGTTCATCAGGTCTCAGCCGTTCGATCGTGAGATCGAACGACTAAGATGGGTCCTCGCCCACCTCCTTATCGCGTTCTCGCTGCGTGTGATCTCGCGTTATGCACGAGCGTGCAATAGCGTGTGGGTGCTATTGAGCACCTGCAGCTGCTTGATCGCGATCTAACGGTTGGTATGCTTGCTCGCCCACACCTCAGATGCCTCTCGTGAGGAATTGAATGCATAGTGCATGTTCTCGTGAGTGCTCTCACCTGCTACACTACAGTGGTGTTTGTGTCATGGTGATGATTTCGTGCATGCACGATCAGGACCCTTGCATTGAGATCCAACAGTTAAGGCGGCTCTTTAGATAAGGCTTCAGAGAATGGGCATGCCGGTTGGGATGCAATCTCAGCCATTGGATCTTAATCCAACGGCAGAGATGCGTGGGTGCTAGCGGCTTCAGAAGTTGAGGGCAGTCGATTAGGCAACCGAGATGGCGCACGTGCCGCCATCTTGACCGTCCATCTTCTAGATGATGTAGATGGTGCCACAGATGTCTGATTGAGCTGATTTTCATGCCGTTAGGCTGCGATCGTCGATCTGAATCCATCTGTGTGGTTGGATTTGTCGTTTGAAGTGCATATTCACACCATCTTGGCCCTTGATCTTCTAGGGTTCCCCAATCTCTATCTGATGCTACAGATGTCTGATTAGGGCGATCTTGGAGTCATTGAACTCCAATTGTCACCCTGATCAAATCTGTACAGTTGGATCTTCGATCTGAGGTCTCGATAAAAATTTGCCCTAACCTTGAACATAAAAGAAGACAATTACCCTCCATTTTATTCAAACTAATCTAAATGCAAGATGGTGCATGTTATGCAATATTTATAGTATGAAATGCAATTCTATGCTTAAGAACATGCTTAAATAGGCATCTTATGTAGTGTAAACATGTTTACATCAAGTGGTCAAGAAGGAAATTATCAAGTGGCTCGATGCAGGAATCATTTATCCAATCTCTGATAGTCCTTAGGTAAGTCCCGTGCAAATTATTCCCAAGAAAGCCAGGATTACCGTTGTGACTAACAAGAAAGGAGAATATGTCACAACTCGTTCAACTTCCTCTTGGAGGGTTTGTATTGATTACAGAAAGCTGAACACAGCCATGAAAAAGGATCATTTCCCTTTGCCCTTTATCGATCAAATCGATGAAAACCTAGCTGGGCAGGAGTACTTCTGTTTCCTTGACAGTTACTCGGGATACAATTAAGTCCCTATCCATCCCAAGGATCAGGAAAAAATGACTTTCACCTACCCCTATGGAACCTTTTCTTTCTGTAGGATGCCATTCGGCTTATGTAATGCACCTACGACTTTTCAAAGGTGTATGCTAGCCATATTTTCAGACATGATGGGAGAGTTTATGGAAGTCTTCATGGACGATATCTCTATTTTTGGAGAATCATTTTATTCTTGTTTGGCTAATCTTGAAATGATTCTTAAAAGATGCATCAAAACAAGACTGGTCCTTGATCACGTGGTTTCACTCAACTCAGTAATTAACTTAATTTCACTTAATTAAGAGTAGAAGAAATCACTTAGATTAACTCGAAGTTGTGTCGGTTGTGTAGTATAGGGTTGAATTAACCTAACATTTTAGAAATTTTTTACTTGTTGAGTCCAGGTCGTTCACTGGGAGGTATAATAATTTTTTCAAATTCATCAATTTTCTTTTATATCTCTATAAGTTTAGGAGGTATAACTAAGTTGATTTTTAAAACATGCATTTTGCCAAAATATTAATTAAAATGGAGTAACATGCAAAATCTCATAAGAAAACATATTTACTCAAAATGATCTACTTTATTAACAAGTAAACATGTTAGTTTTCTAATTCAATTTCATTCGAAAGAAATTAAGGCAAATATGAGTAGTTCTATTAAAACATGCCTTTTTACAATTAATAAGAAATTAAAATGTTGCAAGAAAAATAAATTTTCCTTTTAGTCTTCAGCCTCTCTTTTCTTCTCCTTTCTTTTATTTTCTTCTCTTTCTCGAGCTCTCTTTCTTACCTCTCTTCTGTTGTTCCTGTCTTCTCCTACCTTCTTTTCTTCCCTTAGTCTTCTTCTGCCTTCTCTTCTTAATCTCTTTTCCTTCCTTAGTGCCCTTGCTCCTTTGTTCCTTAGCCTTTGCTCAACACTTAGCATTTTAACAACCATCGGCTTCTCTTTCAATTCCCTTAGACTTTCAGCTGAACTGGGTTTTTTGTACTTTTTTAACCAAAATGTATTTTATTTGCTGTGAGGTCCTTTCGAGGATACACAGCACCCTGAGACTAGGGTGGGACAAGACCCTACTCAGTCCTCGCCTAATCGCAATTAGGTTTGTTTTCGGTTTATTTCATATCAGTTCACAGTCTCGAGTCAATTCAGCTTAACCCAGCCTCTCAGGCCTCTCGCCCTCCCAGGGCACACTCTTGCTCATGCCCCCAAGGGCACACACCCGCAGGCACACAAGCCCGCACACACACACACATGCACATGCTCAGATCAGATCAGTAACCGGTGTGTCGAGCGCTGACGACTGAAGAGGCCATGCAATAAATTCATTTTATCCCCTTCCAGACCCAACTTCAAATGTTCATAACTTCCTACTCAGAGCTCCAAATCAAGTGATTTCAAGTTTGTTAGAAAGCTCTAAGATAGATCTACACAATTGCAAGGTCAATTTAAGGTTTTGAAGATGTTTTACTCTTCAATTTGAAAGATAAAATAAGGGGTTCCTATGGGTTATTACTAGCCTGGAAAGTGAAATTATATCTACAGAGTCCTCAGATGGACTTCTCTCTCTTATTTAAAGGTCTGTACAAGTTATACAAGTAATTCCGCATCTGTTAGAGTAGTCTTTAAGCTCTCAAGACCTTTAGGAACAATAGAGAAGCTCTTCACTTCTTTGAAAGCTTCAGAGTTCAGATCTTCAGACTTCATTATGTGCAATAGACACTTAAGAATGCTTCTAATCAGTTTAAACTAATTCTAAGGGTTATAATTTACTCATCTGGGTAGGATTCAAGTTTAAATTTCAACAAAATGGCACTGCTGTTGATTTGGGTTCAAAAGTAACCCAAATTGACAGGATTCAAATTCTCACGCATTTATTCACCTGAGCTCACTTAATTCTCTCTAAAACCATCAAACAAGTTCCCAGAAACAGTTTACACTCCTCAATACCTCAATTCGAGCTCAGATCACCATTATCAGATTCAGTTTGACTGTGGAAGCACAAAAAGTTGACTTTCTGTTCAAAACTATTTCACAGGAAATCAAAGCCTCAATTAGAGTCTCCTCAACATCCAGAACTTATTCAGATCTTCAGGAAGGTGTAATGACCTTGATTTCTAGGGTTACAGGCTCGTCGCCTGAACTTGAAAAGGTGTGTGTTCGACAGAGCTAATGGAAGGTTGTTACAGTGTTCTAAAGGTTTAAATAGCTTCAGTGCATTGCACTGAAGCTTCTGAGTTCCTTCAATGCTTCTTAAATCTTTTTATTAGACTTCTCCAACTCTACCGGAGTTGGGGAAGATGAAGTCAAATCTACAGCTCCATACATTAAAATCTCAATTAAACATCCTTAAAATAATCAGTGATCCACAATATACCATTTTGGAGCTACTCAACAAGTTCTAGAGGCTGAAACACAGTTTTGGCTTGTCAGAGCTTGCCGGAGCTCCGGTGAGTCCAGAAAATAAGAAAAGTGTGTACAAATTGATTAAACTTACCATTTTTGATTTGGAAAGGATCTTGAGGTTGCAAGGAACCTCAGTATCACATTTAATTCTTCATTATTTCATTAGAGTTAAGATTTGATAGTGAAATAATTTCTTTAAAAATTTGATTTGGGATAAGATCAGGACCTGTTTAACCACTCGATTGAGAGGTTGAAACAAGTCAACAAGTAATAGTAATCATAATTATATAGTTAATTAATAGTTTGAACTATTCTTGAGTCGCCATTGACAGTGAGCTCAGGAACTTAATTATATTTAGGCGTTTAATTTATATGTGGTAATAATATGTATTATAGTGCCGATTAGGGTTCATAAGTGGTGAATAGATGATGAAGAACCCATGAAGGTGGAATTAGGTCGATTACTGTCACCATGGACAATGATAGTAGTCGGTGGAGGTGGAATATGAATTAGGCGATTAGGTGATTCAATTAAATGATTGAGTGATTTAGAAATGATCATGGAAGTTAAAGGAAGGTGTACAGTGAATTAAAAAGACAAGATTGAAGCTCTGGCAAGCTTAAGGAACTCGCCGGAGTCGAAGAAGATGAAACTAAAATCTAAAATTACTCTAATCTAACTACCTAAACAACTAACTAAGCTAGCCTACTCCTACTCCTACTCCTAATCTACTATTACCTGGACGAAGGGGTCAATAGGGTTCTACCGAAATCTCATGGTGGACGACGAAATCAAAGGATGGAAAAAAGATCTCCGACGAGCAGATTTGAGGTGGAGCGAAGGGTTCCTTGGGTCGGCGCCTGTGTCAGAGATGCAGAAGACCACGGCGGATCTCCTCAACTGATTAAGATGGATGGAGGAAGTTGGAAATTGGAATGGAAAGTCACCGGAGTTTTGGACGAATAGCCTATTGGGTCGGCTGTAGTATTAGAAGAGGGAAGGGAGACAACTTGAATAAAATCAGAGGTGTGAGGGGGTATTTATAGCAGTTGGTGGCGAAGAGAGTGGCAGGGTCTGGCCGAAGAAGGAGCTTGAGGAGCTTAACCTCCGTCGTCGTCTCCGACGATGGTGAGGTTATCTCCCACTGAAAAATAGGATTCTCAGTTAATCCAGATCAATGGATGAAGTGGAGGTGGTGAGCGCAAGCTGCAAGAGCTTGGATAAAGAAGGATGATGTTGGCAGGGCGGTAATCTCACAGTGGGGTGACTCTCTACCGCCAGCCGTTCATTTGGATGAAGAAGAAGAAGACGAAGACGAAGAAGGACTTAAATGAAATAAAACTTAAGGACCTGTGTGAGAAATAAGGACCTGATTGTAATGAATATTAAGGACCAAAATGTAAACCCAAGTTTTAAAGGTTTATTTTAACTTAGATTTTTTTTAACTTTTTATATATGTTAGTAAATAAGGTAAATATTATGTTTACACCTTGAATTTACATTTTTGACCTTTTTAGGCTAATTTATTAGTTTAAGTAAAATCACTTAAGTTATTATATACTTAGGTATACATTATATTAAAGTTGCTTATCTTATTAATTAAGGGAATGATTAATAGGATTTCGAGTCCAATTATTAACTATATTATTAATAATGTTAATTGAATTTTAAAATGTCATTTTAAACTTATTTTAAGGTCCTTGACTAAATATCCCTTATTTTATAATTAACCCTTATATATTCATAACCTTAGCTAATTAACTAGGAAGACTAGTTAATTAGGGGTAATTAGAGATCATGATGAGTGTCTCATCAGTCTTTAGCTGGGAAAAGAGTCATTTCATGACACAAGAAGGCATCGTCTTGGGTCATTGATAACCCTACATAAGGGGGTGATAATTATGTTGAATATGGCCCATCTTTAGAATAAAAGGCACAACATAAGTAGAATAGGAGCATTGCAAGCATCATGTACCAAGATTGCTTATAAACTGTATTAATGGCCATTTGTGTAAGCATTTGTCAAATCAGGCGTCAGATGAGCAATCGGACCGCACGGATGGATTCAGAACGACAAACGGAGTCCAACGGACTCAAGATCGACCAAATTCGACATCCGGAGCTCCTACAATGGGCCCAAGAAGTTCTGACCATTGATCTGGAGATCAACGGCCCAGATTGCGCCACGTCAGCCCCGCCCCCGCGCTCGCCGCGCCTTCAGCCAGCCGAGATCCGTGTTCTTGCCCACGGTCGCCGCAACAAAGTGCGGGCGTGGTGCAACGGTGAGCGTGCACGCCCACACCCACGCGACGTGCGTTCGAGCCGCACGGAGCGGGATTTGAAGGCGAGCGAAGGGCGCGGAGAAATTGGGCCGCTTGATCAGCAACGGGTGGCCAGGATCTCGCCACGCGGCTCGACTACAGCTCACGAGCGCCCACGCGTGCGCGCACGCCGGGCAGAGACGCGCGCGCACACGTGTGCCCGAGGCGCTATCTCAGCGTGGGCGAGGAAGACTCTCAGCCATCCGATCTTCGATCGGATGGCTCTCGTTTAGTAGCCGCAGATCGTACGAGGAGAAGGAACAGGGCGGACGGCTGACTGGCGGCTGGAGGGCTTCACCGATGTTTTTGGAAGCGGTTTTAGCGACGCTCTGGACGTCGCTAAAGCCCCTTCTTCTTTTAGGAATCCCTTAACTCTATTTAAACCCCCTCCTACCACCATTCAAGGCATCCACTCCCCCTTGCAACTACTCCACTCCTCTCTTAACTAGCTTTAGGCACTCTTGTAATCGCCGAAGATGACGAGCCGCCGATGAAGCCTCCTCCACCGCCGTGGCTGCCTCGTCACTCTCCACTCTCTCTCTCTCTCTCTTTTAAGCTTTCCATTACTTTTGTTGAATCATGTATTTAATGTTGTAAGTTATGAACTACGAATGCATGATTAATGAAGTTATTTTTCGTTCAATTGCCATTTTAATTTCTGTTCAAGTTGCATGATCAAAACCAAGAGCTTTCTAACCCTAAACTCTCTCTCTCTCTATCTCTCTATCTCGCTTTTCAAAATCGCATCTTTCGCAAGCAAAACTCTGCTTTTTCCATGATAACAAGTGATAAGCAAAAATCTGATTTTCACGCCTCCCTGAGACCGACACTCAGACTCACCTCCGTTTACTTATTTTAAAATAGACGTATCAAGTGCGACTATAATGACACCTCTTAACACACACGCACTACGGCACGTCAGTTTTTGCCGTCGTTGCCGGGGAGGCAACGGATTTATTTGATCACCTCCATTCCACATTCATCCTCACATTGTCTAATGCCTTATTTTCCTTTTTACTTGATGGTTGCGGGAATTCGGCGCATGGACGGCAAAGCACGCATCCCACGACGGTAGCAAGGGAGTAGGCGCCACGAGGACCGATAGTGAGTAACCTCTCTCTCATTGTTTGCTTGCGTGAAAAAGCTAAAAAAATTGTAAAAACTGAAAAAAATTGGCGTGGTGTTTGATTGCTTGACCCACATCCTTAACACATCACCCCACAAAAAAATGTACACTCTAACATTCTGAATAAATTCTTGGAGTGTTCTTTTCTTTTCTTGAGTGGTGTTTGTGAAGCCACCATGAGTTGACCTGGGCCGCACCACTCAACCCTAAAATTGACTCATCTAATAGAAGCTGCATGATCATTAGGATGAGTACACTAGGGTTTTAGAGCCTCTACAAAATAAAAGGAAATCTACTTTCACCGAATTATGTGCAGAACTTGACGTGCCCACTGAAACTTGGTTGAAAACATTAAGACACGTCAACCCTAAAAAGTATTAAAGTAAGGATAAAACACTAAAAGACACCACATCTTAACAAATCCTTGCTTGAAAATCATGTTTTGCTAGAAGCACACACCTTGAAAGTAGAAAATTAAGAGGCACCACCCCAACGCCTCATCACATCACCCTAAGCACAAGCACTATCCTAACCCTTTAAAACTGAGTAGACGTGCCCTAAGCAGGACTAAGTTAAGTCTCAAAAGGTGAGGTTTTGTTCGCTAGGCACTTGGCTTTCATTCCCTTGGTAGAATCTGGTGACTAGGCTGCGGGGCAGTGTCAAACGACCGCGGTTGTGGGGTCTATGGAACCGGAGGTGCAAGCCAAAGGAAGAACCTTCCTTGCAATCCCCTCATAATCAACCTGGCCAGATTAGCCTTGGGAAGGGGAGTCCACTGCTTGCGGACTTAATCAACCTTTGTGAGATTTCTAGGTCTCCTGAGGAATACACCATAAGGATTAGGCTTGTTTGCTTGGTTGAGTACACAACTCTCTCTCATCTGTTTTTCCCTCATCCCTCCATTTCTTTCAAACCATGGATTTCAATGCCTATCCATCTTACCCAAACTACCCCCAACAGGATTTGTATGCTAACCCAAGTGGACCATACCCACAACCTACTTGGGCTAACCAACCACCAAGTTGGGGATACGACCTTGAATATCCCTCTTGGCCCAACTATCCCAATTATGACCAAACTGCACCAACCTCTTATTGGAATACACCCAACATATCCACCCAAGGGTATGATTTAAATCATGGGGCTCCATATCTCGATTCCCCTCACGATGCCTCCTCATTTAGGTCCTATCCGCTTTGTTGCGATAGGACCTACACTTTAGGAGAACACCAAGAACCCTACCCATCTCAGGATAATAACCAAGAAAGGTCATCTGAATTCAACAACGTTTCCTACTTGACCTTTGGATTAGAAGGAGTTCTAGACAAATGGAAATCAGAAAATGATCAGAAATCTAGGCAAGCCCAGGATCATCAACCTTTGATTTGGTCCCCTGATGAAGAATCTGACTGGGAGGAGGACTTAGAACCTTAACTATTCTGGAGTAGGACCAAATAGAGAATGGTTCCTCTTGAAGAACTGGACCCTGAACATGATAGAATAGAGGACCCACCCAAGAACCTAAACATCAGTATGGATTCTGATCCACAACCTCAACCATACTCTCTTAACCTGGATTTCAAGGAGAAAATCCAAAGGACACCAAATGACACCATGCCAATTCTTGATAACCTCCAGTTAGAACTACACAGACAAAATCAAGAATTGGTTAAAGGGCAACAGGCCATGTTGGATTTGTTCCAACAATTGGAGGAAGAAGGCCAGAGAAAGCTGTTGCACACAACGCCATTCATGGAATTCATAAAGCAAGGACCTACCGTGATCAATTGGACTACACCCAGTCATCCTGATTTGGTTCAATCCACCATTGATACCCCTCAGGAGTTGGACAGCTTAGTGGATAAGGACAATAAGGATTCCTCGGAACATAATTTGGGGAGCATTGAGAACAAACATCAGGAGGAAACTGAGAATGTGAGGGGAGAGGCCTTGGAATCCGAATCTAAGAGAAGCAACCCGGTGGGAGCAGCAGCCAACATCATAGATGGAGAATGGAGTTACAATTTCAAAGAAATTGATTATGAATCGAGTGGAATCCCCATCACAAATTTGGAGGAGGGTCGAGAGAAAGAATATGACCTAGAGGATGAAATTGACCCTACCTCTAATGCAACCCTAAACAGTGAAGCTGATACAAAGGAGGTTGAAGAAAATATTCTTGAGATCAAGGGCTTGGAGGGAATGAGCAATGAAACCATAGTTGCGGAAGAGATGGATTTGTCATTGGAGAGAGGCCTCATGCTTGATTGTAGGGCTCATTATAAAACTCTGGACTTTGTTACCTGCCCTACCAGAATAAAGATCCCGCAACCTGAATGCACTGGAATTGATACACTTTCGATGGATTGTAATTTTATGGGGACACAAGATGAATATAAAACCTACATCTTTAGTGTCTGGCATGTCATATTTCGGGTGCATTTGTCCATAACAACTTGTTTGCATGCCCACAGACTAAGAGAGGATCTGACACGGGCATGCATGATACAGAATTCCCGCCCCTTAGGAACGGGACTCCACCACAACCTTGTTCGCATATGTGGACTTCTGATTTTGGGTCTGGTTGATTTTGTACAGACCTCCTTGACCCAAGCCATTCCTGTTTGTGCACCGCCCAGCTGGAGGCGTTAAACTCAGCGCCTCCTGGGAGGCAACCCAGAGGATTCAAACAGATCTGGTAGTTTACGTCACTCAGGTACTATCTTTTTGAACCCTTTTGCATCCATGTACTTGCCAATGAGGACATTGTCCAACTTAAGCATGGGGGGGTGGTAAATTGCATAATCCTGAGCTCAATTAATCAGTCTGAATGAATAAATTAATTAAAAAAAAATGAATTTAGGAAGAAAACTTAGGCATTAGAAACTTGTCAATAGTGGGAAATAATACAAAAAGAACTTAAACACTTAGACTTTTCAGGCCTTCAGGCTTAATCAGCCCTGGTGTCCGTTAAAATATAGATTTAGCAACGAATCCTTGCAACCTTAAGCTATTCTAATCCACCTGCTAAATAAGGTAATAAGTATATGACTTATCAACTCACCCTCTAACTCAGAAAAACTTTGAGTCTAAGCATCTGCACACATTTTTGCACAAACTCACTTCTCGGAGATTTTGACAAGAATTGGGTAGCTAATGAACTCTCTAGGGTGGTATGGCTGGCAAGTTGTCATGGGTAACAGCCCATTGGTAGGTTGTCCAAAACCCAGCCACAGGCCATTTCTTTTTCGTTGCCTCTAGGTACATTTGAGATCAGGGAAGCCACCTAAGAAAAAAAAAAGAAGAAAAGAAAATAAACCATACTTCACCGCACAAGTATGGCTTGCAAGTGATCGTGGGTAACAGCCCATTGGTCGGTTGTCCAGAGCCAAGCTCAACAATTGCACGAAAAAAGACCAAAACACCTAAGGAAGAAGTAGGGAAGTAGTACAAGTCAGGGAGATATACACTGGAAAAATCCTTGTGTTGACCCCAATTAAAATAAACGTAGGGAGAAAGCTACCAATCGAACAAATACACCTTCAGGCAAAAAAAAAAATTTTATTTCCTTTTCCGGTCACCTAGAAGCATAGAAACTCGAAGTCTTTCTCAATTACCGTTAAGTGAGTCTATCACAACATTCACACCAAGATGCTTAGCACTTAGGGTTTTGATCGAGTTTTGGGTGGGTTGGGTAGCCATAAAAAGTTACCAACCCACACTGAATTCCGAAAAAAATTCTAAAAAATATATATATACATATGTATAGTTATATACATTAAAGCAAGGATTCAGGCGATTCATATTTTGGCAGACACCTGGGCACTGCCTAGTCTTTGTAGATTAAGATCCTCGTATATTTCCTCTTATTGACAAGTAACAAAGTGTCTAAGTGATGGTTCAACTTTTCGCTTTAGCGTTATAGTATTTAAGTGGTGGAAAAATCGACTAATAAAAAATAATGAAAATAACCACTCACAGAAGAGCGGGTCGTGTCTATAGGGAGGCAATGATGCAATCAATACTTAATTATTTAATGTTATTTCGGATAGTGCGAAATTCCTTTTCAAATTGGACTTAAAATGTGAAGGAAAGTAGGTTTGTAATAACCTAAAAGGTTAAGGGTGTAAGTGTAGTTTTCCCTCACAGAAATACTCAATAAATTTAGGATGAATTAATGCAATTTTCATGTGATGTGTACTATAGACAATTAGTACTTAAATCAAGTCCAAAATCAATGTTTAAACTAGCTAATATTAATACCATGTAATTAAAAAGAACTGTGAGTGCGTGAATGCAATTCTGTCAGAATATAATATTAATAAAAAAAATGAAATTGCCTGCAATGGCATTGAATGCAATTTCTAATTCAAACAAAAATAGAGCTTTTCCTCTCTCTCTTCCTCGCGAGAGAGAGAGAGCACCGGCGGGGTAGTTGCGAGGCTCAGGAGGACGGCGAGGACGGGGGCTTTCCGATGGTGGCAGCGGCGGCGGCGGAGGTGGCTGGAGGCAGTGGTCGGAGATGAAGAACGCCGGTTTGCTGGAGGGCGACTGCTGCTTCGGCTGATCGAGCAGGCGCGCGCGCATGCTGGTGCGCGGAGACGCAGCGCCTGCTGTGGCGCTTGGAGACGCTGCAGGGCGAAGACGCAACGCCTGTTGTGGTGCTTGGAGATAGGAAAGCACACACATTGGTGTGAGGACTGTAGGGATGCCAAGAGGGTGCTGGGGCGTTGACGGACGTGGAATTCGCACATTTTGAAATCATTGGAAATCGTAGTATAGTCGCAAAAACCTCTCGTCAAAGATATTTGTGATAATGAAACTCTCGTAGATCTTTATTCTTTTTAGAACTTGAGTCTCGGTCGTTCGTCTCTGGGAGGCGTGAAAACGAATCGAGATTTGGATCGGCTTTTATAACCTAAATCTAACCTAAGCTACTATTTTTGTCTTTTTGTGTTTTTGATTTTTTTTTATTTCGAAAAGCGAATTGAAACCTAGATCTAGATAAACTAGCAAAAACCTAAGTGACTATGTGCATCTAAATGAGGCCATGGTGGCCGTGAATGGTGTGAACAAACCAAAGTGTCATATAAGCAAGCAAACATGAGGACAATCAATCACAGAAATATTATTTATGCATAGAAATTTATCACACATCATCTACACTAGAAAGCATATAAATAGAATAAAATCCCTCACGCCGGAAAGTTGCCACTAGGGCCATCGGCCTTATGTGAGGGTGTAGGCTAGACATTGGGTCTGCAAACCCGTCTACATGCCTACCAAAAGAGATGGCCGGCCACAAGAGGCTATGGGTGAGCCTTCATGACCGTCCAAGAAGAAGAAGAAGATGGGGGCTAGTGCACCCAAGTGGAGAGAGGAGGGTGTTGCTCCCTTTCTATACCAATGGCCGTCCTTGAAGCTTTGGAGAGAAGCTTCTCTAGCTAGCCGTCCATGGAGCCTTGGAGGAGGATGAGGAGGACGGCCTTTGAGGTTTTGGAGGGTGGAAGCTAGTTTAGAGTGGAGAGTATGGATGGGAGAGTTTATGGAGATTCTCCAATTTCGTAGCTTTCTCTTTGCCCTTATGGAAGGCTCCATTTGGTTGCCACTTTTGGTTGCTCCAAAAATAGCAAATGCCACAATTTTTGGATCTAGGTTTGACACAAGTTTTTAGGGTTTCCAAGAGAGTGTGCATCGGTTTGGTGGGAGTAAAATGGGAAGGTGTACGTGTGTGTGTCGGTGTGTGTTCTTCGTAGGTCTAGGTTGTGGGTTTTGGTAGGATTTGGTGCTAAATAGGTTGGGTCAATCTAGATTAAGTGGGTGTGGACCTAATTAGGCTTAGGAAAGTCTAATTAGATGTGTGCATGTGATTAGGCTAGGGTAACCCTAATAGGTATGAGTTAATTAGATCCTGGGTGGATCTAATTGGGCTTGGGTGCACCCAATCAACTGTAGATGCACCCAATTAGGTATGGGATGGTTCAATTGGGTTAGGGATAGGACAAGTAGGGCTATGGATAGTGGACTAGGCTTAGGAGGTCTCTACTTAGGTTTCCTAGGGTGTCCGGTGGGGTTCCTAGGTTAAAATAGGCAAGCTAGGGCTTCCAACACCCAAAATCAGGAACCAGACAGCAGTATCAGACGTCCAGGATAGTGGTCAGACGTCTTATACTACAAAATTGGATGTCTGGACACTAAATTAGACGTCCAATTCTATGTCAGTATGAGTTTTGGCTTCCTGGATTGTTATTCTATAGAAATCAGACGTCCAGCCAGATGTCTGGACGTCTTAAAAGGTGCTGGAGAGTGGCTTTTGTGTTTTCTAAGGTTGGTTTTGGTTCCTAAGTGTTTGGGAGAGGGATAGGAACATGGATAGTGCTATCCATGTTTGGGTTTTGAGGCTAAGGTGCCCTAATGGAGGTTGTTTTAGGTTTAGGAAGGCTGTCCTAGGGTTTCTAAGGGTAGGGATTTGGCTATCCTCCTCACTCCTCTTATCTGGATCAGTCTTCTTCTTCCTTTATTGCTTTATTCCACTATCTCCATCCTGGATCACTTTATTATCTGTAAATAGCAATAAAAATCATTAACTAGTAGGATATCTCATCTTATTCTAAATAGACTGATGCAATGCATGATATGCAAGATATGAGTGCAATATCCACAATTTAAGATAGGTTCAGACATTATTTAGGTTGATTAGGACCTATGATTGCTGTGCAATCAGGCGCGCGGTTGCCTTCAGCGCGAGTGGGTGGAGGCGCTGCAGGGACGCGTGGTTGTGTGTTAGGGCGCGGCTGCAGGCTTGGTGGGGCGTCAACAGGCGCGCTTGCAGGGGCATTTGCAGGCAGTGCGGTGCGGCTGCAGGCGGTGGCGAAGGCGTGCAGCGCCTTTTGGCGCGGCTGGAAGGGTGTTGTGAAGAACTTGGTGATGGTGGGTGCGGGTAGCAGTGGCGTTGGAGAGTTGGAGCGGCTGAAATAGGGAGAGGTGAGGGCGCGAGCGGTGCTTGCACCTGCAGGAGGGGTTTGGTGTGCTTGGTGCTGAAGATGGGCTCCTGGTGGTGAAGGAGCGGGCATGGGCACAGTGCATGCGGTGGAGTTTTTCCCTGCAAGGGGGAAGATTCCCCTTGTGCACGCCGCCTCTTCACTTTTAAGTCCTCTCTCTCCCTCAGTGCGCCAATCTAGGGATTTGCAAATCCCTTTCTATTTTTGGCCGGCCACCATTGGAGAAGATAGCCCCAATGTCCGACGGGGGAGGGGGAAAAAAATCGATTGTTTGGGGAAATTATCCCCCCACCCTTGTTCTTTCTGGTTTTATTACCTACACACAAAAATAACAAAATAATTAAGTTATAGAATGTTATAAACTCAAATTATAAGGCATACAAATATTCTACAACTTTATTGTCATTATTAATATACTTAAACTATATGATTAAATATACTTAGGCTTAATATTAGTCCATTTTAATGGACTCATCACTAAGCAATTACTTCTTAAATTCTGAAAGGAAATAAAGACTAGAATAAACCTTGCTAGGGACTAGCAAGGAGTCAGCATGGGCGTATGATAACACTACACAAGGGGGTGATACTTATGTTTAATATGGCCCATCTTTAGAGTAAAAGGCACAACATAAGTAGAATAGGAGCATTGCAAGCATCATGTACCAAGATTGCTTATAAACTGTATTAATGGCCATTTGTGTAAGCATTTGTCAAATCAGGCCTCAGATGAGCAATCAGACCGCATGGATGGATTCATAACGATGAACGGAGTCCAACGGACTCAAGATCGGCCAAATCCGACATCCGGAGCTCCTACAATGGGCCCAAGAAGTTCTGACCATTGATCTGGTGATCAACGGCCCAGATTGCGCCACGTCAGCCCCACCCCCATGCTCACCGCGCCTTCAGCCAACCGAGATCAAATCTCAGCCGTCGATCTTCGATTGAACGGCAGAGATCCTCACGCTTGCCCGTGGTTGTTGCGATAAAGCGCGGGCGTGCCGCAACGGTGAGTGCGCATGCCCGCACCCACGCGACGTGCGTTTGAGCCGCGCGGAGCTGGATTTGAAGGCGAGCGAAGGGCGTGGAGAAATTGGGCCGCCCGATCAGCAACGAGCGGCCAGGATCTCGCCACGCGGCGCGACGCAGCTCACGAGTGCCCACGCACGCGCACACGCTGGGTGGAGACGCACGTGCACACGTGTGCCAGAGGCGCGATCTCAGTGTGGGCGAGGAAGACTCTCGGCCGTCCGATCTTCGATCGGACGGCTCTCGTTCTGCAGCCACGGATCGTACGAGGAGAAGGAACGGGGCGGGAGGCTGACCGACGGCTGGAGGGCTTCACCAATATTTTTGGAAGCAATTTTAGCGACGCTCTGGACGTCGCTAAAGCCCCTTCTTTTAGGAAGCCCTTAACTCTATTTAAACCCCCTCCTACCACCATTCAAGGCATCCACTCCCCCTTGCAACTACTCCACTCCTCTCTTAGCCAGCTTTAGGCACTCTTGTAATCACCGGAGACGACGAGCCGCCGACGGAGCATCCTCCATCGCCGTGGCTGCCTCGTCGCTCTCCACTCTCTCTCTCTCTCTCTTTCTCTCTCTCTCTTTTAAGCTTTCCATTACTTTTGTTGAAGCATGTATTTAATGTTGTAAGTTATGAACTACGAATGCATGATTAATGAAGTTATTTTTCGTTCAGTTGCCATTTTAATTTCTGTTCAAGTTGCATGATCAAAACCAAGAGCTTTCTAACCCTAAACTCTCTCTCTCTATCTCTCTCTCTCACTTTTCAGAATCACGTCTTTTGCAAGCAAAACTCCGCCTTTTCCGTGACAAGTGATAAGCAAAAATCCAATTTTCATGCCTCCCTGAGACCGACACTCGGACTCACCTCCGTTTACTTATTTTAAAAGCGACGTATCAAGTGTGACTATAACGACACCTCTTAACACACACGCACTATGGCACGTCAGTCATGTAATCTTTGAATGGGGTATCGAAGTTGACAAGGCTATGGTTGATGCTATCTCTAAACTTCCTCCTCCCACATTTGTCAAACAAATTTGATCATTTCCTGGTCATGTGAAATTCTATAGGAGGTTCATCAAGGACTTTTCTAAGGTTGCTCGCCCTCTAAGCAACCTTCTTGCCAAAGATACGCCATTTGATTTCAATGAATCATGCTGTACGGCATTTGATTTTCTTAAAATGGCAGTCACTTGTGCTTCGGTGTTGCAACCACCGGTTTGGACAGCCCCATTTGAGATCATGACTGATGCTTTTGATTATGCGATCGGGGCTGTTTTGGGTCAGAAGATTGACAGGAAGCCCTCTGTCATCTACTACGTTAGTAAAACTCTGGACGAGGCCCAAAGGAATTACACTGTTACTTAGAAGGAATTACTAGCTGTAGTATTTGCTTTGGAGAAATTCAGGACTTATCTCTTAGGGTCTCACGTCATCATTTATACCGACCACTCGGCCTTGAGACATATCTTGGCCAAAAAGGATGCCAAACCCCAGCTTATTTGATGGATTCTTGTTCAAGAATTTGATCTTGAAATCAAGGATACATTCGGGGCATAGAATGTGGTGGCGGATCATCTTTCGAGACTTCTGAGTGATTCTTCATGTCCGGATATTCCGATTGTTGATACTTTTACGGATGAGACTATCCTTACAGTTTTAGGTGTCCAAACCCCATGGTTTGCTGACATCGTAAACTATTTGGTCGTTGGTCAAATCCCTCAGGATTGGACCAAGCAAAAATGAGATAGACTCAAATCTGAGGCCAAATATTACTTCTGGGGGGACCCTGAACTGTATCACATCAGCTCTTATTAGATTATTTGCCGATGTGTTCCAGAGATTGAATTCAAAAGTATACTCAACTTCTGCCATACATCTGCATGCGGTGGACATTTCTCCGAGAAAAAGATGGTTGTAAAAATTTTGCAATCTCAATTCTTTTGGCCATCTTTATTCAAGGATGCCCAGGAATTCTCGAGGTCATGTTCCCGATGCCAGGCACTTGGGAGCATAACTAAGAGAGACATGATGCCCCTAAACTCGATTCTTCCCTTCGAAATCTTTGATGTTTGGGGCATCGATTTTATGGGGCCTTTCCTCCATTCATTTGGACATTAGTACATTCTCGTCGCTGTTAATTACGTGTCCAAATGGATCGGGGCCATTCCCACTCGAACTAGTGACCACAAGGTGGTCATCAATTTCGTCAAGAATAACATCTTCAGCTGGTTCGGTATTCCGAGGGCTATCATCAACAATGGTGGTTCTCAATTCACTAATGGCCAATTTCATAATTTATTGCCAAAATATGGGGTAAATCACAGAATCTCCACACCTTACCATCCCCAGACGAATGACAGGTTGAGATCTCCAATCGGGAGATCAAGAATATTCTTCAGAAGACGGTTAGGCCTGATCGTAAAGACTGGACTCAAAAGCTTGAGGATGCTCTTTGGACATACCGTACAGCATACAAAATTCCTATCGGCATGTCACCATTCCGTCTGGTATATGGAAACGCATGCCATTTACCTGTAGAAATTGAACATAAGCCATTTTGGGTAATCAAGCAGTGCAATCTGTATTTAAGTTTAGCCGAAAAGACCAGGAAACTCCAACTATCTGAGTTGGAGGAGCTTAGAAATGATGCATACGAGAATGCCATGATCTACAAGGCTCGGATGTCAGCTCTTCATGACCAATTGATATCCTGCAAGAGCTTTAAGCCGAACCAGAAGGTTTGGCTCTTCAATTCTCAACTTAAGCTCTTTCCCGACAAACTTAGGTCAAAATGGAACAGCCCATTCATCATCGATCAAATTCTCCAAACAGGGTCGTTTAGATTTCTGACCCAAAGATGGGTACTTCATTCAAATTCTACAGTCAATGTTTGAAGCCTTTTATTGATCGTATTGTTCCAGAACCCATCTTAGACATGGTTGCTCTCATCATGTTGTGATCTCTTTGGCTGGACTTCGCCTAGCTGATGGCATTAAACTCAACAATTGTACAGTCTGACTCAGAGCTGACCCGAGCATTATATTCAAGTGATATCTTCTACATTCTACCTTCCTTTCATGTCTTTTATTCTCAATGCGGACATTGCATCAGTTAGGCATGGGGGGGTGGATTTACTTTTGAATCAATATGTTAGCTCTATGGAATTCTTGTAAATTCTACTTGTTTTCTTATATATACATTAAAAAAAAATTGAATTAGGAAGGAATAGTTGGCCATTAGGACTTTTCAATCTTAGGAAATATTATAATAGGATCTGAACACTAAGACCCTTCAAGTCTTTGGGCTTAATTAGCCCGGGTATCCACTAAAATGTGGATTTGTTTATCAAGTCCTCGCCATCCTGAACTCTATTTTAATTTTATTAAATAAGTTTGGGTGTGATGAGAGCTTCATCATGAGTCCTAATTAGCTCATTTTGACCTGAGAAAGTAAACAAAAAGCTCCTACATAACCTAAAGGAAAGCCTAATTCAAGGGATTACTGTTTTTGGAAGGAAACATGAACTAAAGGGTAAAATTATAATTTTACCATTACAGTACATCAACGGGATTTCTCAGGGGCTAAACATAAGTCAATTGAACTTAATAAGAGGAAAAGTGGGATGGTTTAGTCAGAAATGGGTTATTGTGAGAATTAAGAATTAAATAACATTCTATAACCCTAAAACAAACCCACTTAATTTCACAAGGTTCTAGTTTGGATAAAAATCAACTAAACCCTCTAAAATTTACGGAAAAATATCCCCTAGGGTTTAGAACCTTCAATTTGGCCTTTGGAACCTATTTTGACCAAGATTGGGGTCAAAGCTCAACATTTAGCCTAATTTTGGTTTTTGTGCAAAATATCTAGTCAAACATGGTCAACCCTAAAATCCAACTTCACCATTGGATTCCTTAGGTCCAAATTAGGTTTGTACCAAAATTTGGGCCTAAGGAAAGGTCATCTTGACGTACTTTGAAAAATGATCCACCCAATTACATTCTGGCCCCTAACTTTTGAAAACTCTTGCATAGAGCCCCCTAACTTCCTCGCCACCCTTACAGTGGAGAAATCCCACTCCGGCGAGGATTTGAGGAAGATATCTCCTAGAATCCTCAGAGATCTCCCAAATTTGGAAGGAAGATTCTCTGAGGATTTCTCCATCGTTTGAATGAGATCTCCAGAATAGATTTACACCAAATCTCTCGTGTGAACGCTTGAGAGATTTGGGTGTCCTACGCACCTTCCTTCTCTGGTGAGGACTTTGCGCTGGCAGGCTTGCCTTCCAAGCATAAAGGGCTCGGCCAGCGGCTATAAAAGGACCCTCGATCCTTTGCGCATCTCCCAAGCATGATTTGGCTGCCGATACCCTCTCAATTTCTTCCCTCCACATCTCTGGTCAAAATGCCCGCAAGCTCTGGCGACCTCCCCTCCCTCCTCTCGTTGCTCTACCACCATACCAGTGGCAGGGTTAGCTTTGTCTTGTTCCTCCGCATTGCGTTGCACCAGCGTACGCCTCTCCGACCTCCTCCTCGTTGCCGTCATCTCCACCTCAGTCCTGTCTTCTCCGACGATGGCACATACTCGCCACTCGTCTCCTCTACCTCCCTTTCGTCCCCATACCCACATATAAGTTTCTCTCTTCCCACTCTTCATTTTCCCTCATTTTATTTCATAAGCCGCCCCTCGACTGCCACTGTCCACCTTCATCTTCCTCATCTTCGGCTGACCTCCGGCGAGATGCATCCACCACTTCGCACCTCCACAGGCCTCACCACCAACCTCTTCACCTCTGCCATCAACCACTGATCACTTTCCACCCATCCACTGACTGCCACACACGCCACACACTTCCATCGAACAAACCCACACACACGGTCATAGTCCAACCTAGGCACGCACCCCTAGGCCAGTCTGCACCATTCCGACCCCCGCCACACCTTCGCCATGATACGGTGAAGCTTTCCCTATTGTTTGACAGGGCCGCAAGGCCGTCTTCGTGTCGTGCAGGTCCGAGCCTCGGTCTGCCATCAACACACAAGCAAGCTTGCTTGCTTCAGAGCTCCAGGCCGTGCACCCCAAGCTTCAGGGCTCCAGGCGACGTGCGTTGAGTGTACGAGTGAATCTAGCCTGAGAGTGGACTTTGCGAGTCTCACAGCTGCTCCAACTGGGTGGAGTTCTCCTCCTTCGGGAGCCAGCAGAAGTAGGTGGGACATTTAGTCCCACCTCGTAAACTCAGGGGTAAGTTGTGACACTTAAATTGAATTTGTGCTCTTAGCTCATCGCCTCCAGTACATAGGGGTGAGGTCCCTTGCCCTCACTCGCTCAAGCCTCATTTGCGAACCCTGCCCCTGTGGACCTGGCACCAGACCCGATTACCTAGACCTAGCACTCCTTGCACATCACACCCACGTCGGTGTGCCTAGACCTAGGCGTGCATCCGACCCGATTACTCGACTCTGGGAGAGTGTACTGAATAGAGAAATAGAGAGACACGGAGGGGGGGTATGGGATAGGTTTTGCTTCATGGTGCTGTGCAGGAAAGAAGAAGAGGCTAAGTAAAGGAGGTGTAGAAAAGAAGTGGAGGAAGAAGGTAGCAGCTGAAGAAGGAAGGACTTAGCCACAGCAAGAAAGAAGTGAAAGAAGAAAGAAGGCAAGGGCAAAAGAAAGAGAGAAGCAGGAGCGGCCAAGCAGAAGAAGACAAGGAAAGACCAAGAAGAAAAGAAGGAGAAGCCAAAGAAAAAGGCAGAAGAAGCATAGCCGTAGAGAAAAGAAGAAGAGAAAGAAGAGAGAAAGAGAAGACAAAAATCAGAAAGAGAAGGCCAAAAATAAAAAATCAAGCACTAAAGCAAAACTTTTTAAGACGTCTGATTTTTCATCCAATGTCCAATTTTCGAGGATTATATCTACATTGACATCATTCAATTTTGGCTGAATTGGTTATTGCTTTATATTAAATTGAGAGTTGTGCTCTTAAGTTTTTAAATACCTAATTGCTCCCTGTGTTTGACCTCGGATACCTTGATTTTTGAGTTATAAATTTTTATTTGCTTTTTGAAACAATATAAATTTTTATTTGTTTTCGCGATGATTTCATTTATACTGTAACGAACATCTTTTAAAAACATGATTTCACCCCGTCAACATTTTGGCGCTGTTGTCGGGGAGCAACAGGCATTTTAGAAGCTTTGATCACAACATCTGATTCAATACTGACTTAATCTCTCTCTTTTGTTGTGTTTGTCTCTTTGGAAAGCCAAGAAAAGAAAAGCAGCTGCACGACAACCACACCAAAGAATAGGTAACTTTCATTAGCCCCCTCTCTTAATCCCCTCAAAGTCTAAAAATGACAAATCAATCTAGAGCTACCTGCTTCCATATTTAGTAATTCACCAAAGTTGCCTGATTTTCATTTCAACACATTTTGAATTGCACATCCAATTAAGGTAACTAGGGCTAAAACCTTCTTGATTGAGCCCTAGATACCAATTGTTAAGGCAAATAATTTGGACCAACTAGAGCCAACCTAAGGATTGCAAAGCTAGGGTTTTTAGAGACACATCTTCTCTTAATCAAAGAAGAAAAAATTTCAAAAAGAGGTGTGCCTAAGCCTTATTTGAAAAGATCTATACAAGAGAAACCCTAAGCTAATTAGGCTCTTAATCCATTTGAACCCTAAAAGAAAGGACCTAAAAGTTCTTAAAGGAACAAAGAGGTGAAGTTGATCCTTTGGGTCAACCAACCATAAAATTAGGTCACTTTTTGCACTCAAAAGGCCTAAAGTTCAAGTGGAACCCTAAGCACCTTGATCTTAATTAAAAAAAGCTAGACTTAAGAGGTCAAGGTCCCCATTCTGGTCTACCTGGAATCTCAGTGGCAAGAGAGGTCGGGTGGGGGAAACCCTGTAACTCGTAGGGGCGCTCTACTGGGTAGGGGTCTTTGTGGGACTCTCCCTCTCTGGCTACCCAGGTACTTCTCAAGTGGATGACCTTTCTGACTAACGGGTATCATCTGCCCCGAACCTTTATAGTCACCCAACAATTTTTGGGTGTCTCGATTGGGTCCAGCACCTTCTGATCTCATCAAATCCTTTGGTGCATGTTTGGTAGGAGGTCCTTAAGACCATCCTTAAGACCTCCTTTAGAAATTCACTCTCGTTGAGGCCAAGCCTCAACGCCCTTATTTGTGTAGCAACCCCACCACATAGATCTTTCCTTTGATTCAGAACCAAGTTATCCTTCTTCTTCCATCATGGCACAACCTATTGAAGAAGAGAACCTTGAGCACCAGCTTCAGCACCTAAATGATCTCTTCCAAAACTTTGTAAACCCACTGCAGTGTCCTATAATGCGAGATCACTATAATCCCACTGTGGTAGCAATCGAGCCTCGAGTCCGAATTTCGACTGGAGGTCCTGATTCTGAACTCAAGCCTAATATGATTCATGCCATACTAAAATTCCATGGGCTTAACTCCGCGGATCCATTCCAGCACATTAAATAGCTCAAGCATCTGGCCTAGACCTTCAGGTTAGATGCAGAAAATCGGGATATTTTGCTCATGAAGATGTTTTCTTTCTCCCTTATGAACAAGGCTGCTCATTGGTATCAAACTCAGACTCGTCCGATCAACACATGGGATGAACTTAAGTTCAAATTTTTGAAGTTCTTTCTCATTGGCCGAACAAATTCCTTACACCACCAAATCACTCATTTCACTTAATAGACGGGAGAACCTCTTTATGAGGCATGAGATCGATTCTTAGATCTCACGCAAAGTGTCCCATCACGGAGTTCCTATATGGTAACAAGTCCAGTCTTTTTACCAGGGACTCCATGAAGACATTTGATTATTCGTCAATGCAACTTGCGGAGGAAACATCATGGGTCAACATGAGTACACGGTGTGGGAGATTCTCGAAAATATGTGAGGGAACTCCATCAATAATGACTCCATGGGCTTATTCGACCAGACGAATGCTCACGCATTGACGAATCTTAGAGGAGCACATGAGACGTAGGACCTGTCCACATCCGTCAACTTGGAACTAATGGCCAGTCAGTTGGACAAGGTCTCTATCATAGAGAAGAAGGTGGACGAGTTGACTCGGCACCTACAGCGAGCCACCTCTATGTAGAACTCTTTTGCACGGCCACCTCTTGCAAGGGAAACTGTGCAGAACATCTATCACCAATCTTCTTAGGGGATGGACTCGTATCCACCTCCGTCTGACTCTTGGACTGGAGGGACCTCCAATCCACTCTATTCTAGTTGGGGAAACTTTGAACCCTTGTATTCTAACTTTCCTGAGGCTCCTCAGACCTGCGATGACCTCAATGTTATCTAGAATGACCCATTCTCCAATACCTACAACCCTGGATGGCGAAATCATCCCAACTTCCAGTGGACGAGAAATTCTCAGACTCAAAGACCACCTTATCAACCCTGTCCACAAGCTCCTCATCCATATTAGCTGCCTCAGCCTCGGCCCAATCCTACCTATCAATCTGGGCCAAACCTTGATCAAACGACTCTTATCCTTCAAGCACTGGCTGACATTCAGAAGATGAATGCGGCAATGCAAAAGTAGCACAAAGGCGAGATCACAGAGGTTCGTAATCAACTAGCCAAGATGGCAAATTCCCGCCAACCTGGCACCCTCCCTTCGCAACCTCTGCCAAACCCAAATAACGTGCTAACCCAGAGGCACGTTATGAACCCAAATTCAGGCCACGCACATATGATTTATCAGGCCCCTTCTGTTCCATCACCAGACAGGATAGAAGCTTTGACATCTTATGTGGGATTTCAGTAGTAACCACCCCTCTTACCAAACCCAAACCAAAACCAGGCAGGATTAAACTCCGTAACAACTCGTAGTGGTAAAGCAACCCAAGACCCACATTATCCAAACCACTCTAAGCCTGATAGTAACCTAAGCTCTAGGATAGTTATCCAGGATACCCCTACCCCAGATCAAGAACCTGGACCTATTCTAGAGGATCGACTAGGGTTCCATTTCCCGAGGCCTTGACCAAGGGAAAAAGGATAACCAAACCCGTGGCTCCTGAGTCAAGCTCTTTGAACAGGTCCAGATAAACATCCCCTTGATGGATGCAATCTGCCACGTACCGACTTACGCATGATTCCTGAAAGACGTGTGTACACCTAAGCGTAAGCCGTGGACCAAAAGTGGGAATCCGATCATTTTGTCAGAGCAAGCCAGCTCTGTAATCATGAGTAAACTCCCACCCAAGCCTAAAGACCCAGGAACTCCCTTGATTTCATGTAAAATTGGTGAAACCCAATTTGATAGCGCCTTGCTTGACCTAGGTGCCTCCATAAACCTAATACCTACATCCCTCCTTGACCACCTTGAAGAGTCTGAACTTAAACCGACTGAGGTGACATTACAGTTAGCTGATCGATCCATCAAGTCACCTAAAGGAATACTTGAGGATGTCATTGTTAGGGTGCGGGACTTCTACTTCCCGATGGATTTCATAGTTTTGGATATGGATGCACCTGAGAACCCAAGGGATACACCAATTATATTAGGGAGACCTTTTTTTGTCCACTGCTAGGGCCAAAATAAACTGTGAGGAGGGCCAAATAGAATTAAAATTTGGGAATCGAACTCTAAAGATTGACATCTTTAAGGCCCAAGAAGGGATTAATTGTAGGGTTATAGAGCAAATATGTGATATTAAAGCCGTGGTTGATGAATCGCATGTTGAGGACAACCTGATTATCCCTGATCAACCACTAGAAGATCAAAACCCACAAATAGTGGAGTTTGAACTTGATCTAGACACACCCATAACTCCGACCCTTATTCCTGATACAGACCCCGAACCACCTGCTACTGCTGGTAATCCTGTCATGGAACTTAAGCCCCTTCCCGAGCATCTGAAGTACGTCTTTTTGGGTTCCAATCAGATGTTTCCTGTGATTATCAACTCCTGACTCACACCTGACTAGGAATCCCGTTCGATTATTGTTCTCTAGCAACATCGTAGAGCCATTGGATGGACTCTCGATGACTTGAATGGCATAAGCCCCTCGTATTGCACACATTGAATCTACACGGAAGAGGGTGCACGACCTTCGCGAGAGATGTAGAGACGTTTAAACCCTAACCTACAGGAGGTCGTGAAAAAGGAGATCATCAAGTGGTTAGATGCAGGGATCATTTACCCGATCTCGACAGTCGCTGGGTGAGTCCAATCCAGGTTGTGCCTAAGAAGGTCGGACTCACCATCATTACGACTAAAATCGGAGAGGTCATACTGACCCAAATAGCTAACTCATGGAGAGTCTGCATTGATTACAGAAGACTCAATTCCTCCAAAAAGAAGGACCATTTCCCACTACCATTTATTGATCAAATCCGTGAGAAGCTAGTGGGAAATAGGTTCTTCTGCTTTCTTAATGGGTACTCCAATTACAACCAGGTGGCAATCCATCTAGAGACCAGGAAAAGACCACGACCACCTGCCCCTTCGGGACGTATGCATTTCGAAGGATGCCTTTCGGTCTCTGCAATGCACCCATGACCTTTCAATGGTGCATGCTTGCCATATTCTCAGATATGGTAGGTGATTATCTGGAAGTCTTCATGGATGACTTTTCAGTTTGCGGAGCATCATTTGACGATTGCCTCCAGCACTTGGTCCAAATACTCAGGCGGTGCATCGATGTGAATTTGGTTCTTTCCTAGGAAAAGAGCCATTTCCTGGTGCCTGAGGGAATCGTCTTGGGACATCTAATTTCGGAGAAAGGCATCCAAGTTGATCGAGCCAAGGTTAACTTGATTTTCAAACTCCCTATGCCTAGCTCGATCAAGGACACTGATCTTTTCTGGGGCACGTCAGTTTTTACCATCGATTTATCCCTGATTTTTCAAAAATCGCGTACCCCCTAACTACTCTTCTCTCCAAGGATGTGCCTTTCGAAATCTCCTAGGAATGCACTCAAGCATTTGAAATCCTTCATGACCGAGTTACCCAAGCCCCGATCCTACAATTCACTGATTGGTCTCAACCCTTTGAGATCATGTGCGATGCATTTGACTTCGCTATTGGAGCAGTTTTGGGGCAGAAAATTGACGGGAAACCCGTGGTCATTTACTATGCCAGCAAAACACTAGACTAGGCTTAGCATAACTACATGGTTACTGAGAAAGAGCTGCTGGCTGTAGTATTTGCCCTAGAAAAATTCAGATCATACCTCCTGGGTTCCCGTGTTATCATCTACTCGGATCACACAGTTGTGAGGCATCTCCTTGCAAAGAAGGATGCGAAACCTCTATTAATCTGATGGATCTTGCTGTTGCAAGAATTTGACCTCGAGATTTATGAAAAAGCGGGAAAACAGAATGTGGTAGCTGATCACTTGTCTCGCCTTCCTTCTGAGATCATTGACCCTTTTGGATCAATCACGGAACATTTTCTTGATGAGCACCTCCTGACTATCGATACAAGGCTTCCATGGTTTGCTAACATAGTAAACTACTTCACATCACATTAGATCCCATCTGATTGGCCGAAGGCTGAGAAGGACAAGTTGCGTTCCGATGCCAAGTATTACCTTTAGGAAGACCCGTATCTATTCCGCATTGGTGTTGATCAAATAATTAGACGATGTGTCACGGAAGTTGAAATCAAAGACATACTCTCTTTCTACCATGACCAGGCATGCAGTGGACATTTTTCAGGACACAAAGCCACATCAAAAGTCCTCCAGTGTGGCTTTTATTGGCCCATAATTTTCAAGGATGCATACGATCATTGTAAGTCATGTACCTGTTGCCAGACCTTGGGCAACATGAGCTATTAGGACATGATGCCTTTACAGTCGGTCCTGGTATGCGAGATTTTTGACATTTGGGGGATTGATTTTATGGGACCCTTCCCTATCTCGGATGGCTTTGAATACATCTTACTCGTCGTTGACTACGTGTCCAAGTGGATCGAAGCCATTCCGACCTGAACCAATGATCACAAGATTGTTATCAGATTCATTCATCAAAACATCTTCTTATGGTTTGGGATTCCACGAGCAATAATTTCCAATGGAGGGACCCATTTCACAAACTCTCAATTCAGGTCACTGATGACCAAATTGGGGTGTCGCATCGAATCTCTACTCCGTACCACCCAAAACTAATGGTCTAGCTGAGCTATCAATCCAGCAGATCAAGAAAATCCTCTAGGTTATTGTTCGACCTAACAGGAAGGATTGGTCATCCTAGATTCCGGAAGCATTGTGGGCTTATAGGACCACCCACAAGACCCAATTAGGCATGTGTCCCTTCAGACTGGTGTACGGGAAGGCATGTCACCTCCCTATCGAATTGGAGCGTAAAGTCTATTGGGTAGTACGAAATTGCAACTTAGATCTTTCTAAGGCTGGAACCCATAGAAGGCCTCAAATGAGCGAGATCGATGAATTACGTCACGGCACGTATGAGAACTCGTGAATTTACAAAGAGCGAGTTAAAGCCTTTCATGACAAACACATTTCTAGAAAGATCTTTCATCCTGGTCAAAAGGTTCTAGTCTTTGATGCCTGACTCAAATTATTCCCAAGAAAGCTACGATCTAAGTGGATTGGACCCTACCTAGTCAGACAAATCTTTGGAAATGGAGCCGTTGAGATCAGTCCACTCAGCCATGATTCCGAACCCTTCGTCGTGAGTGGTCAGAGACTTAAACCGTTCATTGACATGACCAATATAGATTTGGCTGAGTCATCCTTTATCCTCCATTCTCCCTGAGCTCATTACTCCCAACCGATGGCGTAAAACTCAACACTTAATGGGAGGCAACTCATCATTCTTTGAAAAAACCCGAAACCTTTTCTAACATTTCCATGCTGTATTCTTATTGCACTTTACGGTTCATCCATTAGCACAACCGACTCCACCTCAGGCACCTGTATCTGAGTCTAGAAATCGTTCACAACAGTCACCTCGACCTGTTCGCTCACCCAACACCTGTCCTAATGAATGAACTAAGCTTAATTCGAACCCACCTAATTTACAATGGGGACATTGCAAATTGTAGGCATGGGGGGGTATGAAAGTGCAAAATGTTAGGAAAACTCATATCAAGAAAAGGTTTCAACAAAAAAAATCACATATCACAAAAAACACAAAAAAAATTGAAAAATCAGGAAAAAGAAAAAAAAAATTGAGGGGGGAGAAAAGACTTTTTGGGCTATACAAAATATGAGGTGGAAAAGAGCAAAAGGCCAAAAAGGAGCACAAAATGAAAAAGAAAAAAAAAAAGAAGAGTCATTAGTACAACATTAAGGGATTAATTGAAGTTCTAGACCACAACAAGAAAAAAGAGAAAAATGAAAAAAAGTGCTAAGGAGACACAAAAGAGATTAGTAGGAACGTTGACTTTAGACCTTTTGGGCTAAACTCGTAGGCTTAAAAATTCAAGTGCCTGCTAAAATCTGGATACTCCTCAAGAGGATGGGGAAAATGAGATGCTGTATTAGGTGTAAGGCTTAGGGAGTATTCGGCCTCGTTAACTGACCTTCAATTTGTGGGATTCAGTAACCTAAGCACCCCAAACCCACACACAGTCTAGTTCAGTGTGCATAACTATCAAAATCATGCAAAAGCATTTTAATGTTCTGAAAAAATTGCCTAGATTAGGAGCGGTCGATCAACACAAGTTGATTTGGACGAGTTCCTGGTGAGGAGAGGTGGGAAATTCCCCTCGAAGATGCGTAACAACATATCGTGTCCTCGGTGCTTGTTCTTAGGACATTTAAATATCCTACCGGGGGCATGTAAGCACTCTGCTAGTTCAGATACCATGGGCGACATTATCACGAAATTTGATTGCCAGGGTTTGGATTTGGCCATGGAACGCCATGGGCGAGATTATCCCGAAATCTCGAAAGCCAGGGTTTTGGGGGTTTCCATGGGTGGTGCTATCACAAAGCATCGATTGCCAATGACCTTTGAGAATTGATGATGGGGACGAGGAATCCAATACAGATAGTGTTGAGAAGCCAATCCGAAGCTAGAAATAAAAAGAAAAGAGAGACAAAGCTCTCCAAACAAATAATTCTTCTGTTTCTCTCTTACAAAAATGCACTGCAAACTGAATATAGGCTAAAAATGTCTCAAGCACGGGTGCTTTAACCGCGGAGTCCAACAAACCCTAGGATAGTTTCTACGGGCCTTAAAAACCTTCGCGAAGGATTGAGGCTAAAGCGGGCCAGGTCCAGATTTTGGTTGGTACATGTGTACCTCTAGGCCTATTATCGTCATTCTGACCTAATCACAAAAGAAAAAGAAAAGGCACTTATCACAACTCGTAAAAGAAATTCATGGTCTAAAACAGATGTTAAAACATTAAAATTTTGCTAAGGGTCTAGCAAAAGCTAGGCATGGAGGTATGATGAGAGCCTCATCATGAATCCTAACTAGCTCATTTTGACCTAAGAAAGTAAACAAAAAGCTCCTACATAACCTATAGGAAGGCCTAATTCAAGGGATTATTGTTTTGGGAAGGAAACATGAACTAAAGGGTAAAACTATAATTTTACCATTGTAGTACATCAATGGGATTTCTCAGGGGCCAAACATAGGTCAATTGAACTTAATAAGAGGAAACGTGGGATGGTTCAATCAGAAAAGGGTTATTGTGATAATTAAGAATTAAATGACATTCTATAACCGTAAAACAAACCCACTTAATTTCATAAGGTTTCAGTCTGGATAAAAATCAACTAAACCCTATAAAAATCATGGAAAAATATTCCCTAGGGTTTAGAACCTTCAATTTGGCCTTTGGAACCTATTTTGACCTAAATTGGGGTCCTAGCTCAGTATTTAACCAAATTTGGGTTTTTGTGCAAAATGTCTAGTCAAACATGGCCAAACCTAAAATCCAACTTTACCATTGGATTTCCTAGGTCCAAATTAGGTTTGTACCAAAATTTGGGCCTAAGGGAAGGTCATCTTGACCTAATTTACAAAATGGTCCACCAATTACATTCTAACCCCTAACTTTTGAAAACTCTTGCACAGAGCTCCTAACTTCCTCGCCACCCTTACATTCAGGTCCCTCCACTATTACAGCGGAGGAATCCCACTTCGGAGAGAATTTGAGGAGGATATCTCCTAGAATCCTCAGAGATCTCCGAGATTTGGAAGGGTGAATCTCTGAGGATTTCTCCATCGTCTAAACGAGATCTCCAGATTAGATTTACACCAAATCTCTCATGCGAACGCTCAAGAGATTTGGGTGTCCTACTTCTTCGACGAGGATTTTACACTAGAAGGCTTGCCTTCCAAGCACAAAGGGCTCGGCCAGCGACTATAAAGCTTGGGAGATGCACAAAGGACCCTCGATCCTTTGTGCATCTCCCAAGCTTGATTTGGTCGCCGATAGCCTCTCAATTTCTTCCCTCCTCATCTCTGATCAAAATGCCCGCAAGCTCCAGCGACCTCCCCTCCCTCCTCTCGTCACTCTACCACCATACCAGTGGTAGGGTTAGCTTTGTCTTGTTCCTCCGCGTTGTGCCGCACCAACGCATGCCTCTCCAACCTCCTCCTCGTCGCCGTCATCTCCACCTCAGGGTTGTCTTCCCCGATGATGGCACATACGTGCCGCTCATCTCCTTTGCCTCCCTTTCATCCCCATACCCACAGATAAGTTTCTCTCTTCCAACTCTTCATTTTCCCTCATTTTATTTCATAAGCCGCCCCTCCACTGCCATTGTCCACCTTCATCTTCCTCATCTCCGGCTAACCTCCGGTGAGACGCATCCACCACTCCGCACCTCCACACGCTTCGCCACCAACCTCTTCACCTCTACCATCAACCACTGATCACTTTCCACCCATCCACTAGCTGCCACACATGGCCCACACTTTCACCAAACAAACCCACATTCACGATTACAGTCTGACCTAGGCACGCACGCCTAGGTTGGTCTGCACCACACCAACCCCCGCCTTACCTTCGTCGTGATACGGCGAAGCTTTCCCTATTGTTTGACTGGGCCACAAGGCCGTCTTTGTGTCATGCAAGTCTGAGCCTTCGTCTGCCATTAACGCACAAGCAAGCTTGCTTGCTTCAGAGCTCCAGGCTTCAGGGCTCCAGGCGACGTGCGTTGAGTGTGCGAGTGAATCCAGCCTGAGAGAGAACTTTGTGAGGCTCACAGCTGCTCCAATTGGGTGAAGTTCTCCTCCTGCGGGCACTAGCTGAAGCGAGTGGGACATTTAGTCCCACCTCATAAACTCAGGGGTAAGCTGTGACACTTAAATTGAATTTGTTCTCTTTGCTCATTGCCTCCAGTACACAGGGGTGAGGTCCCTCACCCTCACTCACTCACGCCTCATCCGCAAACCCTGCCCCTGCGGACCTGGCACCCGACTTGATTACCTAGACCTAGCACTCCTTGCGCATCACACCCACGCCGGTGCACTTGGACCCAGGTGCGCATCCGACCCGATTACCTAGCTCTGGGAGAGTGTACCGAAGAGAGAAATAGAGAGAGAGAGATGCGAGGGGGGTAGGGTATAGGTCTTGCTTCATGGTGCTGTGCAGGAAAGAAGAAGAGGCTAAGGAAAGGAGGTGTACCAAAGAAGTGAAGGAAGAAGGTAGCGACTGAAGAAGGAAGGACTTACCCACAACAAGAAAGAAGAGAAAGAAAAAAGAAGGCAAGAGCAGAAGAAAGAGAGAAGCAGGAGCAACCAAGCAGAAGAAGAAGATAAGGAAAGACAAAGAAGAAAAGAAGAAGCCAAAGAACAAGGCAGAAGAAGCACAGTCACAGAGCAAAGGGGAAGAGAAAGAAGAGAGAAAGAGAAGACAAAAATAAGAAAGGGAAGGCCAAAAATCACAAATCAAGCACTGTAGCAAAACCTTTTAAGATGTCTGATTTTTATCAGATGTCCAATTTTTGTGCATTATATCTACATTGACATTACTCTTCATTTTTGGTTGAATTGGTTATTTCTTTCTATTAAATTGAGAGTTGTGCTCTTAACTTTTTAAATACCTAATTACTCCCAGTGTTCGACCTCGGATACCTTGGTTTTCGAGTTATAAATTCTTATTTGTTTTCACGGCGATTTCATTTATACTGCAAGGAACATCTTTTAAAAACACGATTTTCCCCTATCAACAGGGTGATAAGTACACGACTTATCAACTCACCCTCTGATTTAAGGGAACCTTAAGTCTAAGCATCTACACACCATTGGTCACTAACTCATTGTTCGACAGTTTTAACGGAAATTGGGTAGCTAACGAACCTTCTAGGGTGGTATGGCTAGCAAGTTATCGTGGGTAACAGCCCATAGGTAAGTTGTTTAGAGCCCAGCCACTGGACCATTCTTTTCCTACTGTCTTTAGGTAAATCTTAGACCAGGGAAGCCACCTACTTAAAAAGAAAAAGAAAAAGAAAAGGAGAAAAGAAAATAAAAGAAATAAGCCACACTTCACCGCACGAGTATGGCTGGCAAGTTATTGTGGGTAACAGCCCATTGGTAGGTTGTCTAGAACCCAGCTCAAGAAATGCACGTCAAATTCCTAAAACACTTAGGAAGATGCAGAGAAGTAGAATAAGCTAGGGAGATATACACTGGATTCACCCTTGTGTTGACCCCATAAAAAGAAAAGTAGGGAGAAAGCTACCGGTCGTATAAATACACCTTTAGGAAAAATTCCTTTTAAGGTCACCTAAGGGCGTGGAAATCCGAAGTTCGTTCTGATTGCCGATCAATGAGTCTATCACTTTCACAAAAGGATGCTTAGAACATAAGGTTCTCATCAAGTTTTGGGTGGGTTGAGTAGCCGTAGAAAGCCACTCTGTAACCCTAAACTCAAAAATACAAAAAAATTAGAGAAGACAAAGGAGAAAAAGAGATCTTTCTTTGAATAAGGTGAGGGCTTGAGGCGGTCTACATTTTGGCAGATACCCGGACACTGTTGTGTCTTTGAAAGTTCACCTCCTAAGTAAAAATTTCTTAATGTTGAAAATGACTTGTGCCCGAGTAATCCAATCCTAATTCTTCTATAAAAAGCATATAGTTTTTGCTAGGGACTAGTAAAAGATAGGCATGGGGGTGTGATGTGAATACATCTAAACAGTCAAAAATGTCTATTAATGCATGTTCTTAGTGTCACATTAGCATCATACATTGTAAATACTGCATAACATGCATAATCATGCATTTAGGTCAAGTTGTATAAATTGTATAGTAATTGTCTCCTTTTATGGTTAGGGACAAGGTGACTTTTAATCAAGGCCTCAGATTGAAGATCCAACTATACGAATCTAATCAGGGCGACGATTGGAGTTCAACGACTCCAAGATTGCCTTGATTGGACATCTGTAGCACCAGATAGAGATCGAGGAAGCCTAAAGATCAAGAGCCAAGATGGTACCAATCTGCACTTCAGATGACAAATCTGACTGCATGGATGGGTTCGAATTGATGATCGCAACCTAATGGCATGAAAATTGGTCCAATCTGACATCCGTGGCATTATCTACAACACACAAAAGATGGATGGCTAAGATGGCGCCACATGGTGCAATCCCAACCACCCAATCAGCCGTAAGGATCGCCGCTGCATCTCCAAAGGATCTCCACCACTCGATCCTAGATCCAACGGCCGTAAGCACACGTGCCTAAAATCGAAAGCGCATCACAAAGTCAGCCATAGCGCAGCAAGCGGCCGCTCTTTCGCGAGTGCGAGGTGCGCGTTCGAAATGCAACGTGCCTTAAATCAGATGGGGGTGCGGGAGCGGGTGCAATCCATTCGTCAGTTGATGGTCGGGCGGCCGAGGGGCAGAGACATGGAGTGCGAAGGAACCTTGGATCGCCACGCTCGATTACACGTGGGCACGCGATTGAGCACAGACGAAGGCACGTGCAAGGAGAAATTTGAGCTGTCTAATCTCGTGATCGAATGGCTAAGATTTGAAAGACATGCACGGGCATTTTGAGTGCGACAGACGAGGAGGTGTGCACAGCGCACACACGTCAACCACGATCAGACCTTTAGTGATAGATAAATCCGTCACTAAAGACTTGATATTAATGTTTTAAGCTTGAAATGACAAATTTGCCCTAAATTTCTACAATTATAAAAGGAGACTTGACCTCCACTTCTTCTTGCTCCCTTCCTTCACTTCTCTACCTCTCCAAAGCTCAAGAAAAGCTTGTCCCACACCCGGAATGCTATTTTAGAGCCAAAATCCAATTTTCTCACCCCTGTTCTTGAAGTGGATCCCACGACGATGACGACATGCTGCCTCATTCCCGCTTCTTCCTACTTTGTCCTCCTTCTTCGTGCTCCATCCTCTATCTTCCAAGAGTCGCTCCATCTGGCTCATCCGCCAAGCATTCATCGAGGAGGATAGCATCTCTGTCCCTTCTTTTTAATTGCTTTCTAGAATAGAATTTTCTACTTTCTAGTTGTAATCTTTTCCGCTCTGTAGTTGTAAAAACATTCTGATTATATGAAGTGATTGTTCTCTCTCTCTCCCTTTCTCTCTTATTGTCTATATCAATTACATTACCAATTCCATTGTAATTATTTCATTTTCAAACAAAAACACAAAAAAAAAAATATAAATCATGGATTTTAGATCGACGTAGCCTTCTTGTGTTCGACCCAGAATTCTTAGAATTTTGGTATAAATTTATCTTTTGACGGATTTCTTCGCAAATCAAACTACAACAACAGGTTTTTTGAAACCAACTTCGATCGCGTAGTTTTCCACTTTCAACAGTCGTTCGATTGAACACACCCATTGATTCGTTGTTTATGGAGTTCTCACACATGTTCTCGAGAACTTTATCTTCATGTTGACCCATGATGTTGCCACCACAGGATGCATTGATAAAGAGCCTAATATCCTCATAGAGTCACTAGTAAAAAGACTGGACTTGTTCCCATTTAGTAACTCCGTGATGGGGGTAATTCCTCACGAGATCCTGACATGCTGTTGTGCGTGTGTGTTAAGGAGTGTCATTATAGTCACACTTGCAATGCCGATTTTAAAATAAGTAAACAGAGGTGAGTCCAAGTGTCGGTCTCAGGGAGGCATGAAAATCGGGTTTTGCTTATCACTTGTCACAGAAAGTGCGAAGTTTTGCTTGTGAAACGTGCGATTTTGAAAAGCGAGAGAGAGATAGAGAGAGAGAGATTAGGGTTAGAATGTTCCTTGTTTGATCATGCAACTTAAATAAAAATTAAAGTGACAACTAAACAGAAAATAACTTCATTAATCATGCACTTTTAGTTCATAGCTTACAACATTAAATACATGCTTCAAACAAAAGTAATGGAAAGCTTAAAAGAGAGAGAGGGAGAGAGAGAATGGAGAGCGACGAGGTAGCCACAGTGGTGGAGGAGGCTCCATCGGCGGCTCGTCATCTCCGATGATTACAAGAGGGCCTAAAGCTAGCTAAGAGAGGGGTGGAGTAGTTGCAAGGGGAGTGATCCTTGAGTGAGTGGTTGGAGGGGGTTTAAATAGGGTTAAGGGCTTCCTAAAAGAAGAAGGGGCTTTAGCAACATCTAGAACGTCACTAAAACCACTCCCAAAAGCGTCAGTGAAGCCCTCTAGCCCATCGGTCAGCCGCCCACTCCGTTTCTTCTTCTCGTGCGATCCGCGGCCGCTGCGTGAGGGTTGTATGATTGAAGATCGGACGGCTGAGATCTCTCCTCAGCTGCGCCTGGATCGCGCCTCGGGCGCGCGTGTGTGCGGCGTCATCACCCGGCGTGTGAACGCACGTGGGCGCACGTGACCTATGGTCGGGCCGCGTGGTGAAATCTCAGCTGCCCGCTGCTGATCGGGAGGCCCAATTTCGCCGCGCACAGCCTTTGTCTTTCAATTCACGCTCCGCGCGGCTCGAACCTGCATCGCGTGCGTGTGGTCGTGCGTGCTAACCGTTGCGCCCGCCCACGCCTTGTCACGGCGACTGCGAGCGGGCGCGCAGATCTCGACTGGATGAAGAGGTGGCGTGCGGTGGAGCGGGGGTGATGTGGCGCAATGTGGGCCATTGATCTCCAGATCAACGGTCAGAACTTCTTGGGCCCATTGTAGGAGCTCCGGATGTCAGATTTGGTCGATCTTGAGTCTGTTAGACTTCGTTCGTCATTCTGAATCCATCAGTGTGGTCTGATTGCTCATCTGAGGCCTGCTTTGACAAATGCTTACACATATGGCCATTAATATAGTTTTATAAGCAATCTTGGTACATGATGCATGCAATGCTCCCATTCTACTTATGTTGTGCCTTTTATTCATAAGATGGGTCATATTCAACGTAATTATCACCCCCTTGTGCAGTGTTATTAGATGCAAGAAGTGGTCCCATGCCTCATGAAGTGGTTCTCCTACATTCTTCGTGAAGTGCGTGATCTGGTGCCTCAAGGCATTTGTCCAACCAACTGAGAAGAATTTCTTCAGGAATTTAGATTGGAGTTCCTCCCATGTGTTGATTGGATGGGTCAAAGTCTGATACCAGTGGGAAGCTTTATCCATAAGGGAGGAGAATATCTTCATGAACAGGATGTCTCAATTTTGAATAGGGGGCCCGAAGGTTTGGGCCAGATATTTTAGCTGCTTCATGTGCTGGAAGGGATCCTCGAAGTTCAAGCCATGGAATTTTGGGATAGCATGAATTAGATTCAGCTTGATTTCAGTATCAGGTCCTCCAGCCGGGATTTGCACCCTAGGTTTGATCTCTAGTGTAGCAGGATTGTAGTGGTCTCGCATTTGAGGATGCTGCGGTGCATTCATGAATGCCTAAAATAGATCATTGAGGCATTATAGCTGATTCTGGAGATTGGGTTCTTCATCTTCATGATTATCCATGGATGTGGATCAAGGAGATTTAGGCTCAGAAGCAGAAGAGTCGGAATAGATGTCAATCTGGTCAAGTGGTATCACAAACAGGTGGGTCAAGGCCTAGTCTCAACTAGAATGGATAGCTAATGGAGGTGTCAAGGGTGATCTTAAGGACCCCCTCCCAAACATGCACTACAGAGCTAGATGAGGGACAAAACATGTGATGGACCCAATCGAGGCACCCAAAAAAAAATCTTTGGATGACTGAGGATGTTCGAGGTGGATGATACCTCTTGACCAGAAAGTCGCTCACTCGAGAATTATTTGGGTAGCCAGGAAGGGAGAGCCTCGCAAAGACCCCTATATGGTATAGCGTCCCCACAAGTTGCAGGGTTTCCCCCACCCAACCTTCCTTGTCATTGAGAATCCAAGTAGACTAGAATGAGCAAGCTTGACTCCTAAGTCTACCAATTTTATTCCTGAATATGTGCCTTGAATTTCACTTGAACTATAGAATTGATTGTGATTTGTGACCAAATTTGAAAGTTGGTTAACCCACAAGGTGGGTCAACTTCACCTAACCTGTCCTAAAGTTTAGGATGAGTTGGGTAAAGAACCCAAAATCACCCTGAGTGGTTTATCAAGTCCCAAATTTTTGTAATTCAAGTGATTGTTAGAGACATCTTTTAGGATTTGCTTGATTAAGTCAATTCAATCAAGGCTTAGGTGACACACGATGCAGGAAATCAATTTTCTTTTAAATCAAGCAGGTGTGTTTTTTTGAAACCCTAATTTGGCTCTATTTGCCAGGTCCAATTCTTTCCAAAATTGGCACCTAGGGCTCAATCAAGAAGGTGAATAGCCCTAGGCATCTTGAGTCCCTATCAGGAGTAGATATCTAGATTGGAATTTCTAAACAAATCAAATCAGGCAACTTAAGTGATTAAATCTATGAAATAATGCAAGTTGATACTAATTGACTCTTCTTTTTAATTCCTTCTAGAAATGAGGGGCTTAAGAAGAGGGAAATGAAGTTACCTATCCCTGGAGTGGTTGTTGTGTGGTTTATCTTCTCTCGTGTACCTTGCAAAATCACAAAAAATCAGATAAAGCAAGTTACTATCAAATTAGTATTGTAATCAATGAATGATACTACGCGTTGATCCTCAGCACTGGCGCCAAAATGTTTATTGTGAAGATCATTTTAAGCAATACACGTCATAGTATAGGAAGAAATTTGGAGTAACACTTAAATTTATAAAACTCAAAAATAGGAAATGAGTTCGAGGTCATTCGCAAGGAGTAAAATGGCAAATATGAATCACTAATCTCAATTAACAATAAAGATATGCAAATATAATCAAAATATTGCTCAAGATAAATCAGAATAATATTGCAATAAGACCAGGAATTAGAGTGCAAAAAGATGGGGTTAAAATGGTGATTTGAATCACTAAATTAACCCTACAAGTTAAGCTCTAATTAGCTCAAATAAATGAACAGTGCTTCCTACTTAGCAATATCAGAATCAGTCAATAGAACTAAGGCACAGATGCCTTAACCAAATACCAACAGAACCACACAAGGCACAAGGGCCTTATCTTGAACCTCAGAGGAGCCAAGGCACAATAGCACCAACACAAGTGCCCTTCTTCAGATCTCAGCTAAGTGTTGAGAGAGGAGAGGGAGGGCAAGAATCCTAAGGCCACAATACAAAACCCTCCCCCCTCCTCCTCAAATTTCCCTCTTTCAGAACTTTGACAGACCCAAATAACTGGGTAAATGGATCCACTGCCCAGACCTGCGTGGCGGTAGCGTGAGCAAGGGCTTGTGGATAAGCATGTGTATAGCGTGTACGATGGACCGTATGTATGGGGACCTGACCCCCGTGCTTCCTGAAGTGGACAACCTCTGGCATGAAATCAAGTTATACGTAATGGCGAGGCTTTAAATGCATGATGTGGGACTATCCCACGTCTATTCTTCGCACGCCTGCAACGTAGGAACCCTTTGTCAATTGGAGAAGTAGCAGTTGTGGATGCACTCAGTTGAAGACCTGGAAGGCTTCCAGGATGAGTTCCGTAGGCCCTAGGCATTGCAATTTAGTTAGAAATGGCCAGAGCACTGTGGGCAAAGTTGGAGAAAACGAAGGCAGCAGCGAAGCTCTATGAAGTCCCTGAAACATGAAAATAGCCTTTTGGCCCTATCAAAAGTGCTCAGAATATTCACCGTGCGACGATGGTGGTTTTAGGGCATGGCGAGCTTGGTGGAGCTCTGTCAAAGTCGATGAAAGTGTATATGAGTGCGTATGTTTGATAGAGGAAAAGAGAAGCGAAAGCCCCAAATTTCTTTGGACCTTTTGCTTAGTAAGACTCAGTGGAGGTTTTGGAGGTGGTAGTGAGGCAATTGGTGCAGTGTAGCGGTAGTGTGAGCTCGCTAAAGCTTGTGCTAGTCATGGGGAAGAGAGGGGTGTTCAGGGCGAAGCGGCGGTCGACAGCGAGATTTAAGTGGAGAAAAATGAAGTAAAGGAGTAGGAGGGGAGTTTAAAGGGACTTAGGGAATGAGACGTGATAAACACCAGTTTATCATCATTCTTATGCCCCAAAACTAACCTAGCTCTTAGGGTTTTAACTCTACAAACGGGTTTTTGGGCTATATTTAGCCATTTACCTAGGATAGGCATGCATTGCATTTTAATGTATTATTTATGCATTTATTTGAGTGTCAGGATTAGATAGAATGTTAGATCCCACGCATCTTGGAACTCAGGAAGGCAGAAGATGTGGAAGAAGCTCCTATCAATTGGATCCCAGCTAGATCCAGCTCATTTCAGCTAAATCCCAGCTAGATCCAGCTCATCCCAGCTAGATCCCAGCTCCTTCTAGCTGGATCAACTCATGCTTAGCTCCATTCAACTCATCTTAGCTGAATGGTAGCTTTAGCTAGTTCACCTTAGCTCCATTCAGCTCACCTTAGCTGGATGGCAGCTCAAACTGGCTAAAGACAGTTGATCCCAGCTCCATTCTAGCTCTTCCAGCTTAGAAGAGTTCACTAGAAGTTCAACTTGACTAAGATTAGCTACTACTATCAACTAGCTAGACTTGGTCAGCTGAAGATGACCTTAACTAGCTCTGGCCAGCTCAAGTCCGGCTGTCGGGGACTCCACTTAGATCAACTTAGTTGAGCTAAGCTACCTTAGCTGCTCTAGCTAGCTAGGTGATTAGCTCATATTTGTGGGATATTAAGGTATTTAAGTGCCAAGGCATTATGTTAATTTTAACATTTAGATAGCATACATTAGTATGCAAATAAATTAATTCATATTTTTAGCTTAATGGCATAATTCATGTATGGCATTCATATCTAAATGCATTTAGAATTAACTTAGAATTGCATGCATTAGGTGCATTACATTCATTATTTTAATTAACATAGAAATTAAGGATTTGTGCATAAATAATCTTAATATTTTATTATTTTATTCTTCTTCTTCTTCTACAGGAACGACCCTACTTCCTCCTCCTACGACCATTCACTCTAGCCACAGTTGCGAACATTCCTCCTTCGTGAAAAGTGGATCTAGAGCCTTCAATGCTCATGCTCCATTTCAAATCCATATAGCCACAGCTACAAAGGTGGAGAGTTTGCCATGCGAAGTAGGCCACCATGCTCACTCCACCACTGTGCAGAGTGTTCAACTCTCCTCCATTCATCACTACTGGCCTCAATTGTGGCAACAAGCCTCCACCACCATGGGCGTGCAGCATGACAGGCCACATCGCCGCCTGAAGCTTGCTTGCACCACTGTGCGTCAATAGCAACCACCACCACCATCACCGACACTAGCAACCACCACCGCAGCCATGCACCAGGAGCCATCCACATGTAATTAAGACATTCGGGAAGATTCCTGGACATCTGAAGACCCAACCTACTTCATCTCCACCTTGCGTGCAGCCACCTCCAACATGTCACTCCACCTCCTCGTGCGCCAACCTCCGTGCACGCACGCCTAGCACCCACATGCGGCCCCAGTTGCATGCTCACCTCTCCTACCCTTCATTCACGCATGCAGTAGCTGTGTGCTCCCCCCCAACACCAGCCTCTTCTTCATTTCTTCTTCTTCATCTCCTTTTACTGTTGCTCAAGGAACCCATCCCCACCACCGCACCTCTCGCCATGTCACATCCTTTCCTTGTCTATGCACACCCAACAACCTCACCCACAGCTACTACGTGCTACCATTTTCGCGACCACCATACGCCACCAGCTCCCCATGGCATCTCCAGCCAGCGCACGACCAGCACCTCCCCTCGTCGAGCCTCCACACCGTGCCTTCTCCTTGCTCACGCATGTGGCTGCATGCACCCTTTGCAGCAAACGTACAAAGTAGCTTGCCGACCACCCACCACCTTCATCTCCATCACTTAATGAGCTCCAGTCACCATTTGCTGCAGCGTCACCACCATCGGAAGTGGCCTGGCTCACTTCTCCGACGAGAATTTCACCTCCGTCCTCCCTCTCTTCCATGCGTGAGAACCATCCAAAGAAAATCCCTTGTTTCACATTACATTAGTTTTTACATTTAGATGCCATTGTTGGTTTTAAAGATTTATGATATTAGTTTTATATGATGACCATTTTGCGTAAAGGACCTCCCTCCTTTCCTTAATTACTTTTTCAGCATATATGAGCCCTATATGCCCCATTTGAGATGAGTTTTGGCATCAACCTTCCGCGATCTCACTTGCAAACTTTGGTTTCTTGATTTTTTGCGAGTTTTAATAAGCCATTTCCTCCCTGTGGACATGACCCGCTCTCTTGAGTGATTAATTTTAAATACTTTGATTAGTCGATTTTCCACCACTTAGAAATGCAAACGACAAATCATTTTAATTATCATCCTGTTAAGCGAGAATCGACTCATCAAATGGCTATTCTTGCTTAACAGGATGATAATTAAAATGATTTGTAGTTTGTATTTCTAAGTGGTGGAAAATCGACTAATCAATGTATTTGAAATTAACCACTCAAGAGAGCGGGTTGTATCCACAGGGAGGCAATGGCCTATTAAAACTCACAGAAAATCAAGAAACCAATGTTTGCAAGTGAAATCGCGGAAAGTTGATGCCAAAACTCCTCTCAAATGGGGCATATAGGGCTCATATATGCTGAGAAAGCAATTAAGGAAAGGAGGGAGGTTCTTTGCCCAAAATGGTCATTATAAAATACTTATATCATAAATGTTTAAAACCCAACAATGGCATCGAGACGTAAAAACTAATCTAATGTGAAATAGGGGATTTTCTTTGGATGGTTCTCACGCATGGAAGAGAGGGAGGATGGAGGTGAGCTTCTTGTCTGAGGAGAAGTGAGTCGGGCCACTTCCGATGGTGGTGACAATGCGGCAAATGGTGACTGGAGCTTGTTGAACGGTAGAGATTAAGGTCATGGATGGCTGGCGAGCTACTCTGTATGTTGGCTGCAGAAGGGTGCGTGCGGCCGTGCTCACAGGTAAGGAGAAGGCATGGTGTGGAGGCCCCCTGATGGGAGGTGTTGGTCGTGGGAAGGCTGGAGATGCCATGGGGAGCTAGTGGCATGCGGTGGTCGAGGAAATGGTTGTGTGCAATAGTTGCGGGTGAGGTTGTTGGGTGTGCACAGACAAGGAAAGGAGGCGGCGTGGCGAGAGGTGCGGTGGTGGTGATGGGTTCCTTGAGCAACATTAGAAGGAGATGAAGAAAATTAAACAAAGAAGAAGAGAATGGCGTTAGGGGGGAGCACGTAGCTGCTACATGCCTGAACGAAGGGTAGGAGAGGTACGCGTGCTGCTGGGGCCGCACGTGGGCGCTGGGTGTACGTGCAAGGAGGATGGCTGTTGCGTGCGTGCACGGAGGTTGGCACACAAGGAGGTTGAGCGACGTATTGGAGGTGGCTGCACACAAGGTGGAGATGAAGCAAGTTGGGTCTTGAGACGTCCAAGAGCCTTACCGGACGTCTTAACAACGTGTGGATGGCTGCTAGTGTTGGTGATGGTGGTGGTTGTTGGTGTCGGTGATGGTGGTGGTGGTTGCTGTTGATGCACAGTGGTGCAAGCAAGCTTCCAACGGCAGTGTTACCTATCACGCCACACACCCAAGGTGGTGGAGGCTTGTTGCTGCAGTTGAGGTCAACAGTGATGAGCGGAGGAGAGTTGAATACTCTGCACAGTGGTGGAGTGAGAGTGGTGGCCTATGCCACATGGAAAACTCTCCACCTTTGTAGCTGTTGCTGCATGGATTTGAAATGGAGAGTGATCATTGAAGGCTCTAGATCCATTTTTCACAGAGGAGGAATGCTCGCAGCTGTGGCTGGAGTGAATGGCCACAAGAGGAGGAAGCAGAGCCATTCCTACAGAAGAAGAAGAAGAATAATAAAATAATAAAATATTAGGATATTTATGCACAAATCCTTAACTTCAATGTTAACTAAAATAATGCATGTAATGAACCAAATGCATGCAATTCTAAGTTAATTCTAAATGCATTTAGTTATGAATGCTTGATTGTGTAGCAATCATAGATCTTAATTTTCTAGAATTCGATTATGACATAGCATAAGTTAGGGTAGTTCATGCATGCATAAGCATTATTTGCATCTTTACTATTCCTCCTATAGCTATGCATAGAATAATGCTATAATATACTAATTAGGTGCATTATATAAATTGAAGGAAATAAGAAGCTTAGGAGCTGGATCTGAGACTGGATCTGAAGCTGGACCTGAAGCCAGAGTTGCAGCAGAGGTGGAGTAGAAGACCAAAAATAAGATGTAGTCGACAATAATTTACAGGGTTGAGGTATGCTATTATGTGAGGTAGGAATGAAGTAGTAAACTACGAAGAACTTAGGTCCATCCTAGCCTTAGGATACCCTAGAATCTTCCCCAAGCCTTAGCCATCCTTAGATTAGGTCACTGTATCCTAGGAATCCCTAAAACCCTATTTTCAGCCTCTATATGAACGTCTAGATGAGTTACAGGAAGTCCAGAACCCTTAGCCATAACCAGCGCACCTAAAACCCACTTCTACAGCATTTTAAGACATCTAGACACTTGGTCTGGACGTCCAATTTCTACAGATAAAACCTTAATTCTTCCTTCCCTCTGTTTGGACGTCTAGACAACAAGTCTGGACGTCCATCTTTTCATTTTAAGATGTCTGACAATAGTGTCAAACCTCTAGAACTTCTCTCTAGTTCCTGTTTTTGAATTGAAGCTTGGATCTTGAATTCCTAGGTCCCTAAACCCAATTCTAACCCTATAGGAACCTAAATTAAGATACCCTAACCCTAGTATATCACCCCTAGACCTCCCTAAGGACCTAATTAAGTCCTTACTAAATGTAATTGACTTGGATCTTAGTCAATTCCATCAGCCTATTTAATTGGACTCATTGAGTCCAATTGAGCCCTGATCTTAGCACACACTATTCAATTGGACTCAGTGAGAGTCCAATTGACCAAGACCTACCTTAATTGAGTTATTTTACTCTCAATTAGGGTTTCACACATCCAATTAAACTTGTATCAGGTTTAATTACATTTTACCTTAATGAATTAGTGTTTACAACCCTAATTTGAGACCTACCTTAACCTAAACCTACTAGAACCTAACCTAATCAACCTAGACACCTAGGTTTAGACCCACACACACCCACGCACACCATCTACATGAAAATTCATAGCCTAGAGTTCTCTACAACTCTCTACAATGTGTTGTTGCCTTGGTTGCTAAAAATAGCAACCAAGATGCATTCAATTTTTAGATCCACCAAATGTGGATCTAAAAACCACCCATCCAGCCTCTCTCTCTCTCACTCTCCCATGAGCTCCCACCATAGGCCTCTCTAGAGAGTTCCACACTTCTCTAGAGAGGCTCACTTGGGCCTACTTAAAGGACCTTTGGGTGGTCATTTGCACCCATCTAGCCTTCCATCTAGTTTTAGCTTCATTCCACCTCCATTACTCCACCTCCACTTCTACGAGCACACCATGGCATCCGCATCACCTCTACACCAGGCCTATATCACCTCCAACCTCTCTCCAAGGGCCGACCTAAGCACCATTGACAACCCCCCTTCTCCTCTCAACCAAGTCAAAGGCCATCAAAGCTACATCAGAATGCTCTTCATTCTGTTAGCTAGATAAGTAACGTAGTTCTTCGTAGATTAATGCTTTATTACTGCTTAGTAGTGTAGCTCCATATTCTCCCCCAATGTTGCATGCATAATCCCCCCATAGATTCATGTATGTAGTCATTTTCTGTTAGCTAGTTCATTGCTTTCAAGCTTTCCTGTACAAGCTTTCCGCGAGCTTCACTCTATAGCCACCATGATGTAATCAATGAAATCATCTTTTATATGTCTCTATGTCTATGTGTGAAAATCACCATGAGCTGATTGCCATATTTCCTTGTGATTAAAGTTGCATGCACGAAATTTGTATTCTCTTGTAACTAAGCATGTTGTGCATTAATACGAATTATTGTAAACTGGAATGCATTTCTGAATAAGTAGAGCGAGACAGATCGAATTCAAATTTGCATTTTCTAAATGCCTCCCAGAGGTGGACGACTGGGACTCAAGTATCGTTATTTTATAAATTATTTTTTACGAGCATTTTCAGCACTATACTACGACGAGATCTCTATTTTCAAAACACATGCGAGAATCGCCTCCTATCAAATGGCGCCATTACCGGGGAGGCAACGAAATTGATTTTGAGCTTTTGAGCTTTTAGTGATACATATTCCTTTGCTTGTTTGTTGGATGTGCAGGAAAGTTGGAAAAACAAGATCTGCGCACACATCGGGCACAGAAAAATCATCAGGTGCACATCTCCTCTTAGATTAGGATTTCCCTTTTTCGAACCTTAGGTTAGCTTTCCTTCTAGAAATGCCATTTTGAAAAAAAAATGCCTATTTACTTTCATGAAAAAGAAAATTAAAAAAAAAAGTCAAGATAGTTAGATTAGGTTTCTATTTGAATCTTAGGTTAGTATGCTTGAAAAAAAAAATGGAAAAAATTTTTGAAAAAAAAGCTTTTCCCTTCAAAAAAACAAAAAATCAAAATTTTTGAATAAAAGAAATTTTGGAAAGAAAAAGAATCATTTTGGTGGAATGTTTGAATTTTGAATTCAAACACCTTTTAAAAGCTTTCCCACCATTCTTTGATTTTCAATTAGGTTTCAAATTTCGACCTAAACTTTCAATTAACAAAAATTAATAAGATAAAAATTATGTGATTCAAGATATACCTTCATTTTCAAACCATCTTACAAACAACATAATTCATTTGAAGAAATTCAAAGTAGAAAATTTTTAAAAATTTATGAATAGCAAGGAGGTCAGAGTGACCTAGATTTGAAAATTTTCAAAATTCAAAAATCAATTTCGAGCAATCTGCAAATCTATTTTGGCTAAAAATGGTGGTGTTTGAAAGCTGATCTCATTAGCTGTAATTTCCATATTTTTCCTAAATTTTTGAAGAACATTTGATACTGTTTCAAAGCAAAAAACTAACCAGGGGTCAAAATTCCAGCTCTGATCCCTTGACATTTAAAAATCTCTATAAATGCGGTTGAAATAGTAAAAATTATAAAAGGATATTCTGTAAAAAGATAATTGAAAAAGGAATCTACTTGCCAAATTTCAACTTATTCTGATTCCAATTTTTATCTGAGAATTGTTCTTATTCTCGTGGTCTACTGAAGAAGAAAAAAAACCCCTAGACTTGCATGAACCCTAGGTTACGCCTTTAGGGTTACACTCTAGAGACCATACATTTGGGTTAGACTAGACTTAATCAAGACTAAGGTTTAGCCGGAGAGCTTGGTCACCTTGTGGGCCACTGACCATAAACCCCAGCTGAAGAAAAAAGGTGTTAAAATAAATTATAAAACACAAAATAAACCTGAATTCGTTGTCATACTACTGGGTGGTTTCAACCTCTCTGGCCAAACCTGATGACTAAGTCTGTTGGGTAGTGTTAAACGACCGTGACTCGGGGGTCAACAGAACCAGAGGCATGAGCCGAAGGAAGAACCATCCCCTTAGTCCCCTCGTAAATAGACTGGCTGGGTTAGCTTGAGAGGTGGGAATCACTTTCAGTCAATTGAATGACAAATTTTCTCTTCAAAAATTAGAATTTTAAATGAAAAATCTGGTCATCTGATCATAAGGATCATTTGATTAACAGGGCCTTAGCCTTATCTAGCTGGCTGCATGAACCTAGGAGTTGGTTGGTGCATGCAAGGAAGGAGGTCACTCAGACCTCGATTGGTTGGACCTTGGGAGCCACTCCCAAGGAGGCGAGTCACTTCGCCTAGGCCATCTTCTCCTTTACCCTCTTGTTCTATCTGCATAGCTGCAATGGCTAATGTTGAGAGTGAAAAACTATGCGATCGAAGTTGGATTCGAAAAACCTATCATTGAAGTTTGATTTGCGAAGAAATCCATCAACAGATAAATTTATACCGAAACTCCAAGAATTCCGGGTCGAACACAGGGAGGCTATGTTGATCTAAAATCTACAATTATATATATATATTTTTGTATTTTTGTTTAAAAATAAGATAATTACAATGGAATCTATATAAACAATAAGAGAGAGAAAGAGAGAGAGAACAATCACTTGATATAATTAGAATGTTTTTACAACTAGAAAGAGAGAAATGATTACAACTAGAAAGTGGAAAATTCTATTCTAAAAAGCGATTAAAAATAAGGGAGAGAGATGTTATCCTCCTCGACGAATGCTTGGAGGACGAGCCAGACGGAGAGACGCCTGGAAGACGGAGGATGGAGCGGGAAGGAGGACGAAGCAGGAAGAAGCGAGAACGGGTGACGAGTCAATTCTTCCCTTTTAAAGTCATTTGTCACATAAAATGATACGTCGTTTGTAGTTCTATGTGGTGGAAAAATTGACTTATCAATAATTAAAATAACCACTCACAGAAGAGCAGGTCGTGTCCACAGGGAGGCAATGACATATTTAAACTCGCACCGGTTAAAACCATATGTTCATAGTTAGTTTCGACGAGAATCGAGCCAAATCTACCTTCAGGTTAAGAAAACATCAAGAGAACATGTTGAAATGGCAATTTTGCACAACTAACGGATATATTTTGCAACCTAGCTTAATAAAATAATAATAAAAGTTGATAATGGCATAGAATGTAAATATTAATAGAGGCTTTACTATAGCAAAATAGGGGAACTTCTTCCCCTTGTCCGTGCGCGAGGAGGAGGTTGCGGTTGGGTGTGCGGAGCTCGGAGGTAGTTGGCCACGACGAGGACTACGCATTGGCGGTGACGACACGTCGAACGGCCACCAGAAGTCTCGCTGGCGATGAGGAAGGCCGGCAATGGTGGCGGTGGCTTGCCAGTGTGGGTGGGCTGCTGTCGGCCTTCAAGGGGTGTGGCCGAGTTTCTGAGGTTGAGGCGAGTTCATTGATGTTGGTGGCGCGAAGCTCCGAGTCTAGATGAGGTGGCTGTGTTGTGGGTGCTTTGGGTACCTTCGTCAACAGAGAAGAAGAAGAAGGAGAAGCCGGCTGGAGTAGAGCACGCTATGCGTGCGTTGCTGGTGGCGAGGTGAAGTGCTGCTGCTGGGCACGCGGGTGCGCGAGTGCTGGCAAGCTGCTTAGGTGCACGGGGGCTTTTCTATGGGCAGTGAAAGAGCGATCTTCATTTTCGTTGAAAACTTTAACATAAAATGATGTGCCGTTGTATTTAATCGCGTGGTAGAAAATCGCTTTTCAAAACATTGAAAATTTCAAAACTAACTACGAAGAGTTAGGTCATCTCCACAGGGAGGAATTAGCCTATTAAAAAGATGAGTAATAATGCATAAAGGAATCGGGAATATTAATAGAGGTGCATGCTAACTAGTGCTCTCATTTCCAGCACAAATTCTCAATATAGATAATTAATCAAGAAGATGAGGGCGCACATGCAAAATTACCATAATATAATATTCTAAATAATGTTAATATTAATTTCCTAACTCATGACACTAATGTACCATAATTAATATCTCATGTTGTATGTCATTCATAAGGAGAAATCAATTATATGTAATTCCAAATTAAGTAAGGGGTGTCCATGCAAATTTTGCTGCAATATATTAATTTAGAAAATAAATGAATAGTAACTTTGACAATGGCATTTTCCATAATTTTTAATTTCAGAGGAAACAGAGCATTTGCTCTCTCTCTTCCTTACGAGAGAGAGAGAGAGCACCGCCAGGCAGTGCTACGGCTGTGGCGTGGCGGTGGTCGGTGAGCGCTGGAGTACTAGGCGCTAGAAAGGGGCACGCTGCAGATGGAGGGCCTGGCAGGTGAAGGCGGGCAGTGCAGGAGCGATGGCGCAAGTGCTTGCAGGAGGGGTTTGGCATGTGGGCGCCTGCGGGGAGCGTTAGGTGCTAAATCGAGTGCTTGCAGGGGTGAGGGCGGCTTGCTAGGGCGTGGCTACAGGCGCGCGGTGGGGAGCCTGCAGATGGGCATGCGCCTGCAGGGTGGGGTCGTCTGCGGTACAGTGCTGTGGGAGAAGCTTCTAGGGCGCGGCTGTAGGCAGGCGGTGGAGGCGCATTGCAAGGAGGCACTTGAGGGTGGACGTGGCTGCCGCCGCAGTTTGGCAGGGGCGGACGTAGTTGAGGGACGAGCCTGCAGGAGCGCTAGAACAGGGTGGAGATGGGCACTCTTGCGAGAGTGGTCTGGCAAGGGCAGATGCAGTTGAGGGACGTGCCTGCAGGCGGTGGAGGCTGAGGCGCGCGCTTGTGGGTGTGGCTGGAGGATGCTTAGCGTACGTGCATGCTGGGAGAGCTTGGCGCTGGAAGGAGGATGCGGTGAAGATCTTGGTGATTGCGGGTGCAGGCAGAGGTGGTGTTGGAGAGGTTGGAGCGCACGTGGTGGCAGTGGAGAAGATGGTGGAAGTTGTGCACAGTGCACGCTTGATGTAGTTCCTCGTAGGGGGAAAGATGGCTCTCTCTCCTTTCTCAACCTCCTTTTTATCTCCTCCCCAGCGCAAGTTGAGGGATTTTCAAATCCCTTACTAAATATGGCCGGTGTTGTTGGTGAGGTTGTTGATGGCTGGCGATATGTTGAGAAATTTGTGGGGGAAAATATCTTTTCTCCCCCTTTTCTTTTTCCCATTGATCCTCCTCCCTCTTCTTCTCGATTATTAGCCGAATGGATAGATTAAGTGGAGAAGATGTAACGAGTGCGCTGTTGCGGGACCTGCATGAAGCATAAACTAATTACATAATATGTTATAGAATGCAAAAGAATAGATGTAAAATTAAATAATGATGCATGCAATCATTCTACAACTTAATGTAGATATTAACAAACATACAATGTTAAAAGAGAATTACTTAGGCGTAACAATAGTCCATTAGAATGGACTCATCAGGCGGCATGCGCACACCACAGCAGCGGGCGCAGGAGGTGTGCTGCTTGTGTGCTGCGTGCGGCGGGGGGAATGAGAGTGCATGCGTGCACAGGCTGGTGCAAGTGGGAGTGTTGAGGAACGTGTGCGGGTGTGGTGGAGGCGAAGGCGTGGTGAGCAGTCGTGCATCAGTAGATGCACCCATGGTAGGCGAGTTTCAAGGAGCTCGTACACGGTGGCGACCAACTCCATCCTCTTGGCGCGGTGGTCTGTCACCCCATCGGCCTACAGTGTGGTGGAGCTCGGCCTTGGAGACCATGGTGGTGGAATGGAGCACACAGTGGTGGAGTGGGCGGTGTCTCTTCAAGCTCGACTGTCTCCTCCTCTCTCTTGTAGTCAGTTGCCTCGACCAGATCCAACACATCCACTCCTCCATGAATGGGGCCTTGACTGCGGCAGCTGAAGGAAATGCAACCGTTGCTGAAAGAAGAAGAATAAAATAATAATAAAATATTATGGTTATTTATATACGAACCCTCAACTTTTATGTTATCTTAAAATAATGCATGCAATGCACCTAATTGGTTAACTAATTAAATGAATGTAATTCTAAGTTAATTCTAAATGCATTTAAATATGAATGCAATGCATGAATTATGTAATTAAATCATAAATATAAATTAATCTATTTACATCCTAATGCATGCTAAATAAATGTTAGAATTAACTTAATATCTAGGCACTTAAATACTTAAATAGCCCACAAATATGGGCTAATCAAATACCCCCATGCCTAATTTTTGCTAGTCCCTAGCAAATCCAAGCAAAACCTAGCACTCCCAGTAGACTAGCCAACCCAATCAATCTTCCTTTAGAAACATATTAAGTTCAGACTTTAGACCTAAGGTTCCCAAGTAGTTGTTAAGTTACAGACCAGGTCAGCTAAAGACGAGTTGCATGGACAAGTTTCTCTGATTTCTGACTCTATCCTAAGGTTCATTGATCCCTGAGATTAAAGCATCTGTGCATGTGCGTTGGTCTGAGTTATTTGAGTTAAAGGAAAAAGGATTTTTTTTTTGAATAATGTATATATATATATATATTTGATTTCTCTAAGTCTAACCTCGGATCAACTATCAACACGGTCTGTATCGGATTCATTGTCTCCATTACCGTACCTCGAAGGGTGCTTGGCTTTTGATGCTTCAAGATAGCACCATCCATAGCGACCCCAAGAACTCTTGGCAATCGACACTTCGAGATAGTATCACCCATGGATTTCTTAAGCGAATTCAAGCCTATGGCAATCGGCACTTCGAGATAGGGTCGCCCATGGTACCTGAACCGCACAATGTGCTTATATGCCCCCAGTAGGATGGATATCCTAAGAGACAAGCACCGAAGAGGTAATATGTTATCATCGCATCCTCAAGGTGAGTATATACTCCACCTCTCCTGTGGCGGGAACTCTTCCAATCAAATTGTGTTTTCAAGCCTCTCCTAAGTCAAAACTAAGAGAACCAAATCTCTTTTAAGAAAGGAATTAAGTTGATTACTTACTTACACCAGACCAAGTGTGTGAAATTTGGATGCTTGGGTTACAAGGACTCGTAAACCAAAAGGTAGAACAAGACTCCAGGTACTACCCCACCTTTTAACTCAAACCCTAGCTTTCCTTCCTCAACCTCTTGAGGAATGGTCCGCAACTTAACTCCTACTTAAGTTTTTAAGTCCACAAAGGATCCTAAAGGTCTAAAGCTAGTAGCTCATTTAGCTTCTAAAGTTCGACCCTAGAATCAACTTAGTCTAACCTAAAGTTCTGATTTGCTTAAGAATGCAGGACCTAGCCAATTAAGCTCAAAACTTTTTTTTAATTATTTTTTTATTTTCATTTATTTAGATATTTTTTAATGCAAATGTATGCAATAAATGCACTATACTATGTATATCCCCAAGTACACCCCCCATGCCTAAAATCTGCAATGTCCTCATTGCATAGAAGGATATTACCTGGGTCAGAGCTGAGCTGGCGTTCTTCTGTTAGCAGCCAAGTAGCCAACGAACCTGGAAATCAGGTTCAAGGATTGCAGAAATAGGCCCTAAAAATGAGCAAAGTAATGCTAGCATAGAAAATAGGTAACCTAGGATGTTGGCGTTCTTGTCACCAGAGGAGGTTCTAAAGGAAAAACTGGTATAACAACCTCCAAAGGGGTAGGGGGAGGATGACAAGGATCATCCAAAAGGAATGGTGCAGAGATAAACCCCTAGGGCAATGGACTGACTAAAGAAATCATCAATCAATACTCGATACTCCATTACAGCAAATATTGGTTTGTTAAGCCCCCTGGTCAGAACAAACATGAACAAATCTCTAAGGCAAGGATCGTCTAGGGTGTCCAAGTTTCGAGGTTGCGGGATGGCCATAAGATCTAGGTTGGGTTTAATCAGCTCGGTGTCCATCCATAACACTCTTTCCAAATCCTCAATTGCATCCCTAGCATTCCTTGCACCATCACATGTATCTTCCTGCACTTTATCAGGAGTCACAATTTCGCCTTTAGTCATAAGCGAATCAGAGGGTGACTTCGAAATAAATGAAGGCAGGTTGGAAGCAACAAATCTAGTGATTATCCTATTAATGTCATCCCCGGGTTTCTATTCTTTACTCAAATCTTCCCCAGAGTCTATATGTGAATCCACATAAATCTTAGAAGTTGCTTTCAAATTTTCCATCATTTCATCATGAGGAGAAATATCATCAATGGGTGTGCTAAGGAAACCTAATTTGGTCAAATTTGTGACATCCTCAAGGTCTAACTCTTCAAATAAGACAATCACCCTTAGTGTCACTCCAAATCTTGAACGTAGGTTCCTCATATAATTCGTCTTTCGCCTCATCATATGATTCATCATATACCTGAGGTCTAGAATCATTTAATATCTTAGCAGATCCCCTAGGGTACTCTATCTGAGGTAAATGGTTTACACTGGTAACATCAGACTCCTCAAATAGGTCAATTTCTTGATGGTTAGGTTCCCTAAGGGTGGGCTTGAGTTCCATCTTGTGATCAGAAGGGAGGGTAGGATTAACAACTTGACTTCAACCCACTTCATCAAATGTCACGAAAATACTATCATCTGGGTTGAGGTCTTCCAATGATACCATCATTCCCTTCTTTTGACTCCAATATAATTCAGGTGGATACTCAACCTTATCATCATCTTCCTCGGGTTGCCACCTTTCTTCATCCAATGCATAGCTACTTTCATATGTGCCTTCCACCCACTTAAGGCGTGGATCTCTCAAGGAAGTGTCATCTAATGGGGAGGTTTCAAAATCGATCCTCGAAAAGTACCTATTCTCCCCAGAATTTCCCTCCAACTTAAAGTGTAGCTCTCCCACGGGACATGCATCTATTGTAGAGGGGTGTATGTCATACTCAATGGGGTAGATTGGGTGGCTAATTTCATCTCTTTCTTGTTGGCCTGCTCTCAAAGATTCTCCTAACAATTCAATCATTTCATTTTGCATTTTCTATATTTCCATCTTCAAGGAGGAGAGGTCATTTTTGTCATGAAAGAAGTCAGGCTCAGTGATGAATCCATTTTAATGGATTTGTATTGTGCCTAACTAACTTTAATCTTACCTTTTAGGTGTGTTAATAACTACATTAAGTTGTAGAATATTTGTATGCATCATGATTTAAGTTTATAACATTCTATAACTTAATATGTAATGATTTTGTTGTTTTAATGTGCAGGGATGATATTTAGAAAGAACAACGGCTGGGGAGTAAATTTCACCAACAAGCAACCGGCGGCATTGTTCCCCATCCTCTGGCCACCCTCAACAGCCGTCGACCTCAATAACACCTCCCCAACAATCTCCTGCCAAAATTCGAAAAGGGATTTGAAAATCCCTTAATTGGTGCACGTGGGGGAGAGGAGTTAAAAAGGTGGCAGAGAAAGGAGAGGAGCATCGGATCTTCACCCCTGCGGGGAACTACGCCATCTTCTCCACCGTGGAGAGGGCGAACACTATGCACCATGCACCCATCTCCAGTGCCCTTGCCAGGCCGTGCCTGCAGGTGCATACTCCCTTCTAGCGCCATCACCCCATCCTACCCTTCAGCCGTACAAGCACCTATTCACCCTCTAGCGCCTCCCTGCAGCGTGCCCCCCACCCTTGCTGACCTGCCTCGCCTCACAAGCTGCTCCATCCAACGCTCCCTCCAGCTGTGCCAGAAGGCGCTGCGTGCCTTCACCACTACCAGGCCCGCACCCGTAGGTGTTGCATTGTTGCTCCGCTAACCTGTGCCCCTGCCAAGCATCGCAAGCATTGCACCAGCGCCCGCCTTCGCAACAGCAGCGCTTCCCCTCTCTGCAGACCGCCCTAGCCACTTGCAGGCGCCCGCTCCTTCTCCACCGCTCATCTCTAGCCGCCACTGCAGGTGCACACCGCCTGCACCGACCTTCAAGCACCCGCAGGCGCTACGTCTACCCTTGCCAGCCACACCATCAGTCGCACAGCCCTGCTCCACCCTCGCCACCCGCACCGCAGGCGCACACTCTTTTGCAAGCACCTGCCTTCATGCCCGCAGGCGTCTAAAGCTCCCTCCAGCTGCGCCTACAGGCACTGCATGCCTTCACGCCTGCAGGCGTCCACCCACCTTCACCTTCCAGCCGCGCTTGAAGGCGCTGCATGCCTTCACCACTGCCAGGCCCACACTCGCAGGTGCTGCATTGCCGCTTCTCTCATTCGCACCCCTGCTAAGCACCGCAGGCACCGCACTAGTGCCCGCCTTCACAACTGCAGCGCTTCCCCTCTCTACAAACTACCCTAGCCACCTGCAGGCACCCGCTCCTTCCCCACCGCTCATCTCCAGTTGCGCTCGCAGGCACACCCGCCTCGCCACCCACGCCCGTAGGCGCGCATCCTACAATGCTGACACCACTCCAGCACCGCGCCCTCCCCTCTGCAGATCACCCTCGCCGCAGAGCCTCCACCTTGCCGCAGCGGCTCCACAGCAGAGGAAGCCTCCTCGAACAGACCAGCATTCTTCTCCTCCATCAGCTGGCCACCTCCGGCCATCTCCGTCGACGTTGCAACCTCCATCGGATCAGCCTCATCTTCGTCAACCTCCCTTGCGTGTGAAACCCCTGCTGGTGCTCTCTCTCTCTCGCGAGGAGGAGAGAGAGTGAAAGCTCTATTTTTCATTGAATTAAAAATTACATTTGCTGCCATTGCCAACACTTGATTTTTTATTTATTATTATTTTATTATGGCAAAATTGCGCATGCACACATACTTTCTGATAATTACATGTTATTGTTATTCACCTGTTTCAAGATTGGTTTTGGGATTAACATGTGCACCAATTTTCTCTAGTATATGTTAATTGAAATTTACATAAAATCATCATAAATTTATTGAAGATTTGAGTGAGGGAAAATTGCACATATACCCTTATATTTTTGAATTATTGTGAATCTTCTTTCCATCGCATTTTATGTCAGATTTGACTAGGGATTTTGCACTTAACCGAAAGAATTCGAAATAATCGAGAATTTATTGCATAATTGCCTCCCTGTGGACACGACCCGCTCTTCTATGAGTGGTTATTTTTATTATTGGTTAGTTGATTTTTCCACCACTTGAATACTACAACGCATAGCGGAAAATCGACTCATCAAATTGGCACCGTTGCCGGGGAGTCAACAGACGTAATAGATTTACGTTGTTATTTTTTTTGTTTTGAATATTCTGAGTTGTGCAATCATTTGATCGTTTTTATTATTGTGCGAGAAATCTGACACAACGATAGGCGCAGCAAAGCGACGACAATGACCCTGAACGACGCGCATGGCGGAGACGATCTTTTTGGTGGACCTTGACGCCACCTGGAGGACGGCAACAGGAACACGTGGGCCTTGATCCCATGCACATAGGTTTACAGAGAAGCCTATTTCTTCTTTAGTCAGTAGATCTTAGTTAGATTTAGTTAGATAGACATTAGAATTTAAATTCTATCTTTTGGACCCTTGTCAGGTATTTTTGGGAACGTGTTCCCAGTGCCACTTTATTTCTTATCACTCTTGTATGCGGGAGCGTATTTTCGGGATCATGTTCCCATTTATTTAGATTATAGAATTATTTGAACTATTTGAACTGAATTTTGGTTAGTTAGTTAAAGTAGGTCTGTTTGTTTATTATTAAAAAAAAAAATCGAACTGCTTGCTAAAAGCTGCATATCTATAGGATGACCATCTAGGACTGAATGAGTAGCATTTAGTTTATTTTTATTGCATTGCATTCATACATTGCACGAAGAAAGCTGGAGTAAGGTACGCCTTCTCTTAAGCATCAATTACCTGTCATGCATATGCATTAAACTTAAATCTAAGACCACTAAGTGCTTGAATCAAACTAATTCAGTGGTCTCTTTAAAAATTGGGACTGTTAAGAGGTTGGACTTTAAAATCGGTGACTGAAAATTGTGTGCAAAAGGATCTTGTTTGCAAAATTTCAAAAATCAAAACACTATCATATGTTTGCACACCTGAGACAATGTGCACCTCACACATAAGGTCACTAGATAAATTTCTACCTCTCCTCTTTTGCACCACAAGGGAAGTTAGTCGGAAATCAACAAGCCTATCCACCAAGTTACTTCGGTTCCTCGTGTGTGGGCTCAATTCAAGACTTCCATCCCTTGTGAGTAGGTTATAGGCACTAGGGAAGGTTGGCCTAGGAAGCATAATATTTTGCAAAACTTGTTTGGCCACCAATTGAACATTTAATTCTAAGACCTACAATCTACTAAAAACAAGATCCCACTGAATTTGCATTTGCCTTGACAGTAGAACTCTCTAGGAAGTTTCTACTTGTATTCTGAATTTTGCTAAATCCTAAGAGAGTTAAAACTATTTTGCTTAAAGAAATAGATTACCCTTACTCCTATCAGTTAGATTATCAGAGTCAATACTTCCCATCTTTTAATCAGGATCCCATGCCCCGAGTGTATCCATCCTTTGATGGGCACATTGAAAATTCATGGGATCATTCTTATTCTTATCCTGGGAGTACTGGCTTGATAACTCCCACTTTTGAGTAGAGCCTAGGAGCGGGATTTCCCAACCTTGAAATCCCTACTTCCATGCAAACACCCAACCTTCCCACCCATCATGATTTTCCGTATCGAGGTTGAACCGATACCCCTAGGCAACCCGAGCTTGAAATCGACTATCCTCCCCAACCTGATAATAGTAGCCTCTCCTCTTTTATGATAGAAATGCAAAAACAGCAAAAGGAAATGATGGAATCAATGGGAGAGATGTTGAGGAATAGTCAACAGTTAAATGAAGAAATAAGACAAATTAGCTACATGCTTCCCAATAATCCTGATCCCTACCCATACGATCATGATCATGAAAATAATTCTGTGGAACCTAATGACAATAGGGATCCAATTTTATGTAGCTATCACTTAGACTCTCCCAATGAGACACGACCATTAGAGGACAACGATCATAGTGATTATCCACCTGAACTATATTGGAGTCAAAAGCAAGGGAAGATGGTACCTCTTGAGGACCTTGACCCCAATGACAGTATTCTCCTTACCCCTACCAACCCGGGTCAAGGTTATATTGTTCCTATCACTTCCCCTATTGATTATTTGGTGGAATCCCATTCTACCCTTAGTGAGCCTAGTCCTGACCCTCCACTTAGGGAATCAACACTGACCATTCAATATCCTAAGGATTTAAATGCACCCAATGAAGGTGACCCTAAGGGAATGGAGGATGAATTAGATCAATTTTGGGCTCAGGGATATGAAGAGTCTATTTCAGAGGATGGGGATGCCCCAGTAGAGGAACCTGGACTGAAAATCTGGAGTGAATCACAGGGGAATTATTTATCCTTTGAGGATTTAGCTCCAAAGGATATAAACAATATGGTGAAATCCAGATTCCTCCTTTCTTTTAAGAGTCATCCTCCATCAAAACAGGAGTTGATATTAGAGGAGGACAAACAAAATAATGAGGAGTCTATGGGAGACTCTCGGGGACTAAACACGTCAATTGAGGATTATACCTCGACAGCAATAACGAATTCAATGATATAGGCTTGCTCCAAAATATTAAGACTGATCCTCCTTTAGAAATAATTAAGGATACTGATCCAACTCCTGTCTTCATTAATGAATCACATATACACCGCGACAAAAGTTTGAGTGAACCAAACGAATCCAAGGATGAGCTTAATGATAATGATTCTGACATTTTGACCCTGCCATCAAAGAGTTGTAATTTGGAGTCTACCCTTGATTCAAATATGACTCCAATCATTAATGCTAGGCAGGGTAATATGCAGTTGTCTACAACGGTTAGGGAGTATACACAATCTGAATCATTGTTGGAATTAGACCTAACACCGATTAAGCCCTCATTGGACTTAACCATTACCTTCCAACACTACAAACAACCCTTATACTCCCTAACCGATCCTTGGCTCAGATCTCTGCTCATGTACATTGTTTCTAGAGAACATATCAAGCTAGTACATCCTCGGGTAGAATGCCGAGTGTGGATTGATGCTTGTACTTTTACTCTCACCATTCAAGGGTTTGAACTAATTATGTGTATATCTTTTAAAACCCGTCCTGCTCTAGAGGATCCCTGTTATCCTCCACTTATTCCATTTTGGCAGGTCCCTTTTCATATTCCGTTTATTATTCCTAGACCTCCCAAGGTAGCCAACGAGGTTCTTTGCTTTCATAACTTCTGGCGAGCATTTGGTATTACGTTGCATCATCAGCTCACCAACATCCGCGGCTACCTATTGTCTAGGCCCGCACTGTTATGCATATTTTTAGGGCCTAACTTTGTCTGTTTTGAACCAGACTTATAAGTTCCTTCTAAGTTTGGCTGCTGACAGAAAATGCAGCGCTTGTTGGGAGGCAACCCAGCAGTCAGAATAACACTGTGTCAGGTGATGCTTTTCCTTTCTCCTCCTGTTTTAATTTTACAATGGGGACATTGTAGGATTTAGGCATGGGGCGTGCATTTGCATTTTAGGAAGTATTCATGCATTTAGGTTAGCATAAAAAAAAAATTCCTCTTTTCTCGAGCTGATTGAGTTAGCCCTAGCAAAATACCTTTGTCATTGGAGGTTTTTCTTCCGAAATTATTTCTTAAGTTTAGAATCCAATACATTTATTTCACATGCACGTAGACTGGGTAATGGATCCTCGAGGAAAACCAATAAGCATTTGTAGTCCACTGAACCCTTGGACAGTTCATAGGGGGTCAGGCATACTTCTTCTAGTAGATCCATCTCATATTTGTGAGAAGAAAGTAGCGAGATTACTGGTGCGCTAAGTCTAGTGCAAGGACTCTTAAGCTTTGGATAATTAGATGATGATACTTCAGAGTTAGGCATAGCTTTCACTCTCTATTCCTGTGTGCGTACTTTGTGTGAATTCCTGAGAATCACCAAATAAGGCAGATACACAGAGATTGAGTCTTAATAAAGTTATAACTATGGTGGATGGTTACGACCGTCCTTCATAGAGTCCTCAGCTAAAGAAGGGTATTAGTGTCAAAGGTCAGAAATACGCCTATCCTATCAATTCCTTCCCGGTGTCGAGAATAGGCACTTCCACCAAATAAGCCACACAATATCCTCTTGACCATCATCATCCCAAATAATGCCTCATAAATAAAAGTCTGTGTCATATTATGTTGATTTATATTATAAAAAAAAATGAAAAAGAAGAAAAAGAAGAAACAGAAAAAGATGAAATATTTATATTAAAAAAAAAAGAAAAAAAAGGGTCCAAGTTATAATGTAACATTATTTCTAAGGCAACAGAACACCTATCGTGTTCCACCAAATATGATCCATACCTACCTTTTAGTATTTTTGATCGCCCGAATACTGGTTGAGGACTCTAACTTAGTTGTAGAGTTATTAGGACTTTAATTGAAGTGTGGATGCCATGTGAGGCTACCAAATAGTGAGTGCAATTTCTAAATCTGGCGAAATTTGTGATCTCATAAAGGAAAAGAAGAGGGAGTGCCCAGGAACATCAAGAGAGTACAGTTGTGTAGCCTCTCTTAAAGTTGACTTGTCTAATAGTCTAGAGATCTAGAGTCTGCAGTACTAGACTATATGTAGCACCAGATGAGTGTGTGCCACCAAATACAAGTCCATGCTACTCGATATCTCCAACCTAAGCCAAACGTCGGGGTCAAATTACAGATTATCTTCTGCTTTATCCCTGAGGGAAGTAGTTACCTATCCTGACAGGAATATTTGCCAAGGGTGAAGTAGAACTCCCAGTGCGAATTGGCTTTTTCATTTGGATCCGTTACTTAGGCTATTACCATGTTACATTTGTCTGGATCTCTAAAGTTTTGAAATAAGAAAAGAAGAAATCTTCTGATTACTTTTATTATTTTTTATTTTTGCTAGGGACTAGCAAATCTTAGGCATGGGGGTATTCGATGAATCCAATTTAATGGATTTGTATTACGCCTAAGTAACTTTAATCTTACCTTTTAGGTGTGTTAATAATACATTAAGTTGTAGAATATTTGTATGCATCATGATTTAAGTTTATAACATTCTATAACTTAATATGTAATGATTTTGTTGTTTTTATGTGCAGGGATATTTAGAAAGAACAAGGTTTGGGGAGTAAATTTCCCCAACAAACAACCGGCGACATTGTTCCCCATCCTCCGGGGACCCTCAACAGCCGTCGGCCTCAATAACACCTCCCCAATAGTCTCTTGCCAAAATTAGAAAAGGGATTTGAAAATCCCTTAATTGGTGAACGTGGGGAGAGAGGAGTTAAAAAGGAGGCGAAGAAAGGAGAGGAGCATCCGATCTTCCCCCCTGAGGGGAACTGCACCATCTTCTCCACCATGGAGAGGGCAAACACTGTGCACCAAGCACCCATCTCCAGCGCCCCTACCAGGCCGCGCCCGCAAGCGCATCCTCCCTTCCAGCACCATCACCCCATCCTGCCCTTCAGCCGCACAAGCACCCATCCACCCTCCAGCGCCTCCCTACAGCGCGCCCCCCACCTCTGCAGACCCACCTCGCCTCACCAGCCACTCCATCCAGCGCTCCCTCCAGCCGTGCCTGAAGGCGCTGCACACCTTCACCACTGCCAGGCCCACACCCGCAGGCACTGCATTGCCGCTCCACTCACTCGCGCCTTGCCAAGCATCGCAGGCACCGCACTAGCACCCGCCTTCAAGCACCCGCAGGCGCTGCGTCTACCCCTGCTAGCCACACCATCAGTCGCACCACCCCGCTCCATCCTTGCCACCGGCACCGCAGGTGCACGCTCTTCTGCAAGCACCTACCCACTCGCCCGCAGGCGTCCAGCGCTCCCTCCAGCCGTGCCTGTAGGTGCTGCACGCCTTCACCCTCCAACCACGCGTAATGGCGCTACGTGCCTTCACCACTACCAGGCCTGCACCCGCAGGCACTGCATTGCCACTCCGCTCACCCACACCCCTGCCAAGCACCGCAGGCACCACACTAGCGCCTGCCTTCGCAACCGCAGCGCTTCCCCTCTCTGCAGACCGCCTTAGCCACCTGCAGGCACCTGCTCCTTCTCCACCGTTCATCTCCAGCCGCGCCCACAGGCACACCTGCCTCGCCACCCGCACTCGCAGGCGCGCACCCTACTCCAGCACTGATGCCACTCCAGCAGCCGCACCCTCCCCTCTGCAGACTGCCCTCACTGCAGCGCCTCCACAACAGAGGCAGCCTCCTCCAATAGACCAGCGTTCTTCTCCTCTGTCGGCCGGCCATCTTCGTCGACACCGCAACCTCCATCAAATCGGCCTCGTCTTCGCCAACCTCCTTTGCGTGTGAAAGCCCTGCCGGTGCTCTCTCTCTCTCGAGAGGAGGAGAGAGAGTGAAAGCTCTATTTTTCATTCAATTAAAAATTACATTTGCTGCCATTGCCAACACTTGATTTTTGATTTATTATTATTTTATTGTGGCAAAATTGTGCATGCACACTCATACTTTCTGATAATTGCATGTTATTGTTATTCACCAGTTTCAAGATTGGTTTTAGGATTAACATGTGCACTAATTTTCTCTAGTATATGTCAATTGAAAATTACATAAAATCATCATATATTTATTGAAGATTTGAGTGAGGGAAAATTGCACATATACCCTTATATTTTTGAATTATTGTGAATCTTCTTTCCATCGGATTTTATGTTGGATTTGACTAGGGATTTCGCACTTAACCGAAAGAATACGAAATAATCGAGAATTTATTGCATAATTGCCTCCCTGTGGATGTGACCCGCTCTTCTGTGAGTGGTTATTTTTTATTATTGATTAGTTGATTTTTCCACCACTTAAATACTACAATGCATAGCGAAAAATTGACTTGTCACTCAGGCTTATAGTACCTAGGAGTGTCTGTCCAACCATTATAATTATTCAGGGAGGGTGGGTTGGGTATTTTTATGGTGTGTGGGATATTGGGCAAAGCAAATCCTGCTCCTAGGTTCTGCTCACTGATTTGGGGCTTAACCAGGCCAATACTCCTATAATAAGAGTAAAACAGATCCCAATGATTGTCATTATGTAAATCAAGGGATGGACATCTCGGCATATGGGATCGAAGAGTGCAAAGTGGGGATGAGGGTGTGGGCAAGATGTGAAAGGATGAAAATCAATGTGGTCCATTCTAACTCACACCTCAATCAGAATTCCCCAAGCAAAACACAATTCAAAAAGGACTTTTTAGGTCTTTCCCAATTTAGGATTTTGATTTAAGTCAGATTGTAGGTGACAATACAATTTTTTCAATCAATTTACGCGCTTATTGTCGACCTATGGCTTGCCTAAGAAAACCTAGTTGGAGCTTAGGTGTTCTTCCCTAAATCTCAAATGGTAAAGCAACTCCAAAGACGAAAGATCGAGGGATGCAAGTAGGCCTAAGCCTTCCTTTGAAGCTATGCTTTCGCGGTGCTTCTCAACTACCCCCAAAAATCCGTGACAGGGTATCCCCCTCTTTGGAGTTACAAAACCTTTGATCTCAAGTTCTAAATACTTTAGAATCCAACGATAGGAGGGCTCTTGTCCTAGTATTTCCAAACCTAAGAGTGTCTAAAAGTGTGCCATGGTGCAAGCGAAATAAGTGTGCATACACTGCAAAAGATTTTGAATTTTGAATCACACGCCAAGTTTGAAAATCAAATCCTTGGTTTTTAAAATGTCCCTCCTTTAATTAGTCCTTTTTCTAGAAAATATGTGACCACTTGTTAGATTTATTCAATACAGATTAGGTGATCTTCAAATTAAGTCCAAATGCAATGCGTGATCAAGAATAGGATGCAAAGTAAGAGAATGCGTACCTTGCTTCCAACAACCAACAATGCAAGAATGCACGCAATGCAGAGAAAATAAATCTACAGGCTGCTCATACAAACCTAAATGGTTCATCCTAGGGGTAGGCAACTTCTAGCAGGCAGTTCATTTTTTTTTTATTATTATTTTTTAACTAGTTATGCACAAGCAAATAAAGGTAAACAATCCACAAAATAAACTAAAAATCAAAATCTAAAGAAAAGGGAACAGGCTCCCAAAAATTACCCAACACGGGCCTAAAACAAAATTGGGGAACAAACCCCTCAAAATATACCCCAGAACAAGGGTTTCAAACCAAATGTGCAATGAAAATTAAGTCTAAAGTCTTAATCCTACTCTAATCAAATCAGTGACTAAATGTACAGATATGATCGTTGCGTCCTCGTCCTTCCCCTCCTTTGCAAGGTAGCTCGATCAAATTCTCCTCTAGCGACGTCAAGGGTTGCCTCTCACGATGGCTAGTGTGATTGCGAGTCGTAGAATATGTGTCACAGATCGTTGCACTCGCCTCTCTCTAATTCCTCGCACAAATTTCTCACACAGAAAAAATAATAAATGGTCAGATCACTGTGCAATGAGAAAAAATAAAAAATAAAATCAGGTGAAATTATTGCGCCTGTTGCCTCCCCAGCAATGGTGCCATTTGACGAGTCGATTCTTCGCTTTTAAAGTCATTTGCCACATAAAATGACGCGTCGTTTGTAGTTATATGTGGTGGAAAAATTGACTAATCAATAATTAAATTAACCACTCATAGAAGAGAGGGTCGTGTCCACAGGGAGGCAAAGACATATTTAAACTCGCACTGGTTAAAAACATATGTTCACAGTTAGTTTCGACGAGAATCAAACCAAATCTGCCTTCAGATTAAGAAAACATTAAGAGAACATGCTGAAATGGCAATTTTGCACAACTAAAGGATATATTTTGCATTGCAGCTTAATAAAATAATAATAAAAGTTGACAATGGCATAGAATGTAAATATTAATAGAGGCTTTACTGTAGCAAAATAGGGGAACTTCTTCCCCTTGTTCGTGTGCGAGGAGGAGGCCGCGATCGAGTGTGCGGAGCTCGAAGGTAGTTGGCCACGACGAGGACTACGCGTTGGCGGTGACGGCACGTCGAATGGTCACCAGAGGTTTCGCCAGCGACGATGAAGGCTGGCAATGGTGGCGGCGGCTCGCCGGCATGGGCAGGCTGCTGTCGACCTTCAGAGGGTGTGGCTGAGTTTCTGAGGTCGAGGCGAGTTCATTGATGTCGGTGGTGCGAAGCTCCGAGGCTAGATGAGGCGGCTGTGTTGTGGGTACTTTGGGTACCTTCGTCAACAAAGAAAAAGAAGAAGAAGAAGAAGAAGGAGAAGGAGAAGCCAACTGGAGTGAAGCACGCTGTGCGTGCGCTGCTGGTGGCGAGGCAAAGCACTGCTACTGGGCGCACGGGCACGCTAGTGCTGGCAGGTCGCTTGGGCACGTGGGTGCTTTACTGCGGGTGGCGTGCGCACACCACAGCAGCAGGCGTCGGAGGTGCTGGAGGTGCGCTGCTTGTGTGCTGCGTGCAGCGGGGGGAATGAGAGCACACGCGTGCGCAGGCTAGTGCGAGTGGGAGTGTTGAGGAACGTGCGCGGGCGTGGTGGAGGTGAAGGCGTGGTAAGCAGTCATGCATCAGTGATGCACTCATGGTAGGCAAGCTTCAAGGAGCTCGTACACGGTGGCGACCAACTCCATCCACTTGGTGCGGTGGTCTGTCACCCCACTAGCCCACTGTGTGGTGGAGCTCGGCCTTAGAGACTACAGTGGTGGAATGGAGTACACAGTGGTGGAGTGGGGCGGTGTCTCCTCTAGCTCGGCTGTCTCCTCCTTTCTCTTGTAGTCAGTTGGCCCGACCAGATCCAACACATCTGCTCCTCCATGAATGGGGCCTTAACTACAGCAGCTGAAGGAAATGCAGCCGTTGCTTAAAGAAGAATAAAATAATAATAAAATATTATGATTATTTATATACAAACCCTCAACTTTTATGTTAACTTGAAATAATGCATGCAATGCACCTAATTGGTTAACTAATTAAATGAATGTAATACTAAGTTAATTCTAAATGCATTTAAATATGAATGCAATGCATGAATTATGTAATTAAATCAGAAATATGAATTAATCTATTTACATCCTAATGCATGCTAAATAAATGTTAGAATTAACTTAATATCTAGGCACTTAAATACTTAAATAGCCCACAAATATGGGCTAATCAATGAGGCAGCACGTCATCATCGTCGTGGGATCTACTTCCAGAACGGGGATGAGAAAATTGGATTTGGGTCTAGAATAACATCCCAGGTGTGGGATAAGCTTTTCTTGAGCTTTAGAGAGGGAGAGAGGTGAAGGAAGGGATGAGGATTTCGTAGGGTAGAGGTCTCCTGTTAAAGTTGTAAGGATAAGGGGCAATTTGGTCATTTCATAATTAAAACATTAAATGAGGGGTCTTTAGTGACAAATTTAAGCATCACTAAAGCCCCCATGTCGTCGCAACCTCGTTTATGCGCCCGCCCCCTCACCTGCCGCGTGCATAACGCTCGCCCATGTTCTCGAAATCTTAGTCATCTGATCTTGAGATCGAACGGCTCAGATTTGCTCGCGCACGCCTTCTGCTACGCCTAACCACACCCATGAGTGTGATGGGGTGTGCAAAAGTGCGTCATCGTGTGCATGGCAATCTAAGGCTCCTCCATGCGCTACATCTCCATTTCTTGCCCGCCCGATTGCCATTTGACGGCAAGATTATGCCCGCTCCCCTACACACGCCTGATTTGAGGCGCGTTGTGTTTCGAACCCACTCCTCGCGTCTCGCCCACAGTAGCGTAACCACTACGCTGCCTCGCCTTCTTTGTCACACTTTTGTTTTAGTCCCGCATGCTCATGGCCGTTGGATCAAGATCCAATAGCCCAGATCTCGCCTCGTTGCACCTTCATAAGATGTGGAGAGGTGCTGCGGTCAATTTGGATAGTTGTGATGATGCCACGTGGCACCATCACGGCCGTCCATCTTCTGTGACATGTAGGAGGTGCCACGAATGTTAGATTGAGCCGATTTTCACGCTGTTAGGCTACGATCATCGATTCAAACCCATCCATATGGTTAGATTTGTCATCTGAAGTGCGGTTAGGCACCATCTTGGCCCTTGATCTTTAGGCTTCCTCGGTCTATATCTAGTGCTATGGATGTCTGATCAGGGCTTGGTGTTGTTGAACTCCAGTCGTCGCCCTGATCAGATCCATATGGTTGGATCTTTGATTCGAGGCCCTGATTAAAAGTTGCCCTATCCTTGACCATAAAAGGAGACAATTACTATACAATTTATACAATTTGACCTAAATGTATGATTATGCATGTTATGCAATATTTACAATGTATGATGCTATTATGATACTAAGAACATGCATTGATAGATATTTTTGGCTATTTAGATGTATGCACATCAGCTAACCCTGGATCTAGACCTAATTAAGATCCAGAAGAGCTAGACCCATGAGCTTATTTGACAGCCCAGGTCATTGAGACAGCTCAACTTTGGGATCAGAACCCAAGGTGGCGAAAATGAATTTTCACTTCGCCTGATACTTCTCCTCGGGTTTCTGAAATGGTTAAACCATATCCTATCCCTGGATATTATGACCCATACCAGCCGATCCCTCAAAGGATTGCATCTTATAACCTAGGATATGGATTTCATACTCTTGCTTCTCACCCATGGAATATGGGTAGACCTAATTCACCCCCTAGAATCCCTGAAGAACTACCAGTGCATATGCGATCGCATTACAGAATATAGAGAGCCATAGCTAACGCTAAGGAGAAGGCCGCATTCTATCTAAACGAAATCTAAACTACCACTGATCCAAACCAAAGACAAAGCTGGATTTCGTATCAAGTAGCCTTGATGGAGCTCCTTTAGGGAATAGCAGGGATAACAAGGCTAATTGGATAAAATTGGGAAACTCAAGAACTACTGCTTTTGAGATATCAAATGGAAAATAGCCTTGAAGACCTCGAAGAATCTGAAATGACTACGCCGGACGGACACACAGGAGATTCTCGGGAGCAGATGCAGGAAGATAATCCAGGGGAAGAAGAATCCAGCTTGGATATGAGACAGGAGTAGGAAATATTCAGAATGGGTTCATCTGAGAACTCCATTAAGGAAACTGAGGAGGAAAGGACTGATATCTCCAGGACTGAGCCACAATCTGATTATCTTGAATCCTGGGAGATACCTCTTGGGTTAGATAACCCGACCATGATAAGGGAAGTAGATCCATTTGAGGATATGGATCTTGAGGCAAACATTACATGTGACACTGCTAATCAGTCTAGGCCACTTCCCATTGTAGGTGAACCAGTGCTAGGGCCAACATCTTCTGATTTGCACTCTTCTTCTTTCACCTACATCCCTAATGCAGATGCTAGAGATTCTGAGATGACACTTTCTATCCCTAATCCAGACATTCGAAGACCAGAAGTAGCTATGGATGACTTGACCGAAGAAATAAATATGCTACTTGAGGCAGGAATTACTGAGGAGCCCAACTTATATGTGGGTGAAGCTTTAAGCAGAATGAGCTGGGGACTCACCTACCATCCTAATCAATCTAATGGATGGCTCGACTCCGAGCTTGAAGAGTCAACCTCCAATGAATCAGAGATGAGTACTGATGAGGATAAAGTAATTTCTGATAAGGATTTCAGTGACCTCCCCACAGATTTTCTACTTTCACGGATACCCCCATATGATCTAGAGCCTGGAGAGGGCATGATCTTTGATGTAAATTATCGTTATGAGGATCCCTATGAGTTAGATTTTGGTTATGAGATACATGTTTATCTGCTCCCTCAGCAACTTCCTGCTGAATTGTGGGACATGATAAATCAGCTGAATCAGCATCATGACCCCCCTTTGATTATCCTCTATTTTCCACAACTACTCCACACTTTCTTATAGCTAGACTTTTTGTAGTAGGGGTACACAATCAGTTAGATTGCATCTCTAGACCACTGATTCTAGGAGCATACGAGCACATCTTTCTCTTAATCTTGACCTGCTCCTATGCTAGAAGCGATACATCTGATTGAGTTTTTGCCCAGCTAGAGGCGTTAAACTCAGCATCTACCTCACATTCTACCATCACCCTATACATACTCGCTTTATACATAGCGTATTTTTCTTTTAAGCATATTTCCTTTCCGCATATTGCATACTGTCAAGTTGGCCAATGCTGAACGTTAAAATTCAGGAGAAATCTAAGTGATTTCTACCCATGTACTCCCTGCTGTATTTATTTTCTTTTATACTCATGCATGAGGACATACAAAAACTTAGGCATGGGGGGGGGGGTAGATAAGACAAAACTGAAAATTTTTTTGCCAGCATTTAGAAAATCCTCAGAGCAACATGCCAAATGTACTTTAGGACCCTAAATAAAAGAACAACCAACTCCACCTCCAATGCTCGCATTGGAGCTAAAAATCGTCCGCAATAGCCACTTCCAACTCACCCACTCACCTTTTGTTCTAAATTTAGGGTCAAGCTGAATATAACCCGAAAGGGAAATTTCATGAAGTATGAATATGAGAGGTTACTTGTTTATAGCATATATACATAGTGCTTCCATGAATAAGATTATCTTATTAAGAGAATGCATTAGGGATTTTATCTTCTAGTTGATTCCTATAATCTGGAATCCAGTACAACTTTTCATACACGTAGAATTTGCAATGGATTTACGATGAAGGCTGGTAAATGTCTTTACTCTGTCCGGAAGAAGTGCTTCTTTTCCTAAACCCTTGGATAGTGCTTTGGGAGCTAGGCAGATTTTCTTCCAAAAATCCACCAAATAGTATGAGATGAGAATAGAGAGTACTGGTGCTCTAAGATTAGTGCAAGGAATCTAGAATCCTAGATAATTAGGTGATGATACTCAGAGATTAGGTATAGTTTTCCCTCTCCGTTCCTGCGTATACATTTTTGTGTGAAATTTTGAGAGCCACCAAATAAGGCAAATACGCGGAGAGCGAGTTTTCATAAAACTAGGGCTAAGGTGGATGATTGTGACCATTCTTTACGGAATCCTAGCTGAAGGAGGGTAGTGATGTCAAGGTCAGAAATACTCCATTTTATCCATCTCTCTCGATGCCGTGAGTAGGCACTTCCACCAAATAAGCCACCCAATGTCTCTTGAGTACCACCAATCCCTAATAATGCCTCCTCAATAAAGTTCATGAATGTATGCTAGCTTGTGTTGTTTTGAAAAAAAGAATTATACATAGAAAAAAAAATAAGAAAAAGAAAAAAAATTAAAGAAAAGAAAAAAAGAATAAAAAATTTAGAAAAAGAAGAAAAAGCAAGAAAAAAAGAGTGTGAATATTTAGTGTTTATTTCAGTAGCATTGAGGCAATACTACGAAATAAATTTGAGATCCACCAAATAAGGCCTTAACCTATCTTTTTGTGTTTCTGACCGCTCGAATACTGGCTTGGTGTTAGGGTTATGGAACTCAATTAAAGTGTTAATGCCAAGTAAGACCACCAAATACGGATCATACATGAGAATCTGGTGAGATTGTCAACTCTAAGAAACAAAAAAAATAAAGAGAGTAAGAGAGAATGAATACAAAGGAACCAGAAAAGAGCATAGTTTTTCTCATCTTTCGCTGAGTTGAGGTACTTGATAATCTGGGAATCTAGATTCTAAAGTACTAATCTCTATGTAGTACCAACTGAGAGTGAGCCACCAAATAAACACCCATATCCCTTAGACATTCTCTACCCAAGCTTAAAGCCAGGGTGGAATTCGAAGAATATCTTGAATACCCCAAGGGAAGAAGTCTACCTATCTCGATAGAATTTTTTTACTAGGGGTCAAGTACAGGCTTTAGAGGTGAATCAAGTCTTTCACTCAAATTCGTTGCAAAGGCTACGTAGCTGCACTTTCACATTTGTCTGGATTTCTAGAGCATAGGATGAAAACAAAAAGGAGAAAAATCTCTAGGAATACACTTGATAAAATAATCAATCCCTTAGGGACACTTCTGTGAATAATTTAGTTTTGCATTTGCTAGAGACTAGCAAGATTTAGGCATGGGGGTATGATTGCATAGCAATCATAGGTCTTAATTATCCAGAATTAGGCTAAGACTTAGCATAAGTTAGGGTAGTTCTTGCATGTATAAGCATTATATGCATCTTTACTGTTTCTCCTATAGTTATGCATAGAATAATGCTATAATATACTAATTAGGCACATTATATAAATTGCAAGAAATAAGAAGCTCAGGAGTTTGATCTGAGACTGGATCTGAAGTTGGACTTGAAGCTAGAGTTGCAACAGAGTTGGCGTAGAAGACCAAGAATAAAACGTAGTACACAATAATGTAAGGGGTTGAGGTATGTTATTCTATTACATAGGAATAAAGCAGTAAACTATGAAGAACTTAGGACCATCCTAGTCATAGGACAACCTAAAAGCTTCCCCAAGCCTTAGCCACCCTTAGATTAGGTCACTATACCCTACGAAGCCCTAAAACCCTATTTCTGGCCTTTATCTGGATGTCCAGATGAGTTACAGGACGTCCAGAATACTTAGCCACAATCCGCACACATAAAACCCACTTCTGCAGCATTTTAAGACGTTCGGACACTTGGTCTGGACACCCAATTTCTGCAAACAGAACCTTAATTCTTTCTTGCCTCTGTTTGGACATCCAAACAACAAGTTTGGACATCTAACTTTTCATTTTAAGACGTCTGACACTATTCTCAGACATCTGGAACTGCTCTATTTCCTATATTTTAATTCATGCTTGGATCTTGAATTCCTAGGTTCCTAAACCCAATTGCAACCCCATAGGAACCTAAATTAAGATACCCTAACCCTAGTACATCACCTCTAGACCTCCCTAAGGACTTAATTAAGTCCTCACTAAACCTAATTGACTTGGATCTTAGTCAATTCCATCAGCCTATTCAACTGGACTCATTGAGTCCACTCGAGCCATGATCTCAGCACATGTTGTCCAATTGGACTCAGTGAGAGTCCAATTGACCTAGACCTACCTTAATTGAGTTGTTTTACTCTCAATTAGGGTTTCACACATCCAATTAAACTTGTATCAAGTTTAATTACATTTTACCTTAATGAATTAGGGTTTACAACCCTAATTTGAGACCTACATTGACCTAAATCCACTAGAACCTAACCTAATCAACCTAGCCACCTAGGTTTAGACCCACACACACCCACACACGCCATCTACATGAAAGTACCTAGCCTAGAGTTCTCTACAACTCTCTACAATGTGCTTTTGCCTTGGTTGCTAAAAATAGCAACCAAGATGCATTCAATTTTTAGATCCACCAAATGTGGATCTAAAAACCACTCATCCATCCATTCTCTCTCACTCTCCCATGAGCTCCCACCAGAGGCCTCTCTAGAGGGTTCCACACTTCTCTAGAGAGTCTCCCCTGGGTCTACTTAAAGGACCTTTGGGTGGCCATTTGCACCCATCTAGCCTTCCATCTAGTTTTAGCTTCATTCCACCTCCATTACTCCACCTCTATCTCCACGAGCACACCATGCCATCCCCATCACCTCCACGCCAGGCCTAGATCACCTCCAACCACTCTCCAAGGGCCGACCTAAGCACCATTGGCAACCCCTGTTGGTGCTAGAGCACCACGATCATTTGTTTTGATGATAATAAAACACGTGTTATTTAACATTTGCAATTTGAGTCCTAGATTTCAGGTCAATTGCAAATGTGGACGTGTTTAGACGGAGTTCGAGCTCGCATCCAGGACGGATTGGAGGAGCTTGACGGAAAACAGAGGAGGTTCGCGTGGAGCGAAAGATTGAAGATGGAAGACATGAAGAATAGGATAGATTTCCTTCTTTTGTACTTGTTGTATTTTTCATTTCTTTTGTTGCTCTTTATTTCCTTAGATATTTCATGTTAAAGAGCCTCAAAGAACCCTAACAGTAGTCCTCGGAACACTTGCACAACCCTAGGATACTTAGGTTTTCTGTAGAATACTTAGAAAACCAATATAGGGTTCAAATAGACTTTCCAGACGTCTAATTCCCAAATCAGACGTCTGATAATGTATTTTAAGACGTTTGACTGTTGTTTCAGACGTCTGATAACTGTTAGGCTGGACATAGCTAGTTCTGTCTGATGAAATCAGACGTCCATACCTTAGTCCAGACGTCTTAGAAGACGTCTGATGGATTTGCCAGACGTCCAATTAGTGGACCGTTGGCTGGCTTAGCAGACACTCAAGATTATGACCGTTAGAGCCTTATCAGACGTCCATAGGACTTACCAGACGTCTGATAAATGACCGTTTTGCCTCGGCTGACCCAAAATCTCTTCTCAGAGATTTTCTAGCCATTGCAACGTTTGGAAATCAATTCCCACAGTAAAAATAGGTTTCCAGACGTCCAGACATAGTGCCAGACGTCCTGTATGTCGTCTGATGGACTTGCACAAAAACCCTGTTTAGATCTGATTCAAGTCAGGGAGAAACCCGCATAGAATCAGACGTCTGACCTTGGAATCAGACGTCTTAAAGTGGCCTTCCAGACGTCTGATGCCAGAGTTAGACGTCTGATAACCCTGTCAAATGTACTCATTGTCCTGATTTCGGCCTGTTTCTCTTGGACTTTGTTCCCAACGGTTATAGAACCCTTTCTAAGCCTTCCAAAGCCTTCCTAAGGCCTCTATAAATAGAGGGGAACCCTTGCAACACAAATATACACTTAGAAAAACACTTGGATACACTTAGCTACACACTTTCACACTCTTTTGTGTCCAGAAAAGATCTTGCTCTCCAAGCTCAAGTTTCATTCTCTTGAGAGCATCAAGTCTTCGCGCACCCGCTCTCCCGCCGTTGTTCACGAGAGCGACATTGCGCCGTTGCGTGGCTCACGCACCCGCGTCATCCTCGACGCACTCCTTGCAAAGGGGAGTTTCCTTATTCCTATAGAAGCTAGGTTCTTAATTACTTTGTTGGCTCTATAGGACCTGTTGTTTTATTTTATCTTTGTTATTTTGGTTGGGTATTCGCTTTGCGAATTCCCGTCTCCTTCGTGGGACAAAATCCTTCTCGTGGAGAGAAGGGGTTGAGGAACGCTACCCTCGTACTTGTAGCGTGGCTGTACTGAGGTTGAATCACCCTCGTTTTAAAGTGATTCGTTTAGTGGATTTGATCAACTAGGTTGATCGGAAAATCCTAACTCGAGAGGGTTAGGTGGTGGTTTTCACCCGGTTTGGGTTTCCACCTAAAATTACCTGTGTACATTTTGTGATTGTCTTTTTGAGATTGCTTTATATTTTTATTTCCGCAATTATTACGTCACCCCTCCTAGTAGGGAACTTTCAACCCCTCCTCCCTCAACCAAGTCAAAGGCCATCGGAGCTACCTTTGAATGCCTTCATTCTATTAGCTGGATAAGTAGTGTATTTCTTCATAGATTAATGCTTTATTACTACTTAGTAGTGTAGCTCCATATTCTCCCCCAATGATGTATGCATAATCCCCCCATAGATTCATGTATGCAGTCATTTTCTGTTAGCTAGTTTATTGCTTTCAAGCTTTCTTGTACAAGCTTTCCGCAAGCTTCACTCTGTAGCCACCATGATGCAATCAATGACATCATCTTTTTTTTATCTCTATGTCTTTGTGTGGAAATCACCATTAGCTGATTGCCATATTTCCTTATGATTAAAGTTTCATGCGCGAAATTTGTATTCTCTTGCAACTAAGCATGTCGTGCATCAATACGAATTATTATAATCTGGCATGCATTTCTGAATAAGTAGAGAAAGCTAGATCAAATTCAAATCTACATTTTCTAAATGCCTCCCAGAGACAAATGACCGAGACTCAAGTCTTGTTATTTTATAAATTATTTTTGATGAGCGTTTTCGCACACTATACTATGATGAGATCTCTATTTTCAAAACACGCATGAGAATTACCTCCTGTCAAAGCCACACATGGATTATGCCATTAAGCTAGAAATATGAATTAATTTATTTACATCCTAATGTATGCTATCTAAATGTTAAGATTAACTTAATGTCTAGGCAGTTAGATACCTAAATAGCCCACAAATATGAGCTAATCAAATACCCCCATGCCTAGTTTCTTCTAGTCCCTAGCAAATTCAAGCATGACTTAACACTCCAAGTTATCCATGCTAACTCAACAGACCTTTTCATAGAAATTAGGTTGAACCATCTGACCTTAGATCATAAGGGACTCGAGTAGTTGTTGAGTTACAGACTAGGTCAGCTAAAGATGAGTTGCAAGCACTGGTTTCCTTGATTTCTAACTCTACCCTAGGGTTTGTTGATTCCAGAGATTAAAGCATCTGTGCATATGCATTGGTCAGATTTATTTGAGGTTGATATGATTGCCAACCTACAAAGAGAGTAAGAGGTTTATATATATATATATTTTGTTTGATTCCTCTAGGTCTAACCATGGATCACCTATCAACACGGTCTGTGTTGGATTAATTGTCCACATCACCAAACCTCGAAGGGTGCCTAGCTTTCAATGCTTCGAGATAGCATCGCCCATAGCGACCCCAAGAACTCCTGGCAATTGACACTCTAAGATAGTATCTGGCCAGGCATGTTTCACGTGTTGGAAATCAAGGTTACGAGTAACCCATCATCGTAGTTGCAAAACACGTCGATCAGATAAAATTTATATTGAAACTCAAGGGAGTCCCGGGTCAAACATAGAGAGGCGACGTGTACTTTACGTGAAAATCGTGCTTCGATTCATTTCTTTTTGGTATTTTAGGGTTTTGTTCTTTTTTTGCATTTTTGTAAGAAGAAATAAGCATATGTATCACAAGTAGAGATGTGGAACGAAAATGGCATATATATCAATCCATTATCTATTACAATCTATTATGAAAGCATAAAAAGAGAGGGGGGTGAGAGGAAATCTCCTGAATCAAATGTTTGGTGAGACGACAGCGCTTGGTGGAAGCTCGGATGAAGGAGGTGAGGAGCAGGATGTTGAAGGTGAGGTGTAGGAGGATGTCAAGTTGAGGAAAGCCTTAGCATGGCTTTGAAATGGAGGTGAGAAGATGGAGGTGATCTGCTACCGGAATGGAGGTGGGAGGATGGCTCCAAGGTGACCTATGAAGGGGGATGGGAAGTTGGAGGAGTATTTGGTGGGGTAGAGGTTCGCTACACTAATAGGAGCCTTGGGAGCTTGAGAACAAGCTTTAATGGAGCATTGGTAGGCTTGCTAGAGCTTGGGAGTAGGTGGGAGTAGAGTCGGTAGAGATGGCTTGGAAGGGAGGGGGTGTAGGTCCTTTTATAGTGGACGAGAAGAGGTAAAAATTGGTATGGGACCATTAGTGACATCCAGGTCATTGCTGGAAACGTCGCTGTAGGCAGCTCATGCTCGTTGGTGCCCACAACTGGCTTTCCTGACAGGCGATGAATTATCGACGGCTGTAGGCATCGCTGTAAGTCCAACTCTTGCATTACTGTAGGCCCAACCCTTGCATAGCTGGTGCTGCGCTGCCCCGCCCATTGCCTGTGCACACGCGCACCAGCGTAGCTGCGCATGTACGATGTTGCATGCGTGCGCTGGGTGGCCTGGGCTGCGCCACGTGGCGCTATCTCAACCATCCATCTTCTTCGTGTTGTAGGGGCTATTACAGAGGTCGGATTGAGTCGATTTTTGCGTCGTTAGGCTGCGATCGTCGACCCAAACCCATCCGCGTGGTCGAATTTGTCATTTGAAGCTCTAAATTGTCTCATAGTCCCTTGGCCGTTGATCTTCCTCGTACTGCATATGGTGCTACGGGACTCCGACCGAGGCGATTTCAGAGGCATTGGACTCCGATCATCATCTTGACCAGATCCGTACGATCGGATCATCAATCTGAGGCTCCGAAATAAATATTCTTCTCTCTTAACCACAAAGATGACGCAATTAACCTAAATTTTATACTACTCTAAATGCAAAATGATGCATGCTATGCAATATTTATAACATGAAATGCAAATCTAGGCCTAGGAACATGCGTGAATAGGCATTTTACCCTCAATAAATGTGTTCACATCATACCCCCATGCCTATCTTTTGATAGTCCCTAGGAAAATTAAACTATATGCTATGTATAAGAGCAGAATTAGGATTAGATCGCTTAGGCCTAAGTCATTTATTAACAATAGAAAATTTCAACTAAGGTCCTAAACTACGAAATCTCAACAGTACCCGGGTGTCTGCCAGAATGCAGACCGCCCAAGTTCTCGCCTTATTTGAAATGGGAAGATACATTTTTTTATTATTTTTTTTCCTAATTTTTTTGTACTTTTGGAGTTTGAGAGGTTCAGGATAACTTTTTACGACTACCCGACCTGGCCAAGACTCAAAAAGGACTCTAAGTACTAAGCATCTTTGTGAAAAAGTTATAAACTCAGAAAACGGCCGTTAAGATGGACTTTGGGTTTCTACGACCTTAGGTGACCTTGCCAAAAGGTTTATCTTTGTGATCAGTAGCTTTCTCCCTACTTCTTTTAATTATGGGGTCAACAAAGAGTGAACCTAGTGTATATCTCCCTAGTTTATTTTACTTCCCCACTTCTTCTCGAAGTGTTTTGGGAATTATTATGTATTTTTTTTGTGAGCTGGGTTTTGGACAACCGGTCGATGAGCTATTACCACTGACAACTTGCCAGCCATACTCATGCGGTAAAGTGTGGTTTTATTATTTTCTTTTTTTTACTTTCTCCTTTTTCTATTTTTCTTTTCTTTTCTTTTTGAGTGTTCCTTTTTTTTTTCTTTTTTTTTTCTAAGTAGGTGGCTTCCCTGATCTAAGATTTACCTAAAAGCAGTACAATGAAAATGGTCTCATGGCTAGGCTTTAGACAACCGGCCGATGAGTTGTTACCACCGACAACTTGCCAGGCATACCACCCTAGTCAGTCCATTTGCTACCCAATTTCCATAAAAACCATCGAAAAGTGAGTCAGTGCGAATAGTGTGTAGATGCCTAGCCTTAAAATCCCCCCAAATCAGAGGGCGAGTTGATAAGTCACATACTTATCATCCAAATTTATTAGCCAAATTAAAAGTGAATTTGAATTGGCGAGGACTCGAGACTATGTCCACATTCGAGTGGACACCCGGGCTAATTAAGCCCGAAGACCTGAAGAGTCTAAGTGTTTAGGTCCTCTTATATCATTTCCTAAAGTTAATAACTTCTAAATGCCTAAATTCTCTTTTCCTAATTTCTTGTTTTATCTTTTTTCAAATTTTCAATTTTTTTTTAATTTTATAAGAAACTAAAAGAAATTCTATGGAGTTAACATAATGATTTCAGGAATTGATTATCCATCCCCCCATGCCTAAATGATGAATGTCCTCATTGTAAAAATAAAGACACGAAAGGGGCGGAGTAAACAGAACATCACCTGAGTGTCATGAAAATCCGATCAACTCTGCAGAGAGAAGAGTGTACACACATGCTAAGTTTAATGCCTTCAGCTAGGCATAACATACATACAAAGAAGAAATAAAGAAATCACAAGTGCGGGTCAGAATCAAATAAAAATATTGATCCTCAAACTTGCCAACAAAATATGTCCACAGGCGTGGACTAGATTATGGTGCATATCCATACCCCAGGGTCGAGTGGTTCTCAGGTTCTGGGTGAAAATCACCCAGAACCGAAGGTTGTTAAGCTTGCAAGGCCGGGCCTGCAATTTTAGGGTGTGCAACCTAAGACCAAAATCGCGGACAATAGGTAGATCTGGTTCACTAGTTTCAGCTGTCCACTTAACATTCAGCTCAAAAAAATAATCAGTTATTCCAGGCTTGGGTCTCACATGAAAGATATCATAAAGGTCCGTAAAGAAGATAGGTGGTTTTAGGTCAATAGGAACCCTTAAATCCAAAATCAAAGTTTCCTCAAAATTAGCCGCCCAAATTTTTATTTCCAACTTCCTATCCTCTGAAATCAAGGTTTCCGGGACCTTCAAATCGTTGTACACCCCATCTAAAGTACCCGAGACCAACAATTGTGGCTGAATCAAGATTGACTTGGGCGTATTGATCTCAAAAGTCAACTCTTCGAGGTGCAGATGAGGATTGGGGTCACTGATTGAATCATCAAGATTCGGATCCCCCAAGTTAACCCCAACCGAATCCAAATCTTCAATGAATGGGCTATCAAATAGTTCATCGGATTCCTCATGCTCATTTGTCTCACTAAAATCATTTTCCTTAAGTTCAAGTGAGACTTCACCAAAAGATTCTTCACCCTTAGAGTCAAAGAATCCATGATCCTCATTTATATATATCTCAAAATCATATGTCATTTCATGGTCCATGGAGACATATTTTTCATCATTCTCTGACTCTAAGATCTCAGGTGAGAAACTCGATTCATCCTTAAAGGGTTGCTTTAGCCCAACCTGGTCATCTCCAATCTCAAAATATGTATCCCCCCTGATAGGCGCCTGAGCGGGTTTAGACATTGGCTCTCCTGAAGGGAGTTCATCTTGAGAATCATCCCAAGATTTGGCTAGGGCAACCACAAATTTCATCCTCAACCTCGACAGTTTCCCAAGAAGAAACTCACCCAGGTCCCTATCCCTAACACTTTGGAGCAAATACAATAAAGTGCTATTCAGCTCATCAATTATATTTATAATAGGCTCCAATTCTTTAGTGCATGGTGTTGGCTGAGCTTCTAACGGTTGTATAGTGTTCCTCAAATTAGCCAACACCCTATCCTGGATCTGGTCCACTTGAACTGACTGGTTCGATTCAGGTTTGGGTGGGTTTGGGCTAAATCTAGGGGAGTCAAGATGTCTAGGTTCTCAGGTCCCTCCCTGTAAGTAGGTTGATCAAAGGATGGTGATGACCTATTTTCAATGGAATACTAGGGAGGGTAGTGATAAATTCTAGTTTATCGTCATTCTTATGCATTAAAACAAACCTAGCTCCTAGGATTTTGGTCCACAAATGAGTTTTTGGGCTGCATTTAGACATTAACTAGGATAGACATGCATTGCATTTTTTCTTGTCATTTTAATGTGTTTTTGTGAGTGTTAGGGATGAATAGATATATAGATCCCTAAAACCCTAGCACTCAAGAAGGTAAATGGTGAAGGAGGAGCTCAGATTAGCTGGAACTCAGCTCGATCCAGCTCACCACAATTGGAATCTAGCTCACTTGGACAGGGTTAGCTCATCCTAGCTCCATTCAACCAATATTAGCTGAATGGCAGCTCAAGAGAGCTCATCTTAGCTCACCCTAGCTCAGGTTAGCTCAGATCCAACTCAACTTAGTTGAGTCTAGCTCATTTCAACTCCCACTAGTCCACAGGGAGCTCTAGCTAGCTCAGCTGAGTTGACTGGAGTTCACCCTACCTTAGATCCAGCTATATCCAGCTCCACTCAGCCTCAGCTAGCTGAAGAAGAATTAATCCCAGCTCAGGAAGCTCAAGTCCAGCTCCCAGGGACCCAACTTAGCTCAAGCTACTTAAGTTAAGCTACATTAGCTGTCTCAACCAGCTCAATCCTCCCCGGGAGCACCAAACCTAGCTCACCTCAGCTCCATTCAACAGAAGCCAGCTCACTTTAGCCTGGCTTAGCAACTAGCAAAGAACAAGCAAGCTAAGCCAGCTAGAGTAGCCCCTTGTTGACCTCTTCAATAGCTGCCATCTCCAATTCAGCTCCAGACTTTGCATATCCAGCTCCTCTCCTCAAACCCTAAGCTCCACATGTATACTCCTCTACTCCATAGATAGCTAAGCTAGCTTAGCTTAGCTTAGCTTAGATTAGCTAACATCTAGCTCCTTGGCCATCCTCCACCTTCAATTTAACCCTAGCTAACTCCACCTAAATAACCTTCCACTCCAAGTCCACCTAAGCCTACTTAAGCTAGCTCCACCCAACTCATTTTGGCGCCACCTCTTCACCACCTTTCACCACTCAACTAACCACCAAAAGGCACATAAAGTTGGAGCCAAAACTAACCCTAACCACCTCCCTTTTGGCACCAACTTCAACCCTCATATCCACCCTACACATAACCCCTCCAAGCCATCTCCACCATCCACCTCAACCCTCTTCTAGAAGCCTAGAAGTTGATGCCACCCATGGCACCTCTCCATTGTTGGCGCCACTTTTAGGTGTCCCTTGGCCACCCATAACTACCCCCCGTACTCCCCTTAGGTGGCGCCAACTATCCTTAGCCCTAGGATCACCTAACCACCTCCATCTTCCCATCTTAGCCCTCCATCTCAAGAGTCACCTTAATCCCTCATCCTACCCTAGAAAAAGGCCACCACCCACCACCATTCAAGCCATCCTTGGCTAGTAAATTTCCTCTCATAGTCTGCCTAGAGCCCACGCCCAAGAGAGAAGAAGAAGAAGAAGAAGATTAAGGGGATATTCTATCCCTTTGGTGCCTTCCCCTCTTCCCTTGTCTCTTGTGCCCACGCCATCCAAAGGAGGAGCTAGGAAAGGAAGACCTTTGGAGGAGGCCTTGAAGGTGGTCCACACCACCTTGGAGGAGAACTTGAGGGTAGTGCATGCCCACCCTTGGAGGAAGGACTTGAGGTGGAGAGCATCAACCTTAGAGGAGCTTTCAAGGAAGGAGAAGAAGGAGAGCCTCTTTTCAAGCCAAGGAGCAGCTAGGCTTGGAGCAAGAAGAATCCCTTCTTCACCATATTCTGCAAGAGGATTTGTGTTTCTTCTATTGCTTTTAGATTTTTCATTTCTAGTAGAAGCATTCATCTACTTGTCTTTGCGAACACAAATTCTGCTTAATCAAATTACCTTCTTTTTAATTTCTATTACAATTGTTGTCTTTGTTCTAGCACTTGTTTCACTTCCACTTCCTAATTACTCTAGTCCTCCACTTGTCTAGAGTGAGCTTAGGTAGCGAACATATTTATTTCTTAAATTTTAGCTTAGCAATTTTAGGTGTTAGTACTTTTCCATCACAATTCGTATTTTGCCCTTATTATTTCAAAACTAAATATATATATATATTTAAAATACCAAAAAGAAAGTTGAGATTTATTTTCTAAGCAAGAGAATTGAATTGCAAATTTGCCTCCTTGGATGACCTTGGATACTCCCCTATCTAGGAATATAAATTTAAAAGCGTATGCGATTTGGCTTGTTACAACGACTTAAAAACCACTTTTACAAATCTCACCAAATTTCGCATCACTTTTTGGCACCGTTGCCAGGGAGGCATGGCTTTACATTAATCATTTTCCTCTTGCTTGAAGTGGATCTCATCCCCTTCTCTTTCATTTCTCTAGTGTGTGCAGGAATTGCAGGAAGAAAGTGGGAATTTGGAAGCGAGAGCTCAAAGTTCCTTTTCTTCCTGCGAACATCAACTTGGTTCTTTTTTCTGGTCACATAGTTAATTAAAACTACCTAAAAAATATTAAACTTGGCTTTCAGGATCCCAAATATCTTAATTAAGTGGAGTGGTGTCCATTAAAATTCATTGTTTGCTTGAATGTTTCATTAATACCACTCCATTTCAAGTATTGGTGTTCTATTTTTTAGGTATAGATTTCTGTCCGGACTTGAAAAATTAATTTCCAACACCACAGGCCTCCTAAAATCATAAAATTTCATACAGTGATTCCAAATTAAGTTAGGAACAAATATTCCAAATTTTAGATCAATTGGCTTTGTATTTAATTTTAAAAATTTGTGGACTGTAGAGGGGTCACACCCTCTAATCTTCCTATTTTGCTACTGTCCATGAATTTTTAGAATTTTTATACTCATCTAATTTTTGTTAAATTCTACACATCATATAAAATCACCAAAATTTTCTGAGGTCAGTGGTAATACTAAAAAGTCCAAAATACCCACGAGTATCATTTCTGAACTTTGACACCAGTACAAATAAAAATTTAAAACAATTATCAAACAAATTCTTAAAATCTTACAAAAATCTTTTCTGGAATCCTTGTTTGATTTTACATAAGGTATTGGTGTTGGTTGCATTGTTTGGACCACTACTTATTCAAAAAGCCTAAAAATAATTCATTGGTAGTAATTTTTTGTATTAGGGTTTAAATCCAATTAGGGTTTCTTTCTTGCTTTTTAGTCCCACAACATAAAGGAAACACATCATCACCAATACAACTTGTTTTTCCTTTGATTGTGGAGTTTCAAACTTGTTTAAACATTTAAAAAGAAAAACCCTAATACACATTCAATTAAATTGAATCCTAAAAGACAAAAATACAAAAATTATGTGACAACTTGATTTGCATTGAAACCACTTTCCAGTTCTTGTACACAAGAAAAAAAATTGTAATAACAGGGCAATAACCTAAATTAACACCCTCCACATTTCGTGTGTGCTATAGTATCCTAGACCTAACTAAAATCCGTAGCAACTTGACCCCTAAGGCTTCATCAACTTAGGCTTGCTATATAGGTCCTAAGTTTTCTCTAGTTAATACCAATTCTGTCATCTATATCTGGTGTTCAGACTGAGGGGCCATGTCAAACGACTAGGCGTGGCTTTGTACAAGCACCTGGGGTTTTCCTTGGGAAATGTTTGGGCCCAAACCTCCCCTTAAGCAACTTGGCTAGATTTGTTGACAGAATGGGTATTCACTATTGATTACTTATTTCCTACGTAGACTAGGTCTTAGGTTTATTTTTAGGGAGTCACACTTAAGTTAGGTCTAGCTTTGGTTGTTTGAATTGAACACTTTCTCTCATCTCTTTCTCTTCTCCTCCCCTCCAATTCTTCCAAAACAGTGCATGCACGGGCAACGGTCCCAAAATCCACACCTTGAGGGACCATCTGATTTCACCCCCTATAGTAGAAAATCGTTGTTTTCTTCTCCCTCCTCTTCTAAGAAAATTGAAAACTCAGGAAGCCGACAAAAAAATTCTGTTTCCACTTCTAACCCATCAGTCGACCCACAAGCTGACTTCACCCTCCCTCACCTCCCTAATTTGGAGCAACTTAAAATTCCAGCAGGGCCAGGTGGCCCTCCAATTCAAACTCAAAATCCAAACCCCTTTGCCTCGATGGTCTACCATTTGGTTCGACTACAACAAAATCAAGAAGATTTGGCTAGGACTATCACGAACCTAGCTAACCAAGGGCAAAATCCACCACCCCGCCAACAACCTATCGTTCATCTTAAGGATTTCTATGATCCTTCCAATTACGAGGAAAGACCCGGGGTGGTCATACCACAAGGGGATTTCGAGATCAAACTAGCCATTTTAAACCTTATCAAACATTTTCATGGTCTTCCAAGAGAGGACCCTTTTTGTCATCTCGAGGAATTAACTGTCCTCGCTCAAATCACTCGTTCTCGCAATGTGCAGGAAGATATGTGGTTAATGAGACTTTTTCCTCTCTCTCTTAAGGACAAAGCTTCTCATTGGTTTAGAATGATTGGGTGCCCAATTACCACCTGGCCCTAATTAAAAAGCACTTTTCTCAAAAAAAAATTTTCGATCGGTCAAACGAATGCATTAAGAAGGTCCATACCGACCTTTCAATAGAAAATTGGTGAACCCCTCCACAAAACCTGGGAAAGATTTCAAGAACTTCTAAAAAGTTGTCCCCATCATGAAATTCCACAATGGTAGTTAGTACAGATCTTCTATCATGAATTAGAAGATCAATTGAAGCGATTTGTGGATGCCTCATGTGGGGGCAATTTCCTTAACAAAGATGCCGAAAGTGCTTATCTCCTATTTGAAGAAATGAGTGAAAACTCATTTAACATGACTTTAATGGACACTTTTGGCAGAACACAAAACCCCAGACACAAAGTCCATGAAATTGACTCCAAATCAACCTCTGTTCCAGTCACTCAAGATGATCTATATATGTTAGCTCAACGACTGGACCAGATGCAAATTCACCAAAAGAAAATGGAAGAAAAGATCACAAATAAACAAGCTCCACACGTTAACTCTCCACACACTAACCCTCCACAACTTCTCCGAAGAGAAAATTTACACAACATTGATGCCACACTTGCTGATCAGTAGTTTTCAACTGATTTCCCACAAGAATTGACTAGAAATTTTGATCAAAATATTTTTGATCCCACCACGGAAAATATTTATGCTCTCTAAGAGCAATTTAGATACCCCTCCAACACTTTCAATCAAAACTGGAGGACTAACCCAAATCACCCTTGGAAGAACCCGAACCCAATTCCTTTTCCTAAACAAAATTATTTTGGGAACTATGGGCAACTTGTATATCAGCCTAGACCATCTCAGGAAGATATTAACACTCAGGTCATGAAAACTCTGCAAGGAATGCAGAATCAGATGACGGAAGTAACCCACATGATTACCAACTTACAACACCAACTTAAGGTTACTCTTGATCATCGACCTATTGGGAATTTACCTTCCCATCCCATCCCCAACCCGAATAATCAAAGGAATCAGTTCCAAGGTGGATATCCCAGTCAACCCATTCAACTAGCACCTCAGCATCCTCTGGGTTTCAACAATAGTTAGGCTTCCCGTCCTCATCCTAGAAACAACCAGATTGCAAATGTAGTTACTTTGAGGAATGGGAAAACATCTCACAATACCATACCTGTTAAAGAAACCCGTTTGAATGAAAAATAGATCAACTCTTCCCCATCTCCCTCTCATATTGTTCAGGAACCAATTAATGCAAAATAGGGAAACACTGCTCCATTTCCACAAGCCCTCTATTCTTCAACAGATAAGAAAAAGAAGAAATCCGAGCCCACTGAAAAGGAATTAATGTATTTATTTGCGCAAGTTGAAATTAATATCCCTCTCCTAGATCCCATTAAATACATCTCTACCTATGCAATCTTCCTAAAAGATTTGTGTACCCCGAAAAGGCAGCCCCAAAATTTAGGAAAGGTGATCATTCCTAAGATAGTCATCTCAGTTGTGTAGAGTCAACTGCCTTTTAAGAGAAAAGATCCCGGCGCCCCCTGATTCAAGTTATCATTAACGATACTTCTTTTGATCGTGCTTTGTTAGATCTCGGTGCCTCAATTAATCTTATCCCTACAATTATTTTTGAGGAATTTAAGATCGGTGAATTAAAGTCTGTTGAGGTTACTCTTCAATTAGGTGACCGATCTACAATTAAACCAAGGGGAATTGTTGAGGATGTCCTTGTCTGGGTAAAAAATTGTCTATTTGCAATAGACTTTTTAGTCCTGGACATAGAGGTATTGAAGCACTAAAGTTTGCCCCTATCATTCTTGGAAGACCATTTTTAGCTACCGCCTGCATGAATATTGATTATGATTCTGGAAAAATGAAGATCATGTGTGGCAGTAAATTTGTAACCCTAGACATTTTCCAAGCTTCTAGGGGGTTCCAAGAACCAGATTTCTTTGATGATTCGGATTCAGAAATAGAAAATATTGTGGAGGAAACTTTGCAAATTTCCCAGTTAGGTTCTTGTTTTGCCATCAATACAGTTCCTGAACAATCCACTTATTCTCACCCTTCCACCCTAACCATACATTCAGCTAACCCTTCAGCTGACCCTTTCACTCTCACCTCCCTGCTAACCCATAAAGTAGAAATTCTTTTGGAGCTGGGCCCACAATTGGAATTAAAACCTTTGCCCAACTCCCTTAAATATGTTTTCCTGGGTCCTAATCAGACCCTGCCCCTGATTATAAATTCTGGACTTACCGGGGCACAAGAGTACAAACTTCTCCAAGTTTTGAGTAAATATCGAAAAGCTATTGGCTAGACCCTTTCTGATCTTAAGGGTATTCATCTGTCCTATTATACACATCATATATATTTAGAGGATGATTCTCGCCCCTCCCGCCAACCATAAAGGCGCTTGAACCCTATTATGCAGGAGGTGGTAAAAAAGGAGATTATTAAGTGGCTTGGTGATAATATCATCTACCCCATTTCTGATAGCTCATGGGTTAGTCCAACACAAGTTGTGCCCAAAAAGGCTGGACTAACAGTTGTCACTAATGATAATGGGGAGAATATAGCCACTCGAACTGCCTCTTCTTGGAGCGTGTGTATAGATTACAGAAAATTAAACACCGCCAATAAGGACCATTTTCGGCTCCCCTTTATTGATCAAATCTTGGAGCATTTAGCCAGATGGGATTTTTACTATTTTCAGGACGGTTATTTCGGCTATAATCATGTAGTGGTTCATCTTGAGGTCTAGGACAAAACAACTTTTACCTACCCCTTCGGAACCTTTGCTTTCCGAAGGATGCCCTTTGATCTTTGCAACGCACCTATGACTTTTCAAAGGTGTATGGTTGAAATATTTTCAGACCTGGTAGGTGATTACTTAGAAGTCTTTATGGATGACTTCTCTATTTTTGGAGATTCTTTTGACCATTGTCTCAAGAACCTTGAAAGAACTCTCCAAAAATGCATAGAAGTAAATTTAGTCCTCAGTTAGGAAAAAAGTCATTTCATGGTCCAGGAAGGTATTGTCTTGGGCCATGTTATTTCAAAACAAGGAATCGTGGTAGATAAAGCAAAATAGATGCTATATCTAAGCTCCCACCACCCACTATTGTCAAACAAATTAGATCCTTTTTAGGTTATGTGGGTTTCTACCGTAGGTTCATACAAAATTTTTCCCAAATCTCCAAGCCCTTAAGTCAGCTACTCACCAAAGACCAGCCATTTGATTTTAATGATAAATGCCTGGAGAGTTTTTCAAGGTTGAAGAAAGAGGTTACTGAGGCACCAATTTTACAGGGACCTGATTGGAATAGTCCCTTTGAATTAATGACAGATGCCTCAGATTTTGCTGTAGGGGCTGTTCTAGGGCAAAGAACTAGCAAGAAGCCCATTGTGATCTATTATGCTAGCAAAACTCTTGATGATGCACAACGGAATTACATGGTCCCTGAAAAGGAACTTCTTGCCATTGATTTGCCTTAGAAAATTTTAGATCCTATCTTTTAAGGTCACATGTCACTGTATATACCGATCACTCAGCAATTAAATATTTGCTGACAAAGAAAGATGCGACATCCTGCCTTATCCGTTGAATTCTGCTGCTCCAGGAATTTGACCTGGAAATCAAGGATATGGTAGGATCGCATAATGTAGTGGCCGACCATCTCTCTCGTCTTATGATGAATGACATAATGACCCCACCTGATCAGTTCCCCGATGAAAGCATTTTAGCTACTACGACCCTCCCTTGGTTTCCGCCCATCGCAAACTATTTAGCAACATAACGAGTCCCCGCTGATTGGCCAAAAATAAAATGCGATAAGTTTTTTGCTGATATTGAATACTATTTTTGGGAGGAGCTTGACCTTTTCAGCATTTGTGCCAATCAGGTCATTCTACGATATGTACCCGATTATGAAATCCATGATATTTTGACACATTGCCACTGCATGGCCTGTGGTGGACATTTTTTAGGCAAGAAAGCTACAGCAAAAATCCTTAATGTGGGATTCTATTGGCCCAGCTTGCACAAAGATGCTCATGACTTTGTTTGGTCCTGTGTGCGTTGCCAAAGCATTGGCAACATGACTAGGATGGATATGATGCCCCTTAATCCTATTCTAAAGGTTGAAATTTTTGATGTTTGGGGCATCGACTTCATGGGATCATTCATCAACTCTAGTGGGTATTTATATATACTAGTTGCAGTCGACTATGTTTCAAAATGTATAAAAGCAATACCCACCTACACTAGTGATCACTGTGTGGTTGTCGAATTTCTGAAGAAAAATATTTTCTTAAGATTCGGGATTCCAAAGGCCATTATCAATAACGGAGGCTCACATTTCACTTAGTCAAAATTTTGTCACCTTCTTTCTAAATACGGGGTTAATCATAAAATTTCCACACCTTATCGCCCCCAAACAAATGGCCAAGCTGAAGTTTCTAACCGGGAAATTTAAAATATTTTACAAAAGATGGTTAGGCTCGACCGTAAAGATTGGTCCACCAAATTGAACAACGCTTTATGGGCCTTCCGTACCGCTTTTAAAATTCCGCTCGGCATGTCTCCCTTTCGTCTGATTTTTGGGAAGGCATGTGCCATCTCCCGGTAGAACTAGAACATAGGGCTTTTTGGGCAATAAAATAACTCAACATGGATTTATCTGACTCCAGTATCCATAGAAAATTACAATTAACCTAATTGGAATAATTACATAATTTTTCCTATGAAAACATGAGGATTTATAAAGATCAAACAAAGAAATTTCACGATAAATACATTGTTGGGAAACACTTTGACATTAATCACCGTGTTTGGCTTTTTGATGTTAGATTTCATCTTTTTTCCTGGCAAATTAAAATCTAAATGGATCGGCCCCTTTATTGTTCATAAAACATATCCGTATAGCGTTGTTGATAATTTTGATCCAAAAACTAATTCAACATTTCAAGTCAACGGCCAACATTTAAAGCCCTATTTTGATCATACACCAAATTTTCCATCTGAATCTTTTGATTTCACTGAGCCAGCCACCTTTGATCACTAGTGCAAACTACACCCGGCTGAATGACGTAAAAGATAGCACTGGATGGGAGGTAACCCATCATTTTTTCCTGCTTTCCTTTTTTTTCTTCTTTTTCTAGGTTTTGCCCATCATAAAATCGACCATTCTTCATTAAGGTTATCCCTTTTTCCTCTTAATGCATGAGGACATTACATATCTTAAGCATGGGGGAGTGTTCTTAAAATTTGACGACCGATTTATGATTTTCAAAACCTAAAAATAGGCATTTTTCTTTAGTTATTTTATTTCCCTGCTTGCATACCCAAAAATATAAAAATGTTGAAAACCTTTTGAGGAAAAATTTTGAAATTGAGACTAAGGTCGAAAAACTCACTTTTGGTACAATGGGATTTAATCTTTAACAAACTAAGGATGAGGATGTGATCTGATCATTAGAATTTCAGGATCTATTTTTAGACTAGATCAGATATCCTTCTCTAAAAAATCCTATTTTGTAATGTGGAAATTATTTGACTTAGTTTCTGATTCAAAAACTTGCATGTCTTGAGAAACTTCTTTTGTCAATTTTCACACACAAGCCAACACTTGAAAACAACTAAAAATTAGAAAAACTCCCTTGTTTGGACTTAGTAAAAGTCTGAAGCAGATCATTGGTTTGAGTTCCCACCGTCGAGAAGGAGGAAAATGCCTCCTTTGAAGATGCGTTGTCAACATGTTACCGCCTCGGTGCTACTCCATATCTATATTTCATATCTTTAAATGGAGCATTAAAGTGCATTTTAGCAGCTCAAGTGTCTTGGACGGTGCTCTATCTATAGTGTTAGAGCAAGAGCTTGAGTTTGCTTGGAGCGCTCCTTTACACCGCATTGTGTTTTGGGGTTGTGAGCTCCTAGGTGGTGTCATGGATAGTGCTATCCTGAAGTACTAGCTCCAGAGCCCCCTCGGCATTGGTAACGGGAATGATGATCCAGATACATACGTTGTAAGACTAAGCTAAAAATAAGCATGGGGAAGTGGAAAAAAAATAATAATTTTAAACCAAAAACACGCCCATATAAATGTTGGCTTTTCACAAGCACGAACACAAGGTTTTAAAGGATTTTGCAAGTTGCGAATCAAATTCTTGAGCCAGAAAAATCCTAAAAACAAAAATTTCAAGTCATCTGAATTAACAAGTGGTTAATTTGTGAATTTTCTGGAGGATATATTGATCCCATTTTATCTAATGGTTGGATCCAAAAAACAAATCCCGATGTTTATCCTTAACAAATCTAGTGCCTCCTATGTTTAGATCAACCAAGGTCCCTTAATCTTTTTCTCCTCAAAAGTCGAAAAAAATTAGATTTTCCAAAAAATTCCATTCTCCAAAAAATTAAAGTTTTGCTAAGAGACTAGCAAAAGATAGGCGTGGGGGTGTGATAAATGCCAGTTTATCATCATTCTTATGCATTAAAACAAACCTAGCTCTTAGGAATTTGCTCCGCAAATGGATTTTTGGGTTGCATTTCGACATTAACTAGGATAGGCATGCATTGCATTTTTTCTTGTCGTTTTAATGTGTTTTTGTGAGTGTTAGGGATGAACAGATATACATATCCCTCAAACCCTAGAACTCAAGAAGGCAAATAGTGAAGGAGGAGCTTAGATTAGCTGGAACTTAGCTTGATCCAGCTCACCATAGTTGGAATCTAACTCACTTGGACTAGGGTTATCTCATCCTAGCACCATTCAGCTAATCTTAGCTGAATGGCAGCTCAAGAGAGCTCATCTTAGCTTACCCTAGCTCAAGTCAGCTCAGATCCAGCTCAACTTAGTTGAGTCTAGCTCATCTCAGCTCCCACTAGTCCACAGGGAGCTCTAGCTAGCTCAGCTTAGTTGACTAAAGTTCACCCCAGCTCAGATCCAGCTATATCCAGCTCCACTCAACTCTAGCCAGCTGAAGAAGAATTCATCCCAGCTCAAAAAGCTCAAGTCTATCTCCCAAGGACCTAGCTTAGCTCAAGCTAATTAAGCTAAGATACCTTAGCTGTCTCAACCAGCTCAATCCTCCCCAGGAGCACCAGACCCAGCTCACCTCAGCTCCATTCAACAGAAGCCAGCTTACTTTAGCTTGGCTTAGCAACTAGCAAAGAACTAGCAAGCTAAGCCAGCTAGAGTAGCCCCATGTTGACCTCTTCAGTGCAGCCAGCTCCAATTCAGCTCCAGACTTTGCATATCCAGCTCCTCTCCTCAAACCCTAAGCTCCACATGTATACTCCTCTACTCCATAGATAGCTAAGCTAGCTTAGCTTAGCTTAGCTTAGATTAGCTAACATCTAGCTCCTTGGCCATCCTCCACCTTCAATTTAACCCTAGCTAACTCCACCTAAATAACCTTCCACTCCAAGTCCACCTAAGCCTACTTAAGCTAGCTCCACCCAACTCATTTTGGCGCCACCTCTTCACCACCTTTCACCACTCAACTAACCACCAAAAGGCACATAAAGTTGGAGCCAAAACTAACCCTAACCACCTCCCTTTTGGCACCAACTTCAACCCTCATATCCACCCTACACATAACCCCTCCAAGCCATCTCCACCATCCACCTCAACCCTCTTCTAGAAGCCTAGAAGTTGATGCCACCCATGGCACCTCTCCATTGTTGGCGCCACTTTTAGGTGTCCCTTGGCCACCCATAACTACCCCCCGTACTCCCCTTAGGTGGCGCCAACTATCCTTAGCCCTAGGATCACCTAACCACCTCCATCTTCCCATCTTAGCCCTCCATCTCAAGAGTCACCTTAATCCCTCATCCTACCCTAAAAAAAGGTCACCACCCACCACCATTCAAGCCATCCTTGGCTAGTAAATTTCCTCTCATACTCTGCCTAGAGCCCACGCCCAAGAGAGAAGAAGAAGAAGAAGATTAAGGGGATATTCTATCCCTTTGGTGCCTTCCCCTCTTCCCTTCTCTCTTGTGCCCACACCAGCCAATGGAGGAGCCAGGCAAGGAAGACCTTTGGAGGAGGTCTTGAAGGTGGTCCACACCACCTTGGAGGAGAACTTGAGGGTGGTGCACACCCACCCTTGGAGGAATGACTTGAGGTGGAGAGCATCCACCTTAGAGGAGCTTTCAAGGAAGGAGAAGGAGACCCTCTTTTCAAGCCAAGAAGCAGTTAGGCTTGGAGCAATAAGACTCCCTTCATCACCATATTCTGTAAGAGTATCTGTGTTTCTTCTATTGCTTTTAGATTTTTCACTTCTTGTAGTAGCATTCATCTACTTGTCTTTGCAAAAAACACAAATTCTGCTTAATCAAATAGCCTTCTTTTTAATTTCTATTGCAATTGTTGTCTTTGTTCTAGCACTTGTTTCACTTCCACTTCCTAATTACTCTAGGTCTCCACTTGCCTAGAGTGAGCTTAGGTTGTGCACATATTTATTTCTTAAATTTTAGCTTAGTAATTTTAGGAGTTAGTACTTTTCCGCCACAATTCGCATTTTGCCCTCAATATTTCTAAACTAAAAAAATATATATATTTAAAATACCAAATAGAAAGTTGAGATTTATTTTCTAAGCAAAAGAATTGAATTGCAAATTTTCCTCCTTGGATGACCCTAGATATTCCCCTATCTAGGGATATAAATTTAAAAGCGTATGCGATTTGGCTTGTTACAACGACTTAAAAAGTGCTTTTACAAATCATGCCAAATTTCACATTAGGTAGGTGTTATAATCATTATATCCTTCTTGATTATAGATTGGGTTGGTTTGGTGATCAAAGGATGAGGATCTATAATTATTGTAGTTGTGGGAAGGATAATAATCATAGTCTTGTTGTCCAGGGTTAGGCCCTAGACATTGAGGTCCGGATTCGTATCCCCAATCAAAGTCATCTTGGCTAGTGGATGGGTAATTACAAGTCAAATCGGAATAGTAATCATCTGAGGATAAGTGGTGGTAGGAGGATTGGATGGGAAATGCATGTAAGAAGTGGAAGGTTACATTGTGGAGTAAGGAGGGAAATTAGAAGAGAAAGGAGCCATACAATACAAAAATACAAGCTTGTCCTTAGGTTGCATAGCCTTAAGGTCTACAGACTCTTAGAATCCATCCTAAGATTATGGACGATTTACTCTACTTATGTCCAGGTAATCCATCCAGTTAGGAGGGACTGGGGAGAAGGTTCTTCCTTTGGCTTGCACCTCCAGTTCCTAGTGTACCTCCCAGCCATGGTTGTTTGATGCTACTCCCCTAGCTAGACATCAGATTGACTAGTATAAGTAGGTTAATCATGAACAATCTCAATTTGGATCCCGATGAGCGATCCAGTCCTTAGGGCCAATGTCTAATCAATTTTAGTTAGGCTTGGGACAATGGTGCTTCAGGAATGTGATGGGCCCTTTAGATGGGTTGTTCCCTTAATGATCAGTTAAAATGTGTGTGCGTGCACAACTAGGGTTCTCAAATAAGTTTATTTGATGATGTGTCTTTTAGGATTTAACCTTGTTTAGTAGCTTTTAGGGTTTAATTCTTAGGTTGGTTCAATCAAGGTTTAGTAGAACACTACAAGTTTTGAAAGCACTAGTGTAGATATGTTCCTTTAAAAATCAGAAATAAAATGTGGAGTGCCTGGTTCAGTCCTAAGCCATAAGTGGCAAGCTACTTGATGAATCACTTTTATCTTAAGTGGTGCGGCCCAAACAAATCAATCAATTGGCCTATTCGCACCGCAGATTAAGGCACACAATGTCTTAGCTTAATCAGATTTTTACTCACTTATTTGTTTTGAGTTGAAGAGTACTAGGTCCACAGGTTAGATCCTGGTGAAGTGGTAGAATCAAAGTGGAGTGGTGCACCTTAAGATGAGAGTTGCAGGTGTTAAGGTGTGTCTCTTTCAGAAAATCCCACAATCAGATAACACTTGTTTTATTTATGTGGATGGCGAGGTGAGTGGAGGTGGCAAACAAACAACCAAATCTATCCTAGGGTTTATAAAAAGCACCTAAGTTGATTTGGGTTTGTGTTATTAGGTTCTGGAATGAAAACTAAGGCTGGGGTGGTGTGGGGGACACTTACAAAACACTCTACCCGCACTTTACTCTGGTCTACTGCACTTGGATCTCCATGCTAGGGTACTTGCAAGGCAATAGATCAAAGGCAAGTAGGGTTAGTGCTATGTAAATGCAAATAAACATAATAAACAATAAAGTAAATTCCGTTGCCTCCCCGGCAACAGTGCCAAAATGGTCGAGCATGTTTCACGTGTTAAAAATCGAGGTTATGAGTAACCCGTTGTCGTAGTTGCAAAACACGTCGATCAGATAAAGTTTATATTGAAACTCAAGGGAGTCTCGAGTCGAATATAGAGAGGCGATGTGTACTTTACATGAAAACTGCGCTTCAATTCATTTCTTTTTGGTATTTTAGGGTTTTATTATTTTTTTGTATTTTTGTAAGAAGAAATAAGCAAATGTATCACAAGATAGAGATGTGGAACGAAAATGGTATATATATCAATCCAATGTCTATGAAAATCTACTATGAAAGCATAAAAAGAGAGGGGGGTGAGAGGGTGTAGGTCCTTTTATAGTGGAGGAGAAGAGGCAAAAATAGGTATGGAACCATTAGTGACATCCAGGCCATTGCTGGAAACGTCGCTGTAGGCAGCTCATTCCCGCTGGCACCCACAGCTGGCTTTGCTGGCATGTGATAAATTACCGATGGCTGTAAGCGTCGTTGTAAGTCCAGCTCATGCGTCACTGTAGATCTAGCTCATGCATAGCTAGCACTACGCTACCCTACACTTTGACGTGCACGCGTGCCCACTTGCTGGCGCTCCTCTGGGTTAGGCCACGCGCATGGGTCGTCCATCTTCTTGTTGTAGGGGCTGCTACAGAGGTCAGATTGAGTCGATTTTCACGTCATTAGGCTGCGATCGTCAACCCGAACCCATCCACGTGGTTGGATTTGTCATTTGAAGCTTCAAATCATGTCTCCTAATCCCTTGGTCATTGATCTTTCTCAGACTGTATATGGTGCTACGAGACTGCGATTGAGGCAATTTTAGAGGTATTGGACTCCGATAATTGTCTTGATCAGATCCGTACGGTTCGATCGTCAATTGGAGGCTCTGAAATAAATATTCTTCTCTCCTAACCACAAAAAGGATGCAATTAACCTAAATTTTATACAACTATTCTAAATGCAGAATGTTGCATGCTATGCAATATTTTTAACATGAAATGTAAATCTAAGGCTAGGAACATGCATGGATAGGCACTTTGCCCTCAATAAATGTGTTCACATCAGTATCTCCCACGGATTTCTTAAGCAAATTCAAGCCTGTGGCAATCGGCACTTCGAGATAGTGCTACCCATGGTACTTGAACTGCACAATGCACTTACATGCCCCTAGTAGGATGGACATCCTAAGAGACAAGCGTTGAGGAGGTGACATGTTATCATCGCATCCTCAAGGTGAGTATATACTCCACCTCTCCTGCGGTAGGAACTCTTCCAATCAAATTATGCTTTCAAACTTCTCCTAAGTTAGAACTAAGAGAACCAAATTTTCTTCAAGAAATGAATTAGCGTGATCACTATTTACACAAGACCAAGTGTGTGTGAAATGCGGATGCTTAGGTTACGACGACCCGTAAACCAAAAGGTAGAAAAAGACACCACGTACTACCCAACCTTTAACTCAATCTCTAGCTTTCCTTCCTCAACCTCTTGTGGAATGGTCCACAACTTAACTCCTACTTATGTTTTTAAGTCCAAACGGACCCTAAAGTTCTAAAGTCAGTAGTTCAACCCTTGCTTTTATAATTAGATACCTAGAGTCAACTTAGGTAAACCTAAAGTTTGGGTTTCATGCTTAAAGATGCAGAGCCCAACCGATTAAGCATAACAACATTTTTTTTTTTTGAATGCAATATGCATGCATGAATACAAAATGTAGACATGATATAAACAGACGCCTTAGGTCCTATCCCCCAATGCCTAGTTCAAACAATGTCTTCAATGGAAACAAAAATAGTTAAGAGAAGATGTTACCTTACGTGGAGAATAACAGGAGCTAAGGCTCCTTAAGAGTGACCTCATCAACCAGATGACCATCCAAAGTAATGTACGGTTTCAATCGTTGGCATTGACGATAAAGGGCATTGCTGAAGAGTAAGGGCTCTTGATCTCCACACCCCATGTGGAAACACTTTGGTGATTTTGTATGGCACATCCCAACGTGATTTCAATTTCCTGGGAAAAGCTTAAGTCTAGAATTGAAAAACCAGACTTGTTGGTTGGAATCAATGGTCTTTCAAAGGATATTCTTATCATGCAAGACCTTAGTTCTCTCTTTATAAGCTTGAGAGGTGTCATAAGCATCATTCCTCAATTCCTCAAACTCACTTAATTCTAGAAGTCGTGCCTTACCTGCTGTTTCTAAATCCATGTTGACACTTTGGATAGCCCAAAGTACCCTATGCTCCAGCTTAACGGGTAAATGGCACGCTTTCCCATACAAAATTCGGAAGGGAGATATACCCAAAGGGATCTTGTAGGCCATTCGATAAGCCCATAAACATCATCGAGCTTTTAAGACTAGTCTTTCCTATTAGGCCTAACTGTCTTTTCTAAAATATTCTGTCTCCCTATTTGACACTTCAACCTAGCCACTCATTTGAGGATGGTAAGGGGTAGCAACTTTGTGTTGAAATGGTCCTTCACAAGGGTTGTTCAAGATTTTCCTAGAAAGTAGGGGTGTAAGTGTAATTTTAAACCCTCGGGGTTTAAGTTTATGGGTTTTGCGAGAAAGAGAAAACTTCGCGGGGGAGATCTCACAATTTTTCTCTCTCTTCCCACACAACACACCCACTCACACACACCCTCACAAACCCTCAACATCTCCCTATTTAGCACCACAACCACCAGCTCCATCTCCACACCACGACCACCACCTCCGCCTTCACTCCACGACCATTGCTGCCGGCGGCCTCCCTTCCTCTTCTCCGTCCCCTTGCTGCCACAAGTTGGGGAAGGAGGGGAGCTCAAGATGGAAGAGAAGGAGAGAGGGAGACAGTGGGAGAGGGAGAGGAGAGAGAGGAGCTCAGGAGAGAGAGGGTGAGGGGAGGAGCTAGAGATGTGACCTCCTACAGCTGCTAGAGGAGTAGTTGTGGTCCTTCCAGCGGAGAACTGCTCAAGGAGAAGGCTCGTAAGGCATCTGTGGAATCATTTTTCCATAGTATCAGACGTCTGGAGGAGCCTCAGGACATCCGGAGCTCGTGCTGGACGTCTAACAGCATGTAGAGTGCTGAGGTATGTGCTTTGTAAGTGCCTACATGCACTATGTATTTCTTTATGTGTCATGGTTTTAACCTGAGATTGCATGTGTAGGTATGAGACGTTGAAAAGGCACGTGGCATGCCCTTCAAGGTGCTTTAGGATGTCTGAATGTCTCTATAGACGTCTAATAACCATCTCAAACATCTAGGTGCATTGACAGACATCTAGAAGGATCCTAGGATGGCTCTGAGGGGTTCCAGATGTTCAAGATCAGTGAAGGAAAGCAAGGTGAGCCTCTGTGATCTTTTAAGATGTCTGAGTCTAGTCTCAGACATCTAATTTTAATCCGAGTACACATTTTTGGCTCATTCAGGGCTCGAACGGAGTCGGTTTTGTGCAAACGAAGTATCGTTGGTTTCAGTTCAGAGTTCCCCAGGTGTTTAATGGATGCGTGCTTTGCGTACTAAAATCGAGGTTCGAAGCACCCGTCATCATAGCTCGCAAAACACGTCTATTAGATAAAATTTATAATCGAAACTCAAAAAGTGAGTCCTAGGTCGAACACGGGGAGACGAACGTTTAGTTTTATAAAATCCACACTTCGCTTTTATTTATTTTTGGTTGTTTTTGACCTTTTTAAATTTTTTGGTACTTTTATTAGGGAAAGGATCAAGTCGATAAAATCTAGCTAATCTACTTGCAAAATATAAAGAAAAGGGATGCAGAGAGAGAGAGGAACAATCACATATATTTCTGAATCTAATGTTTTCTACAAAGCAAGAAAAACTATACTAGAAAGTAGTAAAGATAGATGGAGATGAGAAAATCCCCCTCGACGGTTGCTCGAAGGACAACTCACTCTAACATTGCTTGGAGGAAGGTGGTGACGAACGGGATGAATGGGGACGGAGTTGAAGGATGGAGGGCGGGGCAGGATGGCGTCGTGGCAAGGATCTTCTTTTCGAAGGGCGATGAGAGGATGGCCATGGGATGCTCCATGAATGGGGTTGAGGGGAGGGAAAACTATTTGATATTCTACTCTAGAGGAGCATCCTCAGCTTGAAACAAGCTCTCTCTAGAGCCTTGGAGGTGGTGAAAGGAAGAAAGGAAGAGATGATTTGGAATGGTGGTGGGTAGGTCCATTTATAGTGGAGGAGGAAGAACAAATTCGCATCTGGGTCATTACCGACATCAGTAAACATCGCTACAGATCCCTAGAGCTATTGCTGAAGATCCATCCTTCAATTCCTCCTGCTGGCACGCGCAGACCATTAGTAACAGCCCCAAGCATCACTAAAGACCCATGTCACTGAAGATCCACACCTATCCTCCGTTGGCACCCGCTCCGCTGGCACGCGCATTATGCATTGCACGATTCACACACCCATGCTCCCCGCGTCGTGTTGCGCACGCGTGCGTTGTCATGCATTGCGTTGCTACTGTTCGTGGCTGCAGTTGTGCGTGGTACGTTGCTACTGCTCGCGGCTGCGACTGTGCATGACATGCTGCTGCTGGCTGGTGTTGGGTGGCCTGGATGGTGCCATGTGGTGCCATCTGGGTCGTCTATTCTTCTTATTTTTGTAGAGGGTGCCACGGTGCTCAGATCGAGATGATTTCCACGCTGTTGGACTGTGACCGTCACTCTGGATCCATCCATACGGTCAGATTTTCCATCTAAAACCCATATGGATGTCGCATTTCCCCCTGGCTGTTGATCTTCCTTAAACTTCATATGATGCTATAATTCTCCAATCTAAACAATTTCAAAGGTGTTAGACTCCGATTGTCGTCCAAATCAAATCCGTAAGGTCCGGTCATCCATCTGAGGCCTTGAAATAAGTATTCTTCTCTCCTGACCATAGAAAGGATCTAATTAACCTAAAACATTTTCAATTACTCTAAATGCAGAATGATGCATGCTATGCAATATTTATAACATGAAATGCAAATCTAAGCCTAGGAACATGCATGAATAGGCATTTTAGCCTAGATAGATGTGTCAATATCAGTGTTTGTGTCACTCGAATATTGTTTTGAACTTGTTTGATATGATTTGGTCAATTGTATAGGTCTCTAGCCAGTAGAGTATACGAGGCCTGTGGAGACAACGGGGTCTTCGATTTGAGCCCCTATTCCACCTGTGTATCCTAGTAGAGTGATTTTTCTCAATATTATGACTTAATTAATCAAGTGCATGCTATCTTAGAATGAATTGATTGAATCCTAGGATATGAAATGAACCCTAGGGTAGAATTGAGTAAATGAACATTGCTTGAGCCACATAGTCTATTCTGACCTGCATGTTAGAACCCTTAATGCTAGCAAATGAATAGTTAAATGATGTGATGCTTCTTTCAGTTATTAAATCACGAGCTGCCTGTTACATGCTTAAGAACTGAGATGTGAATAAGGAGATATGCATGTCGCGAAACGAAATGAAATGAATACAATGCATGAACCCTACGGGGAACTAGAAGATGAACTCATGTATACGGAACAAATCTCGTATGTAGGAGGGAAGTGAGATGGCCCTCAAATACATAGTATCGAGGAGAGCAACTGCCCCTTTTGTATGGAAAGTGAGCTAGCCCTCGTCTACGTGGTATCAAGTGTTGGAACCTTGTTCTACATCTTGTTTTGGTGTTAACAAAATTATTGTGGATTAATGTTTATCATTGAGTGGTTTTCAAATTTCGGTGAATATCAAGGCAAACAGGAAATGATGGAGGCATGATGATGAGAAAAAGATCATGACAAGGAGGAGGCTAGATGACAAGGAAGAGTCGAGGTGGAGAAAATCATCTTCGACCTTTAGTTTTTCTAGTTTAGATTTTATATTTATAGGTTGTATATGGCTCTTAACAAAGAATCATAAATTTGATCGTAAAATCAATTAGAGATAAATTAGGATTTATATTGTGAACATTTTCAAAGTACGCAATTGATTAATTTACTTAAAATAGGTACTTGTAAGCAAGTATCGGTACTGGTATTTGCAAGGCACAGGTTTCAGAATTTGTCTCAAACAACAAGTACCGGTACCAACTATGAGTACCAGTACATGTTGGCCACAGGTTGAAGCCTTAATTCTGGCCTGAACCTTACAAGTGCCGGTGCCCATGATGAGTACCGGTACAGGTAGGTTACTATGCCTAAGGAATTTCAAACCTGCGAGTCACAAGTACCGGTACCCATGATGAGTACTGGTACCAGGACTCATGTACTAGTGGCAGTGAGTTGCTAGTACTGGTACAGGTACATTAGTACCGGTACCAACTAGCCGTTGGCCCAAAACAGAATAGTTGGAATATTAATTTTGTAAATGTGAACGTTAGGAATTAAATCCCAACGTCTATTTGATGACTACCTGAGGTTCTAAACTCTATAAAATGAGTCTTGGAGTCTTTGTTTGCACACAAGAGATAAAAGAAAGATAAGACAAATTCTAGAGCTCTATATTTCATATATTCACCACATATTCAAGAGAAGAATAGAGTTTGCTGCTCTCAATCTTCCCACTCTTTTGCAAACTCGTCGATGTGATTTTTTTCACGCATTCACATCTTCACTAGGTTCTCAAACTGGGATTATCTTATATATATATTTGTTGAGAGGCTTAGGTCTTAGTTGTATGATCTTTTCTATCTTACACCTATATTTCATTTGTTCTTGAGCATTTGCTCGTTGGGTTGTAACAAACCCATTTTTGTACTTGGGTTGAGGTAACCCATTAATTACCACGGTGAGTATATTGATTTCCTCAAGGTTGAGGGAATCAGGTTAAAAACCCTAAGCTAAGAGGCTTAGGTAGTGGAGTACCCAAGGGAAGGGAACCACTATACATATTGCGCCAATTTCTATGGTTTGATTAATTGTGTAAATTTTCTTACTTTTACTGATTTTGTGTTTGAGTTTTTGTGCACGTAGATATTCCATATACTAGATCCTAACACCAAGGAGAGCTCCTGTTACTTTAGTGTAGGGGGAGCTAGTTGCCCTCGGGTTAAGACCCATGGTTAGGAATGGCCACCCTACACCAATTCCTATTACTTTAGCATAGGGGGGAGTTAGCTACCCTTGGGTTGAGACCCAGGCGTAGGAATGGCCCCCTACATCGACTCTTGTCACTTTTGTGTAGGGGGGAGTCAGGCACCCCATGGGGCCCGAGGTTAGGACTGGCCACCCTACACAGACTCTTATTAGGCCCACTAGGCAAACTGGGATAGTCAGGCGAGGGTACGCAGATTGTTGAGGGGCAAGACCCCTGTTCTGAGGGGCGAGACCCTTGTTCTGAGAGGGCAAGGCCCTATTCAATTCTGTGTTGTACATTTAGGCATATGATGGTCGGCCTGGATAGGTTGTTAATATGATATTTTTATCGTTGAAATGTGTATAGTGGTTAACCTAATTCAGACCTAACCATCACTTTACAAAATTTTTAACCTGGCCTAATTGATTTTATCTTGTCACTTTTAAGCCCAGGGTCGAACTCAGGGAAGTGGGGTTCAAGTCGAGTTTCTACGTTTTCCTTAAAACGCGTCTCTTCCGTTCGTTTATTCTGTTTTTGGTATTTTTCTTATTTAGGTTTTTTTTCTGCTAATCCTTGTTCTTGAGGCACACCCTCAAAATTGTGTCCTTGGCTTTTAGCCAAAACAGAGTTTCAAAACACGTCTTGCTACTTGCAAGATGGGTACCTGCAAATCAAAGATTATCTTTTCACTTTTATACCTTTTTTTTATCTTTTTACTAAGGAAGCTATCAGATAGAAAGTAAATATAGTAGCTATAGATATATATTTATATGTAGTATATATATAAAGGGGTGGGGGTGGAGGTGACGATGGAGTGTAGCACTATGTCGAGTCAGCCGACGTCTAGAGAGACGCAACCAACACGACTAGGTGCCGCGTGGAGTGTGGATGGAGGATGGATGATGTATGGGACCACGCTTTTTGTACACGCTGTATCAGGGAATATCAGCAACTGGTGCAGATATCCCCGCGATACAGCGTATAATAAATAACGTGAAAATATATGTACATATGTATGTATATAAATGTATAAGTATATATGTATAGATATATATAGATATATATATATATATATATATATGTATATATGTATATAGCTATGTATATATGTATATAAGTATATATATATAATACTATATGTATGTATACATAACTATATAGATATACTATGTATATATAAGTATATATATATAATACTATATAGATATATATATATATATGTATATAAGTATATATGTATCTAGATATGTAGATATATGTATATAGTTATATAGATATATATATGTATATATGTATGTATATATGTATCAATATATAAGTATGCGTATATATATGTTTATAGTATAGGTGTGTGTGTGTGTGTGTGTGAAAGTGTGAGTGTAGATGTCTGTGTGCGTCGGTGTAGTGTGTGAGAAAGTGTTGTGAGAGAGAGTGAGAGAGAGAGAGAGAGAGAATGGGAGAGAGAGAGCAGGAGAGAGCGAAGGCAGGAGAGGAGAGAACGGAGGCAGCCGCACTGCAGGAGGCGAGGGAGCACGTTTCAAGTCGTCTGCAGTCGAAGGCCGTCGTCTGATGGTCGTGGGCGCGTATTCGCGCAGAGGAGATGAGTCTGCGTCAACCTGCTGCGAGCGCGGAGGCTCGCGACAGCGCGCCCGGAGAAGGAGGCGGGGAGTCTGCAGGCACGCGCGGGCGCTTGCAGAGGTTGGTAGGGAGGCAGGAAGGCGCTTGGCCGGCCGCTGCTAAGGAGCGCAGCGACCGGTTGCGGGCGCAGAGGCGGGCGACAGAGCGAGGAAGCGGACGCGGGGAAGGCCTGCAGGCGCGTGCAGAGGGGCTGGGGCGCCTGCAGACGCTCGCGGAAGCTGCGGGGGCCGCTGCCGCTGCTGATGCTGCTGCCGCCGCTTAGCTGCTGCTGCTGCTTCCGCTTAGCTGCTGCTGCTGCTTCCGCTTAGCTGCTGCTGCTGCTTCCGCTTAGCTGCTGCTGCTTCTGCTTAGCTGCTGCTGCTGCTGCTTCAAGCTTCAGACCTTGAAGAGGCAGCCATGGTGGGAAGGGCAGGAACGGAAAACAAATGAAAACAGAGAGCCACCACGCCCACCGGCTCTTTGAAGAGCTGGGCGGTGATGGTCTCACTGTGGTAGTGTGCACCACAGTGAGCTCCTGCCCGTCGGGTTTCTCCTCGGAGGAGGACCGACGTATGGAGGGGAGAGGGAGGAGAGGAAGGTGGCGGCCTGCTGGTGGTGATTCTTTCTTGCTGCAGCCAGCCCGCAGCTGCGTATTGCAGCAATGTTCCCCCCTGCCTTCGTCGCGAGGAAGAGCTGCTGCTTTATAGAGGAGGAGAGCATGGCGGGGAGGCATGGCAGCAGCAGGGAGAGGCGTTGGAGAGTGGCTGCTGCAGGGAGAGGCGCGGGAAGTTGCAGCAGCGGGAAGGACGGCAGGGAGAGGCAGCGGAGAAGAGGTTGCAGCAGCGGGAGATGGGAGGAATGGCAGCCGCAGGGAATGGCTTGGGCAGGGAGAGGGCGGACGCGCGCGGGAAGTTGCAGCAGCGGGAAGGACCGCAGGACAGCAGGGAGAGGCGGGACTGCTGCATGCGGCTGCGGGAAGGCGCATGGCGGGGAGAGGTTGCGGAGAAGTTGCAGCCGCGGGAGAGAAAAAATAGAAATCAAGAGGAAATAAAAATAGAGAAGGGAATTTTTGCAAAGAGGCACTTGAGGAGAATGTAAATTATGAAGCCCTTTTATTCCAATCTTCCCTCCTCTTAATTAAATGCATGAATGCAAGTATTTTTACAGATGCGACTATAGGATTATAATATACATAGTTAATGCTAGAAAATAGCATAAGAAGGCGTCCCTATAGGCGTGTTTTGAGGTGCAAACATATACCCCCATGCCTATCTTTTGCTAGTCCCTAGCAAAACCGTATTTAGAAATGTTCTTAAGCTGAAGATTTTCTTCTGAGATGATATCGGTGTGTTTATTATCGGATATTGTGAGAACCAATTGTAAAGAAGACTACCAGTACTTTAAGTCTTACATGACAAAGATTATCTCTCAACTAACCAGGACTCTTGATATTTAAACCTTAAGTACGATTTCCAGGACCCAGGAGGTTTTTCCATACTCGAGAGCTCAAGAGGTTATGGTTTGTGCATAGTGAAGGATTAAGACTGACCAGATGAACCTTAAGACTCACTCCCAGGGTTTCACGAATTTTTAAGTACAGGTTGGTCCCAATTTCAGCTCGTGTTTTCGGATTGACCCTTAAGATGATTACGGAAAACTCAACTCCCATTTTTGAAAAACAAATTATACCGACATTTATGAGATATACTGATTCTTTTGCAACATCTTTTTTTTTTTTTTTTTTTTTTTTTTTTTTTTTTTTTTGAAACATATGTCAGTATATCTCTTACAACACATTTTGAAAGAGCACACTTTTTTTTTTTTTTTTTGTGGGAGAGTTTCTTTTTGGTGGAAAGAGCCACTCCTAAACACAAGACTAAAACTTGGGATAAAAAGTCTACCTGCACGCACAGGTAAGGACTCCACCTTTCCTAATGAACACTAGGGTTGGATCTTATGTTCACCTGATCTTTCCTGATATGTGTAGTGTGAACCAAGTTTACTTAAGCTCTCAAGAAAAAGCAAACCAACGAATCCTGTACTGTGTCTCAGGTACAAGAAACGTTCTTAGTTAGGAGAGATTTTGATCTATTTCGTCAATGCTTTAAGTGAATTAAGCCGAGCCTGAGCGAATCAAGCTTCTGTGGCCTGGAAATTTTTCAAAACAGAGGTTGAATATCCATAAACACTTATTGTATTTTTGTTTCAGCTTTTAGATCATTACTAAACACCATTTATTACTATATATATATATATATTTTTTTTTTTTTTTTTTTTTTTTTTTCTTGCATATTTATAAATAGGTGGTAATTGTCTGATACCATAAAATACCCGGATCCTATGGATGCCTATCCACCCCCCCATGCCAAACAATGCTATGTCCTCATATGCATGCAGGGAAAGGCAGAGGAAGATCGGGTAACAAGAGCTGAGGTTCAGGGTATAGATCAGGGTGGAAGGGTGGGTGGATGGTGGGTGGTGAAGAGAAAAGTGAAGTGATTGCGATAGAGGTGTGAAAAGTGATGGTGGATGGTGAGTGCTGTTAGGGTGCCTCCCAACAAGCGCTGAATTTAATGTCCCCAGCTGGACTCAGAATGAGGCAAAGAATTAGTTACCCTCCAGCAGGGCAACGGTTTCTCCAACGGGGGCAGGTTCATGAGTCAGATAGGGTTTCAAACGCTGCCCGTTGACCGTAAATTTACGCCCAGATTTGGGATCTTCGATTTCGACGGCCCCATTGGGGAATGGTCTTGAGACCAGAAAAGGACCAGTCCATTTGGACTTTAATTTCCCAGGAAAGAATTTGAGTCGGGCATTATAGAGCCAAACTTGTTGAGATGGCTCAAATTCCTTCCGCCGAACATGGCTGTCATGAAAAGCCTTAGTGCGCTGTTTAAAGGTTAGAGCAGAATCATAGGCTTCACGACGGAGCTCTTCCAGCTCTTGGAGTTGGAGTTTCCTTTCTCGTTCACACAAGTCTGGGTCGAGGTTACATTGGCGAACCGCCCAATAAGCGCGGTGCTCCAACTCCACAGGCAAATGACAAGGCTTCCCGTAAACGATTCTATATGGAGACATACCAAGGGGAGCCTTGAAGGCGGTCCGATACGCCCAAAGTGCGTCAGTCAGCTTGTCGGACCAATCCTTACGGTCAGGCCGAACCGTTTTCTGGAGAATCTGCTTGATTTGCCGGTTCGACACTTCCGCCTGGCCGTTCGTCTGAGGATGATACGGGGATGCGATACGATGGTGGACTCCGTATCTCCTCAGAAGTGCCCGAAAAGAAGCATGGGTAAAGTGGCTTCCTCCATCCGAGATAATGGCCCGAGGGATCCCAAAACGCGCAAAGATATGGTCTTTGACGAATCGGGTGGAGATAACATGGTCAGCACGGCGCGCGGGAATAGCCTCGATCCATTTTGAAACATAGTCGACGGCCACGAGGATGAATTCGAAGCCGTTGGATGGAGGGAAGGGACCCATGAAGTCAATTCCCCAGATGTCGAAGATTTCCGCAGCTAGGATGTGCTGCAAGGGCATCATGTCACGACGTGCCATTGACCCTAAAGACTGGCACCTAGTGCAATGTTTGGCATAAGCGTGCGCATCCTGGTGAAGGGAGGGCCAAAAGAAACCGCACTGCAACACCTTGGCTGCAGTTTTCCTCCCAGAGAAATGGCCTCCACAGGCCTGATCGTGGCAGAAGGATAGCACACTGGGGAACTCACTGTCAGGAATACAGCGACGGATGATTTGATCAGCACCTATCCGAAAAAGAAGTGGATTATCCCAGAAATAATACTTTGCTTCTGCCATGAGACGCTCACGCTGGTTTTTAGGCCAGCCACGTGGAAGAGATCCAGAAGCAAGGTAGTTGGCAATGTCGGCATACCACGGTCCACTTGCCGCATTTATTGCCAATAGGTGCTCATCAGGAAAAACTTCATTAATTGGCAGAGTAAGTCCAATATGGTCAGGGTCCAGTCTGGAAAGGTGATCAGCCACAACATTCTGGGCTCCGACCTTATCACGAATCTCAATGTCAAATTCCTGGAGCAGAAGGATCCAACGAATCAGTCTAGGCTTGGCATCCTTCTTGTGCATGAGATGGCGAATGGCCGCGTGATCAGTGAAAACAATAATGTGAGAGCCCAGAAGGTAAGAACGGAATTTTTCCAGCCCAAAGACGACTGCCAGTAGTTCCTTTTCAGTGGTAGTATAATTACGCTGGGCCTCGTCCAACGTCTTACTGGCGTAGTATACCACGAAGGGGTGTCTATCGCGTCTTTGTCCCAGGATGGCTCCGACTGCAAGGTCTGAAGCGTCACACATAAGTTCAAAGTTGAGGGACCAATCAGGCGGCTGGAGAACAGGGGCCTTGGTGACAGCATTACGCAGTTGCGTGAATGCTTGTATACAGTCAGGGCCCATGTCGAAGGGCACGTCGGTTGATAGGAGATGAGTTAAGGGTCGAGAAATTTTGGAGAAGTCTTTGATGAATCTCCTATAGAAACCGACGTGTCCCAAGAAGGAGCGGATTTGTTTGACAGAACCAGGCACAGGTAAATCAGCAATGATATCGAGCTTAGCTCTGTCAACCTCGATACCCCTATCGGAGATGATATGTCCAAGAACAATTCCTTCGTGCACCATAAAATGACTTTTTTCCCAGGAAAGCACGAGGTTTACATCAATACATCTCCTAAGGATGCGAGTCAGGTTGGCAAGACATTCGTCGAAAGATGGTCCAAAGATTGAAAAGTCATCCATGAAGACCTCAAGAAAGTCACCCACCATGTCATGAAATATCGCCAGCATGCATCTCTGGAAAGTTGCTGGCGCGTTACAAAGTCCGAACGGCATCCTTCTAAAGGTGAAGGTGCCGAAAGGGCAGGTAAAAGTGGTTTTCTCTTGGTCTCGGGGGTCTATTGCCACCTGGTTATATCCTGAGAATCCATCCAGGAAGCAGAAAAATTTATTTCCCGCTAACCGCTCCAGGATTTGGTCAATAAATGGTAGCGGGAAGTGATCTTTCTTGGTTGCAGCATTGAGTTTCCTATAATCCACACACACTCTCCAAGATGTAGGAGTGCGTGTAGGGATGGATTCGCCCCTGTCATTGACACGGATGGTGAGTCCTGCCTTTTTGGGCACAACGTGAATCGGACTCACCCAGGGGCTATCGCTGATCGGGTAGATTATACCCGCATCCAGCCACTTAATGATTTCATTCTTAACGACCTCCCGCATGTTAGGGTTGAGACGTCGCTGCATCTCGCGAGAAGGTCGAGCCTCCTCCTCCGTATATATACGATGAGTGCAGTAGGAGGGACTAATACCAGATAAGTCTGATAAAGACCATCCAATAGCTGCCTTGTGTTCTAGGAGGACCTTAGTTAGTTTGCACTCCTGCTCCATGGTTAATTTTGAACTGATGATTACAGGGAGCGTTTCATTTGGTCCCAGGAAAACATACTTGAGTGTATTAGGCAGCACTTTTAGCTCGGGAGTGGATGGGGAAGGATCTGGCATTTCTTGGGACGAGAGTGTCCCAGACGGGTAGGAGAACAAGTTAGGAGGAAGAAACTGGCCTTCAGATTGGCCAAGAAGAGGGGCTTCTTGGATAGATGGATCCAAAAATGAATAGCCCCAGTGAGAAGTATATGGGCTCAAGGTCCCAGTGTGGATTTGTAAATCCGCCTGATTTGGCGGGGAAGAAAGGGCAATTCGGTCTTCATGAGTGTGGACTGACAGTGAGTAGCCCGGATATGACTCAGACCACGAGGTATGGGAAGCGGAGAAAACCTCGTCAGAAGTCTGGCCAGGAGAAGGTACTGGACAAGGGAGGGATTGGGGAACGTCACAGTATGCGTTGGTCAGGCAGTTATCAGTGTTTATAGGTAATCCGCAACAGTCCGAATAGGTCCCAATTAGTCCGATACACGCGCTGACGGCCATGTCCTCGTCAGACGTGTCATCCTCAATGCAATCGCAATCAAAGTTCTTGGCTGCCTTGAATATGTTAAGCTTGAGCTTCTCAGATCCAACGGCAATCTCAATACAGCCCGACTCGCAGTCGATGTGGGCGCGGGCTGTGGCCAAGAAAGGTCGACCGAGGATGATCGGACAATCAGAAAGTGAACTAGGAACTTCCATATCTAAAACAAGAAAGTCAACAGGAAAACAGAGACTGTTGACCCTAACCACCACGTCTTCCACCACACCCTTCGGGATTTTGACAGAACGATCTGCCAACTGTAACGTGACAGGGGTGGGTTTCAGATTTCCCAAGGAAAATTTTTTGAGCATGATGGTCGGTATGAGATTGATGGAAGATCCTAGATCAAGCAAGGCACGGTTAAAACTGCAGCCTTGGATGCTACAGGAAATCAGTGGTGTGCCCGGATCTTTCTGCTTCGGTGGTAAGTTTGATAGTATAGCACAACTCGCATGAGGCGAGAGAACCACCGGATTCTTAGTCTTCTTTGACTGTCGCCTGGGTGTTGTGTAGTCTTTGAAAAATCGAGCGACAGTAGGTATGTGGTCGATTGCCTCGAGCAGGGGTACCTTGATTTCTACATCCCTGAACAAATTACGTAGGTTGTCAAAGGCCTGCGTATTTTTCTTTTTGCCTTTTGGCTCCCTTAGTAGAGCCTCAGGGAATGGGACTGATTCTGGCACAAGTTTTGGTGCATCATCCTCTCGCGAATGCGGTATGCATTCCGAATGAGAGGGCGAAGAAGAAGATTGGCCAGGATCAGGTCGAGGCGGATCGACGGTCTGCTTACCGCTCCTCGTAGTGATAGCATTGGACGATGCGGGTCCAGTGGGATCATACGGTGGAGGAGGGTTTGCAATGGGGATATAAGAGTGTGGTGCTGCAGCAGGATTAGCCTGAAATCCCGATGGAATGTTCGGAGCTTGCAGAACTTGATTAACCTGTCCCTGAGAAGGTCGTACCTGTGGTTGAGAACCACGGGGCACGAAATTTCGCGGGTTTGGAACAGGTTGGGCGGGAAGAGTGCCCTGAGATCGAGTCGCCATGCGTAGTTGACTGATCTCGGCATTCTGCTGCGCCAATTGGTGCTGAAGAGAGGTCATGTTCTCTTCATGGCGCTTTGACATTTCCGTCATCATTCGCATCAATTTGTCAAGAGGGCTTGATGCGTGTTCAGTTTGTGGTACGCAAGGGCCTGATGGCGGATTTGCCATAGGATTAAACTGGACCCTTGGGATGACGGGTGCGGACGGTCGCATTGGTCCACCCGCGGGGTTTTGGCGCTGCGGGTTGTTGGACCATGCAAAGTTCGGGTGATTACGCCACCCTGGGTTATAAGTGGCAGAGAACGGGTTGTTCCCCAGGGCGCAAGCATCTTCTATGCCAGAAGACGCGTCCGCATGTAGATATGCGTCAGAGCACACGGAGGCTTGGTCCTCCGTGTCGAAATACTGGCTCGCAGAAGCCAGTTCCACATGACTTACCGAGTCGCTTGGAGCGACACTCGATAAGGAAGGTCTTGCAGGGTTTCCAGGGATAAGCCTGGTGTTGAAAGAATTTGGATTGTGACGAAGTGGTGAAGAGGTGGTGTTTGCCATAGATCGGGCGGGGTTGGCCAGAAGCTCGTCCAGCTTCTTGTGCACGACGGAGACTTCATCCAGTTTTTGTGCAATAAGGCTTAGATCAGTGGATGAATGGGAGGGTCCCGTGTCAACTTCGTGGACATTTCGGGGCTGGCTGGTACGATTAAAGGCGACAATGGAAGCATTGTTCATCGAGTTTTCACTCATATTTTCAAACAGCTCGAATGCTCCATTCTCGTCTTTATTCATAAAGTTCCCTCCGCAGGAAGCGTCTGCAATCTGCTTCAAAGTCTCATTTAGCCCATAGTAGAAAATCTGGGCTATATGCCACTTAGGCAGACCGTGATGCGGACACTTCCTGAGGAGGTCGTTATACCTCTCCCAAGCCTCATGAAATTGTTCGCCGTTTTGTTGCGTAAATGAAGTGATAGCACGGCGAAGCGCATTGGTTCGCCCGATTGGGAAGAACTTCTTGAGAAATGCTGTTCGCATCTCTTCCCAAGAGTGGATGGTTCTCCCAAGGGTGCGTAACCATTGCGACGCTTTATCCCGTAATGAAAACGGGAACATCTTCATGAGGACTATAGATAACCCGACATTTCTTGGTTTAACGGTTTCAGCAAGTCGGGTTAGGTCTTCCAAGTGGAGAAATGGGTCTTCACTTGCAAGACCATGAAAGTGAAAATTGATTAGGCCAATTATGTTTGGTTTTAATTCAAAGTCGTCCCCGCCCATGGGAACCCGAATTTGTCCTATGGTCTCTGTAGCAGCGGGATTCTGATAAGAGCTAAGAGACCTAGGCTCCTCCCGTTCGGGAGGGTTCTGCATTTCCTCCAATGTTTCCCGAATGGCTTCGATTTGCTCATTATACATTTCCATTTGGGCTTGGAGGCGGGTTATGGGTTCTAAGGCTCACCACCTGGTGGATTCTGAGGGCGGTTTCCTCCCTCGGGATTTGGGGGTGGGCGTGCAGCCATGTTTGTGGAGGAGGAGGACGATTCGACTTGTTTTCTAGATTTATCAGTCAATTCAAATAGTTCAGGGTTTTGTGACCTCCTCCCAAACATGCACTACCGCAGGAAGAATTGGGGAGATGAGAAGGGAAAAGGGATGAGAGAAATGACGCCGCAAAGGTACACTTGATTACAAATCAATACAGTCAAGTTCCTAACCTCTACAGTGTGCCCTTAGACCTAAAGATCTAAGTTACCTACTATCACGAACTACGGAACCGAATGCGAGCACCGCGGAACCACCGGGCCAGATTGAAAGGCCGTTTGCCCCAGTCTTAGACACCCGATAGCACGCGGGAACTCTCACCAGCACGTAGTCGCTACACACAGGTAGTTAGACCTCCAATCCTTAGTAAGGGTCAAGTTACTACCAGTTTTAATTAGAGGCTTAGGGTCAAGTGCTTTTGGAATGTGAAGGGCGTTGTTTACGGGTAATGCCCAAGTGATTGATTTTAAGAGTGTGTAAGAACAAGCATGCAACGGGGAAATCTCCCCGAATTGAAGTTTTTATTGGCGAATGGTTTTTTAGAGTTCAGCCTTAAGTAGTATGAATTTTAGGGTTTTGCTGAATTACCAATTCAACCAATCTCCGGGTTTTTTGCAAAAATACAGGTTTTCCTTCTAAAACCCAAGAAACCCTTCTTCAATTATCAGTTAGTTAATGCATGCTAAAATGCAATGGGCTACCCTAAATGGAGATTTCTAAGTGTGGATGCACGAATCAGTTTTATATCAATGTGACAGGGAGCCAAAGCACTTCAATTCAAGTGCTCCCAATCACCAGAAAGATATCCACACACAAGGCTTCAACCAACAGATAAAGAAAATAAAATTTTTGGGGTTGAAGTATTCAGGATCGAATCACAGGCAAATTTGAAAAGTCGTGGTGGGGTTGGAATCAACTCAATTCCAAGTCTCCCCACCAAAAAATGTGATCCTGAATTAAAGATAAGTGAGGCAAAAGAGGGATACAAGCAATCTTTTTCTTTGCCTCAAAGAATACTTCCCACGGCGAAAAATCTAAGAATGAAGATTCTCGGATTTTCGCTATGCGAAGTAAGGCAGGAAATCCCGGGGCAGTGGGAGTGAAGACAACCAATCAATCAAGTGAATTTTAATCCACTTGCCCTCAAGAAATCCCAAGAAGTTTTTCTAATTTTTAGTTTTAAATTTTTTTTTTTTTTTTTTTTTTTTTTTTGTGTGGTGGCAAGTTAACCCTAATTTGATGAGAAAAGAAAACCTACTTGTTCGGCAACGTGTGCGAAGTTCCAATGCGATGTCGGCGTCTTCACGCTCTCGTTCCCGCCTTGGATCTGCTCACGTCCTCGACTTTGTCAGCCTTCTTCTCCTTCCACCAGGTTCACCTGCACACCAAAAACAATAATACCCGTGAAGAGAGAAGAGACAAATTTAAAGGAATTGGATAGAAACTTACTCGAAAGCGCACCTCCCCGGCAGCGGCGCCAGAAAAGCTATGATGGTCGGCCTGGATAGGTTGTTAATATGATATTTTTATCGTTGAAATGTGTATAGTGGTTAACCTAATTCAGACCTAACCATCACTTTACAAAATTTTTAACCTGGCCTAATTGATTTTATCTTGTCACTTTTAAGCCCAGGGTCGAACTCAGGGAAGTGGGGTTCAAGTCGAGTTTCTACGTTTTCCTTAAAACGCGTCTCTTCCGTTCGTTTATTCTGTTTTTGGTATTTTTCTTATTTAGGTTTTTTTTCTGGTAATCCTTGTTCTTGAGGCACACCCTCAAAATTGTGTCCTTGGCTTTTAGCCAAAACAGAGTTTCAAAACACGTCTTGCTACTTGCAAGATGGGTACCTGCAAATCAAAGATTATCTTTTCACTTTTATACCTTTTTTTTATCTTTTTACTAAGGAAGCTATCAGATAGAAAGTAAATATAGTAGCTATAGATATATATTTATATGTAGTATATATATAAAGGGGTGGGGGTGGAGGTGACGATGGAGTGTAGCACTATGTCGAGTCAGCCGACGTCTAGAGAGACGCAACCAACACGACTAGGTGCCGCGTGGAGTGTGGATGGAGGATGGATGATGTATGGGACCACGCTTTTTGTACACGCTGTATCAGGGAATATCAGCAACTGGTGCAGATATCCCCGCGATACAGCGTATAATAAATAACGTGAAAATATATGTACATATGTATGTATATAAATGTATAAGTATATATGTATAGATATATATAGATATATATATATATATATATATATATATATATATGTATATATGTATATAGCTATGTATATATGTATATAAGTATATATATATAATACTATATGTATGTATACATAACTATATAGATATACTATGTATATATAAGTATATATATATAATACTATATAGATATATATATATATATGTATATAAGTATATATGTATCTAGATATGTAGATATATGTATATAGTTATATAGATATATATATGTATATATGTATGTATATATGTATCAATATATAAGTATGCGTATATATATGTTTATAGTATAGGTGTGTGTGTGTGTGTGTGTGAAAGTGTGAGTGTAGATGTCTGTGTGCGTCGGTGTAGTGTGTGAGAAAGTGTTGTGAGAGAGAGTGAGAGAGAGAGAGAGAGAGAATGGGAGAGAGAGAGCAGGAGAGAGCGAAGGCAGGAGAGGAGAGAACGGAGGCAGCCGCACTGCAGGAGGCGAGGGAGCACGTTTCAAGTCGTCTGCAGTCGAAGGCCGTCGTCTGATGGTCGTGGGCGCGTATTCGCGCAGAGGAGATGAGTCTGCGTCAACCTGCTGCGAGCGCGGAGGCTCGCGACAGCGCGCCCGGAGAAGGAGGCGGGGAGTCTGCAGGCACGCGCGGGCGCTTGCAGAGGTTGGTAGGGAGGCAGGAAGGCGCTTGGCCGGCCGCTGCTAAGGAGCGCAGCGACCGGTTGCGGGCGCAGAGGCGGGCGACAGAGCGAGGAAGCGGACGCGGGGAAGGCCTGCAGGCGCGTGCAGAGGGGCTGGGGCGCCTGCAGACGCTCGCGGAAGCTGCGGGGGCCGCTGCCGCTGCTGATGCTGCTGCCGCCGCTTAGCTGCTGCTGCTGCTTCCGCTTAGCTGCTGCTGCTGCTTCCGCTTAGCTGCTGCTGCTTCTGCTTAGCTGCTGCTGCTGCTGCTTCAAGCTTCAGACCTTGAAGAGGCAGCCATGGTGGGAAGGGCAGGAACGGAAAACAAATGAAAACAGAGAGCCACCACGCCCACCGGCTCTTTGAAGAGCTGGGCGGTGATGGTCTCACTGTGGTAGTGTGCACCACAGTGAGCTCCTGCCCGTCGGGTTTCTCCTCGGAGGAGGACCGACGTATGGAGGGGAGAGGGAGGAGAGGAAGGTGGCGGCCTGCTGGTGGTGATTCTTTCTTGCTGCAGCCAGCCCGCAGCTGCGTATTGCAGCAATGTTCCCCCCTGCCTTCGTCGCGAGGAAGAGCTGCTGCTTTATAGAGGAGGAGAGCATGGCGGGGAGGCATGGCAGCAGCAGGGAGAGGCGTTGGAGAGTGGCTGCTGCAGGGAGAGGCGCGGGAAGTTGCAGCAGCGGGAAGGACGGCAGGGAGAGGCAGCGGAGAAGAGGTTGCAGCAGCGGGAGATGGGAGGAATGGCAGCCGCAGGGAATGGCTTGGGCAGGGAGAGGGCGGACGCGCGCGGGAAGTTGCAGCAGCGGGAAGGACCGCAGGACAGCAGGGAGAGGCGGGACTGCTGCATGCGGCTGCGGGAAGGCGCATGGCGGGGAGAGGTTGCGGAGAAGTTGCAGCCGCGGGAGAGAAAAAATAGAAATCAAGAGGAAATAAAAATAGAGAAGGGAATTTTTGCAAAGAGGCACTTGAGGAGAATGTAAATTATGAAGCCCTTTTATTCCAATCTTCCCTCCTCTTAATTAAATGCATGAATGCAAGTATTTTTACAGATGCGACTATAGGATTATAATATACATAGTTAATGCTAGAAAATAGCATAAGAAGGCGTCCCTATAGGCGTGTTTTGAGGTGCAAACAGCATACCCGCTAGCAAAAATTACTGACCACGTGCCAGTGCAGGGTAGCTACCCATGCACTTATCGCACGTTCACTACATCGCGACCATGACTTCGGGGTGGTAGATCAGGTGTAGGGCTACCACGAGGGCTCTCCCAGCTAAGAGTGTCACATGTACATCCTACATCGTGGAATAAACTACAATCAAGATCATTCCTATAGGGAACAAGAGGATTAGGAAATGTTGTGGATCCTTATTAGAATAACCGCAATAGAAACACCTAGTTGTGATAAATGGAAATGAATGATTAGTTATTTGCTTGTTTCTTTTTGTTAAATTTCATGTATATGGCTTAACCACCACTCTACTTAGCATTAGCTGACTACGGATTATATAACCATGTTCAGGTCAGGGAGTTGAATAGCTAGCGCCACCGGCTATAGAGGATGCTGGGCCCAATCGAGCCCAGCCATAGTTACTTTTCTATTTCAGAGCTCTTTTTGTAGTAGTGAGTACCTTTAGCATGTATTAGTTGTTCATGCAATATTTCTTTTCTATTTCTTTCTGTTCTAGTTGTGATGGCTATGTATGTTGATGGGAACACCATCCTGAGCCCTAACTAGCTCATTTTGACCTAGAAAAGAGAACAAAAGCTCCTACATAACCAAATGAAGGGCCTAATTCAAGAAATAACTATTTTGAGAGAAAAATAAGAAACAAAGGCTAAAACTATAATTTTACCATTGCAGTACAATAACAGGATTTCTCAAGGGCTAAACATAGGTCAATTGGTCTTAACAAGATAAAAAGTGGGTTGGTTCAATCAGAAAAAGGTTAATGTGCAATCTGGGAATTAAATGACTTCTTGTAACCCTAAAATAGACCTACTTAATTTAACAAGGTTCTGGTCAGGATAAAATTCACCTAAATCCTCTAAAATTCATGAAAAAATATCCTCTAGGGTTTAGAACCTTCAACTTGGCCTTTAGAACCTATTTTGACCTAAATAGGGGTCCTAGCTAATTATTTACCCTAAATTGGGTTTTTATGCAAAATGTCCAACCAAACGTGGTCAAACCTAAAATCCAACTTCACCATTGGATTCCTTATGTGAAAATTAGGTTTGTACCAAAGGTTAAACCTAAGGGGAGTTCACCTTAACCTACTTTGCAAAGTAGTCCAACCCAATTACATTTAGGCCCCTAGCTTTTGAAAACCATTGCAAAGGCCCCCTAGCTTCCTCGCCATTCTTTGCAATTAGGTTCCTCTGCCATTACAGTGGAGGAGTCCTACTCCAGAAAGGATTCAAGGAGGATCTCTCCTTGATTCCTGAGAGACTCCCTCTCAAATTTGAAAGGAAGATTTTCTGAGGAATTCCCGATCATCTAAATGCAATCTCAAGCCCTGATTGTCACCCAATCTCTCATGCGAATGCATGAGAGATTTAGGTATCTCTCGCAATCCTACTCTGGCGAGGATACCTGTGCTTGGAAGCTTGCCTTCCAAGTACAAGGCCCTCTACTAGAGGTTATTTAAAGTTCCCCTGACCCGGCCATCCATTCTCAGCTTGGTTTGGCCAGAGACAACCCCTCAATTAGTCTCTTCTCCTCCGGCCAGACATCTAGCGAGCTCTGGTGAGTCCTCCTCCCTCTTCTCATTGCTCTGCCACAATAGCAATGGCAGAGTCATCTCCGCCTCCTTCGTCCGTGTCGCACCATACCTGCGCACGCACCAACTATCCTCTTCGTCGTCGCCATCCCCCTCCACTGGACCTTCATCTTTGGTGGCGGCAGGTACACGCCAACCACCATCCTCTCCCCCTTCATTCATAAAATAAGTCAGACACTTCCCCTCTCTCCTCTCTTTATTTTCCCCATCTCTATTTCTTTTTCTACCCCTCGACCACTACAGGCCACCACCATTGTCTCCACCTCCGGCAGACCACCGGCAAGACGCATCCACCACTCCACACACCCACACGCCTCACCAACTACCTCAAAAGCTCCGCCACCTTCCACTGATCAAATCCCCCCTCTCCATCGACCACCACAGCCTCCACACAATCCCCCCGATCAAACCCATTATCACGGCCACAGATCGACCTAGGCATGCACGCCTAGGTTGCCCCATGCCATGCCACCCACCTTGTCACCTTCTCCATGTCACGATGAAGCCTCCTGCGTTTTCTAATGAGGTCGCAAGACCGTATTGCTTGAACGCAGGTTGGACCCCTATTCGCCATTGGAGCAGGAGCAAAGCTTGCTTGCAAGCTCGCTCTAGGAAGCCTCGCTCTAGGCATTCAGGACCAGGCAACGCGGAATTGTCACGCGCACGCATCTAGCCAGAGATTGGCTTTGGGAGAACCTCGCTGCTTCAGCAATTGAAGGCGCCACCTGTGGGCGTGCACGAGGAAGCAGGTAGGACTTTAGTCCTACTTCGGTAAGTTTGGAGGAGGTGGAGCGGTATAAGACGAATTTGTGTCATAGGCTCTTTGCCTCCTGACATGGGGTGAGATCCCCTCACCCACTCACGCCTCGTCCGTGATACACCACTCTGCAAACCTGGTAGTTTGACCTGTTTACCCGAGCACTCCTCGTGCATCACCCACGCCGGTGCGCTTGGACCCGGGCATGCTAACTTGACCCGTTTACCCAAGAAAAGCTTCTGGGAGAGTGAGCCTAAGAGAGAAAGGAGAGAGAGCGTTCACGGGGGAGGGTAGGGGTAGGTTTTGCACTTGTGTGCAGGGAAAGGAAGAAGGAAGAGGAAGCTGAAGGAGGAAGCTGAAGAAGGAAGAGGACCCTGAAGGAAATGTTAAGGAAGAGGAAGCTGAAGAAGGAAAAGCTAAGGGTAGGAGGAGTTGAAGAGGAAGCTGAGGACCTGAAGGCAAATCTAAAGGCTAAGAAAGGAGATCAGAAGCCAAGGCATAAAGGCTAAGGGTAGAGAAAGCTAAGGCAGGAAGGAAAGAATACAAAGAAGAAAAGGAAGAAAGAAGAGCCAAAGAAGGAAGTTGAAAACCAAAGCCAGAGAAAGAAAGAAGGATAGAAAAAGAAGAAAGCGCCAAGAGAAGAAATAAAAGAAGAGTCAAACACTTTTTAAGACATCTTAATTCTATAATCAGATGTCCAATTCCTCTTTTGCTACATTTTATTATTCATTGAACTCTTGCTTGACATTTTGAATTAGATTTTGAGTAATTTTAAGCGTTCAAATTGCCTCTATTATTGAGATTAGTGTATAATTCAATTTTCTCCCTGTGTTCGACCTCAAACTTAAAATTCGAGTAATAAAATTTATTTGTTTTCAAAGCGATCTCAACTATACGACGATGCATTACTTTAAGCACCGATCTCTCTCCCTGTAAACATTTTGGCACCGTTGTCGGGGAGCAACGTGCAAGTCAGCACTAATCTTTGCATTATTTTTGAGTACATTTGAGCACTAACTTGCCCTATTTGTTTTATTGTGATTTTTATGAGGTATTCCACGAGGAGATCTCCCGCGCAAATCGACCACTCCAGGGCAGGTAAATTCTCTCTTCTTCCCTAAATCCATCTCCTAATCCTGGGAAGACAAAAAGAAAGCAATCAATTAGGAATCAATTGCCTTATTCTCTATAGTGATTATCATTTTTAAGGCAAATTTTCCTAAGTTACAAATTTTTTTCAAATCTTATCGAAGTGGAAGCGATTTCTTGAGATCCTACCCAAAATTCCTATGCCTATTAGAGATCACGCTTAATTTCTGAATCTCCGCGGACTACACACTTCTTGTTTGAAGTCCAAAGAAAACTTCTCTGGAAATCAAAGAGCATTGGAAATAGAACCAAATTAGGGTTTCTATAGTAGGGCTTTGGAGAACTAGTTCACACTTGCTTACATAAATCGAAACAAACCCACCCACATGTGTGTCCTACCCAAGCCCTTGATTGAAAGGATCTAAGCAAAGAAAACCCTAAAATTAAAGCTCTAAAATCACTTGAACCTTAAAAACTTTGGACCTAATAACTCGGGAGTTAAATCAGGGTGATTTCTTGGTCTTGACCTAGAATCATTTTGCCATCTTTAGGGTAGGTCAGGTGAAGTTGACCCCTTGTAGGCCAACCAACCTCCAAATTACGTCACAAAACCAAAACATCAAAAGCTCAAGTGGAACCCTATGTACCCTTTTAATAAAAGTGGTAGACTTAAGAGGTCAAGTTCCCCATTCTGGTCTACCTAGAATCTCAGTGACAAGAGAGGTCGGGTGGCGGAAACCCTGTAACCCGTAGGGATGCTCTACCATGTAGGGGTCTTTGCGGGACTCTCCCTCTCTGGCTGCCCAGGTAATTCTCAGGTGGACGACTTTCTGATCCAAGGGTATCATCTGCCCTAAACCTCCATAGTCATCCAAACATCTTTGGGTGCCTCAATTGGGTCAAAAACACATCCAGTCCCTCATCCCTTCTCTTTAGAGCACACACATAGATTTTTAGTGGGATTCACTATTCAGATCTAATCACTTCACAACTTGATTCTACATCTTGATCCGAATTCTGATTCTACATCTTGATCTCACCATCTAACCTAAATATGTAGTCAGGTTACTTAGGATTACCATTCAAAAAACCTGAATCATAGAGATCAATGAGAGATAGAATGATTGAGGATGCCCTTGAATTTTATGAAATTAAATACAAAACCTCAACACCAGTAGAAGACATTCGGGTTAGTGTACCAACAACCACAACTTTCATCATAAACTATGCCCAAGTGTTATTAACAGAAGCCACAAAAGGATCAACCCGAGACATTCTCATCACTGAATACATTGAGATAGAAAAATTGCACAACTTTGAATACCTTCAATGCATGACAAATCCTATACTATGGGAACAACACCAAGATGATCTTGAAAAATGGGAAGAGATGATGAGATTATTGAAACAAATTATCAATAAGAAATACCCATACATGCCCCAAACAAATGATGAACCATCTTGGAAGAGTATTGAGGTTCAATCCGATTTCCCAAACTCTGGGTTTGAGGCACAGAGTTGTTGTGGATTCCCAACCTAGATGGAGTACAACATGCCTGATATTGAATTAGGTTGGGAAGTTCCAATTGTAGGATAACACAGTGTTGAGCCAACCATAGATCCTAGGTCACCAAGCATAGAATTCTAAGACACCTGCAATGACAAGATTAAATCGAACCTATCGAGGGTATAAATCCTACCCCATATTCTGATAAGGTGACCCTCGAAGGTAATTCTGACCTAGATTTTAAAGATTCAACCCACATCCTAAGCCTAGGATCTATATCTGAAACTTATTGTGAAGATTATGAGGGCCCGTATGAAGAAGATCAAATTTTCAATGAAGAGTATGATTATAGGCCTCTATTTGATGAATATCCCACTCCAACACCCTTAGTGATACAAATTGATTTTTTGGAAGTAACACCAATCTACGATATAGAAACAGAGGAGTTGGACGAGTGAGGTTTTGATTGGGTCTCTCCTACTAGCCTAGAACTTGAGCCTAGACCAAATAAGGATACCTTTTTGAGCTCAGAATTTACATATAGGCTAGACCCAAGTCAGGTTGCTGAGTCTACATCGTATGATTTATTCTGTGGTGGAACCCATGATCTCGAATCTCATTCAGAACTTGATTTTTGCAAACTCTCTGATAATTTCAAATCTTACCATGATTTCGAAGAAAACTCTATCTCCTGACTTCGACGAACCAATCTACGACCTCAGCTCACATGATTCATTCTCCAGCTCTGACTCTGAGGTCCCGGTTCCCGAGATCACTGATTAAAGTTTAGGTTCCAATGAGATGGACTCATTTCTTTTCAATCCTCAGAAATCAAAACCAGAAAATGCCGAGAGTGACTACAACCCAGAGTTCAAATATTTTCTCGACTCAGATTTCCCTCATCCTATAGACACTCTTCAGGCATTCACCTTTGAATTTAAGAGCTACTATAAGGACTCTCTACATGAAACCACCTGCAACACCTTTTTAGAAGAGCCCTCATACACAATTCTCATTGAAGCCACCCCTTTCGCATATACAGAACCTATCCAAACCTGTTTTCAACCCCAACCCGCAACCGGACTCAATTTCTATTTTGGTTCCCCTCTCACTGAGTCTGTTACAGATGATTCAACTTCTCATCTATACCGGGTTTCGGGCAATGATCATACTGAAGACCATGCTCCATCATTCTCTGATCACCCCTGTAGGGTTTCCGCACCATTCACTGAATAGTTTACAGATCCCTACTCTAACTAGGCTGATTCGACTCAGCCAAACCCCGAATTCGCACTTCCATATCCATCCGAGCTTCATAGCATATGGTGGGTTCCACATCTCTTGATCTACATTTATCAACCCACCAGATTGATTAGGTTTGGGCTGCATCATCAGCCTACTGACCTGAACAAGCACCTGGCTGAACCAACCAGGCTCTTAATCAAGGTGCTTGTTCTATAAAACTCTGCTGATTTGACCACTCTCTCTCCATACCATTTCCCGCTCGGCTGAAGGCGTTGAATTTAGCGCTTAACGAGAGGTAACTCGTCATTCTGAAAATAGGAGATCCATCTGATTGCATCTGTACTTCATGTCTATTGCATCCTGAGTTCAGCCTTAGAACAGTTGATCCCACCTTTGGTACACGTGCCAACGCTTGAAATCGTCCGCATCAATCATTCCCAACCCTTTCACCTACCCAATAAATCCTGTTCTATGTCCTTGAACCCAACACTATTTCACACCCTCCGTTTACAATGAGGATATTGCAAAACTTAGTCATGGGGGGGTGGTAAAGTGCAAACATACAAAAATCAAGAAAAGTCAGAGGGATTCTCACAAAAAATCACATATGTCAAAAATACCAAAAAAATATAAAATTGTGAAAAAGAACAAAAAATTGGAGGGAAGAAAATTTTGAGGTCATGAGGAAAAGAGCAAAATGATAAAAGGAGCACAAAATGAAATGAAAAAGAACAAGATAGTCATTAGTAAGAAATTAAGGGATTAACCAAAGTTCTAAACCACATCAAGAAAAAGAAAAAGAATAAAGAAAAAAGTGCTAATGAGACACAAAAGAGATTAGTAGGAATGCTGATCTTAGGCCTTTTGGGCTAGACTCTTAAGCTTAAACATTCAAGTATCCGCTAAGATCTAGATAATCCTCAAGAGGTTGGGGAAAATGCGAAGCTTAAGTATTAGGTCTAAGGTTTAGGGAGTATTCGGCCTAGTTAACTGACCTTCGATTTGCGGGACTCAGTAACCTAAGCACCCCAATCCACACACTATCTGGTTCAGTGCGCATAACTATCAAAATCACGCAAAAGCATTTAAATGCCTAGATTAGGAGAGGCCAATTAACATAAGTTGATTTAGACGAGTTCCTGGTGCGGAGAGACGGAAAATTCCCCTCGAAGATGCCTAACAACATATCGTCTCCTCGGTGCTTGTCTCTTAGGATATTTACATATCCTACTAGGGGCATGTAAGCACCCTGCTGGTTCAGATACCATGGGCAGCATTATCACGAAATTTTGATTGCCAGGGTTTGGATTTGGCTACAAAATGCCATGGGCGGGATTATCTCGAAGTCTCGAAAGCCAGGGTTCTAGAGGTTGCCATGGGCGGTGCTATCACAAAGCATCAATTACTAGGGACCTTTGAGGATTGATGATGGGGACGAGGAATTCGATACAGACCGTGTTGAGAATCCAATCTGATGCTAGAAATAAAAAGAAAAGAGAGAGAAAACTCTCCAAACAAATAAATCCTTTATCTCTCTCTTACAAAAAATGCACTGCAAACAAAATCGAGGCTAAAATATGTCTTAAGCACGGGTGATTTAATCGCGGGTCTAATGAACCTTAGGATAGTTCCTACGGGCCTTAAAAACGTTCGTGGAGGATCGAGGCTAGAGCTGGCCAGGTCCGGATCTTGGTTGGTACTTAAGTACCTATAGGCCTACTATCGGCATTCTAACTTAATCAAAAAGAAGAAAAAGCACTCATCATAAATTGTGACAGAAAGTCATGGTCTAGAACATAAGTTAAAACCTTAAAATTTTGATAAGGGACTAGCAAAAGCTAGGCATGGGGGTATCATGGGAACACCATCATGAGCTCTAACTAGCTTATTTTGACCTAGAAAAGAGAACAAAAGCTCCTACATAACCAAATGAAGGGCCTAATTCAAGAAATAACTATTTTGAGAGAAAAATAAGAAATAAAGGGTAAAATTACAATTTTACCATTACAGTACAACAACAGGATTTCTCAGAGGCTAAACATAGGTCAATGGGGTCATAGCAAGATAAAAATTGGGTTAGTTCAATCAGAAAAAGGTTAATGTGCAATCTGGGAATTAAATGACTTCTTGTAACCCTAAAATAGACCCACTTAATTCAACAAGGTTCTGGTCAGGATAAAATTCACCTAAATCCTCTAAAATTCATGAAAAAATAACCTCTAGGGTTTAGAACCTTCAATTTGGCCTTTAGAACTTATTTTGCCCTAAATTGGGTTTTTGTGCAAAATATCCAGTCAAACGTGGTCAAACCTAAAATTCAACTTCCCCATTGGATTCCTTAAATCCAAATTAGGTTTTTACCAAAATTTAGACCTAAGGGGAGTTCACTTGACATACTTTGCAAAATAATACAACCCAATTACATTTAGACCCTTAGCTTTTGAAAACCATTGCAAAGACCCCCCTAACTTCTTCACCATTCTTTGCAATTAGGTCCCTCATCCATTACAACGGAGGAGTCCTACTTCGGCGTGGATTCGAGGAGGATTTCTCCTTGATTCCTCAGAGACTCCCTCTTAAATTTGAAAGGGAGATTGCCTTAGGAATTCCCGATCATCTGAATGCAATCTCAGGCCCTGATTGTCACCCAATCTCTCATGCGAACGCATGAGAGATTTAGGTATCTCTCACAATCCTACTCCAATGTGGATACCCATGCTCAGAAGCTTTCCTTGCAAGCACAAGGCCCTCTACCAGAAGCTATTTAAAGTTCCCCTCACCCAGCCATCCATTCTCAGCTTGGTTTGGCCGAAGACAACCCCTCAATTCGACTCTTCTCCTTTGGCCAGACATCCAGCGAGCTCCAGTGACTCCTCCTCCCTGTTCTTGTCGCTCTGCCACAATGTCAGTTGCAGAGTCATCTCCGCCTCCATTTTCCGCGTCGTACCATACCTATGCACGTGCCAACTACCCTCTTCGTCGTCGCCGTCCCCCTCACTGGACCTTTGTCTCCGGCGGTGGCAGGTACGCACCAACCGCCATCCTCTCCCCCTTCATCCATAAAATAGGTTAGACACTTCCCTTCTCTCCTCTCTTTATTTTCCCCCTCTCTATTTCTGTTTCTACCCGTCGACCACCGCAGGCCACCACCATCGTCTCCACCTTCGGCAGATCATCGGGGAGGCGCATCCACCCTCCACACACCCACACACCTTGCCAACTACCTCAAAAGCTCTACCGCCTTCCATTGATCAAATCCCCCCTCTCCAACGACCGCCACAGCCTCCACACAATCCCCCCAATTTGACCCATCATCATGCCCACAGACCGACCTAGGCACGCATACCTAGGCCACCCCACGCCACGCCACCCACCGTGTCACCTTCGCCGTGTCACGGTGAAGCCTCCTGCATATTCTAATGAGGCTGCAAGGTCGTATTGCTTGAACGTAGATCGGACCCCTATCCGCCATTGGAGCAGAAGCAAAGCTTACTTGCAAGCTCACTCCAGGAAACCTCACTCCAGGCATTCAGGACCAGGCAGTGAGGAATTGTCACACGCACGCATCCAGCCAGAGATTGGCTTTGGGAGAGCCTCACAGCTTCGGCAATTGAAGGCACCACCTGCGGGCGTGCACGGGGAAGTAGGTGGGATTTTTAGTTCCACATCGGTAAGTTTGGAGGAGGTGGAGTGCTATAAGATGAATTTGTGTCATAGGCTCTTCTCCTCCTGACACGGGGTGAGGTCCCCTCACCCACTCATGCCTCATTCGCGATACACCACTCGACAGACCTAGTAGCCTGACCCATTTACCCGAGCACTCCTCACGCATCACCCAAGCTGGTGCGCCTGGACTCGGGCATGCTAACCCGACCCATTTAACCGAGAAAAGCTTCTAGGAGAGCAAGCCTAAGAGAGAAAAGAGAGAGAGCGTTCGCGAGGGAGGGTAGGTGTAGGTTTTGCACTTGTGTGCAGGGAAAGGAAGAAGGAAGAGGAAGCTGAAGAAGGAAGAGGACCTTGAAGGACAGGTTAAGGAAGAGGAAGCTGAAGAAGGAAAAGCTAAGGACAAGAGGAGCCGAAGAGAAAGCTGAGGACCTAAAGGCAAATTTGAAGGCCAAGAAAGAAGGAGATCAGAAGACAAGGCAGAGAAGCTAAGGGCAGAGAAAGCTAAAGCAGGAAGGAAAGAAGACAAAGAAGAAAAGAAGGAAGAAAGAAGAGCCAAAGAAAGAAGCTGAAAACCAAAGCCAGAGAAAGAAAGAAGGACCGAAAAAGAAGAGAAGATAAAGAAGAATAAAGAAGAAAGAGCTAAAAGAAGAAGCAAAAGAAGAAGAGTCAAACACTTTTTAAGACATCTTAATTCTATAATCAGACATCCAATTTCTCATTTGCTACATTTTATTATTCATTGAACTCATGCTTGACATTTTGAATTATATTTTGAGTAATTTTAAGTGTTCAAATTGCCTCTATTATTGAGATTAGTGTATGAATTCCATTTGCTCCCTGCGTTCGACCTCGGACTTAAAATTCGAGTAATACAATTTATTTGTTTTTAATGCGATTTCAACTATACTACGATGCATTACTTTAAACACCGATCTCGCTCCCTGTAAACATATGTTATAGTACTCTTCCGCTTGTGGCATGTAATATTTTTGGGACTTCTCATTCTGATTTCCATTACTGCCTCTTAATTATTTCTGCTTGGTTACATTGTATGTGTGGTTGTAGAATATTTTCTACTTTTGGTTATTTCTCGTTGGACGACCAGGTCTTGGGATTAGTCGAGGCGAGCCAATCTCGAGTCCTGTAGGGAGCTAGGATCGGGTTGTAACAAAGATGGTATCAGAGCAAGGTCGTCTTGAGAAATGAACCAAATGGTCTAAAAGTAACCACTTATGTACGTGTAGCTAGGATAGCCATGACAACGTAATGCCATAATCTTCACTTCCGAGTCTTATTTCTTTATGTAACCTGGTATCATTGGCAATCCTTGTTCTTTCTCTTTTATCACCTTATAAGAGATGCCTTGTCGAGGAGTTCTTGAGGCGGGCCATGGACGTGGCCATGGGCGGGGTCGTAGAGGCAGACATATCGGACCTGAGGCACCAATCGACCCACCCCTCCTTCTAGGCATCCAGGCCAAAGGTCTCACCCAGCTAGTTCGGGACATAGTGCGAGAGGAGCTCGAGCAGCCTCCTCCTCCGCTACCCCTCCCTGAGGACATGGAGGGAAAGTCCTCTGTGAGACAGGGGAGTCGTCACAGTGCTAAACAAGCTGGAGCGGGAGGGGGTGATCCTCCACCACCCCCACCACTCTTACACACTTCTGAGCACGAGCTTTCCTTGCCTAGAGGCATGCCTGTTCCTTCGTTGCAGCTCCACCATGAGCTATTTGTCCAGTTTTGGAAGTTGAAGCCTTCTGCCTTTAAGGGGGATGAGAGCCCATCTGTGGTAGATGTTTGCAACGCTTTGTCGGGTTTATAAGTCAGTTGCATTATAATATAGGTGACCAAGCGTTGACAACAAATAAGAATTTATTACTCGAAAACCTAAGTATCCGAGGTCGAACACAGGGAGCAAATGGAATTTATTCACTAATCTCAATAATGTAATTGAACACTTAAAATTACTCAAACTTAATTCAGAATATAAATGCAAGAGTTTAAAAGTCAATTATGGCAAAAATAGAAAAATTGGACGATTTTAAAAGTCCATTGTGGCAAAAATAGAAAAATTGGACATCTGATCATGGAATCAGACGTCTTAGAAAGATATTTTCTCTTTTAACTCTCTTATTTCTTCTCCTGTCTGCTTTCTCTTCTTTTTCTTTCTTTCTTTCCCTGATTTTCCTCTTTCCTTAGCTCTTTTTCTTCTATTCTTCTTTGACTTTGGCCATCTACTTCTTCCTTATTTCTTCTCTGTAGCTCCTTTCTAACTTTTCCTTTCTTCTTCCTTCTTATTTTCCTCTGTCTTCTGCCCTTCCTTCTTAAGTCTTCTCTTTTCTGCTTCCCTTAGCTTCAGCTGCGCCTTCCTTCTCCTTCTTCTTCCCTGCACATACTGAAGAGCAAAACCTACCCCTCTACCCACCCCCGCATCTCTCTCTCCCTATTTCTCTCTTCGATACGCTCTCCTAGAGCTGGGTAATCAGGTCGGCCGCGTGCCTGGGTCCAGGCGCACCGGCGTGGGTGTGGTGCGCAAGGAGTGCACGGATAGGCTAGTCGGATCAAGTGCCAGGTCCACGGGGGAGTGTCACGGACGAGGCGTGGTAAGGGCGAGGGACCTCACCCCTGTGTGTCTTGAGGCGAATAACATAAAACACAAATTCAATTTAACTTACACGCCTCACTCTGGCGTTCACAAGGTGGGACTAATGTCCCACCAGCTTTTGCGTGCACCTGCAAGCGGATGTCTTCTTCCAATTGCTGCAGCTGGAGGCCTAGTAGAGCTAATTGCATGGACAGATGAATGCGCGAGACCAACCCGCTCCTTCTAGACCTGGGACCCTGAAGTGCTTCAGCCTGGAGCAAGCTTGCTAGCTCCTTCGAGCCGTTGCTAATGGTGGCAGGTGCTCAGATCTGTCACATATGAATACGGCCTGGTGGCCCTATTAAAACACATGGGAAGCTTCGCTGTGTCAAGGTGAAGGTGGGACGGTAGGTGGCAGGCCGTGGGGTGGCCTAGGCGTGCATGCCTAGGTCACCGTGTGGCTGTGCTTATGGGTTAGGTCCGAGGGCATTTATGGTGGTGTGGGTAGTCGATGGATGGGTGGAAGATGTTCAGTGGTTGATGGCGGAGGTGAAGAGGTTGGTGGTGAGACGTGTGGAGGTGTGGAGTGATGGGTGCGTCTCGTCGGAGGTTGGCCAGAGATGGGGAAGATGGCGATGGACAGTGGCAGTCGAGGGGTAATTTGTGAAATAGATTGAGGGAAATTGAAGAGGGGATAGAGAGGAGTAAGTCTAACCTAATTAAGTGGATGAAAAAGGAGAGGTGGCAGCTGGCAGTACCTGCTGTCGCTGGAGAAGACGGTGTACAGTGGAGGGAGACGGAGGCGACGACGGGGCTAGAGATGCTCACGCGGGTGTTGCGCAATGTGGAGGAAGATGGTAAGGGCGGCTCTGCCACGGGTATGGTGGCAGAGTGAAGAGAAAGAGGAGGGAGGCTTGCTGGAGCTTGCTGGACTACTTGACTGGATAAGAGGATGAAATTGGGGTGGATCTCTAGCCAAGTCGAGCTGAGGAGGTGCAGTCGGGGTTGAGGATCATTTTATAAGCACTGGCAGGGGCTCTTGTGCTTGGAAGACAAGCTTCCAAACACAAGAGTCCTCACTGGAGTAGGAATTATGTGGGATATCCAAATCTCTCGTGCGTTCGCATGAGAGATTGGGTGTGAATCAGGGATTAGGACCATGCTCAGATGGAAGGGAATTCCTCAGAGAATCTCCCTTCCAAATCTGGGAGGAGATCTCTGAGGAATCAGGGAGTACTCCCCCTCCATTCCTCACCGAAGTAGGATTTCTCCCCATTAATGGCGTAGGGGCCTGTTTGTAAGAGTGGCGAGGAAGATAGTGGGGTCTATGCAATGGTTTTCAAAAGATAGGGGCCAAAATGTAATAGGGTGTACTATTTTGCAAAGTAGGTCAAGATTACCTCCCCTTAGGTCCAAGTTTTGGTAAAAAACTAATTTGGACCTAAGGAATTCAATGGTGAAGTTGGATTTTATGTTTGACCACGTTTGATTGGATATTTTGCATGAAAACGCAAATTAGGTCAATTGATGAGCTAGGACCCAATCTAGGTCAAAATAGGTTCCAAAGGCCAACTTGAAGGTTCTAAACCCTAGGGGATATTTTCCATGAATTTTAGAGTGTTTACTTGATTTTTATCCTGACCAGAACCTTGTTGAATTAATCAGGTCTGTTTTAGGGTTACAGAATGTCATTTAATTTTTGGATTGCACAAGAACCCATTTCTGACTAAATCGACCCACTCTTTATCTTATTTATACCATTTGACCTATGTTTTGTCTATGAGAAATCCTGTTTATGTATTGTAATGGTAAAATTACATTTTTAACCTTTATTTCATGTTTTCTTCTCAGAACACTTATTCCTTGAATTAAGCCCTTCTCTAGGTTATGTAGGACCTCTTATTCTCTTTCTTAGGGCATAATGAGCTAGTTATTGCTCATGATGAGGTCTCATCAGTAAGAACTGGTTGGAGCAGATAGAGAAGGTTTTTGACATGCTCCACCCTCCCGAAGAGTGTTGTGTAGCCTTTGCCACGTACCAGTTAGAGAGTGAAATCCACTAGTGGTGGAGGGTAGTCAGGGGACAGGAGCGAAGAGAGTCGTCGTGGGACCGGTTCATGGCACTCTTCTGCGAGCAGCACTTCCCACAGACCTGGCAGGACCGGAGGAAGCGGAAGTTCCACACTCCAACAGGGGGCGATGATAGTTAGTGCGTACCGTATGCATTTCCTAGAGCTGTCATGATTCGACCTGACGGTTGCATCTACAAAGGAGGAGTGCCTATGGAGGTTTACTGAGGGCCTCCAGCCTACTATTCGAGGGTATGTGAAACCCCTGAGGTTACCTACTTTCTCTCGTGTGGTCGAGGCAGCCATGACCTCTGAGGAGACATTGACGGAGGACGGAAGAGGCCCTACTAGATGGAATACTCACAGGGCCATCGGGAGAGGAGGCATACAATGCCCGCAGGGAAGTCATCTCGCTCTGTGGGGCCACCAGTGGACTTTGGGGGCCCCAGACAGGGACTAGCTGCCAGCACCATGTAAGCACCTCTGTTTTGATGCACCAAAATTATGTTTATTGCTAAGTCTGACATTTCAACACTATCTTAGATTGAAGCCTCTGTTCAAGACACAAGTTCAGATAGTTGCTGATGTGCAACTTTTTCATTTATTTAAGTCTAGGACTTTATTGTAAGGAACCTCAAATAAAACTCAAAAATGATGTTTTTCATGTATCTTTCTAAAACCAAATTTTAGGGTTATTGATCGACCAAACTTATTAATTGATCGACCAAAACACTTTGATCGACCAACCTACTTATTTGACCGATCAAATCAGTCCATTTTAGGAAGTTGAGAAAAATCCTCTTAATCGACCAACCAAGCTAATTGATCGACCAACATTCTTAATTGATCGACTAAAGTACTTTTTGATTGACCAATTAACCTTAATTGATCGACCAATTCTTTTTCCTATTCAAGTAAAACATTTTGTATAAATAGAGGTCGTACTCAACCCTTTGATCAGCGACTTTCAAAGAGAAAAGCCACCTCTCATAGTTAAACTTCACGTGCTTAGTTCCAAAGGTCATTGTGCCCTGTTCTTCACATTCTTCGAAAAGCACGACGCCTCGAACCTCTGTGAAAAATCAGTTTGATTATTTATTGAGGTTCCACAGAAGTTATTCTTTTTTTATTATATTGTTGTTTTGATTTATGTATCCCAAGCCTGTTTGGAAGATCCATGGTTGTTGTTTTTGATTCTCTTCAGGATAAAAGAGAAGGGCTTGTAAGAGGTTATGACACCCTCGTTCAATTGGTGCGAATGGTAGATTGACTAGCTTGTACTAGTCAAAAAATCCTAAGTTGGAAGGCTTAGGTAGTGGTTTTTACCCAAATTGGGTTTCCACTATAAATCAGGTGTACTCTATGCATGAATCTCTGCTGTTTTATTTTTTAATCTGATTTATATTTTCAAAGCAATACTATTCACCCTCCCCCTCTAGTATTTAGTTGCGATCCACAGGATATTCTCCACCCCTCATTTGGTATCAGAGCATGGTTGTCCAATATGATGTCAAAGTCTTCTGTCGATACATATGCTGAGGGGCAATCTGCTGTTTGTCCTCCACTTTTTGACAAGGAAAACTATGGCTATTGGAAGACTAGGATGTAGATTTTCCTTGAATCCATGGACATTGAGGTATGGGATGTCATTGCATCCAAATACACTCGTCTTGAAATCAAGGAAGGAGTGGTGGTGACACCAGACCAAAAGAAGATGGCCACCCACAATTCCAAAGCAATGAACGCAATCATTTGCAGATTTTCAAAAGCTGAATTCAACCATATCTCTGCATGCAAAACAACATACGAGATCTGGAGCATACTAGAAGTCACACACGAAGGAACAACTAAGGTAAAGGAAACTAGAGTTAATTTGTTAACCCGAAATTACAAGCTTTTCAGGATGAAGAAGGGAGAATCCATTAAGGAGATGTTCACGGGGTTTATGGACATCATAAACTCTCTGAGAAAGCTAGATCAAGAGATCAAGAATGAAGCGTTGGTGAGAAAGATACTCTAATCACTCACCAGCGACTGGGAAACCAAGACCACAGCAATACAAGAATCGAAAGATCTGTCTACCCTCAAATTAGATGATCTTATCGGAAGCTTGCTGGCCTATGAAGTTCAACTTCAATACATGAAGGAGCAAGAAGATGAAGGAACTAGAAAGAAGATCATAGCCCTTGAAGCCACTCAAGAATATGAAGAAACCTCAAATGGAGAAGAGGAGGAAGACGTAGCACTCCTATCTAGAAAATTCAGAAAGTTTCTTAAGGATAAGAAGAATTGGAGGAAGAAGAAAGAAGGAAGAAATAATGATGCAGTCGTCTATTATAATTGCATGAGAAAGGGACACATCAAGAAGGATTGTACACTTCTCAAGAAGGAATCTAAAAAGAGGAAGCACTTCAGTAAAGATGGAAAGAAGAAAGCCTTTACTGCAACTTGGGATGAGTTAGACTCAAGTTTAGAAGAAGAAACATCAGGAGAAGAAACTCTTCTCAATTTGATGGCGTTAGAAGATGAGGTAACCTCCTTTACTCAAGATGAACTATTAGAAGCATTCCTTGAATTGCATGATTGTTGAGAACGGAAAACTATGCAATCGAAGTTGGTTTCGAAAACCCGTCGTTGTAGTTCGATTTGCAAAGAAATCTGTCAACAAATATATTTATACCGAAACTCTAAGAATTCCAGGATGAACACAGGGAGGCTACGGAGATCTTAAATCAGAGATTATTTTTTTTGTATTTTTGTTTGAAAATGAGATAATTACAATGGAATTGATATAAACAATAAGAGAGAGAGAGAGATCAATCACTTGATATAATCAGAATATTTTTACAACTAGAATGCGAGAAATGAATACAACTGGAAAGCGGAAAATTCTATTTTAGAAAGAGATTAAAAAAAAGGGAGAGAGATGTTATCCTCCTCGACGAATGCTTGGAGGATGAGCCGGACAGAGCGACGCCTGGAAGACGGAGGATGGAGCGGGAAGGAGGACGAAGTAGGAAGAAGGGAGAATGGGGCAGCACGTCGTCGTCGTTGCAGGATCCACTTCTAGAATGGGGGCGAGAAAATTGGATTTGGCTCTAGAATGGCATCCCAAGTAGGGGACAAGTTTTTCTTGATCTCTGGAGAGGGAGAAAGGTGAAGGAAGGGATGAGGATTACGTAGGGTAGAGGTCTCCTTTTATAGTTGCAAGGATAGGGGGAATTTGGTCATTTCATAATTAAAACATTAAATGAGGGGGTCTTTAGTGATGGATTTAAGCGTGATAAAGACCCTACGTCGCCACAGCCTCTCACGCATGCCATCCTTCTTGCCTGCAGCATGCAAAATGCTCACCCACGTTCTTGAAATCTCAGCTGTCTGATTGCGAGATCAGGCGGCTCAGATTGCTCTCGCGTGCACCTTCTTCTGCGCGTAACCGTGCCAATACGTGTGATGGGGCGTGCAGAAGCATGTCATCGTACGTGTGGTGATCCAAGGCTCCTCCATGCACCACGTCTTCGCTTCTCGCCCGCCCGATCGTCATCTTACAACTGGATTGCGTCCGCTCCTACGCCCACGCCTGATTTGAGGCGCTCTGCATTTCGAATGTGTGCCTCTCATCTCGCCCACAGTGGTGTAACCACTGCGCTACCTTGCCTTCTTTGTCACGCTTTTGTTTTAGGCACGCGTGCTCACGACCATTGGATCAAGATCCAAGGGCCCAGATCTTTCGCGAGTTAAACCTTAAAAGGATGTGAGCAGCGCATCTAAGTCATTCTTGGTCGTTGGATCTTGGATCGAGAGGTGGACATCCTTTGGAGATGCAGCAGCGGTTCTTAGGGCCGATTAGGTGGCTGGGATGGTGCCACGTGGTGCCTTCTTGGCCGTCCATCTTCTATGTGTTGTAGATGGTGCCACGGATGTCGGATTAGATCGATTTTCACTCCGTTAGGCTGCGATCATCGATCCGAACCCATCCATGCGATCGGATTTGTCATCTGAAGTGCAGATTGGCACCATCTTGGCCCATGATCTTTCGACTTCCTCAGTCTCTATCTAGTGCTACGGATGTCCGATCAGGGTGATCTTGGAGTCGTTAAACACCAATCGTCACCCTGATCGGATCCGTATGGTTGGATCTTCGATCCGAGGCCCCGATTTAAAGTCACCCTTTCCCTGACCATAAAAGGAGACAATTACTATACAATTTATACAACTTGACCTAAATTCATGATTATGTATCTTATGCAATATTTACAATGTATGATACTAATATGACGCTAAGAACATGCATTAATAGATATTTTTGGCTATTTAGATGTATGCACATCACACCCCCATGCCTATCTTTTGCTAGTCCCTAGTAAAAACTACATGCTATGTATAAAAGAATTAGGGTTAAATTACTCGGGCAAAAGTCATTTTCAACATTAAGAAATTGTTACTTAGGACTTGAACTTTCAAAGACGCAACAATGCCTGGGTATCTGCCAAAATGCAGACTACCTCAAGCCCTTGCCTTATTCAAAGAAAGATCTCTTTTTCTACTTTTTCTTCTTTTCTAATTTTTTTGGATTTTTGAGTTTAGGTTACAGAGTGGCTTTCTACGGTCACTCAACCCACCCAAGACTTGATGAGAACCCTAACTTCTAAGCATATTTTTGTGAATGTGATAGATTCGTTGATCAACAATCAGAACGACTTCGGGTTTCTACGCCCTAGGTGACCTTAAATAGAATTTTGCCTAAAGGTGTATCTATACGACCGGTAGCTTTCTCCCTACTTTTTTATGGGATTAAGATAAGGGTGAATCCAGTGTATATCTCCCTGACTTATTCTACGTCTCCGCTTCTTCCTAAGTGTTTTAGGAATTTTTACATGCATTGCTTGAGCTAGGCTCCGGACAACCTACCAATGGGTTGTTATCCACGATAACTTGCCAGCCATACTCGTGCAGTGAAGTGTGGCTTATTTCTTTTATTTCCTTTTTCTTTTCTCTTTTTTTTCTTTTTGGACTTTCTTTTTCTTTTTTTTTTAAGTAGGTGGCTTCCCTAGTCTAAGATTTACCTAAAGGTAGCAGGAAAAGAATGGTCCAGTGGATAGGCTCTGGACAACTTACCTATGGGTTGTTACCTGCGATTATTTGCCAGCCATACCACCCCAGAAGGTTCATTAGCTACCCAATTTCCGTTAAAACCGTCGAACAATGAGTCAGTGTAAATAGTGTGTAGATGCGTAGAGTTAAAATTCTCTCAAATTAGAGGGTGGGTTGATAAGTCGTATACTTATCACTCAAACTTATTTAATAAAATTGAAATAGAATTTAGGATGGTGAGGACTCGATAAACAAATCCACATTTTAGTGGATACCTGGGCTGATTAAGCCCAAAGACCTGAAGGATCTTAGTGTTCAGATCCTACTGTAACATTTTCTAAGATTGAAAAGTCCTAATGCCCAAATATTCTTTCCAAATTCAATTATTTATTTATTTATATATATATAAGAAAACAAGTAGAATTTACAAGAATTCTATAGAGCTGACAAATTAATTCAGAAATGAATCCACACCCCCATGCCTAGCTGATGCAATGTCCGCATTGAGAATAAAAGACATAAAAGGAAGGTAGAATGTAGAAGATATCACCTGAATATCAGGCTCGGTTCAGCTCTATGTCAAACTATACAACTTCCAAGTTTAATGACAGCAGCTAGGCGAAGTCCAGTTAAAGAAATCATGTTTGTCACGCTGGATCGATATTTACGAATATCGCGATGTAATATAGTTGAAAAAGTATTCAAAACAAATACAATTTTATTACTCGAATTTTGAAGTCCAAGGTCGAACACAGGGAGAAAATTGGTGTTTCAGATATCAAGATCACAATTAAAGGAATAGGTAATAATATCAATATCATAGTGCAAAAATATAAAATTAATTGGCATTGTAGATCACAAAATATTCAAGAACTCAATGTATTTGATTATGCATAAAAAAAAAATGGATGTCTATGCTATTTCTTCTCTCTCTAATTCTCTTCTCTTCTTCTAATTTTGCCTTGGTGAGCTCTTCTTTTCTTTGTCTTTCTTTCTCTGTCTTCTCCTTCCTTCTTCTTCATCCTTTAGCTTCTCTCTTCTTCAGCATTCCTACCTTAGCATTTCTCTTAGCTTTCTCTGCCTGCTTCTTCTTTGGCTTTCTTCATTCTCTTTCTCTCTCTATCGGCTGCCTTTTCTTCTTCCTTTGCCTTACTACCTTTTCTTCCTTCAGCTTCTTTCTCTTTCTTTTCTCTGGCTTAGCTTCTCTACCTGCTTCTTGCCTCCTCCTTCCTCTTCCTTTGGCTTTGCTTCTCTTCCTCTGCAAAGTAAAACCTACCCCCTACTCGCGTGCATTCTCCTCTCTCTTTTCTTTCTTGGGTTCCGCTCTCCCAGAGCCATGCGTTTCTTGGGTAATCGGGCCGGGTACATACCCGGGACCAGGCCCACCGACGCGCGGTGGTGGGCGAGGTGTGCAAGTCTGGTTGGGTCAACTAGGTCCGTGGGGTGTGGTAGCGGACGAGGCGGTTCGGTTCAGGTGAGAGGGACCTCACCCCGTTATTCGGAGGCGATAAGCCTCTAGCAAGAAATCATTTTATGCGGGTTCTTCGCCTCTTCCAATTCCGAGGTGGGACTATCTTCCCACCTTCTTCGCACGTGCCCGCAGTAGAGGTGCTCTCTTCGATTGCAGCAGCTGCAACTGCCCTCGACTTCAATTGACAGCATACAGTTGTGTGCAAGTGTCTTCCACATAGCCTGGGATAGAGACCCGGGGCTGGCATGGCCTGGAGCAATTGCAACCAAGCTTCGAGCTTTGCTTCATTGGAAGATGAATGTCTGCACCTGAAAGCACCAAGACATCCTTATGGCCACGTTAAAACATTCAGGAAGCTTCACCGAGGCACGGCGAGTGTGCAACGGTGGTCGACGTGGCATGGGAACACCTGAGTGAGCGTGCCTAGGGCACACTGTGTGCGTATGCGTGGGTGTGTTCGGGGGTGTGTTTGGGTAGTCAATGGAGTGAATGGAGTGGGGGGTTGTGATCAGGGAGTTGAGGCAATGCTTATGGACTTGTCGGCGGGGAGGGGGGTGGTCTGTGGTGGTGGAGTGATCTTACTAGAGTTGGTGGCCGGGGGTGGAGATGATGGTGGTGGAGTGCAGTAGTAGTCGATTTAGGGAAATAAAGAGGGGGAAAGAATGTAGAGGGTGAGGAGGTGAAGAGACAAAAGGGAGAAGGAGATGACGTCTGGCGCATATTGCGGACACCAGAGATGAATATGCTCAGAGAGGGATGGTCGGCGAGGACGAAGGGGAGACAAGGAGGTCGGCGGATGTTGCGTGACATGGATGAACGTGAGGAAGAAGAACCTGCCACTGGTATTGTGGTCAGGCGATGAAGAAGATCAGGGAAGGTCGTCGGAGCTTGATGAGTGAGTCGGCCAGAGGAGGAGAGAAGAAATTGAGGGAATCTCCGGTCGATTTCAAGCTTAGAGGAGTCGGGGTGAATTGGGCTCCTTTAAATAGAGCCCTGGAGGTTGATTTTGTGCTTGGAAGCCAAGCTTCCAAGCAAGGCAGGGTCACTGGAGTTGGCAACTCGAAAGAGACCCAAATCTCTCATGCATTCACATGAGAGATTGGGAAAGAATCTTGGACATGGATGGGTTCAGATTGGTGGGATTTTCTCAAGGAATCTCCCTTCCAATTTTGAAAGGGATTGTCAGAGAAACCAGGGAGAAATCACCTTCTAAAGCTTGCCGAAGTAGGATTACTCCGCTATAATGGTGGAGGGACCTAATTGCAAAGAATGATGAAGAAGCTAGGGAGCTTTTTGCAAAGGTTTTTGAAAGATTGGGGTACAAATGTAATTAGGGGTGACCTATTTGCAAAGTGGGTCAAGATGAGTTCCCCTTAGGCCCAAATTTTGGTACAAACCTAATTTGGACCTAAGGAATCTAATGGTGAGGTTAGATTTTGGGTTCGATCATGTTTTATTGGGTAATTTATGCAAAAACCCCATTAGGGCAAATATCTGTCTGAGACCCCATTCTAAATCAAAATGAGTTCCAATGGACAATTTAAAAGTTCTAAACCCTAGAGAATATTTTTATATGATTTTTAGAGGGTTTAGGTGAATTTTATTCTGACCAGAACCTTGGTTAATCAAGTAGGTCTGTTTTAGGGTTTCAAGAAGTCATTTAATTCACAGTGTACACACAAACCTTTTTCTGTCAAATTCAACCAACTTTGTATCTTGTTAAGACCTTTTGACCTTTGTTTAGACTTTGATAAAATCCATTGTTGTACTGCAATGGTAAAATTACAGTTTTACCCCTTATTTCTTGCTTTTCTCTCAGAAAGGTTATTCAGTGAATTATGACCTCCAGTTGGTTATGTAGGAGCTTTTATTCTCTTCTTCGGGTCAAAATGAGTTAGTTAGGGCTCATGATGGTGTTCCCATCATACCCTCATGTCTAGCTTTTGCTAGTCCCTTCGCAAAATTTTAAGATTTTTACTTTGATTCTAGACCATGAGTTCCTCGATGTTCAAAATCGTGATGTGTGCTTTTTTTTCTATAAATTAAGTTAGAATGCCAATAGTAGGCCTAGAGGTACTCAAGTACCAACCAAGATCTGAACCTGACTAGCTCTAGCCTTAGTCCGTCGTTAATGTTTTTAGGCCCATAGGAACTATCCTAAGGTTCGTTGAACTTTGCGGTTAAAGCATCCATGCTTGTAACATATTTTAGCCTTGGTTCAGTTTGCAGTGCATTTTTGTAAGAGAGAGATAGAGGAATTTTCTTTATTTGGAGAGTTTTCTCTCTCTTTTTTTTATTTCTAACATCGGATTGGCTTCTCAACACGGTCCGTATCGGATTCCTAGCCCCCATCATCAATCCTTGAAGGGTCCTTGGCAATCGATGCTTTGGGATAGCACCGCCCATGGCAACCCCCAGAACCCTGGCTTTCAAGATTTCGAAATAATCCCACCCATGGTATTCTGTAGCTAAATCTAGACCCTGGCAATCGACATTTCGTGATAATGTCACCCATGGCATCTGAACCAGCAAAGGGTACTTACATGCCCCCGGTAGGATATATAAATATCCTAGGAGACAAGCACCGAGGAGACAATATGTTATTGCGCATCTTCGAGGGGAATTTCCTGCCTCTCCTCGTTGGGAACTCATCCAAATCAACTTGTGTTGATCGGACGCTCCTAATCTAGGTGACTTTTTCAGAATAATTTAAACACATTTAGGTGATTTTGGTACCTATGTGCACTGAACCAGACTGTGTGTGAATTGGGGTGCTTAAGTTACCAAGTCCCGCAAACCATAGGCCAGTTAATGAGGCCAAATACTCCTTAAGCCATAGACCTAATACTTAAGCTTTACATTTCCCTAACCTCTTAAGGACTATCCAGATCTTAGCGGATACTTGAATTTTTAAGCCTAGTAGTATAGCTGATGAGAGCCTCATCATGAGCCCTAACTAGCCCATCTTGACCCAAGTAAGAGAATAAATGCTCCTACATAACTTAGAGGAGGGCTTAATTGAAGGAATAAGTGTTCTAAGAAGAAAATATGAAATAAAGGGAAAATTGCAAGTTTACCATTGCAGCACATAAATGGGATTTCTCAGAGGCAAAACATAGGTCAAATGGTCCGAATAAGATAAAAAGTGGGTTGGTTCAATCAGAAATGGGTTCATGTGTAATCCAGGAATTAAACGACATCTGGTAACCCTAAAATAGACCCGCTTGATTCAACAGGGTTCTGGTCTAGATAAAAATCAACTAAACCCTCTAAAATTCATTAAAAAATATCCCCTAGGGTTTATAATCTTCAATTTGACCTTTGGAACCTATTTGACCTAGATTAAGGTCCTAGATCATTAATTGACCTAATTTGGGTTTTATGCAAAAAGTCTAGTCAAACGTGGTCAAACCTAAAATCCAACTTCACCATTGGATTCCTTAGGTCAAAATTAGGTTTTTACCAAAATTTGGACCTAAGGGGAGGTCTTCTTGACCTACTTAGCAAATTAGTACACCCAATTACATTTTAGCCCCTATCTTTCGAAAACCATTACACAATCCCCCTATCTTCCACGCCACTCTTACAAAAGGGTCCCTCTGCCATTAATGGGGAGGAATCCTTCTCCGACGAGGAATGCAGGAGGAATACTCCCTGATCCCTCAGAGATCTCCTCCCAGATTTGGAAGGGAGATTCTCTGAGGAATCCCCTTCCATCTGAGCTCAATCACAATCTTCGATTTCCATCCAATCTCTCGTGCGAATGCACGAGAGATTTGGAGCCCCAACTACCTTCCTTTTCTGGTGAGAAGTCGATGGCAGAAGGCTTGCCCTCCATGCACCAGAAGCTCGGCCAGCACTTATAAAAGGGCCCCTGGTCCTCTGCGAATCTCTCTGATTTGTTTTGGCCGCAGAATCCACCAAATTTCATCTCCCCTCTCTCCAGCCAAGTAGCCCGCAAGCTCCGGCGATTCTTCCTCCTCCATCTCGTCGCTCTACTGCCATATGAGCAGCAGGGTTCACTCCACCTCATCCTCCCGCGTCGCACCGCACCAGTGCACGCCTTCCTGTCCTCCTCCTCGTCGCCATTATCTCCCTCAGGGCCGTCTTCTCCGACGACGGCACAAACGAGCCATCCATCTCCGCTGCCCCCCTTCGCTCCCAATAATCTAGATAAGCTCCCCATCTTCCACCCTTTCATTTTCCTCATTCTATTTCACACAACACCCCTCGACCGCCACTGTCCACCCGCATCTTCCCCATCTCCGGCCACCCTCTGGCGAGATGCCTCCGTCACCCCACACCCCCAATGTCTCGCCACCCACCTCACAACCTCCGCCACACTCCACTGAGCATCTTCCACCCATCCACAGGATGCCACACGCACTCCACGCTTCCCTCGACCTAAGCCATAATTCTGGCCACAGAGCGACCTAGGCACGCACACCTAGTCCACCCTGCGGCCTGCCACCGATTACCTAAACTTCACCGTGACATGGCGAAGGTCCTCCTATGGTCTGATAGAGCTGCAAGCTTCTTTTTGTGTCATGTCGGGTCTGAGCACCAGCCGCCATTAGCGACGGCTCAAGGAGGTTGCAAGCTCGCTCCAGGCTGAAGTGCTTTAGGATTCCCGATCCAGTAGGTTCGGGGAAGTCTCGCACAGTCAGCTGTCCCAGCAATTGGCACTGCGAGGCCTGCAGCTGCTGTAATTGGAAGGAAGATCTCCTACGGGCGCACGAGCAAAAGCGGTGGAACATTAGTCCCACCTCGGTAAGTCATGAGGTGTTTGAGTAGTTTAAATTGAATTTGTGATATTATCTCTTTGCCTCCAAATCACTGGGGTGAGGTCCCTCCTCACCTATACATGCCTCATCCATGAATTAGCCCACGGACCTGGTAACCCGACCCGGTAACCCGACCCAACTATCCTACCGTGCACTCCTACCGCACCACACCCACACCGATGCGCCTGGACCCGGGCGCGTGACCGACCTGATAACCCAGCTCTGGGAGAGCATATCGAAGAAAGATTCAAAGAGAGAGAGATGCGCGGGAAGGGTAGGGGAATAGGTTTTGTTGCGTTGCGTGGTGCTTGTGTAGGAAGAGGACGCTAAGGAAGAAGCAGCAAGAGAAGGAAGCAGGGACTTAGCCGCTGCAAGCGCAGAAGAAGAAGAAGAAGAAGAAGAAGAAGAACACCCTGTAGCAGAGGTGCAACAGACCAAGAGAAAGAAGAAGAGAGAGATTAAGGGGCAGACAAAGAGGAGAAGCAAGAAAGCAAAGGAAGAAGAGGAAGAAAAAGAAGGCAACCTAAGAAGAGGCAAAGCTAGGACTTAGCTGCAGGAAGAGAATCAAGCAGAGAAGGAAAAAGAAGAGGAGCAGAAGTGGCTAGGGAAGAAAAAGAAAAGGAGAAACCATAACTGCAGCAAAGCAAATCACAAACAGAAGAAAAGATTTTGAGAGATAATTTTAAGACGTCTGATGTAATATTAGACGTTCAATTCTTTTTGAGTAATTTTTTTCCCATAACATTATCCTGTCACTTCTATTGAACTAGTCATTTCTTTTTATTAAAAAGTTGTGTTCTCAAGTTTTGGAATACTCTGATTGCTCCCTGTGTTCGACCTCGGATACTTTGATTTTCAAGTTATAAATTTTTATTTATTTTCGTGGAAAGTTCATCTATATTACAACAAGATATCTATTAAAACACGATCTACCCGCATGAACAATAGCCTAAGAGGCCAAAGATCAACATTCTTACTAATCTCTTCTGTGTTTCCTTAGCACTTTTTTATTTCTTTTTCTTTTTTTTGATATGGTCTAGAACTCAGTTAATCCCTTAATTTCTTACTAATGACTATCTCCTTTCTTTTTCTTTTCAACTTGTGCTCCTTTTTTGACATTTTTCACTTTTGCCCCTTTTTCTCCTCAGGATTTGTATGGCCTCAAAATTTTTCTCCCCTCAGAATGTTTTTGTTCTTTTAAAAAATTCTTTCATTTTTTTGGTATTTTTGGGATATGTGATTTTCTTGACGAAACCTTTTCTTGTGAGATGATTTTCATAGCATTTTGCACCTTTATACCTGATGAGTCCATTTTAATGGACTATTGTTATGCCTAAGTAATTCAATTCTAACATTGTATATTTGTTAATAATCACATTAGGTCATTAAATGATTGCATGTGTCATTATTTAAGTTTACATTTCTTCTATTGCTTATTATGTAATTATATTTCATGCAGGTCCCATAACAGTGCACTCATCTTCTCCACTTAATCTACTCCATCAGGCTAATAATCGGGAAGAAGAGGGAGGAGGATCAATTGTGGAAAAGAATAGGGGGTGAAAAGATATTTTCCCCCCCACAAATATCTCAACCTACAGCCGTCCTCCTTCAACAGAACCCAGCAGTGCAGGCCATGTTTAGTAAGGGATTTTGAAAATCCCTTGACTTGCGCGGGGAGAGGAGATAAAAGAGGTTCTGGTGAGAGAGAGAAAGGGAGTCTTCGCCTTCTTTCCCCCTGAGGGGATATCTCTTCTTCTCCACCTTCCCCACCGTGGAGACGGCGGGCGCCGTGGAAACAGCAAGCACTGTGTGGACCAACTTCCACCATCCTCTCCACTGCCACCACGCACCGCCAACCTCTCCAACACCACGCAGCCACAACCCAAGTGTGTGCCTCATTCTCCCACTCCAGCCTGCCTCCACCACGTGCAAACAACCACCTGCCCACACTTGCGCGCTCTGCAGGCACTGCACCAGTCCCCACTGCATGCAGCACACCATTGCCCTCACATGGCTAGTAGCCACACGCGCCACCGCCTCCAAGCGTGCGTCGTGCAGCGTTCTAACCGCACGCAAGGACGCGCACTACAGACCGCGTTTCTCGTCTTCTTCGTCTTCCTCGTTCTTCTACTACTGCAATGAAGAGAGGAACCCACTACCGCAGCCGCGCCCACGCCCTTGCACGTGGCACACCTCGCACCTCATGCAGCCTCAGACTGCGTAGTGCCTTAACGCACCCGCATGTGAGGACGCAGCTGCAGGCCACGCCACAGCCACGTGCACAACCGTGCGATAGAACCCAACACTGACGATGCATCTCCACCGTCCGCCCGCCACCGTCCACCTCCGGCTGCCACGCCAGCTCCATTACGATTCTTGGCCTCCGACGCACCTCCACCGAACTCTAGCCGGCCGATGATCGCTGCTCCACACACACACACAAGAGAAGAGATTCCCCTATTTTCCCTATTAAAAATTACGGGGTACACCATTGTCAAAGATACTATTTATTTATTTATCTTATTATTATATTGTAGTAGAATTGCATGAATGACCCTTAATTCTAATTGAATTGCATGCAGTCACATTACATTCATCTCATGACTCCGCTAACATGTATCTTTGTTATGGGGAACAAAATCTGATTTAGGTAAATTTGATGACGCTTGTCAGTATTAAGATATCCATTCTGGTATTTCCATAGTGGTGATTTTGCATGTGCACCCTCAGATTCTTGGTTAATTATCTAAATTGAGAATTTATGCTGGAAATGAGAACACTAATTAGCATGCACATCCGTTGAAATTCCCGATTACTTGATGCATCATTACTCATTTTTGATAGGTTAATTCCTTCCTGTGGGGACGAACTAACTATTCGTGGTTAGATTCTAAAAATTAAAATGTTTTTAAAAGTGATTTTCTACCACGCGATTAAATATAACGACACATCATTTTTTGTTAAAGTTTTCAACGAAAATGAAGATTGCTCTTTCAAATGGCACTGTTGCCGAGGAGGAAACACGCCTATTAATTTTTTCAGGAATTTTTTATTATTTTGATGCTATTTTAAAAGATTTTCTGAATTATTGATATTGGTTCTCTTTGTGTGCACGAATCGAACGACGAATGCGACCGGCATGCATGGTGGAGATGATCCTTTTGGTGGACCTTGACGCCACCTGGAGGCCAGCAATAGGAACACGTGGGTCTTGATCCCACACACATAAGCTTACAGAGAAGCTTGTTTCTTATTTAAGTCATTAGAGCTTAGTTTAGATTTAGTTTAGATGGACATTAGAATTTAATTTTTATCTTTTGGACCCTTGCCAGGTATTTTTGGGAAAGTTTTCCCAGTGTTTCTTTATTTCTTATCTCTCTTGTATGCGGGAGCATATTTTCAGGAGCGTGTTCCCATTTATTTAGATTATAGGATTATTCAAATTGTTTGAACTGCATGTTGGTTAGTTAGTTACATTTGGTTTGTTTGATTATTATTATTAAAAAAATAAAAGAATATTTGAATTGCCTACTAGAAGCTGCATATCTATAAGACGACCATCTAGGACTAAATGAGCAGCATCTAATTTTTTTTTAATGTATTGCATACATTCTTGCACGAAGAAAGCTGGAGTAAGGTACATCTTCTCTTGAGCATCAATTACTTGTCATGCATTTGCATTGAACCTAAGTCTAAGACCACTAAAGTTCTTGAATCAAATTAATTCAGTGGTCACTTTAAAAATTGGGACTGTTAAGAGGTTGGACCTTAAAATATGTGACTTAAAATTGTGTGCAAAAGGATCTTGTTTGCGAAATTTCAAAACTCAAAACATGATTGCATGTTTGCACACCTAAGACACTGTGAACCTCACACATAAGGTCACTAGATAAATTTCTACCTATCCTCTTTTGCACCACAAGGGAAGTTAGTCAGAAATCCACAAGCCAATCCACCAAGTTACTTCAGTTCCTCGTGTGTGGGCTCGATTTGAGACTTCCATCCCTTGCGAGTAGGTTATAGGCACCAACGAAGGTTGGCCTAGGAAGCGTAATTTTTGCAAAACTTGTTTGGCCACCAAATGAACACTTAATTCGAAGACCTACAATCTACTAAAAACAGATCCCACTAGATTTGCATTTGCTTTTACAACAATAGAACTCTCTAGGAACTTTTTGCTTGTGTTCTGAATTCTTCTAAATCCTAAGAGAGCTAAAACTGTTTGGCTTAAAGAAATGGGTCACCCTTATTCCTATCATTTAGATTATCAGAGTCAATACTTCCTATATTTTAACCAGGATCCCATGCCCTGAGTGTATTCATCCTTTGATGGGTAAATTGACAATTCATGAGATCATTCATATTCCTATCCTGGGAGTACTGGCTTGATAACTCCCACTTTTGAGAAGAACCTAGGAGCGGGATTTTCTAACCCTGGAATCCCTACTTCTATGCAAACACCCAACCCTCATACCCTTCATGATTTTTCGTATCGAGGTTGCACCGATACCCCTAGGCAACCAAAGCCTGAAATTGACTATCCTCCCCAACCTGATAATAGTAGCCTCTCCTTTTTTATGATAGAAATGCAAAAACAACAAAAGGAAATGATGGAATCCATGGGAGAGATGTTGAGGAATAGTCAATAGTTAAACGAAGAAATATGACAGCTTAGCTACGCACTTCCCAGTAATTTTGATCCCTACCCATACGACCATAATCATGAAAATAATTCTGAGAAAACCAATGACACTAAGGATCAAGTTTTATGTAGCTATCACTTAGACTCTCGCAATGAGACATGGCCACTAGAGGAGAACGATCATAGCGATTATCCACCCGAGCTATATTGGAGTCAAAAGCAAGGGAAGATGGTACCTCTTGAGGACCTTGACCCCACTGAAAGTATTCTCCTTACCCCTACTAACCCAGGTCAAGGTTGTATTGTTCCTATCACTTCCCCTATTGATTATCTGGTGGAATCCCATTCTACCCTTAGTGAGCCTACTCCTGACCCTCCACTTAGGGAATCAACACCTACCATTCAGCATCCTGAGGATTTAAATGCACCCAATGAAGGTGACCCTAAGAGAATGGAGGATGAATTAGATCAATTTTGGTCTCATGTTTATAAAGAGTCTATTTCAGAAGACAAGGATGACCCAATGGAGGAACCCGGGCTGAAAATCTGGAGTGAATCACAAGGGGACTACGTGTTACTTGAGGACTTGCCCCGTGAGGATATAAATAATCTGATAAAATCCAGATTCCTCCCTTCTTTCAATTTTGAGAATCATCCTCCGCAAAATCTGGAGTTGATATTGGAGGAAGGCAAACACAATAGCGAGAAGCCTAAGGGAGACTCTCGGGGATAATATACATCAATTAAGGATTTATACCCTGAGAAGAACAACGAATTCAGTGATATAGGCTTTCTCCATAACATTAAAGATGATAATCCTCCTAAAGATATTAAGGATAATAAAGTAGCACACAAAGTCCCTGTAAAGGATGTAATTGACAAGAAAGAACCCGGGGATGGATTTGCTGATAATTCTGATCTCGCTACTTCCCAAGAAACCCAACTGTCATCTAAACATGTTGTTCATGAGTCTACTAATGAGATATTGAATTCTATTCATGACTCATCTATTGTAGAGGAGTGGTTGGAGATTCATAAAATAATGAAGCTAGGTAAGGATGTGAAATACGAATTCTTATTGGGAATGGAAACTAAACAACCTAAGCCCTCTTTGGACTTAATAATTACCACCCAATCACTCATGCAACCGGCAGATTCCTTACCTAATCCTTGGCTCAGATCTCTTGTCATTTACATTCTTTCTGGAGAACATATCAGGCCAGTACATCCTTGGGTAGAATGGCGAGTATGGATTGATGCTTGTACTTTTAGTCTCGCCATTCAAGGGTTTGAACTAATAATATTTAGATCTTTTAAGACCCATCTTGCTTTGGAGGATCCTTGTTATCCTCCACTTATTACGTTTCTGGAGGTCCCATTTCATTTTCCTTTTGTTATTCCTAGACCTCCCCAGGTAGCCAACGAGGTTTTCTGCTTTCATAACTTCTGGCAAGAATTTGGGATTACGTTGCATCATTAGCTCGCGAACATCTGTGGCTACCTATTCTCTAGGCCCACGCTGTTATGCATATTTTTAGGGCCTAACTTTTTTTGTCTGGAACCAGATTTGCAGGTTCCTTATAAGTCTGGCTGCTGACAGAAAATGCAATGCTTGTTGGGAGGCAACCCAGCGATTTGAAAAACACCATCGTCAGGTGATTTCTTTCCTTTCTCCCCCTATTTTAATTTTACAATGGGGACATTGTAGGTTTTAGGCATGGGGGGTGCATTTTGCATTTTACGAAGTATTCATGCATTTAGGTTAGCATGTAAAAAAAAAATTTCTCTTTTCTTGATCTAAATGGGTTAGTCCCTAGCAGAATACCTTTGTCATTGGAGGTTTTTCTTCTTGAATTATTTCTTAAGTTTAGAATCCAGTACATTTACTTCACATGCACGTAGACTGGGTTATGGATCTTTGAAGAAAACCAATAAGCATTTTTAGTCTATTGAACCCTTGGACAGTTACTAGGGAGTCAGGCATACTATCTTCTACTAGATCCACCTCATATTTGTGAGAAGAAAGTAGAGAGATAACTGGTGTGCTAAGTCTAGTGCAAGGACTCATAAGTTTCGGACAATTAGATGATGGTACTTCAAAGTTAGGCATAGTTTTCGCTCTCTGTTCCTATGTACGTACTTTGTGTGAATTCCTGAGAGTCACCAAATAAGGCAGATACACAGAGATTGAGTCTTAATAAAGCTATGACTATGGTGGATGGTTATGACCGTCCTTCATAGAGTCCTTGGCTGAAGGAGGGTAATAGTGTCAAAGGTCAAAAATATGTTTGTCCTATCCATTCCTTCTCGGTGCCGAGAATAGGCGCTTCCAGCAAATATGCCACACAATATCCTCTTGACCATCATCATCCCTAATAATGCCTCATAAATAAAAGTCTGCATCATATTGTGTTGGTTGATAAAGAAAGAAAAAGAAAAAGAAAAAGAAAAAAAAAGAAGAACAAACAATTATAAAAAAAAAGAAGAAAAGAAAGAGAGAAAAGAAAAAGAAAAGAGTCCAGGGTTATTATTGTAACATTGTTTCTGAGACAACAAAACACCTATCGCAATCCACCAAATATGACCCATACCTACCTTTCAGTATTTCTGATCTCTCGAATACTGGTTGAGGACTCTAACTTAGTTGTAGAGTTATTAGGACTTTAATTAAAGTGTGAATGCCATGTGAGGCCACCAAATAGTGAGTACACTTACTAAATCTGGTGAGATTTGGGATCTCAGAAAGAAAAGAAAGAAAAGAGTGAGTGCCAAGGAACATCAAGAGAGCACAGTTGTTTAGCATCTCTCCGAGTTGACTTGTCTAATAGCCTAGAGATCTAGAGTCTGTAGTACTAGATTACATGTAGCAACAGATGGGTGTGTGCCATCAAATACAAATCCATTCAACCTGATATCTCCTACCTAAGCCAAAAGCCAGGGTCAAATTACAAATTATCCTCTGCTTTATCCTCGAGGGAAGTAGTTGCCTATCCCGACAGAAATATTTACCAAGGGAGAAGTACGAACTCCAAATGAGAATTGGCTTTTTCACTTGGATTTATTACCTAGGCTATTATCACGTCACATTTGTCTGGATCTCTAAATTTTTGAAATTAGAAAAGAAGAAATCTTCTGATCACTTTTATTATTCTTCATTTTTTCTAGGGATTAGCAAATCTTAGGCATGGGGGTATTTGATGAGTCCATTTGACTGGACTATTATTACACCTAAGTAATTCAATTCTAACATTGTATGTTTGTTAATAATCACATTAGGTCATTAAATGATTGCATGTGTCATTATTTAAGTTTACATTTCTTCTATTGCTTATTTTGTAATTATATTTCATGCAGGTCTCGTAATAGCACACTCATCTTCTCCACTTAATCTACTCCATCAGGCTAATAATTGGGAAGAAGAGGGAGGAGGATCAATTGTGGAAAAGAATAGGTGGGTGAAAAGACATTTTCCACCCCCACAATTATCTCAACCTATGGCCATCCTCCTTCAATAGAACCCAACAGCGCAGGCCATTTTTAGTAAGGGATTTTGAAAATCGCTTGACTCGTGCGAGGAGAGGAGATAAAAGAGGTTCTAGCGAGAGAGAGAAAGGGAGTCTTTGCCTTCTTTCCCCATGAGGGGATATCTCTTCTTCTCCACCTTCCCCACCGTGGAGAGGGCGGGCACTATGGAATCGACAAGCACTATGCGCACCAACTTCCACCATCCTCTCGACTGCCACCACGCATCGCCAACCTCTCCAACACCGCGCAGCCGCAGCCCAAGTGCGTGCCTCATTCTCCCAAGCCAGCCTGCCTCCACCGCATGCAAAAAACTGCCTGCCTGCACTTGCGCCTCTGCAGGCACTGCACCAGCCCCCACCGCCCTTGCACCCTCTACAGGCACTGCACTAGCCCCCACTACGCCAGCACACCAGTGCCCTCACGCGGCTAGCAGCCACACGTGCCACCGCCTCCAAGCACGCACCGCGCAGCGTTCTAACAGCGTGCAAGGACGCGCACTGTAGATCGTGCTTCTCGTCTTCTTCGTCTTCCTCGTTCTTCCACGACTGCAATGAAGAGAGGAACCCACTACCGTAGCCGTGCCCGCGCCCTTGCACGCAGCACACCTCACACCTCACATAGCCTCAGACCACGCAGCGCCTCAATGCACCTGCGTGCGAGCGCACAACCGCAAGCCATGCCACAGCCCACGCACACAACCGTGCGGCAGAACCCAACATCGACGACGCACCTCCATCGTTCGGCCGCTGCCGTCCACCTCCTGCCACCACGCCACCTCCATTATGACGCCTGGCGATCGACGCACCTCCACCGAACTCCAGCCGACTGATGATCACTGCTCCACGCGCACGCACAAGAGAGAAGGAGATTCCCCTATGTTCCCCTATTAAAAATTATGGGATATGCCATTGTCAAAGATACTATTTATTTATTTATTTATCTTATTATTATATTATGGTAGAATTTCATGAATGACCCTCAATTCTAATTGAATTGCATGCAGTCACATTACATCCTCTCATGACTTAGTTAACATGTATCTTTGTAATGGGGAACAAAATCTGATTTAGATAAATTTGATGATGCTTGTCAGTATTAAGATATCCATTCTGGAATTTCCATAGTGATGATTTTGCATGTGCACCCTCAGATTCTTGGTTAATTATCTAAATTGAGAATTTATGCTGGAAATGAGAACACTAATTAGCATGCACATCCATTGAAATTCCTGATTACTTGATGCATCATTACTCATTTTTGATAGGTTAATTCCTTCCTATGGAGACAACCTAACTATTTATGGTTCTAAAACTTAAAATGTTTTGGAAAGCGATTTTCTACCACACGATTAAATACAACGACACATCATTTTATGTTAAAGCTTTCAATGAAAATGAAGATCGCTCTTCCAATACCCCCCCATGCCTACGATTTGCAATGTCCCCATTGTAAATTAGGTGGGTTCGAGTTCAGCTTAAATCATTCATTAGAACAGGTTCTAGGTGGGCGAACAGGTCGAGGTGACTATTGAGGACAATTTCAGCACTCAAGTACGGGTACTTGAGGTGGGGTCGGCTATTCTAATGGATGAACCCTAAAGTGCAATATGAATTGAACATAGGAATGTCAGGAAAGGTTTTGGGTTTTTTAAAAATGATGGGTGCCTCCCATTAAGCGCTGAGTTTACGCCATTGGTAGGGTGCAATGAGCTCAAGGAAAATGGAGGGTAAAGGTTGTCTCAGCCAAATTTGTATCGGTAAGGTCAGTGAATGGTTTGAGTCTCTAACCGTTCTCGACGAAAGGTTCTGAATCGTGGCTGATTGGACTGATCTTGATGGATCCATTTCCAAAGGTTCGTCGGATGAGGTAAGGTCTGATCCATTTCAATCTGAGTTATACTTGGAATAGCTTGAGTTTGGCATCAAAGAATAGGACTTTTTGACCAGGATGAAAGATCTTTCTGGATATGTGCTTATCGTGAAAGGCCTTAACCCGCTCTTTGTAAATTCATGAGTTCTCATATGCATCATGACGTAATTCATCGATCTCACTCATTTGAAGCTTTCTGTGGTTCCTAACTTTGAAAGATCTAGGTTGCCGATCCGTACTACCCAATAGGCTTTGTGCCCCAATTCGACGGGGAGGTGACATGCCTTCCCGTACACCAATCTGAAGGGAGACATACCTAATTGGTTTTGTGGGTAGTCCTATAAGCCCACAAAGCTTCCAGAAGTCGGGATGACCAGTCTTTCCTATTAGGTTGAATAGTAACCTGGACGATTTTCTTAATTTTTTGATTTGATAGCTCAACTAGACCACTAGTTTGGGGGTGGTAAGGACTAGAGATTCAGTGTGATACCCCGTATTTGGTCATTAGTGACCTGAATTAAGCATTAGTGAAATGGGTCCCTCCATCAGAGATTATCGCACGTGGAATCCCAAACCATGAAAAGATGTTCTGATGAATGAATTTGATAACCACCTTATGATCATTGGTTCGGGTCGGAATGGCTTCAATCCATTTGGACACGTAGTCAACAGCGAGTAGAATATACTCGAAGTCGACCGAAACAAAAAAGGGTCCCATAAAATCAATCCCCCGGACGTCGAAGATTTCGCATATAAGAATCAGCTGTAAGGGCATCATATCACGGTGGATCATGTTGCCTAAGGTTTGGCAACAAGTGCATGCCCTACAGTGATTTTATGCATCTTTGAAAATCGTGGGCCAATAAAAGGCGCACTAGAGGACTTTTGTTGCAGTTTTATGACCTGAGAAGTGTCCACCGCATGCCTGGTCATGGCAGAAGGATAATATGTCATGAATTTCTGCTCTCATGACACATCATCGAATGATCTGATTAGCACTGATGCAGAAAAGATACGAGTTTTCCTAGAAGTAATACTTGGCATCGCAAAGCAATTTGTCCTTTTCGGCCTTCAGCTGATCGGACGGGATCTGATGTGATGCTAAGTAGTTTACTAGGTCAGCAAACCATGGAAGCCCTATACTAATAGTCAGGAGGTGCTCATCAGGAAAATGTTTCGTAATGGGTTCGGAAGGGTCGATAATATCAGAAGGAAGGCGGGACAAGTGATCAGCTACCACGTTCTGTTTTCCCGCTTTGTCGCAAATCTTGAGGTCAAACTCTTGCAACAACAAGATCCAGTGGATTAATTGAGGTTTCGCACCACAGCTGTGTGATCAGAGTAAATGATAACCCGAGAACCCAGAAGATATGATCTAAACTTTTCCAAGGCAAATACTACGGCTAGCAGATCTTTCTCTGTAACTGTGTAGTTACGTTGAGCCTCGTCAAGTGTCTTGGTAGCGTAGTAGATGACCACGAGTTTCTCATCAATTTTCTGCCCAAGTACCGCTCGTACAGCGAAATCAGATGCATCGCACATGATCTCAAAAGGTTGAGACCAATCAAGGGACTGTAGGATCGGAGCTTGGGTGACTCGATCAAGGATTTCAAATGCTTGAGTGCTTTCCTTGGAGATTTCGAAAGGAACATCCTTAGATAGTAGAGTGGTCAGGGGGCGTGCAATCTTTGAGAAATCCGGAATGAATCGATGGTAAAAACTGACGTGCCGCAGAAAAGATTGGATGTCCTTGATCTAGCTAGGCATAGGGAGTTTGGAAATCAGATTCACCTTGGCTCGATCAACTTGGATGCCTTTTTCTTATATGAGATGTCCCAAGACAATTCCTTCAAGCACCATGAAATGGCTCTTTTCCTAGGAAAGAACCAGATTCACGTCAATGCACCACCTGAGGATCTGGACCAAGTGCAGGAGGCATTCGTCAAATGATTCTCTGAATACTGAAAAGTCATCCATGAAGACTTCTAGAAAATCACTTACCATATCTGAGAATATGGCAAGCATACATTGCTGAAAAGTAGCGGGTGCATTGTAGAGACGGAACGGCATCCTTTGGATCGTGTACGTCCTGAAGGGGTAGGTGAAAGTGGTCTTTTCTTGGTCCTTAGGATGGATTGCAACCTGGTTATAACCAGAGTACCAGTCCAAAAAGCAGAAGAACCTATTTCCCGCTAGTTTCTCGAGGATGTGATCAATAAACGACAGTGGGAAATGATCCTTCTTTGTGGAGGTATTGAGTCTTCTGTAATCAATGCAGACTCTCCACGAATTTGCCACACAGGTCGGTATGATTTCTTCAATTTCAGTCGTGATTACGGTGAGTCTTGCTTTCTTAGGCACAACCTTGATTGGACTCACCCAATGACTGTCAAAGATCGGGTAGATGATCCCTGCATCTAGCTACTTGATGATCTCCTTTTTCATGACCTCCTTCTGATTAGGATTTAGACATCTCTGCATTTCACAGGAAGGTCGTGTGCCCTCTTCAGTGTAGATATGGTGTGTGCAGTAAGAGGGGTTGATGCCAGTCAAATCATCGAGAGTCCATCCAATGGCTCTTCGATGTTGCTGGAGAACAGTAATCAGATGGGATTCCTGATTAGGTGTGAGTCTCGAGTTGATAATCACAGGAAACGTCTGATTGGAGCCCAAAAAGACGTACTTAAGATGGTCAGGAAGAGGCTTGAGTTCCAAAATAGGGTTATCAGTAGTAGCAAGTGGTTCAGGGTGTGTATCAGTAGCAAGGGAAGTAGTTATGGGTGTGTCTAAGTCAAGTTCAGACTCCTCTGATTGCGGGTTTTGATCCTCTTTTGGTTGCTTAGAAGTAATCAGGTTTTCCTCAATATACGGATCTTCAACCATAGCCTTGATATCACATATTTGTTCTATAACACCGCAATTAATCCCTTGTTAGGCCTTAAAGATGGCAATCTTTAATGTTTGGTTCCCAAATTTCAGTTCAATTTGGCAATCCTCAAAATTTATGTTGGCCCTAGTAGTGGCTAAAAAGGGTCTCCCTAGTATAATTGGCGTATCCCTCGGGTTTTGTGGAGCATCCATATCCAAGACTACAAAGTCCACCAGGAAATAGAAATCCTGAACCCTAACAATGACATCCTCAAGAACTCCTTTAGGTGACTTAATAGATCGGTCAGCCAATTGTAATGTCACCTCTATTGGTTTTAGCTCAGATTCCTCAAGATGGTCAAGTAGGGATGTAGGTATTAGGTTTATGGAGGCTCCTAGATCTAATAAAGCTCTATCAAATTGGGTATCACCAATGGTACAGGAAATAAGGGGAGTACCTGGGTCTTTTGCCTTTGGTGAGAGTTTGCTTAAAATTACAGAGCTGGCTTGCTCTAACAATACGATTAGACTCCCACTTTTTGTTCGTGGCTTATGCTTAGGTGTACATACATCTTTCAGAAATCGTGTATAAGCTAATACGTGGCGGATCACATCCATCAAGGGGATGTTTATTTGGACTTGTTCAAAGAGCTTGACCAGATCCTCCTCCGGTGCCAGGGGTTTGTTTGTCCTCTTTCCCCTGGTCAAGGCCTCGGGAAATGGAACCTTGGATAGTTCCTCTAGAATAGTTCTAGGTTCTTGATCTGGGATAGGGTTGTCCTGGATAACTATCCTCGATTTTGGGTTACTACCAGGCTGAAAGTGGCTTTGGTAAGGTGGGTCTTGTGTTGTTTTGTCACTATGTGTTGTTACTGAATTCAGTCCTACCTGGTTCTTGTTTGGTGTCCATAAAATAGGTGGCTGTTGCTGAAATCTCGAATATGATGTTGAAGCTTCCATCCCGTCAGGTGATGGAATAGAAGGGGCCTGATAAATCATGTGGGCTTAGCCAGGATTTAGGTTCATAATGCGCCTCTAGTTCAACACGTTATTTGGATTTGGTAGAGGTTGCGAAGGGTGTGTGGCAGGTTGGCAGGAATTCACCATCTGGCCGAGTTGATTGTGAACCTCTGTAATCTCGTCTTTGTGCTGTTTTTGCATAGCCGCATTCGTCTTCTGAATGTCAACCAAAGTCTGAAGGATGAGAGTCATCTGATTTGTCTGAGTTGGCCCAGATTGATAGGTAGGGTTGGGCTGAGGCTGAGGCAGCTGATATGGATGAGGAGCTCGTGGGCAAGGTTGATATGGTGGTCTTTGATTCTGATTATTTCCCACTCACAGGAAATTGGGATGATTTCGCCATCGAGGGTTATAGGTATTAGAGAATAGGTCATTCTAGATGGCATTGAGGTCTTTGTAGGTTTGAGGAACCTTAGAAAAGTCAGAGTATGAGGGTTCAGAGTTCCCCCAACTAGAGTAGGTAGGATTGGAGTTTCCTTCGATCCTAGAGTTAGATGGGGGTGGATACAGGTCCATCCCCTGGGAAGATTGGTGATAGATATTATGCACAGCTTCCCTCCCAGAGGGCAGCTGTGCAAATGGGTTTTGCGTAGAGGTGGCTCACTGCAGATGTCAAGTTAGCTATCCACCTTCTTCTCAATGATAGAGACCTTCTCCAACCGACTGGCCATCAATTCCAAGTTGACGGATGCGGAGAAGCCCTGCGTTTCATGTGCTCCCCTTGGATTCATCGATGCACAGCCATTCGTCCAGTCAAATAAGCCCATGGAGTCATTATTGATGGAGTTCTCGCACATATTCTCGAAAATCTCCCACACAGTGTCTTTGTGTTGAGCCATGATATTTCCTCCGCAGGTTACATTGACGAATAAGTGGATATCTTCACGGAGTCCCTGGTAAAAAGACTGGACTTGTTTCCATTTAGGAACTATGTGATGGGGGCACTTTCGCATGAGATCCAGGAAACGATCCCATGCTTCATGAAGTGGTTCTCCAGTCTGCTGGGTGAAGTGTGTGATCTGGTGTCGTAGGGCATTCGTTCAACAAACTTGGAAGAACATTTTCAAAAACTCAGATTGTAGTTCAACCAATGTGTTGATTGGACGTGTTTTAGTCTGATACCAGTGAGCTGCTTTGTCCATGAGAGAGAAGGAGAACATCTTCATGAGAAGAATATCCCAGTTTTGGACATCTGATCCGAAGGTCTGGGCTAGATGCTTGAGTTGTTTTATGTGCTAGAAGGGATCCTTGAAGTTAAGCCCATGAAACTTTGGAATAGCATGAATCATGTTGGGCTTGAGTTTAGAATTAGGACCTCCAGTCAGGATTTGGACTTGAGGTTCGATCGCCACTGCAGCGGGATTGTAGTGATCTCGCATCATAGGACGCTGCGATGGGTTTACAAAGGCTTGGAATAAATCATTAAGGGAATTCAGAAAATGATTCAAATAAGAAGGTAAAGGAAGAGTTTCTGAAAACAGATTCTAATACATATTCATGGAGAGATGCCCTACCATAAAACAGAGAGCCCGTAGGCCTTCTTCTGCAGATCCAAGAGCGATGTCATTCCCCTAAAGAGGAGGCGAACAGAGGCATGGGCAAAGACGTTGTTGAGAAAGAGATGGCTTTTCCCGGTGGAAATGCACTAGAGTTGGTTCTCAAGGTTATTCTCTTCTTCTACGGGTTGTGTCATGATAATGGAAGAAGGAGAATTTGGTTCAAATGAATCAAAGGAGATGTCTATGTGATGGGGTTGCTTCACAAACACGGAAGTCGAGACTTGGCCTCGACGGGAGTGAATCACTAAAGGAGGCCTCAAGGATGGTCTTAAGGACCTCCTACCAAACATGCACTGATGGTCTGGATGAGAGTAGAATGTGATGGACCCAATCATGACACCTAAAAATTTTGGATGACTATAGAGGTTCGGGGCAGATGATACCCCTTAGTCAGAAAGCCGTCCACCTGAGAAATGCCTGGGCAACCAGAGGGGGAGAGTCCCGCAAGGACCCCTACACAGTAGAGTGCCCCCGCTAGTTACAGGGTTTCCCCCACCTGACCTCTCTTTGTCACTGATGTTCCAGGTAGACTAGAATGGGGACTTGACCTCTTAAGTCTACCAGTTTTATTAAAGAGCAAGGGTGCTTAAGACTTCACTTGAACTTTAGATTGTTGCATGCAAAAAGTGATCTAATTTCAAGGTTGGTTGACCCAACAAGGTGGGTCAACTTCACCTATTTGTCCTTTGAGAAGTTTTAGGTCCCTTCTTTTAGGATTCAAGTGAGATTAAGAGCCTAAATTTTAGGGTTTTCTTGAATAAATCTCTTCAACCAAGGCTTAGGCACACCTCTTTTTGGAGAGTTAATTCTTGCTTATGAAGGTGTGTCTCTAAAACCCTAGATTGAAATCCTTAATTTTGCTCTAATCTTGGTCCAATTTAGTTTATCAAATGGGGTATCTAGGGCTCAATCAAGAATGTGACAGCCCTAATTACCTTAAATGGGTGCACAAATCAGTGTTGTTTGTTGAAATAAAATCAGGCAACTTGGTGAATTGGCTATGAATGTAAAGCAAGTAACCCTAATTGATTTTATCTCTTTTTCCTTTGTAGAATGAGGGGCTTAAGAGAAAAAAATTAATCAGAAATTACCTGCCTCGGGCGTGTTTGATGTGCGACTATCTTTCTTTGAATCTTCTCCCCTGAAACAACCACAACAAAAGAGATATAGCAAATTAGTACCAAATCAAGAATTGTAATCAAGAATTCTAAATCGCCCATTGCTCCTCGACAACGGTGCCAAAATGTTTGTCACGCTGGATTGATATTTAAGAATATTGCATTGTAATATAGCCGAAAAAGCATTCAAAACAAATACAATTTTATTACTCGAATTTTGAAGTCTAAGGTCAAACACAGGGAGCAAATTGGTGTTTTAGAAATCAAGATCACAATAAAGGAATAGGCAATAATATCAATATCATAGTGAAAAAATATAAAAGTAATTGGAAATGTAGATCACAAAATATTCAAGAACTCAATGTATATGATTATGCATCAAAAAAATTGGATGTCTATGCTATTTCTTCTCTCTCTGATTCTCTTCTCTTCTTCTGATTTTCCCTTGTTGAGCTCTTCTTTTCTTTGTCTTTCTTTCTCTATCTTCTCCTTCCTTCTTCTTCTTCTTCCTTTAGCTTCTCTCTTCTTTAGCTTTCCTGCCTTAGCCTTTCTCTTAGCTTTCTCTACCTGCTTCTTCTTCTTTGGCTTTCTTATTTCTCTCTCTCTGTCGGCTACCTTTTCTTCTTCCTTTGCCTTACACCTTTTCTGCCTTCAGCTTCTTCTTCTCTTTTCTTTCTCTGCCTTAGCTTCTTTGCCTGCTTCTTGCCTTCTCCTTCCTCTTCCTTTGGCTTCGCTTCTCTTCCTCTGTAGAGTAAAACCTACCCCCTACCCACGCGTACTCTCCTCTCTCTTTTCTCTCTTAGGTTCCACTCTCCCAGAGCCACGCATTTCTTGGGTAATCGGGTCGGGTACGTACCCGAGACCAAGCTCACCAGCGTGCGGTGGTGGGCGAGGTGTGCAAGTCAAGTTAGGTCAACCAGGTTTGCAGGGCGTGGTCATGGACGAGGTGGTTTGGTTCGGGTGAGAGGGACCTCACCCTGTGATTCGGAGGCGATAAGACTCTGGCAAGAAATCAATTTATGTGGGTACTGCGCCTCTTCTAATTCTGAGGTTGGACTATCTTCCCACCTTCTTCACGCACGCCCGTAGCAGAGGTGCTCTCTTCGATTGTAGTAGCTACGACTACTTTTGACTTCAATTGACAGCCTGGAGTTGTGCGCGAGTGTCTTCCGCATAGCCTGGTACAGAGACCTGGGGCTGGCATGGCTTGGAGCAACTGCAAGCAAGCTTCGAGCTTTGCTTCAATGGCAAATGAATGTCTACACCTGAAAGCACAAAGACAACCTTACAGCCACGTTAAAATGTTCAAGAAGCTTCACCGAGGCATGGTGAGTGTGCAGCAGTGGTCGACGTGGCATGGGAACACCTGATCAAGCGTGCCTAGGGCACACTGTGTGCATATGCGTGGGTGTGTTCAGGGGTGTGTTTGGGCGGTCAATGGAGTGAATGGAGTGGGGGTTGTGATATGGGAGTCAAGAAGATGCTTATGGACTAGTTGGCGTGGTGTGGGGTGGTCTGTGGTGGTTGAGTGATCTCACCAGAGTTGGTGGCCGGAGGTGAAGGAGATGGTGGTGGTGGAGTGCGGTAGTAGTCGATTTAGGGAAATAAAGATGGGGAAAGAATGTAGAGGGTGAAAGGAACTTAACTAGGAGGTGAACAAACGAAAGGGACACGGAGGTGGAATCTGGCACGTATTGCTGATAACAAATTTTACGTGGTTTGTAAAATACGTTGCAGTAACGCACAAAATCGATCAACTCTTAAATTTGTAAACATAGATAATGGGATATCTAGGGTCGTCCAAGGAGACATCTCTTGCTTGGAAATATAAATCACCTTTCTTTTTGGTCTTTTCAACTATATCATTTTCTTTAGGGTTTTGAAATAACGAGGGAAAACACAAGTTGTTGGCAGGAAAGTAGATAACAACTACGATCACTATGCTAACACTTAAGTGACAAATAATTCCTCTCCCTAAGCTCACTCTAGGCTCGTGGAGGCCTAGAGTAATTAGGGAGAGGGAGTGAAGACAGCTAGAATCACAATAATTAAAATGCAACTAAAAAGAAATTTCAAAGAAGGCAACTAGATTAATGAGAAAGTGTTTTAGAGAAAAACCTAGTAGATGAATGCTTCTACTACTAGATAATTGCAATAAATAAAATAAAACACAAGTCCTCCTGAATTGTTGGTGAAGAGGGGAAGCTCCTTGCTCCAAGCTTATGGTCTCATAGGCTTGAAAAGAGCTCCTCCTTCTCCTTCCTTGAGATGCTCCTCCAACATGGAAGCTACCACCTTCAATGCTCTCCTTCAAGGGTGGGCATGCACCACCCTTGCTCCTCCTTGCCTGGCCATCCTCCTAGTGGTGGAGTGCTCCTTCTCCTTGGCATGGCACAACGGAGAAGAAATGGGGAGAAGAAGGCACCAAGGGGGCAGGTGATGTGCCCCCTTAATCTTCTTCTCTACTCCTTCTTGGCCGTAGATATGAGGTGGGTATAGGGTAGATTTTACTAAATGGAGGATGAAGAAAATGGTGGTAGGTGATGGGTTTTTATAGAGTGGGATGGGGGTAGGGTTGGTGTGAATAGGTGGAGGGCTAGGATGGAGTTTGGTGGCTGTTTTGGGTGGTTAAGTTAATCCTAAGGTGGAGATCACTTGGTGACACCTTAAAAGGTGCAAGGGGGGGTAGTTATAGGTTGAATCCACCCCTTGGTGGACATCCATGGTGGAGGGGGTGTCTCCATTTTGGCACCAAAATGGTGCTCTAGAAGGGGGACACTTTTGGAGGGAAAATGGAAGGTGGAGATGGGCTTTAGGCTTAGGTGTAGGGTGGCGATTAGGGCACTTTTGGAGGGAAAAGTTGGTGCCAAAAAGGGGGGTAGTTAGGGTGGTTTTGGCGCCAACTTCTTGGTGCCCTTTGGTGGTGGTTGAGGGGTGAAAGGTGGTGATGGTGGTGGTGCCAACTTGGAGTGGATGGAGCTAGCTTAGGTGAGCTTTAGGTATGGCTTAGTTGGTGGAGCTAGTTAGGTAGAGTTATAGGGTGGCAAATGCCAAGGGAGCTAGAACCTATCTAAGCTAAGCTAAGCTAGCTTAACTATTAATGGAGTAGAGGAGTAGGCAATGGAAGCTAGGGTTTTTGAAGAGGAGCTAGATAGGAGTCTAGAGCTGAAATGGAGCTGGCAGCTACTGAAGGGGGTGGCACAGAGCTACTCTAGTTGGCTTAGCTTGCTAGTTCTTTGCTAGCTACTAAGCCAAGCTAAAGTAAGCTGACTTCTATCATAATGAGCTGAGGTGAGTTGGGTCTGGTGCTCTCGGGGAGGATCAAGCTGGTTGAGGTAGCTAAGGTAGCTTAGCTCAATTGAGTTCAGCTAAGCTGAGTCCTTAAGAGCTGGACTTGAGCTTCCTGAGCTAAAATGAAGTCATCTTCAGTTGGCTGGAGTTGAGTGGAGCTAGATGTAGCTGGACATGAGCTGGGGTGAACTCTAGTCAACTCAGCTGAGCTAGCTAGATCTCCTTGTGAACTAATGGGAGCTGAGATGAGCTAGACTCAGTTAAGTTGAGCTGGATCTGAACTGACCTGAGCTAAGGTGAGCTAAGATGAGCTCACTTGAGCAGCCATTCAGTTGAGATGAGCTAAATGGAGCTTGGACAAGCTAACCCTAGTTCAGGTAGGCTGAATTCCAGCTATGGTGAGCTAGAACAAGCTGAGTTCTAGCTGGTGAGAGCTTCTCCTTCACCAGTTGCCTTCTTGAGTGCTAGGGTTCTAGGGATCTAGCAATTTGCATATCCCTAACACTCACAAAAACATATTAAAAAGATAATAAAAAGTGCAATGCATGCCTAACCTAGTTAATGCCTAAATGCAGGCCAAAAACCCATTTGCGGAGCAAAATCCTAATAGCTAGGTTTGTTTTAATGCATAAGAATGATGATAAATTGACGTTTATCACACCCCAATCCTTATCTTTTGCTAGTGTCTTAGCAAAACTTTAATTTTTTTGGAAAATGGAATTTTTGGGAAATCTAATGTTTTTCAACTTTTGAGGAGAAAAAGATTAAGGGCCCTTGGTTGATCTAAACACAGGAGGCATGAGATTTGTTAAGGATAAACATTGGGATTTGTTTTCGAATCTAAAAATTAGACAAAACAAGATCAATATATCATCCAGAAAATTCACAAATTAACCCCTTGTTAATTCAGATGGCTTGAAATTTCTGTTTTTAGAATTTTTCTGGCTCTTGAATCTAATTCGCAACTTGCAATACCTTTAAAACCTTGTGTCTGTGCTTTTGAAAAGCCAACATTTATAGGGGCGTGTTTTTGGTTTAAAACTTTTTTTTTCTCCCCCATGCTTATTTTTATCTCAGTCTTTCAGCAGATGTGTTGGGATCATCATTCCCGTTACCAATCCTTGAGGGGGCTTTGGCACTAGTACTTCGGGATAGCACTGTCCATGACACCACCCAGGAGCTCACAACCCCAAAACATAATGCGGTGTAAAAGGGCACTCCAAGCAAACTCAAGTTCTTGCTTCGACACTATAGGTAGAGCACCGTCCAAGATATTTGAGCTGCTAAAATGCGCTTTAATGCTTCGTCTAAAGATATGAAATATAGATATGGAGTAATGCCAAGGTGGTAACATGTTGACATCGCATCCTCAATGGAGGTATTTTCCTCCTTCTCGGTGGTGGGAACTCAAACCAATGATCTACTTCAGACTTTTACTAAGTCCAAACAAGGGAGTTTTTCTAATTTTTAGTTGTTTTTAAGTGTTGGCTTGTGTGTGAAATTTGACACAGGAAGTTCAGTGAGAAATGCAAGTTTTTGAATCAGAAACTAAGCCAGATACTTTCCATATTACAAAAGAGGATCAAGTCACCTAAACTATCATGAGTTTAGGTGGAATTTTAGAGAAGGATATCTGATCTAGTCTAAAAATAGACCCTAAAATTCTAATGATCAGATCTACATCCTCATTCCTAGTTTGTTAAAGATTAAATCTCATTGTACCAAAAGTGAGTTTTTCAACCTAAGTCCCAATTTCAAAATTTCTTTTCAAAAAGTTTTCAACATTTTCATTTTTTTGGGTATGCAGGCAGGAAAATAAAATAACTAAAAAAAAATGCATGCTTTTAGGTTTTGAAAATCCAAAATCAATCATCAAATTTAAAAAATACCCCCCGATGCTTAAGATATGCAATGTCCTCATGGATTAGGAGGGAAAAGGGATCACCATAATGAAGAGCGGTTGGGTTTAGATGGTCAAAACCTAGAAAAAAAAGGAAAAAGCAAAGCAGGAAAAATGATGGGTTACCTCCCATCTAGTGCTATCTTTTACGTCATCCAACCGGTTGTAGTTTGCAAGGAAGACGAAAAATTATGTAAATAATTGGACACTTGAATGTCTTCAATAAAAGTGTCTTCCTCAAGATCCCTAAAAAGATAAGTGTTAAAGATAAAGCGATCAAAATAAAATAGAGAAATGGAAAAAGGACCCCAATCTGGCCATGGTTTGAATTGATGATGAAAGCCAAACTCGGGTGGATCAAGTGGTAGGTCCAATGGAAAGGGAAGGGGAAAGGAGTTAGTGAGATGCAGGATGGGCGAAGTTAGTGTGGATATTTTTGGTGAAAAATTAGGAAGATGAAAAGGGGGAAAGTCAAGCCCTAGTTGATCTAGAAAGTCTTGGACCACATAATTATCCTTAGAATAAGAATCAATAAAATCTAGATCAATAGTGGTCAAAGTTGAATGAGATTGGATCAACATAGACTTCTCAAATGCTGCTTCCATTTTATTGGTGTCCTCAAAAATTTTGTGATCAATGGACCTCTTGGAAGCTTGAAATAAATCTAATGAGAAGGTATGGTTACTACAACTTATAATCATTTTCCTAGAATGAGAATTGATATTAGCTATGGCCATAATCAGAAAAGGTCTTCCTTGGATGGCATTAATGAGAGCCTCAGGTACCTCTATGTTAAGGACCAGAAAATTTACCGGAAATAGACAATTCAGGACCTTGATAATACTATCCTCAACAATTCCCCGCGGTTGAATGGTAGATCGGTCTTCCAATTGAAATTGAACCTTAGTAGGTTTTAAATCACCAAATCGAAATTCCTCAAATAAGATCGGGGGGATGAGATTACTAGAGGTACCTAAGTTGAGAGGGGCAGGAAAAAAAATGGTGTCAGTTGTGACAATTGAGATGAGTGATGTGCCTGGGTCTGTTTTTGTGAAAGGCAGCTTGCTCTGAAAAACTGAGCTAGTTATCTTTGAAAGGACCAACCTTCCTAAATTTTGATCATGCCCATTTGAAGTAAAATTTCCAGAGTCATGGGGAGAATCTAGGAGGGGAATATTCCTTTCTAATTGCTCAAATATATCCAAAGGATTATGGTCAGAGTGCTCTGATTTTGGATTGTTGGATTGCAGTTTTTGAGAGTGGGAAATAGGGTTTGAATCAGGTGTTTTTGGGATTTCTTTTTCTTCTTCCTTAATGAGGTTAGGGGAGTCAATCTACATTGGTTGAGAATCAGTTTCATCATTTGAATGTGAAGGCCTTAAATCCATGGTGGTTTCCTCACTCCTCAAAGTCTCTACATACACAGTTTGGTGATCACTGGGAGGAGGTGGGGGGGCCCTGATGTTGATAGAAATTGGGTTGGTGCTGTGATATTGGGTAAATAGGAGGCTGAACCGTGTGGTTCTAATGTTGGTATCCACCCGGGTGTTGGTTCCTGTGATTAATAAAGTTTGGTGTGGGTTGGGATGATGAGTGTCCTGCAGGTCTTTGAGTCAGAATATCCCCAATTTGATCATTGAGATTGTTAATAAGACGGATTGTTTCCCTTGTTTTTCTTTGTAACTCTTGCAGGGTTTTCATCATATGGGCATTAATGTCTTCTTGAGATTGCCCAGATTGATAAGTCTGATTTGAACCATACCCTCCAAACGGGTTCTATTGTTGGTGTGAAACCGGATTGGTCCAGGAGTGAGCCAGATAATTCCCCCCATTAAAGGAATTTTTCAATTTCTCCTGGAAAGTAAGGACATTTTGGGTGGGGTGATGATTGGGATAAACATAATTCCCTGTTGAACCATAGAAAGCCTCAGAATAATAATTATACTCAGCACGGGATTTATGCAAATTTTCTCTCTTGCGGGTGTTAGCTGGGGTGAAACGTGGGATTTGCGGAGCTTGGTTAAGTGTAGTAGGTTGGCCCTAGTTGGTTAGGTCAGTTAATTCCTTATGCAACTGTTGTTGCTGAATTTCTAGCTAAGCCATGATAGAGTGGAAATTAGGTGGAGGGGCCTGATTAAGTAGCTCCTGGGTGGAAAAATAAGGGAAAGAAAAATTAACATGTGGGTTAAAGGACCAATTTTGATTTTCCATTTTTAAAGAAGAGGAAGAATGCATGGAAAGGTCTTTATTTTAGGGAGGTAAAATCAAGTGGTCCCTCGAAGTGCGAAGTTCTGGACCACCGCCTGAGCAAAATGGAAGAAACGGTAGGGGAGGAGAAGAGATGGAGATGAGAGAAGTGTGCACACAAGCAATCAAAGTCTAGACCTAACTTAATTGTGACTCCCTAGAAATTAACCTAAGACTTGGTCTACCTAGGAAATAAGTAATCAACAATGAATATCTGTTCTATCAACAAATTTAGCAAGTTGCTTAAGGGGAGGTTTGGACCAAACCATTTCCCAGGAACATCCACAGGTGCTTGTACAAACCCACGCCTGGTCGTTTGACATGGCCTCTCAGCCTGAACACCAGATATAGATGATAGAATTGGTATTAACTAGAGAAAACTTAAGTCCTATATAGCAAGCTTAAATTGATGAAACCTTAGGGGTCAAATTGCTACGAATTTTAGTTAGGGCTAGGATACTAAAGTGCACATGAAATGTGGAGGGCGTTGATTGGGTTTTTGCCCTGTTATTTCAATTTTTAGTGTGTGTGTAGGAATTGGAAAGTGGTTCCAATTAAAAAGCAAGTTGTCACACAATTTCTTGCATTTTTATCTTTTAGGATTTGATTTAATTGAATGTATTTTAGGGTTTCTCTTTTTAAATGCTCAAACAAGTTTGAAACTTCCACAATCAAAGGAAAACAAGTTGTATTGGTGATGATGTGTTTCCTTTATGTTGTGGGACTAAAAGGTAAGAAAGAAACCCTAATTGGATTTGAATCCTAATACAGAAAATTACTACCAATGAATTATTTTTAGGCTTTCTGAATAATTAGTGGTCCAAACAATGCAACCAACACCACTACCTTATGTAAAATCAAACCAGGATTCTTGAAAAGATTTTTTTAATATTTTAGGAATTTGTTTGATATTTGTTTTGAATTTTTATTTGTGCTGGTGTCAAAGTCCAGAAATGGTACCTGTGAGTATTCTAGACCTTCTGTACCACCACTGGCCTTAAAAAATTTTGGTGAGTTTATGTGAGATGTAAAATTTCACAAGGATTCTAGAAAGCTAAACTTCACAAAAATTGGATGACTATAAAAATTCCAAAAATTCACAGACAGTATCAAAATAGGAAGCTTAGAGGGTGTGATCCCTCGGTAGTCCACGAATTTTTAAAAATTAAATACAAAGCCAACTGATTTAAAATTTGGAACAGACGTTCATAACTTGATTTGGAATCAATATATGAAATTTTAGTATTTTAGGAGACTTGTGGTGCTAGGAATTGATTTTTGAATTCTAGATAGAAATCTGGATCCAAAAAATAAAACACCAACACTAGGATTTGAGTGGTGTTTAATGAATCATACAAGCAAACAATGGATTTTTATGGGCACCACTCCACTTAATTAAAGTGTTTAGGATCTTGAAAGCCAAGTTTAATATTTTTTTGGTAGTCTTTTAGCCTAAATGTGACATGAAATGGGGGACCAACCATAAATCTTGGGAAGAAAAGGAACTTTAAGCTCTCGCTTCCAAATTACTGCTTTCTTCCTGTAGTTCCTGCACACACTAGAGAAAAGAGAGACAAGGGGATGAGATATACTTCAAGCAAGAGAAACAATTAAAATTTAAAGCCGTGACTCCCTGGCAACGGTGCCAAAAAGTGATAACGAATTTTACGTGGTATGTAAAATACGTCACTGTAACGCGTAAAATCAATTAACTCTTAAATTTACAAACCTAGATAGAGGGGTATCTAGGGTCGTCAAAGGAGACAATATGTTTGCAAAATTCAGGTATCTTGCTTGGAAATATAAATCACCTTTCTTTTTAGTCTTTTCAACTATATCCTTTTTTTAAGGTTTTGAAATAACGAGGGAAAACACAAGTTGTTGGCAGAAAGTAAATAACAACTACGATCACTACGCTAACACCTAAGTGACAAATAATTCCTCTCCCTAAGCTCACTCTACGCACGTGGAGGCCTAGAGTAATTAGGGAGAGGGAGTGAAGACAGCTAGAATCACAATAATTAAAATGCAACTAAAAAGAAATTTCAAAGAAGGCAACTATATTAATGAGAAAGTGTTTTAAAGAAAAACCTAGTAGATGAATGCTTCTACTACTAGATAATTGCAATAAAAAAAACAAAACACAAGTCCTCCTGAATTGTTGGTGAAGATGGGAAGCTCCTTGCACCAAGCTTTGGGCCTTATAGGCTTGAAAAGGGCTCCTCCTTCTCCTTCCTTGAGATGCTCCTCCAACATGGAAGCTACCACCTTCAATGCTCTCCTTCAAGGGTGGGCATGCACCACCCTTGCTCCTCCTGGCCTGACCGTCGTCCTAGTGGTGGAGTGCTCCTCCTCCTTGGCATGGCACAATGGAGAAGAAATGGGGAGAAGAAGGCACTAAGGGGGCGGGTGATGTGCCCCCTTAATCTTCTTCTCTACTCCTTCTTGGCCGTAGATATGAGGTGGGTATAGGGTAGATTTTACTAAATGGAGGATGAAGAAAATGGTGGTAGGTGATGGGTTTTTATAGAGTGGGATGGGGGTAGGGTTGGCGTGAATAGGTGGAGGGCTTGGATGGAGTTTGGTGGTGGTTATGGGTGGTTAAGTTAATCCTAAGGTGGAGGTCACTTGGTGCCACCTTAAATGGTGCAAGGGGGGGTAGTTATAGGTTGAATCCACCCCTTAGTGGACGTCCATGGTGGATGGGGTGCCTCCATTTTGTGGCCAAAGCGGTGCTCTAGAAGGGGGACACTTTTGGAGGGAAAATGGAAGGTGGAGATGGGCTTTAGGCTTAGGTGTAGGGTGGAGATTAGGGCATTTTTGGAGGGAAGAGTTGGTGCCAAAAAGGGGGGTAGTTAGGGTGGTTTTGGCACCACCTTCTTGGTGACCATTGGTGGTGGTTGAGGGGTGAAAGGTGGTGATGGTGGTGGCACCAACTTAGAGTGGATGGAGCTACCTTAGGTGAGCTTTAGGTAGGGCAAAGTTGGTGGAGCTAGTTAGGTAGAGTTTTAGGGTGGTAAATGCCAAGGGAGCTGGAACCTAGCTAAGCTAAGCTAAGCTAAGCTAGCTTAACTATTAATGGGGTAGAGGAGTAGGGAATGGGAGGTAGGGTTTTTGAAGAGGAGCTGGACAGAAGGAGTCTGGAGTTGAAATGGAGCTGGCAGCTGTTGAAGGGGGTGGCACGGAGCTACTTTAGCTGGCTTAGCTTGCTAGTTCTTTGCTAGCTGCTAAGTCAAGCTAAAGTAAGCTGGCTTCTACCATAATGAGCTGAGGTGAGCTGGGACTGGTGCTCTCGGGGAAGATCAAGCTGGTTGAGGTAGTTAAGGTAGCTTAGCTCAACTGAGTTGAGCTAAGCTGTCCCTGGGAGCTGGACTTGAGCTTCTTGAGCTGAAATGGAGTTATCTTCAACTGGCTGGAGTTGAGTGGAGCTGGATGTGGCTGGACCTGAGCTAGGGTGAACTCCAGTCAACTCAGCTGAGCTAGCTAGAGCTCCCTGTGAACTAATACTAGTTGAAATGAGCTAGACTTAGCTAAGTTGAGCTGGATCTAAGTTGACCTGAGCTAAGGTGAGCTAAGATGAGCTCTCTTGAGCAGCCATTCAGCTGAGATGAGCTGAATGGAGCTAGGATGAGCTAACCCTAGTTCAGGTGAGCTGAATTCCAGGTATCATGACCTGGAACAGGCTGAGTTCTTGCTGGTAAGAGCTTCTCCTTCACCAGTTTCCTTCCTAAGTGCTAGGGTTCTAGGGATCTGGCAATCTGTATATCCCTAACACTCACAAAAATAGATTAAAAAGACAATAAAAAGTGCAATGCATGCTTAACCTAGTTAATGCCTAAATGCAGCCCAAAAACCCGTTTGCAGAGCAAAATCCTAAGAGCTAGGTTTGTTTTAATGCATAAGAATGATGATAAACTAGCGTTTATCAATTGCTGACGCCAGAGACAAAGATGCTCAGAGAGGGATGGTCAGCGAGGATGAAGGGGAGATAGCGGCGTCGACCGGTGTTGTATGACGCAGACGAACGTGAGGAAGAAAAACCAACCACCGGTACTGTGGTCACGCGACGAAGTTCAAGGAAGGTTGCCGGAGCTTGATGAGCAAGTCGGTCGGAGGAGGAGAGAAGAAATTGAGGAGATCTCCGATAGATTTCAAGCTTAGAGGAGTCAGGGCGAACTGGGCTAGTTTAAATAGAGTCCTGGAGGTTGGTTTTGTTCTTGGAAGCCAAGCTTCCAAGCAAGGCAAGGTCACCAGAGTTGGCAACTCGAAAGAGACCCAAATCTCTCTTGCATTTGCATGAGAGATTGGGAAAGAATATTGGATCATGGATGGGTTCAGATTGGAGGGATTTTCTCAAAGAATCTCCATTCCAATTTTAATGGGGATTCTCTGAGAAATCAGAGAGAAATCACCTTCTAAAGTTTGCCTAAGTAGGATTCCTCCGCTATAATGGTGGAGGGACCTAACTGCAAAGAATGATGAAGAAGATAGGGGGCTTTTGCAAAGGTTTTTGAAAGATAGGGGTATAAATGTAATCAAGTTGGACCTGTTTGAAAAGTGTGTCAAGATGAGAACCCCTTAAGTCTAAATTTTGGTACAAACCTAATTTGGACCTAAGGAATCTAATGGTGAAGTTGGATTTTGGTTTTGACCACGTTTGGTTGTGCAATTTACGCAAAAACCCAATTTAGGGTAAATATCTATCTAAGACCCCATTCTAGGTCAAAATGAGTTCCAATGGCCAATTTAAAAGTTATAAACCCTAGAGAATATTTTTCTATGATTTTTAGAGGGTTTAGGTGAATTTTATCCTGAGTAGAACCTTGGTTAATCAAGTGGGTCTATTTTAGGGTTTCAAGAAGTAATTTAATTCACAGTGTACACACAAACCCTTTTCTGTCAAATCCAACCCACTTTTTATCTTATTAAGACCTTTTAACCTTTGTTTATCCTTTAAGTAAACTCATTGTTGTATTGTAATGGTAAAATTATAATTTTACCCCTTGTTTCTTACTTTTCTCTCAGAAAGGTTATTCAGTGAATTATCACCTCAGTTGGTTATGTAGGAGCTTTTATTCTCTTCTTTGGGTCAAAATGAGCTAATTAGGACTCATGATGGTGTTCCCATCAAATCACAACAAGATGAGAGCAACCGTGTCTGAGACGGGTTTTGGAACAATATGGTCAATAAAAGGGTTCAGACATTGACCATTGACTTTAAATGAATTACCTGTCTTTGGGTCAGAAATCTGAACAGCCCCATCTGGAAAAATATGATTGATGATGAACGGGCTGTTCCATTTTGACCTAGGTTTGCCGGGAAAGGGCTTAAGTTGAGAATCAGAGAGCCTGACATTTTGGTTCGGCTCAAAGCTCTTGTAGGATGTCAATCGGTCATGAAGAGCTTTGGTCCAAGCCTTATAGATCTTGGGATTCTTGTATGCGTCATTTCTAAGCTCCTCCAACTCAGATAGTTGGAGTTTCCTAGTCTTTCCGTCTAAACTGAAATCTAGATTACCCTACTTGATTGCCCAGAATGCCCCATGTTCAATTTCTATGGCAAAATGGCATGCCTTTCCATACACCAGATGAAATGGTGGCATGCTGATAGGCGTTTTGTACGTCGTACGGTAGGCCCAAAGAGCATCCTCAAGCTTTTGAGTCCAGTCTTTACGATCAGGCCTAACCATCGTCTAAAGAATATTCTTGATCTCCCGATTGGAGATCTTGGCCTGTCCATTTGTCTGGGGATGGTAAGGTGTGGAGATTCTGTGATTTACCCTATATTTTGCTAGTAAATTATGAAACTAGGAATTAATGAAGTGATAACCACCATCGCTGATGATAGCCCTCGGAATCCCAAATCGACTGAAGATGTTCCTCTTGGCGAAATGGATGACCACCTTGTGGTCATTGGTTCGAGTGGGAATGACCTCAATTCACTTGGACACATAATCAACCGCGACGAGAATGTACAAGTGTCCAAATGAAGGGAGGAAGGGTCCCATGAAATCCAAGCCCTAAACATTGAAGATTTCGGTGGGAAGAATCGGGTTTAGGGGCATCATGTCTCTCTTGGTTATGCTCCCAAGCGTCTAACATCGGGAACACGACCTCGAGAATTCCTGGGTGTCCTTGAATAAAGATGGCCAAAGAAATCCAGATTGCAAAATTTTTGCAGTCATCTTTTTCCCAGAGAAATGTCCACCACATACAGATGCATGGCAGAAGTCGAGTATACTTTTGAATTCAATCTTCGGAAAACATCAGTGAATAATCTGATCAGAGCCGATGAGATACAGTTCAGGGTCCTCCCAGAAGTAATATTTGGCCTCAGATGGGGAAAGACACTTTTCCCAACTAAGGACCAGTCTTTCTTTAAGAATCATTCAAGATTAGTGAGACAAGAATCAAACAATTCTCCAAAAATAGAGAAATCGTCCATGAAGACTTCCATAAACTCTCCTACCATGTCTGAGAATATGGCTAGCATACACCTTTGAAAAGTTGCAGGTGCATTGCATAAGCCAAAAGGCATCCTACGAAAAGCAAAGGTTCCGTAGGGACAGGTGAAAGTTATCTTTTTCCTGATCCTCGGGATGGATAGGGACTTGATTGTATCCTGAATAACCGTCTAGGAAACATAAGTACTTCTGCTTGGTTAATCTTTCAAGGATTTGATCGTTAAAGGGTAAAGGGAAATGATCCTTTTTCGTGGCTATGTTTAGCTTCCTGTAATTAATACAAACCCTCCAGGAGGAAGCTGAACAGGTTGTGACAGATTCTCCTTTCTCGTTAGTCATAATGGTAATCTTGGCTTTTCTGGGAATAATTTGCGTGGGACTTACCCAAGGACTATTGGAGATTGAATAAATGATTCTTGCATCGAGCCACTTGATAATTTCTTTCTTGACCACTTCTTGCATATTAGGGTTTAATCTCCTCTACATTTGGTGAGAAGGGCGGGATCCATCTTCCAAAAATATTCTATGATTGCAGTAAGATGGCTCGATCCCCTTAAAGCCATGAAGTGTCCAACCAATTGCCTCCTTATGTTCCTTTAGCACCTTGATCAATTTAATCTCCTGCTCCTTAGTTAATCTAGCACTGATATTCACAGGGAGCATCTTTTGAGGTCCCAAAAACTAATATTTCAAATTCTCAGGCAATGATTTCAGTTCAAGCAGGGGTGGGTTTAAGATTGAAGGTAAGGATGATGCAGATGAAGATTCATCAAAAGGAAGAGGTTGAAAGTGAATGAAATAAATAACCTCTTTAAAATGTGGCAAGTTTGCCATAGAGGGTTGTGGGTAAAATCCATCACAATAGGAGGAACTTTCAATTGCAGAATCCACCATACAAGTTTCAATGTTCAAGTTATCATCCTCAGGTTCCTCCATAAATCCACAATCCTCGAATTTGTTAATCGCCTTAAAAATATCCAATTTCAATTTCTGATCCCCAAAGGTGATTTCCATGCTACCGCTTTCACAGTTGATATTGGCCTTAGTGGTAGCCAGGAATGGACGACCCAGAATGATGGGCGTGTTCCTTAGATTTTCAGGTACATCCATGTCAAGGACAGGGAAATCAATAAGAAAATAGAAATCCTTAACCTTGACAATAACATCTTCAATAATGCCTCACGGATTTGTGACCGAATGGTACGCTAATTGCAGCATTACTGAAGTCGGTCAAACTTCACCTAATCCGAATTTCTCGTAAAGAGAAGTTAGAATTAGGTTAATAGATGCACTTAGATCCAAAAGTGCTCTATCAAAAGTGTAACCTCATATGACACAAGAAATCAAAGGAGCACTTGGATCTCTCTTTTTCTGAGGAAGGTGATGCAGGATAATAGAACTAGCCTGCTTGGAGAGTACCACCTTCCTCAGAACAAATTCCCTCGACTTATGCTTCTGTGTGCATAAATCATTCAAAAATTTAGCGTAAGCCGATATGTGCTTGATAGCGTCGAGGAGCGAAATATTGATCTCAACATTCTTGAATATATTCAATAGCTCCTCGTTACTATCAATAGGCTTCTTCTTCCTAGGTTTAATCAAGGCCTTAGGAAAAGGAACATGAGTCAAATCATCGGAATCAGGTTCCTGTGCCTTGATTTCTTCTTTGGAGTCCTCCTTTCTCTCCTCAGGCTTTCCAGGATTTGGTAGATCAGAACAGTGCGATTGTGGATCCTGAGTTTGTTTTCCACTCCTCAAGGTAAATGAATTAGCAGATGCATATGGATTTGGATCATAAGGAGGGTTAGGAAAGATTGGAGGCGCTTTATTAGCCAGATACCTTTGATTTGAGGGAGAAGTAGAAGAGGAAGGGCCCTGCTCAACCATGTGAGCATGTGCGTGTGGGTCCCTCTGATTCCTGTACCCTTGGGCTTGATTGCTCGGATTCTGGATATTATGTGGGTTGAGTACAGGTTGAGATGGTAGAGATCTGGGTTGATGAGAATTAGTAATGAACCTGATTTGCAAGTTGTCCAGTGAGGTTTTCATTTGCTGCATGAGCTAGAGCATAGATCCTTGCATTTCTATCATCTGTAGGTTCAAATTAGCCTGCCCTACGGGTTGATGGGCATTCCAAGATGGCTAATTGACCTGATTCGGGGGTAGCTGAGTGTAAACATGACCCTGACCCATTGGTCTTTGCGGAGCATAGTTGCTGGGTCAGAATTGAGTATACTGCCCTAGGTTTTTCTAGGAGAAATTAGGGTGATTCCTCCAACCCGGATTATAAGCATTGGAGTAAGGGTTGGACCTAACGTTCTCCTGTACAGCATAGACATCCTCATAGGGTGAGGATGGAGAGAAAAAAAGGGAGGGATCAGAGAAACTGGGATCAAAGGCCCCAGTTTGGAACCTATGGGGTTCCGAATAATGCTGACTCATAGGTTGAGCCACATCAAGTTACTTCATGAACCCCCATTTAGAAGGTGCTCACACTGAATGGAATCTTGAATTCTGGGATTTAGTGGATCGAGAATTGTTCATTATGTTTCCAGCCATCCACTCCTCCATTCTTTTAGTAACCAAGTCCACCTTATCTAGTTTATTGCAAATCAATTCTGTATCGAATGAATGAGAGTCGTGGACTTCATTAACATTCGATCTGGGTTGTTGGGACCGGTTAAAAGTATCCATGGAGGCATGATTGACCAAATTCTCGCTCATCACCTTAAACAAATCGTGCGTGCTATCTACGTCTTTGTTGAGGAAATTGCCTCGGCAGGAAGCATCCACGTAATTTCTGAGTTTCTTAGTCAACCCATGGTAGAAGATCTGCATGAGCTGCCATTTTGGCACCTTGTGGTGCGGACACCTCCACAATAAGTCTTGGAATCGCTCCCAGGCAACATGAAACTGCTTCCTCGGCCACTAGGTGATGGTAGTAATCGCTCATCTCAGAGCATTGGTACGTCTGACAAGGAAGAATTTCTTCAGGAAAGTCAATTTCAGATCATTCCATGTTGCAATCAGCCTACCTATGGTCCTATACCAGTGAGCGGCTTTATCCCTAAGAGAATGGGGAAAGAGCCTCATGATCATTTGCTCTTCATTCACATTTCATGCCTTGGTGGTCTAGACTAAAGTGGTCAAGTCCTCCAAGTGTTGAATGGGTCTTCAGAGCCAAGCCCATGGAAATGTTTGACCAGGCTTAACACCTAGGGCTTGATTTCTACGTCTCTGGCAGGAATCTGGATGCCGAGACATTCCCTTTAATTTGAAGGATCATAAAAATCCTTCAAGGGCTGAGCGCCTTGCATTCTCTGGAACCATTCTTGCATTCTCTACATTTGTTCCACCTACCTTTGAAATACCTCTTGTGGATTCTGAGGTAGAGGAGGCTGTTGATCGGCCATGGGATCAATTTAGCCAAAATCCAATCTATGCCTCCTAGAATACTCTAGTGGTCATTCCAATCAGGGATTCAATGACCTCCTTCCCAGCATAAACTAGGAAGAGGTCGGAAGGATTGGGGATAAGAACTTTACAGCACAACAAAACAAGCTTGTCCTTAAGTGCGGTAGCTTAAGGATCTACAGACTCTCAGAATCTGCCTTAAGATTATAGATGATTTACTCTACTTACGTCCAATCAATCTAACCAGTTAGAAGGAGGGACTGGGGAGAAGGTTCTTCCTTCGACTTGCACCTTCGGTTTCTAGTGTACCCCCCAGTTGCGGTCGTTTGATGCTACTCCCCTAGCTAGACATCAAATTGATTGGTATAAGTAGGTTAATCCAAAATAATCTCAGACTGGGCCTCGAAGAGCGAATCAATCCTTAAGGCCAATGTCTACTTGATTTTATTTAGGCTTTGGATTGTAGTGCTTATGGAATGTCATGGGCCCTTAAGATGGGTCGTGCTCTTAATGATCAATTGAGTATGTGTAAGTGTGTGCACAACTAGGGTTTTCAAGCAAGATTATTTTTTATGAGTGGGTTTTAAGGTTCAAATCTTGTTTAAGTAGCTTTTAGGGTTCGGAATTAGGTTAATTCAATCAAGTTCGAGGCAAACTAGGCATTCAAGCATGGGTGAAGATCTCTTTCCTTTTTAAATCAAAAGGTAAAGTGGAGTGCCTGGTATTGACTGGTGTCAAGCCCGGATAGGTTGTTAATATGATGATTTTATCGTTGAAGTGTGTATAGTGGTTAACCTAAATCGGACCTAACCATCTCCTTACAAAATTTTTAACCTAGCCTACTTAATTTTATCTTGGTCACTTTTAGTCCCAGGGTCGAACTCAGGGAAGTGGGGTACAAGTTAAGTTTTTATGCCTTTCCTACAACGAGTCTCTTCCATTTGTTTATTGTGTTTTTGGTATTTTTCTATTTAGATTTTTTTTTCTGGTAATCTTTGTCCTTGAGGCACACCCTCAAAATTGGGTTCTTGGCTTTAAGCCAAAACAGGGTTCAAAAATGGGTCTTGCTATTCGCAAGATGGATTACCTACAAGTCAAAATTATCTTTTCTCTTTTATATATATTTTTTATCTTTTTACTAACAGGAAAGCGAAACAGAAATAAAGTAAATATAGTATATATATATAGGTATATATTATGTATATAAAGGGGTGGGGGTGGAGGTGGAGATGGAGTGTAGCACGGTGTCGAGTCGGTCGTCATCTAGAAAGACGCAACCAACAGGACGAGGTGCTGCGTGTAAGGTGTAGGATGGATGGTGGAAGATGAATGAGAGCATGCTTTTGGTACGTGTGTATCGGGGACTATCAGCAACTGATGCAGATATTCCCGGGATACAGCGTAAGGTAAGTAACATGAAAATATATATATATGTATATATATATGTAAGTATATCTATATGTATACATGGTTGTAAATATATTGGTATATATATGTGTATATATATATATAAGTATATGTATATATGTAGCTATATGTATAGATAGATATATGTATAGATGTATACATATATATATATATATGTATGTATATAATACTATATAGATGTCTATATATATATACGTATATATATATATAATAATATATGTATATATAGGTATATGTAGCTAGATATGTATGTATATGTATATATATATAGTTATATAGATGTATATATATGTATATATGTATCTATACTTAGTTATATAGGTAATAGTATATATTTAGATATAAGTATATTTATATATATATATATGTATATAAATAAATGTATATATGTATGTATGTATATGTGTGTGTCTATATATATATATATATATATATGTATATGTATATGTATGTATATAAAGTAATACATAGTTATATAAGTACTAATATATGTATAGATATATGTATATATATATGTATATATATGTATATGTATATGTACATATATAAGTATATATATATATGTATGTATGCTAATACATACGTATATAAGTACTACTATATGTATAAATATAAGTATATATATATGTATATAAATATATGTATGTATATATCAATATATATATGTATACGTATACATATATATGTATATAATAGTGTATAGGGGTGTGTGTGTGTGTGGAAGCGTGAGTGTATGTGTGTGCAAGCGTCGGTGTAAAGAGAGAGTGAGAGAGTGTTGTGAGAGAGAGTGAGAGAGAGAACGGGAGAGAGAGCAGCCGCGCTGCTGGAGGCGGTGGCGCTGTTAAGGCGTCTGGGCTTCAGGGTCGACGTCTGTTCCATGCTCGCATGCGTAGGCGGGTATTCACGTAGAGAGGAGTGCGCATGCAGGAGAGTTGGCGTGGAGAGGACCCAGCGCCCAGCGTTGTGTGGAGTGGATGGAACGGGCAGTCGTAGGCATGGGCGAAGGGAGTGCGTGACGCAGACGGGTGCAGGCGACACAGACGCGTAGGCGTGTGCGGGCGACACGGGGCGAGACGTGCACGCGAGCGATCTGCGGTAGCGGCGCGTTGGGTGACCGGTAAAGTGAGAAGCTCACCGATCACCCCACTATAGCCATAGTGTTGCACAGACTCGCGTGAACAGTGGCTACAATGGTTGGGCGAGCCGCATGACCGGGAGTTACAGGTGGTGTGAGTGTGGCCGGCTCGCGGCTTGCGCGTACCGGCTGGCACGCGAGGAAGAGGGTCTGCACTGGCCGGTTGCGAGTGCGGAGAAGCTCGCGACAAAGCGCGCGGAGAGGGAGGCGAGGGCACCTATAGCTTATGCGGAGGCTTGCTGGTGCTGGCAGGGGTGCGGGGAAGTGCTTGGCCGACTGCTGCAGTGACGCACGGTGGCCGGTTGCAGGTGGAAGTGAGAGTGTGACAAAGCGAAGAAGCGGGAGGCGGAGAGGCCTGTGGCACACGTGGAGGGCGAGGGCACCTGCAGGCACGCGTGGAAGGGGCTGGGGCTACTGCTGCCTTGCCACTGCTGCTGCCACAGCGCTTCGAGCTTCAGACCTTGAAGCTTGCTGCCATGGCTGAAGGTGCTCGAGGGAAAAAAATGAGAGAAGAGCCACCATGCCCACCGGCTCTTTGAAGAGCTGGGCGGTGGTGGTCTCACTGTGGTGGGTGTTCACCACAGTGAGGGCTCCTATCCGCCGGGTGTCTCCGAGGAGGAGGGTCGGTGTGTGGAGGGAGAGGGAGGAGAGGATGGCCTGGAAGGAGATGGAGCAGCGGGTTCTTTTTTTGAAGTGGACCAGGTTGGTTTTGAAGGTAGAAGCCGTGGTCTTTTATAAAGGAAGAGGAAGAGCATGCACAGCCATGCCCTGGCTGTGCATGGCTCACATGCGGTTGCAGGGAGAGGTTGGTATGGCTTGGCAGGGAGAGGCAGCCGCAGGGAACGGTTGGAGCAGGGAAGCATGGCACGAGAAAAAGAGGGTGTTTCATGTAGCCGCGGGAAGAAAAACTCAAAAAATCAAAAATAAAAAAGAAATAAAAAATGAAGATGGAAATTTGTGAGGCAGCACTTGAGGAAAAAAGTAATCGCGAGGCCATTTTTTTTCACTCTCCTCCCCTCAATTAAATGCATGCATGCATGTATTTTTACAAATGCGATTATGGAACCCTAATATGCATAGGTAATGGTAGGAAATAGCACAAGAAGGCACTATTGCAGGTGTATTTTTGCAGTGCAATCATACCCCCATGCCTATCTTTTTCTAGTCCCTAGCAAAATAGTATTTAGAAATGATCTTAAGCTAAGGATTTTCTTCTGAGGCAACATAGGTGTGTTTATTGTTGGATATTGTGAGAACCAATTGTAGAGAAGACTACCAGTACTTTAAGTCTCACATGACATAGATCATCTCTCGACTAACCAGGACTCTTGATATTTAAACCTTAAGTACGATTTCCAGGATCTAGGAGGTTTTTGCCGTACTCGAGAGCTCAAGAGATTATGGCTTGTGCTTAGTGAAATATCAAGATTAACCAGATGAACATTAAGACTCAAGCCCAGGGTTTCACGAATCTTTAAGTAAAGGTTGGTCCCAATTTCAGCTTGTGTTTTCGGATTGACCCTTAAGAAGATGACGGAAAACTCAACTCCCATTTTCTGACATTTGTGGCTCACAGGAAAATAGAACTTTTCGTAGGAAGATTTTACAGACATTTGTGAGATATACAGACTTATTTGCATCTTCTTCCTTTTTTTGAAACACGTGTCAGTATATCTCTTACAACTTTATTTGGAGGAGCACACTTTTCTTTTTGGTGGGATAGTTTCTTTTTGGTAGAAAGAGTTTCTCCTAAACACAAGACTAAAACCTAGGATAAAAAGTCTACCTGCACGCATAGGTAAGGACTCCACCTTCCCTAATGAACACTAGGGTTGGATCTTATGTTCACCTGGTCTTTCCTGATATGTGTAGTGTGAACCAAGTTTACTTAAGCTCTCAAGTAAAAGCAAACCAACGGATCTTGTACTGGTGTCTCAGGTACAAGAATACGTCCTTAGTTAGGAGAGATTCCAATCTATTTTGTCAATGCTCAACTGAATTAAGCCCGAGCCTGAGCGAATCAAGCTTTAGTGGCTTGGAAAGTCTTCAAAACAGAGGTTGAATACTTATTGTATTTTTGTTTCAGCTTTCAGATCATTACTAGACACCATTTATTATTATTATTATATATATTATATATATATTTTTTATTTTCTTTTTCTTTTCTCTTGCATATTTATAAATAGGCGGGAACTGCGTGATACCATAAAATACCTAGATCCTATGGATGCCTATCCACCCCCCCATGCCAAACAATGCTATGTTCTCATATGCATGTAGGGAAAGGTAGAGAAAGGATGAAAGATCGGGTAACGAGAGCTGAGGTGCAGGGTATATAGCAGGGTGGTAGGGTGGATGGATGGTGGGTGGTGAAAGATCTGGCATTATCTAGGACGAGAGTGTCCCAGGTGGAACAGAAAATAAGTCAGGAGGAAGCAGCTAGCCCTCAGATTGGCCAAGAAGAGGGGCTTCTTGGATAGATGGATCCAAAAAGGAATAGCCCCAGTGAGTAGTATGTGGGTTCAAGGTCCTGGTGTGGATTTGCAAATCCGCCTGATTTGGCGGGAAAGAAAGGGTAGTCTGGTCTTCAAGAGTATGGACCGGCGGTGAGCAGCCTGGATATGACTCAGACCACGAGATATGGGAAGCAGAGAAAACCTTGTCAGAAGTCTGGCCAGGAGAAGGTACGGGACAAGGGAGGGATGGGGGAACGTCACAGTATGTGTATATCATGCAGTCAACAGTGTTTATAGGCAATCCGCAGCAATTAGAATAGGTCCCAATTAGTCCGATACACGCACTGACGGTCATGTCCTTGTCAGACATGTCATCCTCGATGCAATCGCAATCAAAGTTCTTGGCTACCTTGAAGATGTTAAGCTTGAGCTTTTCAGATCCAGCGGCAATCTCAATACAGCCCGACTCATAGTCGATAAGGGCATAGGCTGTGGCCAAGAAAGGTCGACCGAGGATGATCGGACAATCAGAAAGTGAACTAGGAACTTCCATATCTAAAATAAGAAAGTCAACAGGAAAATAGAGACTGTTGACCCTAACCACCACGTCTTCCACCACACCCTTCAGGATTTTGACAGAACGATCTATCAACTGTAACGTGATAGGGGTGGGTTTCAGATTTCCCAAGGAAAATTTTTCGAGCATGATGGTTGGTATGAGATTTATGGAAGATCCTAGATCAAGCATGGCATGGTTAAAATTGCAGCCTTGGATGCTACAGGAAATAAGCGGTGTGCCCAGATCTTTCTGCTTTGGTGGTAAGTTTGACGGTATAGCACAACTAGCATGAGGCGAGAGAACCACCGGATTCTTAGTTTTCTTTGACTGTCGCTTGGGTGTTGTCTAGTCTTTGAAAAATCGGATGATAGTAGGTATGTGATCGATAGCCTCGAGTAGGGTACCTTGATTTCTACATCCCTAAACAAATTACGTAGGTTATCAAAGGCCTACGTGCCTTTCTTCATGCCTTTTGGCTCCCTCAGTAGAGCCTCAGGGAATGGAACTGATTCTGGCACCAATTTGGGTGTATCATCCTCTCGCAAATGCGATGCTCATCCTGAATGAGAGGGCGGGGAAGAAGATGGGCCAGGATCAGGTCGAGGCAGATCGACGGTCTGCTTACCACTCCTCATAGTGATAGCATTGGATGATGCGGGTCCAGTGGGATCATACGGCGGAGGAGGGTTTGCAAAAGGGACATAAGAGTGCGGTGCTGTAGCGGGATTAGCCTGAAATCCCGGAGGAATGCTCGAAACTTGCAGAATTTGATTAACCTGTCCCTGAGAAGGTCGTACTTATGGTGAGGACCACAAGGTACGAATTTTTACGGGTTTGGAACAGGTTGGGCGGGAAGAGTGCCCTGAGATCGAGTTGCCATGCGTAGTTGACTAATCTCAGCATTCTGCTACGCCAAGTGGTGCTGAAGAGAGGTCAGGTTCTCTTTATGGCACTTTGACATTTCCATTATCATTCGCATCAATTTATCAAGAGGATTTGATGCGTGTTTTGTTTGCAGTACGCAAGGGCCTGATGGCGGATTCACCATAGGATTAGACTGGGCCCTTGGGATGATGGGTGCGGACGGTCACATTGGTCCACTCGCGGGGTTTTGGTGCTGCGGGTTGTTGGACCATGTGAAATTTGGATGATTTCTCCACCCTGGGTTATACATGGCAGAGAACGGGTTGTTCCCCAAGGCACAAGTATCTTCTATGCCAGAAGACGTGTCCGCATGTAAATATGCGTCCGAGCACACGGAGGCTTGGTCCTTTGTGTCGAAATACTGGCTTTCAGAAGCTAGATCCACATGACTTACCGAGTCGCTTGGTGCGACACTCGGTAAGGAAGGTCTTACGGGGTTTCTCAAGATAAGCTTGGTGTTGGAAGAAGTGGAATTGTGACGAAGTGGTGAGGTGGGGGTGTTTGCCATGTTTGTGAAGGAGGAGGACGATTCGGCTCCTTTTCTAAATTTATCAGGCAATTCAAACAGTTCAGGGTTTTGTGACCTCCTCCCAAACATGCACTACCGCAGGAAGAATTGGGGAGATGAGAAGGGAAAAGAGACAAGAGAAATGACACCGCAAAGGTACACTTGATGACAAATCAATTCAGTCAAATTCCTAACCTCTACAGTGTGCCCTTAGACCTAAAGATCTAAGTTACCTACTATCACGAACTACGGAACCAAATGCGAGCACCGCGGAACCACCGGGTCAGACTGAAAGGCCGTTTTCCCCAGTCTTAGACACCCGATAGCACGCGGGAACTCTCACCAGCACGTAGCCGCTACACGCAGGTAATTAGACCTCCAATCCTTAGTAAGGGTCAAGTTACTTCCAGTTTTAGTTAGAGGCTTAGGATCAAGTGCTTCTAGAATGTCAATGGCATTGTTTATGGGTAATGCCCAAGTGATGGATTTTTCAAGTGTGTAAAAAAAGCATGCAACAGGAAATCTCCCCGAATTGAAGTTTTAATTGGTGAATGGCTTTTAGAGTTTCAGCTTGAAGTAGTATGAATTTTAGGATTTCTCTAAATTACCAATTCAACCAATCTCCGGGTTTTTGTGAGAATACAAGTTTTCTTTCTAAGCCCAACAAACCCTTCTTCAATATCAGTTAGTTAATGCATGCTATAATGCAATGGGCTACCCTAAATGGAGATTTCAATGTGTGGATGCACGAATCAGTTTTATATTAATGTGAAAGGGAGCCAAGCACTTCAATTTAAGTGCTCCCAATCACCAAGAAAAATGTCCACTCACAAGGCTCAACCAAAAGATAAAGAAAATTGAATTGTTGGGGTTGAAATGTTCGGGATCGAATCTTAGGCAAGTTGAAAAGTCATGGTGGGGTTGGAATCAACTCAATTCCAAGTCTCCCCACCAAAAATGTGATCCCGAATTTGCAGATAATCAAGGCAAAGAGGGGTGCAATCAATCTTTTTATTTGCCTCAAATAATACTTCACACGGCAAAAAATTCAAGAATCACGATTCTTGGATTTTCGCTATGCGAAGTAAGGTGGGAAATCGCGGGGCGGTGGGAGTGAAGACAATCAGTCAAACAAGTAAATTTTAGTCCACTTGCCCCAAGAGATCCCAAGAAGTTTTTCTAGTTTTTAGTTTTATTTTTATTAAGGTGACAAGTTAACCCTAGTTGCTAAGAAAAGAAGACCTACTTGTTCGGCAACATGTGCAAAGCTCCAATGCGGTGTCAGCGTCTTCATGCTCTCGTTCCCGCCTTGGATCTGCTCACGTCTTCGACTTCGTCTGCCTACCTTCTCCTTGCACCAGGTTAACCTGCACACCAAAAATAGAGCTACCCATGAAGAGAGAAGAGAAGAGAAAAAATTACAGGAATGGAGTAAAAACTTACTTGAAGGTGCACTTCCCCGGCAACGGCGCCAGAAAAGATGTGGTGTCCAACCCGGATAGGTTGTTAATATGATGATTTTATCATTGAAGTGTGTATAGTGGTTAACCTAAATCGGACCTAACCATCTCTTTACAAAATTTTTAACCTGGCCTACTTGATTTTATCTTGGTCACTTTTATGCCAAGGGTCGAACTCAGGGAAGTGGGGTACAAGTTAAGTTTCTACGCCTTTCCTACAACGAGTCTCTTCCATTCATTTATTGTGTTTTTGGTGTTTTTCAATTTAGATTTTTTTTCTGGTAATCTTTGTCCTTGAGGCATACCCTCAAAATTGGGTTCTTGGCTTTAAGCCAAAACAGGGTTCAAAAATGGGTCTTGCTATTCGCAAGATGGATTACCTACAAGTCAAAATTATCTTTTCTCTTTTATATATATTTTTTATCTTTTTACTAACAGGAAAGCGAAACAGAAATAAAGTAAATATAGTATATATATATAGGTATATATTATGTATATAAAGGGGTGGGGGTGGAGGTAGAGATGGAGTGTAGCACAGTGTCGAGTCAGTCGTCATCTAGAAAGACGCAACCAACAGGACGAGGTGCTGCGTGTAAGGTGTAGGATGGATTGTGGAAGATGAATGAGAGCACGCTTTTGGTACGTGTGTATCGGGGGCTATCAGCAACTGATGCAGATATTCCTGGGATACAGCGTAGGGTAAGTAATGTGAAAATATATATATATGTATATATATATGTAAGTATATCTATATGTATATATGGTTGTAAATATATAGGTATATATATGTGTATATATATATATATAAGTATATGTATATATGTAGTTATATGTATAGATAGATATATGTATAGATGTATATATATATATGTATGTATGCATATAATACTATATAGATGTGTATATATATATATAATAATATATGTATATATAGGTATATGTAGCTAGATATGTATGTATATGTATATATGTATAGTTATATCGATATATATATATGTATATATGTGTATATATATATATAAATATATGTATCTATACTTAGTTATATAGGTAATAGTATATATATAGATATAAATATATTTATATATATATGTATGTATATGTGTGTATATATATATATGTATATATATATATATATGTATATGTATGTATATAAACTAGTACATAGTTATATAAGTACTAATATAAGTATAGATATATGTATATATATGTATATGTATATGTATATATATAAGTGTATATATATATATATATATATGTATATATATATATATATATATATATGTATATGTATATATACTAATACATAAGTATATAAGTACTACTATATGTATAAATATAAGTATATATATATATATGTATATAAATATATGCATGTATATATCAATATTTATATGTATACGCATATATACATGTATATAATAGTGTATAGGTGTGTGTGTGTGTGTGGAAGCGTGAGTGTATGTGTGTGCAAGCGTCGGTGTAAAGAGAGAGTGAGAGAGTGTTGTGAGAGAGAGTGAGAGAGAGAGAGAGAGTGGGAGAGAGAGCAGCCGCGCTGCTGGAGGCGAGGGTGCTGTTAAGGTCACTAGGCTTCAGGGTCGACGTCTGATCCACGTGCGCACGCGCAGGCGCGTATTCGAGCAGAGAGGAGCGCGCATGCAGGAGAGCTGGCGCGGAGAGGACCCAGCGCCCAGCGTTGTGTGGAGTGGTTGGAACGGGCGCTCGCAGGCGTGGGCGAAGGGAGTGCGCGATGCAGACGGGTGCGGGGGACGCAGATGCACAGGCATGTGTGGGCGACGTGGGGCGAGACGCGCGTGCGAGCGATCGGCGGTTGATGAGAGCCTCATCATGAGCCATAACTAGCTCATTTTGACCTAATAAAGAGAACAAAAGCTCCTACATAACCAAGAGAAAGGCCTAATTCAAAGGATCACTAATCTAGGAAGAGAACATGAAACAAAAGGTAAAACTGCAATTTTACCAGTGTAGGTCATCAACGGGATTTTCCAGGGGCTAAACATAGGTCAATTGGGCTTAATAAGAGGAAAAGTGGGATGATTCAGTCAGAAAAGGGTTATTGTGAAATTTAAGAATTAAATGACACTATAATCTTAAAGCAAACCTACTTAATTTCACAAGGTTCCAGTTAGGATAAAAATTAACTAAACCCACTAAAATTCATGAAAAATATCCCCTAGGGTTTAGAACCTTCAATTTGGCCTTTGGAAACTGTTTTGACCTAGATTGGGATCCAAGCTCAATATTTGACCTAATTTGGATTTTTACTCAAAATATCCACTCAAACGTGGTCGAACCTAAAATCCAACTTCACCATTGGATTCCTTAGGTCCAAATTAGGTTTGTACCAAAATTTGGACCTAAGGGAAGGACATCTTGACCTACTTTGCAAAATAGTCCACCCAATTACATTCTAGCCCCTAACTTTTGAAAACCCTTGCAAAACCCCCCCCAACATTTCTTGTCACTTTCTGCATTCCGGTCCCTCTGCCAATGCAGCAGAAGACCCATACTCCAGCGAAGTTTCGAGGAGGATTTCTCCTTGCTTCCCCAGGGAGCTGCTCTCAGATGTGAAAGGGGGGTTCCATGAGAAGTCCCCTACTGCATGAGTAGCTCCCCATGCCCAGATTTGCACCATACCCCTCGTGCGAACACTCGAAAGGTTTGGGTGTTGTACCTGCGGCGACCTCCGGTGAGAGCCTTGCTCACCCTCCGTGCATCTGACCCTCTACTTGTGCCTTTAAAAGAAACCCCAGGACCAGCCGCTTGAGGAAAGCTTGTCTTGGCGGAGAATCTCTCAAAATTTCCTCTCTTCCTTCTCCGACAGGAAACCCGCAAGCTCCAGTGGCCACTCCTCCTTCTCGTCGCTCTGCTTCCACACCAACAGCAGAGTTTGCTTCATCTAGTCTTCCCGCATCGCGTCGTACCAAGCGCACGCTTCCCTACCCACTTCCTCGTCGCTGCTCTCTCCCATTGGGTGTTTCTTCTCCGGCGATAGTCGATACGACTGCCTGCCTCTCTGGCCCCCTTCATCCCTGCAAGTAAGTTAGAACTACTCCCCATTTTCCGCTCTTTCTTTTACCACATTACTTCATTCAAACCGACCCTCGACCACGCCTGACCACCATCACCTTCCGCGCCTCAAGCCAACCTCCAGCGAGTTGCCCTCGTCGATCCGCAGCTCCATACAACTCGCCGACCGACCTAGAAGCTTCGCCTCATCCCACTGAATACGCTCCGCCCCTCCACAATCCCTCCATACTCCACAACTCACCCTCGAACACGCCCAACTTTCCGGTCACAGGTCGACCTAGGCACGCACGCCTAGGCCGCCCTGCGGCCTACTGCACATCGCACCACCTTTGCTGTGCCACGGCAAAGGTTTCCCGGTAGTTTGATTAGGCCGTGAGGCCGTATTCGTGCATGACAGTTCTGCTGCCCCGGCCGCCATTGTTGACGATTCGAGAAGCTCACAAGCAGGCGCCAGGCTTCAAGACAGCTACGCTCCAGGTGCTGTGGATTGGGGAGACTTCTGTAAAGACTTTTAGCTCAGCACTTGACACCAACAGCGGCTGCAACTGAGGAGATTGAGAAGAGGTTTGCTACGGGCGCACGCGAGAAGAAGTAACAGGATAGTCCCACATCGTGAGTTCACAGAGCGCTGCCCTAGTTTAAATTGATTTTGTGAATAAGGCTTTTCGCCTCTAACACACCTGGGGTGAGGTCCCGTGCCCTACGCCCGCCTCATTTGCGGATTCATCACGCGGACCTGGCAGATCCAACCTGACACTACCCACGCACACCTCGCGCACCATATCACGCCTGTGCGCCTGGTCCCGGGTACGCAACCCGACCTGTTAACTCGGCTTTGGGAGAGCTTCCTGTGAGAGGTTTGCAGAGAGAGAGAGAAACGCATGGGTAGAAGGAAGGGATAGGTTTTGCTGCCTTGTGTGCAGGCAGACAGAGCGCCGAAGAGAAGAAGCTCAGCACTTGGCTGCAGGAAGGAGAAGAGAAGCTAAAGAAGAAAAGCTGAGCAGAGGGAAAGGCTTGCCAAGGCAGAAGAAGAAGAAGAACAGAGAAGAAGAAGAGAAGCCTTAGTAGAAGTGGAGACTGCAGAGAAAGAAAGAGGATACAGAAGGACTCAGAAGAAGAAGAAGGTACATAGAATCAGAAGACCCGCCAAGGAGAAGAAGAAGAAGAAGGACTAACAGAAGACAGAATCAAAAGAAGAAGAACAGCAAGACAGAAGAAGACTTACATTTTAGACGTCTGATACAAAAATCAGACGTCCAATTCTGTCCTTTTTATCAATTCATTTTTTATAATTCTCTCATTAAACCAATTATTTTTCATTTAAATGAAGTTGTATTCTCAAGTTTTTAAAAGTACTTAGATTGCTCTCTGTGTTCGACCTCGGATACTCCAATTTTCGATTAATAAAAATCTTTATTTGTTTTGAACGTTTTTTCGACTATATTACAACGTGACATCCTTTAAAAACCTGATAAAACGTACCGAAACATTTTGGCGCCGTTACCGGGGAGCAACGGGCACTTTTAAAGCTTTTGATCATAACTTTTGATCCAATATTTGATCTAATTCATCTCTTTTATTGTGCTTATCTCAGGGAAAGCAAAGAGAAGAAGAGAAGCTGCACAACAGACACTCCAAGGAACAGGTAATCTTCATTAGCCCTCTCTTAACTCCCTCAATGTTTGAAAAGGAACAAAAGAAGAATCAACTTAGGGCTACCTGTTTCATACTTAGTAATTCATCAAAGTTTCCTAATTTTTCATTTCAACACATTTTTAACTCCTCATCCAACTAAGGTAACTAGGGCTAAAACTTTCTTGATTGAGCCCTAAATACTAAATTTTGAGGCAACTAAATTGGACCAACTAGAGCCAACTCAAGGATTGAAAAGCTAGGGTTTTTAGAGACACACCTTCTCTTAAAAAAGAAAAAAGTTTTTTCAAAAAGAGGTGTGCCTAAACCTTGTTTGAAAAGATCTATACAAGAGGAACCCTAAGCAAATCAGGCTTTTAAATCCATTTGAACCTTAAAAGAAAGGACCCAAAAGCTCTCAAAGGAACAAGAGGTGAAGTTGATCCCTTGGGTCAACCAACCTTAAAATTAGGTCACTTTTTCACTCAAAATACCTAAAAGTTCAAGTGGAACCTTAAGCACCTTGATCTTAAAGTAAAAAGGTAGACTTAAGAGGTCAAGGTCCCCATTCTGGTCTTCCTGGAACCGCAGTGACAAGAGAGGTCGGGTGGGGGAAACCCTTAACCCATGGGGACGCTCTACCGTGTAGGGGTCTTCGCGAGACTCACCCTCTCTGGCTGCCCAGGTAATTCTCAGGTGGCTGATCTTTTGATCAAGGGGTCCATCTGCCCCGCACCTCTGTAGTCACCCAACATTTTGGGTGCCTCGATTGGGTCCAGCACCTTCTAATCTCATCACATCCTTCGGTGCATGTTCGGTAGGAGGTCCTTAAGACCACCTTTGAAACCTCCTTTAGAAATCCACTCTCCCTAAGGCTAGGCCTCGGTTCCCTTGTTTATGCAACCCCACCACATTAGTCCTTTCCTCTGATACTGAACCAAGTCTCCCTTCTTCCATCTTGGCACAACATGAGTCTACATCGAAGTTTTTGATTCTACATTTTGATTTCACTGCCTGATCCAAATATGCAGCCTAATTACTTAGCACCACCCTTCAAGAGACCTGAATCTCAAAGATCCATGAGAGATAGGATGATTGAGGAAACCCTTGAGTTCTATGAAATCAAATATAAACCAATACAAAACATTCAGGTTGATGTCCCAACAACCACAGCCTTCATCATAAACTGTGAGCAAACTCTATTAACAGAAACCATAAAAGGATCAACCCGAGAAATGCTCCTAACAGGATACATCGAGATAGAAAAATTACACAAATCTGAATACCTTCAATGCTTGACAAATCCTATACTTTGGGAACAAAACCAAGATGCTCTTGATAAACAGGTAGAGATGATGAGATTACTGGAACAAACTATTAACCAAAAATACCCGTATACACCAGAAATAGAGGATGAATCATCTTGGAACAATACTAAAGATCAATCCGGTTTCCTAGACCTCGAAACTAAGGCACAGGGTGGTTGTAGATTCCCAACCCAGATAGAAAACATTAAATTAGGTTGGGAAGTTGCAGGAGAACACAATGCTGAGCCAACCTTAGACCATGAATCGCCAAGCTTAGAATTCCAAGACTCCTACAATAATAAGATTAGAACTGAACCTCTTAAGGGTATAAATTCCGCCCCTTATTTTGATATGGTGACCTTTGAAGGTTATTCGGACTTTGATTCTAGTAATTCTACCCACATCCTAAACCTAGAATCCAGATCCGAAGCTTATTGGGAAGATTATGAGGCCCCATATGAGAAAGATCAAATTTTTAAAGAATATGATTCCGGGCCTCTATTTGATGAATGTCCTTCTCCAACATCCTCAGGAAATCTGATTGATTTTCTAGAAGATATGCCAATTTACGATACAGAAATCGAGGAGTTGGATAAGTGAGGTTTCAATTGGGTCTCTCCTACCAGCTTGGAACTTGAGCCTAGACAGAACATCCTTTTAAACCCAGAATTGACATATAGGCTAGACCCCAGCCAGGCTGCTGATTCCACATTAGATGATTTATATTACGGTGGAATTCATGGTTGTGAATCTCATTTAGAACTGAATCTTTGCAAACTCTCTTACAACTTTGAAGAGACTCCCCTTCCTAAACACACCGGGTCAATCTACGACCTTAGCCCACATGACTCATTCTCTGACTTTGACTCTGAGGTCCCGCTTCCTGGGATCATGGAAGAAATTCTTTTGATCCTCAGAAACCAAAACCACAAAATGCTGAGAGTGATTGCAACCCATAATTCAAATCTTTTCTCAAATTAGATTTTCTGCATCCTATAGACACTCTTCAGGCATTTGATAACTACTCAGAGGAATCTCTACAAGAAACCGCCTGTCATTCATTTCTAAAAGAGCACTCATACACAATTCTCATTCAAGTCACCTCTTCCACACACACAGAACTGATCAAAACCTCTTCTCAACCTCGACCTGCAACCGGACTCAATTTGTATTCAGATTCACCTATCACCGAGCTGATTGCAATTCCACATCTATATCGGGTTGTGAACACTGATGAAACAAAAGACCTTGCTCCATCATTCTCTGATCACCCCTGTAGGGTTTCCACGTCATTCACTTATTATGATACGGGTCCCTGCCTGACCAGGCTGACTTGACTCAGCTAAACCCCGCATTCACATTTCCACATCCATCTGAGCTTCATAGTATATGGTGGGTTCCTCACCTCTTGATCAACATCTATCAACCCACCAGATTGATTGGGTTTGGGCTGCATCATCAGCCTGTTGATCTGAACAAGCACCTGGTCGGACCAACCAGGCTCTTGATCAAGGTGCTTGTTATGCAAAACTCCGCTGATTTGACCATCCCCTCTCCATTCCATTTTCCGCTTGGCTGAAGGCATCAAATTTAGCACTCAATGGGAGGCAGCCCATCATTCTCTTTGAAAACCTGAAACCTTTTTTGACACCTTTGTGCACTTAAGGTTCACCCTTTAAGGCAGCCGACTCCACCTCAGATGTTTGCATCTGAGATTAGAAATCATCCGCAACAGCCACCCTGACCCATTCACTCACCAAAATATATGTCCTAAGGAATGAACTAAGTTGAATAAAAACCCCCTAAGTCACAATGAGGACATTGCAAATCTTAGGCATGGGGGGGTATAAAAGTGTAAAACTTGTAAGAAAAGGTTTTAAAAAAAAATTCACATTCACCAAAAACATCATAAAAATTAAAAAATTTTTGAAAAAAAAAAAACTTGAAGGAGGGGAGAAACAATTCAGGGTCATACAAAATGAGAGGAGGAAAAGAGTAAAATGCCAAAAAAGGAGCACAAAATGAAAAAGAAAAAATAGTCATTAGTAAAAGATTAAGGGATTAATGGAAGTTCTAAACTAGGTCAAGAAAAGAGAAAAAGTGCTAAGGTAACATAACAAGAGATTAGCGGGAACGCTGATTTTAGGCCTCTTGGGCTAGATTCTTTAGCTTAAAAATTCATGTATCCGTTAAAATCTGGATAGTCCTCAAGAGGTTGGGGAAAATGCAAAGCTTAAGTATTAGGTCTAAGGTTTAGGAAGTATTCGGCCTCGTTAACTAACCTTTGCTTTGCGGGATTCGGTAACCTAAGCCCCCCAAATTCACACACAGTCTGGTTCAGTGCGCATAAATATCCAAATCACGCAAAAGCGTTTAATGTTCTGCAAAAGTCACCTAGATTAGGAGCGACCAATCAACACAAGTTGATTTGGACGAGTTCCCAGCGCGGAGAGGCAGGAAATTCCCCTCGAAGATGTGTAACAACATATCGTCTCCTTGGTGCTTGTCTCTTAGGTTATTTAAATATTCCACTGGGGGCATGTAAGCACTCTGCTGGTTCAGATACCATGGGTGGCATTATCATAAAATGTCGATCGCCAGGGTCTGAATTCGGCCACGGAATGCCATGGGCGGGATTATCTCGAAATCTCGAAAGCCAGGGTTCTGGGGGTTGCCATGGGCGGGATTATCTCAAAATTTCGAAAGCTAGGGTTCTGGGGGTTGCCATGGGCGGGATTATCTCAAAATCTCGATAGCCAGGGACCCTTGAGGATTGATGATGGGGACGAGGAATCCGATACAAACCGTGCTGAGAAGCTAATCCGAAGCTAGAAATAAAAAAGAAAAGAGAGAGAAAAGCTCTCCTAACAAATAAATCTTCTATCTCTCTCTTACAAAAATGTACTGCAAACTGAACCTAGGCTGAAAATGTCTCAAGCACGGGTGCTTTAACAGCGGAGTCCAACAAATCCTAGGTTAGTTTCTGTGGGCCTTAGAAACCTTTGCGGAGGATTGAGGCTAAAGCGGGTCAGGTCCAGATTTTGGTTGGTACTTGAGTACCTCTAGGCCTATTGTCGGCATTCCGACCTAATAACAAAAGAAAAGGAGAAGCACTTATCATAATTGTTGACAAACACACAGGGTCTAGAATTGAAGTTAAAACCTTGAAATTTTGCAAAGGGACTAGCAAAAGCTAGGCATGGGGGTATGATGAGAGCCTCATCATGAGCCATAACTAGCGCATTTTGACCTAATAAAGAGAACAAAAGCTCCTACATAACCAAGAGAAAGGCCTAATTCAAGGGATCACTAATTTGGGAAAAGAACATGAAACAAAAGGTAAAACTGCAATTTTACCAGTGTAGCTCATCAACGGGATTTTCCAAGGGCTAAACATAGGTCAATTGGGCTTAATAAGAGGAAAAGTGGGATGATTCAGTCAGAAAAGGATTATTGTGAAATTTAAGAATTAAATGATACTCTATAACCCTAAAACAAACCTACTTAATTTCACAAGGTTCCAGTCAGGATAAAAATTAACTAAACCCACTAAAATTCATGAAAAATATCCCTTAGGGTTTAGAACCTTCAATTTGGCCTTTGGAATGTTTTGACCTAGATTGGGGTCCAAGCTCAATATTTGACCTAATTTGGATTTTTACGCAAAATATCCACTCAAACATGGCCAAACCTAAAATCCAACTTCACCATTGGATTCCTTAGGTCCAAATTAGGTTTGTACCAAAATTTGGACCTAAGGGAAGGACATCTTGACCTACTTTGCAAAATAGTCCACCCAATTACATTCTAACCCCTAACTTTTGAAAACCCTTGCAAAAACCCCCCCAACATTTCTTGTCACTTTCTGCATTCCGGTCCCTCTGCCAATGCAGCAGAAGACCCATACTCCAGCGAAGTTTCGAGGAGGATTTCTCCTCGCTTCCCCAGGGAGCTGCTCTCAGATGTGAAAGGGGGGTTCCATGAGAAGTCCCCTACCGCCTGAGCAACTCCCCATGCCCAGATTTGCACCATACCCCTCGTGCGAACACTCGAGAGGTATGGGTGTTGTACCTGCGGTGACCTCCGGTGAGAGCCTTGCTCACCCTCCGTGCATCTGACCCTCTACTTGTTCCTTTAAAAGAAACCCCAGGACCAGCCGCTTGAGGCAAGCTTGTCTCGGTGGAGAATCTCTCAAAATTTCCTCTCTTCCTTCTCTGACAGGAAACTCGCAAGCTCCGGCGGCCACTCCTCCTCCTTCTCGTCGCTCTGCTGCCATACCAGCAGCAGAGTTTGCTTCGTCTATCTTCCCGCGTCGTGCCATACCAAGTGCACGCTTCCCAGCCCACATCCTCGTCGCCACTCTCTCCCTCTGGGTGTTTCTTCTCCGGCGACAGTCGATACGACTGCCCACCTCTCCAGCCCCCTTCATCCCTGCAAGTAAGTTAGAACTACTCCCCATTTTCCCCTCTTTCTTTTCCCACATTAGTTCATTCAAACCGACCCTCGACCACGCCTGACCACCATCAGCTTCCGGGCCTCCGGCCAACCTCCGGCGAGTTGTCCCCGTTGATCCGCAACTCCATACAACTCGCCGACTGACCCAGAAGCTTTGCCTCATCCCACTGAATACGCTCCGCCCCACCACAGTCCCTCCATACTCACACAACTCACCCCCAAACACGCCCAACTTTCCGGTCACAGGCCGACCTAGGCACGCACGCCTAGGCCACCTTGCGGCCTGCTGCACATCGCACCATCTTCGCCGTGCCACGGCGAAGGTTTCCCGGTAGTTTGATTAGGCTGTGAGGCCGTATTCGTGCTTGACAGTTCTGCTGCCCCGGCCGCCATTGTTGACGATTCGAGAAGCTCCTGAGCAGGCGCCAGGCTTCAAGACAGCTGCGCTCCAGGTGCTGTGGATTGGGGAGACTTCTGTAAAGACTTTTGCCTCAACACTTGACACCAACAGCGGCTGCAGCTGAGGAGATTGCGAAGAGGTCTGCTGCGGGCGCACGTTAGAAGAAGTAACAGGATAGTCCCACATCGTGAGTTCACAGAGCGCCGCCCTGGTAAAAATTGATTTTGTGAATAAGGCTTTTTGCTTGCAACACACCTGGGGTGAGGTCCTGTGCCCCACACCTGCCTCATTCACGGATTCATCACGCGGACCTGGCGGATCTGACTCGACACTACCCACGCACACCTCGCGCACCATATCACACCGGTGTACCTGGTCCCGGGTATGCAACCCGACCCGTTAACCCGGCTCTGGGAGAGCTTCCTGTGAGCAGTTTGCAGAGAGAGAGAGAAACGCGTGGGTAGAAGGAAGGGATAGGTTTTGCTGCCTTGTGTGCAGGCAGACAGAGCGTCGAAGAGAAGAAGCTCAGCACTTGGCTGCAGGAAGGAGAAGAGAAGAAGCTAAAGAAGAAAAGCTGAGCAGAGGGAAAGGCTTGCCAAGGCAGAAGAAGAAGAAGAACAGAGAAGAAGAAGAGAAGCCTTAGGAGAAGTGGAGACTGCAGAGAAAGAAAAAGGATACAGAGGACTCAGAAGAAGAAGAAGGCAGACAGAATCAGAAGACCCGCCAAGGAGAAGAAGAATAAGAAGGACTAACAGAAGACAGAATCAAAAGAAGAAGAACAACAATACAGAAGAAGACTTACATTTAAGATGTCTGATACAAAAATCAGACGTCCAATTCTGTCCTTTTTAGCAATTCATTTTTTTATAATTCTCTCATTAAACCAATTATTTTTCATTTAAATGAAGTTGTCTTCTCAAGTTTTTAAAAGTACTTAGATTGCTCCCTGTGTTCGACCTCGGATACTCTGGTTTTCGAGTAATAAAAATCTTTATTTGTTTTGAATGTTTTTTCGGATATATTACAACGTGACATCCTTTAAAAACCCGATAAAACGTACCGAAGCAGCGGTAGCGGCACGCCGGGTGACTGGTAAAGTGAGAAGCTCACCGGTCACCCCATTGTAGCCACAGTGTCGAGCAGACTCTCGTGAACAGTGGCTATAGTGGTCGGGCGAGCCGCGCAATCGGGAGCTGTAGGTGGTGTGAGTGTGGCCGACTCGCGGTTGGCGTGCGTGGGCTGGCGTGCGAGGAAGAGGGTCTGCGCCGACCAGTTGCGAGCGTGGAGAAGCTCGTGACAGAGCATGTAGAGAGGGAGGCGAGGGCGCTTGCAGCTTGCGTGGAGGCTTGCAGGTGGTGGCAAGGGTGCGGGCAAGCACTTGGCCGACCGCTGCAGTGACGTGCGGTGGCCGGTTGCGGGTGGAAGAGAGAGTGTGACAGAGTGAAGAAGCGGGAGGCGGAGAGGCCTGCAGGCACACGCGAAGGGCGAGGGCGCCTGCAGGCGCGCGCAAAATGGGCTGGGGCTGCTGCTACTGCCGCAGAGCTTCGAGCTTCAGACCTTGAAGCTTGCGGCCATGGCTGAAGGTGCCGGAGTGGAAAAAAATGAGAGAAGAGCCACCACGCCCACCGGCTCTTTGAAGAGCTGGGCGGTGGTGGTCTCACTGTGGTGGGTGTTCACCACAGTGAGGGCTCCTGTCCACTGAGTGTCTCCGAGGAGGAGGGCCGGCGTGTGGAGGGAGAGGGAGGAGAGGATGGCCTGGAAGGAGATGGAGCTGCGGGTTCTTTCTTTTGAAGTGGACCAGGCTGGTTTTGAAGGTAGAAGCCGTGGTCTTTTATAAAGGAAGAGGAAGAGCATGCACAGCCATGCCCTAGCTGTGCATGGCTCACATGCAGCTGCAGGGAGAGGTTGGTATGGCTTGGCAAGGAGAGGCAGCTGCAGGGAAGGGTTGGAGCAGGGAAGCATGGCGCAAGACAAAGAGGGTGTTTCATGCAGCCACGGGAAGAAAAAGTCAAAAAATGAAAAATAAAAAAGAAATAAAAAATGAAGATGGAAATTTGTGAGGCAGCACTTGAGGAAAAAAGTAATCGCGAGGCCATTTTATTTCACTCTCCTCCCCTCTTAATTAAATGCATGCATGCATGTATTTTTACAAATGCGATTATGGAACCCTAATATGCATAGGTAATGCTAGGAAATAGCATAAGAAGGCACTATTGCAGGTGTATTTTTGCGGTGCAATTATTGACCTAAATTGAAAACCCTAAGGGGAAGCTACTTGGTAAGTTAATTTTAGGTTAAGTGGTGTGGCCCAAACAACTCAAACAATTGGACAAGATTGCACCACTGAGTTAGGCACAAAAAATGGTTAACCTAGACTGATTTCTACTCTTTTATATGTTGATTTGTGCGTACCGATTCCGTAGATCAGAATCTGGTTGAGTAGATGAAAATCAATTAGGTTAAGTGCCTTGAATGTGGGTGTATGTAGTGTGTATGTTGATTTACCCCACAAGAAATATATTTTTTGTTGATTTTTTTATATGTGAGTGAGATGATTGTGAATGGAAATCCAAGCAAGCAAACTAACTCTAGGATTTATGCAAACACCTAGGTTAATTGGAGTTTGAATTAATGTGGTGAAATGGAATCTATGGAGGGGGAAGAATGGGGAGCACTTACAGTTGTCTTTAACTACACTTTACTCCGATCTACCGCTTGAAGATTCCCTGTTAAGGTACCTATAAAATAATAGACAAGAAATAAGGCAAGCTAGAAAACAATAAAGTGCACGAAATGCGAAAATAAAATCGAAAATCGTTGCCTCTCTCAGCAACGGTGCAAAAATGTTGAGCACGGAAAACTACGCGATTGTAGTTGGTTTTGAAAAACCTGTCATTGCAGTTTGATTTGCGAAGAAATCCATCAACTGATAAATTTATATCGAAACTCTAAGAATTTTTGGTCGAACACAGCAAGACTACGTCGATCTTAAATCTGCGATTATGTTTTTTTCATGTTTATGTTTGAAAACAAGATCATTATATTGGAATTGATATAAACAATAAGAGAGAGAGAAAGAGAGAGAGACAACAATCACTTGATATAATCAGAATGCTTTTACAACTAGAAGGTGAGAAATGATTACAACTAGAAAGCAAAAAATTCTATTCTAGAAAGCGATTAAAAGAAGGGAGAGAGATGTTATCCTCCTCGACGAATGCTTGGAGGATGAGCCGGACGGAGCGACACCTGGAAGACGGAGGATGGAACGAGAAGGAGGACAAAACAGGAAGAAGTGGGAATGAGGCAGCACATCGTCATCGTCACGGGATCCACTTCCGGAATAGGGGTGAGAAAATTGGATTTAGCTCTAGAATAACATCCTGGGTGTGGGACAAGCTTTTCTTGAGCTTTGGAGAGGGAGAGAGGTGAAGGAAGGGATGAGGGTTTCGTAGGGTAGAGGTCTCCTTTTATAGTTGCAAGGATAGGGGGCAATTTGGTCGTTTCATAATTAAAACATTAAATGAGGGGGTAGTTAGTGATAGATTTAAGCATCACTAAATGCCCCACGTCGCCGCAGCCTCGTGCGCACCTGCCTCCTTGCCTGTTGTGTGCAAAACACTCACCCATGTTCTTGAAATCTCAGCCATCCAATCGCGAGATCGGACAGGTAAAATTGCTCCTCATGCATGCCTTCTTTTGCACCTAACCGCACCCACACGTGCAACGGTGCATGCAAAAGCACGTCATCGTGCATGTGGCGATACAAGGCTCCTCCATGCTCTACGTCTTCGCTTCTCTCCCACTCAATCGTCATCTGATGGCTGGATTGCGCCCGCTCCCGCGCCCACGCCTGATTTGAGGCGCGCTGCATTTCGAACGTGCGCCTCGCGTCCCACCCGCAGCGGCGTAACCACTGTGTTGCCTTGCCTTTTTTGTCGCACTTTTGTTTTAGATGCCCGTGCTCATGGCCGTTGGAGCCCAGATCATCCGCACCATACACCTTTAGAGGATGTGAGCAATGCATTTGAGTCATTCATGGCCATTAGATCAAGATCCAATGGCTAGGATCAAGCAATGGAGATCCTTAGGGCTGATTGGGCGGTTGGGATGGTGCCACATGGCACCATCTTAGCCATCCATCTTCTGTGTGTTGTAGATGGTGCCACGGATGTCGGATTGGACCGATTTTCACGTCGTTAGGCTGCAATCATCGATCCGAACCCATCCGTGCGGTCGGATTTGTCGTCTAATGTGTGGATTGGCACCATCTTGGCCCTTGATCTTTCAGCTTCCTCGATCCCTATCTGGTGCTAAGGATGTCTGATCAGGGTGATCTTGGAGTCATTGAACTATAATCGTCGCCCTGATCAGATCCGTACGGTTGGATCTTCGATCCGAGGCCTTGATTAAAAGTCATCCTATCCCTGATCATAAAAGGAGACAATTACTATACAATTTATACAACTTGACCTAAAAGCATGATTATGAATGTTATGCAATATTTACTATGTATGATGCTAATATGACACTAAGGGCATGCATTAATAGACATTTTTGGCTATTTAGATGTTTGCACATCAATGATATAGCTGCATCATTAAAATTAGAAAACAAAAACCTAGTAAAGCTACTAGACAAAGAGAAAGCACAAAAAGAAGCACTTGACAATCAAAACAAAGAGCTATCTATTGAAATTACAACACTAAAATCTCAAATGAACCACTTAAAAATAGACATAGATAAATTGAAAGGAAACTCTGCTGTTCTACTAAATGACTTGACTAAATTCACAAATGGAAGTAGAAATATGCATAAATTGTTAGGAACACAAACCCAAAGTACCACAATGTTTGGGTTAGGCTATATACCAAAGAATAGCCATGAAGCATCTAGTTCCAGTCAAAACAAAGAGAAAGGTAGCTTGCTAAAACAGGCAATGAAAATTAACCACCGTGGATCGAAGCAAAAATGGGTATCAAAAGGCATTTTTCAATCTTATTTTGTAGGCTCAGTAGATTATAAGTGGACTTTCCAACAAATGAAAAGAACATTGAAGCCACTATACCAAATGAAGCCTCACAATCACAAATCAATGACAGGAAAGAGAAGAAAGAAGATGGATTATGGACAGTGACTATTCCGAGCACATGACTGGCCAGGAAGACCTTTTCCTACAACTCAACCTCCAAGAAGGTGGTACGGTCATGTTTGGGAACAACCACAAGGGCCGTATTATTGGTACTGGCCAAATTGGTAATTCTTTTACCTCCATTGAAAATGTGCACTTAGTTAAAGGTTTAAAACACAATCTATTAAGTGTAAGCCAAATATGTGATAAGGGGAACAGAATTACATTTACATCCAAAGGTTTTAAAATTCGTGATGAAGAAACAAATCAAGTTATTCTTAAAGGAAATAGACACAAAGATATTTACACCATAAGCTTCGATAAATACGACAGTCTTGAATGTCTAGTCATATCTGATGAAGAAGCAACTCTTTGGCATAAAAGACTAGGTCATGTTCACATGGGAAACATTAGTAAACTTGTGAAACATGAACTTGTCAAAGGTCGGCCAAGGATTGACTTCAAGAAAAGCAAAGTCTGCGATTCTTGTCAAGTTAACAAACAAACCAAAAACCCTTTTAAACCAAAGGGATGGTTAGCACTTCTCAACCTTGGACCTACTTCACTTAGACTTATTCGAACCAACCAAATCCGAAAGCCGAAGTAGGTGCAGATATTGTTTAGTCATAATTGACGAATTCTCTAGATTTACCTAGGTATCTTTCTTAAAGAGCAAGGACTTAACCTTAGATGCCTTTAGCAAACAAGTTAGAAGATTACAGAATGAAAAAGGATCAGAAGTAATTAGAATCAGAAGTGATCATGGTGGAGAATTTGAAAATAAATCTTTCCCAAATTTTTGTGATAAATAAAGAATTAAACATGTGTTTGCCTTCCCTAGAGTTGCACCGCAGAATGGTGTAGTTGAGAGGAAAAATAGGACCTTACAAGAGTGTGCCTGTACAATGCTATGTGAGTCAAAGCTGCGTCGATATTTTTGGGCTGAGGTTGCAAACACTGTTTGTTATATCCAAAATAGAACATTGATTAGATCAATTCTAAAGAAGACACCATTTGAACTCTATCATGGAAGAACACCTAGAATTTCCTACTTCTAGATTTTCGAATGTCGATGTTTTATACTTAACACTAAAGATAATCTTGATAAGTTTGATGCAAAAAGGTCAAAAGGGATTTTCCTAGGTTATTCAACCAGAAGTAAAGCCTATAGTGTCTTTAATAAGAGGAATACTATTGTTGAAGAAACCATGCATGTATGATTTGATGAAACATTAGTTCAACCTAAATCTTCCACGATTGATGATGATGATACAATAGATGATCCTTCAAACATTCCAGAAGATATTATTTCTAACGAACTACCGAAAGATATTTCTTTTGTAAACGATCATCCTAAAGAAATAGTAATAGGAGAATTATCAAAAGGAGTTCAAACTAGATCTTCCCTTAACACATTAGCATTTACAGCTTTTGTATCTCAATTAGAACCTAAAAATATTAAGGAAGCCTTCTTGGATAATTATTGGATTATTGCTATGGAAGATGAGCTAAATCAATTCAGGAAAAATCAGGAATGGGAACTTGTTCCAAAACCTAAGCAACAAACTATTATTGGAACCAAGTGGATTTTTAGGAACAAACTTGATGAATCAGGACATGTAGTTAGAAATAAAGCTAGACTTGTGGTTCAAGGATATAATCAAGAGGAAGGAATAGATTTTGATGAAACATATGCACATATTGCCTGACTTGAATCTATTTGAATGTTGCTAGCTTTTGCAGCCCATATGGAATTCAGGCTTTTCCAAATGGATGTCAAAAGTGCCTTTTTAAATGGATTCATTAAGGAGGAAGTCTTTGTTAAACAACCTCCAGGATTTGAAGATCCAAATCATCCAGAACACGTATGCAAATTAAACAAAGAATTATATGGATTAAAACAAGCTCCACGAGGTTGGTATGAAAGATTAAAAACATACTTAATTAACAATGACTTTAAAATTGATCCAACTTTATTTACAAAAAGAAAACAAAATGACCTAATAATTCAAGTATATGTAGATGATATTATTTTCGGTGCTACTAGTGATCTACTTTGCTGAGAATTTGCAAAGGTTATGCAGGATCAATTTGAGATGAGTATGATGGGAGAACTTAAGTTCTTCCTAGGTCTTCAGATTGATCAACTATCCTCCAGAATCTTCATATCTCAAACAAAATACACAGTAGAGATATTGAAGAAATTCTCAATGGACAAAGTCAAAGGTAATGAAACACCGATGGTAGCTTCTACCCAATTAAAAACTGATGACATAGGTAAGTTAGTAGATCAAAAACTTTATAGGAGCATGATAGGATCTCTATTATACTTAACTGCAAGTAGACCTGAAATTCTATTTTGCACTTGTTTATGTGATGTTTTCAAGTAAATCCTAAGGAATCACATCTAAATGTTGTTAAAAGAATCCTTAAATATCTAAACAACACACAAGACTTAGGACTCTTCTATCCAAAGATAGACACACTGGAATTATATTCCTTTTGTGATGCTGACTATGCGGGTAGCTTTACAAACTAAAAGAGTACTAGTGGAACCTGTCAATTTCTCAGAAATCCCCTAGTCTCGTGGTTCTCTAGAAAACAAAACACTATATCTCTATCCACAACTAAAGGAGAATATGTAGCAGCATCCTTAGAATGTTCACAACTATTATGGATGAAATAGACTTTAAAAGACTTTGGATTAACTTTTAAAAATAACAAAATCTTGTGTGACAACACTAGTGCCATCAACTTATCCAAGAATCCAGTACAACACTCTAGGACTAAACATATTGATATTAAACATCACTTTCTTAGAGATTATGTCCTAAAAGGAGATATCAACTTAGAATTTATTAACATAGAAAAATAGCTAGTCAATATATTCACAAAACCTTTATCAAAAGATGGGTTTAATCAAATTTGCCATTCACTAGGTTTATCTAGATTAAAAGATCTTAATTAAGTAGCCTAAGAAAAGACTTGTTTTTCTTGTTTTGATCGATCAATTTTAAATTTGATCAACCAACCTTTGATCGATCAAAACTATTATTTGATCGACCAAAACTTGAATTTGTCTGGTGGCAATTTTCCCTCCACTGTTTTCTCTTTTTGATCGATCAACTAAAATTTTTGATTGACCAATCTGTTTGGGTGGGGAATTTTCCCTCCAAACTTTCAAACTATGATCGACCAAATAATTATTTTGATCAATCACTTCTTGTTTTGATCAACCAAAATCTAATTTTGATCGACCAAAACTAGGTAGATTCTCTTTTGCGATTGTGATCTTTTAACCTCATTTTCCGTTTGCAATCATTATTTACCGTACCTAATTTACATGATTAGTTTAGGGGATCGAGGGGTTGGAGGAGAAGGGAGCAGGTCTGGCAGGAGAGTTTTCATAGGACGTCTGAAAACACTCCAAGAAGACCATGGAAGAGGATGAATGGCGATGTTCTTTGTTTCAGATGCAGAAAAAGGGGGCATGTCGCGGCGATTTGCAAACCCTTTAATCTACTTGGCGTGCAGGGGAGAAGGGCACAAACGTGAATCATGCCCTAGGAGGATTCCACTTCAGATAAAGAGGGTATTCTCGCACCCTATCTGGAGGGTGAAGAAAGAAGACCGACCGCCGCCGCCGCCGGCTTTGGGAAAGCATTCAATCAAAGTTGAGATCCCAACTTCTGAAGAAATCTCATCTGTAGAGATCATGCTGAGGGGTGCTTTGATTGGCGAGATCATGGCTGGCAAACCATCGATAGATAGGCTTCAAAACCTAGTATACTCCTTAAATCTCTTGTCTGCGGGCTAGAAGGTAGCCATGCTATCCCATTCTCGATTCCTGCTTTATGGTTTGGGTATGATGGATGTTGAACGACTGAGATTTCATTTGAGCTCTTTTGAAGATTTTATTGTGATTTGGAGAATGGTGTCTCCCTTTGATCGAGCTCTCCCTGATCGGCCTCCACAAAGAGTGGGCTCTAGGAGGATTCTTCTTGAGATTTCTGGCCTGCCGCTACATCTGAGATCAAAGGGAGTCGTTTCTAAGATGCTAGCAGGTTTTGCATCCATCTGTGGTGGGTCTGAAATTTTAATTGGAGAGGGAGACATCAGATCTCTTAGAATTGAGGCTGATGCCTTCAGTGCTGGCTCAATTCCTGATTTGGTTACAATCAGATGTGGGGGCACTGATAAACGCCAGTTTATCATCATTCTTATGCATTAAAACAAACCTAGCTCTTAGGATTTTACTTCGCAGATGGGTTTTTTGGGCTGCATTTAGGCTTAAATTAGTTAGGCATGCATTGCATTTTTTATTATCTTTTTAATATGTTTTTGTGAGTGTTAGGGATGTACAGATATATAGATCCCTAAAACTCTAGCACTCAAGAAGGCAAATTGTGAAGGAGAAGCCCAGACTAGCTGGAACTCAGCTTGATCCAGCTTACCTTAGCTTAATCCAACTCACCGCAGTTGGAACCTAGCTCACTTGAACTAGGGTTAGCTCATCCCAACTCCATTCAGCTAATCTCAGCTGAATGGTAGCTCAAGAGAGTTCATCTTAGCTCACCCTAGCTCAAGTCAGCTCAGATCCAGCTCAACTTAGCTGAGTCTAGCTCATCTCAACTCCGACTAGTCCAAAGGGAGCTCTAGCTAGCTCAGCTGAGTTGACAGGAGTTCACCCCAGCTCAGATCCAGCTACATCCAACTCCACTCAACTCCAGCTAGCTGAAGAAGAACTCATCCCAGCTCAGGAAGCTCAAGTCTAGCTCCCGGGGACTCAGCTTAGCTCAACTCAGTTGAGTTAAGCTACCTTAGCTGCCTCAACCAGCTTGACCCTCCCCGGGAGCACCAGACCTAGCTCACCTTAGCTCATTACGGTAGAAGCTAGCTCACTTTAGCTTGTCTTAGCAGCTAGCAAAGAACTAGCAAGCTAAGCCAGCTAGAGTAGCTCCATGCCAGCCTCTTCAACAGCAGCCAGCTCCAGTTTCAACTCCTGACTTCTCCTCCTCAGCTCCTCCCTCCAAACCCTAGCTCCAACACCTTCTCCTCTACTCCTCCATTAGCTAAGCTAGCTTAGCTTAGCTATGCTCCAACTTCCTTGGATTGTACCACCCCAAAATCCCACCTAACAACTCCACCCAACTAGCTCCACCTAAGCTCCACATAAGCTAACCTACTTGACACCAACCTAGCCTACCCACCACCCCCAAAAGACACCTAAAATTGGCACCAAAACCACCCTAACCACCCCCTTGATGGCGCCACTTTTCCCTCCAAAATTCCCCTTCATCTCCACCACACAATTCCCCTTGAATCCATCTCCACCATCCACCTAATCCCCCTTCTAGAAGGCCCTATGTTGGGAAAAGTCATTTCATCGTCCAAGAAGGTATTGTCTTGGGCCATGTTATTTCAAAACAAGGAATCGGGATAGATAAAGCAAAAATTGATGCTATATCTATGCTCCCACCGCCCACTATTGTCAAACAGATCAGATCCTTTTTGGGTCATGTGGGTTTCTATTGTCGATTCATACAAAATTTTTCCCAAATCTCCAAGCCCTTAAGTCAGCTTCTCACTAAAGACCAGCCATTTGATTTTAATAATAAATGCCTGGAGAGTTTTCTGAGGTTGAAGAAAGAGGTTACTGAGGCACCAATATTGCAGGGACCTGATTGGAATAGTCCCTTTGAATTAATGACAGATGCCTCAGATTTTGCTGTAGGGACCGTTCTAGGGCAAAGAATTGTCAAGAAGCCCGTTGTGATATATTATGCTAGCAAAACCCTTGATGATGCACAACGGAATTACACGTTTACTGAAAAGGAACTTCTCGCCATTGTATTTGCCTTAGAAAAATTTAGATCTTATCTATTGGGGTCACATGTCACTATTTATACCGACCACTCAGTAATTAAATATTTGCTGACAAAGAAAGATGCGAAACCCCACCTTATCTGTTGGATTCTACTACTCCAGGAATTTGACCTAGAAATCAAGGATAAGGCGGGATTGCACAATGTAGTGGCCGACCATCTCTCTCGTCTTATGACGAATGACATAATGACCCCACCAGATCAGTTCCCTGATGAAAGCATTTTAGCTGCTACAACCCTCCCTTGGTTTGCACCCATCGCAAACTACTTAGCAACAGAACAAATCCCCGCTGATTGGCCAGAAACAAAACGGGATAAGTTCTTTGCTGATATTAAATATTATTTTTGGGAGGAGCCTAACCTTTTCTGCATTTGTGCCGATCAGGTCATTTGACGATGTGTCCCCGATTCTGAAATCCATGATATCTTGACACATTGTCACTCAATGGCCTGTGGCGAACATTTTTTGGGCAAGAAAACTGCAGCTAAAATCCTTAATGCGGGATTTTATTGGCCCAGCTTGCACAAAGATGCTCATGACTTCGTTCGGTCTTGTGTGCATTGCCAGAGCATCGGCAACATGACTCGGAAGGATATGATGCCCCTTAATCCTATTTTAGAGGTTGAAATTTTTGATGTTTGGGGCATCGACTTCATGGGACCGTTCATCAACTCTGGTGGGTATTTATATATTTTAGTCGCAGTCGACTATGTTTCTAAATGGATAGAAGCAATACCCACACGCACTAGTGATCACCGTGTGGTTGTCGAATTTCTTAAGAAAAATATTTTCTCAAGATTCGGCATACCAAAATCCATTATCAGTGACGAAGGCTCACATTTCACCCACTCACAATTTCGTCACCTTCTTTCTAAATATGGGGTTAATCATAAAATTTCCACACCATATCACCCCCAAGCAAATGTCCAGGCTGAAGTTTTTAACTGGGAAATTAAAAATATTTTACAGAAGACGGTTAGGCCCGACCGAAAAGATTGGTCCACCAAATTGGACGATGCTTTATGGGCCTACCGTACAGCTTTTAAAACTCCGCTTGGCATGTCTCCCTTCTGTCTGATTTTTGGGAAGGCATGTCATCTCCTGGTAGAATTAGAACATAGGGCTTTTTGGGGAATAAAACAACTCAATATGGATTTATCTGACACCGGTAACCATAGAAAATTATAATTAATTGAATTGGAAGAATTACGTAATTTTTCCTATTAAAATGCGAGGATTTATAAAGATCGAACAAAGAAATTTCACGATAAATATATTGTTCGGAAACACTTTGACGTTAATCAATGCGTTTGGCTTTCTGATGCGAGATTACGTCTTTTTCCTGGCAAATTAAAATCTAAATGGACCGGCCCTTTTATTGTCCATAAAACATATCCATACGACGCTGTTGACCATTTTGATCCAAAAACTAATTCTACATTTCAAGTCAATGGCCAGCGTTTAAAGCCCTATTTTGACCATACGCCTAAAATTCCATCTGAATCTTTTAATTTTACTGGGCCAGCCACCCTTGATCACTAGTGCACATCACGCCCGGCTGAATGGAGTAAAAGATAGCACTGGATGGGAGGTAACCCATCATTGTTTTTCTTGCTTTCCTTTTTCTTCTTTTCCAGGTTTTGATCATCCTAAACCCAACCATTCTTCACTAAAGTGATCCCTTTGCCCTCCTAATGCATGAGGACATGGCATATCTTAAGCATGGGGGGGTGTGTTTTTAAATTTGACGATCGATTTAGAATTTTCAAAACCTAAAAAAAAAAACATGTAATTTTCTTTAATTTATTTCCTGCTTGCATACCCAAAAAATAAAAATGTTAAAAACTTATTAAGGAAAAATTTTGAAATCGGGACTAAGGTCGAGAAATTCACTTTTGGTACAATGGGATTTAATCTTTAACAAACTAAGGATGAGGATATGGATCTGATCATTAGAATTCCAGGGTCTATTTTAGAATAGATCAGATATCCCTCTGTAAAATTCCACCTGAACTCATGATAGTTCAGGTGACTTGATCCTATTTTTTAATACGGAAAGTATTTGACTTAGTTTCTGATTCAAAAACTTGCGTGTCTTGAGAAACTTCTTGTGTCAATTTTCACACACAAGCCAACACCTAAAAATAATTAAAAATTTGAAAAACTCCCTTGTTTGGACTTAGTGAAAGTCTGAAGCAGATCATTGGTTTGAGTTCCCACCGCCGAGAAGGAGGAAAATACCTCCTTTGAGGACGTGATGTCAACATGTTACCGCCTCGGCGCTGCTCCATATCTATATTTCATATCTTTAGATGGAGCATTAAAGCGCATTTTAGCAGCTTAAGTGTCTTGGACGGTGCTCTACCTATAGTGTCAGAGCAAGAGCTTGAGTTTGCTTGGAGCGCCTCTTTACACCGCATCGTGTTTTGAGGTTGTGAGCTCCTGGGTGGTGTCATGGATAGTGCTATCCCGAAGTACTGGCGCCAGATCCCCCTCAAGGAATGGTAATGGGAATGATGATCCCGACACATCTGTTGTAAGACTAAGCTAAAAATAAGCATGGGGGAAAAGAAAAAAAGTAATCAATAAATTAACACGCCCTTATAAATGTTCGCTTTTCACAAGCACAGACACAAGGTTTTAAAAGATTTTGCAAGTTGCGAATCAGATTCATGAGCCAGAAAAATCCTAAAAACAAACATTTCAAGTCATCTGAATTAAAAAGGGGTTAATTTGTGAATTTTCTGGAGGATATATTGATCTCATTCTGTCTAATGGTTGAATCCAAAAATAAATCCTGATGTTTATCTTTAACAAATCCCATACCTCCTGTGTTTTAATCTACCATGGTCCCTTAATCTCTTTTTCTCCTCAAAAGTCGAAAAATTAGATTTCCCAAAAATTTCATTTTCCAAAAAATTAAAGTTTTGTTAAGAGACTAGCAAAAGATAAACATGGGGGTGTGATAAACGTCAGTTTATCATCATTCTTATGCATTAAAACAAACCTAGCTCTTAGGATTTTACTTCGCAAATGGGTTTTTTGGGCTGCATTTAGGCATAAATTAGTTAGGCATGCATTGCATTTTTTATTGTCTTTTTAATATATTTTTGTGAGTGTTAGGGATGTACAGATATATAGATCCCTAAAACCCTAGCACTCAAGAAGGCAAATGCTGAAGGAGAAGCCCAGACTAGCTGGAACTCAGCTTGATCCAGCTCACCTCAGCTTAATCCAGCTCACCGCAGTTGGAACCTAGCTCACTTGAACTAGGGTTAGCTCATCCCAACTCCATTAAGCTAATCTCAGCTGAAGGGCAGCTCAAGAGAGTTCATCTTAGCTCACCCTAGCTCAAGTCAGCTCAGATCCAGCTCAACTTAGCTGAGTCTAGCTCATCTCAGCTCCCACTAGTCCACAGGGAGCTCTAGCTAGCTCAGCTGAGTTGACAGGAGTTCACCCTAGCTCAGATCCAGCTACATCCAACTCCACTCAACTCCAGCCAGCTGAAGAAGAACTCATCCCAGCTCAGGAAGCTCAAGTCCAGCTCCCGGGGACTCAGCTTAGCTCAACTCAGTTGAGTTAAGCTACCTTAGCTACCTCAACCAGCTTGACCCTCCCCGGGAGCACCAGACCTAGCTCACCTTAGCTCATTATGGTAGAAGCTAGCTCACTTTAGCTTGGCTTAGCAGCTAGCAAAGAACTAGCAAGCTAAGCCAACTAGAGTAGCTCCATGCTAGCCTCTTCAGCAGCAGCCAGCTCCAGTTTCAGCTCCTGACTTCTCCTCCTCAGCTTCTCCCTCCAAACCCTAGCTCCAACACCTTCTCCTCTACTCCTCCATTAGCTAAGCTATCTTAGCTTAGCTTAGCTATGCTCCAACTTCCTTGGATTGTACCACCCCAAAAACTCACCTAACTACTCCACCCAACTAGCTCCACCTAAGCTCCACATAAGCTAACCTACTTGGCACCAACCTAGCCTACCCACCACCTCCAAAAGACACCTAAAAGTGGCGCCAAAACCACCCTAACCACCCCCTTGATGGTGCCACTTTTCCCTCCAAAATTCCCCTTCATCTCCACCACACAATTCCCCTTGAATCCATCTCCACCATCCACCTAATCCCCCTTCTAGAAGACCCTATGTTGGCACCAAAATGGTGGTGTCTCTCCACCACCAAAAGCAACCAACACCACCATAACTACCCCCTTTAACACCCCTTGGGTTGGCGCCACACACCCTTGTCCATAGGATCACTAACCACCTCCATCCTTCCATCCTAGCCCTCCATTTCAAGGGGCACCTTAACCTCTCATCCTACCCTATAAAAAGACCACTACCTACCACCATTCAAGGCATCCTTGGCTAGCAAATTCACTCTCATATTCCACCCAGAAGCCCACATCCAAGAGAGAAGAAAAAGAAGAAGATTAAGGGGATATTCTGTCCCCTTGTTGCCTTCCCCTCTTCCCTTCTCTCTTGGGTCACGCCAGTCAAAGGAGAAGCCAGGCAAGGAAGATCTTTGGAGGAGATCTTGAAGGTGGTCCACGCCACCTTGGAGGAGTTCTTGAGGGTGGTGCACGCCCACCCCTTGGAGAGAGCATTGAAGGTGGAAGCTTCCACCTTGGAGGAGCTCTCAAGGAAGGAGAAGAAGGAGGCCCTCTTTTCAAGCCAAGGAGCAGCTAGGCTTGGTGCAAGAAGACTCCCTTCTTCACCAGATTTTGCAAGAGGATTAGTGTTTCTTTATTTGCTTTTAAATTTGCTTAGTTCTAGTAGAAGCATTCCTCTACTTGTCCTTGAAAAGAACACTAATTCTAGTCAATTAAATTGCCTTCTTTTAGCTTTTTATTGCAATTGTTACTTTTGGTTCTAGCACTTGTTTCACCTCTTCTTCCTAATTACTCTAGGCCTCCACTTGCCTAGAGTGAGCTTAGGAAGAAGATGTTTCTATCTTTTAAATTTTTGTTAAGCAATTGTAGGTGTTAGTACTTTCTGTTACAATTCGCATTTTGCCCTCGTCTTTTCAAAATAAAAAAAATGATATATTGAAAAATATAAAAAAGAAAGTTGAGATTTATTTTCCAAGCAAGAGAATCACTATTGCAAACATTTGGCCTCCTTGGACGACCCTAGATGCTCCCCTATCTGGGTTTATAAATTTAAAAGTGTATGCGAATTCGCGTGTTACAACGACGTTGAAAACCCACTTTCACAAATCACGCATATTTCGCTATCAGGCACCTCTTGTCTTACTTGGCTAGCAGTACTTGGACAGGTGCCTGGGCAGGTTGAACAAAGGCAGGATAAGACGTCTGGAGTCAGTACTGAGGTGAGGAAATAGAATGAAAACCATGGCCGCATTCCTCCTGTTGATGCTCCTGAGTCTAAAAAGAGGAAGGATTGCCACCAGGTCTATGAGGAGGAGGACCAGATGGAAGAGGTTGATATAGCTGGTGATTGCAAACAAGCCATGGTAGTCAAAGAAGACGGCTATCTGGAGGTTGCTGAGAATTCAGTGATAGATTCAGAGATGCTTGGCAGTAATGAGGAGGGCAGGATAGGAAGGGAACTGGTGCTCAGAAATGATAGCAGTGTGCTCAAAGAAGCAAACCAGATGCAGCTCTCAATTCCTACTGATCTGAAATATGGTAGTGGATCCAATCAGAAAAGAGGTGTGGGTAGATCTCCCTACATGTTGAGAAGGAGAAGGAAGGAGAACTTGCCTCCTATTGAGGAGCAAAATATTGCTAATTCTATTATGGTCGAATTTGTGGGTTGTATGGCCCAAGGGAGCCACTCCAATAAGGAATGAGGGTGATGACTTGGAACGTGCGTGGGTTGCACAATAAGATGAGAAGGACTTCCTTGTGTAGATATCTCTCTGAGTGGGAGATTGATTGTGCTCTCATTCAAGAGACACATTTGGAGATGGAGGATGGTTAGGAATGGGATTGCTTCAAGCAATCTTGTTTCAGTGATGTTGTGGTTAAGGGTGCTTCTGGAAGGTCTGGTGGAATGGCCTTTTGGTGGAGAAAGTCTTGCCTCTCAGTAACTAAAGTTATTCGTGACAGGTACATCCTTTCTTGCAGATGTCAGTCTCCCCAAGGAGATATGGAATGGTTTATATCTTGCATTTATGGTCCTTGTGTGGCTGCAAACAAGGCTAGCTTGTGGGAGGAGCTCTCTGTAATAAATCAAAGGGTGCAAGAGGTCCCATGGCTGCTAGGGGGTGATTTCAACTGTTATCTCTCAGGTGATGACAACCCAGATGGGAGAGTGGATAGCTTAATGGCAGGCTTTCAAATGGTTGTGCAGAACATGGGACTGACGGAATATCCCATCAGTGGTGTGGAGTTTACTTGGAGAAATTGCAGTGGACAGGTTTCCAAATTGAATAGGTTTTTTGGTAGTCCTAGCTTGTTGGAGAGGCATCAATTATCAGTAGTTATGAGCCTTGATAGGCCTTTCTCTAATCATACTTTGCTTGTATGGGACAGTGGGGTGAGTTCAGATATTGGATCATACTTCAAACTCAAGAGATCTTGGTTTAGGGAAGAATGTTTTATTCAAATGGTGTCCCAGTGGTGGCAGAACAAGGCTATGCATGGTATAGCAACACAGCAGCTGGCTGCAAAATTGTCAGGCCTGCATGATGTGCTTAAAGAATATGGGCAGGCCGTGGCTCTGATCAGAGAATAGAAGAGGAGGGAGGCTCTATCAATAATTAGGGACTTGGATCTGAAAGAGTGCAGGTAGCTCTTGAACCATCAGGAACAGTAGCTGAGGCAACAGATGCAAGCTGCAGTGGGGGAAGAGGATCTGAAAACAGAAATGGATTGGCGTGAAAGATCAAGACAGCTATGGCTCAAAGAGGGTGATGCGAACACGAAGTTTTTCCATCTTGCGGCCAGTGCTAGGAGGAGATTCAATCTTATCTCATCTGTTAAAGTGGAAGGGAAAACTATTACATCTGTTGGTGAAATCAAAACTGAAGCAGGTAAATATTTTAAAGAAATATCCAAGGCTACTCCAAGAGGTTCTTGGAGGATGGCATCGGTGGATTTTCCTTGTGTTAGTGATGATCAAAGAGACATGCTTGTCACCCCTATATTTGAACAAGAAGTTCTAAAAGCTATTAAAGATTTAAATAATGAAGGTGCGCCTAGTCCGGATGGATTTCAGGTGTTCTTTTATAGAGAACTGTGGAATGTTGTTAAGGTGGATGTTTTAAAGGTTATTCATGAATTTGAACTGGGCAACTCTGGTTTTGAGAGATTGAACAAATCCTATTTGTTTCTGCTTCCTAAGAAATCAGGTGCGGAGAGATTTTCTGATTACAGACCCATTGCACTATCTAATTCTATCTATCTTATTATTAGTAAGGTGATAGCCAACAGATTGCGGGAGGTTTTAAAGGACTTGATAATGCCTGTTCAGTCAGCTTTTCTTCCTGGGAGATCATTACAAGAGTCCATTGTTGCACAGGAGATGGTAATGGGTTGGCACAGGAGAAAGACCAAGGCCTTTTTATGGAAAGTAGATTTTTCCAAGGCCTATGATTCAATCTCCTAGTCATACTTATGGGAGATTCTTAAAAGAAGGAAGTTTCCACCTTTATTGATACAATGGGTGAAGAGGTGCATTACGATAGCCTCTTTTTCCCCATTGATAAATGGGAAACCATGCTGCTCTTGGATTTAGCCCAAGTGTGGAGTTAGGCAAGGCTACCCAATTGCTCCTCTGATTTTCAACCTTGTTGTGGATACTCTGGCAAGATACACCTGCAAACTGGCAGTGGATGGTTTTATAAGGGGATATTCAATGTCTAATCATAGGGCTCTAGCCCCTATACTCCAATATGCAGATGATACTATTTTTTTTGTAGAAGGGGGGAAGAGGGAAGCGCAAGCGCTTATACATATGGTAAAGATTTTTGCAGAGATTTCTGATCTCAGATTGAATGGAAATAAATCCTCCCTGGTCTACTTTGGGATGAATAGTGTGTTACAGAATGACATCTCTACCATTCTAGGTACACCTGTGGTTTCATTGCCTATTAAATATTTGGGTCTGCCTTTGAAATGTTCTAAGATGAAGAAAGCAGATTGGTCTGTCCTTTATGTAAAGGTAGCTACGAAATTGGAGGGTTGGAGCAGTAGATACCTATCTAAAGGGGGGAGGTATATATTACTAAATTCTGTCATCACTTCGATTCCAGTATTATTCTTCTTTGTCCTTAAAGCTCCGAACTCAATCTGGAAAAAACTAGATGTGATGTGCAAAGGATTCTTTTGGAAAGGGGCTTTTTTTCAACCTTTGAAGTGGGACTCAATTTGCAAGCCAAAAAAGATGGGAGGTATGGGTGTTAGATCCCTTAAGGAATTCAATGAAGCTTTGCTTTTGAAGTGGGTTGTTCGGTTGCTGCAGGGAGAATAAAAAATTTGGACAGAAATTATTTAGGACAGTTATGGGACTGCCAATGATGAGAATAATCATTTAAACCCCCGTAAACCTTCACCCTTTTGGTCTTCAGTGGTGCACGCCCTGAGGGACAACTGGAAAATTTTCAAATCTATATTAGGTGATGGGAAAAGCTTCAAGTTTTGGCTAGAAAGTTGGGTACATGGGGGGGTATTTAAAGATAGGTTCCCCCTTGCTTGTGCAGCAGCGTCGTATAAAAATGCTGTGGTGTCTGATTATTGGGATGCAGAATCTGAGCAATGGTCTTTCAATAATGCTGGGTTGAATAATCATGAAACAAGAACACGTGTTGAGAATGAACGTCTCATGCAAGAACTTGCTGCCTTCAAACCCTTGCCTCATGAATATGACACATATAAATGGGTTGGTAAATTTTCTACTGTGGCTGCTTATGACAGGTTGATAATGTTCTCCAAGATGGCGGAATTTGATGAGATGGGGAAGAAGCAATGGAATTTAAAAATACCATTGAAGATACAAATTTTTTTGTGGCTTTGCAGAAGGGACGGCTTGATTACTGGAGATCTGAGACACAAGAGGATGGATACCCCCACCTAGTTTTGCCACCTATGTGGGATGCATAATGATTCTAGCATTCATATCCTTTCTTCATGTATGATCATTGATTATGTTTGGTGGAGAGTATGTAATGAGTCTCTACCCACATGGGAGAATCTGTGGCATTGTCTTGTGGATGGGAATAAGACATGCTTACATATGGTGGCTGTGTTATGGATTGTATGGAGGGCTAGAAATGAGTGTGTTTTTCAGGAGACCCCAGTGTGTGTGGTTAATATTGTAAATTTTTTGCTGGAGTCTCATACAGCATTGGGGTTCGATCATGTAATTATTTCATTCTTATTAATAATAGCTCTCCTGGTTTGCTATCGGGGATTCGATAGCATTCCTTTCTTTCAATAAAAAAAAAAATTTACGTGATTAGTTGCCTTAAGGCTTCTTACCTATTTTACTAATCACGTTCTCTTTAAAAACTCCTCATTTTTACCTCTAAACCTATTTTTTTACCCATCATATATGGTCCCAACATCTTCCAAACGTTACCCCACAACATCCGTCCTCTGATCAACCAACTCGCCGCCACAGCCGACCTCCTCTCACACGGCCTCCTCCGTGTGTGAGTCCCTCGTGCATCGGACCTCGCAAGTGCATACCCGATCATTGCCTCCTCGCACCTCCGTGGTCACACGACTTCAACCTCCTTGCACGCCCTCCATCCTGCCTCCATTTTGATCGACCAACTTTGGTTCGATCTCGGAACATTCTAAACCTTGAATACAACCATCCCTTTGGATTTTTCTTGTGTTTAAAATGTGTTTTGACTTACTCTCACTTGTTTGATCTTATTTTCATTTTTTTTCTTGCAAAATCATGTAGAATACGTAAGTTTATCATATGGTCAAACACCTTTTTTTTCGATCTGAGGCCTTTTGGTCGACCAAACCAATTGGTAGATCGACCAATCATCCAGTTATTTTTCGGTCAATGATCGCACGGGTTTCACGAGTTTGAAATCAGGGTTACAAGTAACTCATCGTCATAGTTACAAAACTCGTGGTCAAATAAAATTTATACCAAAACTCCAAGGGAGTCCCAGGTTGAACATAGGGAGACAACATTTACTTTAAGTGAAAACTATGCTTAGATTTGTTTCTTTTTGGTATTTTAGAGTTTTATTTTTTTTTTGTATTTTTGTAAGAAGAAGACAAGCAAATGAATCACAAGATAGAGATGAAGCAAATATGGTATAGATATCACTTCAATGTCAATTACAATCAACTATGAAAGCATAAAAAGAGAGGTGGGTAAGAGGAAATCTCCTGAATCGGTTGTTCGGCAAGACGATGATGCCTAGCAGAAGCTCGGATGAAGGAGGGAGGAGCAGGACGATGGAGTTGAGATGCGGGAGGATGTCGGGTAGAGGAAAGCTTTGGCATGGCTCCAGAATGGAGGTGAGAAGATGGAGATGATTTGCTACCGGAATGGAGGTGGGAGGATGGCTCCAAGGTGACCTATGAATGGGGATAGGAAGATGGATGAATATTTGGTGAGGCATAGGTTTGCTACACTAATAGGAGCCTTCAGAGCTTGAGAACAAGCTCTAATGGAGCATTGGTAGGCTTACTAGAGCTTGGGAGTAGGTGGGAGTAGAGTAGGTAGAGATGGCTTGGAAGGGAGGGGGTGTAGGTCCTTTTATAGTGGGGGAGAAAAGGCAAAAATAGGTATGGCACCATTAGTGACCTCCAGGTCATCACTGGAAGCATCGCTGTTGCCAGCTCATGCTCGCTCACGCAAGCTCATGCCCACAGCTGGCTTTGCTGGCGTGCGAAGAATTACCGACAGCTATAAGCATCGCTGTAGGTCTAGCTCATACGTCGCTTTAGGCTGGCGCTAACCGAGCACACGCTTATGGTAACGCTGCACTAGAACGCACATCGCGCGCTACGCGCTTCACGTGCCCTTGCTCCTCGTGCCATGTGCGCATGCGCGCTGGCATGCACTACGTTGCTGCTGTGCATGGCTGCACTGTGCGCGGTGCGCTGCTGTGGCTGTGGCTGTGTGCGGTGTGCTGCACGTGACTGTGGCTGTGCACGTGCACTACTGTTGGTCGACGTTGGGCAGCCTAGATGGCACCACGTGGCGCCACTTGGGCCTTCCATTCTTCTTTCTTTTCTAGAGGGCGCTATGGTGCTAAGATCGAGATATTTCTCACGTTGCTAAACTGCAATCGTCACTCTGGATCCATCCGTACGGTTAGATCTTCCATTCGAAACCTATATGGATGTTGGATTGCCCCTAGCTGTTAATCTTCCTTGGACTTCGTACGATGCTACGATTCTTCGATCTAGACGATTTCAGAGGCATTAGACTCCTATCGTCGTCTTAATCAGATCCGTACAGTCCAATCTTCCATCTGAGGCCCTGAATTAAGTCTTTTGACCATAAAAATGACCTAGTTAACCTAAAATATATATAACTACTCTAAATGCAAAATGATGCATATTATGCAATATTTATAACATGAACTGCAAATCTAAGCCTAGGAACATGCAATAATAGGCATTTTAACCTAAATAGATGTGTCTATATCATACCCCCATGCCTATCTTTTGCTAGTCCCTAGCAAAATTAAGCTACTTGCTATGTACAAAATGAAAACTAGGATTAGATCGCTTAGGCCTAAGTCATTTATTAACAATAGAAAATTTAAACTAGGGTCCTGAACTATGAAAACTCAATAGTACCCAGGTGCCTGCCAAAATGCAGACCGTCCAAGTCCTCGCCTTATTTGAAAAGGGAAGATACATTTTTTTATTATTTTTCTTCTTTTGTAATTTTTTTGTACTTTTGGAGTTTGAGAGTTCCGAGATAACTTTTTATGGCTACCCGACCCGCCCAAGACTCGAAAAGGATTTTAAGTGCTAAGCATCTTGTGACAATAGTGAAAGACTCACTAGGCCGTCGTTAAAACGGACTTCGAGTTTCTACGACCGTAGGTGACCTTGCCTAGAGGTTTATCTTTTCGAACGGTAGCTTTCTCCCTACTTTTATTTATGGGGTCAACACAAGGGCGAACCCAGTGTATATTTCCCCGATTTATTCTACTCCCCTACTTCTTCCCTAAGTGCTTTGGGAATTATTGTGCATTTTTTTTTGTGAGCTGGGTTTTGGACAACTGGCCGATGAGCTATTACTACCGACAACTTGCCAGCCATTCTCGTGTGGTGAAGTGTGGTTTTATTTGTTTTCTTACTTTCTCCTTTTTCTATTTTTTCTATATTTTCTTTTTCTTTTTTTACGAAGGTGGCTTTCCTTATCTAAGATTTACTTAAAGGCAATACAATGAAAATGGTCATGTAACTGGGCTCTGGACAACCAGCCTATGAGCTGTTACCATCGACAACTTGCCAGCAATACCACCCTAGCTAGTTCATTAGCTACCCAATTTCCGAAAAAACCGCTGAAAGGTGAGTCAGTGCAAAAAAAGTGTGTAGATGATTAGGCTTAAAGTCCTCCCAAATCGGAGGGTGGGTTGATAAGTCGCATACTTATCATCCCAATTTATTAGCCAAATTAAAAATGAATTTGAATTGGCGAGGACTTAAGACTAAGCCTACATTCGAGTGGACACCTGGGCTAATTAAGTTCAAAGACCTAAAGAGTCTAAGTGTTTAGGTCCTCTCGTATCATTTCCTAAAGTTAATAACTTCCAAATGCCTAAGTTCTCTTTTCCTAATTTCTTTCTTTTTATATCATTTTCAAATTTTTTAGTTTTTTTTTAATTTTATAAGAAACTAAAAGAAATTCTACGGAGTTAACATAACGATTTCACGAATTGATTATCCACCCCCCCATGCCTAAATAACGCAATGTCCTTATTATAAAAATAAAGACATGAAAAGGGCGAAGTAAATAGAATATCACCTGAGTGTCATGAAAGCCCAGTTAGCTCCGCAGAGAGAAGAGTGTATACACATGCATTAAGTTTAATACCTTCAACTAGTCATAACATACATACAAGGAAGAAATTGAGAATTCACAAGTGTCGGTCAGAATCAAAATAAAAATATTGATCCTCAAACCTGCCAACAAAATATGTCCATAGATGTGGACCAAGTTATGATGTAGACCCGTGCCTAGGGTCGAGTGGTTCTAAGGTTCTGGATGAAAATCACTTAGAACCAAAGGTTGTTGTGTTTGTGGGGCCAGGCCTACGGTTTAGTGATGTGCAACCCAAGACCAAAGTGTCGGACAACGGGTAAAGATGGCTCAATAGGTGCAGTTGTCCACTTAACATCTAGCTCAGAAAAAAAATTAGTTATTTCAAGCTTGGGTTGCACGTGAAAGATATCGTAAGGGTTCTGGTAGAAAGTAGGTGGTTTCAGGTCAATAAGTACTCTTAGATCCAAAATCAAAGTTCCCTCAGAATTAGCCTCCCAAATTTTTATTTCCAACTTCCTATCCTCTGAAATCAATGTTTCCGAGACCTCTAAATCATTGTACACCCCATCTAAAGTACCCAAGTCCAACAATTGTGGCTGAATCGGGATTGACTTGGGCTTGGTGATCTCAAAAATATCATCATTCAATTCTTTGGGGCATGTTTGAGGAATGGGGTTACTGATTGAATCATCAGGATTCGAATTGTCTAAGTTAGACCCAACATGATCATAATCTTCAATGATCGAGCTATCAAATATTTCGTCATACTCCTCGAGCTCAATTGTCTCACTAGAATCCTCTTCCTTGAGTTCAAATGAGACTTCGCCAAAAGATTCTTCACCCTCAAAGTCAAAGAATTCATGATCCTCATTTATATATGTCTCGAAATCATATGTCATTTCATGGTCCGTGGAGACATATTTTTCGTCATTCCCTGGCTCTAGGATCTCAGGTGAGAAACTTGATTCATCCTCAAAGGGTTGCTCTAGCCCAACCTGGTCATCGCCAATCTCAGAATATGTATCTCCCCCGACAGGCGCCTAAGCGAGTTCAAACATTGGCTCTCCTGAAGGGGGTTCATCTTGAGAATCATCCCAAGATTTGACTAGGGCAACCACAAATTTCATCCTCAACCTTGACAATTTCCTAAGAAGAAACTCACCCAGGTCCCTATCCCTAACACTTTGGAGCAAATCCAATAAAAAACTATTAAGTTCATCAATTATTTTGATCATAGGCTCCAGTGCTTCCATGCATGGTGTTGGTTGAGCTTCTAAAGATTGTATAGTGTTCCTCAAATTAGCCAACACCCTATCATGGATCTGGTTCACCTGAACCTACTGGTTCGATTTAGGTTTGGGTGGGTTTGGGTTAAATGTAAGGGAGTCAAGAAGTCGAGGATCTCAGGTCCCTCCCTGAAAGTAGGTCATTCTAGGTTGTTCAAAGGATAATAGCAACGTATATTTAGTGGAATACTTGGGAGGGTTGGTGTTATAATCATTATATCCTTCCTGATTGTAGATCGGATTGGTTTGGTCATCAAAGGATGGAGATCCATAATCATTGTAGGTTTAGGAAGGATAGCAATCATGGTCTTAGTGTCCAGGGTTAGGCCTTGGACATTGAGGTCCGAATTTGTATCCCCAATCAAAGTTATCCCAGCTAATGAATGGGTAATTACAAGTAAAGTCGAGAAAGTAATCATCTTGGGGATAAGTGGTGGTGGGAGGATAGGATTGGAAATGTGTGTAAGATGTGGAAGGGTACATGGTGAAGTAAGGAGGGAAATTAGAAGAGAGAAAGGTGCCCTGCAGTACAATCAATCAACCCTGTCCTTAGGTGGGTTAGCCTAAAGACCTACAGACTCCCAGGTTCCGTCTTGAGATTATAAACGATTTAGTCTACTTTTATCTGGTCAATCCAACCAGCTAGAAGGAGGGACTCGGGAGAAGGTTCTTCCTTCAGCTTACACCTCTGGTTCCTAGTGTACCCCCCAACCACGGTCGTTTGATGCTACTCCCCTAGCTAGACATCAGATGGACCACCAAAAGTAGATTAATAGAAAAAAAAATCTCAGTCTGAGCCTTGAAGAGCGAATCAATCCTTAAGGCCAATGTCTACTTAGTTTTAGTTAGGCTTGGGATGATCGTGCTGTTGGAATGTGATGGGCCCTTAAGATGGGTTGTACCCTTAATGATCAGTTGAAATGTGTGTGCATGCACAACTAGGGTTTGCAAACAAGGTTATTTGACGATGTGTCTTTTAGGGTTTAACTTTGTTTAGTAACTTTTATTGTTTAATTCTTTGGTTGGTTCAATCAAGGTTTAGTAGAGCACTCCAAGTTTTGAAAACACGGGTGATGATATGTTCCTTTAATAATCAAAAATAATGTGGAGTGCCTTGTTCAGCCCTAAGAATCAACCCTAAGTGGCAAGCTACTGATGAATCGCTTTTAATTGGAGTGGTGCAGCCCAAACAAAATAATCAATTGGTCTATTCGCACCACAGATTAGGGCACACAATGTCTTAGCCTAATCAGATTTCTACTCACTTATGTGTTTTGAGTTGAAGTGTACCGGGTCCACAGGCTAGATCCCGGTTAAGTGGTAGAATCAAAGTGGAGTGTTGTGGCTTAAGTCGAGAGTTGTGGGTGTTAAGGTGTGTCTCTTTCAGAAAATCCCACAATCAGATAACACTTTTTTTATTTTTCTATTTATGTGGATGGCAAGGTGAGTGGAGGTGGAAAACAAACAACCAAATCTTTCCTAGGGTTTATAAAAAGCACTTAAGTTGATTTGGATTTGAGTTATTAGGTTATGGAATGAAAACTAAGGTGGGGGTGGTGTGGGGAACACTTACAAAACACTCTACTCGCACTTTACTCCGGTCTACCGCACTTGGATCTACTTGCTATGGAACCTGCAAGACAATAGATCAGAGATAAGCAGGGTTAGTATAATGTAAATGCAAAGAAGTGTAGAAAACAATAAGTAAATTCCGTTGCCTCCCTGGTGATGAGTCCATTTTAATGGACTATTGTTACGCCTAAGTTAACTTTATTTTTACATTTTATGTTTGTTAATAACTACATTAGGTCATAGAATGATTGCATACATCATTACTTAAATTTACATATATTCTATTGCATTTTATAACTTATTGTATATAAATAATTATTTTATAAAATAAAACCTCCTCTCGCACACGCACACAGCCAGCCGCTGCTCCCCCTCCTCACGCACCGCCTTCCCCCTCGCAACAATTCCCATTCCTTATCTTAACGCACCGCCCACTCCACGCTGCTCTTTTCTCCAACCGCAGAACAACCCATACAAGATATCTTCTCCCTTGGGTGGGGACGATCTCTCCATCTTCTCCACCATGAAGGAGGAGAGCACCATGGATCCTACGTACACCATGGCTTAGGTGCACTGCAGCTCTACTCCTCGTTCTCGCTGGTTGCATGGTGACAGCGTGCGGCCTCAACACCTTCCACATCATCCTCTTCCTCTTCCACCGCTCCCTCCCTTGTTAACTCACTTCTCTCCACAAGAACCAACACCCAACCTTAACCCACAGCGTCCTCACTCCTCATCTCTTAGACGCAGCACCACCGTACCCTCTCGAGCAAAGGACCGCGACCACTGCGACCCTACTACAATAGCCACTGTGAACCACCATGCCACCACGCCACTTCTTCAACACGCCTGCAGCTCCACGGGAACGAACCCAAAGCCACAGCCCCCCCTTTTGTGCCACCACCTCGCAGCAGCACTTGAGCGCCCCTCATGGCTAGAAGTTGCACACCCTTGTGCATGCACATCCAGCCCGTGCGCGCAACCACCACAGAGGTCAGCCGGCTCCTCCTCCAACTCAACTCACGAGGGCAGCCGCACTATCCATCTTTCTTCCCCAAAAGAACCCATCACCGGCCGTCCATCTCCACATGCAGCCACCTCCACAGACCGCTGTTCTCCACGCCGTTGCCTCTGTTAAGCTTGCCTCAACCTCATGAGCACGACCACACCCTCAGACGTGCCCACCAAGACCCGGACGCACACGTGGAGTAACCCACCGTCGACGGGTTCCTCCTCATCGGCCGACGACCACAGACCACCATAGTCAATGCCACCATCGTCATCGTGATCCTCTCGTCATGGCCAACCTCTCCTAGGCTTCTCTCCTTCAGTCGTGGGCCCTCCTCGTGCACGCAAAGAAGGGAAAATGCTCTATTTTGGAACAGTAAACATGCCATTAAAATTTATGGGATCTGCCATTGTAAAAAAGCACTATTCATTTATTTATTAACTTATATTCTAAAAGATTTACATCAATATCCCTCCTACCTATCAGAATTACGAATAGCTGAACTCTTCTCATGCATGGTAGAGTATGGTATATTGGTTATGGGAAACGAGTTCAGTTTTGATTGAGATTGACGATGCTTGTCAATACTAAGATCATGATTCACGTGTTTCCATTGTGGTGATTTTGTATGTGCACCCTCACATTATTGATTAATTATTTAAATCAAGAATTTATGTTGAAAACACGTGCATCAGTTAGTATGCATACGCATTGAGTTTCCTGAATAAACAAGACACTATTCACTAGTTTAAATAGGCAAATTTCTCCCTGTGGAGATGACCTAACTCTTCGTGGTTAGTTTTGAATTATTAAATATGTTTGAAAAGTAATTTTCTACCATGCAACGAACTATAACGACATGACATTTTATGTTAAAGTTTTCAATGGAAACGAAGATCTCTTTTTCAAATGGCACCGTTGCTGGGGAGGAAACACGTCTATTAATTTTTTCAGGAATTTTATATTATTTTTATTCTATTTTTAATGCTTTTCTGAATTACTGACTGTGGATCTTTTTCTATGCAAAAACAACAAACGAACGCGGTGGGAGCGCACGACGGAGGAGATATTTTTGGTGGACCTTAATGCCACCTGGAGGCCAGCAACGGGTGCTTGTGAGCCTTGATCCCACATACGTAGGCATATAGAGGAACCTTTGTCTGATTTAGTCATTAGATCTTAGTTTAGATTTAGTTTAAATAGACATTAGAACTTAATTTCTGTCTTTTGGACCCTTATTGGGTATTTTTGGGAACGTGTTCCCAGTGTTTCTTTATTTCATATCGCCCTTGTATGCGGGAGCGTATTTTCGGGAGCGTGTTCCCATTTTATTTAGATTATAAGATTATTCGAATTGTTTGAATTGCATGTTGGTTAGTTAGCTAGATTAGGTTTGCTTGCTTATTGTTATTAAAAGAAAAATATTCGAACTGCCTGCTAGAAGCTGCATATCTATAGGGCAACCATCTAGGATTGGATGAGTAGCATCTAGCTTTTCTTTTGCATTGAAAACATCTTGCATTGAAGAAAGTTGAAGTAAGGTATGTCATTTTCTTGACATCAATTACCTGTCATGCATCTACATTGAACCTAAATCTAAGACCACTAAAGTGCTTAAATCGAATTAATTCAGTAGTCACTTTAAAAATTGGGACTGCTAAGTGGTTGGACCTTAAAATCTGTGACTTAAAATTGTGTGCAAAAGGATCTTGTTTGCGAGATTTCAAAACTCAAAACACAAACGTATGATTGCACACTTAAGACACTGTGCACTGCACATATAAGGTCACTAGACAAATTTCTACCTCTCCTCTTTGCACCACAAGGGAAGTTAGTGTGAAATCAACAAGCCTATCCACCAAGTAACTTCGGTTCCTCATGCATGGGCTCGATTCAAGACTTCAATCCCTTGCGAGTAGGTTGTAGGCACCAACGAAGGTCAGCCTAGGAAGCGTAATTCTTGCAAAACTTGTTTGGCCACCAACTGAACACCTAAGACTTAGAATCTACTAAAAATAGATCCCAATGTATTTGCGTTTGTTTTGACAGTAGTAGAACTCTCTAGGAAGTTTCTGATTTCTTTTAAATCCTAAGAGAGTTTAACTTGTTTAATTGAAAGAAATGAACTATCCTTACTCCAATCATTTTAATAAGGATCTCATGCCCTGAGTGTATCCATCCTTTAATGGGTACATTGACAATTCATGGGATCATTCATATTCCTATCCTCGGAGTATTGGCTCGATAGCTCCCACTTTTGAGTAGAGCCTAGGAGCGGGATTTTCCAACCTTGGAATCCCTACTACTATGCAAACACCCAACCCTCCTACCATTCATGATTTTCCGCATCGAGGTTCGACCGATACCCTTAGGTAGCCAAAGCCTGAGATTGACTATCCTTCCCAATCTGATAGTACTAGCCTCTCATCTTTTATGATAGAAATGAAAAAATAACAAAAAGAAATGATGGAATCTATGGGAGAGATGTTGAGGAATAGTCAACAATTGAAAAAAGAAATTCGACAGCTTAGCTATGCTCTTCCTAGTAATTCTGATCTCTACCCATACGACCGTGATCATGAAAATAATTCTGAGGAAACCAATGGCAATAGGGATCCCATTTTAAGTAGCTATCAAGTAGACTCTCCCCATGAGACACGACTGATGAGTCCATTTTAATGGACTATTATTATGCCTAAGTAATTCAATTCTAACATTGTATGTTTGTTAATAATCACATATGGTCATTAAATGATTACATGTATCATTATTTAAGTTTACAATTCTTCTATTGCTTATTATGTAATTATATTTCATGCAGGGTCCCGCAACAGCACACTCATCTTCTCCAATTAATCTACTCTATCAGGCTAATAATCGAGAAGAAGAGGGAGGAGGATCAATTGTGGAAAAGAACAGGGGGTGGAAAGATATTTTCCCCCCACAAATACCTCCAGCTACGGCCATCCTCCTTCAACAGAACCCAACAAGCGTCAGCCATGTTTAGTAAGGGATTTTGAAAATCCCTTAACTCGTGTGGAGAGAGGAGATAAAAGAGGAGGCTTGACAAAGGAGAGGGGTCAGCTTCTTCTTCTCCCACTAGTGGGGACCCAACCGTGAAGGGGGTGTGCACTATGGGGAGAGTGTGCATTGTGCACACCTTCACTGCATTCACCGCCTTGCCACCAGCGCCTTCATCAATCCTTTGCAAGCCACAGCCACGTCCTTCACTGCACTGCTACAGAGCCTTCCCTCACCGCATGCCTACAACTGCTTGCACTATCTTCACAATGCCAAGGTTCCACCGCAACCATCACCCGCGCTACTACCACAGTCGTGCCTTGCACAGCCTGCACCAAGAGCCCGTAGGCACTACACCCACCGCCTTTACGTGCCCTTCCAGCCTGCCTCCATCGTGCGTAAACAACCGCCTGCCTGCACTTAAGCCCTTTGCAGGCACTGCACCAGCCCCCACCGCACGCTGTACCTGCCTTCACCGTACGCAACACACCAGCGCCCTCACGCAGCTAGCAGCCACACGTGCCATCGCTTCCAAGCATGTGCCGTGTAGCATTCTAACAGCACGCAAGGACTCGCACTGTAGACTGTGCTTCTTGTCTCCTTCGTCTTCCTCGTTCTTCCACTGCTGCAATGAAGAGAAGAACCCACTGTTGCAGCCGCACACGTGCCCCTTGCACGTAGCCCACCGCTTACCTTAGGCCACGCCTTAAACCGCACAGCACCTCAATGCACCCGCGCGCGAGCGCGTAGCCGCAGGCCACACAACAGGCCACGTGCACAACCGTGCGGCAGAACCCAACACCGACGACGCACCTCCACTGTCCGGCTATCGCCGTCCACCTCCGACTGCCGCACCACCTCCGTTACGACGCCTGGCCTCCGACGCACCTCCACTGAACTCCAGTCGGACGATGATCGCCGCTCCATGCGTACGCATAAGAGGGAAGGAGATTCCCCTATTTTCCTCCCTATTAAAAATTATAGGGTATGCCATTGCCAAAGCTACTTTTTATTTATTTATCTTAATATTAAATTGCGGTAGAATTGCATGAATGACCCTTAATTTTAATGGAATTGCATGCAGTGACTTATATTCATCTCATGACAAAGCTAACATGTATCTTTGCTATGGGGAACAAATTCTGATTTAGATAAATTTCATGACTCTTGTCAGTATTAAGACAGCAATTCTGGTATTTCCATAGTGGTGATTTTGGATGTGCACCCTTAGATTCTTGGTTAATTATCTAAATTGAGAATTTATGTTGGAAATGAGAATACTAATTAGCATGCACATTCGTTGAAATTCCCGATTACTTGATACATCATTACTCATCTTTGATAGGTTAATTCCTCCCTGTGGAGATGACCTAACTATTCGTGGTTAAATTCTGAAAATTAAAATGTTTTGAAAAGTGATTTTCGACCATGCGATTAAATATAACGACACATCATTATATGTTAAAGTTTTCAATGAAAATGAAGATCGCTCTTTCAAATGGCGCCGCTACTAGGGAGGAAACATGCCTATTAATTTTTTCAGGAATTATGTATTATTTTGATGCTATTTTGAAAGCTTTTCTGAATTATTGACATTGGTTCTCTTTGTGTGCACAAATCGAACGACGAACACGACGGGTGCACACGATGGAGATGATCTTTTTGGTGGACCTTAACGCCATCTGGAGGCTAGCAATAGGAACACGTGGGCCTTGATCCCATGCGCATAGGCTTACGGAGAAGCCTATTTTTGATTTAGTCAGTAGATCTTAGATAGATTTAGTTTAGATAGACATTAGAATTTAATTTCTGTCCTTTGGACCCTTATTGGGTATTTTTGGGAACGTGTTCCTAGTGCTTCTTTATTTCTTATCGCTATTGTATGCGGGAGCGTATTTTTGGGAGAGTGTTCCCATTTATTTAGAATATAGGATTATTCAAATGGTTTGAACTGCATGTTTGTTAGTTAGTTAGATTAGGTCTGTTTGTTTATTATTATTATTAAAAGAAAAATGTGAACTACCTGCTAGAAGCTACATATCTATACGATGACCATCTAGGACTGAATGAGCAGCATCTAGTTTATTTTTACTATATTGCATACATTATTGCATGAAGAAAGTTGGAGTAAGGTGCATCTTCTCTTAAGCATCTGCATTGAACCTAAATCTAAGACCATTAAAGTGCTTGAATCAAATTAATTCAGTGGTCACTTTAAAAAAATTGGGACTGCTAAGAGGTTGGACCTTAAAATCTGACTTAAAATTGTGTGCAAAAGGATCTGGTTTACAAAATTTCAAAACTCAAAACACGATCGTATGATTGCACGCTTGAGACACTATGCACCTCACACATAAGGTCACTAGATAAATTTCTACCTCTCCTCTTTTGCACCACAAGGGAAGTTAGTCGGAAATCGACAAGCCTATCCACCAAGTTACTTCGGTTCCTCGTGTCTGGGCTCGATTCGAGACTTCTATCCCTTGCGAGTAGGTTATAGGCACCAGGGAAGGTTGGCCTCGGAAGCGTAATTTGTGCAAAACTTGTTTGGTCACCAACTGAACATTTAATTCTAGGACCTATAATCTATTAAAAATAGATCCCACTGAATTTGTGTTTGCTTTGACAACGTTAGAGCTCTCTAGGAAGTTTCTGCTTGTGTTCTGAATTCTTCTAAATCCTAAGAGAATTAAAAAATGTTTGGCATAAAGAAATGGATCACCCTTATTCCTATCATTTAAATTATCAGAGTCAATACTTCCCATTTTTTAACCAGGATCCCATGCCCCGAGCGTATCCATCCTTTGATGCATACATTGACAATTCATGGGATCATTCATATTCTTATCCTGGGAGTACTGGCCCGATAACTCCCACTTTTGAGTAGAGCCTAGGAGCGAGATTTTCCAACCCTGGAATCCCTACTTCTATGCAAACACCCAACCTTCCCACCCTTCATGATTTTCTGTATCGAGGTTGGACCGATACCCCTAGGGAACCAGAGCCTGAAATTGACTATCGTCCCCAACTTGATATTAGTAGCCTCTTCTCTTTATGATAGAAATGCAAAAATAGCAAAAAGAAATGATGGAATCCATGGGAGAGATGTTGAGGAATAGTCAATAATTAAACAAAGAAATAAGATAGCTTAGCTACGCTCTTCCCAATAATTTTGATCCCTACCCAGACGACCATGATCATGCAAATAATTTTGAGGAAACCAATGACAATAGGGATCCAATTTTATGTAGCTATCACTTAGACTCTCCCAATGAGACACGGCCACTAAAGGAGAACAATCCTAGTGATTATCCACCTGAGCTATATTGGAGTCAAAAGCAAGGGAAGATGGTACCTCTTGAGGACCTTGACCCCAATGACAGTATTCTCCTTACCCCTACCAACCTGGGTTAACGTTGTATTGTTCCTATCACTTCCCTTATTGATTATTTGGTGGAATCCCATTCTACCCTTAGTGAGACTACTCCTGACCCTCCACTTAGGGAATCAACACCTACTGTTCAGCATCCTGAGGATTTAAATGCACCCAATGAAGGTGACCCTAAGGGAATGGAGGATGAATTAGATCAGTTTTGGTCTCAGGGATATGAAGAGTCTATTTTAGAGGACGAGGATGCCCCAATAGAGGAACCTGAACTGAAAATCTGTAATGAATCACAGGGGAATTATTTATCATTTGAGGATTTACCTTCAAAGGATATAAACAATATGGTGAAATCCATATTCCTCCCTTCTTTTGAGAGTCATCCGCCATCAAAATAGGAGTTGATATTAGAGGAAGACAAACAAAATAGTGAGAAGTCTATGGGAGACTCTTGGGAACAAAACATGTCACTTGAGGATTTATACCCTGAGAAAAATAACGAATTCAGTGATATATGCTTGCTCCAAAACATTAAGACTGATCCTCCTTTAGGAATAATTGAGGATACTTATCCAACTCCTTTCTTCATTAATGAATCACATATGCACTCTGATAAAAATTTGAGTGAACCAAACGAATCCAGGGATGAGCTTAATGATAATGATTCTGATATTTTGACCCTGTCATCAAAGAGTTGTAATTTGGAGCCTACACTTGATTCAAATATGACTTTGATCATTAATGCTAGGCAGGGTAATGTGAAGTTGTCTAAAACTGTTAAGGAGTATACACAATCTGAATCATTGTTGGAATTGGACCTAACACCGACTAAGCCCTCATTAGACTTAACCATTACCTTCCAACACTACAAACAACCCTTATACTCCCTAACCAATCCTTGGCTTAGATCTCTGCTCATGAACATTCTTTCTGGAGAACATATCAGGCCAGTACATCCTCGGGTAGAATGGCATGTGTGGATTTATGCTTGTACTTTTAGTCTTGCCATTCAAGGGTTTCAAATATTAATGTTTATATCGTTTGAAACCCATCCTATTTTGGAGGATCCCTGTTATCCTCCACTTATTCCATTTCGGGAGGCCTCTTTTCATATTCTCTTTCTTATTCCTCGACCTCCCCAGGTAGCCAACGAGGTTTTCTGCTTTCATACCTTCTGGCGAGATTTTGGGATTTCGTTGCATCATCATCTCGCCAACATATGTGGCTACATGTTTTCTAGGCCCCCGCTGTTATGCATATTTTTAGGGACTAACTTTTTCTGTCTGAAACCAGACTTACAGGTTCCTTATAAGTCTAGCTGCAGACAAAAGAATGCAGCGCTTGTTGGGAGGCAACCCAGTAGTCTGAATAACACCGTTGTTAGGTGATCTCTTTCTTTTCCCCCCTGTTTTAATTTTACAATGAGGACATTGTAGGATTTAGGCATGGGGGGGTGCATTTTGCATTTTAGGAAGTATTTATGGAAGTATTCATGCATTTAGGTTAGCATAAAAAAAAATTCTTTTCTTGAGCTGAATGGGTTAGTCCCTAGAAAAATATCTTTGTCATTGGAGGTTTTTCTTCTAGAATTATTTCTTAAGTTTAGAATCCAGTACATTTACTTCACATGCATGTAGACTGGGTAATGGATCCTTGTAGAAAACCAATAAGCATTTGTAGTCTACTAAACCCTTGGACAGTTAATAGGGAGTTAGGCATACTATCTTCTAGTAGATCCACCTCATATTTGTGAGAAGAAAGTAGAGAAATTGCTGGTGCACTAAGTCTAATGCAAGGACTCTTTAAGTTTTGGATAATTAGATGATGATACTTCAGAGTTGGGCATAGTTTTATCTCTCTGTTCCTGTGTGCGTACTTTGTGTGAATTCCTGAGAGTCACCAAATAAGGCAGATACACAGAGATTCAGTCTTAATAAAGCTACGACTATGGTGGATGGTTATGACCGTCCTTCATAGAGTCCTCGGCTGAAGGAGGGTAATAGTGTCAAAGGTCAAAAATACGCTTGTCCCATCCATTCCTTCCCAGTGCCAAGAATAGGCACTTCCACCAAATAAGCCACACAATATCCTCTTGACCATCATCATCCCTAATAATGTCTCATAAATAAAAGTCTGTGTCGTGTTATGTTGATTTATAAAAAAAAAATAGAGAAAAAAAAGGAAAAAGGAAAAAGAAGAAACAGAAAGAAGAACAAGAAGAAATAGTTATATTACAAAAAAAAAGAGAAGAAGAAGAAAAGAGAGAGAAAAGAAAAAGAAAAGAGTCCAAGTTTATAATGTTATCTATGTAACATTGTTTCTGAGGCAACAAAAACACTTATCGCATTCCACCAAATATGACCTATACCTACCTTTTAGTATTTCTGATCGCCCGAATACTGGTTGAGGACTCTAACTTAGTTGTGGAGTTATTAGGACTTTAATTAAAGTGTGAATGCCATGTGAGGCCACCAAACAGTGAGTAAATTACTAAATCTGGCAAGATTTGTGATCTCAGAAAGAAAAGAAAGAAAAGAGTGAGTGCCAAGGAACATCAGGAGAGCACAATTGTTTAGCCTCTCTTTGAGTTGACTTGTCTAATAGTCTAAGGATCTAGTGTCTATAGTATTAGACTACATGTAGCACCAAATGAGTGTGTGCCACCAAATACAAATCCATTCAACTCGATATCTCCTACCTAAGACAAAAGCCGGGGTCATATTACATATTATCTTCTGCTTTATCCCTGAGGGAAGTAGTTGCCTATCCTGAGAGAAATATTTACCAAGGGTGAAGTACGAGCTTCCAAAGTGAATTGGCTTTTCACGTGGATCTGTTACCTAGGCTATTATCACTTCACATTTGTTTGGATCTCTAAAGTTTTAAAATAAGAAAAGAAGAAATCTTTTGATTACTTTTATTATTTTTCAACTTTTGCTAGGACTAGCAAATCTTAGGCACGGGAGTATTTGATGAGTCCATTTTAATAGATATTTGTTACGCCTAAATAATTCAATTCTAACATTGTATGTTTGTTAATAATCACATTTGGTCATTAAATGATTGCATGTGTCATTATTTAAGTTTACAATTTTTCTATTGCTTATTATGTAATTATATTTCATGCAGGGTCCCGCAACAACGCACTCATCTTCTCCAATTAATCTACTCTATCAGGCTAATAATCGGGAAGAAGAGGGAGGAGGATCAATTGTGGAAAAGAACAGGGGGGTGAAAAAATATTTTCCCCCCACAAATACCTCCACCTACGGTCGTCCTCCTTCAACATAACCTAACAAGCATCGGCCATGTTTAGTAAGGAGTTTTGAAAATCCCTTAAATCGTGCGGAGAGAGGAGATAAAAGAGGAGGCTTGGAAATGGAGAGGGGGTTGGCTTCTTCTTCTCCCCCTGGTGGGGACCCAACCGTGAAGAGGGCGTGCACTATGGGGAGAGCGTTCACTGTGCACACCTTCCACTGCATTCACCGCCCTACCACCAGTGCCTTCATCAATCCTTTGCAAGCCACAGCTGCGTCCTTCCATGCACTACCACAGAGCCTTCCCTTACTGCATGCACTGTCTTCACAGCGCCAAGGTTCCACCGCACCCATCACCCGTGCTACTGCCACAGTTGCACCTTGCACAGTTTGCACCAAGCGCCCGTAGGTGCTGCACCCACCACCCTTGCGCGCCCTTCTAGCCTCCCTCCACCGCGCGCAAACAACTGCCTGCCCGCACTTGCACCCTCTTCAGGTGCTGCACCAGCCCCCACCACACATTGTACCTGCCTCCACCGCGTGTAGCACACCAGCACCCTCATGTGGCTAGCAGCCACACGTGCCATCGCCTCCAAGCGCGCGTCGCGTAGCATTCTAACAGCACGCAAGGACACGCTCTGCAGACCACGCTTCTCATCTCCTTCGTCTTCCTCGTTCTTCCACTGCTACAATGAAGAGAAGAACCCACTGCTGCAGCCGCACACGTGCCCCTTACACGTAGCCCACCTCGCACCTCAGGCCATGCTTCAGACCGTGCAATACCTCAACGCACCCGCGTGCGAGCACGCAGCCACAGGCCATGCCACAGGCCGCGTGCACAACCGTGCGGCAGAACCCAACACTGGCAACGCACCTCCACCGTCCGGCTGCCACCGTCCACCTCTGGCCATCACGCCACCTCCATTACGATGCCTGGCCTCCGACGCACCTCCACCAAACTCCAGCCGACCAATGATCGTCGCTCCACGCGTAAGCACAAGAGAGAAGGTGATTCCCCTATTTTTCCCCTATTAGAAATTACAGGGTATGCCATTGCCAAAGCTACTACTTATTTATTTATCTTAATGTTAAATTATGGTAGAATTGCATGAATGACCCTCAATTTTAATGGAATTGCATGCAGTTACATTATATTCATCTCATGACTAAGCTAACATGTATCTCTGCTATGGGGAACAAATTCTAATTTAGATAAATTTGATGACAATTGTCAGTATTAAGATAGTAATTTTGGTATTTCCATAGTGATGATTTTGCATGTGTACCCTTAGATTCTTGGTTAATTATCTAAATTGAAAATTTATGCTGGAAATGAGAATACTAAATAGCATGCACATTCGTTGAAATTCCCGATTACTTGATACATCATTACTCATGTTTAATAGGTTAATTCCTCCCTGTGGAGACGACCTAACTATTCGTGGTTAGATTCTAAAAATTAAAATGTTTTGAAAAGCGATTTTTGACCACGCAATTAAATACGACACATCATTTTTTGTTAAAGTTTTCAATGAAAATGAAGATCACTCTTTCAACGACCACTAGAGGAGAACGATCCTAGTAATTATCCACTGGAGCTATATTGGAGTCAAAAGAAAGGGATGATGGTACCTCTTGAGGAGCTTGACCCCAATGACAGTATTTGCCTTACCCCTAATAACTCGGGTCAAGGTTGTATTGTTCATATCACTTCCCCTATCAATTATCTGGTGGAATCCCATTCTACCCTTAGTGAGCCTAATCCTGACCCTCCACTTAGGGAATCAACACCTACCATTCAGCATCCTGAGGATTTAAATGCACCCAATGAAGATGACCCTAAGGGAATGGAGGATGAATTAGATCAATTTTGGTCTCAGGAATATAAAGAGTCTATTTCAGAGGACGAGGATGACCCAATGTAGGGACTCGGACTAAAAATATGGAGTATATCACAGGGGTATTATTTGTTATTCGAGGACTTATCCCCAGAGGATATAAATAATCTGGTGAAATCCGGATTCCTCCCTTCTTTTGAGAGTTATCCTCCACCAAACCAGGAGTTGATATTACAGGACAAACACAATAGTGAGAAGCCTAGGGGAGACTCTCATGGACAAAATACATCAATTGAGGATTTATGCCCCGAGAAGAATAAAGAGTTGAGTGATATAGGCTTACTCTAAAACATTAAGACGGATCCTCCGTCAGAAATAATTGATGATACTGAAGCAACTCCTTTCTTTACTAATGAATCACATATACACCTCGGCAAAAATTTTAGTGAACCAAAAGAATTCGGGGATGAGATTAATGATAATGATTCAGTTACTCCGACCCTGCATCAAAGAAATTTAATTTGGAGTCCACCATTGATTCACATATACTGGAAGGTGAAAATATGACTTCGATCATTAATGATGGGCAGGGTGACTTGAATTTTTCTAGAATAATTGGTAGGGAGAATACACAATCTAAATCATTGTTGGAATTGGGCTTGACACCGACTAAGCCCTCCTTAGACTTAACCATTACCGCCCAACACCACAAACAACCCTTCCACTCCCTAACCGATCCTTGGCTCAGGTCTCTGCTCACTTACATTCTTTCTGGGAAGAATATCAGGCCAGTACACCTCGGGTAGAATGGTGAGTTTGGATTGATGCTTGTACGTTTAGTCTCGCCATTCAAGGGTTTGAAATAATTATGTTTATATCTTTTAAAACCCTTCCTACTTTGGAGGATCCTTGTTATCCTCCACTTATTCTGTTTTGGGACATCTGTTGAACTCTCTAATTGCTACTTTAATGTGTTTGGTTTTGGAAAACCTGTCGTTGTAGTTTTAAAGCGAAGAACTCGTGTTCAACAAATAAAATTTATACCGAAATGAAAATTCCGAGTCGAACACAGGGAGGCGGATGTTTGATTTAAAAACTATGCATTTCTTTTTGTCACAAAGTAATTCAATTTAAAACTATCTAATTATTTACAATAAATAGAAGAGAGAGAGAGAGAGGGTAAGAGAGAGAGAGAATATTACACACAAAAATCAAAATAAGATGTAGAATAAAAAGAGAATTTATCATTAAGGAGATTGTTCATTACAACTAGAAAGCATAAAACAATTACACTAGAAAGCGATAAATTTACTCTAGAAAGCATTAAAAGAATGGAGGGAGAGATGTCCTCCTCGACGATCGCTTGGAGGACGAGCAGAACTACTTTAGAAAGTAGTAAATCTATACTAGAAAGCAGTAAAAAGAATAGGGAGAGAGAAATCCTCCTCGACGGTCGCTTGGAGGATGAGCCGGACGGGACGACGCCTGGATGAAGGAGGATGAAGGAGGATTGATGTAAACACATTTACACTACTTAAGATGTCTATTTATGCATGTTCTTAAGCATAGGATTGCATTTCATGATATAAATATTGCATTACATGCATCATCTTGCATTTAGAATACTTTGAATAAAATGGAGGTTAATTGTCTCCTTTTATGTGCTTGGACAGGGCAAATATTTTATCAGGGCCTCGGATCAAAGATCCAACCGTATGGATGTGATTAGGGCGACGATTGGAGTTCAACGACTCCAAGATCGCCCTAATCAGGCATCCGTAGCATCAGATAGTGACCCGGGAACCCTAGAAGATCAAGGGCCAGGATGGTGTAAATCCACACTTCAAATGATAAATCCGACAGCACGGATGAATTCGGATCGACGATCGCAGCCCAACGACACAAAAATCGAGTCAATCCGACATCCGTGGCACCATCTACAACTTCCAGAAGATGGATGGCAAAGATAGCACCACGTGGCACCATCTCAGCCGCCCAAGCGGCCTCTTCATCTTGTGAAGGCCTCGTGCCCGATCACTCTCCGTCGTTGGATCTTAATCCAACGGCTGTGGGCGCTCGCATTTAAAAATGCCCGCTCGACCATCTGCGCCCCATAGCGCAGTGGTCGAGCGCGGGGTGCGGGTTCGAGCAGTTGCGAGGAGCGGCGGGCGCGAGCGATTGGGCGCGGGTGGAGCGTCGGATGGAGATCAGACGGCCGCGTGCGCCCGATAGCGTCGACGCGCAATTGGACGCTCAATCGAACGCGCAATCAGACGTGCAGGGGGCGCGCAACGTAACGGGCGCGAATGCGATTTAAGCCGTCCGATCGCGCGATCGGACGGCTGAAAATCAATGGACGTGCGCGCGCGTTGCGCACATGAGCAGCCGAGCGGACACGCACGTCGCCCACGAAGGGAGCTTTAGTGACGGATTTATCCGTCACTAAAGACCCCTCTTTTATTATTTTGAAGTTATAATGTCCATTTTGCCCCCACTCCTTGCAACTATAAAAGGAGACCCCCTCCATATGAAATTCTCATCCCTTCTTTCTCCTCTCTACCCCTCCAAAGCTCAAAAGAAGCTTGTCCCACACCCGGGATGCTTCTTGCGAGATAAAGTCCAATTTTCGTTCCCCTTCAGAAGTGGATCCCGCAACGACGACGGCATGCTGCTTCGTTCCCGTTCTTCGGCTTCATCCTCCTTCGTCCTGCTTCGTTCTCCTTCGTCCAGGCGTCGTCCCTTCCGGCTCGTCCTCCAAGCAATCGTCGAGGAGGATAACTTCACTCTCCCATTCTTATTTATAGCTTTTCTAGTGTAGAATTTTCCTGCCTTATAGTGTAATTGATTTTCCGCATTCTAGTGTAACTTTTATAAATAATTGAAATATTGAATGCATGTTCTCTCTCTCTCTCTCTTAGTCTGATAGCTCCATTGTAATTATATCACCTTGCTTAACAAAAATCCTAAAAAAAATATAATTGCGAATATAGATCAACGTAGCCTCCCTGTGTTCGACCCGGAATTCTTTTCGGTATAAATTTTATTTGTTGAACACGAATTCTTCGCTTTCGAACTACAAAAATAGGCTTTCCAAAACCAAACATGTAAGCGTAGCGATTCGAAAAAAAAACCGTTCAACATTTTGGCACCGTTGCCGGGGAGGCAACGATTTTCGATCTTTTCTTCGCATTTCTTGCACTTTATTTATTTTCTAACTAGCTTTCTCTTATGTCTATTATTTTGCAGAGACCTCCATCAAGGAATCAACAAGCGGTAGACTGGAGTAAGGTGCAGTTGAAGACAACTATAAGTGCTCCCCCATTCTTTCCCCCTCCATAGATTTCATTCGCCACATTAAATCCAAATCCCAATTAACCTAGGTGTTTGCATAAATCCTAGGAATAGTTTGGTTGTTTGGATTTTCACTCACATTCATTCCACCCTGATCCATTAAAAAAAATAATAATAACAAAAAGATAATCTTGTGGGGTAATTTTCAACAAACACACAACACACACCCACATTCAAGGCACTTGATCAACTTGATTTATTTTCTACTCAACCGGGTTCTGATCTGTGGAACCGGTACACACAAAGCAACGCATAATAGAATAGAAATCATTCTAGGTTAATCATCTTTGAGTGCCTAACTTAGTGGTGCATTTGTGGCCAGTTGTTTGAATTGTTTGGGCCGCACCACTTTATTTTAAAACTAACTCATCAAGTAGATCCTCCTTAGGGTTTTCAATCTAAGTATATTCAAGGCACTCCACTTTCTTTCTGATTTTAAAGGAAAACAATCTTCACCTGTGTTTTACAACTTGGTTTTCCTAGAAACTTGATTGCAATTCACCTAATTTAAAACCCTAAAAGCTAGTAAGCAAGATTTGAACACTAAAATTCACACATTATCAATAATCTTGCTTGAAAACCCTGGTTGTGCATGCACTTACACAAATCTTAATTAATCATTAAGGGCACAACCCATTTAAAGGGCCCATCACATTCCAAAGCACATTCAAACCTAGCCATAAATAAAACAGAGTAGACGTTGGCATTAAGGATTGGACTCACTCTTCAGAACCTAAAGTGAGATTATTTTCGATTAGTCTGTTTCTACTGTTCAATCTGATGTCTAGCTAGGGGAGCAGAGTCAAACGATCGCAGCTGGGGGGTACACTAGGAACCGGAGGCGTAAGCCGAAGGAAGAACCTTCTCCCCAGTCCCTCCTTCTAACTGGTTGGATTGAACAGACAGAAGTAGATCAAATCATTCCTTTATCTCAAGACGGGTTTTGAGAATCTGTAGGTCTGTAGGCTAACCCATTTAAGGACAGGTTTGATTGTTTGTATTGCAGGGTGCCTTTCTTCCTCCCTTGTCTCATGAATACTTCCACATATTTCACGCATTCCTGCTCTTTCCCTCCTGTTGAGAATTATCCCAACTCATATTGTAATCAACCATCAGTCAGTTGGGATAATTCGGATTGGGGATACAATTCCGGACCCCCGTGTTTAGGGTCTAACCCTGAACACTTTGATTTTGATTTCTATCCTTCTCAGAGCTACATCGATTATAGATCGTCTTCCTTTCATGCACAACCTAATACGATCTACAATCAAGAAGGATACACCGATCCTTACCCATCCTCTGATTTCACTGCCTTTAGGTCATCACCATCTTTTCAACAATCTGAAATGACCTATCATCAGGAAGGGTATAAGGAATCTCAATTCGTTAATTCCTCTGCATTGATGTCAAACCCTCCCAACCCTGAACCAACTCATTTGGTTCAGGTTAATCAGGTTCAAGATAAGGTTCTGGCTAACTTGAGGAATATCATTCAATCTTTAGAAGTTCAGCCAATACTTTGCATTGAGAGATTGGAGCCCCTGATTGAAATGATTGATGACTTGAATAAGTCTTTGTTGGATTGGCTCCAGGATGTTAAGGATAAGAACCCTGGTGAGTTTCTACTTGGGAAATTAGCAAAATTGAGGATGAGATTCGTGGTTGCTTTGATTAAATCTTGGAATAATTCCCAGGATGAACCCTCTTCAGGAAAGCCAATGACAGAACCTACTCAGGCACCTGTTGGGGGGGACACGTGTTACGAGGCTGACCAGATTGAATTAAAATAACCAATTAAGGATGATCTGATTTCTTCGCCTAAGATCCCTAAGCCGGGTTACGAGGAAACGTATGTCTCCTTGGAACACAAAGTGACAACTGATTTTGGGACATACATTGATACGGATCCTGATGGTGAAGATTCAAGTTGCGAAGTCTCACGCGTGTTTTCTGAACACGATTTCTGTGAGACGATTGGGCCTGAGGAATCTAATAGATCATTTGATAGCCCAATAACTGAGGAAATTGATCTTATTAGGGCACACATTACGGGTCCAGAATCGCATTTTCTGGAGGAATTAATTCAATGCCCTGATTATCAGTTACACCCTGTTGAGCTTATTGATGATTCTAATTCTGAGATAATTAGACCCAAGTCAATTTTGATTCTGCCAGATCATTTAGACTTGGAGATTTCAGACGGGGTGATGAATATACAAGAGGTCCTGGAATTTGATAAGCTAAATGAGGAGAATAGGAGCTGGGAAGTTCTGATTTGGGAAGTCAATTTTGGAGGAAATAGAAAATTGAGTCGAAGGGTTTCTTTTAAGCTGAAACTATTAAATCAGAACCCTTATGACATTTGTTTCGAGGATGTCAAACCCAAGCACACATTCAACGATTATCCTTTTGAGCTTCAATTCTCTGTAACTCGACTTTTTGGTCTTGGGTTGCATCCTCAGAAATCGCAAGCTCGATCCCGCTTACATTCTGATTTTAGGTTTTGGGTAATTTTTATCCAGAACCTAAGATATTCTCGATTATGGGGTGTGGGTCTGCACCACAATCTGGTCCACATCTGTGGACCTCTGTTGACAGGTCGGAGGATTCTTCTATTTATTCTAATTCTGACCTGCACTTGTGAATTCTTCATTTCTTTTCTTTGTATAGTGTGCCTAGCTGAAGGTACTAAACTCAGCACATATACAGTTCTTTTTAATTTTTCATCTCAGAGCGGACCTGTCATTCACGCAATTCAGGTGCTTTCTTCGCTTTTCCACTCTGTTTTATGTCTTTTTAATACAATGAGGACATTGCATTAGATAGGCATGGGGGGGTGGATATTTATCTCTGAATTCATTCGTCAACTCCGTAGATTTGTTTTCTTTTATTAAAAAAAAAAATCAAAATTAGGAAAGAGAATTTGGGTTTAAGAAAATTTTCAATCTTATGAAAAACTACATTAAGATCTGAACACAAAGACCCCTCAGGTCTTTGGACTTAATTAGCCTGTGTATCCACTAAAATGTGGATTTATTTTTGAGTCCTCACCATCTTAATTCTTTCGTAATTGGAGTAAATAAGTTTGGGTGATAAGTACACGACTTATCAACCCGCCCTCTGATTTGAGGGAATTTTAAGTCTGAAGCATCTACACATTTTTTTTGTACTGACTCGTTGTTCGACGATTTTAACAGAAATTGGGTAGCTAATGAACCTTCTAGGGTGATATGGGTGGCAAGTTATCGTGGGTAGCAGCCCACAGGTAGGTTGTCCAGAGCCTAGTCACTGGACCTTTCTTAGTTTGCTGCCTTTAGGTAAATCTTAGACTAGGGAAGCCACCTACTTAAAAAAAAAAAAGAAAAGGGAGAAAATAGTAAAAAGAAATAAGCCATACTTCGCCGCACGAGTATGGCTGGCAAGTTGTCGGTGGTAACAGCTCATCGACCGGTTGTCCAGAACCCACCTTAGAAAATGCACTAAAAATTCCCAAAACACTTAGGAAGAAGTGGAGAAATAGAATAAATCGGGGAGATATACACTGGATTCACCCTTGTGTTGACCTCGTAAAAAAAAAATAATAATAGTAGGGAGAAAGCTACCGGTTGTAAGGATACACTTTTAGGTAGAATTCTGGTTAGGCCACCTAGAGGCATAGAAATCCGAAGTCCGTTCTAATTGCCGGTCAATGAGTCTATCACAATCACAATAAGATGCTTAAAGCTTAGGGTTCTCATCAAATTTTGGGTGAGTTGAATGGCTGTAGAAAGCCACTCTTAAACCCGAAAATTTGAAAATAAAAAAAAATAAAATTAGAAAAGAGAAAAAGAGAAAAAGAAATTTTTCTTTTAATAAGGCGAGGGCTTGAAGCGGTCTGCATTTTGGCTGAAACCCGGGCACTGTTGTGTCCTTGAAAGTTCAGTTCCTAAGTAGACAATTTCTTAATGATTGAAAAATAACTCAAGTCCAAATAATCTAACCTAAGTCTTTTATAAATAGCATATAGTTTTTGCTAGGAACTAGCAAAAGATAAGCATGGGGGTATGATGTAAACACATTTACACTACTTAAGATGTCTATTTATGCATGTTCTTAAGCATAGGATTGCATTTCATGATATAAATATTGCATTACATACATCATCTTGCATTTAGAATACTTTGAATAAAATGGAGGTTAACTGTCTCCTTTTATGTGCTTGGACAGGGCAAACATTTTATCAGGGCCTCGGATCAAAGATCCAACTGTATGGATGTGATCAGGGCGACGATTGGATTTCAATGACTCAAGATCGCCCTAATCAGGCATCCGTAGCATCAGATAGTGACCCGGGAACCCTAGAAGATCAAGGGCCAGGATGGTGTAAATCCGCACTTCAGATGATAAATCCGACCGCACGGATGAATTTGGATCGACGATCGCAGCCCAACGACACAAAAATCAAGTCAATCCGACATCCGTGGCACCATCTACAACTTCCAGAAGATGGACGGCCAAGATAGCGCCATGTGGTGCCATCTCAGCCGCGCAAGTGGCCGCTTCATCTTCTGAAGGCCTCACTCTAGATCACTCTCCGCCGTTGGATCTTAATCCAACGGCTGTGGGTGCTCGCATTTAAAAATTCCTCCTCGACCATCTGCGCCCGATAGCGTAGTGGTCGAGCGCGCTATCGCGAGCGCGGGTTCTAGCCGTGGCGAGGAGCGGCCAACGCGAGCGATTGGGTGCGGGTGGAGCGTCGGATGGAGATCGGATGGCCGCGCGCGCCCGATAGCGTCGACGCGTGATTGGATGCGCAATCGAACGCGCAATCAGACGCGCGGGGGTCTCGCAACGCAGCGGGCGCGGATGCGATTTAAGCCGTCTGATCTCGCGATCGGACGGCTGAAAATCAATGGACGTGCGCGGGCGTTGTGCACGTGAGCAGCCGAGCGGACGCGCACGTCGCCCACGACGGGAGCTTTAGTGACGGATTTATCCGTCACTAACGACCCCTCTTTTATTATTTTGAAGTTATAATGTCCATTTTGCCCCCACTCCTTGCAACTATAAAAGGTGACCCCCTCCATACAAAATTCTCATCCCTTCTTTCTCCTCTCTACCCCTCCAAAGCTCAAAAGAAGCTTGTCCCACACCCGGGATGCTTCTTGTGAGATAAAGTCCAATTTTCGTTCCCCTTCGGAAGTGGATCCCGTGACGACGACGGTGTGCTGCTTCGTTCCCGTTCTTTGGCTTCATCCTCCTTCGTTCTGCTTCGTTCTCCTTCATCCAGGCGTCGTCCCGTCCGGCTCGTCCTCCAAGCAATCGTCGAGGAGGATAACTTCACTCTCCCATTCTTATTTACAGCTTTTCTAGTGTAGAATTTTCCTGCTTTATAGTGTAATTGATTTTCCGCATTCTAGTGTAACTTTTATAAACAATTGAACTATTGAATGCATGTTCTCTCTCTCTCTCTTAGTTTGATAGCTCCATTGTAATTATATCGCCTTGCTTAACAAAAATCCTAAAAAAACTATAATTGCAAATATAGATCAACGTAGCCTCCCTGTGTTCGACTCGGAATTCTTTTCGGTATAAATTTTATTTGTTGAACACGAATTCTTCGCTTTCGAACTACAACGACAGGTTTTCCAAAACCAAACACGTAAGCGTAGCGATTCAAAAACACGTTTAACAAGGACAAAGGAGGACGAAGCAGAAGAACGGGAACGGAGCAGCACGATGTCGTCGTCGCGGGATCCACTTTCGAAGGGGGACGAAAATTTGGACTTTATCTCGCGAAAAGCATCCCGGGTGTGGGACAAGCTTTTCTTGAGCTCTGGAGAGGTAGAGAAGAGAAGGAAGGGATGAGAATTTCGTATGGAGGGGGTCTCCTTTTGTAGTTGCAAGGAGTGGGGGCAAATTGGTCATTACATGTTTAAAACAATAAATGTGGGGTCTTTAGTGACGGATAAAACCGTCACTAAAGCCCCAACGTGGGCATAGTACCCGCACCCACACGCACCTCCTCAGTTGCGCTCTTTCTCAACGCCTACTCACGTTCTTTAAATCTCAGCCGTCCGATCGCGAGATCGGATGGCTTAAGATGCGTCTTCGCCCGTTGCTGCACGCCCACCCAGCGTGTACGATCGTGCATCCTTGCCGCGTGTGCAATAGTGCATGAACGCTACCGGTGGATCTGAGCCGCCCGATGACAATCCAACGCCTGCCAACGCTCGCTCGCCAGCGCCTTTCTCCCCTTCGCTGCGGCTCAAACCTGCAGCTGTAGCTCGCGCAAGCGCTCTCGACCGCTGCACTATGAGGCGCGGATGGTCGAGCGGGCGCTTTTAGACACAGCTGTCCACATCGGTGGATCCGATGGCGAAGAGGGAGCGGGTGCGGGGACATCAAAGATTGTATGCGGTCGTTTGGGCGACCGAGATGTTGCCATGTGGCACCATCTTGGCCATCCATCTTCTTGATGTTGTAGATGGTGCTACGGATGTCGGATTGACTCGATTTTTGCGTCGTTGGGTTGTGATCGTCGATCCGAATTCATCTGTGTGGTCGGATTTGTCATTTGAAGTACGGATTTACACCATCTTGGCCCTTGATCTTCTAGGGTTCCCCGATCACTTTCTGTTGCTACGGATGCCTGATTAGGGCGATCTTGGAGTCGTTGAACTCCAATCGTTGCCCTGATCGCATCCATACGGTTGGATCTTCGATCCGAGGCCTCGATAAAATGTTTGCCCTATCCAAGCACATAAATGGAGACAATTAACCTCCATTTTATTCAAACTACTCTAGATGCAAGATGACACATGTTATACAATATTTATATCATGAAATGCAATCCTATGCTTAAGAACATGCATAAATAGACATCTTAAGTAGTGTAAATGTGTTTACATCATACCCCCATGCCTATCTTTTGCTAGTCCCTAGCAAAAGCTATATGCTATTTATAAAAGAATTAGGTTGGATTATTTGGGCATGAGTTATTTTCAATCATTAAGAAATTGTCTACTTAGGAACTAAACTTTCAAAGACACAACAGCGCCTGAGTATCAGCCAAAATGCAGACCGCCTCAAGCCCTCGCCGTATTTAAAGGAAAATTTCTTTTTCTCTTTTTCTTTTTTTTCTAATTTTTTTTGGATTTTCAAGTTTTAGGGTTTAAGAGTGGCTTTCTACGGCCATTTAACTCACCCAAGATTTGTTGAGAACCCTAAGTTTTAAGCATCTTATTGTGAATGTGAAAGACTCGTTGACCGGCAGTTAAAACGGACTTCGAGTTTCTACGCCTCTAGGTGATATCAAAAGAATTCTGCATAAAGGTGTATCTTTACAACCGGTAGCTTTCTCCTTACTTTTATTTTTTTACGGGGTCAACACAAGAGTGAATCCAATGTATATCTCCCCGGTTTATTCTACTTCTCCGCTTCTTCCTAAGTGTTTTGGAAATTTTTAGTGCATTTACTGAGGTGGGTTCTGGACAACCGGTCGATGAGCTGTTACCACCGACAACTTGCCAGCTATATTCGTGCGGTGAAGTGTGGCTTTCTTTTTTTCTTTTCTCGTTTTCTTTTTGATTTTCATTTTTTTTTATTTTTTCTTTTTTTTAAGTAGGTGGCTTCCCTGGTCTAAGATTTACCTAAGGTCAGGAAAAAAAAGAAAGGTCCAGTGACTAGGCTCTGGACAACCTACCTATGGGCTGTTACCCACGATAACTTGCCAGTCATATCACCCTAGAAGGTTCATTAGCTACCCAATTTCCGTTAGAATCGTCGAACAACGAGTCAGTGCAAAGAAAGTGTATAGATGCTTAAGACTTAAAATTCCCTCAAATCAGAGGGCGGGTTGATAAGTCATGTAATTATCACCCAAACTTATTTACTCCAATTAAAACAGAATTTAGGTTGGCGAGGACTCGAAAAATAAATCCACATTTTAGTGGATAGACGGGCTGATTAAGTCCAAAGACCTGAAGGGTCTTTATCTTCAAATCATAATGTAGTATTTTCTAAGATTGAAAATTTTCTTAAACCCAAGTTCTCTTTCCTAATTCCAATTTTTTTTTTATAAAAGAAAATAAAACAAATCTACAGAGCTGACGAATGAATTCAGAGATAAATATCCACCCCCCCATGCCTATCTAATGCAATGTCCTCATTGTATTAAAAAGACATAAAATAGAGTGGAATAACATAGAAAGCACTTGAATTGCGTGAATGTCAGGTCCACTCCGAGATAAAAAAACATATATGTGTTGAGTTTAGTGCCTTCAGCTAGGCACACTATACAAAGAAGAGAAATGAAGAATTCACAAGTGCAGGTCAGAATCAAAATAAACAGAAAAATCCTCTGACCTATCAACATAGGTCCACAGATGTGGACCAGATTGTGGTGCAGATCCATCCCCCATAATCGAGAATATCTTAGGTTCTGGATAAAAGTTACCCAAAACCTGAAATCAGAATGTAAGCAGGGTCGGGCCTGCGATTTATGAGGATGCAACCCAAGACCAAAAAGTCGGGTTACAGAGAATTGAAGCTCAAAAGGATAATCGTTGAATGTGTGCTTGGGTTTGACATCCTAAAAATAAATGTCGTAAGGGTCCTGGTTTGATGATTTCATCTTAACAGGAACCCTTCGACACAGTCTTCTACTTCCTCCGGAGTTAGCTTCCCAAATCAGAACTTCCCGGCTCCTATCCTCCTCATTCAGCATGTCAAATTCCAGGACCTCTTTCATGTTAATCACCCCATCAGAAATCTCTAAGTCTAAATGATGTGGCAGAATCAGAATTGACTTGGGTCTAAGTATCTCAGAAACAGAATTATCGATAAGCTCAACAGAGTGTAACTGATAATCAGGTCATTGAATTGATTACTCCAGAAAATGTGATTCTAGATCCGTAATGTGTGCCCTAATAAGATCAGTTTCCTCAGTTATTGGGCTATCGAATGATCTATCAGATTCCTCAGGCCCAATCGTCTCACAGAAATCGTGTTCAGAAAACTCGCTTGAGACTTCGCAACTTGAATCTTTACCATCAAAGAAATCAGGATCCGTATCAATGTATGTCCCAAAATCATTTGTCACTTTCTGTTCCAAGGAGACATACATTTCCTCGTAACTCAGCTCAGGGATCTTAGGTGAAGAAATCAGATCATCCTTAATTGGTTGCTTTAATTCAATCTGGTTAGCCTCGTAACACATGTTCCCCCCAATAGGTACCTGAGCGGGTTGTCATTGGTTTTCCTGAAGGGAGTTCATCCTGGGAATCATCCCAGGATTGTATCAAAGCAACCACGAATCTCATCCTCAATTTCGCTAATTTCCCAAGTAGAAACTCACCCGGGTTCTTATCCTTAACATCCTGTAGCCAATCCAACAAAGACTTGCTTAAATCATCAATCATTTCAATCAGGGTCTTCAATCTCTCAATGCAAGGTATTGGCTGAACTTCTAAAGATTGAATGATATTCCTCAAGTTAGCCAGAACCTTATCTTGAACCTGGTTAACCTGAACCAAATGAGTTGGTTCAAGATTGGGCAGGTTTGGTATCAATGCAGGGGAATTAACGAATTGAGATTCGTTATACCCGTCCTGGTAATAGGTCATTTCAGATTGTTTAAAAGGTGGTGATGACCTAAAGGCAATGTAATTAGAGGATAGGGAAAGATCGGTGTATCCTTCTTGATTGTAGATTGTATTAGGTTGTCCATGAAAGGAAGACGATCTATAATCGATGTAGCTCTGAGAAGGATAGAAATCAAAATAAAAGTGTTCAGGGTTAGACCCTAAACACAGAGGTCCAGAACTATATCACCAATCTGAGTTATCCCAACTAACTGATGGTTGATTACAGTACGAGTCGGGATAATCGTCATGTTGAGAATAATTCACAACAGGAGGGAAAGAGCGGGATTGCGTGTAATATATGGAAGGATTCATGATAAGCGAGAGGAAGAAAGGTGCCCTGCAATACAAACAATCAAACCTGTCCTTAAGTGGGTTAGCCTTACAGACCTACAGACTCCCAAAACCCATCTTGAGATAAAGGAACGATTTGATCTACTTCTGTCTATTCAATCCAACCAGTTAGAAGGAGGGACTGGGGAGAAGGCTCTTCCTTCGGCTTGCACCTCCAGTTCCTAGTGTACCCCCCAACCGCGATCGTTTGATTCTGCTCCCCTAACTAGACATCAGATTGAACAGTAGAAACAGACTAATCGAAAATAATCCCGTTCTGGGTTCTGAAGAGCGAGTCCAATCCTTAAGGCCAACGTCTACTCTGTTTTATTTAGGGATAGGTTTGAATGTGCTTTGGAATGTGATGGGCCCTTTAAATGGGTTGTGCCCTTAATGATTGATTGATTTATGTGTGCGTGCATAACCAATGGTTTTCAAGCAAGATTATTTTTGATGTGGTGAATTTTAAGGTTCAAATCTTGCTTAGTAGCTTTTAGGATTCAACTTTAGGTGTTTTCAAACAAGTTTCATTGACACACCAGGTTTTGAAAGCACGGGTGAAAATGTTTTCCTTTGAAGCTTAAAAAGAATGTGGAGTGCCTGGTAAATCCCTAAGAGTTGAACCTAAGTGGCAACTACTTGACGAGTTTATTTTATTTGAAGTGGTGCGGCCCAATCAACTCAAACAATTGGCCTATTGCACCACTTAATTAGGCACACAAGTGATTACCTAATCTGATTTCTACTCAATTATGTGTTTGAATGTGTACCAACTCCTAAAATCGATTTACCAGTTGAGTTTGAAAATCAGATGAGGTTGTGTACCTCTGTGAGATTTTTTTTTTTAATTTTTCTTTTTTTAATGTGGGGGTTGGGGCAGGTGTGGGTGTCAAACAACAAACAATCTAACCTTAGAGTTTATAAGAACACCTAGGTTGATTGATGTTTGAATTATTATGTTGTGGAATGAAATCTAATGGGTGGGAGGTGGGGGAATAACTCTTAGAACCTTCCACAGCACTTTTGCCTATCTCGAAAGAGTACCTGCAATTATAATAAGAAAGGAGAAAAGTGAGGTAAATGATTTATAAGTTACAAAACGTGAAGAGAAATCAAAGATGTTGAACTCTTGAATTGCTACGCTAACGTGTTTGATTTTGGAAAACCTGTCATTGTAGTTTAAAAGCGAAGAACTCGTGTTCAACAAATAAAATTTATACCAAAATGAAAATTTCGAGTCGAACACAGGAAGGCAGACGTTTGATTTAAAAACTACGCGTTTCTATTTATTTGTCACAAAGTAATTCAATTTAAAACTATCTAATTATTTACAATAAATAGAAGAGAGAGAGAGGGTAAGAGAGAGAATATTATACACAGAAATCAAAATGAGATGTAGAATAAATAGAGAATTTATCCTTAAGGAGATTGTTCATTACAACTAGAAAGCATAAAATAATTGCATTAGAAAGCGATAAATTTACTCTAGAAAGCATTAAAAGAATGGAGGGAGAAATGTCCTTCTCGACGATCGCTTGGAGGACGAGCAGAACTACTCTAGAAAGCAGTAAATCTATACTAGAAAGCAGTAAAAAGAATAAGGAGAGGGAAATCCTCCTCGACGGTCGCTTCGAGGACGAGCTAGATGGGACGACGCCTGGACGAAGGAGGACGAAGCAGGATGAAGGAGGACGAAGCAGAAGAACGGGAGCAGAGCAGCACGACGTCGTCGTCGCGGGATCCACTTTTGAAGGGGGACAAAAATTTGGACTTTATCTCGCGAGAAGCATCTCGGGTGTGGGACAAGCTTCTCTTGAGCTTTGGAGAGGTAGAGAACAGAAGGAAGGGATGAGAATTTCGTATGGAGGGGGTTTCCTTTTATAGTTGCAAGGAGTGGGGGCAAATTGGTCATTACATGTTTAAAATAATAAATGAGGGTCTTTAGTGATGGAGAAAATCGTCACTAAAGCCCCAACGTGGGGCGTAGTACCCGCGCCCACGCGTGCCTCCTCAGCTGCGCTCTTTCTCAACGCCGGCCCACGTTCTTTAAACCTCAGCCGTCCGATCGTGAGATCAGACAGCTTAAGATGCCTCTTCGCCTGCTGCTGCATGCCTACCCAGCGCGTACGATCGTGCATCCTTGCGGCACGTGCAATAGAGCGTGAACTCTATTGGTGGATCTGAGCCACCTGATGACGATCCAACGCCCGCTAGCGCTCGCTCGCCTGCACCTTCCTCCCCTTCACTGCAGCTCGAACCCACGGCAGCAGCTCGCGCAAACGCTCTCGACCGCTGCGCTACGAGGCGCGGATGGTCTAGCGGGCGCTTTTAGGCGCGGCTGTCCACAGCTGTTGGATCGAGATCCAAAGGCCGAGAGGGAGCAGGTGTGGGGACTTCAGAGATTGTATGTGGCCATTTGGGCGGCCGAGATGGCGCGTGGCGCCATCTTGGCCATCCATCTTCTGGATGTTGTAGATGGTGCCACGGATGTCTGATTAACTCGATTTTTGCGTCGTTGGGCTGCGATCGTCGATCCGAATTCATCCGTACGGTCGAATTTGTCATTTGAAGTGGAGATTTATGCCATCCTGGCCCTTGATCTTCTAGGGTTCCCCGGTCAGTATCTGATGCTACGGATGCCTAATTAGGGTGATCTTGGAGTCGTTGAACTCCAATCGTCGCCCTGATTACATCCATACGGTTGGATCTTCGATCCGAGGCCCTGATAAAATGTTTGCCCTGTCCAAGCACATAAAAGGAGACAATTAACCTCCATTTTATTCAAACTACTCTAAATGCAAGATGATGAATGTTATGCAATATTTATATCATGAAATGCAATCCTATGCTTAAGACCATACATAAATAGACATCTTAAGTAGTGTAAATGTGTTTACATCAAGGTCCCTTTTCATATTCCTTTTTTTATTCCTAGACCTCCCCAGGTAGCCTACGAGGTTATTTGCTTTCATGTCTTCTGGAGAGCATTTGGGATAATGTTGCATCATCAGCCCGCTAGCATCTGTGGCTACCTATTTTCTGGGCCAGCACTGTTACACATACTTTTAGGACCTAGCTTTTTCTATTTGAAACCAGACTTACAGGCTCCCTATAAGTCTAGCTGCTGATAGAAAATGCAGTGCTTGTAGGGAGGCACCCAGTGTTCTGAATAACACCATCATCATGCGATTTCCTTCTTTTCTCCCCCTATTCTAATTTTACAATGAGGACATTGTAGGATTTAGGCATGGGGGGTGCATTTTGTATTTTAGGAAGTATTCATGCATTTAGGTTAGCATATATATATATATATATATTTCTTGAGATGAATTGGTTAGTCCCTAGCAAAACATCTTTGTCATGTAGGTGTCATTAAAGATTTTTCTTCTTAAATTGCTTCTTAAGTTTAGAAACCAGTACATTTACTTCACTTGCACGTAGACTGGGTAATGGATCTTTGAAGAAAACCAATAAGCACTTTTAGTCTACTGAACCCTTGGACAGTTAATAGGGAGTCAGGCATACTATCTTCTAGTAGATCCACCTCATATTTGTGAGACGAAAGTAGAGAGATTACTGGTGCGCTAAGTCTAGTGCAAGGACTCTTAAGTTTTGGATAATTAGATGTTGATACCTCAGAGTTAGGCATAGTTTTCACTCTCTGTTCCTATGTGTGTACATTGTGTGAATTCCTGAGAGTCACCAAATAAGGTAGATACACAGAGATTGAGCGTTAATAAAGCTATGACTATGGTGGATGGTTACGACCGTCCTTCATAGGGTCCTCGACTGAAGGAGGGTAATAGTGTCAACGGTCAGAAATACGCTTGTTCTATCCATTCCTTCCCGATGCTGGGCATAGGCACTTCCACCAAATAAGCTACACAATATCCTCTTGACCATCATCATCCCTAATAATGTCTCATAAATAAAAGTCTGCATCATGTTGATTTATAAAGAAAGAGAAAGAAGAAAAAAGAAATAATTATATTTAGAAAAAAAATAAAATAAAAATAAGAGAGAAAAGAAAAAGAAGAGTCCAAGTTTATAATTTTATCTTCGTGACGTTGTTTCTGAGGCAACAAAAACACCCATCGCGATCCAACAAATATGACCCATACCTATCTTTCAGTATTTCTGATCGCTCGAATACTAGCTGAGGATTCTAACTTAGTTGTAGAGTTATTATGACTTTAGTTGAAGTGTTAATGCCATGTGAGGCCGCCAAATAGTGAGTACATTTACTAAATCTGGTGAGATTTGTGATCTCAGAAAGAAAAGAAGGAAAAGAGTGAGTACAAAGGAATATCAAGAGAGCACAGTTATTTAGACTATCTCTAAGTTGACTTGTTTAATAGTCTAGAGATCTAGAGTCTGTAGTACTGGATTACATGTAGCACCAGATGAGTGTGTACCACCACATACAAATCCATTCAACTCGATATCTCCTACCTAAGCTAAAAAGGCAGGGTCAAATTACAGATTATCTTCTGCTTTATCCCCGAGGGAAGTAGTTGCCTATCCCGATAGAATTTTATCAAGGGTTAAGTGTGAACTTCAAATGTAAGTTGGCTTTTCACTTGAATCCATTACTTAGGCTACTATCACTTAACATGAGTCTAGATCTCAAAATTTTTGGAATAAGGAAAGAAGAAATCTTTTGATTACTTCTATTATTCTTCACATTTGCTAGAGACTAGCAAATCTTAGACATGGGGTTATTTGATGAGTCCATTTTAATGGACTACTGTTACGCCTAATTTAACTTTATTCTTACATTTTATGTTTGTTAATAACTACATCATGTCATAGAATGATTGAATACATCATTACTTAAGTTTACATATATTCTATTGCATTTTATAACTTATTGTATATAAATAATTATTTTATAAAATAAAACCTCCTCTCAACAATTCCCATCCCTTTTCCTAACACACCACCCACTCCACACCACTCTTTTCTCCAACTGCAGAACAACCCATACAAGGTATCTTCTCCCCTGGGCGAGGACGATCTCTCCATCTTCTACACTGTAAAGGAGGTGAGCACCATGGATCCTACATACACCGTGGACTCAGCGTACACCATGGCTTTGGCATACTGCACCTCTACTCCTCCTCCTCGCCGGTCACATGGTGACAGCGTGCGGCCTCAACAACTTCCACATCATCCTTTTCCTCTTCCACTGCTCCCTCCCCTGCTAACTCTTCTCTTCTCTCCACAAGAACCAACACCCAACCTTAACCCAAAGCATCCTCGCTCCTCATCTCTCAGACGCAGCACCACCGCGCCCTCTCGAGCAAAGGAGTACGACCACTGCAACCCTATTGCGACAGCCACCACGAACAACCGTGCCAGCATGCCACTTCTTCTTCTTCAACACGCTTGCAGCTCCACGGGAAGGAACCCAAAGTTGCCACCGCCCCTCCACGCCACCACCCCACAGTAGCACTTGCACGCCCCTCACGGGCAAAAGTTGCACACCCTTGTGCGTGCACATCCAGCTCGCGTGCACGTGCAACCACCACAGAGGCCGGCCGATTCCTTCTCCTCCTTCAACTCAACGCACGAGGATAGCCGCACTGTTCATCTTTCTTCCCCGAAAGATCCCATCGCCAGCCATTCATCTCCACATGCAGCCACTGCCACAGACCGCGGTTCTCCACGCCGTCGCCTCCATTAGCCTCACCTCAACCTCAAGAGCGCGACCACACCCCCAGACATGCCCACCAAGACTCGCGTGCATGCGTGGAGTAACCCACCGTCGGCGGGTTCCACCTCGTCGGCCGGTGACCACAGACCACCGTCATCGTGATCCTCTCGTTGTGGCCAACCTCTCCTGGGCTTCTCTCCTTCAGCCGTGGGCCCTCCTCCTCGAGCACGCAAAGAAGAGCAAATGCTCTATTTTGGAACAGTAAACATGCCATTAAAATTTACTAGGTATGCCATTATAAAAAAGCACTATTCATTTATTTATTGACTTATCATATTCTGAATGATTTGCATGAATATCCCTCCTGTCTATCAGAATTACAAATAGCTGAACTCTTCTTATGCATGATAGAGTATGGGATATTGGTTATGGGAAATGAGTTCAGTTTTGATTAAGATTGACGATGCTTGTCAGTAATAAGATCATGATTCACGTGTTTCCATTGTGGTGATTTTGCATGTGCACCCTCATATTATTAATTAATTATTTAAATTAAGAATTTATGTTGAAAGCACGTGCACTAGTAGTATGCATACGCGTTGAGTTTCCCGAATAAATGAGACACTATTCACTAGTTTAAATAGGCAAATTCCTCCCTGTGGAGATGACCTAACTCTTCGTGGTTAGTTTTCAATTATTAAATATTTCTGAAAAGCAATTTTCTACCCCGCAACGAACTATAACGACACGACATTTTATGTTAAAGTTTTCAACGAAAATGAAGATCGCTCTTTCACCTGACAACGGTGCGAAAATGATTGCATGGGTTTCGCGAGTTTGAAATTAGGGTTACAAGTAACCCGTCATCGTAGTTGCAAAACTCATGGTCAAATAAAATTTATACTAAAACTCTAAGGGAGTCCCGGGTCAAACACAGGGAGGCGACATTTACTTTAAGTGAAAACTACGCTTCAATTTGTTTCTTTTTGGTATTTTAGGGTTTTGTTATTTTTCTTATATTTTTGTAAGAAGAAGACAACCAAATGAATTACAAGATAGAGATGGAACAAATATGGTATAGATATCACTTCAATGTCAATTACAATCAACTATGAAAGCATAAAAAGAGAGGGGGTGAGAGGAAATCTCCCGAATCGGCTGTTCGGTAAGGAGCGGGATGACAGAGGTGAGATGCAGGAGGACTTCAGGTAGAGGAAAGCCTCGGCGTAGCTCCGGAATGGAGGTGAGAAGATGGAGATGATCTGCTACCGGAATGGATGTGGGAGGATGGCTCTAAGGCAACCTATGAATGGGGATGGGAAGATGGATGAATATTTGGTGAGGTAGAGGTTTGCTGAGCCTTCTGAGCTTGAGAACAAGCTCTAATGGAGCATTGGTAGGCTTGCTAGAGCTTGGGAGTAGATGGGAGTAGAGTAGGTAGAGATGGCTTGGAAGGGAGGGAGTGTAGGTCCTTATATAGTGGAGTAGAGGCAAAAATAGGTATGGGACCATTAGTGACCTCCAGGCTGTCGTTGGAAGCATCGATGTAGGTAGCTCATACCCGCTCATGCCCACAACTGGCTTTGCTGTCACATGAAGAATTAGCGATGGCTGTAAGCATCGCTGTTGGTCCAGCTCACGCTGCTGCTAGACTTATTTTCCATACCACGCACGCACTCACATGCCAACCGAGATCATATTCTCCATACCAGAGTTGCCTCCTTTTGAGTTTCATGGCCAGCTAGTAGACGGAGGTTTCAGGTACATCCGTCGCTTCGAGCTGCGAAGCTCCTGAGTAAGGGATGTGAGGGCTTCCTAGCTTGTGTTGTAGCAGAAACTAGCCCAATGGCCAACTTACAGAGTATCCCGGTGGTCTACGAGTACCCCGATGTCTTCCTAGAGGAGCTGTCAAGACTACCGCCTAAGCGTGAGATCGAGTTTGAGATCTCACTAGTATCGGGGACCAACCCCATCTCTACTACACCATACAGGATGGCCCCACTTGAGCTACGAGAGCTCAAGTCTTAGTTACAAGATCTCTTGGAGAAGGGATTTGTGAGGCCTAGTGCATCCCCGTGGGGAGCCCCTGTGTTATTCGTGAAGAAAAAAGAAGGTACCCTTCGGCTTTGTGTCAACTACAAGCAGCTGAATCGGGTCACAGTCAAGAATAAGTATCCACTACCTCATATAGTTGACCTCTTCTACCAGTTGAGGGACACCACGATGTCTCCAAGATAGACTTGAGTTCAGGTTACCATCAGCTGAGGATCAGGGAGACAAACATCTCCAAGTCAGCCTTCCGTACTCCATACAGACACTATGAGTTCTTGGTCACACAGTTTGGGCTGACCAATGCCCTTGCTGCTTTCATGGATATGATGAACCGTGTTTTTAGGCCATACCTAGACCAGTTTGTGGTGGTATCCATCGACGACGTACTAGTCTACTCTCGGGATCAGGCACAGCATGGACAGCATCTACGTATGGTCCTAGATACATTGAGACAACATAGCTTGTACGCCAAGTACAGCAAGTAAGAGTTCTGGTTAAGACAGGTGACCTTCTTGGGCCACGTGATTTCAGGAGACAGATTGGCTATGGATCCAGCCAAGGTCGAGGCCATACTCAGGTGGGAGAGACCACGCACAATGATAGAGATACATAGCTTTCTGGGACTGGTAGGCTACTATTCGCAGTTTATCAGGGGGTTCTCTTAGATTGCACGTCTTATGACCCAACTAACTTGGAAGGATGTGTCGTTCACCTGGACAGGCTAGTGTGAGTTGTGATTTCGAGAGTTGAAGGAGAGACTGACTTCAGCTCCTATACTCACCATCCTAGATAGTAGTGGCAGGTTTGTGGTTTACACTAATGCCTCGTTGTAGGGGTTGGGTGGTGTGCTCATACAGTAGGGCCACGTTGTAGCTTATGCTCCGTGGGAACTAAAGTCCCATGAGCATAACTACCCCACCCATGACTTAGAGTTGGCAGCTGTTGTCTTCGCACTGAAGACATAGAGGCACTACCTATATGGTGAGACGTTCGAGATCTTCATGGATCATAAGAGCCTCAAGTATCTATTTGATCAAAAGGAGCTTAACATGAGACAGAGACGTTGGTTAGAGCTCTTGAAGGACTACGACTACAGCATCTCCTACCACCCAGGGAAGGCCAATGTGGTGGCCGATGCCTTGAGTTGGAAGGCACCCGCCCACTTGGCCAGCTTATAGGCATAGAGTTGGAGACTCATGGAGGAGGTGGGCAGTTGGCAGCCCCAGGTGTCATGAGGGTATTGCGGGGCAGTGACAGTGACATCGCAGGCATGGCTAGAGCTGATAGATCATATCATTACAGGGCAGATTGCTGATCCATACTTGCAGACACTGCAGGACAAGGTGTTAACAGGAGACCCAGGAAATTTTTCTTTCTCTAACGAGATACTTCGTATGAGGAGACGTCTGTGTGTTCCTAGAGATGAGGAGCTGTTGAGGAAGCTCCTGACTAAGGTACACAGGTCTAGGTTCACCATTCATCCCGGGAACACAAAGATGTACCACGATCTACGACCTGACTTCTGGTGGAGGAGAATGAAGCGGGATGTTGGTGAGTTTGTCTAGTAGTGCTTGGTATGCAGCAGGTGAAGGTCGAGCACCAAAGGCTTGCAGGGCTGCTACAGCCACTTCCTGTGCTAGAATGGAAGTGGGAGAGTATCACCATGGACATGGTAGTAGGGCTACCAATTACACAATGAGGGCACGACACAGTTTGGATGATAGTAGATAGGTTGAAGAAGATGGCACGATTCCTGCCAATCTGAGTCACCTTTGGGCTAGCATAGCTAGAAGAGCGATACATCAGAGATGTGGTGCGACTTCATGGAGTCCCTCGCGAGATCGTATCAGATAGTGATACTTGCTTCACTTCCCAGTTCTGGGCAGATTTTTAGTAGGCCTTGGGGACTTGCCTACGCTTTAGTACCGGCTACCACCCCCAATTCGATGGGCAATCGAGCGCACTATTCAGACATTGGAGGACCTTCTACGCACTTGTGTATTAGACTAGAGAGGCTCTTGAGAGGAGCATTTGCCCTGGCAAAGTTTGCATACAATAATAGCTACCATTCGAGCATCGGCATGGCACCTTACGAGGCTCTGTATTGGAGAAAGTGTATTGTACCCTTTAGTTGGGTAGAGGTGGCGATCAAGTGGGAGGTTGGTCCCAGGCTGATCCATCAGAATCAGGAGGTAATAGATCAGATTCACTGATGACTCCATACTGTCCAAAGCAAGAAGAAGAGCCATGCTGATAGGAAGAGCAGAGAGGTGCAATTCAAGGTTGGGGTTCGCGTCTTCCTTCACGTTTTGCCCATAAGGGCTTGGAGAATTTTGGGGTGAAAGGGAATCTTTCACAGAGGTTTGTGGGGTCCTTTGAGGTCTTGGAGTAGGTAGGACCTGTTGCTTACTGTGTTTCCCTTCCTCCCCAGCTTTCTGGAGTGCACGACGTGTTCCATGTGTCCAACCTCAGGAAGTACATCGCCGATCCTAGCCATGTTCTGAGCCATGAAAGCATTGAGGTGGGAGAAGACTTGACCTATCCTGAGAGGCTAGTGTAGATACTAGACAGAGCTGTCCGGAGTTTAAGACGGAAGGAGGTGCTACTGGTGAGGGCCCTAGGGAGAGACTAGCGATACGAGGAGGCGACTTGGGATCCTGAGGTGGCGATGCAAGAATAGTAACTAGAGATTTTTGAAGGTACATCACTTCTGACCTACTTTGATCCTCTTTACGTTTGTTATGTGCTTTTATGTTCATTTCCTCAACCTTGTTAGCTCAAGTTTCAGGGATGAAACTTCCACTAAGTTTGTTATGTTGAAATGACCCTTCGCAGGGGTCGTTCAAGATTTGCCCAGAAAGGTATGTGTGTAGGTGTAATTTTAAACCCCTTGGGTTTAAGCTTGTGGGCTTTGCGGGAAAGAGGAAACTTCGCAGGGGGAGATCTCACAATTTTTCTCTCTCTCTTCCCACACAACACACCTACGCACACACCCCCTCACAAACCCTCACCCTCTCCCTATTTAACACCACCACCACCCTCTCCATCTCCACATCACCACCTACAACTTCACTCCACCACCATTGCCATTGGCGGCCTCCCTTCCTCTTCCCCATCCCCTTGTAGCCATGAGGAGGGGAAGGAGGGGAGCTCGAGACAGAGGAGAAGGAAAGAGGGAGAGCGAGGAGCTTGGAGGAGCTTAGGAGAGAGAGGGAGAGAGGGCGAGGGGAGGAGTTGGAGGTGCGTCCTCCTACAGCTGCTGGAGGAGCAGTTGTGGTCCTACGGGCGGAGGGCTGCTCAGGGAGAAGGCCCATGAGGTGTTCTGTGGAATCATTTTCTCGTAGTATCAGATGTCTGGGACTCTATCCAGACATTTGGAGGAGCCTCAGGACATGCAAAGCTTGCACCAGACATCTGACAGCACGCAGGGCACCGAGGTATGTGCATTGTACGCATGTTGAAATGTCGGAGTACTACGCCATCAGAGTGGGTTTTGAAAAACTGTCGTTGTAGTTTGAATAGAGAAGGACTTGGGTTCAACAAATAAAATTTATACCGAAAAATCCATAAGAAGTTCTGGGTTGAACACAGGAAGGCAGACGTTTGATTAAAAATATGCTTTTGTTTTTTTTGTCACAAAATAGAATAGTTGGTTGAAAACTAGCTATCTATTTAACAAATAATAAATAGAAGAGAGAGAGAGAATATTACAAATAAAAGCAAAAGGGATGTAGAATAGACATGGATTTCATTATCAAAAATTGTTCATTACACTACTCATTATGACTAGAGAGTGGGAAATGATTACACTAGAAAGCAGTAAATCTACTCTAGAAAGTAGTAAAAGGAATGGAGAGAGATATCCTCCTTGACGAATGCTTGGAGGATGAGCCAGATGGGACGATGCCTGGAAGATTGGAAATGGAGTGAGAAGGAGGATGAAGTGGGAAGAACCAGAACGAAGCAGCACATTGTCATCATCGTGGCATCCGCTTCTCGAATGTAGAGAGAAGACAACCGCAAGATACTCCATGAAGGGGGACGAAGGTGGAAAGATTAAGATTTTTACTCTAAAGGAGCATCCTGGGTTTGGGACAAGCTCTTAGAGCTTTGGAAGGGGTGAGAGAAGAGAAGAAGGGATCAGAAATTCGTATGGAGGGGGTCTCCTTTTATAGTTGCAAGGAGTAAGGGCATTTTGGTCATTACATTTTGGAAAATATTAATTTAGGACCTTTAGTGATGGATAAATCCATCACTAAAGGCCTGAACGTGGCCTTCGTGGGTGGTGCTCGCGCGCCCACTTGCCTTCCACGCCTCAAATGCGCGCTCCAGGTCCTTTAAATCTTGGTCGTCCGATCGTGAGATTGGATGGCTAAGATCTCTCCTCGTCGTGCCTCATCTGCATGTGCCTTGCATGTGTGATCCTGCATCACGCGGGGGCGTCAGATAGCCTGTGGGCACTATCGGCCGTGCGACGTCGTTGGATCTTGATCGCACCTATGCACCCGCTCCAATTTGAGGTGTGCAGGGGCTCGAACCCACGCCTCCTCATCTCGATAGGGCACCCGAACAATGCGCTACGGGCGCATTTGTGTCGAGTGCTCAACTCAAGCGTGTGCGCCCCGCAGCCATTGGATCTCAATGCAATGGCGTAGAAGCGCTAGCTAGATGAGCTTAGGCCAGTGCATTCGGCCGGTTGGGCGGCTAAGATGGTGCCACGTGGCGTCATCTTGGCCATCACTCTTCTAAGTGATGTAAATGGTGCCACGGGTATCGGATTGGATCGATTTTCACATCATTAGACTACGATCGTTGATCCAAACGCATCCGTGCGGTCGGATTTGTCGTCTGAAGTCCATATTAGCACCATCTTGGCCCTTGATCTTCTAGGGTTCCTCGATCTCTATCTGATGCTACGGATATCCGATTAGGGCGATCTTAGAGCTGTTGAACTCCGATTGTCATCCTGATCAGATCCGTATGGTTGGATCTTTAGTCCGAGGCCCCGATAAGAAGTCGCCCTGTCCCTGACCATAAAAGGGAGACAATTAACCAACATTTTATTCAGACAAATCTAAATGCAAGATGATGCATGTTATGCAATATTTATAGTATGTAATGCAATTCTATACTTAAGAACATGCATAAATAGACATTTTATGTAATGTAAACATGCTTACATCACACCCCCATGCCTATCCTTTGCTAGGCCCTAGCAAAAACTACATGTTATTTATAAAAGAATTAGGTTGGATTACTTGGGCATAAGTTATTTTCAACATTAACAAAATTTTTACTTAGGATCTGAACTTTTAAAGACACAATAACGCTCGGGTATCTGCCAAAATGCTGACCGCCTCAAGCCCTCACCTTATTCAAAGAAAAATTTCTTTTTCTATTTTTCTTCTTTTCTAATTTTTTTTTAAAATTTTTGAGTTTAGGGTTAAAGAGTGGCTTTCTACGGCCATCCAACCCACCCAAGATTTGATGAGAACCCTAAGTTCTAAGCATCCTATTGTGAATGTGATAGACTCATTGATCGGCAATTAGAATGGACTCCGGGTTTCTATGCCCCTAGGTGACCTTAAAAAGAGAGTTCTGCCTAAAGGTGTATCTTTACGACCGGTAGCTTTCTCCTTACTTTTATTTTTATGGGGTCAACACAAGGGTGAATCCAATGTATATCTCCCCAATTTATTCTACTTCTTCACTTCTTCCTAAGTGTTTTGGGAATTTTCAGTGCATTTCATGAGCTGGGTTTTGGACAACCGGTCGATGAGCTGTTACCACCAACAACTTGCCAGCCATACTCGTGCGACGAAGTGTGGTTTATTTCTTTTGTTTTCTTTTTCTTTTCTCCTTTTCTTTTTCTTTTCTTTTTTACTTTTTTTTTCTTTTTTTTTAAGTAGGTGGCTTCCCTGGTCTAAGATTTACCTAAAGGCAGTAGAAAGAGAATGGTCCAGTGACTGGGTTCTGGACAACCTACCTATGGGCTGTTACCCATGATAACTTGCCAGCCATATCACCCTAGAAAAGTTTATTAGCTACCCAATTTTCATTAAAATCGCTAATCAACATGTCAGTGAAAAGTTAGTGTGTAGATGATTTAGACTTAAAGCTCCCTCAAATCAGAGGGTGGGTTGATAAGTCGTGTACTTATCACCCAAACTTATGTAATAAAATTACAATAGAATTAAGATGGAAAAGACTCGAAAAATAAATTCACATTTTAGTGAATACACAGGCTGATTAAGTCTGAAGACCTGAAGAGTCTTTGTGTTCAAATCATATAGTTTTATTTCCTAAGATTGAAAATTTTCTTAATCCCAAGTTCTCTTTCATAATTCCATAAATTTTATTTATATATATATAAATAAAAGTAAATAAAATGAATCTACGGAGCTGACAAATTAATTCAGAGATAAATATCCACCTCCCCCATGCCTATCTAATGCAATGTCCTCATTGTATTAAAAAGACATAAAATAGAGTGGAATAGAGTAGAAAGCACCTGAATTGCGTGAATGACGGGTCCGCTTCAAGATAAACAAAAATTGTATAAGTGCTGAATTTAGTGCCTTCAGCTAGGCACACTATACAAGGAAGAAAAGTAAAGAATTCAGAAATGCAGGTCAGAATCTGAATAAAAAGATTCACTTTAGGACCTGCCAGCAGATGTTCACAGGTGTGGACTAGATTGTGATGCAAACCCATACCCCATGGTCTAAAATATTGAAGGTTCTGGATAAAAATTACCCAAAACCTAAAATCAGTATGCAAGCAGGGTCAAGCCTACAATTTATAAGGATGCAACCCAAGACCAAAAAGTCAAGTTATAGAGAAATTAAGCTCCAAAGGATAATCAATGAATGTGTGCTTGGGTTGGTCATCCTTAGTACAGATGTCGTAAGGGTCCCAGTTTGATGGTTTCAGCTTAATTGGAATCCTTAAACTCGGTCTTCTACTTCCTCCGGAGTTTGCTTCCCAAATCAGAATTTCCCATCTTCTATTCTCCTCATTTAGTATGTCAAATTCTGGGACCTCCTGCATATTAATCACCTCATCCTAGTCTAAAGGATGTGATTGAATCAGAATTAACTTGGGTCTAATTATCTCAAAAATAGAATCGTCAGTAAGCTCAATGGGGTGTAACTGATAATCGGGGCATTGGATTGAATCCTCCAGAAAATGCGATTCTAAATCTGTCATGTAAGCCCCAATAAGATTAGTTTCCTCAGTTATTGGGCTATCAAATGATCTATAAGATTCCTCAGGCCCAATCGTCTCACAAAAATTATGTTCTGTAAACTCATGTGAGACTTGGCAAACTGAATCTTCACCATCAGAATCAAAGAAATCAAAATCCATATTAACGTATGTCTCAAAATCATCTGTCACTTTTTGATCCATGGAGACATACATTTCCTCGTACCCCAGCTCAAGGATCTCAAGTGAAGAAATCATATCATCCTTAATTGGTTATTCTAATTCAATCTGGTTAGCCTCGTAACACGTGTCCCCCCAACAGGTGCCTGAGCATGTTCTGACATTGGCTCTCCTGAAGGGGGTTCATCCTGGGAATCATCCCAAGATTGAACTAAAGTAACCACAAATCTCATTCTCAATTTTGCTAACTTCCCAAGTAGAAACTCACCCAAGTTCTTATCCTTAACATCCTAGAGCCAATCCAACAAATACTTATTCAAATCATCTATCATCTCAATCAGAGGCTCCAATTTTTCATTGCAAGGTATTGGCTGAACTTCTAAAGATTGTATGGTATTCCTCAACTTAGCCAAAACCTTATCTTGAACCTGGTTACCTTGAACCAAATGACTTGTTTCGGGGTTGGGCAGGTTTGGGATCAATGCGGAGGAGTTAACGAATTGAGATTCGTGATACCCTTCCTAATAATAGGTCATTTCGGATTGTTCAAAATGTGGTGATGACCTAAAGGCAGTGTATTCTAAGGATGGGTAAGGATCTGTGTATCCTCCTTAATTGTAGATCGTATTAGGTTGTCCATGAAAGGGTGGCGATTTATAATCGATGTGGCTTTGAGAAGGATAGAAATCACAATTATGGTGTTCAGGGTTAGACCCTAAACACAGAGGTCCATAACTGTATCCCCAATCCTAGTTATCCCAACTAACCAGTGGTTGATTACAGTACAAGTCGGGATAATCGTCATGTTGAGGATAACTCATAACAGGAGGGAAAGAGCGGGAATACGGATAAAATGTGGAAGGATTCATGATAGATGGGAGGAAGAAAGGTGCCTTGCAATACAAACAATCAAACCTATCCTTAAGTGGGCTAGTGTAAAGACTTATAGACTCCTAGAAGCCATCTTGAGATAAAGAAACGATTTGATCTACTTCTATCTGTTCAATCCAACCAGTTAGAAGGAGGGACTGGGGAGAAGGTTTTTCCTTTGGCTTGCACCTTCGGTTCCTAGTGTACCCCCCAGCTGTGATCGTTTGATTCTTCTCTCATAGCTAGACATCAGATTGAATAGTAGAAACAGATAAATCGAAAATAATCTCGTTTTGGGCTCCGAAGAGCGAGTCGAATCCTTAAGGCCAACGTCTACTCTGTTTTATTTAGGGATAGGTTTGAATATGCTTTCAAATGTGATGGGCTCTTTGATGTAAACACATTTACACTACTTAAGATGTCTATTTATGCATGTTCTTAAGCATAGGATTGCATTTCATGATATAAATATTGCATAACATGCATCATCTTGCATTTAGAGTAGTTTGAATAAAATGGAGGTTAATTATCTCCTTTTATGTGCTTGGATAGGGCAAACTATTTATCAGGGCTTCGGATCGAAGATCCAACCATACAGATGTGATCAGGGCGACGATTGAAGTTCAACGACTCCAAGATCACCCTAATCAGGCATTTGTAGCATCAGATAGTGACCGGGGAACCCTAAAAGATCAGGGGTCAGGATGGTGTAAATTCGCACTTCAAATGACAAATCCAACCACACGGATGGATTCGGATTGACGATCGCAGCCAAACGATGTAAAAATCGAGTCAATCCGACACCCATGGCACCACGTGGTGCCATCTCGGCTGCCCAAACGCTCGCACGCACCTGCTGAAGCTCCCGCATCCGCCCCTCTCCGCCGTTGGATCAAGATCCAACGGCTGTGGTTGCAGTGCCCTAAATTCGTCCACGCGACCTTTTGGCTGAGGCAGCACAATGGTCCCGCGCCTTAACGCGAGGCGCGGACATGAGTTCGAGCTGCAGCGAGCAGATGAAGGGCATGGGCGAGCGGGCAGTGGCAAGCATCAGATCGCGATCCAAGCACTATTGCACGCACGGCGTAACACGGCATCGCACGCATTGGGGCGGGCACGCAGCGAAGCGGGCGAAGGCACAATCCGAGCCATCCGATCTCGCGATCGAACGGTTGAGATTATTGAATGTGCGGCGAGCGTTAGGCACGAGCAAACGAATGGGCGCGGGCGGGCAACACCCACTACGCCCACGTTGGGGCTTTAGCGACGGCTTTATCCATCACTAAAGACTCCTTATTTAATGTTTTAAAGATGTAATGACCAATTTGCCCCCACTCCTTGCAACTATAAAAGAAGACCCCTCCACACAAAATTCTCATCCCTTCCTTCTCTTCTCTACCTCTCCAAACCTCAAGAGAAGATTGTCCCACACCCGGGATGCTCCTCGCAAGATAAAGTCCAAATTTTCGTCCCCATTCGGAAGTGGACCCCGCGACGACGACGACGTGCTGCTTCGTTCCCGTTCTTCTGCTTCGTCCTCCTTCGTCCTGCTCCATCCTCCTTCGTCCAGGCGACGTCCCGTCCGGCTCGTCCTCCAAGCGATCGTCGAGGAGGATAACTTCTCTCTCCCATTCTTCTTTACAGCTTTCTAGTGTAGAATTTTCCTGCTTTCTAGTGTAGCTGATTTCCCACTTTCTAGTGTAATTCTTATTTGGTTTTATTGTATAAACATTTTGAAATATTGAATGCATGTTTTTCTCTCCCTCTCTCTCTTCCTTTTAGTCTAATAGCTTCATTGTAATTACATCGCCTCGCTTTTCAAGAAAAATTCTAAAAAAATATATAATTGCGAATATAGATCAACGTAGCCTCCCTGTGTATGACCCGGAATTTCAATTTCGGTATAAATTTTATTTGTTGAACACGAATTCTTCGCTTTCAAGCTACAACGACAAGGTTATAAAACAAACACGTTAACGTAGCAATTCGCACGTTCAACATTTTCGATCTTCTTTTCGCATTTCTTGCACTTTATTATTTTCTAACTTGCTTTCTCTCGTGTCTATTGTTTTGCAGAGACCTCCATCAAGGAATCATCAAGCGGTAGACTGGAGTAAAGTGCAGTTGAAGACAACTGTAATTGCTCCCCATTCTTCCCCCCTCCATAGTTTTCATTCACCACATTAAATCCAAATTCCAATTAACCTAGGTGTTTGCATAAATCCTAGGAATAGTTTGGTTGTTTGGATTCTCACTCACATTCATTTAACCCTCATTTATATAAAAAAACAAAAAGATAATCTTGTGGGGCAAATTTTCAACAAACACACACAACGTACACCCACATTCAAGGCACTTAACCGGATTGATTTGTTTCTACTCAACCGGGTTCTGATCTGTGGAACCGGTACACACAAAGCAACACATAAAAGAGTAGAAATCATTCTAGGTTAACCATCTTTGAGTGCCTAACTTAGTGGTGCATTTGTGGCCAATTGTTTGAGTTGTTTGGGCCGCACCACTCTATTTAAAATCAACTCATCAAGTAGCTCCTCCTTAGGATTTTCAATCTAGGTCTATTCCAAGCACTCCACTTTCTTTCTGGTTTTAAAGGAAAATAATCTTCACCCTTGTTTTACAACTTGGTTTGCCTAGAAACTTGATTGCAATCCACCTAATTTGAAACCCTAAAAGCTACTTAAGCAAGATTTGAATATTAAAATTCACACATCGCAAATAATCTTGCCTGAAAATCTTGGTTGTGTATGCACTTACACAAATCTCAATCAATCATTAAGGGCACAACGCATTTTAAGGGCCCATCACATTCCATAAGCACCACAATCCCAGGCCTTAATAAAATTGAGTAGACATTGGCCATAAGGTCTAATTCGCTCTTCAGGGCCTAGTCTGAGATTATTTTTTATTAACCTACTTGTATTGGTTAATCTGATGTCTAGCTAGGGGAGTAGCGTTAAACGACCGTGGCTGGGGGGTACACTAGGAACCGGAGGCGAAAGCCGAAGGAAGAACCTTCTCCCCAGTCCCTCCTTCTAACTGGTTGGATTAAACAGACGCAAGTAGAGTAAATCATTTACAGTCTTAAGGCCGATTTTGGGAGTCAGTAGATCCTTAGGCTACCCCACTTAAGGACAGCCTTATTTTGTTGTGCTGCAGGGTCCCTATCCCCAGTCCTTCCGACTTTCTCCTAGTTTATGCTAGGTAGACGGTCATTGAATCCCCGATTGGAAGAACCATTAGAACATTCTCAGAGGCGCAAGTTGGATTTTGGTCAAATTGATCCCATGGTCGAACAACAGCCTCCTCTGCTTGGAAATCAAAGGAAGAATTTCAAAGGCAGCTGGAACAAATGCAGAGAATGTAGGAATGGTTCCAGAGAATGCAGGGCGCTCAACCCTTGAAGGATTTTTATGATTCTTCAAATTATGGGGAACGACCCGGTGTCCAAATTCCAGCCGATGATGTAGAAATCCAGCCCCAGGTGTTAAGCTTGATTAAACACTATCATGGGCTTGGCTCCGAAGATCCGTTTTAGTACTTGGAGGACTTGACCACTTTGGTCCAGATCACCAAGGCTCGAAACGTAAATGAGGAGCAAATGATCATGAGGCTCTTCCCCCACTCTCTTAGGGATAAGGCCACGCATTGGTATAGGACAATAGGAAGACCAATTACAACTTGGAATGAGTTGAAATCGGCCTTTCTGAAGAAATTCTTCCCAGTTGGATGTACCAATGCTTTGAGACGGGCAATCACTACCTTTACCCAGCGGCCAGGGGAGCAGTTTCATGTTGCCTGGGAGCGATTCCTGGACTTATTGCGGAGGTGTCCACACCACGAGGTGCCAAAATGGCAACTCGTGCAGATCTTCTATCATAGGTTGACTGAGCAACTCAGAAATCATGTGATGCTTCTTGCGGAGGTAATTTCCTCAATAAAGATGCAGATAGTGCACATGATTTATTTGAGGAAATGAGTGAGAATTCAATCAATCATGCTTCCATGGATACATTTAACCGATCCCAGTAGCCCAGATCAAATGTCAATGAAGTCCATGACTCTCATTCATCTGATGTGGAATTGATTTGTAACAAACTTGATAAGGTGGACTTGGTTGTTAAGAGAATGGAAGAGTGGATAGCTGGCAATTCTATGAACAACTCTCGATCCACTCAATCCCAAAATTCGGGATACCATTCCTCACAAGCTCCTTCTGGACGGGAGTTCGTGAATCAACTCGATGCAGCTCAATCTATGAGTCAGCATTTTTTGGAACCCCACGAGTTCCAAACTGGGGCCTTTGATCCCAGCTTTTCTTATCCTTCCCTTTCTTTCTCTCCATCCTCACCCTATGAGGATGTCTATGCTGTACAAGAGAATGTTAGATCCAACCCCTACTCGAATGCCTATAATCCAGGTTGGAGAAACCACCCTAACTTCTCTTGGAAAACTCCGGGGCAACAGACCTAATTCTGACCCGGCAACTATGCTCCACAACGACCATTGGGTCAGGGTCAAGTATATACTCAGTTGCCTCCGAATCAAGTCAATCAACCAGCTTGGAATGCCCGTCAACCTGCAGGGCAGGCTGATTTGAACCGTCAAATGGTAGAGATGCAAGGATCCATGCTTCAGCTCATGCAGCAAATGAAAAACTCGCTGGACAACTTGCAATCCAGGCTCATTGCTAACTCTCATCAACCCGGATCTCTACCATCCCAACCTGTACCCAACCTGCGAAATATTATGAATTTGGGCAACCAAGCCCATGAGTATGGAAATCAGAGGGACCCACACGCACATGCTTAGGTGGTTGAGCAGGGTTCCTCGTCCTCTTCTTCTTATTCTTCCGCAAATCAACAATTCATGGTTAATTAAGGCCCTCCAATCTTTCCTAACCCTCCCCAAGACCCAAATTCTTAAGCATCTGCAAATTCTGTCACTTTGAGGAGTGGTAAGCAGACTCAGGATCCACAACCAAAATATTTTGATCTTTTGAATCCTGAAGAACTTGAGGAGAGAGAGGAGAAATCAAGGCTCAGGAACTTGATTCCAAAGATCTGACTCATGTTCCTTTTCCTGAAGCCTTAACCAAATCAAAGAAGTCTGTGGATAGAAATGAGGAGCTTCTGAATCTATTTAAGAATGTTCAAATTAATATCCCGCTCCTTGATGCTATCAAGCACATACCGACTTATGCAAGATTTTTAAAGGAATTATGTACACAAAAGGGTAAGTCGAGAGAATCTGTTCCGAGGAAGGTGGTACTCTCCGAGCAGGCTAGTTCTATTATCCTGACTACCTCTCTCAGAGAAAGAGAGAATCCTGGTGCTCCATTGATTTCTTGTGTTATCGGAGATTACACTTTTGATAGAGCACTTTTGGATCTTGGTGAATCCATTAACCTAATTCCGACTTCTCTTTACGAGAAGTTTGGGTTAGGTGAACTTTGGCCAACTTCAGTAACGCTACAGCTAGTGGACCACTCGGTCACAAACCTGCGATGCGTTATTGAAGATGTTATAGTTAAGGTCAAGGATTTCTATTTTCCAGTAGATTTCCCTATCCTTGACATGGATGTCCTTGATAATTTGAGGAACACATCCATCATTCTGGGGCGTTCGTTCCTGGCTACCCCTAAGGCCAACATTAATTGTGAAAGCAGTAGCATGGAAATCACCTTTGGGGATCAACGAATGAAATTGGATATTTTTAAGGCGATCAACAAATTTGAGGATTGTGGATTTATTCAGGAACTTGATGAGGATAATGAAAACATTGAAACTTGTTTGATGGCTTCTTCAATTGAATGTTCCTCTTTGGATGATGAAATTGACCTGCAACCCTCTATGGCTGACCTGCCATCTTCAGAAGCGGTTATTGATTTTGTTCACTCACAACCTCTTCCTTTTGTTGAATCTTTATCATCTACCCTACCATCAATCATCAACCCGCCCCAGCTTGAATTGAAACCATTGCCCGAGAATTTGAAATATCAATTTCTAGGACCTCAGAAGAGACTCCCTGTGATTATCAGTGCTAAATTGACAAAGGAGCAAGAGATTGATCAAGGTCCTAAAGGAACATAAGGAGGCAATTGGTTGGACCATTCATGACCTAAGGGGGATCAAGCCGTCTTACTGTAATCATAGAATATTTTCGGAAGATGAATCCCACCCTTCTCGCCAAATGCAGAGGAGATTGAATTCAACTATGCGAGAAGTGGTCAAAAAGGAAATCATCAAGTGGCTTGATGTAGGAATTATTTATCCAATCTCTGATAGTCCCCGGGTAAGTCCGGTACAGATTGTTCCGAAGAAAGCCGGGATTACTGTTGTGACTAACGAGAAAGGAGAATCTGTCATAACTCGTTCAGCTTCCTCTTGGAGAGTTTGTATTGATTATAGGAAGCTGAAATAGCCACTAAAAAGGATCATTTTGCCCTGCCCTTCATTTATCAAATCTTGGAAAAATTAGCCAGGTAGAAGTACTTCTGTTTTCTTGATGGCTACTCGGGATACAACCAAGTTCCTATTCATCCCGAGGATCAGGAAAAAACTACTTTCACCTGTCCCAACGGAACCTTTTCTTTTCGTAGGATGCCTTTCGGGCTTTGCAATGCACCTGCGACTTTTCAAAGGTGTATGCTAGCCATATTTTCTGACATGATGGGAGAGTTTATGGAAGTCTTCATGAATGATTTTTCTCTTTTTGGAGAATCAATTGACTCTTGTTTGGCTAATTTGGAAATGACTCTTAAGCGATGTATCAAAACACGATTGGTCCTTAGCTGGGAAATGAGTCATTTCATGACCCAAGAGGGCATCATTTTGGGTCATGTAATCTCTGAACGGGGAATTGAAGTGGACAAAGCTAAGGTTGATGCTATCGCTAAACTTCCTCCTCCCACATCTGTTAAACAACTCCGATCATTTCTTGGCCATGTGGGATTTTATCGAAGATTCATCAAGGATTTCTCGAAGGTTGCTCGTCCTTTGAGCAATCTTCTTGCCAAAGAATAGCCGTTTGTTTTTGACGAATCATGCCAAAAGGCATTTGATTTCCTGAAAATGGCAGTCACCTCTGCTCTAGTTTTGCAACCACCAATTTGGCAGCCTCTTCTGAGATCATGACCAACGCTTCTGATTACGCGGTCGGGGCTGTCCTGGGTCAGAAAATTGATCGAAAGCCCTCTGTCATCTACTATGCTAGTAAAACTCTGGATGAAGCCTAGAGGAATTACACTGTTACTGAAAAGGGATTACTAGCTTTAGTGTTTGCCTTGGAAAAATTCAAGGCTTATCTCTTAGGGTCTCATGTTATCATCTATACCGACGACTCGGCCTTGAGACATCTCTTGGCCAAAAGGGATGCTAAACCCTGGCTTATTCGTTGGATTCTTCTTCTTCAAGAATTTGATCTTGAAATCAAGGATAAAATTAGGGTACAAAATGTGGTAGCGGATCATTTGTCGAGACTCCTAGGTCATTTTTCTTGTCCGGACATTCCGATTGCTGACACTTTTTCGGACGAAACTATTCTTACAGTTTTAGGTGTCCACACCCCATGGTTTGCAGACATTGTTAACTATTTGGTCGTTGGTCAAATCCCCCAGGATTGGACCAAGCAACAACGGGATAGACTTAAATCTGAGGCCAAATACTACTTCTGGGAGGACCCTGAGTTGTACCGCATCGGCTCTGATCAGATTATTCGTCGATGCATACCGGAGAATGAATTCAATAGTATACTCGAGTTCTGCCATGCATCTGGGTGTGGTGGACATTTCTCTAGGAAAAAGACAGCTACAAAAATCTTGCAATGTGGCTTTTATTGGCCGTCTTTATTCAAGGATGCCTAAGATTTCTCAAGGTCATGTTCTCGATGTCAGGCACTCGGGAGCATAACTAAGAGAGATATGATGCCCCTAAACCCTATTCTTCCTATCAAAATTTTTGATATTTGGGGCATCGATTTCATGGGACCCTTTATCCCTTCATTTGGACATCAATACATTCTTGTTGCTGTTGATTATGTGTCCAAATGGATTGAGGTGATTCCCACCCGAACCAATGACCACAAGGTGGTCAACGATTTTGTCAAGAAGAATATCTTCAGTAGGTTCAGGATTCCAAGGGCTTTCATCAGTGATGGTGGTACTCACTTTACTAATGCCAAATTCCAGAATTTATTGGGCAAATATGGGGTTAATCACCGAATTTCCACACCTTACCATCCCCAAACGAATGGATAAGTTGAGATCTCCAATCGAGAGATCAAGAACATTCTGTAGAAAATGGTCAGGCCTGATCGCAAGGATTGGACTCAAAAGCTTGAGGACGCTCTTTGGGCCTACCGTACGACGTATAAAACACCCATCGACATGTCTCCATTCCGTTTGGTGTATGGAAAGGCATGCCATCTACCCGTAGAGATTGAACACAGGGCATTCTAGGTGATCAAACAATGTAATTTAGATTTGAATTTAGCTGGGAAGACCAGGAAACTCCAACTATCTAAGTTGGAGGAGCTTAGAAATGATGCTTATGAGAATGCCAAGATCTACAAGGCTCGGACCAAAGCTCTACATGATCAATTGATTTCCCGCAAGAGCTTTGAGCCAAACCAGAAGGTCTGGTTATTCGATTCTAAACTTAAGCTCTTTCCTGGAAAACTTCGATCTAAATGGAATGGCCCATTCATAATTGACCAGATTTTTCCAAATGGAGCCATTCAAATTTCTGACCCAAAGATGGGTAACACATTTAAAGTCAACGGTTAACGTATGAAGCCTGTTGTTGACCGTATTCTTCCAGAACCCGTCTCAGACTCAGTTGCTCTAGCCATTCTGTGACTTCTTTGGCTGGACTTCACCTAGCTGATGGCATTAAACTCAGCAGTTGTACATATGACACAAGGCCGATACGAGCTTCATATTCAGGTGACATCTTTCATATTCTACCCTTTCTTTCATGTCTCTTTTCAATGAGGACATTGCATCAACCTGGCATGGGGGGGTGGATTCATTTTTGAATCATTTGGTCAGCTTTGTGAAATTCATGTAAATTATTTTTCTCTTCTTATTTATACATTAAAAAAAAATCAAAATTAGGAAGGATTAGTTGGACATTAGGACTTTTCAAACTTAAGAAATTTTACATTAGGATCTGAACACAAAGACCCTTCAGGTCTTTAGACTTAATTAGCCCGTGTATCCACTAAAATGTGGATTTGTCTTTCGAGTCCTCGCCATTTTAATTCTATCATAATTGGAATAAATAAGTTTGGGTGATAAGTACACGACTTATCAACCTATCCTCTGATTTGAGGGAATTTTTTAGTTTTAAGCATCTACACACTTTCTTTGCACTGACTCGTTGTTCGACGATTTTAACGGAAATTGGGTAGCTAATAAACCTTTTAGGGTGATATAGCTGGCAAGTTATCGTAGGTAACAGGCCATAGGTAGGTTGTCCAGAACCCAGTCACTGGACCTTTCTCTTTTTGCTGCCTTTAGGTAAATCTTAGACCAAGGAAGCCACCTACTTAAAAAAAAAAAAAAACAAACAAAAAGAAAAGGAGAAAAGAAAAAAATGAAAATAAGCCACACTTCACCGCACTAGTATGACTAGCAAGTTGTCGGTGGTAACAGCTCATCGACCGGTTGTCTAGAACCCAGCTCATTAAATGCACTAAAAAAAAAGAAAATAATCCACACTTCGCCGCACGAGTATGGCTGGCAAGTTGTCGGTGGTAACAGCTCATCGACCTGTTGTCCAGAACCCAGCTCAGTAAATGCACTAAAAATTCCCAAAACACTTAGGAAGAAGTGAAGAAGTAGAATAAACTGGGGAGATATACATTGGATTCACCCTTGTGTTGACCCCGCAAAAAAAATAAAAGTAGGAAGAAAGCTACCGGTTGTAAAGTTACACCTTTAGGCAGAATTCTTTTTAGGTCACCTGGAGGCGTAGAAATCCGAAGTCCATTTTAATTACCGGTCAATGAGTCTATCACATTCACAATAAGATGCTTAAAACTTAGGGTTCTCATCAAATCTTGGGTGAGTTGAATGGCTGTAGAAAGCCACTCTTAAACCCTAAAATTTGAAAATCCAAAAAAATTAGAAAAGAGGAAAAAGAGAAAAAGAAATTTTTCTTTGAATAAGGCGAGGGCTTGAGGCGGTATGCATTTTGGCAGATACTCGGGCACTGTTGTGTCTTTGAAAGTTCAGATCCAAAGCAGACAATTTCTTTATGATTGAAAATAACTCATGTCCAAATAATCCAACCTAATTCTTTTTAAATAGCATATAGTTTTTGCTAGGGACTAGCAAAAGAGAGGCATGCGGGTATGATGTAAACACATTTACACTACTTAAGATGTCTATTTATGCATGTTCTTAAGCATAGGATTGCATTTCATGATATAAATATTGCATAACATGCATCATCTTGCATCTAGAGTAGTTTGAATAAAATGGAGATTAATTGTCTCCTTTTATGTGCTTGGACAAGGCAAACTTTTTATCAGGGCCTCGGATCGACGATCCAACCATATAGATGTGATCAGGATGACGATTGGAGTTCAACGACCCCAAGATCGCCCTAATTAGGCATTTGTAGCATTAAATAGTGACCGGGGAATCCTAGAAGATCAAGGGTCAGGATGGTGTAAATCCGCACTTCAAATGACAAATCCGACTGCACAGATGGATTTGGATCAACGATCGCAGCCTAACGATGCAAAAATTGACTCAATCCGACACCCGTGGCACCATCTACATCATCCAGAAGATGGACGGCCAAGATGGCACCATGTGGCGCCATCTCGATTGCCCAAATGCCCGCACGTACCCGCTGAAGCTCCCGCAACTACCCTTCTCCGCCGTTGGATCAAGATCCAACAGCTGTGGATGCGACACCCTGAATTCGTCCACGCGACCTTTTGGCTGAGGTAGCACAGCGGTCCTGCACCTTAATGTGAGGCACGGATGCGAGTTTGGGCTGCAGCGAGTAGATGAAGGGCAAGGGAGAGTGTCGGATCGCGATCCAACGGCCATGCACGCTCGATAGCATCCACATGCTATTGCACACGCGGCGTAATGCAGCATCGCACGCGTTGGGGCGAGCACGCAGCGAAGTAGGTGAAGGCGTAATCTGAGTCGTCCGATCTCGCGATTGGACAGCTGAGATTCATTGAACGTGCGTCGAGCGTTAGGTGCGAGCAGATGAGCCGGCGTGCGCAATCAACGCCCACTACTACCACATTGGGGCTTTAGCGATAGTTTTATCCGTCACTAAAGACCCCTTATTTAATGTTTTAAAGATGTAATGACCAATTTGCCCCCACTCCTTGCAACTGTAAAAGGAGACACCCTCCACACGAAATTCTCATCCCTTCCTTCTCTTCTCTACCTCTCCAAAGCTCAAGAGAAGCTTGTCCCACACCCGGGATGCTCCTTGCGAGATAAAGTCCAAATTTTCGTCCCCATTCGGAAGTGGATCCTGCGACGACGATGACATGCTGCTCCGTTCCCGTTCTTCTGCTTCGTCCTCCTTCGTCCTGCTCCATCCTCCTTCGTCCAAGCAACGTCCCGTCCTGCTCATCCTCCAAGCGATCATCGAGGAGGATAACTTCTCTCTCCCATTCTTCTTTACAGCTTTCTAGTGTAGAATTTTCCTGCTTTCTAGTGTAGCTGATTTCTCGCTTTCTAGTGTAATTCTTATTTGGTTTTATTGTATAAACATTTTGAAGTATTGGATGCATATTTTTCTCTCCCTCTCTCTCTTCCTTTTAGTCTAATAGCTTCATTGTAATTACATCGCCTCACTTTTCAAGAAAAATTCTAAAAAAATATATAATTGTGAATATAGATAGATGTAGCCTCCCTGTGTTCGACCCGGAATTTCAATTTCGGTATAAATTTTATTTGTTGAACACGAATTCTTCGCTTTCAAGCTATAACGACAAGGTTTTAAAATCAAACACGTTAGCGTAGCAATTCGCACATTCAACATCTGTGTTGTGCCCTTAATGATTGATTAATGTGTGTGTGCGTGCACAACCAGAGGTTTTCAGGCAAGATTATTTTTGATGCGGTGAATTTTAGGGCTCAAATCTTGCTTAGTAGCTTTTAGGATTCAACTTTAGGAATTTTCAAACAAGTTTTGTTGGCACACCAGGTTTTGAAAGCATAGGTGAAGATGTTTTCCTTTGAAACTTAAAAAAAAGTGGAGTGCCTGGTAAATCCCTAAGAGTTGAACCTATGCGGCAGCTACTTGATGAGTTGATTTAAATTGAAGTGGTGCGGCACAATCAACTCAAACAATTGGCCTATTGTACCACTTAATTAGGCACACAAGTGATTACCTAATTTGATTTCTACTCAATTATGTGTTTGGGTGTGTGTGCCGGTTCCAAAGATCGATTTACTGGTTGAGTTTGAAAATCAAATGAGGTTGTGTACCTCTGTGAGTTTTTAAAATTTTTCTTTTTAAATGTGGAGGTTGAGGCAGGTGCAGGTGTCAAGCAAACAAACAAAACTAACCTTAGTGTTTATAAGAACACCTAGGTTGATTTATGTTTGTGTTATTACGTGGTGGAATGAAAACTAATGGGTGGGAGGTGGGGGAAAACTTACAGAACCTTCAACAGCACTTTGCTCCAATCTACCACTTTTGCTCGTCTCAAAAGAGTACCTGCAATGACAATAAGAATTTAGAGAAGTGAGGTAAATGATTCATAAGTTGGAAAACGCAAAAAAAAAAAAATCAAAGAGCATCACCTCCCTGGCAATGGCGCCAAAATGTTGAAACGTCGGAGTACTACGCTATAGGAGTGGGTTTTGAAAACCTATCATTGTAGTTTGAATAGTGAAGAACTCAGGATCAACAAATAAAGATTATACTGAAAAATCCATAATAAGTTCTAGGTCGAACATAAGGAGGCGAACGTTTGATTAAAAATACACATTTATTTTATTTGGCATGAAACAAAATAGCTGGTTGAGAACTATCTATCTATTTAACAAATAATAAATAGAAGAGAGAGAGAATATTACAAATAAAAGCAAAAGGGATGTACAATAAACATGGATTTCATTATCGAAAATTGTTCATTACACTACTCATTACGACTAGAAAGTAGGAAATGATTACACAAGAAAGCAGTAAAAAGAATGGAGAGAGGGATATCCTCCTCGACGATCACTTGGAGGATGAGTCAGACGAGATGACACCTGGAAGACGGGGAATGGAGCGGGAAGAAGGAGGACGAAGCGGGAAGAACGGGAACGAGCAGCACATCGTTGTCGTCGCGGGATCCAGTTCTCGAATGTAGAGAGAGGACAACCACAGGATACTCCATGAAGGGGGACAAAGGTGTAAAAATTAAGATTTCTACTCTAAAGGAGCATCCCGGGTTTGGGACAAGCTCCTAGAGCTTTGAAAGGGGTGAGAGAAGAGAAGGGATCATAAATTCATATGGAGGGGGTCTCCTTTTATAATTGCAAGGAGTGAGAGCATTTTGGTCATTACATTTTGAAAAACATTAATTCAGGACCTTTAGTGATGGATAAATCCATCACTAAAGGCCTGAATGTGGCCTTTGTGGGCGACGCTGGCACACCCGCTCGCCTTCTGCACCTCAAATGCATGCTCCACGTCATTCAAAACTTAGTCGTCCGATTGTGAGATCGGACAACTAAGTTCTCTCCTCGCCGTGCCTCATCTGCACACACCTTGCGCGTGTGATCCCACGTCACGCAGGGGCATCAGATAGTGCGTAGGCACTATCGGTCCCGTGGAGCCATTGGATCTTGATCGCGCAGCTGATCGCGCCCATGCACCCGCTTCAATTTGAGGCGTGCGGGGGCTCGAACTTGCGCCTCCACGTCTCAGTAGGGCACCCGACCAATGAGCTATGGGCGCGTTTGTGTCGAGCACTCAACTCAAGCACGTGCACCCTGCAGCGATTAGATCTCGATCCAACGGCGGAAAAGTGCTGGCCAGATGAGCTTAGGTGGGTGAGTGCGGCCAGTTGGGTGGCTGAGATGGCGCCACGTGGTGCCATCTTGGCTAACCATCTTCTGAGTGATGTAGATGGTGCCATGGGTATTGCATTGGATAGATTTTCACGCCGTTAGGCTACGATCGTCGATCCGAACCCATCCGTGCAGTTGGATTTATCATCTAAAGTGCGGATTAACACCATCTTGGCCCTTGATCTTCTAGGGTTCCTCTATCTCTATCTGATGCTACGGATATCCGATTAGGGCGATCTTGGTGTCGTTGAACTCCAATCGTTGCCCTGATCAAATTCGAACAGTTGGATCTTCGATCCGAGGCCCCGATAAAAAGTCGCCCTATCCCTGACCATAAAAAGGAGACAATTAACCTACATTTCATTCAGACTAATCTAAATGCAAGATGATGCATATTATGCAATATTTAAAGCATGTAATGCAATTATATGCTTAAAAACACTCATAAATAGACATTTTATGTAATATAAACATGTTTACATCAACGCACCTGCATGCACATACGTATTTCTTTATGTGTCATGGTTTTAACCTGTGTGTGCATGAGTAGGTACGAGATGTTGGAAAGGCATGTGGCACACCCTTTGAGGTGCTTTAGGACATTTGGACATCTCTACATACATCTGATAACCATCTCAGACGTCCGGGTGCATTTGCAGACGTCTAGAAGAACCCCAAGATAGCTGTAAGGAGTTATAGACATTCAAGATCAGTGCAGGAAAGTAAGGTGACCCTTTGGGGTTGTTTAAGACTCTGGGTCTAGTCCCAGATTTCTGATTTTAGTCAAAGTACATGTTGTTGGCCCATTCAGGGCCCAAACGGGGTCAGTTTTGTGCAAACGAAGTATCGTTGGTTTCAATTAGGAGTTCTCTACGTGTTTGTGTAACTCGTATACTATTTTGAACTCGTTTGATGTGATTTGGTCAATTATATAGTTCTCCACCCAGTAGAGTATACAGGGCCCACGGAGATGACAGGATCTGCGATTCGAGCCTCCATTCCACCTATGTATCCTAGTAGAGTGGTTTTCTCAATATTATGACTTAATTAATCATGTGCATGCTATCTTAGAACGAATTGATTGAACCCTAGGATATGAAATGAACCCTAGGGTAGAATTGAGTGAATGAAGATTACTTGAGCCACAAAGTCTATTCTGAACTGCATGTTAGAACCCTTAATGCTTGCAAATGAATAGTTAAATGATGTGATCCTTATTTCAACTGTTAAATCACGAGTTGCCTGTTAGATGCTTAAGAACTGAGATGTAAACAATGAGATATGCATGTCGCGAAACGAAATGAAATGAATACAATGCGTGAACCCTATGGGGAACTTGAAGAGGAACTCACGTATATGGAATGAATATCGTATGTAGGAGGGAAGTGAGCTAGCCCTCGAGTACACAGTCCCGAGGAGAGCAGTTGGCCCTTTTGCATGGAAAGTGAGCTGGCCCTCGTGTACGCGGTACCGAGGATAGTTCCTGTTACTGTATTGTATGGGGGAGCTAGACACCCTCAGGTTGAGACCCAGGGTTAGAAATGGCCACCCTACACCAACTCCTATTACTTTAGTGTAGGGGGATGCTAGCTGCCCTTGGGTTGAGACCCGGGGTTAGGAATGACCCCCCTACACCTTCTCTTGTTACTTTAGTGTAAGGGGGAGCCAACTGCCCCATGGGGCCTGGGGTTAGGATTGGCCACCCTACACTGACTCTTGTTTGGCCCACTGGGCAAACTAGGATAGTCAGGCGAGGGTACGCAAACTGTTAAGGGGCGATACCCCTATTTTGAGGGGCGTGACCCCTGTTCTGAGAAGGCAAAGCCCTGTTCTATTCTGTGTTGTACATTTGGGTGTACCCGCTAGTAGAAATGACTGACCATGTGGCAGCTCAAGGTAGCTTCTTGTGCACTTCTCGCACGTGCCGTAGTCACCGCTACGTTGCGTCCGTGACCTTGGGGTGGTAGACCGGGTGTAGGACTACCACAAGGACTCTCCTAGCAAAGAGAGTGCTACATGTACATCCTACATCACTGAATAAATTGCAATCAAGATCGTTTCCTTAGGGAACAAGAGGATTAAGAAATGTTGTGGATCCTTATTAGAATAACTAAAACAGAAACACCTAGTTGAGATAAATGGAAATGAATGATTAGTTATTTGCTTGTTTCTTTTTGTTAAATTGCATGTAAATAGCTTAACCACCACTCTACTCAGTGTTAGCTGACTATAGATTATATGACCATGTTTAGGTCAGGGAGTTGAGCAGCCAGCACCACCGGCTGCAGAGGTGCTGGGCTCAATCGAGCCTAGCCATAGTTACTTTTCTGTTTCAGAGCCCTTTTTGTAGTAGTGAGTACCTTTAGCATGTTTTACCTATTCCTGTTATATTTATTTTCTATTTCTTTCTATTCTAGTTGTGATGGCTATGGATGTTATAGTACTCTTCCTCTTGTGGCATGTAATATTTTTTAGACTTCTCGTTCTGATTTCCATTGCTGCCTTTTATTTATTTCTGCTTAGTTACATTGCATGTAAGGTTGTAGAATATCTTCTGCTTTTGGTTTTTTCTCGTTGGACGACTGGGTCTTCGGATTACTAGAGGCAAGCCAATCTCGGGTCCTGTAGGGAGCTGGGATCAGGTCGTAAAAGATGGCTATCCAAAGTAATGTACGGTTTCAATCGTTGGCCATTGATGATAAAGGGCATTGTTGAAGAGGAGGGGCTCTTGATCTCCACAACCCCATGCAGAAACACTTTGGTGATTATGTATGGCCCATCCCAACGTGATTTCAATTTTCCTGGGAAAAGTTTAAGTCTGGAATTGAAAAGCCAAACTTGTTGATTGTGCTCAAATGTCTTTCTAAGGATATACATATCATGCAAGACCTTACTTCTCTCTTTATAAGCTTGAGAGGTGTCATAAGCATCATTCCTCAATTCCTCAAGCTCACTAAATTCCAAAAGTTGTGCCTTACCTGCCTTTTCTAAATCCATGTTGATACTTTGGATAACCTAAAGTACCCTATATTCTAGTTCAACAGGTAAATGACATGCTTTCCTATACATAATCCAGAAGGGAGATGTACCCAAAGGGGTCATGTAGGCTGTTCGATAAGCCCATAAAGCATCATAGAGCTTTTGGGACTAGTCTTTCTTATCAGGCCTAACAGTCTTTTCTAAAATATTCTTTATCTCCCTATTTGACACTTCAACTTGGCCACTTGTTTGAGGATGGTAAGGGGTAGCAACCTTGTGAGTCACTCCTAGACTCCTGATTAGTCGATTGAAATGGCAGTTTCAGAAATGAGGTCCCTAATCACTTATAATGATTTTGGGGTAGCCAAAGCGAGATATTAGATTGGCCTTCAAAAATTTCAAGGTCATAGAGTGGTCATGTGTGAGTGTAGGAATAGCCTCTATCCATTTAGAGACATAATCAACTACCACCAAGATATATTCATAACCGTGGGACAAAGGGAAGGGGCCCATAAAGTCAATTCCCCAAACATCGAAAATTTCAACAGGTTGAATGGGGTGTTGAGGCATCTCATTCCTCTTCCCAATCGTTTAAGTCTGTTGACATCTAATATAGGCCTTAATAAAATTATGAGAATCCTTAAATAACGAAGGCCACCAAAGATCGGACTAGAGAACCTTACAAGAAGTTTTCTTAGCACCAAAGTGTCCACAATGAAGTTTATGGTAAAAACTCAGCACACTTTGTTGCTCCTCTTCAGGCACACATCATCTCAGTACTTGATCTTGTCCAATTCTAAATAATTCAGGCTCTTCCCAATGAAAGTATCTAGCTTGGAAAATGAATCTCTTCCTTTTCTGCTCATCCCACAAGCCAAGAGTCTCTCCAGTGACCAAGTAATTGACGGTATCAGTGAAAATGGTGGCAGTGATAACTAGGTTTTATTATAGCGTTGTAGTATAGCCAGTTATTGCCATCATTTTAAATATATAATTTTTTTTACTTGGAAAAGAGTTCCCGAGGTCGAACTCAGGGAGCGAGTCGTATTCTAGGGGTACAAATTCTTATTACAAAAATAAAGATAGAGAGAGAGAGAGAGATTTGTCTTGTTGGCTTCTTTCTTCTCTTCTTTTCTCTTTGCTTATCTTCTCCTTCTCTTCTTTCTCGGATCTTCTGCTTTCTTCCTTTGTTCTTCTTCTGTCTTTTTCTTCAGATCTTCGCTGCGGGTCCTGTTTCTTCTTTCCTTGCGCTTCTCGTCTTCCTTCTTCAGCTCTGTCTCAGCTGCTTCTTCTTTGTTTATCTCCTTGTGGTCTTCTTCTTCTGCTTTCAGGACGTCGTCTCTCCTTCTTTCTTCTTTATTTGCAGCAGTGGTGATGTTCTTCTTCTTCTTCTTTCTTTCTTCTCTTCCTTCAGAGTGTCATCTGATTTTTCACTCAGACGACTTAAGTCGCCGCTGCTACAGTGCAGCTTGGTGCTCCTCCTTCCTTCAGTCTTCGTCGGCCTTCTTCTTCTTCTCTTCTTCCATGGTTCTTCTTCTTCGTTCACCTGTGCCTACACACTTCAAAGTTTACGTCAGTGGGCAAAACCTACTCTACCCTCCCCCCTGCGTCTCTCTCTTTCTCAGAATTCGCTCTAGGTAAGCTCTCCCAGAGCAACCGGGTAATCGGGTACGCGGGTCGCGCCAGGGTCCAGGCCCACCGGCGTGCGTGGTGGGCGAGGTGTGCAGGTTGGGCTTACTCGGGTCAGGCCAGGTCCGCGAGGCGTGAGCGCGGACGAGGCTGGGTAATTGGGCGGGTGAAAGGGACCTCACCCCGTGTGCTGAGGCGATAAGCCTCCAGCACGTTTTCAATTTGTATCAGCGCGCCGCTTCGGAGTCTTCCGAGGTGGGACTAAATGTCCCACCCCAATTTGGCGCCTGTGCGGAGGAAGCAGCGGCGGTCGAGGCTTCGTACGAGGGCTTCGCGTGAGGGTTTCGCCTCAACTGTAGCCTGGCGCTTTGCGAAAATACCTCGCACAGCCTGGGAGCGTGACCTGGGCGCGGCGCGCCTGGAGCAGCAGGTCGAAGGAGCTTCTTCACCTCAGCAATGGCGGCGGTGAGTGAAGTTCCTGTTTATAGAGAAAGGGCCTCTTGGCCAAATTAGATATGTGGAGGACCTCCGCCGTAGCACGGCGAAGGTGGTCGGAAGGTCTGCAGGTGGCGGGGCGGAGCCTACGGGCCGCCCTAGGTCAAGCTGTGGGTTGGGAAGTGGGTGTGTTCGGTGGATCCTCCCTGGGGAGATGACCTAACTCTTTGTGGTTAGTTTTGAATTATTGAATCTTTTTGGAAAGCAATTTTCTACCACGCAACGAACTGCAATGACACATCATTTTATGCTAAAGTTTTCAATGAAAATGAAGATCGCTCTTTCAAGCTTGAGAGAGAAAAGGAGGAGATTGAAGAAGACAATAAGGCCAAGGGACTAGTAATTGAAAATCCCACCCACATCTCGTTCCCTGAAGCCCTATTGAAAACCAAGAAGAAGAAAACCCTAGATAGCAACGAGGAGCTTCTGGATTTATTCAAGAGCGTAGAGATCAATATTCTGCTCCTCGATGTATTAAGCACATCCCAGCTATGTACCCAAAAGCGTAAACCGAGAGAACCCACTCTGAGGAAGGTGATTCTCTCTAAGTAGGCAAGTTCTGTGATCCTGCATCACCTTCCTCAAAAGAAGAAAGATTTAGGTGCCCCCTTGATCTCATGCATTATTGGGGAATACACTTTTGATAAGGCACTATTGGATCTAGGTGCATCCATCAACCTAAGCCCAACTTCTCTTTATGAGAGGTTTGGGTTAGGTGAACTAAGGCCAACCTCAGTAACACTACGATTAGCGGGCCGATCGGTCACCACACCGAGAGGCATTATTGAGGATGTAATTGTCAAGGTCCAGGATTTCTATTTTCCTGTAGATTACTTCGTCCTTGACATGGATGGACCTAATGATTTGAGGAACACGCTAATCATTATGGGGTGTCCGTTCCTAGCTACCGGCAAGGCCAACATAATCTGTGAAAGCGATAGTATGGAGATCGCCTTTGGGGATAGGAAATTAACTCTGGATATTTTTAAGGCGATTAGAGGATTGTAGATTCATTGAGGAACTCGAGGATTAGGATCTTGAGACTTGTATGACAATAATGCACTCGAGGACTCCACTAGCTTTAGCAAACCCAACCCACAACCCTCCATGGTAGACCTACCACATTCTGAAGAGGTTGTTGATTTTGTTCATTCCTAGCCTCTTCCATTGGATCGTCCTGATGAATCTTCATCAGCATCCTCTCTACCTTCTATTCTAAACCCACCCCAGTTGGAATTAAAACCATTGCCCAAAAATTTGAAATATGAGTTATTAGGACCTAGAAACACACTCCCTGTGATTATTAGTGCTGATTTGACTAAGGAGCAAGAATCGAGATTAATTAAGGTCCTTAAGAACAACAAGGAGGCAATTGGTTGGACCATCCACAACCTTAGGGGGATCGAGCCATCTTATTGTAATCATCGTATTTTCATGGAAGATGGATCCTGCCCTTCTCGAGAATGCAAAGGAGACTAAACCCGAATATGTGAGAAGTGGTCAAGGAGGTAATCAAGTGGCTCAATGCTAGGATTATTTACCCAATCTCGGATAGTGCGTGGGTTAGCCCCATTCAGATTGTACCCAAGAAGATGGGGATAACCATTATGACTAATGAGAAAGGGGAAACCTTCACCACTCATTCAGCTTTTGTTTGGAGAGTCTGTATTGACTATAGGAAGCTGAACACTGCCACTAAAAAGGATCACTTTCCCTTGCCATTCATTGATCAAATCCTTGAAAGGTTATGATAAACGCCAGTTTATCGTCATCTTTATGCTTTAAAACTAACCTAGCTCTTAGGATTTTACTCCGTAAACAGGTTTTTGGGTTGCATTTAGGCATAAATTAGGATAGGCATGCATTGCATTTTTTATTATCGTTTTAATGTGTTTTTGTGAGTGTTAGGGATATACAGATGCACAGATCCCTAAAACCCTAGCACTCAAGAAGGCAAATGGTGAAGGAGAAGCTTAGACTAGTTGGAACCCAGCTTGATCCAGCTCACCATAGCTGGAACCTAGCTTACTTGAACTAGGGTTAGCTCATCCCAGCTCCATTCAGCTAATCTCAGCTGGATGGCAGTTCAAGAGAGTTCACCTTAGCTCACCCTAGCTCAAGTCAGCTCAGATCCAGCTCAACTTAGCTGAGTCTAGCTCATCTCAGCTCCCACTAGCTCACAGGGAGCTCTAGCTAGCTCAGCTAAGTTGACAGGAGTTCACCTCAGCTCAGATCCAGCTCAACTTAGCTGAGTCTAGCTCATCTCAGCTCCCACTAGTTCACAGGGAGCTCTAGCTAGCTCAGCTAAGTTGACAGGAGTTCACCCCAGCTCAGATCCAGCTACATCCAGCTCCACTCAGCTCCAGCCAGCTGAAGAAGAACTCATCCCAGCTCAAGAAGCTCAAGTCCAGCTCCCGGGGACTCAGCTTAGCTCAACTCAGTTGAGCTAAGCTACCTTAGCTGCCTCAACCAGCTTGATTCTCCCTGGGAGCATCAGACGCAGCTCACCTTAGCTCATTATGGTAGAAGCTAGCTTACCTTAGCTCGGCTTAGTAGCTAGCAAAGAACTAGCAAGCTAAGCCAGCTAGAATAGCTCCATGCCAGCCTCTTCAGCAACAGCCAGCTCCAAATTTCAGTTCCAGACTTCTCCTCCTCAGCTCCTTCCTCTAAACCCTAGCTCCAACACCTTCTCCTCTACTCCTCCATTAGCTAAGCTAGCTTAGCTTAGCTTAGCTATGCTCCAACTTCCTTGGCTTGTACCACCCCAAAAACCCACCTACCAACTCCACCCAACTAGCTCCACCTAAGCTCCACATAACCTAACCTACTTGGCACCAACCTAACCTACCCACCACCTCCAAAAGACACCTAAAAGTGGTGCCAAAAACTACCCATAACCACCCCTTAATGGCGCCACTTTTCCCTCCAAAATCCCCCCTCATCTCCACCACACAATCCTCCTTGAATCCATCTCCACCATCCACCTAACCCCCCTTCTAGAAAACCCCATGTTGGCGCCAACATGGGGGTGTCTCTCCACCACCAAAAGACACCAACACCACCATAACCACCCCCTTTAACACCCCTTGGGGTGGCGCCAACTCACCATAGCCATTGGATCACCAACCACCCTCATCCTTCCATCCTAGCCCTCCATTTCAAGGGGCACCTTAACCCCCCATCCTACCCTATAAAAAGACCACTACCCACCACCATTCAAGCCATCCTTGGCTAGGCATTTCACTCTCATATTCCACCAAGAATCCCACGTTCAAGAGAGAAGAAGAAGAAGAAGATTAAGGGGATATTCTATCCCCTTCGTGCCTTCCCCTCTTCCCTTCTCTCTTGGGTCACGCCAGCCAAAGGAGAAGCCAGGCAAGGAAGATCTTGGAGGAGATCTTGAAGGTGGTCACGCCACCTTGAAGGAGTTTTTGAGGGTGGTGCACGCCCACCCCTTGGAGAGAGCATTAAAGGTGGTAGCTTCCACCTTGGAGGAGCTCTCAAGGAAGGAGAAGAAGGAGGCCCTCTTTTCAAGCCAAGGAGCAGCTAGGCTTGGAGCAAGACGACAACCTTCTTCACCATTGTTACAAGAGGATTTGTGTTTCTTTTCTTACTTTTAGATTGTTTAATTCTAGTAGAAGCATTCCTCTACTTGTCCTTGAAAAGAACACTCATTCTACTCAATCAAAATTGCCTTCTTTTAGTTTTTTTTATTGCAGTTGTTTGTTTTGATTCTAGCACTTGTTTCACCTCTTCTTCCTAATTACTCTAGGCCTCCACTTGCCTAGACTGAGCTTAGGAAGAAGATATTTCTATCTTTTAGATTTTAGTTAATCATTTGTAGGTGTTAGTTCTCTTCGCTACAATCTGCAGTTTGCCCTCACCTTTTCAAAATATAAAAAAATTTTACATATTGAAAAATATTAAAAAGAAAGTTGATATTATATTCCAAGCAAGAGAATCATTATTGCAATTTTTGCCTCCTTGGACGACCCTAGATACTCCCCTATCTAGGATATAAATTTTAAAAGCGTAAGCGGATTCGCGCGTTACAACGACGTATTTTAACAAACCGCATGAAATCGCTATCACTTTTTGGCGCCGTTGCCGGGGAGGCACGGCTTTGCATTAATTAATTTGCTCTTGCTTGAAGTGGATCTCATCCCCTTCTCTTTCTTTCTTTTGTGTGTACAGGAACTACAGCGGGAAGGCAGGAATCTGGAAGCGAAGCTCAAAGATCATTTTCTTCCCATGAAATTCAGGTTGGTTCCCCTTTCATGTCACATTTAGGTTAAAAAAAAAAAAACTACCAAAATACACTAAACTTGGCTTTCAGGACCGTAAACACTTTAATTAAGTGGAGTGGTGCATTATAAAATCCATTGTTTGCTTGTATGCTTCTTTAGCACCATTCCATTGCAAGTATTGGTGTTCTATTTTTCGGGTCTAGATTTCTGTCCGGAATTGAAAAATTGATTCCTAACACCACAGGCCTCCTAAAATCATAAAATTTCATAGAGGTATTCCCAATTAAGTTAGGAACATCTTTTCCAAATTTCAGAACAATTGGATTTGTGTTTAATTTTTCAAAATTCATGGACTGCAGAGGGGTCACACCCTCTAATCTTCCTATTTTGTTACTATCTGCGAATTTTTAGAATTTTTATACTCATCCAATTTTTTTGAAATTTATCTTGTTAGAATCCTTGTGAAATTTTACACATCACATAAAATCACAAGAATTTTCTGAGGTTAGTGGTAATACCAAAAAGTCCATAATACCCACAGGTATTATTTCTGGACTTTGACATAAGTACAATTAAAAATTCAAAACAATTATCAAACGAATTCCTAAAATCTTACAAAAATCTTTTCTGGAATCCTTGTTTGATTTTATTCAAAGTAGTGGTGTTGTATGACTTGTTTGGACCACTACTTAATTCTGAAAGCATAAAAAATAACTCATTGGTAGTTAAATTTCTGTCATAGGGATAATTGGCTTAGGGTTTCTTTCTTTCTCTTTTGAGACTTAATTCAAAGGAAATATACAATCACCCATACAACTTGTTTTCCTTTGATTGTGGATTTTCAAACTTGTTTGAAAATTTAATTAAAGAAACCCTAAAATACATTCAATTAAATCAAATCCTAAAAGGCAAAAATACAAAAAAAAATTGTGTGACAACTTGATTTTCATTGGAGCCACTCTCCAATTCCTGCACACACACAAAAAAAATCAAATAACAGGGCAACAACCCAATAAACGCCCTCCACATTCCGTGTGCACTATAGCATCCTAGACCTAATTAAAATTTGTAGCAACTTGACCCCTAAGGCTTTATCAACTCAGGCTTGCTATTTAGGTCTTAAGTTTTCTTTAGTTGATACCAATTCTATCATCTGTATCTGGTGTTCAGGCTGAGGGGCCGTGTCAAACGACCAGGCGCGGGTTTGTACAAGCACCTGGGGTTTTCCCTGGGAAACGTTTGGGCCCAAACCTCCCCTTAAGCTACTTGGCTAGATTTGTTGATAGAACGGGTATTCACTACTGACTACTTATTTCCTATATAGACCAAGTCTTAGGTTATTATTAGGGAGTCACATTTAAGTTAGGTCTAGTTTGTTTGTTTGATTTGCACACTTTCTCTCATCTCCATCTCTTCTCCTCCCCTCCATTTCTTCCAAGTAGTGCATGCACGGGCGACGGTCCCAAAAGCCACACCTCGAGGGATCATCTGATTTCGCCCCCCGCAGCAAGAAATCATTGTTTTCTTCCCCCTCGTCTTCTAAAAAAATGGAAAACCCAGGAAGCCATCAAAAAAATTCTGCTTCCACTTCTAACCCGTCAGCCGATCCACAAGCTGACTCCACCCTCCCTCACCTTCCTAACTTGGAGCAACCAGAAATACCAGCAGGGCCAGGTGGCCCTCCAATTATAACCCATAATACAAATCCCTTTGCATTAATGGTCGACCATTTGGCTCGACTACAACAAAATCAAGAAGATCTAGCTAGGACTATCACGAACCTAGCTAATCAAGGACAAAATCCACCACCTCGCCAACAGCCTGTCGTTCCTCTTAAGGATTTCTATGATCCTTCCAATTATGAGGAAAGACCAGGGGTGGTCATACCACAAGGGGATTTCGAAATCAAACCCGCTATTCTAAACCTTATCAAGCATTTTCATGGTCTTCCAAGAGAGGACCCTTTTTGTCATCTCGAGGAATTAACTGTCCTCGCTCAAACCACTCGTTCCCGCAATGTGCAGGAAGACATGTGGTTAATGAGACTCTTTCCTCTCTCTCTCAAAGACAAAGCATCACATTGGTTTAGAACAGTTGGGCGTCCTATTACCACCTGGCCCCAATTAAAAAGTGCTTTTCTTAAAAAAATTTTTTCGATCGGTCGAACAAATGCATTAAGAAGATCTATAACGACCTTTCAACAAAAAATTGGTGAACCCCTCCATGAAGCCTGGGAAAGATTTCAGGAACTTCTAAGAAGTTGTCCCCACCATGAAATTCCACAATGGCAGCTAGTGCAGATCTTCTATCACGGATTAGAAGATCAATTAAAACGATTTGTGGATGCCTCATGTGGGGGCAATTTTCTTAACAAAGATGCCGAAAGTGCCTATCTTCTCTTTGAAGAAATGAGTGAAAACTCATTTAACATGACTTCAATGGACACTTTTGGCAGATCACAAAACCCCAGACACGGAGTCCATGAAATTGACTCCAAAACCACCTCTATTCCAGTCACACAAGATGATTTATATATGTTAGCTCAACGACTGGACCAGATGCAAATTCACCAAAAGAAAATAGAAGAAAAGCTCACAAACAAACAAGCTCCACACGTCCACTCTCCACACACTAATCCCCCACACATTCTCCGAAGAGAGAATCTACACAATATCGATACCACATCTGCTGACCAGTAATTTTCGGCTGATTTCCTGCAAGATTTAACCAGGAATTTTGACCAAAATATTTTTGATTCCACCTCGGAAAATATTTATGCTCTCCAGGAGCAATTTAGAAACCCCTCCAACATTTCCAATCAAAATTGGAGGACTAACCCGAATCACTCCTGGAAAAACCCGAATCTGATTCCTTTTCCCAAACAAAACTATTTTGGGAATTATGGGCAACCTTTGTATCAACCTGGACCATCCCAGGATGATATTAATAATCAGGTCATGAAAACTCTGCAAGGAATGCAGACTCAAATGACAGAAGTAACCCGCATGGTTACCAATTTACAACAACAAGTTAAGGTTACTCCTGATCATCGACCTATTGGGAATTTACCATCCCAACCCATGCCCAACCCAAACAATCAAAGGAATCAATTCCAAGGTGGATATCACAGTCAACCTATTCAGCCAGCACCTCAGCATCCGCCGGGTTTCAATAACAGCCAGGCCCCCCGTCCTCATCCTAGAAACAACCAGACTGCAAATGCAGTTACCTTGAGGAATGGAAAAACCACTCAAAATACCCTGCCTGTTAAAGAAACCTGCTCTAATGACACACAGATTAACTCTTCCCCTCCTATTGTTCAGGAACCAATTCACGCAAAACAGGGCAACCCTGCCCCATTTCCACAAGCCCTCCACTCTTCAAAAAAGAAAAAAACAAAATCTGAGCCCACTGAGAAGGAATTAATGGATTTATTTGGGCAAGTAGAAATTAATATCCCTATCCTAGATGCCATTAAGTATATCCCTGCCTATGCAAAATTCTTAAAAGATTTATGTACTCCAAAAAGGCAGCCCAAGAATTTAGGAAGGGTGATTCTCCCAGAGACAGTCAGCTCAGTTGTGCAGAGCCGACTGCCTCTTAAGAGGAAAGATCCCGGCGCCCCCCTAATCCAAGTTATCATTAATGATACCTCATTTGATTGCGCTCTGTTGGATCTTGGTGCCTCAATTAATCTTATCCCCACAGTTATTTTTGAGGAATTTAAGATCGGTGAATTGAAACCTGTTGAGGTTACTCTTCAATTAGCCGACCGATCTACGATTAAACCAAGGGGAATTGTTGAAGATGTTCTTGTCCGGGTCAAAGATTGTCTATTCGCAGTAGACTTTTTAGTCCTGGACATAGAGGTACCTGAAGCACTTAAGTTTGCCCCCATTATTCTTGGAAGACCATTATTAGCCACCGCCCACGCCAATATTGATTGTGATTCTGGAAAGATGAAGATCATGTGTGGCGGTGAATCTGTAACCCTAGCATTTTTCAAGCCTCTAGGCGATTCCAGGAACCATATTTCTTTGATGATTCGGATTCAGAAATAGAAAACATTGTGGAGGAAACATTGCAGATTTCCCAATTAGGTTCCTGTTTTGCTGTAAATACGGTTCCTGAACAATCTATTTTTTCTCACCCTTCCACCTCAACCACAAGACCAGCTAACATTCCAGCTGACCCTTTCACTCTCACCTCACCTCTAACCCACAAAGTAGAAACTCTTTCGGAACCAGGCCTACAATTGGACTTAAAACCTTTGCCCGATTCACTTAAATATGTTTTCCTGGGTCCAAATCAGACCCTGCCCCTGATTATAAATTCTGGACTCACCGGGGCACAAGAGCACAAACTTCTCCAGGTTTTGAGTAAATATCGAAAAGCTATTGGCTGGACCCTTTCTGATCTTAAAGGCATTCATCTGTCCTATTGTATGCATTGTATATATTTAGAGGACGATTCTCGCCCCTCCCGCCAACCACAAAGGCGCTTTAATCCTAGTATGCAGGAGGTGGTAAAAAAGGAGATTATTAAGTGGCTGGATGCTGATATCATCTACCCTATTTCTAACAGCTCCTGGGTTAGTCCAACTCAAGTTGTCCCCGAAAAGGCTGGACTAACAGTTGTCACCAATGAAAATGGGGAAAATATAGCCACTCGAACCGCTTCTTCTTGGCACGTGTGTATAGATTACCGAAAATTAAACACCGCCACCAAGAAGGATCATTTCCCGCTCCCTTTTATTGATCAAATCTTGGAGCGGTTAGCCGGACGGCAATTTTACTATTTTTTGGACGGTTATTCCGGCTATAATCAAGTAGCGGTTCATCCTGAGGACCAGGACAAAACAACTTTCACCTACCCCTTCGGAACCTTTGCTTTCCGAAGAATGCCCTTCGGTCTTTGCAACGCACCTACGACTTTTCAAAGGTGCATGCTTGCAATTTTTTCAGACCTGGTAGGTGAATGTTTAGAAGTTTTTATGGATGACTTCTCTGTTTTTGGAGATTCTTTTGACCATTGCCTCAAAAATCTTGAAAGAACCTGCCAAAAGTGCATAGAAGTTAATCTGGTCCTCAGCTGGGAAAAAAGTCATTTCATGGTCCAAGAAGGTATTATCTTGGGCCATGTTATTTCTAAACAAGGAATCGCGGTAGATAAAGCAAAAATAGATGCTATATCTAAGCTCCCACCGCCCACTACTGTCAAACAAATCAGATCCTTTTTGGGTCATGTGGGTTTCTATCATCGATTCATACAAAACTTGTCCCAAATCTCCAAGCCTTTAAGTCAGCTTCTTACTAAAGACCAGCCATTTGATTTTAATAATAAGTGCCTGGAGAGTTTTTTGAGGTTGAAGAAAGAGGTTACTGAGGCGCCAATATTGCAGGGACCTGACTGGACAAGTCCTTTTGAATTAATGACAGATGCCTCAGATTTTGCTGTAGGGGCCGTTCTAGGGCAAAGAATAGGCAAGAAGCCCATTGTGATCTATTATGCTAGCAAAACCCTTGATGATGCACAACGGAATTACACGGTTACTGAAAAGGAACTTCTTGCCATTGTATTTGCCTTAGAAAAATTTAGATCTTATCTGTTGGGGTCACGTGTCAATGTTTATACAGACCATTCAGCAATTAAATATTTACTGACAAAGAAAGATGCGAAACCCCGCCTTATCCGTTGGATTCTGCTGCTCTAGGAATTTGACCTGGAAATCAAGGATAAGGCGGGATTGCACAATGTAGTGGCCGACCATCTCTCTCGTCTTATGGCGAATGACATAATGACCCCGCCAGATCAGTTCCCTGATGAAAGTATTTTAGCTGCTACAACCCTCCCTTGGTTTGCACCCATCGCAAACTACTTAGCAACAGAACAAATCCCCGCTGATTGGCCAAAAACAAAATGGGATAAGTTCTTTGCTGATATTAAATATTATTTTAGGGAGGAGCCCGTCCTTTTCCGCATTTGTGCCGATCAGGTCATTCGACGATGTGTCCCCGATTCTGAAATCCATGATATCTTAACACATTGTCACTCAATGGCCTGTGGCGGACATTTTTCGGGCAAGAAAACTGCAGCTAAAATCCTTAATGCAGGATTTTATTGGCCCAGCTTGCACAAAGATGCTCATGACTTCGTTCGGTCCTGTGTGCGTTGCCAGAGCATCGGCAACATGACTCGAAAGGATATGATGCCCCTTAATCCTATTTTAGAGGTTGAAATTTTCGATGTTTGGGGCATCGACTTCATGGGACCGTTCATCAACTCTGGTGGGTATTTGTATATATTAGTCGCAGTAGACTATGTTTCTAAATGGATAGAAGCAATACCCACCCGCACAAGTGATCACCGTGTGGTTGTTGAATTTCTTAAGAAAAATATTTTCTCAAGATTCGGCATACCAAAATCCATTATCAGTGACGGAGGCTCACATTTCACCCACTCACAATTCCGTCACCTCCTTTCTAAATACGGGGTTAATCATAAAATTTCCACACCATATCACCCCCAAACTAATGGCCAGGCTGAAGTTTCTAACCGGGAAATTAAAAATATTCTACAAAAGACGGTTAGGCCCGACCGTAAAGATTGGTCCACCAAATTGGATGACACTTTATGGGCCTACCGTACCACTTTTAAAACTCCGCTTGGCATGTCTCCCTTCCGTCTGATTTTTGGGAAGGCATGCCATCTCCAGGTAGAATTAGAACATAGGGCTTTTTGGGCAATAAAACAACTTAATATGGATTTATCTGACGCCGGTAACCATAGAAAATTACAATTAACTGAATTGGAAGAATTACGTAATTTTTCCTATGAAAATGCGAGGATTTATAAAGACCGAACAAAGAAATTTCACGATAAATATATTGTTTGGAAACACTTTGACGTTAATCAACGTGTTTGGCTTTTTGATGCGAGATTACATCTTTTTCCTGGCAAATTAAAATCTAAATGGACCGGCCCCTTTATTGTCCGTAAAACATATCCATATGGCGCTGTTGACCTTTTTGATCCAAAAACTAATTTGATATTTCAAGTCAATGGCCAGCGTTTAAAGCCCTATTTTGACCATACGCCTAAAATTCCATCTGAATCTTTTAATTTTATTGAGCCAGCCACCCTTGATCACTAGTGCACATCACGCCCGGCTGAATGGCGTAAAAGATAGCACTGGATGGGAGGTAACCCATCATTTTCTTGCTTTCCTTTTTTTCTTCTTTTTCTTGGTTTTGTTCATCCTAAACCTGACCGTCATCACTAAGGTGATTCCTTTTCCCTCCTAATGCATGAGGACATGGCATATCTTAAGCATGGGGGGGTGTTTTTAATGTTCAAAACCTAAAAACATGCAATTTTCTTTAATTTATTTCCTGCTTGCATACCCAAAATATATATATATATATATATATATTGAAAACTTTTTGAGGAAAAATTTTGAAATCAGGACTAAGGTCGAAAAATTCACTTCTGGTACAATGGGATTTAATCTTTAACAAACTAAGGATGAGGATATGGATCTGATCATTTGAATTCCAGTGTCTATTTTAGACTAGATCAGATATCCTTCTCTAAAATTCCACCTGAACTCATGATAGTTCAGGTGATTTGATCCTATTTTGTAATATGGAAAGTATTTGACTTAGTTTTTGACTCAAAAACTTGTGGTTCCTGAGAAACTTATTGTGTCAATTTTCACACACAAGCCAACACTTAAAAGCAACTAAAAATTTGAAAAACTCCCTTGTTTGGATTTAGTAAAAGTCTAAAGCAGGTCATTGGTTTGAGTTCCCACCGCCGAGAAGAAGGAAAATACCTTCTTTGAGGACGCGATGGCAACATGTTACCGCCTCGGTGCTGCTCTATATCTATATTTCATATCTTTAGACGGAGCATTAAAGCGCATTTTAGTAGCTCAAGTATCTTGGACGGTGCTCTACCTATAGTGTCGGAGCAAGAGCTTGAGTTGCTTGGAGCGCCCCTTTTCACCACATCGTGTTTTGGGGTTGTGAGCTCCTGGGTGGTGTCATGGATAGTGCTATCCCGAAGTACTGGCGCCAGAGCCCCCTCGAGGAATGGTAACGGGAATGATGATCCCAACACATCTATTGTAAGACTAAGCTAAAAATAAGCATGGGGAAAAAAAAAGTAATAATAATAATAATAACACATCCTTATAAATATTGGCTTTTCACAAGCACAGACACAAGGTTTTAAAGGATTTTGCAAGTTTCGAATCAGATTCATGAGCCAGAAAAATCCTAAAAACAAACATTTCAAGTCATCTGAATTAACGAGTTAATTTGTGAATTTTCTGGAGGATATATTGATCCCGTTCTGTCTAATGGTTGGATCCAAAAATAAATCCTGATGTTTATCTTCAACAAATCCCATACCTCCTGTGTTTTAATCTACCAAGGCCCCTTAATCTCTTTTTCTCCTCAAAAGTCAAAAAAATTAGATTTCCCAAAAATTCAGTTTTCCAAAAAATTAATGTTTTGCTAAGAGACTAGCAAAAGATAAACATGGGGGTGTGATAAACGCCATTTTATCGTCATCTTTATGCTTTAAAACTAACCTAGCTCTTAGGATTTTACTCCGTAAACGGGTTTTTGGGTTGCATTTAGGCATAAATTAGGATAGGCATGCATTGCATTTTTTATTGTCGTTTTAATGTGTATTTGTGAGTGTTAGGGATATACAGATGCACAGATCCCTAAAACCCTAGCACTCAAGAAGGCAAATGGTGAAGGAGAAGCTTAGACTAGTTGGAACCCAGCTTGATCCAACTCACCATAGCTGGAACCTAGCTTACTTGAACTAAGGTTAGCTCATCCCAGCTCCATTCAGCTAATCTCAGCTGGATGGCAGTTCAAGAGAGTTCACCTTAGCTCACCCTAGCTCAAGTCAGCTCAGATCCAGCTCAACTTAGCTGAGTCTAGCTCATCTCAGCTCCCACTAGTTCACAGGGAGCTCTAGCTAGCTCAGCTAAGTTGACAGGAGTTCACCTCAGCTTAGATCCAGCTCAACTTAGCTGAGTCAAGCTCATCTTAGCTCCCACTAGTTCACAGGGAGCTCTAGCTAGCTCAGCTAAGTTGACAGGAGTTCACCCCAGCTCAGATCCAGCTACATCCAGCTCCACTCAGCTCCAGCCAGCTGAAGAAGAACTCATCCCAGCTCAAGAAGCTCAAGTCCAGCTCCCGGGGACTCAGCTTAGCTCAACTCAGTTGAGCTAAGCTACCTTAGCTGCCTCAACCAGCTTGATTCTCCCTGGGAGCATCAGACGCAGCTCACCTTAGCTCATTATGGTAGAAGCTAGCTTACCTTAGCTCGGCCTAGTAGCTAGCAAAGAACTAGCAAGCTAAGCCAGCTAGAATAGCTCCATGCCAGCCTCTTCAGCAACAGCCAGCTCCAAATTTCAGTTCCAGACTTCTCCTCCTCAGCTCCTTCCTCTAAACCCTAGCTCCAACACCTTCTCCTCTACTCCTCCATTAGCTAAGCTAGCTTAGCTTAGCTTAGCTATGCTCCAACTTCCTTGGCTTGTACCACCCCAAAAACCCACCTACCAACTCCACCCAACTAGCTCCACCTAAGCTCCACATAACCTAACCTACTTGGCACCAACCTAACCTACCCACCACCTCCAAAAGACACCTAAAAGTGGTGCCAAAAACTACCCATAACCACCCCTTAATGGCGCCACTTTTCCCTCCAAAATCCCCCCTCATCTCCACCACACAATCCTCCTTGAATCCATCTCCACCATCCACCTAACCCCCCTTCTAGAAAACCCCATGTTGGCGCCAACATGGGGGTGTCTCTCCACCACCAAAAGACACCAACACCACCATAACCACCCCCTTTAACACCCCTTGGGGTGGCGCCAACTCACCCTAGCCATTGGATCACCAACCACCCTCATCCTTCCATCCTAGCCCTCCATTTCAAGGGGCACCTTAACCCCCCATCCTACCCTATAAAAAGACCACTACCCACCACCATTCAAGCCATCCTTGGCTAGGAATTTCACTCTCATATTCCACCAAGAATCCCACGTCCAAGAGAGAAGAAGAAGAAGAAGATTAAGGGGATATTCTATCCCCTTCGTGCCTTCCCCTCTTCCCTTCTCTCTTGGGTCACGCCAGCCAAAGGAGAAGCCAGGCAAGGAAGATCTTGGAGGAGATCTTGAAGGTGGTCACGCCACCTTGAAGGAGTTTTTGAGGGTGGTGCACGCCCACCCCTTGGAGAGAGCATTAAAGGTGGTAGCTTCCACCTTGGAGGAGCTCTCAAGGAAGGAGAAGAAGGAGGCCCTCTTTTCAAGCCAAGGAGCAGCTAGGCATGGAGCAAGACGACAACCTTCTTCACCATTGTTACAAGAGGATTTGTGTTTCTTTTCTTGCTTTTAGATTGTTTAATTCTAGTAGAAGCATTCCTCTACTTGTCCTTGAAAAGAACACTCATTCTACTCAATCAAAATTGCCTTCTTTTAGTTTTTTTTATTGCAGTTGTTTGTTTTGGTTCTAGCACTTGTTTCACCTCTTCTTCCTAATTAATCTAGGCCTCCACTTGCCTAGACTGAGCTTAGGAAGAAGATATTTCTATCTTTTAGATTTTAGTTAATCATTTGTAGGTGTTAGTTCTCTTCGCTACAATCTGCAGTTTGCCCTCGTCTTTTCAAAATACAAAAAAGTTTTTACATATTGAAAAATATTAAAAAGAAAGTTGGGATTATATTCCAAGCAAGAGAATCATTATTGCAATTTTTGCCTCCTTGGACGACCCTAGATACTCCCCTATCTAGGATATAAATTTTAAAAGCGTAAGCGGATTCGCGCGTTACAACGACGTGTTTTAACAAACCGCGTGAAATCGCTATCAGGTTAGCTGGACAAAAATATTTTTGCTTCCTAGATAGTTATTCGAGATATAACAAAGTCCCTATCCATCCCAAAGACTAGGAAAAGACAACTTTCACATGTCCCTACGAAACCTTTGCATTCCGTAGAATGCCATTCGGGCTTTGCAATGCGCCTACAACTTTTCAAAGGTGCATGCTAGCCATCTTTTCTGACATGGTGGGAGATTGTCTTGAGGTGTTCATGGATGATTTCTCCATTTTTAGAGATTCTTTTGAGTCTTGCCTAACTAACCTGAAATTGATCCTCCAGAGATGCATCAAAACACGGCTGGTCCTTAGCTGGGAAAAGAGCCACTTTATGACTTAGGAAGGCATTGTCCTGGGTCATGTGGTCTCTAGTCGGGGTATTGAAGTTGACAGGCTAAGGTGGATGCTCTCTCTAGACTTCCTCCACCCACATCCATAAAACAGATCCACTCTTTCCTTGGGCATGTAGGTTTTTACAGAAGATTCATTAAGGATTTCTCGAAGGTTGCTCGACCCTTGAGTAACCTTCTGGCCAAAGACACGCCGTTCGAGTTTGGTGAATCATGCAGTAAGGCATTTGATTTATTGAAAATGGCAATCACCTATTCCCTGGTGTTGCAACCATCAGTCTAGACAACCCCATTTGAGATTATGGCTGATGCATCTGATTATGCCGTCGGGGTTGTCTTGGGTCAAAAGATTGAGAAACAGTCCTCTGTGATTTACTATGCTAGCAAGACTCTGGACGAGGCCCAGAGGAACTACACCATTACTGAAAAAGCATTTCTAGCCATAGTTTTCACGTTAGAAAAATTCAGAGCTTATCTGTTAGGTTCTTGTGTTATCAATTATACTGAACACTCAGCCTTGAAACATCTTTTGGCCAAAAAGGATGCCAAACCCTAGCTTATTCGCTGGATTCTGCTACTTCACGAGTTCGATCTTGAAATCAGGGATAAAGTCGGGGCACAAAATGTAGTGGCGAATCACCTCTTGAGAATCCTAATTGATTCACCTCATCTGGATGTCCTGATCTCTGATACTTTACTAAATGAGACTATCCTCACAATCTTGGGTATCCGAACCCCCTGGTTTGCGATATTGTCAATTATTTGGCCATTGGTCAAATCCCCCAAGGTTGGACTAAACAACAATGGGATAGACTTGTGTCCGAGGCCAAATATTATTTTTGGGAGGATCCCAAGCTATACTGCATTGGCGTAGACCAGATTATTCGTCGATGAGTCCCGGAAGTTGAGTTCCATGGCATACTTGAGTTCTGCCACACATCTGCGTGTAGTGGACACTTTTTCGGGAAAAAGATGGCTGCAAAAATATTGCAATTCGGATTCTATTGGCCGTCATTATTTAAGGATGCCTAGGAATTCTCAAAGTCATGCACCCGATGCCAGACACTCAGGAACATGGCTAAGAGAGATATGATGCCCCTGAACCCAATTCTTTTTGTCAAAATTTTTGACATGGGCATCGACTTTATGGGACCCTTCCCTCCTTCATTTGTGCACCAGTATATTATGGTTGCTGTTGATTATGTGTCCAAATGGATTGAGGCAATTCCCACCTAGACCAATGACCACAAGGTGGTCATCGATTTTGTGAAGAGAAATATCTTCAGTCGGTTCGGGGTTCCTAGGGCCATTATCAGTGATGGTGGCACACATTTCACTCATGCCCATTTTTAAAATTTATTGGGAAAATGCGGGATGAATCATTGGATTTCCACAACTTACCACCCTCAGACGAACAAACTGACCGAGGTCTCCAGTCGGGAGATTAAGAATATTTTGCAGAAAACAGTTAGGCCTGATAGGAAGGATTGGACCCAAAAGCTAGATGATCTTTGGGCCTACTGTACAAAGTACAAAATGCCTATTGGTATGTCTATCTTTTGTCTTGTGTTTGGTAAGGCATGTCACCTACCTGTAGAACTTGAACACCGGGCATTTTGGGTCATCAAGAAATGTAATGTGGACCTTGAGTTGGCCGAGAAACCAGGAAACTCCAACTATCTAAGTTGGAGGAGCTTCAAAATGATGCTTATGAAAATGATAGAATCTATAAGGCAAGGACCAAAGCTCTCCATGACCAGATGATTTCATGTAAAAGCTTTGAGCCGAACCAGAAGGTCTGGCTTTTTGATTCTCGATTGAAGCTTTTCCCTGGAAAACTCAGGTCTAAGTGGGATGGCCCATTCGTTATTGAGCAGATTTTCCCTAATGGGGCCGTTGAAATCTCTTACCCAAAGACGGGTAATATTTTCAAGGTCAACGAACAGAGTCTCAAACCCTTTATTCACCATGTGCTCCTAGAACCCATCTCAAACAAGGTTGGTCTTACCTTGCCGTAACCACCGTGGGCTGATCATCACCTAGCTAAAGGCACTAAACTCAGCACATGTAAAGACTATTCTAAGCTGACCAGAGTCTCATGGAAACCAGGTGCTATTCTTCCACTTCTACTCTCTTGCATGCTTTCATTTTGAACAATGACATTGAAATAGATAAGCATGGGGGGTAGAAATATCTTATAATCATTTTGTCAGCTGTAATAGTAATTTCCTACTTCTTTTATTCTAAAATAATAATTATAATAATAATATTTTAGAATTAGGAGACGAGAACTTAGGCATTAGGAGTTGCAAACTTTAGGAATTGATACTTTAAGACCTGAACACTTAGACTCTTCAGGTCTTCAGGCTTAATTAGCCTGGGTGTCCACTTGAATGTGGACTTAGTCTTGAGTCCTCGCCAATTCAAATTCATTTTTAATTTAGCTAATAAATTGGGATGATAAGTATGTGACTTATCAACCCACCCTCTAATTTGGGGGACTTTAAGCTTAAGCATCTACACACATTTTTCTTGCACTAACTCACTATTCAACCGTTTCTTCAGAAATTGGGTAACTAATGAACTATCTAGGGTGGTATGGCTAGCAAGTTGTCGGTGGCAACAGCTCATCAACCAGTTGTCCAGAACCCACTCACAAGACCATTTTCATTGTACTGCCTTTAAGTAAATCTTAGATCAGGAAAGCCACCTACTTAAAAAAAAAAGAGAGAAAAAAAAAGAAAAAGGAGAAAAAATAAAAAAAATAAACAAAACCGTACTTCACCACACGAGTATGGTTGGCAAGTTGTTGGTGGTAACAGCTCATCTGTCGGTTGTCCAGAACCCAGCTCACAAAAAAATGCATAATAATTCCCAAAACACTTAGGGAAGAAGCGGGGAAGTAGAATAAATTGGTTAGATATACACTGGGTTCACCCTTGTGTTGACCTCATAAATAAAAGTAGGGAGAAAGCCACCGATCGAAAAGATAAACCTCTAAGCAAGGTCACCTAGGGTCGTAGAAACCCGAAGTCCATTTTAACAGTCGTCTAGTGAGTCTTTTACTATTTTCACAAGATTCTTAGCAGTTAGAATCTTTTTCGAGTCTTGGGCAGGTCGAGTAGCCATAAAAAGTTATCCCGGAACTCTCAAACTCCAAAAGTACAAAAAAATTAGAAAAGAAGAAGAGTGGCATTGGGGTGTTTATATAGTGGTGCGAGATCAAGTCGTGATTCGTCGCACCCCACTACATTGTCAAATGCAATAGCGTCACCTGATCGTGATCGAGTGGTCGAGGTTCCCCATGCCTGATCCAACACTGCCGGCCGACGCGAAGGCACACGCCAGATCACACACATGCCATCTAAGTGCATTTAAGATGCCCGTGTGCAGCGCCAGTCGTCCGATCTCCTCAATCACGTGAGGTGTGCGATTCAAATCAACGCGCGCGTGATCTGCGAGCATGTCTCAACCGTGCGATGCATCATCCAACGGCGTCCAGGGCACGCGCCAGTGATTCAAAATTCAAACACTAACAGGCATGCACTCTCCTCTAGCAATCTCAGCCGTTCGCGCATGATCCAATGGTTGAAGATTGCCATGACTTTAATAGCTACGAGTGTGAGCGTTGGGCGTGACTTTTAAAACAACAGAAGGGCAAGCCTTTAGTGACACTTATAGCTATCACTAAATGGCCTGCGCAGTGCGTGCGCCAGCCTAAGCAATGAAGAGGCATGCATCTTCAGCGACAGCTCGAGCGGCCTCTAGTGACATTTACAGCTGTCACTAAATGCCTGTGCGTGAGACTCTCTCCTTCCACTATATAAACACCCCTACACCCCCCATTCCTCTTCATCTCTACCTACTCTACTCCCACCTACTCCCAAGCTCTAGCAAGCCTACCAACACTCCATTACAGCTTGTTCTCAAGCTCCCAAGGCTCCTATTAGTGTAGCAAACCTCTGTCTCACCAAATATTCATCCATCTTCCCATCCCCATTCATAGGTTGCCTTAGAGCTATCCTCCCACCTCCATTCCGATAGCAGATCATCTCCGTCTTCTCACCTCCATTCCAGAGCCACGCCGAAGCTTTCCTCTACCCGACGTCCTCCTGCATCTCACCTCCGTCGTCCCTCTCCTCACCTCCTTAGTCCGAGCTTCTGCTAGGCACCGTCATCTCGCCAAATAGTCGATTCAGGAGATTTCCTCTCACCCCACTCTCTTTTTATGCTTTCATAATTGATTGTAATAGACATTGAAGTGATATCTATACCATATTTGTTCCATCTCTATCTTGTGATTTATTTACTTTTTTTCTTCTTACAAAAATACAAAAAAATAATAAAACCCTAAAATACCAAAAAGAAACAAATCGAAGCACGGTTTTCAGTTAGAGTAAACGTCGCCTCCCTGCGTTCGACTCTGGACTCCCTTGGAGTTTCGGTATAAATTTTATTTTCCATGCGTTTTGCAACTACAACAACAGATTACTTGTAACCCCGATTTCTAACTCGCGAAACACATGCGACCACCATTCAATCTTTAGAAGCTTAGCTAACACCCTACACTGAAGAATTGGAGCCTCTGATTAAAATGAATGGCGATCTTAACAAATATTTGTTGGATTGGCTCCAGGATGTTAAGGATAAGGACCTGGGTGTGTTTTTACTTGGGAAGTTATCGAAATTGAGGATGAGATTTGTGATTGCTCTAGTCCAATCTTGGAAGGATTCCTAGGATGAACCCCTAACAGGAGAGCCAATGTCAGAATCCGCTCATGCACCTATAGGGGGGACACGTTTTACGAGACTAGGGTTGAGCAGGTTGTTCTAGAGCAATCAAATAAGGATGTATCGATTTCTTCACCTGAGATCCTTGAGCTAGGGTACGAGGAAATGTATGTCTCCATGGAACAAAAAAGTTATTGATGATTTTGAGACATACATTAATGCGGATTTAGAATTCTTTGATTTTGAAGGTGAAGAATCATTATGCGAAGTCTCACATGAGTTTACAGAACATGATTTAAGTGAGATGACTGGGCCTGAGGAATTTGATGAATCATTCGATGGGCCCTAAAATTAAGGAACTTGATTTTGGTGGGGCTCGTATGGTGGATTTAGATCATGTTATTAAGGATTCAATTCAAAGCCCCATTCCTCAATCACACCCCTTCTTGCATAATGACGATTTTATTTTGAGATCATTAGACTCAAGTCAATTTTGATTCGGCCATCAATCGTGGACTTGAAAATTTTAAATGGGGTGATTATCATGCAAGAGGTCCCAGAATCTAAAGTCCTAATTATGGAGGATAGAAATTGGGAAATGATGATATGGGAAGCCAATTCCGAAGAAAGCAGAAGACTGAGTCTAAGGGTACCTATTTGTCTGAAACCACCAACCTTCTACCAGGACCCTTATGACATCTTTGATTCAGAGGATGTCCAACCCAAGCGCACATTCATTTTTTATCCTTTTAAGCTTGATTTCTCTATAACCCGACTTTTTGGACTTGGGTTGCATCCTCACAAATCGCAAGCCCGACCCCGCTTGCATGCTGATCTCAGGTTTTGGATAATTTTTATCCAGAACCTTAGATATACTCGACCATGAGGTATGGGTCTACACCACAATTTGGTCCACATCTATGGACATCTGCTGGCAGGTCCTAAGGAGAATTTTTTTATTCTAATTCTGATCTGCACCTGTGAATTCTTTATTTCTTCTTCTTTGTATATTGTGCCAAGCTGAAGGCACTAAATTCAGCACGTATATAGTTTCATTTCATTTCAGAGCTGACCTGTTATTCACATAATTCAGGTGCTTTTTACTCTACTCCACTCGGTTTCATGTTTTTTAATACAATGAGAACATTGCATTAGATAGGCAGGGGGAGTTGGATATAATTATCTAAATCATCTTGTTAGCTCCGTAGATTCTTTTCATTTTCTCTTTGTTTTAAAAAAAAAATTGGAATTAGGAAAGAAAACTTAGGCTTTAGAAAATTTTCAATCTTAGATAATAAAACTGTATGACTTAAACACTAAGACCCTTCAGGTCTTCAGGCTTAATCAGCTCGGGTGTCCACTAAAGTGTGGATTTGTTTCTGGAGTCCTCGCCAGTCTAAATACATTTCTAATTTGATTAAATAAGTTGGGGTGATAAGTACACAACTTATCAACCCACCCTTTGATTTGAGTTAACTTTAAGTCTAAGCATCTACACACTATTTGTACTGACTCACCTTTCGATGATTTTTGTAGAAATTGGGTAGCTAATGAACCTTCTAGGGTGGTATGGCTGGCAAGTTATTGTGGGTAATAGCCCATTAGTCAGTGGTGTCTCATGGTGCATGGCAGCCTCCCTCCTCCTTTTGCAGCCACGGCCATCATTTCAAAAATAAAAAATGCCGATGTATAAATGTGATATGTAAGAGGAGGAGGCAGAGCTGAAGCCAGAGGAGTTACCTGTGCAGAGGAGAAAAAAAGAATAAAATAATAAAATATTATAGTTATTTATACATAATCCCTTAACTTCTATGTTAAATTAAAATAATACATGCAATGCACCTAATTGGTTAACTGAATGCAATTCTAAGTTAATTCTAAATTAATTTAGTTATGAATGCAATGCATGAATTATGCAATTAAATCAGAAATATGAATTAATCTATTTACATCCTAATGCATGCTAAATAAATGTTAGAATTAACCTAATGTCTAGGCACTTAAATACTTAAATAGCCCACAAATATGGGCTAATCATGCATCATCATGCATTTAGATTAGGTTGTATAAAGTTTAGGTTAATTTTCTGCTTTTGTGGTTAGGAAATAGGGTAATATCTTGTCGGGGCCTCGAATTGATGATCCAACCATTTGAATCTACTCAAGGTGACGGTCAGAGTTCAACGACTCCAAGATCTCCCTGATCAGACTTCCGTAGCGTCAAATGCAATCCGAGAAAGATCAGAAGCCAAGGGGCCAGGTTGTGTAAATCCATTCTTCAAATGACAAATCCAACTGCACGGATGGGTTCGGATTGATAATCGCAGCCTAAGGATGCAAAAATCAATCCAATCCGACATCCGTGGCACCACCTACGAGCATATGAAGATGGACGGCCAAGATGGTGCCATAGGGCACCATCCCAGCCATCCAAAAGCACCATCAGGTTACTCCTCTTCCTCAAAGGCCTCTCCATTGTGCAATCTCAGCCATTGGATCTTGATCCAACAGCTGAGATTCACTCGAGGTGGCACCTCCTCTTCTGAAGCCCAACACTCAATGCACCTCAGCCATTGGATCTGCATCCAACGATCGAGGGCACTTAAGCTCAAAACATAAATTTGCCTCAAAATAAGGCATGGCACAACGGTCGCACTCCCGTGAGCAACGCAGAGGTAGCGGGTTTGAGACCGCATGCGCCTCAAATCGAGGGCACAAGCAAGCATAGGCTAATTGCGACCGTTAGATCGAGGATGAATGGTGACAAGATTGGCCACGTGGCGTCACTAGATCACGTAGATTGCGAACGCGCCATCAGTCGTACCATGCACGCACGATCTAACAGGGGTGCACGATGAGGCGCGATGTGTTTAAGCTTTCCAATCTTGCGATCAGATGGTTGAGATCGCTAGGATGTGATTGTGTATTGAGGCCAAGGGAGAAGAAGCGGCGAGTGCAGATGAGTGCACTAAGCCCACGTTCAGGGCTTTAGTGATGCTTAAATCCGTCACTAAAGGCCCTTGCATTAATGTTTTAAACTTGAAATGACCAAATTACCCCTTCAAACCTCACCTATAAATAGCCCTACAACCCCACATATTTCTCATCCCTTCCTCTATTCTCTCACCCCCTCCAAAGCTTTAAGAGCTTGTCCCAAACCTGGGATGTTCCTCTAGAGTTAAAAATATATAATTTTTCCACCTTCTCATCCTGTTCGTCTAGCATCCCGCAGTTATCCTCTCATCACCAATGGGGAAGCGGATCCAGCTGCGACGTCGCCTTACCCTGTTCTTCGTCGTCCGTTGTCATTCTCCTTCGTCCCATATCTCACCTTCATCCAGGAGCTCCGTCAACATGGCTCGTCCTCCAAGTAGCCGTTGAGGAGGATAACTTCTCTCCACCTTCTTGTTTTACCGCTTTCTAGAGTAGATTTATTGCTTTCTAGTGTAACGAGTAGTTGTAGGGATTAGTTGTGTTGAATGTTCGGGTTGCTACGCTAACGTGTTTGGTTTTGAAAACCTGTCGTTGTAGTTTAAAAGCGAAGAACTTGTGTTCAACAAATAAAATTTATACTGGAATGGAAATCCCAGGTCGAATACAGGGAGGCAGACGTTTGATTTAAAAAAATTCGCATTTGGTTTATTTGTCACGAAGTAATTCAATTGATTAGAACTATCTAACTATTTACAATAAATAGAAGAGAGAGAATAAGAGAGAGAGAATAATACAAACAAAAATCAAAAGAGATATAGAATGCACATGGAATTCATTATCAAAAGGATTGTTCATTACACTAAATATCACGACGAAAAAGCGAAAAATGATTACACTAGAAAGCGGTAAATCTACTCTAGAAAGTAGTAAATCTATTCTAAAAAGCAATAAAAAGAATGGGGAGTGAAATATCCTCCTCGACGGTAGCTTGGAGGATGAGCCGGACGGGACGACGCCTGGACTAAGGAAGATGGAGCAGGATAAAGGAGGACGAAGCGGGAAGAACGGGAACGAGGCAGCACGTCGTTGTCGTTGCGGGATCTGCTTCCGAAAGGGGGACGAAAAATTGACTTTATCTCGCGAGAAGCATCCCGGGTGTGGGACAAGCTTCTCTTGAGCTTTGGAGAGGGAGAGAAGAGAAGGAAGGGAATAGAATTTCGTGTGGAGGGGGTCTCCTTTTATAGTTGCAAGGAGTGGGGGCAATTTAGTCATTACAACTATTAAAACATTAATTCAGGACCTTTAGTGATGAATAAAATCGTTGCTAAAGGTCTGAACATGGGCGTAGTGGGCGGCGTGTGCGTACCCGCTCGCTTGCCCGCGTGTTCAACGCTCGCAGACATCCAACCAATCTCAGCCGTCCGATCGCGAGATCGGATGGCTTAGATCGTGCCTTCTCCCACTAGCGCTGTGCGCCCGCCCGGGTACGATCCCGCGTCACGCCGCGCGTGCGTAGGTGCGATATCTTGATTGAGCGTGCATGGCCATTGGATCACGATCGTGCAGTCAATCGGGCGCGCACCTCCGCTCCAATTGCTGCGCGGTGAGGGTCGAACGGGTGCCTTCGCTTCGCTTTAAAGCACTCGACCAACGTGCTGGGGGCACGTTTGTGTCGAGAGCTTAACTTAAGCGCGGGCACATCGCAGCCGTTGGATCTTGATCCAATGGCAGGGAAGGGTGGATGTGGAGACCTTCAGCGGGTGCGTGCGGACAGTTGGGCAGCCGAGATGGTGCCACGTGGTGCCATCTTGGCCGTCCATCTTCTGGATGATGTAGATGGTGCCACGGGTGTCGGATTGACTCGATTTTTGCATCGTTAGGCTGCGATCGTCGATCCGAATCCATCTGTGTGGTCGAATTTATCATTTGAAGTGCAGATTCATACCATCTTGGCCCTTGATCTTCTAGCATTCCCTGATCTCTATCTGGTGCTACAGATGTCTAATTAGGGCGATCTTGGAGTCGGTGAACTCCAATCGTCGCCCTGATCACATCTGTATGGTTGGATCTTCGATCCAAGGCCCCAATAAAAAGTTTGGCTTGTCCGTGAACATAAAAGGAAATAATTAACCTCCATTTTATTCAAACTACTCTAAATGCAAGATGATGCATGTTATGCAATATTTATAGCATGCAATGCAATCCTACGCTTAAGAGCATGCATAAATAGACATCTTAAGTAGTGTAAACGTGTTTACATCATGCCCCCATGCCTATCTTTTGCTAGTCCCTAGCAAAAACTATATTCTATTTATAAAAGAGTCAGGTTGGATTATTTGGGCATGAGTTATTTTCAATCATTAAGAAAATGTCTACCTAGGATCTGAACTTTCAAAGACACAACAGTACCCGAGTATTTGCCAAAATGCAGACCGCCTCAAGCCCTCGCGTTATCCAAAGAAAATTTTATTTTTCTATTTTTCCTCGTTTCTAATTTTTTTGGATTTTCAAGTTTTAGGGTTTAAGAGTGGCTTTCTACGGCCATTCAACCCACCTAAGATTTGATGAGAATCCTAAATCCTAAGCATCTTATTATGAATGTGATAGACTCGTTGACCAGCAGTTAAAATGGACTTCGGATTTCTATGCCTCTAGGTGACCTAAAAAAGAATTCTGCCTAAAGGTGTATCTTTACAACCGGTAGCTTTCTCCCTACTTTTATTTTTTTACGGGGTCAACACAAGGGTGAATCCAGTGTATATCTCCCTGGTTTATTCTACTTCTCCGCTTCTTCCTAAGTGTTTTGGGATTTTTCTGTTCATTTATTGAGTTGGGTTCTTGACAACCCGTCAATGAGCTGTTACCATCGACAACTTGCCATCCATACTCGTGCGATGAAGTGTGGCTTATGTCTTTTTTTTCTTCTTTTCTCCTTTCCTTTTTGATTTTTTTTTTTTAAGTAGATGGCTTCCCTGGTCTAAGATTTACCTAAAGGAAGCAAAAAGAGAAAGATCTTATGACTGGGCTCTGGACAACCTACCTATGGGCTGTTACCCACAATAACTTGCCAGCTATATCACCCCAGAAGGTTCATTAGCTACCCAATTTCCGTTAGAATCGCCAAACAATGAGTCAGTGACAAGATAGTGTGTTGATGCTTAAAAACTCAAAGTTCCCTTAAATCAGAGGGCGGGTTGATAAGTCGTGTACTTATCACCCAAACTTATTTACTCTAATTAAAATAGAATTTAGGTTGGCGAGGACTAGAAAAATAAATCTACATTTTAGTGGATACACGGGCTGATTAAGTCCAAACACCTGAAGGGTCTTTGTGTTTAAATCATAATGTAGTATTTCCTAAGATTGAAAATTTTCTTAAACCCAAATTCTCCTTCTTAATTCCACATTTTTTTTAATAAAAGAAAATAAAATAAATCTATAGAGCTGACAAATAAATTCAGAGATGAATATCCACCACCCCATGCCTATCTAATGCAATATCCTCATTGTATTAAAAAGACATACAACAGAGTGGAAAGCGTAGAAACACCTGAATTGCGTGAATGTCAGGTCTGGTCTGAGATGAAAACTAAAAAGAACTATATATGTGCTGAATTTAGTGCCTTCAGCTAGGCACACTATACAAAGAAGAGAAATAAAGAATTCACAAGTGCAGGTCAGAATTAGAATAAACAGAAAAAACCTCTGACCTGTCAGTAGAGGTCCACAGATGTGGACCAAATTGTGGTGCAGACCCATACCCCATAATCGAGAATATCTTAGGTTCTGAATAAAAATTACCCAAAACCTAAAATCAGTATGCAAGCGGGGTCAAGCCTGCAATTTATGAGGATGCAACCCAAGACCAAAAAGTCGGGTTACAGAGAATTGAAGCTCAAAAGGATAATCATTGAATGTATGCTTAGGTTGGACATCCTTAGAATAGATGTCGTAGGGGTCCTAGTTTTGTGGTTTCAGCTTAATAGGCACCCTTCGACTCAGTCTTGTACTTCCTCCACAACTAACTTCCCAAATCAAAATTTCCCAGCTCCTATCATTCTCATTCAGCATGTCAAATTCCAAAACCTCTTGCATATTAATCACCCCATCTGAAATCTCTAAGACTAAATGATGTGGCTGAATCAGAATTGACTTGGGTTTAATTATCTCAGAAATAGAATCATCGATAAGCTCAATGGGGTGTAACTGACAATCAAGGCATTTGATTGAATCCTCCAGAAAATGTAATTCTGGATCCATAATGTGAGCCCTAATAAAATCAATTTCCTCAGTTATTGGGCTATCAAATGATCTTTCAGATTCCTCAGGCCCAATCGTCTCACAAAAATTGTGTTCTGTAAACTCGCGTGAGACTTCGCAAATCGAATCTTCACCATCAGAATCAAAGAAATCAAGATCCGTATTAATGTATGTCTCAAAATCATCTGTCACTTTCTGTTCCAAGGAGACATACGTTTCCTCGTACCCTGGCTCACGGATCTCAGGTGAAGAAATCAAATCATCCTTAATTGGTTGCTCTAATTCAATCTAGTCAGCCTTGTAACACATGTCCCCCCCAACAGGTGCCTGAACATGTCTTGAAATTGGCTCTCCTGAAGAGGGTTCATCCTGGGAATCATCCCAAGACTGAACTAAAGCAACCACAAATCTCATCCTCAATTTCGCTAACTTCCAAAGTAGAAACTCACCCAGGTTCTTATCCTTAACATCCTGGAGCCAATCTAACAAATACATATTCAATTCATCAATCATCTGAATCAGGGGCTCCAATCTCTCAATGCAAGGTATTGGCTGAACTTCTAAAAATTGTATGATATTCCTCAAGTTAGCCAGAACCTTTTCTTGAACCTGGTTACCCTGAACCAAATGAGTTAGTTTAGGGTTGGGCGGGTTTGGGATCAAAGCAGGGGAATTAACGAATTAAGATTCGTTATACCCTTCCTGATAATAGGTCATTTCAGATTGTTCAAAAGGTGGTGATGACCTAAAGGCAGTGTAATCAGAGGATGGGTAAGGAACAGTGTATCCTTCTTGATTGTAGATCGTATTAGGTTGTTCATGAAAGGTTGACGATTTGTAATCGATGTGGCTCTGAGAAGGATAGAAATCACAATCATAGTGTTCAGGGTTAGACCCTAAACACGGAGGTCCAAAACTGTGTCCCCAATCCAAGTTATCCCAACTAACTGATGGTTGATTACTGTACAAGTTGGGATAATCGTCATGTTGAGGATAATTCAAAATAGGAGGGAAAGAATGGGAATGCTTGTAATATGTGGAAGGATTCATGAGAGACGAGAGGAAGAAAGGCACCCTGCAATACAAATAATCAAACCTATCCTTAAGTGGGTTAGCCTATAGACCTACAAACTCCCAAAACCCGTCTTGAGATAAAGGAATGATTTGATCTACTTCTGTCTGTTCAATCCAACCAATTAGAAGGAGGGACTAGGGAGAAGGTTCTTCCTTCGGCTTGTGCCTCCGGTTCCTAGTGTACCCCCCAGCCACGATCATTTGATTCTGCTCCCCTATCTAGACATTAGATTGAATAATAGAAACAGACTAATCGAAAATAATCTCATTCTGGGCTCTGAAGAGCGAGTCGAATCCTTAAGGCCAACGTCTACTCTGTTTTATTTAGGGCTGGGTTTGAATGTGCTTTGGAATGTGATGGGCCCATTAAATGGGTTGTGCCCTTAATGATTGATTGATTTTTGTGTGCGTGCACAACCAATAATTTTCAAGCAAGATTATTTTTGATGTGGTGAATTTTATAGTTCAAATCTTACTTAGTAGCCTTTAGGATTCAACTTTAGGTGTTTTCAAATAAGCTTGTTGGCACACCAGGTTTTGAAAGCACATGTGAAGATGTTTTCCTTTAAAACTTAAAAGAATGTGTAGTGCCTGGTAAATCCCTAATAGTTGAACCTAAGTGGAAGCTACTTGATGAGTTGATTTTAATTAAAGTGGTGCGGCCTAATCAACTCAAACAATTAGCCTGTTGCACTACTTAATTAGGCACACAACTGATTACCTAATCTAATTTCTACTTAATTATTTGTTTGGATGTGTGTACCGACTCCAAAGATCGACTTATCGGTTGAGTTTGAAAATCAGATGAGGTTGTGTACCTCTGTGAGATTTTTTTTTAATTTTTCTTTTTTAATGTGGGGGTTGGGGCGGGTGTGGGTGTCAAACAACAAGCAATCTAACCTTAGAGTTTATAAGAACACCTAGGTTGATTGATGTTTGTGTTATTATGTGGTGAAATGAAACCTAATGGGTGGGAGGTGGGGGTAACTTACAAAACCTTCCACAGCACTTTACTACAAACTACCACTTTTGCCTGTCTCAAAAGAGTACCTACAATCATAATAAGAAAGGAGAGAAGGTTTTGAAAACCTGTTGTTGTAGTTTGAAAGCGAAGAACTCGTATTCAACAAATAAAATTTATACCGGAATGGAAATCCCAGGTCGAATACAGGAAGGCGAACGTTTGATTTAAAAAAATTCGCATTTGGTTTATTTGTCACGAAGTAATTCAATTGATTAGAACTATCTAACTATTTACAATAAATAGAAGAGAGAGAGAATAATACAAACAAAAATCAAAAGAGATATAGAATGCACATGGAATTCATTATCAAAAGGATTGTTCATTACACTAAATATCATGACGAAAAAGCGGGAAAATGATTACACTAGGAAGCGGTAAATCTACTCTAGAAAGTAGTAAATCTATTCTAGAAAGCAGTAAAAAGAATGGGGAGAGAAATATCCTCCTCGACAGTCACTTGGAGGACGAGCCGGATGGGACAATGCCTGGACGAAGGAGGACGGAGTAGGACGAAGGAGGACGAAGTGGGAAGAACGGGAACGAGGCAGCACGTCGTCGTCGTCGCAGGATCCGCTTCCGAAAGGGGGACGAAAAATTGACTTTATCTCGCAAGAAGCATCCTGGGTGTGGGACAAGCTTCTCTTGAGCTTTGGAGAGGGAGAGAAGAGAAGGAAAGGATCAGAATTTCGTGTGGAGGGGGTCTCCTTTTATAGTTGCAAGGAGTGGGGGCAATTTAGTCATTACAACTCTTAAAACATTAATTCAGGACCTTTAGTGACTGATAAAGCCATCACTGAAGGTCTGAACGTGGGTGTAGTGGGCAGCTCGTGCACGCCTGCTTGCTTGCCCGCGCATTCAACACTTGCGCACGTCCAGCCAATCTCAGCCGTCCGATCGCGAGATCGGACGGCTTAGATCGCACCTTCGCCCACCTACGCTGCGTGCCCGCCTGCATACGATCCCGCGTCACACCGCGCGTCCATGGGTGTGTCATCTTGATTTAGCGCACGCAACCATTGGATCGCGATCGTGCGGTCGATCGGGCGCATGCCTCCACTCCAATTGCTACGCGGCGAGGCTCAAACGCATGCCTTTGCTTCGCGTTAGAGTGCTCGACCAACGCGCTAGGGGCGCATTTGCGTCGAGCGCTTAACTTAAGCGCGGGCGCATCGCAGCCGTTGGACCTTGATCCAACGACGGGGAAGGGCAGATGCGGAGACCTTCAGCGGGTGCGTGCGGACGATTGGGCGGCCGAGATGGTACCACGTGGCACCATCTTGGCCGTCCATCTTCTGGATGATGTAGATGGTGCCACAGGTGTCGAATTGACTCTATTTTTGTGTCGTTAGGCTGCGATCGTCGATCCGAATCCATCTGTGTGGTTGGATTTGTCGTTTGAAATGTGGATTCACACCATCTTGGCCCTTAATCTTCTAGGGTTCCCCGATCTCTATCTGATGCTACAGATGTCTGATTAAGGCGATCTTGGAGTCGTTGAACTCCAATCGTCACCCTGATCACATCTGTACGGTTGGATCTTCGATCTGAGGCCCCAATAAAATGTTTGCCCTGTCCATGAACATAAAAGGAAATAATTAACCTCCATTTTATTCAAACTACTCTAAATGCAAGATGATGCATGTTATGCAATATTTATAGCATGCAATGCAATTCTATGCTTAAGAACATGCATAAATAGACATCTTAAGTAGTGTAAACGTGTTTACATCAAGTTGTAATAGACATCATTCTGTGCTTATGAAATATCTGTTTATTCTATCTCTATTTTGTCTTTATTTGTAATATTATCTCTCTCTTCTATTCATTATTCTTTAAGTAGATAGCTAGTGAGATTCAATTCAACTAGTTAATCTGCTTTGTGACAAACAAATCAAACGCAATTTTTAATCAAACATCTGCCTCCCTATGTTCGACTCAGAATTCCTTTTGAGTTTTGGTAAAATTTATTTGTTGATGGATTTCCTCGCAAATCGTACTACAACGATGAGTTTTCAAAACTCAACCCTTTTGCATAGATTTTTCTGCCACAACACAAGGTAGAGGTGAAGATTGCTTAAATCTCAAGGACTGTTCAAACTAGAGGGTAGGAAGATAAGTCATGTACTTATCGATCACTCTTTTCAACTTAATACTTTCGACTTTTTCAAATCTCGTCAAAGACTCAGGAAACAAATCTACACTTGAGTAAATACTCGAGAAAATTATGTCCGAAGGGGACTTACAAAGTCAAAGTGGAAAGAGCTTATTTCTACACTTCCCAAATATCGGTAAATACTCAAAATCGAAAATTTTCAATCATTTGTTACTCAAACTCTGAAAACATCAATTTTTTTTCTTTTTGCTATTTTTTTTTAAAAACAACTTTCAACATGCCATATATAAGATTTTGGAGACAAAAAAGTGACTCAAAAAATTATCTACACCCTACCTTTTTCACGTAATGTCCTCAATGCATGCAACAAACATAAAAATGGAGAAAGATATCACATGACAACTCGCGAATTCTAACAAATATAGCTCGAATATCTCCACACCTGAATCAATCAAAGTAAATAGAAGCTAACCTAATTCATTGGGCTCCCTCCTAACAAGCACTAAATCCTATGTTTATAGCTAGATACAATTCAGTTAGTTAACCCTTCAAGAGGGTTATAATCTCTGTACGGGGCATCTAAGCTAAGTAAGGTCTAAGGCTCTATCCATTTACAGTAAAGGTCAGCCCAATTTTTAGATCTATAATTTCTATAGCTCCGTTGTTGAAAGGTTTGACCACTATATATGAGCATGTTCATTTTGATCTTAGCTTGCCCAGAAACAATTTTAGCTTTCAATTAAGTAGCCAAACTCTTTTATTAAGCTTAAAGGTTTTCCTAAGTATATGCTTATCATGAAAGACTTTAAATTTTTCTTTGTAAATCCTCGAATTTTTATAAGCCTCATGCCTAATTTCTTTGAGCTCAGTTAATCGGAGCTTCCTATGACCACCAACCAGATTCAGATTATAAATGCATTCCTTTGACTACCGAATAAGCTCTATGCTCCAATTCGACTAGGAGATGACAGGGTTTCCCATAAATTAGTCTAAAAGGTGACATCCCTGTGGCTATGGGACTTTTGTAGGTGGTTCGATAAGCCCAAAGCGCATCTTCTAATCTTGTGAACCAATCCTTTTTATCAGGTCTCACAGTCTTTTGTAATATATGTTTAATCTACCTATTGGACACTTCAGTTTGCCCATTTGTCTGAGGTAATAAGGTGTAGCAATCCTTTGGTTTACCCAATTCTTCTTTATTAAAGTCCTGAATTGGGCATTGGTAAAATGACTACCACCATCACTAATTAAGGCCTTAGGTATCCTAAATCTTGAAAATGTATTCTTCTTTACAAAATCAGTAATGGCCTTATGATCATTTTTTCTAGTAGGAACAACTTCAACACACTTTGAGACATAATCAACTCCAACTAATATCTACTCGAAGATGTTTGATGGTGGGAAGTGACCCATGAAATCTATTCCCCAAACATCAAAGATTTCTACAATCAGGATCACATTCAGGGCTTCATGTCCCTTCTAGTCATACTCCTTAGGGTTTGGCATTTGATGTAGGTCTTAGCAAAGTCATGTGCGTCTCTATAAAGTGTTGGCCATTAAAATCCCAACTACAAAATCCTTGTAGCCATTTTCTTCCCATAAAAATGGCCACCGTAGCCTTGATCACGACAAAAAGAAAGCACACTTTGAAATTCAGACTCAAGGATACATCTTTTGATGATATGATCAATACATAGTCTAAATAACAAAGGGTCATCCTAGATGTAGTACTTAGCTTTAGATAGGAATTTGTCTCTCTGCAGCCTAGTCCAATAAAGTGGGATTTTATCTACATCTAGTAATCCGCTATGTTTTGATGTTAGATAAAGTAGAAGGAGAAGAGCAGGAGGATGCTCAAAGCAAAGCTAAAAAGGATGAACCTTAAATAAAACCATGAAGAATGGACCTCATGAAAGACCAAGCCCAGTTTATTCAACCAAGATCCTTAAAGCTCATGCAACAACGATCTACATTCAATTTGAGCTAGTTTGTTAAAGACCAACCTTGGAAGATCATGACATAGGCATGATTTCATTTTTCTTCACTTTACTTCATAAGGCAACCCTCATGTAGCTTTGCCTCACTTTCTAGGTATTGGTTGAAGGAGACAAAAATGTGCAAACCTGGGTGCTAACACAGTTGCATTGTGATTTGTCAAAGGTGAGCTTTTCTTTTATTAATCAAAATGAATGCGTCTCTCCATAAATGCGCCCATGAACAAAATGAAAAAAGAAATCATTCCATCTTTTACTTTGATTCAATTCCAATAGAAGGGCTATGCTTATCTTATGGATGCATCTCATGCAAGCTCTATGGAGATTAAATGAGTGTGTTCTACTAATTATATTATTGTTAAACAAGTGTGCTCCCATGACTAAATGAGATTAAGTGATTAGATGAAACTCTCCATTAATCCCAATGTAGATGACTTTTACACCAATTATGGATTACAATATAAGAGCATTAGAGTATGTATTTTTCAAAACTATATCAAATGTCCTTAACATGATCGCCATAAAGGATACGAAAATAAATAGGATATCTAGTGGAGATATTCTAATCCCTTTCACAAGTTTTTCATGTAAAGAAAGGCAACAACAATTTAAATGCCATCAACCTATAATGACAGAATGTAATAACCCAAATGGGGTAATTTCACTGAAATTGTTGTATTCTTAGAGTAGCAACTAGTAAATTGATGGATATTCCCATTGTAACAACCTAGCAAAAGTCATTCCTTGTTATTTTTAATTACTTCCAATTAACATAACATATCTATGTGCTTAAATATTAGTGACAAGTTCTCTTCATAATTAGTTCTTTTCTCTTTATGTGCTCCATGAAGTTGTCCTTCTTTTAAAAGTGAAAGGAGAATTTTATTAATAGACAGAGGGTGAACAAAGGGGTTGCATCTGGCCTGATAGTTACTAAGGAAAGATAAACCACAATCATTCATGATTAGTTAGAATAGTGATATGAAAGAGGACTATATAACTGGCATGAAGTTGTCCTTTATTCCTTAGTCTCATTAGATTTGGCATCTTAATTAATTGTAGTGGTCTTTGACAACTAGTAAGTTTTTTGTGTGACATTTACATTTGAGAGGAATTGGTATAGATTTATCTATGAGAGACTTTGGATTCTGATTTTTCCATCTCATAAGTTATCTTTAGCAAAATACAAGATCTCCATGCATGGATTATTTGACATCTAAGTGCCCCACTAAGAAACGAAAGCTAGTGGATGATGACGTGAAAAATCATTCCCATCTCATATCAATCAAATGTGGCAAATAGTTGCAATATCTATGTTGGGCTTGGGTGTTTATGATGGGACATAATTAAGGTCCCACGCAAGTAATGATTTTAAATCAGTTAAGTCAAGATCTAACCATTTGTTAAACGAATTCATCATATGGAACCTGAATTCAACCGGTCTATTACATGGGTTAGGCGGATTAAATGAGTTATGATTTTTGAGTGAGATTTTTTTTCTTGTTTCTTCTTAATCAGGTTGAATGGGTAGTTTGGGTTCATAGAATCCAAATCGAACCCAACTTGTCTACATAAATGGGTTTGGATCCATTTAACTTGGCCAGGTCGGGTGCAGGTTGAGTAGCTAAGTTTTTGTCTCATTGATAGCCCTACATATAGGTTTAACGTTGCCCTTCTAACATTAAGGGGGAAATTCTTTGTAGTTGCTATGAAAGTATTGTTTGAGGTTGATTTGAAGTTTATTTGATTGATTACGTTTTTATGTAAAAATATCTGTTTAAATTATTATTTGGTGAAACTCTAAAAATATCTAAACTCATTCAATTTGAAATAAACATCAATGAAGTATACATAAAGAAAGGTGTCAGGCAACCACCGGCAAACAGAATCATGATATGATCCACATCGTTCAAAGACCTGTGTAAGCATGTAATATAAACAACAGACAATTTTGATGCTTGCCAACTCTTACCACACAACGCAGAGAGGTGCACATGACATAATCATAAAATGATATATAGCCGGCTATTAATTCATTCAAATAAGTAGGACGTACAATTAATACAAAGACACACCGACACTTTTATTTAACCAAGAAATTACTATTGCTTGGTAGTAGAGTACAGGTACTATGTTTGATTGGAGATGATCATCTAATTGAACTAGCACCAATGCTTACATTTACCGTGGTAATAAAAGCAGCAGCGGCGGTGTTTGTGACGGTGTCCATGCCCATATCCGCCTCCCGCGCAACAATCTTTAGCATACACAGCATGCAACGTTAATTTGGTTGAATATATGGAAATTTAGGTGTAGCAATATGTTGAACTTTTTCTTATCAAGTTAAACTTTTAAATGTCTCTTATCATTCCAGCGTTCTATATTTTTATATAGAATCATTAATAGAGATAGCAGCCAAAGGAAATGCATGGATGAATCGATCGGCCACCTCGTTACGAATTAGGAGAGCATAACAAGTAAAATCAAATTGTTACATAATCGAGATCTAGGAATGAATTATATAAAGGAAGATTATGAGAGATGGTAATTAAATTGGTTTTCTCTTGACCCTTACGGATATATATTCACGGGTGGCTACATTATTCAAAAATAAATATAGCAAAGTGTATTTATTTAATTACCAGGCTCTACTCCTTGGGTTTCCTCGGAGAGGTCCCTCCCACTCACTGTTGTCTCAGCAGAGACCATAGTGGACATAAGAAGAAAGGCTATCGCAAGAACGTTCATGAGGAGAAAAGGCTTCTTGGTAGCTGCCATGTTATAAGGTACTATATGTATATGACTAGCGCAATATCGAATTTAGTTTGTACTAGGGTTGATGGATGGAGGGCAAGCATGTAGGATCTGCTCTATTTATAGTGTTCAGGGATGCTTGATGGTCGCAATCCAGCAACTTCAAATGGGAACGCACCCCTGTCAATTTGACATTTTCTTCCTGTTGTTCATTGTTGGTCATGTATATCACATGCGTAGGGCTCCACATCAACTAATTATATGATAATATATATGGGTCGTTGGCAAGTCACATGTCGGTAGAAATCATCCAAATATAAGATTATCTAAATACTAATGATGCTGTTATATTTTTATAAGCTAGCATGAGAGATGCGCATATCGACATAATCATAAGCAAATAGAAGTTATATATTTGCATTCGGTTATTTGCTACAAGAACTTATTTTGGAAAGATCCTATAAAAGAAATTAAAGAGTGGGTGGATTCGAGAAGAACAATTCTCACTCACACTTTCGAATAAGTTGGCTGGCAATATCCTTGAAGGCATGTAAGGAGGTTGATGAGCTTGATTCGTGCGCTGGTTGGCATGCAAAAGGCTCATGCTCCACGAGCTTAACAAATATTCATCTTCGTTTGGGCTTGTGATGTTTTGACCGATGAGTGAAAGTGCTGAGTCCAAGCATAGATGTCAAGAATGATTTTGTTAAAGCACTACGCATGAAGTAGGGATTGTTCACTTTGTCGAACTTGGCTCCTAAAAAAACTACAATAAAATTAATTCTCAATAAATATATATATAAATATTGGACTATCACATAGTTGTGAACATCATGTCTAATTTATTGATAAGTATACAATATTTACTACCGCATTGATTGGTTGTACTAAAATTACATTTAATAATTTGTTATGTATCTATTAACGTAAATTAGATCTACAAAATTACTGTATCCGCCACTATCACTTGTCAAGTATCGATAATAATTTTTATTTAGAAATCATATAAATCACTTTCATTGTTAGAATTTAACGACACAATCAAATAAGATGCTGCTAGAATATTGCATGCTTGTTGCTGATGTTGGGATATTTCTAGTGTGAAGTTGTTACAATGAGTCATGAATTGTTCCGAGGCAAAAGAGTGAAATTAATCTTGCAAGCTTTAAATTTGAAGAGTTTCACCTTTAATGACCTGACGATTGCAACCTGGAGCTTCCGACCAGATAGCATGTTGGGAGAGGGTGGCTTTGGTTCTATGTTCAAGGGGGTGGATTGACAAGAACAGTTCCAACGCCTACCAAACCTCGGAATGGAATTATAATAATGGCTGTGAAAAGGCTTAGACAAGATGATGGCTTCTAGGGTCGTAAGGAGTAGTTGATAATTGTTTCTTCCTGATCTAAGTACAAATTAAAATGGTTGATTTTGCATTCTTAGACGTCATTCCATGTGCCTAACTAACATGCAACTTCTTCCATTTTTGTGCAGAAAACGTTACATTTGAGTGAAGCTACTAGTCTTTACCCTCGCCATTATGTGTTGTAAGATACATGAATTTAGACGTGTGCATGATATATAGTAGCATTGGACATGTACCAGAAATTGTTCACGTATCAATATGCAACAGAAGCTAAATTATAGTAGTTGTTCATGTATCAACCTATTTTATACAAAAATAACTAATAAAAATGAAGAGAAATTTATATTTCATAAATATAAAGTCTAGTACATAAAAAGTTTGAAAATTAAATATTTATATAAAAAGGACAACATGAAAAACATAACAAAAGAAAATAGATAGAAATCAAAATACTGCTACCCCAACGCCACCAACTCCACCTGCATCGCCCATGTCGTCGTCGTCATCTCATCTGTAAAGGCTGGGATCTGATGAAGACGGATATTCTGACTGTCCCTTCTTCAGAAGAATGATAGAAGCATCTGAAACTTATCATCCATGGCATTCATCTTATTCTTCATCTCTATCTCTCCCTCTCTGCCTCTCTCTTCTCCCTCTCCTCCTCTCGTCTCTGTAGTGTGTCAATCTTTTGATGTAGCTGATCGACGACACTAGATGAGATTGAGACAAGTTTGCTAAGGAGATTGCTTGTCTCAGCACTCTTAAAGGATTTAATTTGTACGAAATCAAAATTGAATGATTTTTCTACCATCCCAAGACCAATCTATTCCCCATATCATCAACCAAAATGAAAATAGAAAGGAAAGGATGGAGGGATACTTGAATCCATCGTAGCGGAAACAAAGCAGAGATCATGGAAATCCTCTGGGACAGTGGGCTTGCTTCTCCAACGAGAGGTGATGGCTATGGTGCTTCCAGAAGGTTGAAAAGGGAAAAAGAACTTATGAGGGTGGTGGTAGACGTAGTTGACTCCTAAGCCCTTGGGCCCCCTTTGGGCTTTATTTATAACTTTTGTGCGATGGGATGCAAAAAAAATCAAATGCCCATTTTGCCCTCACCCCTCCAAGGACCATAACCGCTTAAATTAAAATATCAATTCCACCCATCATGGAATTATATTTTCTCTTAAGGTTTCTATGCATTAAATCTCATATCTTAATGAGATGTGAATGATCAATTTACATAACTAGACCACCTTAAAGATCATAAATGTGATGTCCAGATATATGTACATATTTAACGTATAATTCCTTAATAATAATATATGTAGGTTCGCATTATGATTCCAATAATCTCCCACTTGAATCATGTAACGACCCGGTTCCCGAGTCCCTACGAAACACGAGAACCGGACCGACTCGACTAATCCCAAGACCTAGTCGTCCAACGAGGAAGTAACCAAAAGAGCAGTAAAATAAACCACATTCAGCATGAATATAACTAACAGTAAGGAAGTACAGCAGTAAGGAAAGAAACTACTACAGTAGATACCACCACAACAGTAGAACAATATTTATCATATAACAAGAACTGCAGGTAAAGAAAGTACAGCGGAAACAAAAACTACTCACTAGAACAGAAACAAAAGAGGTACAAAAGACTGTGGTAAACTCTACTGGACCCAGCGTCCTCTGCAGCCGCCGACCCTGGCTGCTCAGCACCTGGTCCTGAAAAAGGTAACGAGTGTAACACGTCAGCAAAACGCTGAGTAGAGTGGCAAACAAACTAAAGGAAATAGTAGAGTGTACAGTAGCTGTTATGTTCTATTACTTCCTTTATTCACGTCTTTCAATTTTCTCACTATTTCATTTATTTCTCAGATCCTTTACTTGATCTCGAATGTCCTCGTGGGAACGATCTTGATTGCAGTCTTTTCCAAAAGTAGAAGTAGCACGTGGTGCTCTCCTAGCCGGGAGAGTCCCCCGTGGTGATCCTACCCTCAGTCAACCACCCCAAGGTCACTGACAGACGTAACGGTGACTACGGCACGCGCGATAAACGCACAGGTAGCTAGCCCGCACTGGCACGCGGTCAGTCGTTTCCGTTAACGGGTGCGCCCAAAGCACAGCACGGAACCAGGGCAGAGCCCTCTCAGTAACAGGGGTCCAACCCCTCCACAGTAACCAAACCGGGGCCTTGCCCCTCCACAGTCCGCGCACCCTCGCCTGACTACCCTGGTTTGCCCTAGTAGGCCTAACAAGTCGGTGAAGGAGGCTAGCAGAACCCCGGGGCCCGTGGGGTAGCTAGTACTCTCCTAACACTAGTAGCTCTCCTCGGTACTACGTACACGAGGGCCAACAAGTCGGTACAGAGCGGCCAATCCTAACCCCAGGTCCCTGGGGTGGCTGGCCCCACTCTGCACTAAACAGGTACAGGTACTTCCCTTGGTACTGCATACCCAAGAGGCAGTACAAACTACATCACAGTTCCATTCCTTTTTCTTTCCAGGAGTTCCACTCCTAATTTCCCGTAGGGTTCCAGCTCTTTATCTCAGAACATCATATGTTTCACTTTCCAGTTTCGCGTTCTCACAATCCATGATCTCAATCATGTTTCTTTATTCATAACAGGCAGCTGTTAATTCAATTTACAGGCAGCTTTATATTCCTTTCCATTTTTCCAAGACTGCAGTATTATACATTCCACTAGTTTTTCCATCCTAGGGTTCATGCCACATCCTAGGATTTAGCATACAACTAGTTTTCCAGCCCTAGGATTCATGCATCACCTAGGAGCTATCATTCCATACATTTCTCATTCCTAGGATTCATGGTTCCATACTTTAACAGATTTTAATAATAAACTTAAGCCACTCTACCAGGTACAACGGGAGTAATGGGGGCGTGATCGGGAATCCCGCGTGCCTCCGCGACTCTCAAGACTGCAACTGAATGAGGTCCTATCACAAGGATCAAACACAAGGAGTGTCTCAAAACAGTGTATAGCTACTGTAGATGGGTAGAGGAATTAATTCTGAAAAGAACGCAACTCGAATCGCGGAAAACGAAGCCCGAACGGGCCCTAAACGGGTCGAAAAAGACGATACTGTGCAAAATCAGACGTCTGGAACTTCTTCCAGACGTCTTAAACAGTGGATCAGAGAATTACCTGTTCAGTGTGGTTTCCCAGACGTCCAGAAGTCTGCGGGGACGTCTGTCCTAGCTCCCAGACGTCCGATGGTCACACCAGACGTCTGGAGGTCACTCCCGCCGTCTGGTACAACTTCCAGACGTCTGATTCGCAAAGGATGGCGAATCAGCGAACCTGCACACAGCCAACTCCCTCCCTTTGTACGGTCGGTCAACAAGAAGGAAGAAGAAAGCGGAATACACACCTTTCAGACGTCTGTATGAGCTACCAGACGTCGTCCTCGCTGTCTGCCTATCAACCCAAACGTCTGATTCTGGAAATTTTTCCAGAATCAGGGTGCTACTCGACCTCCGCTCGCGACGCCGCCCGCGTCATACCACGCGCGCCTGCTGCTCAGACTGCAGCAGGTCCCTCTCCACGTCGTTCCGCGCCCCTTGCGCCCTCCGCCGGCCGGCCAAGCCGCTCCGGCGAGCTCGCCCTCACGGCAGAGCTCCGCTCTCGCACGTCGCACCTCCTCCGCGCTCACTGCGGCCGCCGCTGCCGCCCTCTTGCTCGCGCTCACGCTCACTGGCTGAAGGAGGAGAAGGAGGAGACGGGAGGGGAGGCATGCCCTTTTAAGGCCGCGCGGAGAGGAGAGAGAAGGATTCGCGGCAGGGGAATCCTGCAGCCACAGGAGGGAAGAAGGCGAATATGCGGTCTGCGCGCTCTGGCGTGCAGGCGACTCGCGTGTGTCTAAAATAACGGATTTTCAGACGTCTGGAAACTATCCCAGACGTCTTAAAATACGTCTGCGCCACACTCTCGTTACAAATCATAGATATCGTCCTTATAATCATACGTTTATATATATACTAGAATGAGCTCATTAATACAACATCATAACATACCACATCTCCATTAATCTCGTCCATACTTTATTAACATACGACCAAAGTTGATTTTTCACATTATGAAATCGACTAGATCCAACTGTGATCACATACATTAACTCAAGTAATGACATAAATCTGATATAGGTACATAGCATGAAAATTGCACGTTAATGTGATCTATACATGTCTATTTTCAACTGGTCCAAAACTTTATCAAACAAGAGATCACATGATAAGGACTAATGAGTTCAAAGATTGAAAAACATTATTATTATGCGCATAATCCAAAACATGTCCATACAAGAAACACCAAAATTGAACAAACTTCCACTGAATTATTGCATTATAGAATAGATACAACACCCATACAGGCAACATACTCATGAAAAACCTTTGGCGTTACCCCTTTAGTGAGCGGGTCTACCACCATGGAGTTGGTCCCAATGTGTTCAATGGACACATTTCCACTTTAAACTCTTTCCTTGACCGCTAAATACTTTATATCAATGTGTTTCGACCTTGAAGAACTTTTTTTGCTGTTGGAGTACATCACCGCTGAATTATTGTCACAGTAAAGGTGAAGTGATCTTTCGACACCATCAATGATCCGTAGTGCTGTGACAAATTTCCTAAGCCATATCCCATGATTTGAGGCCTCGAAGCACGCTATAAATTTTACTTCCATAGTGGAGGTGGCTATCAAGGTTTGCTTTGCACTCCTCCATGAGATAGCTCCTCCAGCCAGTAAAAATATGTATCCCGAAGTAGATCTTCAGGTATCCTGACATCCCACAAAGTCAGAGTCAGAATATCCTAGGACCTCCAAATGATCTGATCTCCTGTAGTGAGCATGAAATCCTTTGTTCTTTGTAGGTAGCGCATGACCTGTTTAGCTGCCTTCCAGTGGTTGGGACCAGGCTTGCTTAAATATCTACCTAACATGCCAACAATATATGCTAGGTCTAACCACGTGCAGACTTGGGCATACATCAAACATCCCACTACCGATGAATAGGGGACATTTTCCATCTCTTTAGCTTCAAACTCATTCTTGGGGCATTGGTTAAGAAAGAATTTATCTCCCTTAGCTACTGGAGTTGCTCCTGGTTTGCAATTCTCCATGCCAAATCGTCTTAGAATGGTTTCAATGTATCTCATTTGTGATAATCCAAGGATACCTCGAGAATGATCTTGTTGTATTTGGATTCCTAATATAAAAGAGGCTTCACTAAGATCATTTCAAAATTTCCAGAGAGAAATGTCTTGGTTTCCCAAAGTAATCCATTGTCTTTACAGGCAAGGAAGATGTCATCTACATACAAAACCAGGAAAATATATTGTCCCCTATAAAATTTGTGGTATACACAATCATCAACCGGATTTGTCTCAAAGCCAAATGAGACAATTTTTTGATGAAACTTGTAATACCACCATCTTGAAGCTTGCTTTAGTCCATAAATGACTTTCTTTAGTTTGCAAATCATTTTCTTTACATCTCCTGATGCAAAGTATTCCGGTTGCACCATATAAATTGTTTCATTAACATTTTCATTAAAAAGCGTTGTCTTTACATCCATCTGATGTAGCTCCAAATCAAAATGAGCTACTAAAGCCATTATAGTTCTAAATGAATCTTTAGATGAAACTGACGAAAATGTCTATTTATAGTCTATGCCTTCCTTTTGAGTGAATCTCTTAGCAACAAGACAAACCTTATATATGTCCACATTACCTTGTGAATCCCATTTGGTTTTAAATATCCATTTACAACCAACGGGGTTCACACCTTCAGACAATGGGACAACATCCCAAACCTCGTTGCTACTCATGGATTTTATCTCTTCATTCATGGCATGATCCAGTTCTGATGATGGGAACTCCTCATGGCATGAGTGACTGAAATAAGATCCGAATCCATTTGGTCTGCCTCTAGTTCCTAGAGAAAGATAACATAATCACTAGATATTGCACTTCTCCTTTCTCTACTGGATCTCTTAATGGGTGCAGGATCTTAAATGTTTTGAGGTTGTTCAGTTTGATTAATGAGAAGATTATCCACATTACTTTCTTCCCCTGATGTTATTGGAATAACGTTTGGATATGGCGATTATCCCTGAGGTTTCTTCCCCTGATCTTGAACAAAGTATGTGATAGGTCCATTTTTGTGGACTACTTTATTGCTTAAGTACAGTATTATTGGGATGAGAATTTAATGTAAAGCATGTTTTGTATTGATAAAATGATGTGAGTTTTAGATTTATCATTTCATGTATTAATTGCATTAATCTTTATATGGGAGGATTAATTATTCACTTTAAAAGGCAAGGGTATCACATCAAAGTTTGCCTTGAGATATGTGGGATTTTGTTCTAGCAAAATGTAGCAAGGGAATAAATTTTTAGAGGCATCCTTATATGTCTCTCAATGATTCAAGCACATTCCCTTATTTGCTTTTTAATTTCTCTCACAAATCTATGTCTCTCCCTCAATTCTCCCCTCTCTATTTGGTAACATAAAATACTTTCCTTCTGCGACTCCCTCTCTAATTCTCTCTCTCACTTTCTTTATATAACAGGAAAAAAAAGGGCGTAGGAGTGCCATCTCCCCTCCACGGGGAAGAAGCTCTCCTTCTCCACCTCTCCTCCCTGCAAGCAGCCACCTTCACCGTGTGCCTTCTCCGCCACCGCGAGCCTCCACCGTCAACACCACAACTTCTCCCTTTCCACGACCGCGAGTTCCCCAAGACCGCACTCCAGCAACCTCTACCGCGTGCCTAAGACTCCGCCACTGTGAGCCCTCCAACCGTAATCATACTTCCTCTCGACGAGAGCGTGGTGACAGCGTGCTCCTCGAGCCACGTTGGTGCTGCACTTCATCTTTATGGTTATTATGGTCATTGTGGCATATGACAAAACAACTACCAATTTAATACAAATTTTTTTATTCGGAATGACAAGTTTCCCGAGGTCGAACTTAGGGAGCAAACTGTAAGTCTAGAAGCCTATAAATTCACAATATATAAGTCTTTAAAAAAATTAAGAGGGAGAGAGGGAGAGAGAGAGGGGTGATTGGCTTCTTTCTTCCCTTTGCTTTCTCTTCTCTTCTTTCTTCTCTTCTTCTCTGCTTTGCTGTGTCTTCTTTCTTCTTTTCTTCTTATCTGCTTTCTTTCTTTCTCTTTGCTGTCTTCTGCTCTATCTTCTTCTTCTTCTTTCTTCTTTTCTTCCTGCGGCTGTAGAGGCTTCTTTCTTCTTCTTCTTCTTCTTCTACTTTGCTTCTTCTTTCTCCTTCTTCTTCTTTCTTCTTCAGCTCTGGCCATTCCTCTTCTTTCGTTCTTTCTCCTTCCTGTCTTCTTTTTCTTCTACTATGTCTTCTTTCTTCTTCTTCTTTCTTCTTCAGCTCTGGCCGTTCCTCTTCTTTCTTTCTCTTTGCTATCTTCTGCTCTGTCTTCTTCTTCTTCTTCTTCTTCTTCTACTTTCTCTTCTTTCTTTCTCTTCTTCTTCTTCTTCTTCTTCTTCTTCTGCTTTGCTTCTTCTTTCTTCTTCAGCTCTGGCCGTTCCTCTTCTTTCTTTCTTTCTCCTTCCTATCTTCTTCTTTTTCTTCTACTGTGTCTTCTTTCTTCTTCTTCTTCTCAGCTTTCTCTTCTTTCTTCTTTTCTTTCTTGCGGCTGCAGAGGCTTCTGCCTTCCTTCTTCTTCAGCCTGCCTTCTTCTGCTCTGGCTTCTGCCCTTCCGACGTCTGACGTAGCGCTCAGATGGCTTAACTATGCATTTGCTACAGTGTGACTACTTTTGTCTCCTTCAGTTCCTTTCCTTCCTTTCTTCTTCCTTTGCCTGCCTCTTCCTTCTTTTTCCTTCTTCCCTACGCGCACACACACCCATCAGTGCAAAACCTACCCCTACCCCTTCCCCGCATTTCTTTCTCTCTCTCTGAATCTCTCTTTGGAAAGCTCTCCCAGAGCCGGGTAATCGGGTTCGGGTAGCACGCTCGGGACCAGGCCCACCGGCGTGCGGTGGTGGGTGAGGAGTGCTTGGTCGGGTAGTCAGATTCGGCCCAGACCCGCTGGGCATGAGCGCGGGCAAGGGCGGGTACGAGCATGTGGCGTGCTGCGTGCGTGTGAGGGACCTGACCCTTGTGTATCGAAGGCAAACAGCCTAATGCACAAAATCAATTTAAGTGTGGGCACGAAGCCACACACTTACGAGGTGGGACTAAAGTCCCACCTCCAGTTTGCGCGCCCGCAGGCGAGAAAGTGCTGCCAATTGGGGCAGCAGCAACGGCTTATGACCCCAATCGCAAACCTGGGCGTGCTCGCGTAATTGCCCCACGCTGCCTGGAGCACACACCTGGGCTGGAGGCATCCTGGAGCTGCCTGCGAGGGAGCTTCAGCAGCTCATCAATGGCGGTGAGGAGACGGAGACCTGAAATCACAAATACAGCCTCTCGGCCACATCAGACAACGTAGGGAGCCTCGCCGAAGTGTGGCGAAGATAGTGCAAGGGTCAGCGAGGCGCGAGTGTGCCTGTGGAGGTGCGCCTAGGGCAGACTGTGTGCGTGGAAATGGGTCTGTTCTGGGGGTGGTCGGGAGGTGAAGGGCAGTGAATGGACTGGGGGAAACGTTTTAGTGGAGTAAGGGGGTGCTTCTGGGCTTATCGGCGAGGGGTGAGGTGGTCTATGGAGGTAGAGCGACCTCGCCGGAGAAGGCAACCAGAGATGGGGAAGGTGGTGATGGACAGTGGCGGTCGGTGGGTTAAAATGGTAGATTAGGAAGGGGAAAATATAGGAGAGAGAGAGAGAGGAAGATTCCTACCTACTTAGTCGACGAAGAGGGAGAGGAAGGCATCCGGCTCTTGCCTGCCAGAGCTGGGGACGAAGATGACCAGGAGGGGGTTAACGGCGACGAGGAGGAGATCTGAGGATGCCAGCTGGTGCGGCCTGGCGTGGGAAGATGGGGCGGAGTAGACTCTGCTGTAGGTATGGTAGCAGAACGATGAGGAGGAGGAGGAGAAGATCATCGGAAGCTTGGGCTACCTGACCGGAGAGGGGAGAGACGAAATCTAGGGTTTCTCTCGGCCAAAACTAGCTTGAAGGAGACGGCAGACCCTGCTACTCCTTATAAAGCCATTGGCGAGGAGAGGGGATCGAGGAGGCGACGTGCCAACCTCGCCGGAGATGGCCAAAAGTGGACACCCATGTCTTTTGTGCGTTTGCACGAGAGGCATGGCCGATTGCAGAGGTCAGGGGAGGGTCCCTGCAACAGAGGACGACGCAAGGAATCCCCCGCTCATTCCTGAGGACGGGCACCTTGCCTAGCGCGGTGCCATCCTCCGCGTAAGGTCGCCGGAGGTATGGCGCTGTGCAGAAATGGTAGGGAGGACCGTTCTGCAAAGAACGATGAGAAAGATAAGGGCCGTTTGCAAGGGTTTCAAAAGATAAGGGTCAAAAGTAATTTAAGAGGACCAATGTGTAAAGTCGGTCAAGATGGTCTTTTCTTAGGCCCAACTTTTTATACCAGCCTAATTTGAACCTAAGAATTTTAATGGTGAATTTTTTTTTTAGGTTGGACCATGTTTGATCAGTAAAGTTACGTAAAAACCCAAATTAAGTCATTAATTGGGCATGGTTCTCATTTTAGGTCAAAATAGGTTGCAAAGGCCAAATTGAAGGTTCTAAACCCTAGGGAGTATTTTTCCATGAATTTTAGAGGGTTTAGTTGATTTTTATCCTGCCTCAAACCTCATGAATTAAAGTGGGTTTGTTTTATGGTTACAAGATGTCATTTAATTCTTAGAAGTTGCTATAACCCTTTTCAGATCAGATTATCCCACTTCCCTCCTTATTAAGCTCATTTGACTTGTGTTTAGACCCTTAATTACCCTATTTGTGCACTGCATTGGTGAAATTATAGTTTTACCCCTTATGATTTATCTTATTCTTTTACTCAGAATTCTCTGAGTTAAGCCTCTCTATAGGTTTTGTAGGAGCTTTTTCACACTCATTTGGATTAAATTGTGCTAATTAGGGTTCATGATGAGGTTCTCATCATACCCCCATGACTGGCTTTTGCTAGTCCCTTAGTAAAATTTTAAGGTTTTAACCCTGGTTCTAGACCATGAAATTCTTAATGAGTTTAGATAAGTGCTTTTTCTTTCGTAACCTTGATTAGGTTAGAATGCCAACCATAGGCCTAAAAGGTACTCTAGTACCAACCAAGATCCAGATCTATCCAGCCTTAGCCTCAGGCCTTAGCAAAGGTTTTTAAGGCCTATAAGAACTAACCTAAGGCTTATTGGACTTTGTGGTTAAAGCACTCGTGCTTGAGATAATTCTAGCCCTGGCTCAGTTCGCAGTGCGTTTTGTAAGAAAGAGAGGTAGAAGATTTATATGTTTAGAGAGTTTTCTCTCTCTTTTTTCTTTTAATTCTAGCTTAGGATTGGCTTCTCAACATGGTCTGTATCAGATTCCTTGTCCCCATCATCAATCCTCAAGGGTTCCTGGCAGTCGATGCTTCGAGATAGCACCACCCACGGTAACCCCCAAAACCCTAGCTTTTGAGATTTCGAGATAATCCTGTCTATGGTGTTCCATGGCCGAATTCAGACCCTGGCAATTGACACTTCGTGATAATGCCATCCATGGAATCTAAACCAGCAGAGTGCTTACATGCCCCCGGTAGGATATGTAAATATCCTAAGAGACAAGCATCGAGGAGATGATATTTTGTTACACATCTTCGAGGGGAATTTCCCACCTCTCTACGTTGGGAACTTGTCCAAATCAACTTGTGCTAATTGGCCGCTCCTACTCTAGGTATTATTTTCAGAATTTTTGTAATGTTTCTGCGTGATTTTGCTTTTTATGCTTACTGAATCAAGCTGTGTGCGAAATTAGGGTACTTAGGTTACTGAGTCCCATAAACCAAAAGTTAGTTAATGAGGCCAAATACTCCCTAAGCCTTAGACCTAATACTTAAGCTTTTCATTTTCCTCAACTCTTGAGGAATGTCTAGATCTTAATGGGTACTAAGAGTCTATCCAAGAATGCCTAAGGTTTACGTTCTTACCAATCTCACTGTGCACTTTCCATTTCTTTTCCTGAATGAGGTCTAGAACTTAGGTTAACTCCTTAATTTCTTACTAATGACTATCTCTTTTCTTTCATTTTATTCTCCTTTTGTTCTTTTTTTCCTCCTCCACAAGAATTTCTTTCCTCCTCTCATTATTCTTTTTCAAAAATTTTTTTAATTTTTATGGTGTTTTTGGCATATGTGAAGTTTTTTGTTTAAAACATTTTCTTACGAGTTTTGCACTTTCATACCCCCCCATGCCTAAGATTTGCAATGTCCTCATTGTAACTTAGGAGGGTTTTTATTTAACTTAGTTCATACATTAGGACAGATGTTTTGATGAATGAATGGGTCGGGGTGACTATTGCAGACGATTTCTAGTCTCAGATGCAAGCACCTGAGGTGGAGTTGGCTGTCCTAAAGGGTGAACCTTAAGTGCAAAAAGGTGTCAGAAAAGGTCTCAGGTTTTTGAGAAAGAATGACGGGCTGCCTCCTGTTGAGCGCTGAGTTTTACGCCATCGGCTGGGTGCAATATGCTCAGGGAAGATGGAGGATAAATGATGACTCAGCCAAATCTATAGAGGTTACATCAATGAACGGTTTGAGTCTCTGACCGTTCATGATGAAAGGTTCGGAATCATGGCTGAGCTGACTGATTTCGATGGCTCCATTTCCAAAAACTTGTCGAACAAGGTATGGTCCGACCCACTTGGATCGCAGTTTCCCAGGGAAAAGTTTGAGTCGGGCATCAAAGAGTAGGACCTTCTGACCAGGATGAAAGATCTTTCTAGATATGTGCTTGTCATGGAAGGCTTTAACCTGCTCTTTGTAGATTCGTGAGTTCTCGTACGCATCAAGGCATAATTCATCGATCTCGCTTATCTGAAGCTTTCTGTGGGTTCCAGCCTTAGAAAGATCTAAATTACAGCTCCGTACTGCCCAATAGGCTCTGTGCTCCAGTTCAACGGAAAGGTGACATGCCTTCCCGTACACCAGTCTAAAAGGAGACATGCCTAATTGGGTTTTGTGGGCAGTCCTACAAGCCCACAAAGCTTCCGAAAGTCAGGACGACTAGTCCTTCCTATTAGGTTGAGCAGTGACCTGCAGGATTTTCTTGATCTCTTGACTTGATAGCTCAGTTAGACCATTAGTCTGGGGGTGATAAGGAGTGGAGATTCGGTGAGACACCCAGTATTTGGTCATCAGTGACCTGAACTGAGCGTTCGTAAAATGGGTCCCCCCGTCAGAGATGATTGCACGAGGAATCCCAAATCGTGAGAAGATATTGTGTTGAATGAATTTGATAACAATTTTATAATCATAGGTTCGGGTCGGTATGGCTTCGATCCATTTGGACACGTAGTCCACAGCCAGCAGAATGTACTCGAAGCCATCCGAAATAGGAAAGGGGCCCATAAAATCAATCCCCCAAATATCGAAGATTTCGCGTACGAGAATTGGCTGCAAAGGCATCATGTCGTGATGGCTCATGTTGCCCAAAGTTTGGCAACAACTGCATGCCTTGTAGTGATTGTATGCGTCCTTAAATAAAGTGGGCCAATAAAAGCCACACTGGAGGATTTTTGATGTAGTTTTGTGCCCAGAGAAGTGGCCACCGCATGCCTGGTAATGGCAGAAGGAGAGAATATCATTGATTTCACCCTCTAGGACACATCGCCGGATGATTTGGTCAGCACCTATACGAAAGAGGTACGGATCTTCCCAGATGTAGTACTTGGCATTAGAGCACAATTTTTCTTTCTTGGCCTTCGACCAATTAGACGAGATCTGATGAGATGCCAAGTAGTTTACTATATTAGCAAACCATGGAAGCCTGGTACCATTAGTCAGTAGGTGCTCATCAGGAAAATGCTCCGTGATGGGTCTAGAAGGGTTGATGATCTCAGAAGGAAGGCGAGACAAATGGTCAGCTACCACGTTTTGTCTTCTCGCCTTGTCGGGAATCTCGAGGTCAAATTCTTGCAACAGCATGATCCATTGGATTAGTCGGGGCTTCACGTCCTTCTTGGCAAGGAGATGCCTCACAGCTGTGTGATCTGAGTAGATGATGACGTGGGAACACAGGAGATAAGATCAAAATTTTTCAAGGGCAAATACTATGGCTAGCAGCTCTTTCTCCGTAACTGTATAGTTATGCTGAGCCTCGTCAAGTGTCTTGCTAGTGTAGTAGATGACCACAGGTTTTCCTTCAACTTTCTGCCCTAGAACCGCTCCTACAGCGAAATCAGATGCGTCGCACATGATCTCAAAGGGTTAAGACCAATCAGGGGATTGTAGGATCGGGGCCTGGGTGACTCGGTCACGGAGGTTTTCAAAGGCTTGAGTGCATTCCTTAGAGATCTCAAAGGGTACATCCTTAGAAAGAAGAGTAGTCAGGGGGCGTGTGATTTTCGAAAAATCAGGAATGAAACGATGGTAAAAATCGATGTGCCCTAGAAAAGAACGGATGTCCCTGATCGAGCTAGGCATAGGAAGCCAAGAAATTAGATCAACCTTGGCTCGATCCACTTGGATGCCTTTCTCAGAAATTAGATGTCCTAGGACGATCCCCTCAGGCACTATAAAATGTCTCTTTTCCCAGGAAAGAACCAAATTAACATCGATGCAACGCCTGAGTATATGAACCAAGTGCTGGAGGCAATCATCAAATGATGCCCCGAAAACTGAGAAGTCATCCATGAAGACTTCCAAATAATCACCTACCATATCTAAGAATATGGCAAGCATGCACCACTAAAAAGTGGCAGGTGCATTACAGAGACCGAAAGGCATCCTTCGGAATGCATATGTCCCGAAGGGGTAGGTGAACGTGGTCTTCTCTTGGTCCTCAGGATGAATAGCCACTTGGTTATAACCGGAGTACCTGTCAAGAAAGCAGAAGAATCGATTTCCCGCTAATTTCTCGAGAATCTGATCAATGAAAGGTAGTGGGAAATGATCCTTCTTCGTGGAGGAATTTAGTCTTCGGTAATCTATGCAGACTCTCCATGAGTTGGCTATTTGGGTAGGTATGATTTCTCCGATTTCAGTCGTAATGGTGGTGAGCCCTGCCTTTTTAGGCATGACCTGAATTGGGCTTACTGTTTGCACCTCAAAACACGCCTATAAGAACGCCTTCTTATGCTATTTCCTAGCACTACCTATGCATATTAGGATTCCATTGTTGCATTTGTAAAAATACATGCATTCATGCATTTAATTGAGAGGAGAGGAGAATGAAATAAAAGGGCTTCATAATTTACATTTTCCTCAAGTGCCTCTTTACAAAAATCCATCTCTTCTATTTTTTATCTCCACTTGTTTTTTATTTTTCCTACGGCTGCAACTTCTCCGCAACCTCTCCCCCCCATGCGCCTTCCCGCAGCCGCATGCAGCAGTCCCGCCTCTCCCTGCTGTCCTTCCCGCGCCTCTCCCTGCAGCAGCCACTCTCCAACGCCTCTCCCTGCTGCTGCCATGCCTCCCCGCCATGCTCTCCTCCTCTATAAAGCCGCAGCTCTTCCTCGCGACGAAGGGGGGAGGAACATTGCTGCAATACGCAGCTGCGGCGAGCTGCTGCAAAACGCCACCCTGCAGTCCACCACCTTCCTCTCCACCGTTCTCCCCTCCCATACGTCGGCCCTCCGTCGAGGAGGCACCCGGCGAGCAGGAGAACCCACTGTGGTGCTCACCACCATAGTGGGAACACCACCGCCCAGCTCTTCAACGAGCAGGTGGGCGTGGTGTCTTCATTTCTTTTCGGTTTCATCTCCACGCCATTGCTGCCGCTTCAAGGTCCGAAGCTTGAAGCAGCAGCAGCAGCAGCAGCCCAGCGTCGACAGCAGCAGCAGCAGCACCCCCGCCTCCTCCGCGACCTTCCCCGCAGGCGCGCAACCCTCCGCGCGCGCCTGCAGGCCCGTTCCCCGCCTCCGTCTCCGTTCTGTCCACGCCGCAGTTGCAGCCGCAGCAGGCCGCTGCGCGCACTGCAGCGGCCAGGCCTCCTCGCGCCGACCCCCGCGACCCTCCGCGACCACTGCAGAACCTCCCCTCGCACCTCCGCGACCTTCCCCATAGGCGCTCAGCTCTCCGCGCGCGCCTGCAGGGCACTTCCCCGTCTCCGCCTCTGCTCTGTCGCCTCTGCAATTCCACCCGCAGCAGGCCGCTGCGCGCACTGCAGCGGCCGGCCAGGCCCCTTCCCGCCCCCCTGCGGCACCTGCAAGCTCCACTCGCGCCTGCAGGTGCCCTCGCCCTCCAGCCTCGCGCGCTCTGTCGCGAGTTCTTGGTGCACGCAACTGGCAGACGCAGGTCTCCTCCTGCGCGAATACGCGCCCACGACCATCAGACAACGGCCTTCGACTGCAGACGACTTAAAACGTGCTCCCTCGCCTCCTGCAGTGCGGCTGCCTCCGTTCTCTCCTCTCCTGCCAGCTCTCTCCTGCTCTCTCTCTCCCATTCTCTCTCTCTCTCTCTCTCACTCTCTCTCACAACACTTTCTCACACACTACACCGACGCACACAGACATCTACACTCACACTTTCACACACACACACACACACACCTATACTATAAACATATATATACGCATACTTATATATTGATACATATATACATACATACATATATATATATATATATGTATGTATTAGTATACATATATATACATATCTATATACTTATACATATACACATATATATATACATATATATCTAGATACATATATACCTATATACATATATATATATATATATATATCTATATAGTATTATATATATATACTTATATACATATATACATAGCTATATACATATATACATACATATATATATATATATATATATATATATACACCTATATATATATATATATATATATATCTATATATATCTATACATATATACTTATACATTTATATACATACATATGTACATATATTTTCACGTTATTTATTATACGCTGTATCGCGGGGATATCTGCACCAGTTGCTGATATTCCCTGATACACGCGTACAAAAAAAGCGTGGTCCCATACATCATCCATCCTCCATCCACACTCCACGCGGCACCTAGTCGTGTTGGTTGCGTCTCTCTAGACGTCGGCTGACTCGACATAGTGCTACACTCCATCGTCACCTCCACCCCCACCCCTTTATATATATACTACATATAAATATATATCTATAGCTACTATATTTACTTTCTATCTGATAGCTTCCTTAGTAAAAAGATAAAAAAAAGGTATAAAAGTGAAAAGATAATCTTTGATTTGCAGGTACCCCCGTCTTGCAAGTAGCAAGACGTGTTTTGAAACTCTGTTTTGGCTAAAAGCCAAGGACACAATTTTGAGGGTGTGCCTCAAGAACAAGGATTACCAGAAAAAAACCTAAATAAGAAAAATACCAAAAACAGAATAAACGAACGGAAGAGACGCGTTTTAAGGAAAACGTAGAAACTCGACTTGAACCCCACTTCCCTGAGTTTGACCCTGGGCTTAAAAGTGACAAGATAAAATCAATTAGGCCAGGTTAAAAATTTTGTAAAGAGATGGTTAGGTCTGAATTAGGTTAACCACTATACACATTTCAACGATAAAAATATCATATTAACAACCTATCCAGGCCGACCATCATAACTTTTCTGGCGCCGCTGCCGGGGAGGTGCGCTTTCGAGTAAGTTTCTATCCAATTCCTTTAAATTTGTCTCTTCTCTCTTCACGGGTATTATTGTTTTGGTGTGCAGGTGAACCTGGTGGAAGGAGAAGAAGGCTGACAAAGTCGAGGACGTGAGCAGATCCAAGGCGGGAACGAGAGCGTGAAGACGCCGACATCGCATTGGAACTTCGCACACGTTGCCGAACAAGTAGGTTTTCTTTTCTAATCAAATTAGGGTTAACTTGCCACCACACAAAAAAAAAAAAAAAAAAAAAAAATTTAACTAAAAATTAGAAAAACTTCTTGGGATTTCTTGAGGGCAAGTGGATTAAAATTCACTTGATTGATTGGTTGTCTTCACTCCCACTGCCCCGGGATTTCCTGCCTTACTTCGCATAGCGAAAATCCGAGAATCTTCATTCTTAGATTTTTCGCCGTGGGAAGTATTCTTTGAGGCAAAGAAAAAGATTGCTTGTATCCCTCTTTTGCCTCACTTATCTTTAATTCAGGATCACATTTTTTGGTGGGGAGACTTGGAATTGAGTTGATTCCAACCCCACCACGACTTTTCAAATTTGCCTGTGATTCGATCCTGAATACTTCAACCCCAAAAATTTTATTTTCTTTATCTGTTGGTTGAAGCCTTGTGTGTGGATATCTTTCTGGTGATTGGGAGCACTTGAATTGAAGTGTTTTGGCTCCCTGTCACATTGATATAAAACTGATTCGTGCATCCACACATAGAAATCTCCATTTAGGGTAGCCCATTGCATTTTAGCATGCATTAACTAATTGATAATTGAAGAAGGGTTTCTTGGGTTTTAGAAGGAAAACCTGTATTTTTGCAAAAACCCGGAGATTGGTTGAATTGGTAATTCAGCAAAACCCTAAAATTCATACTACTTAAGGCTGAACTCTAAAAATCATTCGCCAATAAAAACTTCAATTCGGGGAGATTTCCCTGTTGCATGCTTGTTCTTACACACTCTTAAAATCAATCACTTGGGCATTACCCGTAAACAACGCCCTTTACATTCCAAAAGCACTTGACCCTAAGCCTCTAATTAAAACTGGTAGTAACTTGACCCTTTTAAGGATTGGAGGTCTAACTACCTACGTGTAGCGGCTACGTGCTGGTGAGAGTTCCCGCGTGCTATCGGGTGTCTAAGACTGGGGCAAACGGCCTTTCAATCTGGCCCGGTGGTTCCGTGGTGCTCGCATTCGGTTCCGTAGTTCGTGATAGTAGGTAACTTAGATCTTTAGGTCTAAGGGCACACTGTAGAGGTTAGGAACTTGACTGTATTGATTTGTAATCAAGTGTACCTTTGCGGCGTCATTTCTCTCATCCCTTTTCCCTTCTCATCTCCCCAATTCTTCCTGCGGTAGTGCATGTTTGGGAGGAGGTCACAAAACCCTGAATTGCTTGTATTGACTGATAAATCTAGAAAAAGAGCCGAATCATCCTCCTCCTCCACAAACATGGCACACACCTCCGCCTCACCACTTCGTCACAATTTCAATTCTTTCAACACCAGGCTTATCCCTGGAAACCCTGTAAGACCTTCCTTATCGAGTGTCGCGCCAAGCGACTCGGTAAGTCATGTGGAACTGGCTTCTGCGAGCCAGTATTTCAACATGGAGGACCAAGCCTCCGTGTACTCGGACACATATGCGGACACGTCTTCTGGCATAGAAGATGCCTGCACCCTGGGGAATAACCCGTTTTCTGCCACGTATAACCCAGGGTGGCACAATCATCCCAATTTTGCATGGTCCAACAACCCGCAGCGTCGAAACCCCGCTGGTGGACCAATGCGATCGTCCGCACCCGTCATCCCAAGGGCCCAGTCTAATCCTATGGCAACTCTGCCATCAGGCCCTTGTGTACAGAAAACCAAACACGCATCAAAACCTCTTGATAAATTGATGCGAATGATGACGGAAATGTCAAAGCGCCATAAAGAAAACATGACCTCTCTTCAGCATTTGGCGCAGCAGAATGCTGAGATCAATCAACTAAGCATGGCGACTCGATCTCAGGGCACTTTTCCCGCCCAACCTGTTCCAAACCCGCAAAACTTTGTACCCTGTGGTCCGCAACCACAGGTACAACCTTCTCAGGAACAGGTTCATCAAATTCTGCAAGCTCCGAGTATTCCTTCGGGATTTCAGGTTAATCCCGCTGCAGCACCGCACTCTTATGCTGATAGTGATCACATCAAGGATGACACGTCTGACGAGGACGTGACTGTCAGTACGTGTATCAAACTAATTGGAGCCGATTCAGACTGCTGCGAATTACCTGACGACTGCCTGACCAACACAAACTGTGACGTTCCCCAATCCCTCCCTATTCCTGTACCTTCTCCTGACCAGACTTCTGACGAGGTTTTCTCCACTTCCCATACCTCGTGGTCTGAGTCATTGCCGGGCTGCTCACCGCCGGTCCACACTATGGAAGACCGGATTGCCCTTTCTTTCCCGCTAAATCAGGCGGATTTGCAAATCCACACTGGGACCTTGAGCCCACATCTTACTCACCGGGGCTATTCCCTTTTGGATCCATCTATCCAAAAAGCCCCCCTTCTTGGCCAATCTAAGGGCCAACTTCCTCTTCCTGATCTGTTTTCTGATCCGCCTGGGACACTCTCGTCCCAGAAAACGCCAAATCTCTCACCATCCACCATTACTTTTCACGCCTCTATCGCGATTACTTCGCTTTTCTCTTCACCACCCACCATCCACCCACCCTTCCACCCTGATTTATACCCTGAACCTCAGCTCCTGTTACCCGATCTGTCGTCTGTTCTCTGCCTTTCCTTGCATGCATATGAGGACATAGCATTGTTTGGCATGGGGGGGTGGATAGGCATCCATAGGATCCGGGTATTTTATGGTATCAGACAATTACCACCTATTTATAAATATGCAAGAAAAAGAAAAAAGAAAAGAAAAAAAAAATATATATATATATATATATTAGTAATAAATGGTGTTTAGTAATGATCTAAAAGCTGAAACAAAAAAAAAAAAATAAATACAATAAGTGTTTATGGATATTCAACCTCTGTTTTGAAGAATTTCCAGGCCACAGAAGCTTGATTCGCTCAGGCTCGGCTTAATTCACTTAAAGCATTGACGAAATAGATCAAAATCTCTCCTAACTAAGAACGTTTCTTGTACCTGAGACACAGTACAGGATTCGTTGGTTTGCTTTTTCTTGAGAGCTTAAGTAAACTTGGTTCACACTACACATATCAGGAAAGATCAGGTGAACATAAGATCCAACCCTAGTGTTCATTAGGAAAGGTGGAGTCCTTACCTGTGCGTGCAGGTAGACTTTTTATCCCAAGCTTTAGTCTTGTGTTTAGGAGTGGCTCTTTCCAACAAAAAAAAAAAAAAAAAAATCAGAAAAGAGATGTTTTAAAAGAGTCAGTATATCTCATAAATGTCTGTATACTTTGTTTTTCGGTGAGTCAAAAAAAAAAAAAAAAAAAAAAAAATCAGAAAATGGGAGTTGAGTTTTCCGTCATCATCTTAAGGGTCAATTCGAAGACATGAGCTGAAACTGGGACCAACCTGTACTTAAAAATTCGTGAAACCCTGGGATTGAGTCTTAATGTTCATATGGTCAGTCTTGATCCTTCACTATGCACAAACCATAGCCTCTTGAGCTCTCGAGTACGGCAAAAACCTCCTGGGTCCTGGAAATCGTACTTAAGGTTTAAATATCAAGAGTCCTGGTTAGTTGAGAGATGATCTATGTCATGTGAGACTTAAAGTACTGGTAATCTTCTTTACAATTGGTTCTCACAATATTCGATAATAAACACACCTATATCACCTCAGAAGAAAATCTTCAGCTTAAGATCATTTCTAAATACGGTTTTGCTAGGGACTAGCAAAAGATAGGCATGGGGGTATATGTTTGCACCTCAAAACATGCCTATAAGAACGCCTTCTTATGCTATTTCCTAGCACTACCTATGCATATTAGGATTCCATTGTTGCATTTGTAAAAATACATGCATTCATGCATTTAATTGAGAGGAGAGGAGAATGAAATAAAAGGGCTTCATAATTTACATTTTCCTCAAGTGCCTCTTTACAAAAATCCATCTCTTCTATTTTTTATCTCCACTTGTTTTTTATTTTTCCTACGGCTGCAACTTCTCCGCAACCTCTCCCCCCCATGCGCCTTCCCGCAGCCGCATGCAGCAGTCCCGCCTCTCCCTGCTGTCCTTCCCGCGCCTCTCCCTGCAGCAGCCACTCTCCAACGCCTCTCCCTGCTGCTGCCATGCCTCCCCGCCATGCTCTCCTCCTCTATAAAGCCGCAGCTCTTCCTCGCGACGAAGGGGGGAGGAACATTGCTGCAATACGCAGCTGCGGCGAGCTGCTGCAAAACGCCACCCTGCAGTCCACCACCTTCCTCTCCACCGTTCTCCCCTCCCATACGTCGGCCCTCCGTCGAGGAGGCACCCGGCGAGCAGGAGAACCCACTGTGGTGCTCACCACCACAGTGGGAACACCACCGCCCAGCTCTTCAACGAGCAGGTGGGCGTGGTGTCTTCATTTCTTTTCGGTTTCATCTCCACGCCATTGCTGCCGCTTCAAGGTCCGAAGCTTGAAGCAGCAGCAGCAGCAGCAGCCCAGCGTCGACAGCAGCAGCAGCAGCACCCCCGCCTCCTCCGCGACCTTCCCCGCAGGCGCGCAACCCTCCGCGCGCGCCTGCAGGCCCGTTCCCCGCCTCCGTCTCCGTTCTGTCCACGCCGCAGTTGCAGCCGCAGCAGGCCGCTGCGCGCACTGCAGCGGCCAGGCCTCCTCGCGCCGACCCCCGCGACCCTCCGCGACCACTGCAGAACCTCCCCTCGCACCTCCGCGACCTTCCCCGCAGGCGCTCAGCTCTCCGCGCGCGCCTGCAGGGCACTTCCCCGTCTCCGCCTCTGCTCTGTCGCCTCTGCAATTCCACCCGCAGCAGGCCGCTGCGCGCACTGCAGCGGCCGGCCAGGCCCCTTCCCGCCCCCCTGCGGCACCTGCAAGCTCCACTCGCGCCTGCAGGTGCCCTCGCCCTCCAGCCTCGCGCGCTCTGTCGCGAGTTCTTGGTGCACGCAACTGGCAGAAGCAGGTCTCCTCCTGCGCGAATACGCGCCCACGACCATCAGACGACGGCCTTCGACTGCAGACGACTTAAAACGTGCTCCCTCGCCTCCTGCAGTGCGGCTGCCTCCGTTCTCTCCTCTCCTGCCAGCTCTCTCCTGCTCTCTCTCTCCCATTCTCTCTCTCTCTCTCTCTCACTCTCTCTCACAACACTTTCTCACACACTACACCGACGCACACAGACATCTACACTCACACTTTCACACACACACACACACACACCTATACTATAAACATATATATACGCATACTTATATATTGATACAAATATACATACATACATATATATATATATATGTATGTATTAGTATACATATATATACATATCTATATACTTATACATATACACATATATATATACATATATATCTAGATACATATATACCTATATACATATATATATATATATATATCTATATAGTATTATATATATATACTTATATACATATATACATAGCTATATACATATATACATACATATATATATATATATATATATATACACCTATATATATATATATATATCTATATATATCTATACATATATACTTATACATTTATATACATACATATGTACATATATTTTCACGTTATTTATTATACGCTGTATCGCGGGGATATCTGCACCAGTTGCTGATATTCCCTGATACACGCGTACAAAAAAGCGTGGTCCCATACATCATCCATCCTCCATCCACACTCCACGCGGCACCTAGTCGTGTTGGTTGCGTCTCTCTAGACGTCGGCTGACTCGACATAGTGCTACACTCCATCGTCACCTCCACCCCCACCCCTTTATATATATACTACATATAAATATATATCTATAGCTACTATATTTACTTTCTATCTGATAGCTTCCTTAGTAAAAAGATAAAAAAAAGGTATAAAAGTGAAAAGATAATCTTTGATTTGCAGGTACCCCCGTCTTGCAAGTAGCAAGACGTGTTTTGAAACTCTGTTTTGGCTAAAAGCCAAGGACACAATTTTGAGGGTGTGCCTCAAGAACAAGGATTACCAGAAAAAAACCTAAATAAGAAAAATACCAAAAATAGAATAAACGAACGGAAGAGACGCGTTTTAAGGAAAACGTAGAAACTCGACTTGAACCCCACTTCCCTGAGTTCGACCCTGGGCTTAAAAGTGACAAGATAAAATCAATTAGGCCAGGTTAAAAATTTTGTAAAGAGATGGTTAGGTCTGAATTAGGTTAACCACTATACACATTTCAACGATAAAAATATCATATTAACAACCTATCCAGGCCGACCATCACTTACCCAACAACTGTCGGAGATCGGGTAGATGATCCCTGCATCTGACCACTTAATGATCTCCTTTTTCACGACCTCCCGCAGATTGGGATTCAAACGTCTCTGCATTTCACGGGAAGGTCGTGCGCCCTCTTTAGAATAGATACGGTGTGTGCAATAAGAGGGACTTATTCCAGTCAAGTCATCGAGAGTCCAGCCAATGGCTCTGCGATGTTGTTGGAGAACAGCAATCAGATGGGATTCCTGATCAGGAGTGAGCTTGGAATTTATGATCACAGGAAAAGTCTGATTAGAACCCAAAAAGATGTATTTCAAATGGTCAGGAAGGGGTTTTAGTTCAAGAATGGGGTTATCAGCAGCAACGGGTGGTTCAGGGTGAATGTGAGGTTCAAGGATAGGAGTTATGGGTTTGTCTGAATCAGGGTCTGACTCCTCTAATTGCTGTTCAAGATCTTTCTGTGGTTGATGAGGCATAATCAGGTTGTTCTCAAAATGTGTTTCATCAACCAAAGCTCTAATATCGCAGATTTGTTCAATGACACCGCAATTGATTCCTTGTTGGGCCTTAAAGATATCAATTTTAAGAGTCTAATTTCCAAATTTCAATTCTAAAGGCCCTCCTCACAATTGATGTTGGCCCTAGCAGTGGCCAGGAAAGGTCTCCCTAGAATGATTGGTGTATCCCTAGAGTTTTCAGGTGCGTCCATGTCTAAGACTACGAAGTCTACAGGGAAATAGAAATCCCGCACTCTTACAATAACATCTTCAAGAATCCCTTTAGGTGACTTTATAGATCGATTTGCTAACTGTAGTGTCACCTCAGTTGGTTTTAGCTCAGATTCTTCTAGGTGGTTAAGTAAGCATGTGGGTATCAGATTTTTGGAAGCACCCAAGTCTAGCAATGCTCTGTCGAACTGGGTTTCACCTATTTTGCATGAAATCAGGGGAGTACCTGGATCTTTTGCCTTGGGTGGGAGTCTGCTTAGGATTACAGAGCTGGTTTGCTCTGAAAGTATAATTGGACTCCCTCCCTTGGTTCACGGCTTACACTGAGGTGTACACACATTCTTCAAGAATCGTGCATAAGCTAGTACGTGACGAATCGCATCCATCAAGGGGATGTTTTTTTGGACCTGCTCAAAGAGCTTGACCAGGTCCTCCTCAGGTGCCACCGATTTGGTTTTCTTCTTTCCCTTGGTCAAGGCCTCGGGAAATGGAACCTTGGTTGGTTCTTCTAGGATAGGTCCAGGTCTTTGATCTGTGACAGGGATAGGAACGTCCTGGATTACTGTCCTAGGGTTTGGATCACTACCAGGCTTGGAGTGGTCTGGATGAGGTGTATCTTGGGTCTCCCTACCACTGCGGGTGGTCACAGAATTTAGTCCTGCCTGGTTTTGGTTAGGGTTTGATAGGATGGGTTGTTGCTAATAACTTGCATAAGAAGTTGAAGCCTCCATCCCGTCAGGTGAAGAAACAGAGGGGGCCTGATAAATCATGTGTACTTGGCCCGGGTTTGGGTTCATAACGCGCCACTGGGTCGGCACGTTATTAGGGTTAGGAAGAGGTTGAGAAGGAAATGTGCCTGGTTGGCGAGAATTTGCCAACTGGGCTAGTTGGTTTCGAACCTCTGTGATTTCGTCCTTGTGTTGCTTCTGAATAGCCACATTCGTTCTCTAAATGTCAGCCAGAGTCTGAAGGATGAGGGACATTTGGTCTTAGTTTGGCCTTGATGGATAAGTAGGGTTGGGCCGAGGCTGAGGCAGCTGGTAAGGACGAGGTGGTTGTGGACAGGGCTGGAAGGGTGGTCTTTGAGTTTAGGAATTTCCTGCCCACTGGAAGTTGGGATTGTTTCGCCATCCAGGATTGTAGGTATTGGAAAATGGGTCATTATGGATGGCGTTGAGGTCCTCGTAGGTCTGAGGAACCTCTGAAGAGTCAGAGAATGGGGGAGTGGAATTCCCCTAGCTAGTATAGAAAGGATCGGAGGATCCTCCTATCCGAGAATCAGATGGGGGTGGATACGGATCCATCCCAGGAGAAGGTCGGTGGAGAACGTTTTGCACAGTCTCCCATGTGGAAGGAGGCTGTGCAAAGGAATTATGTGCAAAAGTGGCTTGCTGCAAGTGTAGAGTCAGCTCATCCACCTTCTTCTCAATAATAGAGACCTTGTCCAATCGACTGGCCATCAATTCCAGATCGACTGATGCGGATAGGCCCTGCGTCTCGTGTGCTCCCCTAAGGTTCGTCGATGCGTGGGTATTCGTCCTATCGAATAATCCCATGGAGTCATTATTGATGGAGTTCTCGCACATATTTTCGAGAATCTCCCACACGGTGTCCTCATGCTGACCCATGATATTCCCTCCGCAAGTTGCATTGACGAAAAGCCTAATGTCTTCACGGAGTCCCTGGTAAAAAGACTGGACTTGTTCCCATTTAGGAACTCTGTGATGGGGCACTTTCTCATGAGATCCTGAAAGCGATCCCATGCCTCATGGAGAGGTTCTCCCATTTGTTGCGTGAAGTGGGTAATCTGATGGCGCAAGGCATTGGTCCGACCAATGGGAAAGAACTTCTTCAAGAACTCGGATTGAAGTTCCTCCCAATTGTTAAGCGGCCAGGTCTGTGTTTGGTACCAATGAGCGGCTTTGTCCATAAGGGAGAAGGAGAACATCTTCATGAGGAGAATATCCCGATTTTGTGCATCTGACCCAAAAGTCTGGGCCAGATGCTTTAGCTGTTTAATGTGCTGGAAGGGATCTTCAGAATTAAGCCCATGAAATTTAGGTATGGCATGAATCATGTTGGGCTTTAGTTCAGAATCAGGTCCTCTAGTCGGGATTTTGACTCGAGGCTCAATAGCCACCGCAGCAGGATTATAATGATCTCACATCATGGGACGCTGCAGTGGGTGCACGAAGTTCTGGAAGAGATCATTGAGTCGCTGGTGCTGGTGCTCCAGATTGTTCTCTTCCTCAACTGGCTGAGCCATTGGGGAAGAAGAAGGTGAGTTGGGTTCAGAGTCGGAGGAGAGGTCTATGTGAAGTGTTGGTTGCACAAACAAGGGCATCGAGGCTCGGCCTCGTGGAGAGTGAATTTCTAAAGGAGGTTCTAAGGACCTCCTACAAAACATACACTGATGAAGAGGATGAGTTTAGCAGGTGCTGGACCTAATCAAGACACCGAGAATGTTGGGTGACTATAGAGGTTCGGGGCAGATGGACCCCTTGATCAAAAGATCGTCCACCTGAGAATTACCTGGGCAGCTAGAGAGGGTGAGTCCTGCGAAGATCCCTACACAGTAGAGCGCCCCCACGGGTTACAGGGTTTCCCCCACCTGACCTCTCTTGTCACTGAGATTTCAGGTAGACCAGAATGGGGACCTTGACCTCTAAAGTCTACCACTTTTAGTTAGGATCAAGGTGCTTAGGTTTTCACTTGAACTTTAGCCTTTTGAGTGCAAAGAGTGACCTAAGTTTAAGGTTGGTTGACCCAAGGGGTCAACTTCATCTACTAGTTCCTTTGAGAGCTTATTAGGTCTTTGTCTTTAGGGTTCAAGTGTTTTTAAGAGCCAAATTTCTTAGGGTTTCTCTAAATAGGTGCTTTCAAACAATGGTCTGGGCACACTTCTTTTGGGAATTCTCAATTCTTGCTTTAGAAAGTGTGTCCCTAAAACCCTAATTTTGAATCTTATAGTGGCTCTACTTGGTCCAGTTAGCCTCCTTTAGTTTGGGTAATTAGGGCTCAAGCAAGAAGGTGTTAGCCCTGAATACCCTTAATGGATGTACAAAAATATTATGTTGAAATTGAAAATAGGCAGCTCTGACGTCTTACTAAGTATGGAAGGCAGGTTATGCCTAAATTACTTTTTCTTTTCCTCTTTAGAATTTGGGGGTTAAAGTGAGAGGATAGAAAATTACCTGTCCTAGGTGTGGTTGTCATACGGCTGCTTGTTATCCTCTTGATTTCTTGTGCCTACACAACAAAAGAGAAGAGATTAGTCAATAGAAACTCAAAAATTATGAATCAATAGCTTCTAGAATAGCTGTTGCTCCTCGGCAACAACGCCAAAAACTGGTGCTGCACTTCGTCTTTATGGTTATTATGGTCATTGTGGCATATGACAAAATAGCTACCAATTTAATACAAATTTTTTTACTCGGAATGACAAGTTTCCCGAGGTCGAACTCAAGGAGCAAACTGTAATTCTAGAAGCCTATAAATTCACAATATATAAGTCTTTACAAAAATTAAGAGAGAGTGATGAGAACCTCATCATGAGCCATAACTAGCTCATTTTGACCAAATACAAAGGATAAAAGCTCCTACATAACTCAAGGAAAGGCTTAACTCAGAGAATTCTGAGTTTAAGGAGAAAACAAGTCATAAGGGGTAAAAATGCAATTTTACCAGTATAATCTGCATACAGGGTAATTCATGGCCCAAACACAGGTCAAAGCAACTTAATAAGAATAAAAGTGGGATGAAATGATCTAGCAAGGGCTACAGCAATTCCAAGAAACTAAATGATAATCTGTAACCCTAAAACAACCCACTTCAATTCACAAGGTTCGAGGCAAAGTAAAAATAGAATAAACCCTCTAAAATTCATAGAAAAATAATCTCTAGGGTTTAGAACCTTCAATTTGGCCTTCAGAACCCATTTTCACCTACATTGAGAACCATGCCTAATTAATAACTTAATTTGGGTTTTTGCGTAAATTGACCAGTCAAACAAGGTTTAATATAGAAATGAAGTTCACCATCAGATTCCTTAGGTCCTAATTAGTCATGTATAAAAACTTGAGCCCAAGAAGAAACCTCCTTGACCGACTTTACACTTTGGTCCTCATATATTTACTCTTTGGCCCTCAACTTTTGAACCCTCGCATTTTGGCCCCTAACTCTCCTTCGTTCTTTGCGATCAGGTCCCTCCTGCAAAACCTGCCAGCACCATGCTCCGGCGACCTTGCGCGGAGCATGGCGCCGCGCAGGGTGAGGGGGGGGACCTGGCAAGTAAACCGGGGGTGCCCTGCGTCGTCAGCCGTCGCAGGGACACCCCCCTGGTCGTTATAACCCACCATACCGGCCGTGCGAACGCACGGACGGTATGGGTTCTTGTTTCCGGCCATCCTCCGGCGAGGGAGACACGTCGTCTCCCTCCGCCTTCCTCCCTGTTTGATCCCTATAAATACCCCCGTTGCTCCACCGACCGGGGCAGCTCGGATCTGACGGAGAAAACCCCCAACGTTCCTCTCTTCTCTCTCCGGCAGATGCTCACCAGCTCCGGCGGTTCCTCCCCCTTCTCCTCTTCGCTCTGCCGCAATACCAGCAGCAGAGACTTCCTCCCCTGCACTTCCCGCGCCACGCCGCACCCAGCTGGCGCCTCTCCGGCTCTCCACTCGCCGCCGCCCCTTTCCCTGAGCATCGTCTTCTCCGGCGACAGTCGATACGACTGTCGCCCTGTTCCTCCCCCTTCGTCCCTGCAAGTAAGTTAGAACTATCTCCCTTCTTCTCCTCTTTCTTTCCCCGGTTCCAATTTGTTCAATTACGCCCTCGACCGACCCTGACCATCGTCACCCCCTTCGACTCCGGCCACCCTCCGGCGAGATGTTCCCATCGCTCCACAGCCTCACACACCTCGCCGACCCTCACCGAACCTCCGCCTCATCACACTGAGCACCCCCCACCCCTCCACTGCCACTCCACACCTCCGTAACACTCCCCCGAACAAACCCATTCCTCCGGTTGCAGTCCAACCTAGGGCTGCCGCCAGACACCACCTTGCGGCCTGCCGCGCAGCTCCTCACCTTCGCCGTGCCACGGCGAAGGTTCCCCAGTGGTTTGATCAGGCCGAGAGGCCATATTCGTGTCCGACAGGTTTTGAGGTTCGACCGCCATTAACGCACATTGAAGCAGCTTCTCCCGCGCTCCAGGCTTGAGGACTCCAGGTCTCCAGCTGCTGCGGATTACGGGGAGTCTTGCGAAGGCAGCCAGCCAGCAACCTACGCAAATCAAAGCCGCAGCTGCAGAAGCCAGGCCGCGGTCTCCCAGCAGGCGCACGCGAGGAAAGGTCTGCGTTTAGTCCCACATCGGTAAGCCTCACACACTTTCCACTGTTTAAATTGATTTTGTGCACTAGCCTTACTGCCTCAGCACACGGGGTGAGGTCCCCTTACACCCGCCCGGTTACCCGGTCTCGTCCGCGCTCACGCCCCGCGGACCTGACCCGACCCGACTTAGACTGACCTGCACTCCTCGCCCACCACGCACGCCGGTGGGCCTGGACCCGGGCACGACCCGTACCCGATTACCCGGCAGCTCTGGGAGAGCTTTCCCAAGAGTGGTTTCAGAGAGAGAGAGACGCGGGGGGAGAGGGTAGAGTAGGTTTTGCCTCTGACGCAAAACTCTGAAGTGTGCAGGCACAGGTGAAGAAGAAGGACCGCGGAAGAAGAAGGAAGCTGAGGGAGACACTGTAGCAACAGGCAGTTTAAGTCGTCTGATTTGGAAATCAGACGACGTCCTGAAGGGAAAAAGAAGAAAGAAGGAGGGGCGACGTCCGGACTGGAAAAAGAAAAGAAGAAAGAAGAAGATCTGAAGAGCAACAGAAGAAGGCGAGGCAGAGAAGAACACAAAAGAACAAGGGAAGGACTGAAAGAAGAAAAACAAAGACAAGAAGAAGAAGATCTGAGATGAGGAGAAACAAAGAAAAAAAAGACACCAAATTCTTTCTCTCTCTTTGTTTATTTTTTGTAAAAGAAACATGTATATCTCTAGAATACAACTTGCTCCCTGAGTTCGACCTCGGGAACTCTTTTATTTTCCGAGTAAAAAAATTTATATATTTGAAATGATGGCAATAACTGGCTATATTACATCGACATAACAATCAAACCCGGTTATCTCTCGCAGCCATCGTTATCAATTTGGCGCCGTTGCCGGGGAGCAACGGCTATTCTAGAGGTAAACATTCCTGTTTCTTTTTAATAAATCTCCTCTCTTTTGTGTAGAAAATTACAGGAAATCAAGAAGACAAGCAACCGCACAACAACCACTCCGAGGACAGGTAAATTTTTCCTCTCGCTATTAACCCCTAAACTCTAAAGAGGAAGAAAAGAAAAGAACAAGCAATATAGGGCTAACCTGTCTTCCATACTTAGTAACCATAAAGAGTTGCATGTTTTCAACTCATTAGTCCTGCACACTATTAAGGGTATTTAAGGGCTAACACATTCTTGCTTGAGCCCTAATTACCTAACAAAGAACTAACTGGACCAAGTAGAGCCAACATAAGATTCAACATTAGGGATTTAGAGACACACTCCTTAAGCAAGAATTGAGAAAACCAAATGAAGTGTGCCCAAGCCCTTGTCTGAAAATACCTATTCAAAGAAAACCTAAAACAATTGGCTCTCTAAACACTTGAACCCTAAAAGAAAGGACCCAAAAAGCTCTCAAAGGAACAAGAGGTAAAGTTGACTCCTTGGGTCAACCAACCTTAAAATTAGGTCACTTTCTCACTCAAAATACCTAAGAGTTCAAGTGTAACTTTAAGCACCCTGATCTTAAGCTAAAATTGGTAGACTTAAGAGGTCAAGATCCCCATTCTGGTCTACCTGGACCCGCAGTGACAAGAGAGGTCGGGTGGGGGAAACCCCGTAACCCGTGGGGACGCTCTACCGTGTAGGGGTCTTCGCGGGACTCTCCCTCTCTGGCTGCCCAGGTAATTCTCAGGTGGAGGATCTTTCTGATCAAGGGGTCCATTTGCCCCGAATCTCTATAGTCACCCAACAATTTTTGGGTGTCTTGATTGGGTCCAGCACCTGCTTATCTCATCCAGCCCTTCAGTACTTTTCAGGAGGTCCTTGAAACCTCCTATAGAAATTCACTCTCCCCGAGGCTAAACCTCGGCTCCTTTGTTTTTGCAGAAATCATTCACATAGCCCCTCTTTCCTCTGATTCTGAACAAAATCCCCTTCTTCCATCTTGATTCAAACTTTGATTCTATCTCTTGATTCCACCACCTGATCCAATTATGCAGCCTAATTACCTAGCAAACTACCATTCAAAAAACCTGAATATCTGAGATCCATGAAAGATAAGATGATTGAGGATGCCCTTGAAATCTATGAAATCAAACCCTCAACACCAGTAGAAAACATTCAGGTTGATGTCCCAACAACCACAGCTTTCATCATAAACTGTGCCCAAATTCTATTGACTGAAATTTCAAAAGGATCAACCCGAGATATGCTCATGACAGGATACATTGAGATGGAAAAATTACACCAATCTGAATACCTTCAATGCTTGACAAATCCTGTACTTTGGGAACAACACCAAGATGCCCTTATGAAACGGGTAGAAATGATGAAATCAGTAGAACAAATTATCAACCAGAAATACCCGTATATACCAGAAACAGAGGATGAACCATCTTGGAACAGTATTAAGGAACAATCCAGTTTCCCAGATCTCGGGATTGAGGCACAAAGTGGTTGTAAAATCCCAACCCAGATAGAAGACAATGTTGAATTAGGTTGGGATATTGCAGGAGAACACAATGATGAGCCAAACTTAGACCATGAATTGCCAAGCATAGAATTTCAAAACTCCTGCAATAATGAGATCAAAACTGAACCTTCTGAGGGTATAAATTCCGCCCCTTACTTTGATAAGGTGGCCCTCGAAGATCATTCGGACTTAGGTTCTAATAATTCTACCCACATCCTAAGCCTAGAACCTAGATCTGAAACTTATTGGGAAGATTATGAGGCCCCTTATGAGAAAGATCAAATTTTTACAGAATATGATTCCGGGCCTTTATTTGATGAATATCCCTCTCCAACATCTTCAGAAAATCTGATCGATTTTCCAGAGAACATGCCAATTTATGATACAGAGACTGAGGAGTTGGACGAGTTGGATTTTAATTGGGTCTATCCTACCAGCTTGGAGCTTGAGCCTAGACAGAATACCTTTTCGAGCCCAGAATTGACATATAGGCTAGACCCCAATCAGGCTGCTGATTCCACATTTGATGATTTTTGCTGTGGTGGAATTCATGATCATGAATCTCTTTTTCGCCAACTCTCCGACAATTTCAAATCTAACTATAATTGCGGAAAGATTCCCCTTCCTGAACACGCCAGGCCTATCTACGACCTCAATTCTCATGACTCTAACTCCGACTCTGAGGTCCTGATTCCCGAGATCACCGATAACACAGAATCATTCCTTTTCGATCCTCAGGAACCAAAAACAGAAAATGCCAAGAGTGATTGCAACCAAGAATCCAAATTTTTTCTCGAATCCGATTCCTTTCATCCTACAAACACCCTTCCGGCATTTGATAGTTACCCAGAGGACTCTCTACAGAAAACCACCTATCATCTGTTTCTAGAAGAGCCCTCGTACACAATGGCCACCTCGTCCACACACACAGAACGGATCAAAACCTCTCCCAAACCCCGACCCGCAACCGGACTCAATTTCTATTCAGATTCACCTCTCACCGAGCCGATTGCATTTCCACATCGGGTTTCGAACATTGATCAGACTACACACCATACTCTATCATTCTCTGATCACCCCTGTAGGGTTTCCGTGTCATTCATTGATTATTCTACGGGTCCCTACTCTGACCAGGCTGATTCGACTCAGCCAAACCCTGCGTTTACACTTCCACATCCATCTGAGCTTCATAGTTTATGGTGGGCTCCACACCTTTTTATCCACATCTATCAACCCGCCAGATTGATTGGGTTTGGGCTGCATCATCAGCCTGTTGATCTGAACAAGCACCTGGTTGGACCAACCAGGCTCTTAATCAAGGTGCTTGTCTTACAAAACTCCGCTGATTTGACCATCCCCTCTCCATCGCATTTCCCGCTTGGCTGAAGGCATCAAACTCAGCGCTTAACGGGAGGCAGCCCGTCATTCTCTTTGAAAACCTGAAACTTGTTCTGACACCTTTTTGCACTTGAAGTTCACACTTTAAGACAGCCGACTCCACCTCAGGTGCTTGCATCTGAGATTAGAAATCGTCCGCAACAGTCACCCCGACCCATTCACTCATCAAAACAGCTATCCTAACGTATGAACTTAGTTGAATAAAAACCCCTAGGTTACAATGAGGACATTGCAAATCTTAGGCATGGGGGGGTATGAAAGTGCAAAACTTGTAAGAAAAGGGTTTCAAAAAAAAAATTCACATATGCCAAAAACACCATAAAAATTAAAAATTTTTGAAAAAGAATAAGAGGAAAAGAGGAGAAGGAAATTTTGTGAAGGAGAAAAGAAACAAAATGAAAAAGGAGCACAAAATTATGAGAAAAAGTGATAGTCATTAGTAAGGAACTAAGGAATTAACCTAAGTTCTAGACCTCATTCAAGAAAAGTGCACAAAGAGATTAGTAAAGAATGCAAACCTTAGGCATTCTTGAATAGACTCTTAGTGCCCATTAAGATCTGGACACTCCTCAAGAGGTTGAGGAAAATGAAAAGCTGAAGTATTAGGTCTAAGGCTTAGGGAGTATTCGGCCTCGTTAACTAATTTTTGGTTTACGGGACTCGGTAACCTAAGTACCCTAACCTCACACACAGCCTGGTTCAGTAAGCGTAAAAATCAGAATCACGCAGAAGCGTCGTAAAATTCTGAAAAGAACACCTAGAATAGGAGCGGCCGATCAACACAAGTTGATTTGGACGAGTACCCAGCGCGGAGAGGCGGGAAATCCCCTCGAAGATGCGTAACAAAATATCATCTCCTCGGTGCTTGTCTCTTAGGATATCTACATATCCTACTGGGGGCATGTAAGCACTCTGCTGGTTCAGATTCCATGGATGGCATTATCTCGAAGTGTCAATTGCCAGGGTCTGGATTCGGCCACGGAACATCATGGATGGGATTATCTCGAAATCTCAATAGCCAGGGTTCCGGGGGTTGCCATGGGCGGTGCTATCTCGAAGCATCGATCGCCAGGAACCCTTGAGGATTGATGATGGGAGCAAGGAATCTGATACAGACCGTGTTGAAAAGCCAATCCTAGGCTAGAACTAAAAAGAAAAAGAGAGAGAAAACTCTCTAAACAGAAAAACTTTCTATCTCTCTCTTACAAAACGCACTACGAACTGAGCCAGGGCTAAAATCATTTCAAGCACGGGTGCTTTAACCACAAAGTCCAATAAACCTTAGGTTAGTTCTTGTGGACCTTAAAAACCTTTACTAAAGACTGAGGCTAAGGCTAGACAGATTTGGATCTTGATTGGTACTAGAGTACCTTTTAGGCCTATGGTCAGCATTCTAACCTAATCTATGCTCAAATAAAAAAAGGCACTTATCTAAAACTATTAAAAACTTCATGGTCTAGAACAAGGGTTGAAACCTTAGGTTTTTGCTAAGGGACTAGCAAAAGCTAGGCATGGGGGTATGATGAGAACCTCATCATGAGCCATAACTAGCTCATTTTGACCCAATACAAAGGATAAAAGCTCCTACATAACTCAAGGAAAGGCTTAACTCAGAGAATTCTGAGTTTAAGGAGAAAACAAGTCATAAGGGGTAAAAATGCAATTTTACCAGTATAATCTGCATACAGGGTAATTCATGGCCCAAACACAGGTCAAAGCAACTTAATAAGAATAAAAGTGGGATGAAATGATCTAGCAAGGGCTACAGCAATTCCAAGAAACTAAATGATAATCTGTAACCCTAAAACAACCCACTTCAATTCACAAGGTTCGAGGCAAAGTAAAAATAGAATAAACCCTCTAAAATTCATAGAAAAATAATCTCTAGGGTTTAGAACCTTCAATTTGGCCTTCAGAACCCATTTTGACCTACATTGAGAACCATGCCCAATTAATAACTTAATTTGGGTTTTTGCGTAAATTGACCGGTCAAACAAGGTTTAATATAGAAATGAAGTTCACCATCAGATTCCTTAGGTCCTAATTAGTCATGTATAAAAACTTGAGCCTAAGAAGAAACCTCCTTGACCGACTTTACACTTTGGTCCTCATATATTTACTCTTTGGCCCTCAACTTTTGAACCCTCGCATTTTGGCCCCTAACTCTCCTTCGTTCTTTGCGATCAGGTCCCTCCTGCAAAACCTGCCAGCACCATGCTCCGGCGACCTTGCGCGGAGCATGGCGCCGCGCAGGGTGAGGGGGGGGGACCTGGCAAGTAAACCGGGGGTGCCCTGCGTCGTCAGCCGTCGCAGGGACAGCCCCCTGGTCGTTATAACCCACCATACCGGCCGTGCGAACGCACGGACGGTATGGGTTCTTGTTTCCGGCCATCCTCCGGCGAGGGAGACACATCGTCTCGCTCCGCCTTCCTCCCTGTTTGATCCCTATAAATACCCCCCGTTGCTCCACCGACCGGGGCAGCTCGGATCTGACGGAGAAAACCCCCAACTTTCCTCTCTTCTCTCTCCGGCAGATGCTCACCAGCTCCGGCGGTTCCTCCCCCTTCTCCTCTTCGCTCTGCCGCAATACCAGCAGCAGAGACTTCCTCCCCTACTCTTCCCGCGCCACGCCGCACCCAGCTGGTGCTTGGTCAGGTAGTCGGATTCGGCCCAGACTCGCGGGCGAGGGCGAGTGTGAGCGTGTGGCACGCTGCATGCATGTGAGGGACCTGACCCCTGTGTATCGAAGGCAAACAACCTAATACACAAAATCAATTTAGGTGTGGGCACGAGGCCACACACTTACGAGGTGGGACTAAAGTCCCACCTCCAGTCTGCGTGCCCGCAGGAAAGAAAGCGCTGCCAATTGGGGCAGCAGCGACGGCTCGCTACCCTAATCGCAAACCTAGGCGTGCTCGCAGAATCGCCTCGCACTGCCTGGAGCATGCACCTGGGCTAGAGGCATCATGGAGCTGCCTGCGAAGGAGCTTCAGTAGCTCATCTATGGCGATGAGGAGGCGGAGACCTAAAATCACAAATACAGCCCCTCGGCCACATCAGACAACGCAGGGAGCCTTGTCGGAGTTTGGCAAAGGCAGTGCGAGGGTCAGCGAGGCGCAAGTGTGCCTGTGGAGGTGCGCTTAGGGCAGATTGTGTGCACGAAAATGGGTCTGTTCGGGGGGTGGTCGGGAGGTGAAGGGCGGTGAATGGAGTAGGGGAAACATTTGAGTGGAGTGAGGGGGAGCTTCTGAGCTTGTCCGTGAGGGGTGAGGTGGCCTGTGGAGGAGGAGCGACCTCACCGGAGAAGCCGATCGGAGATGGGGAAGGTGGTGATGGACAGTGGCGGTCGGTGGGTTAAAATGGTAAATTAGGAAGGGGAAAATATAAGAGAGAGAGAGAGGAAGATTCCTACCTACTTAATCTACGAAGAGGGAGAGGAAGGCATCTGGCTCGTTCCTGCCAAAGCTGGGGACGAAGATGCCCAGGAGGGGGTTATCGACGACGAGGAGGGGATCTGAGGACGCCAGCTGGTGCAGCCTGGCGTGGGAAGATGTGGCGGAGTAGACTCTGTTGTAGGTATGGCAGCAGAGCAATGAGGAGGAGGAGGAGAAGATCGCCGGAAGCTTGGGCTGCATGACCGGAGAGGGGAGAGATGAAATCTAGGGTTTCTCTCTGCCAAAACTAGCTTGATGGAGATGGCAAACCCTGCCGCTCCTTATAAAGGCATTGGCGAGGAGAGGGGACCGAGGAGGCGATGTGCCGACCTCGTAGGAGATGGCCGGAAATGGACACCCATGCCTTTCGTGCGTTTGCACGAGAGGCATGGCCGGTTGCAGAGGTCAGGGGAGGGTCCCTGCGACAGAGGATGACGTAGGGAATCCCCCACTCGTTCTTGAGGATGGGCACCTTGCCCTGCACGGCGCCATCCTCCGCGCAAGGTCACTGGAGGTATGACGCTGCACAGAAATGGCAGGGAGGACCGTTCTGCAAAGAACGACGAGAAAGATAGGGGTCGTTTGCAAGGGTTTCAAAAGATAATGGTAAAAAAGTAATTTAAGAGGACTAATGTGTAAAGTCAGTCAAGATGGTCTTTTCTTAGGCCCAACTTTTTATACCAGCCTAATTTGAACCTAAGGATTTTAATGGAGATTTTTTTTTTTAGGTTGGACTATGTTTGACTAGTCAATTTGCGTAAAAACCCAAATTAAGTCATTAATTGGGCATAGTTCTCATTTTAGGTCAAAATAGGTTGTAAAGGCCAAATTGAAGGTTCTAAACCCTAGGGAGTATTTTTCCATGAATTTTAGAGGGTTTAGTTGATTTTTATCCTACCTCAAACCTTGTAAATTAAAGTGGATTTGTTTTAGGGTTACAGGATGTCATTTAATTCTTAGAAGTCGTTATAACCCTTTTCAGATCAGATCATCCCACTTTCCTCCTTATTAAGCTCATTTGACCTGTGTTTAGACACCTAATTATCGTATTTGCGCACTGCATTTGTGAAATTACAATTTTACCCCTTATGATTTGTCTTATTCTTTTACTCAGAATTCTCCGAGTTAAGCCTCTCTTTAGGTTTTGTAGGAGCTTTTTCACACTCATTTGGATTAAATTGTGCTAGTTAGAGTTCATGATGAGGTTCTCATCACACATCCTCCTCACTGCAACCATGTGCCTTTCCCCCACCGCACCGACCACTCACTGATCTCCTCGGCACCTACCGTGCGCAGCTACTCGCGTGCGCAACAGGTGCAGCACCACCGACAGTAGCATACTCGTGCGTGTAGCCCCTCCCGTGCCCACAGCAGCACGACCAGCCGCGCGTGCAGGCCCTCAAGCACCGGCCCTGTGGCCTTCCTCCTCATGCAACAGGCATAGCCACACCTCCATCAGGCATTCCTCTTCCTCTCCTTCATCTTCAACCTCTAGACAACCACGGAGGAACCAAACACCGCTGATTACGCCCCACACGCAACCACCTCTCCGCGCCACCATTCTCCATGTCGTCACCCCCGTTGAGCTCTCCTCAACCCCACGAGCTCGACCATGCCTCTAGACACGCCGACAGCAGCCACGACCGCCGGCGAGCCGTCGCCACCGTTGGCCAACCTTCCCATCGACCGGCCGCCACCAGTCATCATTTTCCTCGACACGCCTCTGACATGAAGCTCTTGACAATGCCAACGTCCTCTGAGCTCGACAAGGCCGACCGTCCTCTCCTCCTCCACGTCCGTCCTCTCCTCCACGGTAGTAAATCCCCTGTTTTTGGCTTAGTTAAAAATTACATTGATTGCCATTGCCAAAGAATGGGATTTTGATATTGATTATTTTATTACGGGAAATTTGTGGGAGGCCCTTCTATTCTTGGTTATTTGTGACAATATTGAAGGATTGGAATTACTAGTTAATGTATTTTGTTTTCTTTCCTCCCATGATGCATGGATATCAATGGCAATTTATTTTTCTTGAACATGATTATTGGTGATCTTATTGGTTCTATGTCTCCCTGTGGATATGACCTGAAGTGTGGTATTATTTCAGTGTTTTAGTAACTTTGATCGAGGTTTTTTTCTACCACATTACATATTATGATGACATATTTTTCTGACATTATTTCTACAAGTGAAAAACCTCACGATCAAATGGTGCCGTTGCCGGGGAGGCAACAGACGCAATAGATTCACCTGATTTTTATTTCTGATTATTCTCAATGGTGCATTTATCTGATCATTCTTTATCTTTCTGTGCGAGGAATCTGATGGGGCGAGGTGCGGTAGAGCGACGACATCGACCTTGAGCGACGTTCACACGTAGAGAAGACATAGGAGACCTGGATCTCACTCTCACAGGGGATTCTCCTTCGTCGCAATTTTATTTCTATCTTCTCGCCCTTGTAGTAATTGGGGCTTATTTTCGGGGGTCTGTCCCCACATTCTTTAGAGGCTAGGGCTATATTTTTTCTGTGTGTGAAAGTTAAATTTCTGCTTGCTTGCCTCTAAAACAAACAAAAGAAAATATCAAGCTACCTCCTTAGGAGTTGCATACCCTTAGGTGCGTGCATTTAGGGGTGATTGAGCAGCATACTAGATCTTTTCTCTGCGTTGCGTACATCATTGCACGAAGATTGCTGGAGATAGGTATACCTTTCTAACTTTGCATCCAACTCCTGTCCATGCATTTGCATTTGGATTAAAAAACAAGACCACCAAATTGATTGAATTTACTAATTTAGTGGTCTCCTAACTGAAATTGGGACTGATAATCAGATTTGACCTTAAAATCAAACCACACTTGATTTGATTCAAAGGGACTTGTCTGCGTTTTCAAAATAATAAAAGATTTGCGGTGTGATGCACACTTCTGGCACTGAGCACGCACATTAGCCACTGCACTAAGGCTTGATCCCTTAAGGCTATAGGCACTGATCTCTTTATCGGTGCAGACCCTCCTATTTTGTTTTGTTGTGGTGATACTATCTTTTGACCGAGTGTTTTGATACTTTACAGAGGGGGACACCTCTTAAAGGAACAAAAGGGTAGTTAAGAAGCACTGCTTATGCATCGCCTCAAAGGAAGGGTTCGCCCTACTTGCATCCCTTTGTTCGTCCTTGGAGTAACTTCTCACTTGATACCTGAGAGTATCATCTAAGCAAAGCATAGGTCCTAAGGCACTCGAAGGTCGACTTAAGGCACGTAATTGATTGTGAAACTTCTTTTGCCAGCAAGAGAGAATGTAAACAACCTCTGTCTTCTTTAAAGAGCTTGTCAGGGATCTCAAGTCACGTCTCCCTCTTATACCACTAACATGGGAACGGACGGATGCAAACTTGACTCCATTTGATAAACTTAAAGGAGTCGATTGGAGGTTGGCTTAAATCTGCTCTAATAAAGAAAAGAGAAGTCCCATTTCCTTGTGTTGGATTGGGGTGTGTTTTTCAAGTCGTGTTTTCAAATGGATTATAATAACTACTTCACTTCTATTCACCCCAGAATACCCAATCCCAATAGCTGTAGTTATCCATCTTCTGATGAGAATTGGGATCCTTTCTACTTCTACTATAGGAACATTGGTCTGATTAAACCCCAACCCAGTGGTGATGAGCAGAACCTAGGAGAAGGGTATCCCAACCCTAGTTCTTCCATGACCATGCCCAACCCACCCACCCTTCCTGATTTGTCTTATCAAGGTTGGATTGAAACTCCTAGGCAACTTGAACCTGAGATTGACTATCCTACAAAATCTAATGGTAGCCTCTCCGCTTTTATGACAGAAATGCAAAAATAACAGAAAGAGATGATGGATTCTATGGGAGAGATTTTGAGGAATAGTCAAAGATTAACTGAAGAAATTAACCAGCTTAGTGATCCTCCTACAGTCAATTCTGATCCCTACCCTTATATCCCCGATTACCAAGATAATTTCAAGGAAAACAATGACAATAGGGATCCTATTTTGAGGAGTAGCTATCAGTTAGACGTCCCTCATGAGATATGCCCACCAGAAGGCAATCTTGGTGACTATCCACCTGATCTTAATTGGAAGGAGAAAATGGGCCCATTAGATGAACTTGACCAGAATGATAGTATCTTCATTACATTTGATGAAATGGGTCGTAGTCAATTAGTCAACCCTGCTCCCAGTCTGACTCTTGAGGTGGAATCTATATCCCATCCTAGGGATCCTGAGCATATACTTTACGCTTCTGAGGACCTTGCACCTCAGTTAGAGCCCCCTAAGGACTGTTATCTAGAAGTTAACAAATTCCAGGAGTCTTGGATGCCAGAGGAAATCATACTAGAAGGAAGTGATAATAACCATACTCCTCTATCAACGGGACCAACACCTGTCATTGAATATTCTAAGGATTCACAAGTCCCCAACCCAAGTGACCATGAGAAACTTGAGATGGAATTGGAAGAATTAGATCAATATTGGTCTCAAGGACATGAAGAGTTGATTTTTGAGGAAGCACATGATCTTGATATGAAAGTTTGCCCTGAGGTTCAGAGTCAAGAGGGAGAAAATGTTGAAAAGGATGATGAAGACTTTCAAAGGACCAGGCTCAAAGTATGGAGTGACTCTAGGGGTGAATATGTTTTGTTAGATGACTTACCCCTTAAGGATCTGATTGAATTAGCCAAATCTGGATTCCTACATACCTTTGACTATCAAGATCATCCTCTCAAATAATCGAAAGAAATGGAAGCAATTACTACTCTTGAGGAAAGAATCTATACACCCCATGAGCAGGATCTTAACATTGAACAAGAACCTGGGGATGTCATTACTGAGGACACTCACATTCCTATTGCTTCTAACCCACTTCTACATGATGATAAAATAAGTGACACCCTTGAGTGGTTCTATTTGGGCGTTGAACATTTGAGCCCATTCTAGGACACGCACACCAATGATATGCAGCATGAAAGGCAATCAGTAACTAAGGCTGCTTTTGATAACATTGAAGAATTGGAATGGATATCGAGGATGAATGCTGAACTGCTCACACCCTCTTTAACCCTCTTCCCTACCCTGCACCTGAGCGACTTCAACTCCTATAGAACCAGCTTCCTGAAATCTCTGCTCACACTTTTGATTAACGGGGGAATATCCAGACCAATGCACCCTGTGGTAGAGTGGTGAGTTTGGATAGATGCTTTTCCATGTTAGCCCATTAGTCTTAGGGTATGTTTCATCACACTCTCTGTACCCCACACATATTTGCTTGAAGAGCCTTTGCCTCCTCGTTGCACACTCCCAGAGATTACTACTCATGTGTATTATGTAAAACCTCCACAAATAGCTCAGGAGTACCCTCTTTTCACCTGTTTTTAGCGAGTATTTGGCCTCACTATCCATCACCAACTTTCCAACATCTTGGGTTACTTACTCGCTAGGTCAGGTTTGTTACATATCTTCTTTGGGTCTCCTATTTCCCTTCTAGAGCCCAATTTGTGAGGTATCCCAACTCCACCTCAGGTAATATCTGTCCTTGCTTTTGCTTTTCAATGAGGACATTGTCAGATTTAGGCATGGGGGGGTATAACTTGAGGTTATTCATAGCATTTATACATATTCTGCATGCAATTAGGGCATCCATCTTGCATAATAAACAAAAAACAAAAAAAACAAAAGCGAAAAGAGAGAAGAAGAAAGAAAAAGGAGATTAAATCTTTGTGACCTAAATTTCAAATATATTGAGGAGAGACACTGGAAGAAAATGTGCAGAATTGTGCTGGTCCCAGTAGTTGATTATGAAAAAGTTACCTAAGTTCTAGGCCAGAATGAATGAATAAATAAAGTCTTAAAGTGCTAAAGAAAAGGAGACAAGTGAGGGATACCTACTTTAGGCCTCTTGGGTCTGTTCTAAAGCTTAAACACTCACGTATTTATTAAGATCTAGACTATTCCTCAAGAGGTTGAGGGAGTTGCGAGGCCGATGTATTAAGTCTAAGGCTTAGGAAGTATTTAGCCCCGTTGCCTACCCTTTGGTTTGTGGAACTTGGTAAACTGAGCACCCAAAAATCACACACTGGTCTGGTTCAGTGCGCATAATAAAGAATAATGCTAAAAAGTGTCTATTCTAAAAATGTTTTCCCGAATTGTTGACTTAGGAGCGGCTTGAAGACACAAGTTGATTAGATGAGTTCCCGATGCGGAGAGGAGGAATGTAAAATAAGCCCCTTGAAGATGCGTTATAGTATATTGTCTCCTCAATGCTTGTCTCGTAGGATATCTAAATATCCTACTAGGGGCACAAAAGCATCTTGTGCTGGTTCAAATGCCATGGGCAGCATTATCCTGAAATGTCGATTGCCAGGGTCTGAATTTAGTTACAGAATGCCATGGGAGGCACTATCCCGAAGTGTCGAAAGCCAGGGTTTTGGGGGTTGCCATGGGCGGTGCTATCTCGAAGCATCGATTGCCATGGACCCTGCGAGGATTGATGGTGGGGACAAGGAATCTGATACAGATTGTGTTTAGGGCCAATCCAATGTTAAGTTGATGTAAACATGTTTACACTACTTAAGATGTCTATTTATACATGTTCTTAAGCATAGGATTGCATTGCATGCTATAAATATTGCATAACATGCATCATCTTGCATTTAGAGTAGTTTGAATAAAATGGAGGTTAATTATCGCCTTTTATGTTCATGGACAGGGCAAATTTTTTATCAGGGCCTCGGATCGAAGATCCAACCGTACAGATGTGATCAGGGCAACATTAGAGTTCAATGGCTCCAAGATCGCCCTAATCAGACATCTGTAGCATCAGATAATGACCGGGGAACCCTAGAAGATCAAGGGCCAAGATGGTGTGAATCCACACTTCAAATGACAAATCCAACCACACAGATGGATTTAGATCGACGATCGCAGCCTAACGACACGAAAATCGACTCAATCTGACACCTGTGGCACCATCTACATCATCCAAAAGATGGACGGCCAAGATGGTGCCATGTGTCACCATCTCGGCCATCCAACCGACCCTCAGGACCACCGCTACCTCTCCAAAGAAAATCCAACACGCAATCTGGGCCGTTGGATCTTGATCCAACGATCTTGATTGCGTGTTCAAAAGTTCGGTCACCCGCCCATCCACGCGCGCAGCTCAGTGATAAGGTGCTCGGTCGCCTTCAGACGCGCGTTCGAATCGTAGGGCGCGGCGAGTGGGCGCGAGGAGCATCGGATCATCATCGAATGGCTGCGTGCGCCGGATAGCGCTCACACACTATTAGACGCGCGGCGAAGATGCATCATCACACGTGATGAGGCGTGCGGCTGAGGCGGGCGATGGATGCATCTCAGCCGTTCAATCTCGCAATCGAACGACCGAGATTTAAAGTACGTGAGTGTGCGTTGAGGAGCGGAAGGCGAGCAGGCTTGCGTGCACCGCCCACGAAGGCCACGTTCGGACCTTTAGCGACAGTTTTGTCTGTCACTAAAAGTCCTCAATTAATGTTTTTAGAGTTGTAATGACTAAATTGCCCCCACTCCTTGCAACTATAAAAGGAGACCCCCTCCATACGAAATTCTCATCCCTTCCTTCTCTTCTCTCCCTCTACAAAGCTCAAGAGAAGCTTGTCCCACACTCGGGATGCTTCTCGTGAGATAAAGTCAATTTTTTGTCCCCTTTCGAAAGCGGATCCCGCGACGATGACGACGTGCTGCCCCATTCCCGTTCTTCCACTTCGTCCTCCTTCGTCTTGCTCCATCCTCCTTTGTCCAGGCGTCATCCTGTTCGACTCATCCTCTAAGCGACCGTCGAGGAGGATATCTCTCTCCCCATTCTTTTTACTGCTTTCTAGAGTAGATTTACTACTTTCTAGTGTAATCATTTTCCCGCTTTTTAGTCGTAATATTTAGTGTAATGAAAAATCCTTTCCATAATGAATTCCATGTGCATTCTATATCTATTTTGATTTTTGTTTGTATTATTCTCTTTCTTATTCTCTCTCCTATTTATTGTAAATAGTTAGATAGTTCTCATCAATTAATTTACTTCGTGACAAATAAAATAAATAAGTATTTTTAAAATCAAATGTCCGCCTCCCTGTGTTCGACTCGAGATTTCCATTTCGGTATAAAGTTTATTTGTTGAACACAAGTTCTTCACTTTCAAACTACAACAACAAGGTTTTTTTCAAAACCAAACACATTGGCGTAGCAACCAGATGTTCAACATAAGTCTAGGGGAATTTAAAAAGAAAGAGAGAAAACCCTCAAAATAATATTTCTCCCACTCTCTCTTACTAAAAATGCACTAGCAAAACTGAACCTAACCTTTCGGCACATATGCACGAGTGCTTTAACCACTGGGGTCAACAAACCTTTGGGTAGTTTTTGCGGGCCCTAGAATCCTTTGCAGCAAACCCAAGGTTGAGGTTGGTCAGGTTCGTATCTTGGTTGGTACTTGAGTACCTTTAGGCCTATAGTTGGTATTTCAATCTAATTTCTAAAGTGTGGCACGATAAGGCATCTTGACGGTAAAATCTGACCTGGAGACTTGGTCTGTTTCATATGATTTTGCACGGGACTGTCAAAACATAGGCATGAGGGTGTTTGATAGGTCCATTTTAGTTGACTAATTTAGTGCTTAAGTATAGTATTATTGGGACGAGAATTTAATCTAAAGCATGTTTAGTATTGATAAAATGATGTGAGTTTTAGATTTATCATTTCATGTATTAATTGCATTAATCTTTATATGGGAGGATTAATTATTCACTTTAAAAGGTAAGGGTACCACATCAAAGCTTGCCTTGAGATATGTGCGATTTTGTTTTAGCAAAATATAGCAAGGGAATAAATTTTTAGAGGCATCCTTATATGTCTCTCAATGATTCAAGCACATTCCCTTATTTGCTTTCTAATTTCTCTCATGAATCTATGTCACTCCCTCAATTCTCTCCTCTCTATTTGGTAACATAAAATACTTTCCTTCTCTCTTTGACTCTTTCCTTTTGTGACTCCCTCTCTAATTCTCTCTCTCACTTTATATAACAGGAAAAAAAAGGGCGTAGGAATGCCATCTCCCCACCATGGGGAAGAAGCTCTCCTTCTCCACCTCTCCTCCCTATAAGCAGCCACCTTCACCGTGTGCCTTCTCCGCCACCGCGAGCCTCCACCATCGACACCACGACTTCTCCCTTGCCATGACAGCGAGTTCCCCACGACCGCACTCCAGCAACCTCTACCGCATGCCTAAGACTCCCCCACTGCAAGCCCTCCAATCGTAACTGTACTTCCTCTCGTTGAGAGCGTGGTGACAGCGTGCTCCTTGACGCCACGTCCTCCTCACTGCAACCATGTGCCTTTCCCCCACCGCACCGACCACTCACCGCTCTCCTCAACACGTACCATGCGTAGCCACTCTCGTGCGCAACAGGCGCAACACCACCGACAGTAGCATACTCGTGCACGTATCCCCTCACGTGCTCGCAACAGCACGGCCAGCCACGCGTGTAGCCCCTAACGCGCCGACCCTGTGGCCTTCCTCCTCATGTAACAGGCGTAGCCACACCTCCATCAGACATTCCCCTTCCTCTCCTTCTTCATCTTCAACCTCCAGACAACCACGGAGGAACCAAACACCACCGGTTATGCCCCACACGCAGCCACCTCTCCACGCCACCATTCTCCGCGTCGTCACCCCCGTTGAGCTCTCCTCAACCCCACGAACTCGACCATGCCTCCAGACCGCCAACAGCAGCCACGACCGCCGGCGAGCCGTCGCCACTGTCGGCCAACCTTCCCAATGATCGGCCACCACCAGTCATCGTTTTCCTCGACGCGACCTCCGACGTGAAGCTCTCGACAATGCCAACATCCTCCGAGCTCGGCAAGGCCGACCATCCTCTCCTCCACGTGCGTCCTCTCCTCCTCCACGATAGCAAATCCCTTGTTTTTGGCTTAGTTAAAAATTACATTGATTGCCATTGCCAAAGAATGGGATTTTGATATTGATTATTTTATCACAGGAAATTTGTGGGAGGCCCTTCTATTCTTGGTTATTTGTGACAATATTGAAGGATTGGAATTACTAGTTAATGTATTTTGTTTTCTTTCCTCCCATGATGCATGGATATCAATGGCAATTTATTTTTCTTGAACATGATTATTGGTGATGTGGATACGACTTGAAGTGTGGTATTATTTCAATATTTTAGTAACTTTGATCAAGGTTTTTTTCTACCACATTACATATTGCGACGACATATTTTTCTGACATTATTTCCGCAAGCAAGAAACCTCGCGTTCTGTATGTAGCTTATATAATTTATCACTAACATGCAAAGAACTAGAACCAACTAAATTTGAATTGAGAAATAACTGAAATTGTCTATTTCCAAATAAACAAGAATAACCATATTTCTCCAACAGATAAATAGGAACTGAATTCCATCTAAACGACGGTACAATGAATGTTTCTTTCAAATCTAACTGGTAACCGATAGTCAATGATAGCCTGAAATCCATAATGGCTTCTACCTCCACCTTCTTGCTGTCGCCCACATAGATGTATCTTTCACCACCACTTGGCATTCGGTAGCTTAGGCAACCCTGCACAGACACACTAATGTGAATAATAGTTCCCTAATCTATCCACCAAATGTCTGTGGGTACAAAAGCATAATGAACTTCTAAACAAACTAAAGAGAGTGATGTACCTTTCTTTTCACGCCAAGCATGATATTTGATACAATCCTTCTTCACATGTCCTTCTCCCTTGCAGAAGAAGTAGGATGCCTTAGGCTTCTTCTAACTCCCTTTGGAGGAGGATGAACTGGCAACAGCTGTATCCTTAGCCTGCTTCCTTTTAGGCCCAGAAACCAAATGAGCACTTTCTGGTTTGTCTTGTTTCAGCCTCTTTTCCTCTTGCACATAATGTGAAATGAACTCGTTAAGAGTCCACTTCTCCCTTTGGCAGTTATAGTTGACTTTAAAGTGCCCATATTGTGTAGGAAGGGAAATCAAAACTAAGTGCATCAGGAGGTCATCTGACAACTCCAACTTAAGTGCCTTTAGTTTCAAGGCTAAATTGGACATTTCCATAATATGCTCCCTTATGTTTCCAGTGCCCCTGTACTTGAGTGAGAGAAGTTTGCTACGGAGATTGCTTGTCTCAGCTTTCTCACTCTTAGCAAATCTTTTCTCAATCTCATCAAGGAATTTCTTAACATTTAATTACTCTAAGATAGCACTGCTAAAGTTTTCTAGAATAGCACATTTCATGATCATTAGACACATACGATTTGATCGCTCCCACCTCTCAGAGTTCTTTATTTCTTCAGAAGAACTCTTATCTGTAAGAGGGGAGGGAGGATTAACCTGAAGTGCATAGTCTAGATCCATGCATCCCAGAACAATAAGGACACTTTCTTTCCAGAATTTAAAATTAGATCCATTTAGTTCTAGAATAGAATTCAGGTTGGCAGTTATGGCAGATGCAGAGGAGTTAACTAGAAAAGCAAAGGAAACAAACCAAATACATGCTCAGAATAAAGTAACTTAACAATACAATTATTAATATCTAAACTTTGGACAATAAACATTAATATTGCAAAGGGCAATCTTAAGAATGATAAATAGCTATTCAAAACGATCATGTAAGTAATCAAGCCATCTTTGGATTAACTTAACTATCCACATGAAAACTTAATAATTCAATAGGATATTTATCATTAAATGTGTACGTATGCATTCAGTCATGAGGTGGCTCACCTTTGGGTTAAGCTCTCCACACAGGAATACAACGATCACAGTTGCTTTAATGTTTAAAATAAATCAACACAAGAAATAACCTGCTTTGGCAAGAATTACTAAATGTGATAGAGTACTTAATACATTAAAACCACCTACTAATGTTTGCACCAAAATTTTATGACAAATGTATCCCAAAAAATATCACTCTAGTACCAGTTCTCTAGATTGGTACCGGTACCAGAATGAGTAGTATTGGTACTGATCTTAGGTACTAGTACTTCATGAGTATTGGACCAATCCTAAGACCATGTCCAGTATCCTACATGTATCAAAACTCATGATGACTACCGATACTCCATTGATACTGGACCGGTCCTGGGTTGCGACCAATATCCCTTATGTACCGGTACTCATATGATACTGGCAATGCCTCTGGATGTCACCAGTATCCCACATATACCGGTACTCATGATGAGTACCGGTACTCCTTCGATACTGGTGGCACTTCCTTGTGCCCGATCAGTATCCAACATGTACCGGTACTCATGACGAGTACTAGTACTCCATCGATACTAGTGGCGTCTAGGAAGCACCCGATGGGTACTCATGCCTTACCAGTACTAGTACTCATCATGAGTACCGGTACCGGACCGATCATAGCTCAATTCCAGGGTGGTGATCTGAAATTGGGATTTGGGGAAAACACCCCAAAGCACGATTTCAATCGCAGAACTCGATTTGAATGGTAAACATGGGATACAAATGAACATGAAAACCGAAAAACAAACATTAGTGGTCATCGATTCATCAAGATGGGATCGAATCAATCCAAAAACTTAAACAAAGAACAATCCCCGAAAAGTCGAACAGAAATTGCTTTTCTCAAAATCTGATTCATTTAGGCAATGACATAGTGAATAGAAAGGGGCTTTGATACCACTTGAAGGATTTAATTCGTATAAAATCAAAATCGAATGATTTTTCTACCATCCCAAGACCAATATATTCCTCACATCATCAACCAAAATGAAAACGAAAAGGAAAGGATGGAGGGATACCTGAATCCATCACAATAGAAGCGAAGCAAAGATTGCGGAAATCCTCTGGGGCTGTAGGCTTGCTTTTCCAATGAGAGGCAGTGGCTATGGTGCTTCTAGAGGGTTGAGAAGGCAAAAAGAACTTATGGGGGTGGTGGTAGATGTAGTTGACTCCTAAGCCCTTAGACTGCCTCTGGGCTCTATTTATAACTTTTCTGCAATTGGGATGTAGAAAAAATCAAATGCCCATTTTGCCCTTACCCCTCCAGGGACCATAACTGCTTAAATTAAAATGTCAATTCCACCCATCACAAAATTGCATTTTCTCTTAAGGTTTTTATGCATTAAATCCCATATCCTAATGAGATGCGAATGGTCAATTTACATAACTAGACCACTTCAATGACCATAAATGTGATGTCCAAATATATGTACATATTTAACGTATAATTCCTTAATAATAATATATGTAGGTTCATTATGATTCCAATAGAGATGACACCTTTCTTCCCATATCAGCTGGATAAGGTGTGTGCCGTCCTCACACTACGAATGAAACTAGCATGGTCAGGTGGCATCACTCTCCTAAATACCTCCTCTAGATCCAGAGGTTGTTGGACGCTGTCGAAGGTCTCATCAGTGGGGGGATGTACCTAGTGTACCATTTGCTCCTAAATGTATTAAAAAAATATTATTATAATATATATATATACAAATTTATAAATTTTTTGAGTTTAGAAAACTTACGTATCTCTCGTGGTATGTCTATGAATCCACTTACGAACACCCTCAGCTCTAGCTTTACTGTGGGTGACCTCATAGATATCCATACTACTCATCTCCCTCCTATCATGTGTAGCAGACTGAAAATATGAAAATGATACAATTATATTAAGATAACTTGTACATTAAGTAATATTCAAGTGTGGAGTACTTACGATACTTACGTAATAGCTTCTGACCATTTAGATGCTCCTTCAACCGAAACAATGGGTTTGTGGTGGAGCTTTGGCCTTATTGTTCTTATTTTTCCTTACTTGCTCCTATAATAAAAGAATGTATATATATATGTATAAATTAATATACATAATAATATTTTGTATGAAATTAAGATATAAAAATTAATAGAATCATTTCTAATCGATTACTAACCTCCGCCTTGGGATCCAGCCAATGCTCACATGCCTGCTTCCAATGTTCAAGCATAACATCAGGACAATTTTCCATTACCTCGTGTGAACTGCAATTCGAGAAAAACTAAATACCAAATATGAATTGTTACAAATAATATATGAAATTTTGTACATAATAAAAATGTAAATGTTAAAAAATTGTTACCTTTCTCTTACTCTCCGTCCTCCAATCTCTATGGATTTTCGCGACATGCTTAAGGATATCTCAGGTGGCGTTGGGGTCGTCACCCCAATCATAATTTGCCTACATTTATTTTTAAAAAAAATGTCATTCTTGCTTGATAATAATATTAAGATAAAGTTATAAAAGAAATAATTAAGATAAATGAAATTATCTCCAACTGTCGGAGGAGCAATTTCTTCAACTCTACGGGTACCTTCCTCCAGCCAAAGTAGCAAATGAGCACAATAGACTTAACCATTATGACCACTTGACTGATGAAGCCCGAGTGATTCTCCGCCTCCCCTATGGTTCTAAGCTTGATCGTTATTATCAGGCCCTCGGGGATACGCTAGAGGTCTAAATTCTTTGTCTTCCTCCATCCTCTTCTTACTTTACCTGCATAAACATTAATCATATTCATTATCTATTTCTGAAGTTACAATAACTTTAAAAAATATAAGTAATTTACTTCTTAAAAGTATAGGAGTTCTTACCAAAACTTGCGCCCGCCGCTAAGGGGTCCACATGAACTGGGGACGTACTCCCTACCATCTCATCCTCTGCGTCCTCCCCCTCCTCCTCTCCCTCCATGTCACCATTCACATCTTTATCCTCATCTAATGCTACATAATCTAAATCATCCTCCTACTCGCTCTGGAAAGGTACGAGCACTCTCCTTCCCCTTTCCCTTCCCCCCTGCATGTTGTAAATGTGTCAGGCCCCCAGGTCGTATGAAACATGACAGATTGGGAGACTAGTGCTGGGGGGGTGGCTGAGCTTGCTGTGGGGAGGGTGCACTACAACATAATAGGCTTTTAGAGATAGATACTTGAGATGCATAGGTGTAACCATCTCAAATAAAATCCCACACACCTCTTTATTCCCTCCCCACTCTAAGTTCCCCACTGCCAAAAACAAAACCACACTCCTAGACCTTCCTCCCATCCCTAAAAGTAAACCCAAAAACCCAAAAAAGCCCATGCTTTAGCTACCCCCTCCGATCAAAAAAACCCTTCCCCATCTTCAATCGTGTGGGCACCCACACGATCAACCCTTTTCCTTCCCCTACCAACTTCTCCTTCCGAGCGACTTCCCTTTCCCTTCCCCTACTGACTTCTCCTACTACGCATCTTCCCCTTCCCCTTACTGTCATGCAAGATCGAGACATCCCCTCTCAATTGATCCATGTCACAACTGCTCTCCCCCTTTTCCTGATCGATGGTCACCAGTCGTCACAGCGTCATTCTGAAGGTAGTCACAGTGCCACTTCACTGGTCCTCATTGATCAATCAAGCAACCCTATTGATTGTAAGCCCTCTTGCATTGTTTGTGGTGCCTTCTCATTGGTTGGACCCTTCGATCGCTTGCATAGCCTCCTTCTCAATCACACAATCCCTCTAAACGATGACCTCCATCCGATAATCTCCACCATTGATCGCGAAAATACGTGGTTTGTTAATTAGGCAAATTAGTGTCGTTGCAATGCGTAAATCTGCTTTCGCTTTTAAATTTATGTACCTAGATAGTGGGGTATCTAGGGTCATCCAAGGAGGCCAAATGTTTGCATAATTAAATCCCTTGCTTGAAAATCAAGCTCAACTTTCTTTTTGGTGTTTTATATATATGATTTTTATAGGTATTGAAATAATGGCAATACGAATTTTGTTGATATCAGGAAAATAACTAGTACCTATTTCAATAAAGATAACCCTAAGGTGATAGGTAGAGCATCACCCTAAGCTCACCCTAGGCACATGGAGGCCTAGAATAATTAGGGAGAGGGAGTGAAACAAATGCTAGGCAAAAATTGTAAAAAAGCTAGCAACAAAAATTGAAAGAAGGCAACTTGAATTAAAATGAACTTGTTCTACACAACTCATAGAGGAAAGCTACTAATCTACTTGAAATGCAAGAAGATAAAAACATAAATCCTCTAAATGAAATGGTGAAGAAGATGATGGCTTCTTACTCCAAGCCTAGTAGCTCTCTGGCTTGAAAAGAATCCTCCAACTCCTTCTCCTTCTTGAGATGCTCCTCCAAATGATGTCCTCTAAGGTGGTAGCTACCACCTTCAATTCTCCTCCTCCAGGGTGGACGTCCACCCTAGGTCTTTCTCCCTTTCCTAGCCATCCTCCTTGAATTGGAATAGCCCTCCTCCTTGGCATGGCCTAAGTCGAAGAGAGTGGGGAGAAGAAGGCACCAAAAGGGCTGGTGATGTGCCCCCTTAATCTTCTTCTCTACTCCTTCTTCTTGGCCGTAGGTGTAGGTGGGTATAGGTAGAATAATACACTAATGGAGGATCATTTTTATGTGGTGATATGGTCAGTTTATATAGAGGTGGAGAGGGGGGTAGTTGGCGTGAATAGGTGGAGGGCTAGGATGGAGTTTGGTGGTGGTTATGGGTGGTTAGAATGATCCAAGGGCTAAGGTTAGTTGGCACCACCTTCATGGGTGTTAAGGGGGTGTTTATGGTGGAGTTGGTGGCTTTTGGTGGTGGAGAGACACCACCATTTTGGAGCCAACCTAGGGTCTTCTAGAAGGGGGGTTAGGTGGATGGTGCTGATGGGTTTAAGGGAAGATGTGTGGTGGAGATGAAGGAGGGTTTGGAGGGAAAAAGTGGCACCAATAAGGAGGTAGTTAGGGTGGTTTTGACATCACTTTATGGTGTCTTTTGGAAGTAGTGGGTAGGCTAGGTTGGCGCCAAGGTGAGATGGAAGTAGGGTTAGCTTATGTGGAGCTTAGGTGGAGCTAGTTGGTGGAGTTGCTAGGTAGGGTTTTTAGGTGGTAAAAGCCAAGGGAGCTGGAGCATAGCTAAGCTAAGCTAAGCTAAGCTAGCTTACCTAATAGTGGAGTAGAGGAGGAGGTGTTGGAGCTAGGGTTTGGAGGGAGTAGCTGGATCTGAAGAATCTGAAGTTGAAGTGGAGCTGGCAGCTACTAAAGAGGTCAACAAGGGGCTACTCTAACTGGCTTAGCTTGCTAGTTCTTTGCTAGCTATTAAGCCAAGCTAAAGTGAGATGGCTTCTATTGAATGGAGCTGAGGTGAGCTGGGTCTGGTGCTCCTGAGGAGGATTGAGCTGGTTTAGACAACTATGGTAGCTTAGCTCAACCAAGTTGAGCTAAGCTGAGTCTCCGGGAGCTGGACTTGAACTTCCTGAGCTGGGATGAATTCTTCTTTAGTTGGCTGGAGTTGAGTGGAGCTGGATGTAGCTAGATCTGAGCTGGGGTGAACTCCAGTCAACTCAGCTGAGCTAGCTAGAGCTCCGTATGGACTAATGGGAGCTGAGATGAGCTAGACTCAGCTAAGTTGAGCTGGATCTGAGCTAACCTAAGCTAGGGTGAGCTAAGATGAGCTCTCTTAAGCTGCCATTCAGCTGAGATGAGCTAAATGGAGCTAGGATGAGCTAACCCTAGTTCAGGTGAGCTGAATTCCAGCTATGGTGAGTTGGATCAAGCTGAGTTCCAGCTAGTAAGAACTTCCCTTCACCAATTGCCTTCCTAAGTGATAAGGATCTGGCAACTTGTATATCCCTAATGCTCGCAAAAACACATCAAAAAGACAATAAAAAATGCAATGCATGCCTAACATAATTAATGCCTAAATGCTACCCAAAAACCCATTTATGGAGTAAAATCCTAAGAGCTAGGTTTGTTTCAATGCATAAGAATGATGATAAACTGTCGTTTATCAACCATTCAATCGCTCCATCACCAGCTACAAGTCCTATTTTAGTTATTATAAATAAATTAGGATCTCTTGATATGGAGTTTCATTTTTGACATAGCAAATCCGTATATACTTTCATTTGCATATGATGGACATTGACTACAAGTCCTATTTGGCATGGATTAGGTTTTTATGAACAACCACAATATTATTTGGAATGGATTAGGTCTTTGTTTTCTCTTTTACAATGTTATTAGGCAAGAAATATTGAATATGTAGTTACAGGAGAAAGATGAGCACCAATTATATCGAATCAGCTTGATTCAATATTCTTCTATGTTGCCGCAAATTAAGTTGTTTATATAATACTGCAAAATTTATCGATGCAACTATATCTATTCAAGTCTTGATACTGCTAAAGTATTAAATTTTCAAAGGAAGAATCCATTTGCGAGGTAGAAGCTATGCTTTATGCTTTGGGCATCTTGTCAAATCTATCTTTGCCTTTTTTTGGTCAAGAGGAAGAAATCAAGAAGAAATACGGTGGAATAATACCTAAAAAGCCTCCTGGTCGGGCCGTGCTTCGCGTGTTTAGAAATTGAGGTTACAAGTAACCTGTCGTCATAGTTGCAAAACACGTCGATCAAATAAAATTTATACCGAAACTCCAAGGGAGTCTTGGGTCGAGCACAGGGAGGCGATGTTTACTTTACTTGAAAACTGTGCTTCGATTCGTTTCTTTTTGGTACTTCAGGATTTTGATATTTTTTTGTATTTTTGAAATAAAAGAAATCAAGCAAACTTATCACAAGATAGAGATTTGGAACAAATTTCTATCTTGTGATAACAAATTTGATATATATTACTTCTAATATCAACTACAAGAGACTATGAAAGCATATAAAGAGAGGGAGGTGAGAGGAAATCTCCCGAATCAACTGTTCGGCGAGACGACGGCGCCTGGCGGAAGCTTGGATGAAGGAGGTGAGGACCGAGATGATGGAGGTGAGATGCTGGAGGACATCGGGTTGAGGAAAGCTTTGTTGTGGCTCCAGAATCGAGGTGAGAAGACGAAGTTGATCTGCTACCAAAATGGAGGCGAGAGGATGGCTCCAAGGTGACCTATGAAGGGAGATGGGAAGTTGGAGGAGTATTTGGTGGGGCAGAGGTTCGCTACAGTAATACACACCTTGGGAGCTTGAGAACAAGCTCTAATGGAGTGTTGGTAGGCTTGATAGAGCTTGGGAGAAGGTGGGAGTAGAGTAGGTAGAGATGGCTTGGAAGGGAGGGGGTGTAGGTCCTTTTATAGTGGTGGAGAAGAGGCAAAAATCGATATGGCAACATTAGTGACATCCAGGTCGTCGCTGGAAACGTCGTTATAAATAGCTCATGCCTGCTGGCGCCCACAGCTGGCTCTGCTGGCATGCGATGAATTATCGATGGCTGTAAGCATCGCTATAAGTTCAGCTCATGCATTAACGTAGTCCACCACACGCTGCGCTGGCGCCGCTCCTGCCTTGCTGCGCGCACGCGCGCCCCCATGCGCTGGCACTACACGCCCATGCATGCACCTGCGCTGCTACGTGCGTGCGGTGCTATTATGAGAGCCTCATCATGAGCCATAACTAGCTCATTTTGACCCAATAAACAAGATAAAAGCTCCTACATAACCTAGAAGAAGGCCTAACTGAAGGAACAAGTGCTCTGAGAAGAAAACATGAAATAAAGGTTAAAACTGCAATTTTACCATTACAGTACATAAACAGGATTTCTCAGAGGCAAAACATAGGTGAAATGGTCTAAATGAGATAAAAAGTGGGTTGAGTCAATCAGAAATGGGTTCATGTGTAATCTAGGAATTAAATGACAGCTGGTAACCCTAAAACATACCCGCTTTAATTAACAAGGTTCCGGTCTGAAAAAAAACAAGTAAACCCTCTAAAAATTATGGAAAAACATCCTATAGGGTTTGGAACATTTAATTTGGCCTTTGGAACCTAGTTTGACCTAAATTAAGGTCCTAGCTCTTCAATTGACCTAATTTGGGTTTTTACGCAAAATGTCCAGTCAAACGAGGTCAAACCTAAAATCCAACTTCACCATTGGATTCCTTAGGTCCAAATTAGGTTTGTACCAAAATTTGGACCAAAGGAGAGTTCATCTTGACCTACTTTGCAATTTAGTACACCCAAATCACAAATTGGTCCCTATCTTTTGAATACCTTTACGGAGAGCCCCCTAGGTTCTTTGCCTCCTTTGCAAACCGGCCCTGCCGCCATTGCTAGGGCAGAACCAAGCTCCGGCGAGGTTCGGAGAGGGATTGCTCTCTAATCCCTCAGAGATTCCCTCCCAGAAATGGAAGGAGTATTCTCTGAGGAATTCCCTTCCTTATAAAGTCAATTACAATCGCTGGTGTGAACCCAATCTCTCGTGCGAACGCACGAGAGATTTGGGTATCCACCTTCCTTCCAACTCCGGCAAGTCGGCAGACCTTGTGGCGCGTTCACCACACACTGACAGGAGAGGCCAGCACCTATATAAGACACCCCAGACCCTGCCGCAGAGGGCGAGCTTGATTTGGCCGAGTTTCCCCCTTCAATTCCTCTCCTCCTGCCTGGCCAAAAACCCCCAGCAAGCTCCGGCGAGCCCCCCTCCCCTCCCTCTTCGCTCTGCCACAAAACTAGTGGCAGAGTTAGCTTCCTGACTTCCCTCCGCGCCGCGCAGTACCAGCGCACGCCGCCTCAGCCCCTTCGTCGCCGCCGTTCTCCCCCCACTGGGCGTCATCTTCTCCGGCGACAGCAGGTACTACTGTCCGCCTTCCATCCCCTTTCATCCTTACAATTAGGTTAGAACTCCTCTCCATCCTATCCTCTCTCTTTTCCCCCTGTTATCTCATCTGATTACCCCTCGACCGACGCTGACCACCCTCATCTTCCACATCACCGACCGATCTCCGGTGAGCCGCTTCCACCATTCCAGCCCCCCACCCGGCTCGCCAACCACCTCGAGAGCTCCACCTCACCACCAGGAACTCGCTCCACCCCACAACTGCCACTCCAGACCTCCATAATCACCCCCCGAACAACCCACCATCTCCGGCCACAGGTTGACCTAGGCACGCACGCCTAGGCCGACCTGCGGCCTACAGCATCGTCCACCACCTTCGCCGTGCCACGGCGAAGGTCTCTAGCTGATCTGATTGGGCCGAGAGGCTTGTTTTGTGTATGATAGTGTTTGAGCCGCTGCCGCCATGGACGACCTCCGGTGAAGCTCCAACGAAGCTCTAGGCATCAGGCTTCCCAGGCTGCAGATGCAGGAGACTCACGCGAGTGTCGCGAGGTGAGAGAGCCCAGCCAGTAGCGCCAGCAGAGCCATCAGCTTGGGTAACTGCATACGAGAGTCTGCGGGCGCGCGCAAAGGAAGGGCGGAACCTTTAGCCCCACATCGTGGAATCTCAAGGCACAGGTATGGTATATAGAGTTTTTGTGATATAGTTTTACTGCCTCGAAAGCACAGGGGTGAGGTCCCTCACTGACCCCACACCCGCCTCGTCCGCGGCTTGACCATGTGGATCTGGCGGATCCGACCCAACCTAAGCCTACACACTCCTCGCGCATCACACCACCTGCAGGTTCGCCTGGTCCCGGGTACGATCCGAGCCGATTATGGCTGTGGCTCTGGGAGAGAGTCCGTGAGTGAATTGCTTGAGAGAGAGAGACGCGCGGGTAGAGGGAGAAAGTAGGTTTTGTTCTGTGTAGGCACAGGCTGAACGCAGGAGAAGAAAGACTTGGCCGCGAGAAGGAGAATAAAGAAAGCAGAAGGAAAGGCAGGAAGAATAGAGAAGAGAGAAGCAAGGCAAGACCGCAGAAGAGAAGAGTAAGAAGCAAGGTAGAGAAGAAGAAAAGAAAGAGCAAGGCAGAAGCAAAAGACATGGGAGATCAAAAGAAGAAGGAAGGAAAGAAAGGCTTCGCAAGGCAGAAAGAAGAAGGATAGTCAAGAAGAAAAGGGAAAATACTTTTAAGACGTCTGATCACAAGATCAGACGTCCAATTTCATATTTTTGTCCTAATTACTTTTAATTGCATACATTCACATTTGAATTGATATTTTGAGTAAATTAGAGTATTCAATTACATTTTGACTAGTAGTAAATTCCATTTGCTCCCTGTGTTCGACCTCGGATACTCCGGTTTTCGAGTAATAAAATTCTTTATATTTGTTTAGACGTTTTGTCGGTTATACTACAACATGACATCTTTTAAACCCGCACAAAACTTCGACCAACATTTTGGCGCCGTTGCCGGGGAGCAATGCACAATTTACCACTAGTCTCTACATTCTTTTTATCATATTGAACACTAACTTGCCCTACTTTGCTTTGATGTGATCTTGCAGGTACTTCATGGGAAAATCTCTCCTGCAAGTCAACCACTCCAGGGCAGGTAATTTCTTTTCTTCCTTAATCATCCCCTAATCTTTGAAAGACAAAAGGAAGAAAATCAATTTAGGAATCAATTGCCTTCTTTATATAGTAATCACCATCTCTAAGGCAAAACATTTCTTGATTTTGCGAAAATTTTTGCAAATATTCTTGAAGTTGGAGTGATTTTTTTTCCCATCCCACAAATTCTTGTGCCTAATTGAAATAACGCTTAATCTCGGCAGACCACACACTTCTTGTTTATAATTCCAAAGAGAACTTTTGAAAAAGAAAAAGAGGATTGGAAATAGAACCAAATTAGGGTTTCCACATTAGGGTCTTGAAGCGCTAGTCACACATGCCTGTGTAAAAGGAAATAAACCCTCCTACATCAGTGTGCTACCCAAGCCCTTGATTGAAGAAAGCTAAATAAGACAAACCCTAAAATTGAGCTCTAAAATCACTTGAATCTTAAAATTTTCTTTTGACCTAATAACCTGGGAGTCAAATCAGGGTGATCTCTAGGCTCTGAGCTTGGAATCATTCTGCCATCTATAGGACAGGTCAGGTGAAGTTGACCCCTTGGGTCAACCAACCTCTAAATTAGGTCACAATACCAAAAACATCTAAAGTTCAAGTGAGAACCCTAAAAGCACCTTTGAAATAAAAAGTGATAGACTTAAGAGGTCAAGGTCCCCATTCTGGTTTACCTGGAATCTCAGTGACAAGAGAGGTCGGGTGGGGGAAACCCTGTAACCCGTAGGGACGCTCTACCATGTAGGGGTCTTTGCGGGACTCTCCCTCTCTGGCTGCCCAGGTAATTCTCAGGTGGACGATCTTCGGATCCAGGGGTCCATCCGCCCCGAACCTCCATAGTCATCCAAACATCTTTTGGGTATCTTGATTGGGTCAAGAACATCTCCAGTCCTGCATCTTTTCTCTTTAGAGCACACACACTCATTTTCAGTGGGACTCGTTATTCAGATCTAATCGCTTCATAACACATCTTGAGTCAAACTCTGATCTTGATTCCACCACCTGATCCAAATATGCAGTCGAACCACCTAGGACTACCAGTTGAGAAACCTGAATATCGGAGATCCATGAGAGATAAAATGATTGAGGATGCCATGAGATTTTATGAAAATGAAGAAACCTCAACAACAGTAGGAAACATTCAGGTTGATGTCCCAACAACCACAACCTTTGTCATAACTTGTGTCCAAGTACTATTAGCAAAAGCCAACAAAGGATCAACCCGTGACTTGCTCATTACTGCATACATTGAGATGGAAAAACTGCACAATAGTGAATACCTTCAATGTATGACAAATCCTCGACTTTGGAAGCAACACCAAGATAGTCTTGAAAAACGGGAAGAGATAATGAGATTAGTAAAACAAGTTATTGATCAGAAATACCCGTATATATCACAAACAGAGGATGAACTATCTTGGGACAACATCGAGGATAAATCTGATCTCGGGTTTGAGGCACAAAATGGTTGTTGATTCCCAACCCAGATAAAGTACAATGTGCCTGATATTGAAGAAGGTTGGGAAGTTTCAAATGCATGAAAATACAATGTTGAGCCCATTTTAGAATCCCAAAACTCCTGCAAGTATGAGAGTAGAACTGAACCTCTCGAGGGTATAAATTCCGTCCCTTATTCTGATAAGGTGAACCTCGAAGGTTATTCAGACCTAGATTCTAGTAATTCCACCCACATCCTAAGCCTAGAACCTAGATCTGAAACCTATATTGAAGATTTCAAGGCCCCATATGAAGAAGATCAACCTTTTAATGAAAAATATGATTTTGGGCCTCGATTTGATGAATATCCCTCGTCAACCTCCATAGAGGAATGAATCGATTTTGCGGAAGTCATGCCAATCTACGATACAGAAACCGAGGAGTTGGACGAGCGGGGTTTCGATTGGCTCTGCCCTACTAACCTTGAACCTGAGCCTCTACCAGATAGGGACACCTTTGTAAGCTCAGAATTAACATTTAGGCTAGATCCCAGTCAGGCTACTGAATATACAACATATGATTTATTCTATGGTGGAACTCATGATCTAGAATCTCATTCAAACTTTGATTTTCGCAAACTCTCCGACGATCTCGAATCTGACCATAACATCGGAGAAAATCTGCCTCCTGATTATAACATGTCAATCTTTTTTGAAGCCACCTGCTCCACATATACAGAACCAATCAAAACCCGTTCCCCACCCCGACCCGCAACCAGACTCAATTTCTATTCCGATTCACCTCTCACTGAGCCGTTTACAGATGATTCAACTCCATATCTAGACCAGGTATCGGGTACTGATCAGACCACAAATCAGGAGCCTCCATCCTTTGACCGTCCTTGTAGGGATTCCACACCTTACATTGATTATTTTTCGGAACCCTACCCCCACCAGGCTGATTCGACTGAGCCCAAACTCGAGTTTTCACTTCCATATCTATCAGAACATCACTGCATTTGGTGGGTCCCACATCTGCTAATCTACATCTATCAACCCACCAGACTTATTGGGTTTAGGCTGCATCATCAGCCCACAGATCTGAACAAGTACCTGGTTGGATCAACCAGGCTCTTAATCAAGGTGCTTGTTTTCCAAAACTCCATTGATTTGACTACTCCCTCTCCACCCCATTTTCCGCTCAGCTGAAGGCATTAAATTTAGCGCTTAACGGGAGGAAACCCATCATCTCAAAAATAGAGACCCGTCTGATTATCCATCTGTACTCCACGTCTATTGCACCTTGAGTTCAGCCTTAGACAGTTGATCCCACCTCTGGTACACGTATCAGAGCTTAAAATCGTTCGCATCAGTCATTCCTGACCCATTCACCCACCCGATATATCCTGTTCTAAGCCCCTAACCTCAACACTAATTCCCACCCTCTGTTTACAATGAGGACATTGCAAAACTTAGGCATGGGGGGGTGATAAAGTGCATACATACAAAACCAAGAAAAAAATCAGAAGGATTCTCACAAAAAATTCACATATGTCAAAAACACAAAAAATTGAAAAATTACGAAAAAGAACAAAAAAATGGCGAGGGAGGAAATGTTGTGAGACATATAATCATAAGGAGGAGAAAAAGAGCAAAAATGAAGAAAGGAGCACAAAAGGAAAAGAAAAAGAAAAAGTCATTAGTAAAAGATTAAGGAATTAACTGAAGTTCCAGACCAGATCAAGAAAAGAAACAAAAGAAAAAGTGCTAAGGAAACATAACAAGAGATTAACGGGAATGCTGGTCTTAGGCCTTTTGGGCTAGTATCTTTAGCTTAAAAATTCACGTATCCGTTAAAATCTGGATAATCCTCAAGAGGTTGAGGAAAATGCGAAACTTAAGTATTAGGTCTAAGGCTTAGGAAGTATTCGGCCTCGTTAACTGACCTCCGGTTTGCGGGATTCGGTAACCTAAGCACCCGAAATTCACACACAGTCTGGTTCAGTGCGCATAAAACATCCAAAACACGCAAGAGCGTTTAATATTCTGAAAAAGTCACCTAGATTAAGAGCGGCCAATCAACACAAGCTGATTTGGACGAGTTCCCAGCGCGGAGAGGCGGGAAATTCCCCTCGAAGATGCGTAACAACATATCATCTCCTCGGTGTTTGTCTCTTAGGATATTTAAATATCCTACTGGGGGCATGTAAGCACTCTGCTGGTTCAGATACCATGGGTGGCATTATCACGAAATGTCGATCGCCAGGGTCTGAATTCGGCCACGGAACGCCATGGGCGAGATTATCTCGAAATCTCGAAAGCCAGGGTTCCGGGGGTTGCCATGGGCGGGATTATCTCGAAATCTCGAAAGCCAGGGACCCTTGAGGATTGATGATGGGGACAAGGAATCCGATACAGACCGTGTTGAGAAGCTAATCCGAAGCTAGAAATAAAAAGAAAAGAGAGAGAAAAGCTCTCCAAACAAATAAATCCTCTATCTCTCTCTTACAAAAAACGCACTGCAAACTGAACTTAGGCTAAAAATGTCTCAATCACGGGTGCTTTAACCGCGGAGTCCAACAAACCCTAGGATAGTTTCTGTGGGCCGTAGAAACCTTTGCGGAGGACTGAGGCTAAAGCGGAACAGGTCCGGATTTTGGTTGGTACTTGAGTACCTCTAGGCCTATTGTCGGCATTCCCACCTAATCACAAAAGAAAAGGAGAAGCACTTATCATTGTTGACAGACACTCAGGGTCTAGAATGAAAGTTAAAACTTTGAAACTTTGCTAAGGGACTAGCAAAAGCTAGGCATGGGGGTATGATGAGAGCCTCATCATGAGCCATAACTAGCTCATTTTGACCCAATAAACAAGATAAAAGCTCCTACATAACCTAGAAGAAGGCCTAACTGAAGGAACAAGTGCTCTGAGAAGAAAACATGAAATAAAGGTTAAAACTGCAATTTTATCATTGCAGTACATAAACAGGATTTCTCAGAGGCAAAACATAGGTCAAATGGTCTAAATGAGATAAAAAGTGGGTTGAGTAAATCAGAAATGGGTTCATGTGTAATCTAGGAATTAAATGACACCTGGTAACCCTAAAACAGACCCGCTTTAATTAACAAGGTTCCGGTCAGAAAAAAAGCAAGTAAACCCTCTAAAAATCATGGAAAAACATCCTATAGGGTTTGGAACATTTAATTTGGCCTTTGGAACCTAGTTTTACCAAGATTAGGGTCCTAGCTCTTCAATTAACCTAATTTGGGTTTTTACGCAAAATGTCCAGTCAAACGAGGTCAAACCTAAAATCTAACTTCACCATTGGATTCCTTAGGTCCAAATTAGGTTTGTACCAAAATTTGGACCTAAGGAGAGGTCATCTTGACCTACTTTGCAATTTAGTACACCCAAATCATAAATTGGTCCCTATCTTTTGAATACCTTTACGGAGAGCCCCCTAGGTTCTTTGCCTCCTTTGCAAACCGGTCCTGTCACCATTGCTAGGGCAGAACCAAGCTCCGGCGAGGTTCGGAGAGGGGTTGCTCTCTAATCCCTCAGAGATTCTCTCCCAGAAATGGAAGGAGGATTCTCTGAGGAATTCCCTTCCTTATAAAGTCAATTACAATCGCTGGTGTGAACCCAATCTCTCGTGCGAACGCACGAGAGATTTGGGTATCCACCTTCCTTCCAACTCCGGCAAGTCGGCAGACCTTGTGGCGCGTTCACCACGCACTGACAGGAGAGGCCAGCACCTATATAAGACACCCCAGACCCTGCCGCAGAGGGCGAGCTTGATTTGGCCGAGTTTCCCCCTTCAATTCCTCTCCTCCTGCCTGGCCAAAAACCCCCAGCAAGCTCCGACGAGCCCCCCTCCCCTCCCTCTTCGCTCTGCCACAAAACCAGTGGCAGAGTTAGCTTCCTGACTTCCCTCCGCATCGCGCAGTACCAGCGCACGCCGCCTCAGCCCCGTCGTCGCGGCCGTTCTCCCCCCACTAGGCATCATCTTCTCCGGCGACAGCAGGTACTGCTGTCCGCCTTCCATCCCCTTTCGTCCTTACAATTAGGTTAGAACTCCTCCCCATCCTATCCTCCCTCTTTTCCCCCTGTTATCTCATCTGATTACCCCTCGACCGACGCTGACCACCCTCATCTTCCACATCACCGACCGATCTCCGGCGAGCCGCTTCCACCATTCCAGCCCCCCACCCGGCTCGCCAACCACCTCGAGAGCTCCGCCTCACCACCACGAACTCGCTCCACCCCACAACTGCCACTCCAAACCTCCATAATCACCCCCCGAACAACCCACCATCTCCGGCCACAGGTTGACCTAGGCACGCACGCCTAGGCCGACCTGCGGCCTGCAGCATCGTCCACCGCCTTCGCCGTGCCACGGCGAAGGTCTCTAGCTGATCTGATTGGGCTGAGAGGCTTATTTTGTGTATGATAGTGTTTGAGCCGCTGCCGCCATGGACGACCTCCGGTGAAGCTCCAACGAAGCTCCAGGCATCAGGCTTCCCAGGCTGCAGATGCAGGAGACTCACGCGAGTGTCGCGAGGTGAGAGAGCCCAGCCAGTAGCGCCAGCAGAGCCATCAGCTTGGGTAACTGCATACGAGAGTCTGCGGGCGCGCGCAAAGGAAGGGCGGAACCTTTAGTCCCACATCGTGGAATCTCAAGGCATAGGTATGGTATATAGAGTTTTTGTGATATAGTTTTACTGCCTCGAAAGCACAGGGGTGAGGTCCCTCACTGACCCCACACCCGCCTCGTCCGCGGCTTGACCACGCGGATCTGGCGGATCCGACCCGACCTAAGCCTACGCACTCCTCGCGCATCACACCACCTGCCGGTGCGCCTGGTCCCGGGTACGATCCGACCTGATTATGGCTGTGGCTCTGGGAGAGCATCCGTGAGTGAATTGCTTGAGAGAGAGAGAGATGCGCGGGTAGAGGGAGAAAGTAGGTTTTGTTCTGTGTAGGCACAGGCTGAACGCAGGAGAAGAAAGACTTGGCCGCGAGAAGGAGAAGAAAGAAAGCAGAAGGAAAGGCAGGAAGAACAGAGAAGAGAGAAGCAAGGCAAGATCGCAGAAGAGAAGAGTAAGAAGCAAGGTAGAGAAGAAGAAAAGAAAGAGCAAGGCAGAAGCAAAAGACACGGGAGATCAAAAGAAGAAGGAAGGAAAGAAAGGCTTCGCAAGGCAGAAAGAAGAAGGATAATCAAGAAGAAAAGGGAAAATACTTTTAAGACGTCTGATCACAAGATCAGACGTCCAATTTCATATTTTTGTCCTAATTACTTTTAATTGCATACATTCACATTTGAATTGATATTTTGAGTAAATTAGAGTATTCAATTACATTTTGACTAGTAGTAAATTCCATTTGCTCCCTGTGTTCGACCTCGGATACTCTGGTTTTCGAGTAATAAAATTCTTTATATTTGTTTAGACGTTTTGTCGCTTATACTACAACATGACATCCTTTAAACCCGCACAAAACTTCGACCAACATGCTACGTGCATGCGCTAGCAACCTGGGCTACGCCACGTGGCGCAATCTGGGCCGTCCATCTTCTTCTTGTTGTAGGGGCTGCTACATAGGTCGGATTGAGTCGATTTTTACGCTGTTAGGCTGCGATCGTCGACCTGAATCCATCCGCATGGTTGGATTTATCATTTGAAGCTCCAAATTATGTCTCCTAGTCCCTTGGCCATTGATCTTCCTCGGACTGCATATGGTGCTACGGAACTTCGATTGAGGTAATTTTAGAGGCGTTGGATTCCGATCGTCATCTTGATCGGATTCATATGGTCGGATCGTCAATCTGAGGCTCCGAAATAAATATCCTTCTCTCCTAACCACAAAAAGGATGCAATTAACCTAAATTATATACAACTACTCTAAATGTGGAATGATGCATGCTATGCAATATTTATAACATGAAATACAAATCTAAGTCTAGGAACATGCATGAATAGGCATTTTACCCTCAATAAATGTGTTTACATCATACCCCCACGCTTATCTTTGCTAGTCCCTAGCAAAATTAAGCTATATGCTATGTATAAAGGTAGAATTAGAATTAGATCGCTTAAGCCTAAGTCGTTTATTAACAATAGAAAATTTCAACTAAGGTCCTAAACTATGAAAACTCAATAGTACCCAGGTGTCTGCCAGAATGCAGACTGCCCAAGTTCTCACTTTATTTGAGAAGGGAAGAAATATATATATATTTTTTCTTCTTTTCTAATTTTTTTGTACTTTTGGAGTTTGAGAGTTCTAGGATAACTTTTTACGGCTACCCGACCTGCCCAAGACTCGAAAAGGACTCTAAATACTATGCACCTTTTTGAAAAGTGATAGACTCACAAAACGACCATTAAGATGGACTTCAGGTTTCTATGACCCTAGGTGACCTTGCCTAAAGGTTTATCTTTACGATCGGTAGCTTTCCCCTATTTCTTTTATTTATGGGGTCAACACAAGGGTGAACCCAGTGTATATCTCCCCAGTTTATTCTACTTCTCTGCTTCTTCCCTAAGTGTTTTGGGAATTATTGTGCATTTATTTTTTTGTGAGCTAGGTTCTGGACAACCAGCTGATGAGCCGTTACCACAGACAACTTGCTAGCCATACCCGTGCGGTGAAGTGTGATTTTATTTTTTTTTTTAATCTTCTCCATTTTATTTTTATTTTTATTTTTTGAGTGTTTCTTTTTTTATTTTTCTATGTAGGTGGCTTCCCTGATCTAAGATTTACCTAAAGGTAGTACAACGAAAATGGTCTTGTGGTTGGGCTCTGGACAACCGGCCGATGAGCTATTACCGCCGACAACTTGCCAGCCATACCACCCAAGTCGATCCATTAGCTACCCAATTTCCGTAAAAATCATCGGAAAGTGAGTCAGTGCAAAAAAAATATGTACAGATGCTTAGGGTTAAAGTCCCCCCAAATCAGAGGGTGGGTTGATAAGTCGCATACTTATCATCCCAAATTATTTACCAAATTAAAATAAATTTTAATTGGTGAGGACTCGAGACTAAATCCACATTCGAGTGGACACCTGGGCTAATTAAGCCTAAAGACCTGAAGAGTTTAAGTGTTTAGACTCTCTCGTATCATTTCCTAAAGTTAATAACTTCCAAATGCCTAAGTTCTCTTTTCCTAATTTCTTTCTTTTTTTATCTTTTTTCAAATTTTCAATTTTTTTTAATTTTATAAGAAACTAAAAGAAATTCTACGGAGTTAACATAATAATTTCAGGAATTGATTATCCACCCCTCATGCCTAAATGATGCAATGTCGTCATTGTAAAAATAAAGTCATGAAAAGGGCAGAGTAAACAGAACATCACCTGAGTGTCGTGAAAATCTGGTCAGCTCCACAGAGAGAAGAGTGTATACACACATGCTAAGTTTAATGCCTTTAGCTAGGCATAACATACATACAAAGAAGAAATTGAGAATTCACAAGTGCAGGTCAGAATCAAAATAAAAAGGTTGATCCTGAAACCCATCTGCAAAAGATGTCCACAGACGTGGACGAGATTATGGTGCAAACCCATGCCCCAGGGTCGAGTAGTTCTCAGGTTCTGGATGAAAATCACCCAGAACCAAAGGTTGTTGTGTTTGTTGGGCTGAGCCTGCAATTTATTGGTGTGCAACCCAAGACCAAAGTGTCGAACAATGGGTAAAGATGGTTCAATAGATGTGGTTGTCCACTTAGCATCTAGCTCAGAAAAATAATCAGTTATTTCGAGCTTGGGTTGCACATGAAAGATATCGTAAGGGTCCTGGTAGAAAGTAGGTGGTTTTAGGTCAATAGGTACCCTTAGGTCCAAAATCAAACTTCCCTCAGAATTATCCTCCCAAATCTTTATTTCAACAATTCTATCCTCCAACATCAAGGGCTCAGGCTTTGGGACCTCTAGCATATTATTCACCCCATATGATTCTCCCAAGTCCAGAAATCATGGCTGAATCAAGATTGACTTGGGCACAAAGATCTCAGAAGTCAGCTCTTCGAGGTGTAGATGAGGACTGGGGTCACTGATTTAATCATCAAGATTTGAATCCTCCAAGTTAACCCCAACCGAATCCAAATCTTCAATAATTGGGCTATCAACTGGTTTGTCAAATTCCTCAAGCCCATTTGTCTCACTTAAATCCTCTTCCTTAAGTTCAAGTGAGACTTCACCAAAAGATTCTTCACACTCAAGAGTCAAAAAATCCATGATCCTCATTTATATGTCTCAAAATCATATGTCATTTCATGGTTCGTGGAGACATTTTTCCTCGCTCCCTGGCTCGGGGATCTCGGGTGAATTAATCGGTTCATCCTCAAATGGTTGCTCTAGCCCATCGTGCTCATCCCCAGTCTCAGAAAATGTATCCCTCCCGACAGGTGCCTGAGCAGGTTCAGACATTGGCTCTCCTGAAGGGGGTTCATCTTGAGAATCATCCCAAGATTTGACTAGTGCAACCACAAATTTCATCCTTAACCTCGACAATTTCCCAAGAATGAACTCACCCAAGTCCCTATCCTTAACACTTTGGAGCAAATCCAATAGAGAACTATTAAGTTCATCAATCAATTTGATCATAGGCTCCAGTGCTTCAGTGCATGGTGTTGGTTGAGCTTCTAAAGATTGTATAGTGTTCCTCAAATTAGCCAACACCCTATCTTGGACCTGGTTCACCTGAATCGATTGGTTTGGTTCATGTTTGGGTGGGTTCAGGTTAAATCTAGGGGAGTCAAGATGTCAAGGTTCTCGGGTCCCTCCCTAAAAGTAGGTCATTCTAGGTTGTTCAAAGGATAGTGGCGACCTATATTCAATGGAATACTGGGGAGGGTAGGTGTTATAATCATGATATCCTTCCTGATTGTAGATTGGGTTGGTTTGGGCATCAAAGGATGGAGATCCATAATCATTATAGCTCTGGGAAAGATAATAATCATAGTCTTGTCGTCCAAGGTTAGGCCCTGGACACTGAGGTCTGAATTCATATCCCCAATCAAAGTCATCTCGGCTAGTGGATGGGTAATTACAAGTCAAGTCAGGATAGTAATTGACAATTCGATTTTTGGCTACACGTTGTAGTATTTAAGTGGTGGAAAAATCGACTAATCAACAATAAAAATAACCACTCACAGAAGAGTTGGTCGTGTCCACAGGGAGGCAATTATGCAATAAACTCTCGATTATTTCATATTCTTTCGGTTAAGTGCAAAATCCCTAGTCAAATCCGACATAAAATGCGATGGAAAGAAGATTCACAATAGCTCAAAAATATAAGGGTACATGTGCACTTTTCCCTCACTGAAATCTTCAATAAATATATGATGATTTTATGTAATTTTCAATTGACATATACTAGAGAAAATTGGTGCACATGTTAATCCCAAAACCAATCTTGAAACAGGTGAATAACAATAACGTGCAATTATCAGAAAGTATGAGTGTGCATTCGCAATTTTGCCATAATAAAATAATAATAAATCAAAAATCAAATTTTGGTAATGGCAGCACATGTAATAACTAATTGAAGGGAAAACAGAGCTTTCAGTCTCTCTCCTCCTCGCGTGGGGGATGGAGCACCAGCGATGGAGCTGCTATGGGGGAAGGTTGACCGACGCGTGGGGTTCACGATGACGGTGACAGGACGGCGAGAGGTGGCCGGCGGTGGCCGATGGGCAGAGGAGGGCCACCGGCCAGTTGGAGGAGAGGGAGACAGTTGCGCGTCTGGCTGCGCTTGAGTGCGCGCCTGCAGGAGGGGGTATGCCTGCCTGCGGGGAGAGATAGTGAAGCGAGGGCGCGTGCTTGCAAGTTGCTTGGTGAGGGCGTGCGCGGAGGTGTGAGCACTGCGGTGAGGGCGGTCTACAGCGGGGAGGGCGCGCTACAGGGAGGCGCTGTGCGAGTGCGCGAGGGTGTTCTGCAGTGCCTGCAGAGGGCGCACCTACACTGGAGGGTGAGGGAGACGTAGTGCCTGCGAGAGCTTGAAGGCGGGTGCAGGCGCTTGGTGCGGGTGAGGTGATGGTGCTACACCTGAACAGGCCTGCGGGTGAAGGCGAGCGCCTGCAGTGCTTGGCGTGCAGCACCTGCGGAGGGGGGACGCTGTGTGGTGGAGAGGGTGCGACGCTGCAAGTCTGGCGGGGGCACGGGTGGGGCAGCTGGAGATGAGCGATGGAAGATCTAGTGATGGTGCTGGAAGGGAGGATGCGGTGATGGCGCTGGGTGCAGACGCTGGAGGAGGGGAAATGCCTGTAGTGGTAGTGTGCTACAGGCGGAAGCCTACAGGTTGCTTGGTGCGGGCACTGATGGGTGGTGTGCACCTGCAGTGGAAGGGTGATGGAAGATGAAGCAACTACAGGCACGGGCACAGGCTGAAGGGAAGGATGGGGTGCTTGGTGCATAGTGCACGTGGTAGTTCACAGGGTTCACCCTCTCCACGGTGGAGAAGATAGAGCAATTCCCCGCAGGGGGGAAGATGAAGATCCTCCTCTCCTTTCTTCGCCTCCTTTTTAACTCCTCTCTCCCCCTGTGCGTCAGTTAAGGGATTTTCAAATCCCTTACCGGCAGCTGTTGAGGGTGCCCAGACAATGTGGAAAAGAAATGACGTCGGTTCTTTGAAAGGGTAATTTACCCTCCCCTCCTTATTCTTTTGCCAAATATTCTTCCTTTACATAAAAAGAACATAAAATCATTACATATTAAGTTATAGAATACTATAAAATAGATGTAAACTTAAATCATGATGCATGCAAACATTCTATAACTTAATATAGTTATTAACAAACCTAAAAGGTACGATTAAAGTTACTTAGGCGTAATATTAGTCCATTAAAATGGACTCATCAGTAATCATCTTGGGGATAAGTGGTGGTAGGAGGATAGGATGTGGAATGATACATGGTGAAGAAAGGAGGGAAATCAGAAAAGAAAGAGCCCTACAATACAAAAATACAAGCCTGTCCTTAGTTTGGGTAGCCTAAAGGTCTACAGACTCTCAAAATCCATCCTAAGATTATAGACAATTTACTCTACTTATGTCCAGGCAATCCAACCAGTTAGGAGGGACTGGGGAGAGGGTTCTTCCTTTGGCTTGCGCCTCCAGTTCCTAGTGTATCGACCAGCTGCAGTCGTTTGATGCTACTCCCCTTGCTAGACATCAGATTGACTAGTATAAGTAGGTTAATCGTCAACAATCTCAATCTGGATCCTGATGGGCGAATGAATCCTTAGGGCCAACGTCTAATTGATTTTAGTTAGGCTTGGGAAATTGGCGCTCTGGAATGTGATGGGCCCTTAATGGGTTGTGCCCTCAATGATTTGTTTGAGAATGTATGAATGTGCACAACCAAGAGGTTTTCAAGCAAGATTATTAATGATGAGGTGAGTTTTAGGATTCAAATCTTACTTAATAGCTTTTAAGATTCAAATATTAGGTGTTTTCAACCAAGTTTTGTGAGGCAAACCAAGTTTGTTGCTGAAAGCACGTGTTCAAGTATTTTCCTTTAGAAATCAAGTAAAATATGGAGTGCCTGGCTTGACCTAATTATTGAATCCTATGGGGCAGCTAGAAAATGAATCTCTTTTAGATTAGGTGGTGTGGCCCAAACAATTCACTCAATTGCTTAAATGCACCACCGATTAAGGCACACAAAAAGATCGTTAACCTAATATGATTTCTACTCTTTTATGTGTTGAATTCGTGTACCGGGTCCACAGGTCGGAAGCCTGGTTGAGTAGATGAAATCAAATCCGATTATGTGCCTCAAATGTGGGTGTATAGTGTAAATTGATTTGTCCCACAAAAATATCTTTTTATTTTTTATTTTTATATAAGATGTGGGTGAGATGGGTGAAGGTGGCAAACAAACAACTAAATCTATCCTAGGGTTCATAAAAAGCACCTTAGTTGATTTGGGTTTGAGTTATTCGATTATGGAATGAAAACTAAGGTGAGGGTGGTGTGGGGGACACTTACAAAACACTTTACCCGCACTTTACTCCAGTCTACCACATTTGGATCTCCATGGTAAGGTACCTACAAGACAGTAGATCAAAGACAAGTAGGGTTAATGTTATGTAAATGCAAAGAAACGCAAAAAACAATAAAGTAAATTCCATTGCCTCCCCGGAAACGGTGCCAAAATGGTTGGGCCGTGGTTCGCATGTTTAGAAATAGAGGTTACAAGTAACCTGTCATCATAGTTGCAAAACACGTCGATAAAATAAAATTTATACCGAAACTCCAAGGGAGTCCCGGGTCGAGCACAGGGAGACGACATTTACTTTACTTGAAAATCGTGCTTTGATTCGTTTCTTTTTGGTATTTTAGGGTTTTGATAATTTTTTGTATTTTTGAAATAAAAGAAATCAAGCAAACGTATCACAACATAGAGATTTAGAACAAATCTGATATATATTACTTCTAATGATAATTACAAGAAACTATGAAAGCATATAAAGAGAGGGAGGTGAGAGGAAATCTCCCGAATCGGCTGTTCGGCGAGACAACGGTGCCTAGCGGAAGCTCGGACGAAGGAGGTGAGGAGCGGGACGACAGAGGTGAGATGATGGAGGACGTCAGGTTGAGGAAAGTTTCGACGTGGCTCCGGAATGGAGGTGAGAAGAAGGATTTGATCTGCTACCGGAATGGAGGTGAGAGGACGGCTTCAAGGTGACCTATGAAGGGAGATGGGAAGTTGGAGGAGTATTTGGTGGGGCAGAGGTTTGCTACACTAATAGGCACCTTGGGAGCTTGAGAACAAGCTCTAATGGAGCATTGGTAGGATTGCTAGAGCTTGGGAGTAGGTGGGACTAGAGTAGGTAGAGATGGCTTGGAAGGGAGGGGGTGTAGGTCCTTTTATAGTGGTGGAGAAGAGGCAAAAATCGATATGGGACCATTAGTGACATCCAGGCCGTCGCTGGAAATGTCGCTGTAGGCAGCTCATGCCCGCTGGCACCCACAACTAGCTCTGCTGGCATGCGATGAATTATCGACGGTTGTAAGCGTCGTTGTAAGTCCAGCTCAAGCGTTGCTGTAGTCCACCTCACGCTGCACTGGCACCGCTCCTGCCTTGCCGTGCACGCGCGCGCTCACGCGCTGGCACTGCACGCATGCACCCTGCGTGCTCGCGCGTGCGGTGCTGCGTGCGTGCACTGGCGGCCTGGGCTGCGCCACATGGTGCAGTCTGGGCTGTCCATCTTCTTCTTGTTGTAGGGGCTACTACATAGGTCGAATTGAGTCGATTTTCGTGCCGTTAGGCTGCGATCGTCGACCCAAATCCATCCCACATGGTTGGATTTATCATTTAAAGCTCCAAATTATGTCTCCTAGTCCCTTGGCCGTTGATCTTCCTCGGACTGCATATGGTGCTACGGAACTCCGATTGAGGCGATTTCAGAGGCGTTGGACTCCGATCGTCATCTTGATCAGATCCGTATGGTCAGATCGTCAATTCGAGGCTCCGAAATAAATATCCTTCTCTCCTAACCACAAAAAGGATGCAATTAACCTAAATTATATACAACTACTCTAAATGCGGAATGATGCATGCTATGCAATATTTATAACATGAAATGCAAATCTAAGCCTAGGAACATGCATGAATAGGCATTTTACCCTCAATAAATGTGTTTACATCACCTCCTCTAATATCTAAGCTAGTTTTTATTTTTTATTTCTGTAAGTATTCAAATTTTATTGTGTTTTGCATCCTTCATCTGCCTAACAAGATGTTTTGTGTATTATGTAATGTATTAGGACCATGAACGTGTTTTTTTGATTTTGCTGATTGGGCACTTAGAAAGGTACTTTAACTTTAGCTGAGTGACATTAAAGTCTAAAGGTGGATGAATACTTGTCTCAAGCTCATCTTGTGATGTTGCGATTTGTTTTGGTTGTTTGGCAGTAAGGAAGGCCTATAGAAAAACCAGAAGGTCCACGTGAGGCAATACTGCCAAAACTTCAGGTCTTGTCATGCCATTTTCTTTGGTTGTACACAAAGTATGTAAAAGAAGATATCATCTTGCACCCTACCAAAAGTGCTATGGTTTGACCAAGCTTCCTGTCAAATTAACACTTCTACGTATAAGTCTATGACTGCAATCTCTTCAAGAGTGGATTATAAATGTTGTCAACATACCTCTAGTGACAGTAACACTACCTCATGAATATTCAAGTTCAAAAATTAGTTACTTGTTTGATATGTCTTTTTTGGATGCTGAGGTTTTAAATGTCATATCCACACTTCTTATGTTTTCAATTATTATCATCATGTTTGTTATGGTAGAAAAAGTTGAAGAATACTAATGTTTTCAGCCCACTCACCAGCAAGCACTCAATCTTTTTATCAGCCCACTCACCAGCAAGCATGCATGAGATGATCTGCTTATGCTCCAATTGACAGGGAAGGTCAATTACATCATCCACTCCCTTGTAGTTTTTAGTTTTGCCTTCTTACTGAATGAGAGAAGTGTTTCTTAAAGTTGTTCATCAGTTGATAATTGTTTAACCAATGGATGGTGGAAATGCTTCTTCAGAAGATTCAAACCCTAATGAGTAGACATGTGCTAATGCCTCATGACTCAACATTTTGTTCCTTTGTTTGCTATAATATTACTTTGGGTAATATCAAGTGCGTTCAAAATTGAGAATGTTTTATGTATATTGAGTTTGCTGCAACCCTGATTAGTTGGGTTGGCTATGAGTCAATGCTACAAAATTCATTTTAAAGTAGGGGGGTTAACTCTATCTTATTCACTAGAGTTTGAAAGTTGAAACAACCTGTAAGAGGAGTTGCATGTAATGTCTTAAACATAAACAATTTTCTTTTCCACTCCTTGTTTCAAATTCTGCAAATCAAGATGATTTAGTATACAAACTAAAACTTAAAGGTGCTCTTGGGTGAATAAGAAAACCTACTTTTATATTTTTCTCTTTTAGTTCTTAGAAATATATTTCCTAAGGGTGTACACAGAATAAATTTTAATAAGTAGAATCATGCTATCTTTTAAAGCATCTACCATGGAAAGATATATCATCTTTTAATGGTTTGGTACTGCATTCCTGATAAGAAAAATTAACAAATCCCTTAGATGGAGTTATTTAACTTATAACAAATTAAGCATCAAACCCCAATAATCTCACCTGCCAAGAAAATTGCACAATATTCTTTGTTAGAGAATTAAACGTAAAATTTTAAACAAGTTTTCCTATGACAACATCCACCCATAATCCATTTATGACATGTTGATGAGGGAGCTAAAAACACAAAGGCAACATAAACTAAGTACAAGATAGCAGAAAAACGTAGAGATCATGGATGATCAGCATAAAAAATAATGTGTAGGCTGGTGGGTACGAGTCCAATGTGTTGACCATTACGTCTCTAGGTATAGTTAATTGATACTTTTGTTGACACCCATATTGAGGTGTTTATACTTTATTTGATACCTAAACTGAATTGAGTTGATGATTTATGTTTTTATTTCACTATATTTATCTCTAGATATTTTCAATGCCAAACTGAATCAACAATTTTACATTAATGCTAAAATGTCCTTGTTAAATGCATTGTAGGAGGCAATGTTGACGCTTGTTAATCTAGTTCCTAATGAAGATGATGAAGCAAGCCACACTATTGAACCACTATCTCTTGAAAGAGCATTCCGCAAAGTCCTACCAGATGAGCATCTTAGACGTGTAAATTAAGTGTGGTGGTCGTTGAACCACAATCACCAATTGGTATGAAAGTCGTGGATTCTCTTCACAATCACAAGAAAATTAAAATCTCGAGGCAACAATGTCATCTCAGCATATACAATTAATAGAACCAAATAGAAGAATTTGAAGAGCTCCTTCACAATCAAAAGCTTATATTTGAATAGATTGAAGAGCATGGTAGAAGAATGAGTATCGCTTCAATCTTAGTGTGATTCAGATTTAGTAAGAAATGAATTATGGTTTTCCTTGTCATAGATTAGATATGTAACTCTTAGTTTCATGTGTAGAACATTGATTTTTTTGACTTTGGCCTGCATGTATAAGACTACTTTTGTTACCTACTTTTCTAGAATAGAAGATGAGTTCTTATTTGGTTCCTTATGATTTTCTTATTCTTAAAGTGTGAATTTCATGAACGGAAGTGAATTTAAATTTTGAGTAGATACTATTCTTATTCACAGGTATTACTAATGGTTTTAGTAAATGTTATCGAAGGGTATAATGGTTCTAGTAAATGTTATCAAAGGGTATAGCGACATTTGAATCACTTTTAGCGATGTTTGAAAAACTTTTTAATGATAATTTGATCCCTTTTCAATGATGGTTGCAAGTATCTCGAAAACGTAAATTGGTCATTTTAAATATTTTCCTAAATTTTAGTGATGATTTTTAGGGACAGTTGTAGCCATCACAAAAAAGACAACGGTCATCTAAAATGTTAATTAAACTTTAGTGATGATATCTTACAAATTTTAGAGATGGTTGCAAGCGCTATAAAGAAAAAGTAACGGTTACTCTAAAAGTTAGTTTGAACTTTAAAGACGGTTAACAACCATCACCAAAGGAATCTTTTAGTGACGGTTCTTAGTAGCCCTCTCAAGAAAATCTTTGGGAATGCCACTTTTAGGGACGGTTATCAAACTATCACTAAAGACTTTTAGAGACAGTTAAAGATCATTAGTGACAATTCGACAATCGTCTCTAAAAGCCTATTATGTTGTAGTGGTGGCTAAGCCTGAGGGACGGATCGGGCTGTGTAGATGGCTGTGTCTCAGGGGGACCTTTTCTTTTAGATTTTTTCTTAAACAACTTTCATTTGTAATAAGAGAAAAATGCAATAATTAATACAGTTGAAAATCATTAATATATAAATCATTAATGAAAAAGTCTGGCAAACATTAAAAAAATATTTAAAAATTTTAGCAGAGTTTTCCCTTGAATTTGAAGGTTTATCTATAAACCTGCATATTAAAATGAAAGTGGGCACACCCTACATTAAAAAAATTGCAAAGACAAACCACAAGTTCTTGTACATTTACAACTCTATCTTGTAACACCATTTATTTAAATAACAATAAGGAAATCAACAACAATTAATTTGTATGGTTCATTGGCATATACTCTATTAGCTTAGGCCAATTTGTGAACATGCCTCCACTTGTGTTCCCTACTAAACTTAAACCCACGACCAACTACCACCCAAAACACATCTCCACGCAACACCACATCCTAAAACACATGTCCATGCAAGCCATCTCTTCTCCTCCTCCATCTTTGCTTCTCCTTCCTCTCCATTTTTTTCTTCCCCCTCCTTCTCCTCTTCTTCTTCCCACATGCCATCCCTTCTTCCTCCTCCTCCTTTCCCTCTATCCTCTTCTTCCTCTTCTCCTCTCCATCCCTCTTAGGTTAGTCTCCCTCTCTACCTTCTTCTTTTTCTTCTCCACCTTCACCTTCTACCTCTCCACCTTCACCTTCATCTTAGGTTGGGTTCCTAAATGGATAGGCTAGAGTAGTGGTTTCCTAGAGTGGGTGTGTCTAGGATTGAAGTTTAAAAAATTTTGGCAAAGTTTTCCCTTAAAATTTAAAGCTTTTCTATAAACCTGCATAGCAAATAAGTGGGTATACCCTATATCCATTCAAATAAATGAAATATAAAGCAAACAATGAGTGCACTCCACATCCATTTAAATAAAATAGATAAACATGCAACACAAGTGGGTACACCCCACATCTATTAAATGAAATAAAAATAGTATGTGGGCACACCCCAGATCTAACAGAAACCTATAATTTCATTAAATTAAATTGAAAACATTGAAATTATACCTCTAAGGACAACAGCTTCCGAGTATGCTCATCACCAATAATCTATGATTTGAAAAACAAAAGTAATTAAATAAAATATTTTTCTTTTTGAAACAGTGAGGATTGCTATCGTGATCCGATAGCAATCCGGAGGGCAATATATTTCATATCAAACAAAACATTACAAAAGATATCCTCAGCTATGTATGAGGGACCAACATTCATTTACAATGTTCTCACATCTAATCAGTCTCTCCTGAAAATATTTATCATTACGCGCCCACCACACACACCACAAAATGGCGGCCATAGCCCCAAATGGCCAGCCAGGAGTAATGAACCTCTCCCACAGCGAATCCCAGGTGGGAAGAGGTTCTAAGCAAATCATCCTCCAAATCTTGTCGGTGACCAGGCAAGAGGAGAAAAGATGTGACGTACTATCAGAGTGTAATCCACAGAGATGGCAAGCATTCAAAGTAGTCCTCATCCTTCTACGTCTAAGATCACTAGTGATCAGGCCTTCCCGTCTGCAAAGCCACAAGAATATCTGAACCTTCAAGGGAACTTTCAATAACCAAATCCTTCTGTCAATAGGGTCACACTCCACCTCAATGTTAGACCTAATGACCTTCTCATAAGCCTTCTGCACTGAAAATATACCCTGCCATACATATGTATCAGTCACATTCATCCTAGGATGCACCTGCTTAGATTAGCCATCAGGTTCTGCCTATCCTCCCATAATCGAGTGCCTGATCTGTAGTGTTCCAGCCCTTCTAGCCGCCAGCAACCCTCTGTAGCAGACGACAAGCTGCTGACTTTGGCCTCCTTGTCTGCAGTAGCAGCATAAGCTCTCGGGTAAACCTCTTTCAACACCCCCAGACCAGACCACTTCTCGTTCCACAAACTAAAATCTTTGCCATCTCTGAGTCTAGGCTGCAACAAGTGCCAGTACTTGCTGATTGCACTGATAACTGATCGCCAAAAGGGGGAGGGTGTCTTCGGTTGTAGCCTCTGCAGACTGCTGTTTGATCCCCCATAGCTGCCCCTGATCAGATCTTCCATCAAACCCTCCTTGCAGTCCAGAATCTTGATGGCCCATTTCTTGGCCTTTTGGCTAAGATCAAGTGAAATAAAATGTTATAAATGCCAGTGTATAGAAAATAAATAAATAAAAAGTGTAGTGAGTAAGAGTAACATATTTTGATCATGTGTGCATAATTAAGTTTAAGTTTTGGTATTTCTAGTGTATAGAAAATGCTAGTAGATGTTTAAGTTTCTTCAATTTGAATATGAATTTGATTTAAACATAAATGAAACAAAGTAAAGAAATTGTTACTAACCTTAGATATCTACATCTACTGCATTTGAATCTATATGACCTTCTTCCGTTAATTCTTGGTATGCTTCAGACTATGCATCAAAATGATTGTGCGATATTGTTCTTATTGGTATAACCCATCTCCTTTAGCAATTATTGAGGACATAGAAAACTGGTGCCACTTGACATGCCAATGTGAATGGTTCATCAAACTAAAGAATTTGACGATTACGATTTAAACTTAAGAAATTATATTTCTTGTAAATTTTGAAACCAGTGCCCTCTTTAAAAACATCAAACCAATGACATTTAAATATGATAACTCTGTGATCATATCTAAAGCTGGTCTCCACAACTTCCTTAATTTCACCATAGTATCTATCTAGACTGGTGGAAAGATCTGAATCAACTCTGGCCTTTTGTAACCTTTCTATCATCAATTTCTTTTATTCTGAATCTGAACCTTATCTACTAGAGTGGTAATGCGAATAATGTAATGGTGTATCGGTAATTACATCAAAATCTAGTATCCATCATGAGTCCTTATCCTCTTTCAATTGGTTAACTCAATCTTTAAACCAATCTAAGAAGCCAAATTTAGATGTCCTTGAATGAGGTATTCGTTCGAATTCCTCGTAGAATGGATCAATTTCAGGAATTTATTTTAAAATATATATATGTGCCAAGCATCTGTAATTTTCTGAAATTACCTTGTACTCTGTATGAAAAATTGACTTTCCTCTAATATCAAAAATTGATAAATATTCTTCATCATTGTCATTGTATTCCGACTCATAGTTCCTCTAAAGTTTATTAAACCAATTATTCATTTTATTCACATACATGGAGGTAAAATTTATACACTCCATGAGATAACCTTCTACAATTGAACCTTCCAACTTTGCCTTGTTCAAAACATAATCTTCAAGCTTTTTCAAAAACCCCTCCATAGGATACATCCATCTGAATTGTATAGGTCCACCAATTCTCGCTTCATTTGCAAGATGCAATGTGAAATGAACCATTACATCGAACAAGGCTGGGGGAAGAATCTATTCCATCTTACAGAGGAATAACTATTTATTTATCCAAGTGATCCAGTATGTCATTTTGTAGCATCTTTGAACAAACAGTTTTAAAAACTTTACTCATCTCTATGAATAAATCAACAACTGGCTCTTACAGTATCCCACATATCGCTAGTGGAAACAATACTTGCATATAAACGTGGGAGTCATGACTTTTCAAGCCAGATATCTTTTTCTGCAGTTCATTCACACAACGAGAAAGCTGCGACAAAAATCATTTGGCACCTGAATTTCCTTTAAGAAGGAGAGTAGTCTACTCTTATAGTCTTGATTCAACCTATAAATAGCAGGTGGGAAGTAGTCATCCTCCTCATAAATATGCAACTCCGAATGTCTCCCCAAAATCTTCATGTCTTTTCTTGTTTTCATCATGTCTTTTAGATCATCGGTTAGATTTAATATATCTAAGATGTTATCCATCACATTTTTTTTGATGTGCATAACATCTAAATTATGATGTATTGTAAAATCTTTCCAGTATGGTAGCTATATAAAGAAAATGGTTTTCTTTCTAAATCCAGAATTTCTCAAGGTTATTTGGTCTTGTTTGAATGGTTAACCCAACCGTATCTCACCCATTTCTTGTATTCTCTCCATTATAACCTGACCTGGCAACTTGATAGAATCTATACTAAGTTTATTCTTTGGATTTTTCTTTAAATACTGACACATCATGTCATTAAATTTACCCTTGAACTGTGACTTTCACCATCTATGTTCAATGGGTAGAAAATTGTAATGCCTTAAGTAACAAAATTTCTTACTTTCCGACAGTCGTAAGTGATGAGTATCTTCCATATAGACTAGGCGCGCAAGCTTTCCTTTAGTGCTCCAACCTAACAAATTTGCATATGCTGGGAAGCCATTTATGGTCCATAACAGTGCTGCATGAATATTATAAAATTCTTTATTTTCTGTATCATACGTCTTCATGTCAGTGTACCATAAATGTTTTAGTTTATCGATTAATGGCTAGAGATAAACATCTATTGTATTTCCTTGTTGTTTGGACTGGGGATTAATATGGTCAGCATCATAAATAACAATCTCATACACAACCAGGGAGGTAAGTTCTAAGTGACCATTACCACTAATCATATAGAGTACGATGAGTGCATACTCTTAAATGGATTGAATTCATCCCTTGCAAGACCCAATCGCACGTTCTTTGCTTCTAAAGCAAATGAATTATTTCTTTTGTCAAATCTCTTCCACTCCTCTAAATCAGTAGAGTGGGGTATTCTTCCATCTTGAGATTTACAATCCTGGTGCCATGTCATCTACCATGCAGTTTTAGTTGATATAAAAAGGCATTAAAGACTAGGTATCAATGGGAACTAATGAAGAACCTTCTGAGGTTGTTTCATCTTACTTTCATTTTTGCCTTTCTTATATCTCTCATGTCCACGTTTAGGACAATTACTCAAGTTTACGAATTCATTTCTGAAAAGAATGCAATCATTCGGACATGCATCAATCTTCTGATAGTCCAATCCAAGCTTGCGAATCTGTTTCCTTACCTCATACCATGAAGTGGAAAACCATTAAGGTTATTCAACAGCTCAACAATAAACTGAAGTATTTCTTACATCAATTTAGCAATAGCTCTATTCATAACCTTCATTTGAAACATCTTCAATAAAAATGACAACTTTGACATTTTCACAACACTACGAGCAATAGAATCCTCAGCCACCTTAGCAGCATCATAGAACGAATCACAATTGAATGGATCTTCTACATTCGTATTTATATCCTCTCCTACTCTCATCTCATTCAAAATTTCTTGAATTTCTTCACCTCCACTATCAGCAATTTCCTTGTCAATCTCTTCTTCAATAGTGTTCTCATTGTTTAAGACTTTCTCGGTAAACTCCTCCCCATGAGCTACCCAAATAGTGTAATGCTGCTATCACTCATTACAAATCAAGTGCTCAAGCATAGTATTATGATCATGCAAAGAACCATTCAAACATCTTCTGCATGGGCAAAAGATGTTATCAAGTTGATCTCCTCTCCTAAATATCTTCCTATCGTCATCAAAGGCTTAATCCAGGAATAAAATTACCCTATCCTTATATCTGGTGTAACCTGAACATCGCAATCCAATCCAAGATTTATCCATTATAACCTAAAATTTAATGTAAACAAATCACTTATTAGGAAGAGAAATGACTGAATGATGTGTATCTTGATTAAGATTTTTGCTTTATTGTCCATCCTCAAAGATTTGATTATAACTTAGGTTTGCTCGTTACATGTAACCTTAGTACGGTGAAATTTCAGCAGCATCTCCCTACACTTCTCTAATATACCCCCCAATACTAACCTTACCTAGATTTCCTTTAACAACTAGTTAAGGGTACCGCAGGAAACTAGATAAGATTAGTTGGTATACCAGAGAAGAGCAGGAAGAAGCAATCAAAATTTTACCCCACAAGGTTACATGTAATGAGCAAAACTAAGTTGTGATTAAATCTTTAAGGACCTTCTTTAGTTCGGTACTTCACCGAACTAAAGTCGATTGAGTCTTATGGCATGCTACAAAGACAATGCATCATGCATGTGAGGTATACATATACTTCCTGCAAAGTCCATATAACATGATCATAAGTCTCAAAAGGCAAGTAATTTGGACATAATTTGACTCGGAGGACTTTTATCTTGGGGGTTAGAATACCTAATATTTGGCCTCGCATGCATATATCTTCTTTAGAAAGTGTGTAGATCTAAACAATAACTAATTTGAACACTAAAGAAATTCAATAAAAAACTAAAATATTATTCAATTAAATTAGAAAGATTGAATGTATATATACCTCCAACTAGTCAAGCCTCCAAGTATACCCAACAACTGGTAACCTGCAATTTCAAAAGCAAAGTTAATTAAATAACAAATTATAATCATAAATGTTAATATCAAATATATTCTCATTCTAAGGACTTGGTAAAAATTTGCAGGTGGTCATATATATCCTTCTCAAATGCACATCCATTCTAAGTAAAATCAAACCACCAAATCCTTATCCTATGTATGATTATTTATTCTTTTGACCGAACCTTTCCCCTATCCACTAACCCGATAGAGCTCAATAAAGAAGGGCTCCAGTCAATTGTCTTCCCAAGAATCATATTTGTACTTAGGTTGCATTTTATTCCCCTGATTTCTAGACCTGCAACTTGGGAGTCAGACCATGAAGGCCACAATTATAATAAATATCACTTTAATTACAAAAAAAATTAAATACTAAAACCGTAACCAACCCAACCATATTCCTTGACCCTAACACAACGCAACCACCCTGAATTAAACCTAGCACAACCTGAACCCTAAACCCTAACCCAAACCAAATGTCCAAACCATAGCCCAAGTCAAATCATAAACCCTAAACCCTAACCCAAACCAACCATCCAAATCCTAGCCCAAGTTAAATCCTAAACCCTAAACCCTAACCCAAACCAACTGTCCAAACCTTAGCCCAAGTCAAATCCTAAACCCTAAACCCTAACCCAAACCAACCGTCCAAACCCTCGCCCAAGCATGCACCCTATACACAACCTAATACCAAACCTAAACAATATATATTAAACCCAACCCTACATAAACCAAACATCATCCAACCCAAATCCCAACCTTAAGCTAAATCCCATCCAACCCCATAGCCATCAGTCAACTCCATCCTAATCCTAGGCATCATTCTACCTAAATCCTAACAAAACCTAACCATAACCTAATTAAACCCCAACCAACCAATATATTGAACATTAATAAATTTTAAAAAAATTTGATAGAGTTTCTCCTTAAATATTTTACTTCTCACATAAAAGTGCTTTTGGAAACATCGCACCACCTAATAAAAGTGGGCACACCCCACCAAAAAAGTGCAACAACTAAAATGCATAAATGGATATGAAAACATTTAAAAGACAATATGTAGGCACACCCCACATCTATTAAAATCCTAAATTGTCATTCAAAACACATAAAATTGGGCATGCCCCACCATCAATTTAACAAAAACACATAATAGACAATATGTGGCACACCCTACATCTAACATGATCCTAAAATATCACAAAAATAACTTTAAAAAATTAAAAATATATCTCTGAAGCATCCAAGAGTGATCGTCGTCAACTACCTACAATTTCAATAACAAAAAATTAATTAAATACCTACCTATTATAGTTTTAACAACTTAAGTACTTGATTTAAAATTTATGAGAAGGAAATTAAGGAAGAGGAGGAGATGGCAAGAGGGAGGGGATGATGGGGAGGGTGGCAGTTGACAAGAGGAGGAAAGGGATTAGGGAGGGGATGATGGGGAGGGTGGCAATTGGGAAGAGGAGGAGGAGAGGGAACGGACAAGGAAGAGGAGAAGGAAGGGAAGAGGGGGTAGATTGTCTGAGGAGGAGGTGCAATGGAAGATGAGGAGGAGGAGGCCAAGAGGAGGAGGCAGAGCAGGAGGTACAGAGGAGGACGCAGAGTAGGAGGTAGGGAGGAGGGGGTGTCAAGGAGGAGGAGGGGAAGGCAGGAGGGGTCAAGGAGGAGGAGGAGGGTGGTAGGAGGGGGGAAGAGGAGGAGGAGGAGGAGGGGGAGGAGGAGGGTGTTGGTAGGAGGGGGAGGAGAAGGAGGAGGAGGAGGGAGGGGAGGTGGAGAGATGGAGGAGGGCGAGGATGAGGAGGAGGAGGAGGGGGGCGACGAGGAGTTACCTGAGTAGGAGGAGGATGGCCAGCGATTGATGGAGGATGAGGAGTAGCGGCATAAATGATGAAGGGTGATCAACAAGGAGGATCGAGAGAGGAGGAGCGGTGCTGAGGGTTTCTGTGAGGTGTGGGGGGAGGAGAGGACTCTGCACGTGGGTTGATAAACAGACATTTATAGTCGATTTTATTATAAGCCGATGGTAAAAGGATAAATTAAATCCCTCCTCACACCTAAATTTTGTCTGCTAATTTTAACCAACTTTTTACTGTTGCATTTTAGAATAACTAATGGCAAAAGTCTAAATTAAATCCCTCCTCGTGCCTAAATTTTGGTTGGTAATTTTAACTCACTTTTCACTATCACCTTTCAAAATAACCGAAAGCAAAAAAATATTTTCCATCGCTTAATTACTCGATGTTAAATATTAATGACCACCGCCAACTTATCGCTTTTTTTCAATTGATGTTATGGGGAATATATGCATTCACCATCGCTTCTTTAAATAAACGACGGTAAAAATATTTTTGTCATCGCTCTATGTTAGTTCAACTACTCATTTATAATATTTTGATGATTTTACAAAATGAAGAAAAAGAAATAAAATATAAGAGTAGCATATTATTTCTCTCTATAATAACACAATTGCAGGTTTCATAAAGTTTTCAAAGATGGGAGATTAAAAAGCGTGAAGACTAAGTAGCATAAGTATTAGGTCATAGGCTTTTCATGTAAACTTTCAAAGGTTGTAATTTTCATTTTATTTGAATCTAGAGATGTTGTAAAGAGCCCCCAAACATGACCTATAAATAGCTAACTTAGGCTCTCTACACTTAGGATAAATTAGAAACAAAAACCTAACACTAAGACTCTAATCAGATGTCCGTAACAACTGTCAGACGTCTGAAACTTTAAAATGTCTGACAAGTGTCTCAGACGTCTAGCTACCTATAATTCTGCCTTCAGTTTCTATCTTCATAAACATCAGTCGAAGCACTCTTCTATCAGACGTCCATAGCCTCATCCAGACAACTGATACTTTACCTGGACGTCCTCAAAATAACCGTTAGACTAAGCACCTATCTTCATTCTACAGATAACGGGAAAAATGTATTTTCAGACATTTGGAAATGCTTCCAGACGTCTACCTTTGGACCATTGCCCATGTGTTTCTGTGCATATCTCATTACGAACCTAAGATCTTTTGTTAGATATCTTAGCCAAGTCCTTTTAGGTTTCCAGACGTCTAGAGAATCCCTCAGACATCCATACCGATGTCTGATTCTTCAAATCTAGAACCCTATTTGGATCTGATCAAAACAGGAATGAATCAACACATTATTAGACATCCAATAACTTTGCCAGACGTCTTATGTGTAGATATCAGACATCCTTGTTTCGAGCCAACGGAGTAAGTGCAGGCTGGCCTATAGTATTAGATGACCAAAATTATAATCAGACGTCTGACCTTAAAATTAGATGCTTGATATTGCTGTCTGACTCATCATTACCATGATTTGTGGTGGATTTCATCCCAATCTCTTGGGATTTGTCTCCAATGACTAGGAGATCTCTCCCAAGTGTTCTTGAAGGTTCTGTTGAGCACGACGAATCGCTCCGCTAACGTGTTTGGTTTTCGAAAACCTATCGTTGTAGCTTGAAAGCGAAGAATTCGTGTTCAACAAATAAAATTTATACCGAAATGAAAATTCCAGGTCGAACACAAGGAGGCAGACGTTTGATTTAAAAACTACACGTTTCTTTTTATTTATCATGAAGTAATTCAATTTAAAAATATCTAATTATTTACAACAAATATAAGAGAGAGAGAGAGGGCAAGAGAGAGAGAGAATATTACACATAGAAATCAAAATGAGATGTAGACTAAACAAAGAATTTATCATTGAGGAGATTGTTCATTACAACTAGAAAGCATAAAACAATTACACTAGAAAGTGATAAATTTACTCTAGAAAGCATTAAAAGAATGGAGGGAGAAATGTCCTCCTCGACAATCGCTTGGAGGACGAGCAGACTACTCTAGAAAGCAGTAAATTTATACTAGAAAGAAGTAAAAAGAATAGGGAGAGAGAAATCCTCCTCGACGGTTGCTTGGAGGACGAGCCGGACGGGACGACGCCTGGATGAAGGAGAACGAAGCAGGATGAAGGAGGACGAAGCAGAAGAATGGGAACGGAGCAGCACGCCATCGTCGTCGCGGGATCCACTTCCGAAGGGGAACGAAAATTGGACTTTATCTCGCGAGAAGCATCCCGGGTCATCCCGGGTGTAGGACAAGCTTCTCTTGAGCTTTGGAGGGGTAGAGAAGAGAAGGGATGAGAATTTCATATGGAGGGGGTCTCCTTTTATAGTTGCAAGGAGTGGAGGCAAAATGGACATTACAACTTTAAAATAATAAATGAGGGGTCTTTAGTGACGGATAAATCTGTCACTAAAGCCCCCAAAGTGGGCATAGCTTTCGCGCCCACACACGCCGCCTCAGCTACTCGCGCGCTCAACGCCATCGCACGTTCATTGATTCTTAGCCGGTCGGACGGCTTAAGACGCACCTTCACCCGCTGCGTTGCGCGTCCGCCCGCATGCGATCGCGCGTGACGCCGCGCGTTCAATCTAGCGTGAGCGCTATCGGGCGTGCGCGGCCATCCGATCAAGATCCAACGCTCCACGCGCCTGCTCGCTTGCGCCTGATTTGAGGCTCGCCGGACTCGATCCCGCGACCTGTGCTTCGCCCGCAGCTTCACCTCCGCTGCGCTACGCGGTCGAAACTGTCGCGCGGATGATTTTAAAGAGCCACGTCCACAGTCGTTGGATCGAGATCCAACGGCGGAGAAGGGGCGGGTGCGCGGTCTTCATTGAATGTAGGCGACCGTTTGGGTTGCCGAGATGGCACCACGTAGCGTCATCTTGGCCGTCCATCTTCTGGAAGTTGTAGATGGTGCCACGGATGTTGGATTGACTTGACTTTTGTGTCGTTGAGCTGCGATCATCGATCCGAATTCATCCGTGCGGTCGAATTTGTCATATGAAGTGTGAATTTGCACCATCCTTACCCTTGATCTTCTAGGGTTCCCCGGTCACTATCTGATGCTATGGATGTCTGATTAGGGCGATCTTGGAGTCGTTGAACTCCAATCGTCGCCCTGATCACATCCATACGGTTGGATCTTTGATCCGAGGCCCCGATAAAATGTTTGCCCTGTCCAAGCACATAAAAGGAGACAATTAACCTCTATTTTATTCAAACTACTCTAAATGCAAGATGATGCATGTTATGCAATATTTATATCATGAAATGCAATCCTATGCTTAAGAACATGCATAAATAGGCATCTTAAGTAGTGTAAATGTGTTTACATCATACCCCCATGCCTATCTTTTGCTAGTCCCTAGCAAAAACTATATGCTATTTATAAAAGAATTAGGTTGGATTATTTGGACCTGAGTTATTTTCAATCATTAAGAAATTGTCTACTTAGGAATTGAACTTTCAAAGACACAACAGTGCCTGGGTATCAGCCAAAATGCAGACCGCCTCAAGCCTCGCCTTATTCAAAGAAAAATTTCTTTTTCTTTTTACTCTTTTCTAATCTTTTTGGATTTTCAAATTTTAGGGTTTAAGAGTGGCTTTCTACGGCCATTCAACTCACCCAAGATTTGATGAGAACCCTAAGCTTTAAGCATCTTATTGTGATTGTGATAGACTCATTGATCAGTAATTAAAACGGACTTCGGATTTCTACGCCTCTAGGTGACCTCAAAAAGAATTCTGCTTAAAGGTGTATCTTTACAACCGGTAGCTTTCTCCCTACTTTTATTTTTTATGGGGTCAACACAAGGGTGAATCTAGTGTATATCTCCCCGATTTATTCTACTTCTCTGCTTCTTCCTAAGTGTTTTGGAAATTTTTAGTGCATTTACTAAGCTGGGTTCTGGACAACCGGTCGATGAGCTGTTACCACCGACAACTTGCCAGCCATACTCGTGCGGTGAAGTGTGGCTTATTACTTTTTTTTTCTTTTCTTTTCTCCTTTTCTTTTTGATTTTTTTTTTAGAGTAGGTGGCTTCCCTGGTATAAGATTTACCTAAAGGCAGCAAAAAGAGAAAGGTCCAGTGACTGGGCTCTGGACAACCTACCTATGGGCTGTTACCCACGATAACTTGCCAGCCATATCACCCTAGAAGGTTCATTAGCTACCCAATTTCTGTTAAAATCACCAAACAACGAGTCAGTGCAAAGAAAGTGTGTAGATGCTTAAGACTCAAAATTCCCTCAAATCAAAGGGCAGGTTGATAAGTCGTGTACTTATCACCCAAACTTATTTACTCCACTTACGATAGAATTAAGATGGCGAGGACTCCAAGACAAATCTACATTTTAATGGATACACGGGCTAATAAAGTCCAAAGACCTGAAGGGTCTTTGTGTTCAAATCATAATGTAGTATTTCCTAAGATTGAAAATTTTCTTAAACCCAAATTCTCTTTCCTAATTCCATTTTTCTTTAATAAAAGAAAATAAATAAATCTACAGAGCTGACGAATGAATTCAGAGATAAATATCCACCCCCCATGCCTATCTAATGCAATGTCCTCATTATATTAAAAAGACATAAAATAGAGTGGAAAAGCTTAGAAAGCACCTGAATTGCGTGAATGTCAGGTCCGCTCCGAGATGAAAACGAAAAAGAACTTTATATGTGCTGAGTTTAGTGCCTTCAGCTAGGCACACTATACAAAGAAAAGAAATGAAGAATTCACAAGTGCAGGTCAGAATTAAAATAAACAGAAGAATCCTTCGACCTGTCAATAGAGGTCCACAGATGTGGACCAGATTGTGGTGCAGACCCATCCCCCATAATAGAGAATATCTTAGGTACTCGATAAAAATTACCCAAAACCTAAAATCAAAATGCAAGCGGGGTCGAGCCTGCGATTTATGTGGATGCAACCCAAGACCAAAAAGTCGGGTTACAGAGAATTGAAGCTCAAAATGATAATCGTTGAATGTGTGCTTGGGTTTGACATCCTCGAAACAAATGTCGTAAGGATTCTGATTTAATGGTTTCAGCTTAAAAGGAACCCTTCGACTCAATATTCCATTTCCTCCAAAATTAACTTCCCAAATCAGAATTTCCCAACTCCTATCCTCATTCAGCATGTCGAATTCCAGGACCTCTTGTATATTAATCACCCCGTCTAAAATCTCCAAGTCTAAATGATGTGGCAGAATCAGAATTGACTTGGGTCTAATTATCTCAGAAACAGAATTATTGATAAGCTCAACGGGATGTAACTGATAATCAGGGCATTGAATTGATTCCTCCAGAAAATGCGATTCTGGATCCGTAATGTGTGCCCTAAGATTAGTTTTCTCAGTTATTGGGCTATCAAATGATCTATCAGATTCCTCAGGCCCAATTGTCTCACAGAAATTGTGTTCAGAAAACTCACGTGAGACTTCGCAACGTGAATCTTCACCATCAAAGAAATCAGGATCCGTATCAATGTATGTCCCAAAATCAGTTGTCACTTTCTGTTCTAAGGAGACACGTTTCCTCGTAACCCAACTCAGGGATCTCAGGTGAAGAAATTAGATCTTCCTTAATTGGTTGCTTTAATTCAATTTGGTCAGCCTCGTAACACGTGTCCCCCCAACAGGTGCCTGAGCAGGTTCTTTCATTGGCTTTCCTGAAGAGGGTTCATCCTGGGAATTATTCCAAGATTGAATCAAAGCAACCACGAATCTCATCCTCAATTTCGCTAATTTCCCAAGTAAAAACTCACCCGGGTTCTTATCCTTAACGTCCTTGAGCCAATCCAACAAAGACTTATTCAAATCATCAATCATTTTAATCAGGGGCTCCAATCTCTCAATGCAAGGTATTGGCTGAACTTCTAAAGATTGTATGATATTCCTCAAGTTAGCCAGAACCTTATCTTGAACCTGGTTAACCTGAACCAAATGATTTGGTTCAGGGTTGGGCGGGTTTGGGCTCAACGCAGGGGAATTAACGAATTGAGATTCGTTATACCCTTCCTGAAAATAGGTCATTTCAGATTGTTCAAAAGATGGTGATGACCTAAAGGCAGTGAAATCAGAGGATGGGTAAGGATCGGTGTAATCTTCTTGATTGTAGATCGTATTAGGTTGTGCATGAAAGGAAGACGATCTATAATCGATGTAGCTTTAAGAAGGATAGAAATCAGAATCAAAGTGTTCAGGGTTAGACCCTAAACACGGAGGTCCGAAATTGTATCCCCAATCCGAATTATCCCAACTAACTGATGGTCGATTACAGTACAAGTCGGGATAATCGTCATGTTGAGGATAATTCACAACAGGAGGGAAAGAGCGGGAATGCGTGAAATATGTGGAAGGATTCATGAGACATGGGAGGAAGAAAGGTGCCCTGCAATACAAACAATCAAACCTATCCTTAAATGGGTTAGCCTAAAGACCTACAGACTCCCAAAACCCGTCTTGAGATAAAGGAACGATTTTATCTACTTCCATCTGTTCAATCCAACCAGTTAGAAGGAGGGACTGGGGAGAAGGTTCTTCCTTCGGCTTGCGCCTCCGGTTCCTAGTGTACCCCCCAGCCGCGATCGTTTGACTCTGCTCCCCTAACTAGACATCAGATTAAATAGTAGAAACAGACTAATCGAAAATAATCTCGTTCTGAGTTCTGAAGAGCAAGTCCAATCCTTAAGGCCAACGTCTACTTTGTTTTATTTAGGGCTAGGTTTGAATGTGCTTTGGAATGTGATGGGCCCTTTAAATGGGTTGTGCCCTTAATGATTGATTGATTTGTGTGTTCGTGCACAACCAATTGTTTTCAAGCAAGATTATTTTTGATGTGGTGAATTTTAAGGTTCAAATCTTGCTTAGTAGCTTTTAGGATTCAACTTTAGGTGTTTTCAATCAAGTTTCATTGGCACACCAAGTTTTACAAGCACAGGTGAAGATGTTTTCCTTTAAAGCTTAAAAAGAATGTGGAGTGCCTGGTAAATCCCTAAGAGTTGAACCTAATTGGCAACTACTTGATGAGTTGATTTTAATTGAAGTGGTGCGGCCCAAACAACTCAAACAACTGGCCAAATATGCACCCCTAAGTTAGCCACACAAAGATGGTTAACCTAGAGTGATTTCTACTCTTTTATGTGTTGCTTTATGTGTCCCGGTTCCACAGATCAGAACCCGGTTGAGTAGAAACAAATCAATTAGGTTAAGTGCCTTTGAATGTGGGTGTACGTTGTGTGTTTGTTGAGAATTGCCCCACAAAATTATCTTTTTATTTTTATTTTTTATATAAATGAAGGTGGAATGAATGTGGGTGAGAATCCAAACAACCAAACTATTCCTAGGATTTATGCAAACACCTAGGTTAATTGGAATTTGGATTCAATGTGGCGAATGAAATCTATGGAGGGAGAAAGAATGGGGGATAACTTACAAAACCTTCCACAGCACTTTACTTCAATCTACCGCTTTTGCTCATCTCAAAAGAGTACCTGCAATTACAATAAGACAGGAGAAAAGTGAGGTAAATGATTTGTAGGTTACGAAACGCGAAGAGAAATCAAAGATCATTGCCTCCCCGGCAACGACGCCAAAATGTTGAACGTATACGAATGGCTACGCTAACGTGTTTGGTTTTTGAAAACTTGTCGTTGTAGCTTGAAAGTGAAGAATTCGTGTTCAACAAATAAAATTTATACCGAAATGAAAATTCCGGGTCGAACACAGGGAGGCGGACGTTTGAATTAAAAACTACGCGTTTCTTTTTATTTGTCACGAAGTAATTCAATTTAAAACTATCTAATTATTTACAACAAATAGAAAAGAGAGAGAGGGTAAGAGAGAGAGAGAATATTACACATAGAAATCAAAATGAGATGTAGACTAAACAAAGAATTTATCATTGAGGAGATTGTTCATTACAACTAGAAAGCATAAAACAATTACACTAGAAAGAGATAAATTTACTCTAGAAAGCATTAAAAGAATGGAGGGAGAAATGTCATCCTTGATGATCGCTTGGAGGACGAGCAGACTACTCTAGAAAGCAGTAAATTTATACTAGAAAGCAGTAAAAAAGAATAGGGAGAGAGAAATCTTCCTCGAAGGTTGCTTGGAGGACGAGCCGAACGGGACGACGCCTGGATGAACGAGAATGAAGCAGGACAAAGGAGAATGAAGCAGAAGAACGGGAACGGAGCAGCACGCGTCGTTGTCGCGGGATCCACTTCCGAAGGGGAACGAAAATTGGACTTTATCTCGCGAGAAGCATCCCGGGTGTGGGACAAGCTTATGTTGAGCTTTGGAGGGGTAGAGAAGAGAAGGAAGGGATGAGAATTTCGTATCGAGGGGGTCTCCTTTTATAGTTGCAAGGAGTGGGGGCAAAATGGACATTACAACTTTAAAATAATACATGAGGGGTCTTTAGTGACGGATAAATCCATCACTAAAGCCCCCAACATAGGCATACCTTCCGCGCCCACGCGCGCCACCTCAGCTGCCCACGCGCGCCGCCTCAGCTACCCGTGCGCTCAACGCCATCGCACGTTCATTGATTCTCAGCCATCCGATCATGAGATCGAACGGCTTAAGACGCGCCTTCACCCGCTGCACTGCACGCCTACCTGCGTGCGATCGCGCATGACGCCGCGCGTTCAATCGCACGTGAGCGCTATCAGGCGTGCGCGGCCGTCCGATCAAGATCCAAAGCTCCACGTGCCTGCTCGCTTGCGCCTGATTTGAGGCTCGCGAGACTCGATCCCGCGACCTCTGCTTCGCCCGCAGCTTCATCTCCGCTGCGCTACGCGGTCGAAACGGTCGCGCGGATGATTTTAAAGAGCCACATCCACAGTCGTTGGATTGAGATCCAACGGCGGAGAGGGGGCGGGTGCGTGGTCTTCATAGAATGTAGGCGGCCATTTGGGCGGCCGAGATGGCACCACGTGGAACCATCTTGGCCATCCATGTTCTGGAAGTTGTAGATGGTTCCACGGATGTCAGATTGACTCGATTTTTGTGTCATTGAGCTGCGTCGTCGATCCGAATTCATCTGTGCGGTCGGATTTGTCATCCAAAGTGTGAATTTGCACCATCCTGACCCTTGATCTTCTAGGGTTCCCCGATCACTATCTGATGCTACGGATGCCTGATTAGGGCAATCTTGGAGTCGTTGAACTCCAATCGTCGCCCTAATCACATCCATATGGTTGGATCTTTGATCTGAGGCCCCGATAAAATGTTTGCCCTGTCCAAGCACATAAAAGGAGACAATTAACCTCCATTTTATTCAAACTACTCTAAATGCAAGATGATGCATGTTATGCAATATTTATATCATGAAATGCAATCCTATGCTTAAGAACATCCATAAATAGACATCTTAAGTAGTGTAAATATGTTTACATCAGGTTCAAAATGATCGATCGATTTTCGCTCAAGAATGATTTTCGCACAAGGAAATAAGTTGTCGAAGTAGAAATTAAGTGGTGGAAAATCGATCATCAACAATTAAATAAACCACTCATAGGAAAGTAGGTCGTATCACAGGGAGGAATAGATGCAATAAATTCACGAGTAGAGAGCCATCATGTTCGCAGAAACATTCGCAAAGTCAATTTAAGGAATTTACTACTCTGAATGTCACTTTGAATTTCATGAGAAGCTCAGGGCTATTTATGTAAATTTCACGTCAAAAATCATGCTTCCAAGAATATGTAGATGATGCATGAGTAGTGACAATGTATGTAATTCTTAATTGCATGCAACTCTGGATCCAATTTAATTGCGAAATGATGCACATAATAGGAGCAAATTAAATATGAAAATGAATAAGTATAATGTCGCAATTTCACCATAATAATTAAATCCAGCAAAATATTTGAATAGTGTTCCACAATGGCATTTTTGGTAAATATTAATAGAACCCAAAAACAGAGGAAATCTTCCTCTTGACCTCGTGCGAAGAGGAAGCGACGGCGGAGGCTGAGGAGCTCGAGGAAGGTCGACCGTGATGAAGGCTTTCCAATGGTAGTGGTGGCTCTTCGAACGGCGGCCGGAGTTGATCCTGGCAATGAGGAGCGGTGGCGATGGGTGGTCGATCGTTCATGTGTAAGTCACAGGAGCCACAACTGAGGGCATGGTCGCGTTGGTGGAGTCGAGGTGAGTCCGATGACGTCAATGGCACGAAGGATAACAACCCGTGGTGGTGGTTACGTCGAGTAGGCCACGGGTGGTTATGGGTTCCTTTGGCCCTACTACGGAGAGGAAGACAAAGAAGAAGAAGATGAGGGCCTACTGCGCGCGAGGGGGAAGGTTGGAGGATGAGCGCATGAGGGCCTGCGCATGGGGCTGGTTGAACGCGCGCACGTACCTACACGTGGTAGATGGGCGGTGCCGGTGGGTCGTCAACACCGAGGAGAGGACTGCTGCGAGGACTTGCTGTGCATGCGTACGGTTGGCTGCACGTGCGTGGGGCCGCATGTGGCGGCTCGGTGGCCTGTACCTCTGTTAGGTGAAGGTGGTTGCTAGATTGAGTGGAGAAGGAGGGTTGGCTGCTCGTCGATCGGCGGGGCAAAGGCCAAGAAGAGGAGGGCATTGTGGATGATGGTCGTTGGCGCTGCTGTGGTCGGGTCTCACATTAAGGAGACCAAGGGTGCGGTGGTGGACTTCCGTGCGTAGTTGTTGGTGCATCGAGGAAGAAGAGGTTCATGGTAGTGGGAACATCGGGGTCTCGCGGTGAGGTGGTGGCTCGTGGTGGTGGTCACAGTGCAAGGTGAGGGTGTTGGCAATGTCGACAGAGGCTCACAGTGGCAGAGTCGTGGGCGCGCGGTAGAGGTTGCTGTAGTATAGTCACGGGGAACTCGCAGTCGTGGCAAGGGAGAAGTCATGGTGTTGACGGTGGAGGCTCGCGGTGGCGGAGAAGTCACATGGTGAAGGTGGCTACTTATAGGGAGGAGAGGTGGAGAAGAAGAGCTTCTTCCCCATGGAGGGGAGATGGGATCCACTCCACCTTTTTTTTTTTCCTGTTATATAAAGAAAATGAGAGAGAGAATTAGAGAGGGAGTCAGAGAAGGAAAGAGTCAAAGAGAGAAGGAGAGTATTTTATGTTACCAAATAGAGAGGAGAGAATTGAGGGAGAGAGATAGATTCGTGAGAGAGGTATTCAAGTAAAAGAAATAAGGGAATGTGCTTAAATAATCAAGAGACATAAAGAATGCCTTTAAAATTTATTCTCTTACTATATTTTGCTAAGACAAAATCCCACATATCTCAAATCAAGCTTTGATGTGATGCCCTTGCCTTTTAAAGTGAATAATTAATCCTCACATATAAATATTAATGTAATTAATACATGAAATGATAAATCTAGGACTCACATCATTTTATGAATACTAAACATGCTTTAGATTAAATTCTTGTTCCAATAATACTGTACTTAAGCACTAAATTAGACCACTAAAATGGACCTATCAAAGACCCCCATGCCTAAGTTTTGCTAGTCTCGAGCAAAATCATATGAAACAGACCAAATCTCCAGGTCAGATTTTACCGTCAGGATGCCTTATCGTGCCACACTTTACAAATTAGATTGAAATACCAACTATTGGCCTAAAGGTACTCAAGTACCAGCCAAGATACGGACCTGACCAACCTCAGTCTTGAGTCCACCGCGAAGGTTTCTAAGGCCTGCAAAAACTACCCAGAGGTTGGTTGACCCCAACGGTTAAAACACCCATGCTATGTGCATAAAGGTCAGGTTCAGTTTTTCCAGTGCATTTTTAGTAAGAGAGAGAAGGAGAAATATTATTTTGAGAGTTTTCTCTCTTTCTTTTTAAATTCCCCTAGACTTAACATTGGATTGGCCCTAAACACGATCTGTATCAAATTCCTTGTCCCCACCATCAATCCTCGCAGGGTCCCTGGCAATCGATGCTTCGAGTTAGCACCGCCCATGGAAACCCCCAGAACCCTAGCTTTCGACACTTCGGGATAGTGCCGCCCATGGCGTTCTGTAGCTAAATTCAGACCCTAGTAATTGACATTTCAGGATAATGCCGCCCAAGACATCTGAACCAGCACAAGATGCTTCTGTGCCCTCAGTAGGATATTTAGATATCCTAAGAGACAAGAATCGAGGAGACGATATGTTATAACGCATCTTCGAGGGGCTTATTTTACATTCCTCATCTCCGTGTCGGGAACTCATCCAATTAACTTGTGTCTTCAAACTACTCCTAAGTCAACTTTTCGGGAAAACATTTTCAGAACAGACGATTTTTGGTATTATTCTTTCTTATGCACATTGAACCAGACCAGTGTGTGATTTTTGGGTGCTCAGGTTACCAAGTTTCGCAAACCAAAGGGCAAGCAACGGGGCCGAATACTCCCTAAGCCTTAGGCTTAATACATCAGCCTCGCAACTCCTTCAACCTCTTGAGGAATAGTCTATATCTTAACAAATACGTGAGTGTTTAAGCCCTAAAATAGACCAAGAAGGCCTAAAGTTGGTATCCCTCACTTATCTCCTTTTCTTTAGTACTTTAGGACTTAATTCATTCATTCTGGCCTGAACTTAGGTAACTTTTCCATAATCCATAACAATTCTGCACATTTTCTTCCAGTGTCTCTCCTCAATATATTTGAAATTCAGCTCACAAAGATTTCATCTCCTTTTTCTCTCTTCTCTCTTTTTTTTTTATTTTTATTTTTTTTGTTAATGCAAGATGGATGACCTAATTGTATGCAGAATATGTATAAATGCTACGGATAACCTCAGATTATACCCCCCCATGCCTAAATCTGATAATGTCCTCATTGAAAAGCAAAAGCAAGGATAGATATTACCTGAGGTGGAGTTGGGATGCTGACGTGCGCTTGTGCGTGTGTTAAGAGGTGTCTTTACAGTTGCACTTGCAACGTCGGTTTTAAAGTAAAGAAACAGAGGTGAGTCCGAGTGTTGGTCTTAGGGAGGCGTGAAAATCGAATTTTTCTTATCACTTGTTGTCACGGAAAGTGCGGAGTTTTGCTTGCGAAAGGTGCGGTTTTGAAAAGCAAGAGAGAGATAGAGAGAGAGATATTAGGGCTAGAGTCGTTTCTTTGCTTGATCATGCAACTTAAGCAGAAATTAAGATAAACAACTGAACGGAAAGTACTTCATTAATCATGCAGCTTTAGTTCACAAATTACAACATTAGATACATGCTTAAACATAAGTAAAGGAAAGCTTAAAAGAAAGAAAGAGAGAGAGAGGGGGGAACGACGAGGCAGCCACGGCGGTGGAGGAGGCTCCGTCGGCAGCTCGTCATCTCCAGCGATTACAAGAGGGCCTAAAGCTAGCTAAGAGAGGGGTAGAGTAGTTGCAAGGGAAGTGAATGCCTTGAATGAGTGGTTGGAGGGGGTTTAAATAGGGTTAAAGGCCTTCTGAAAGAAGAAGGGGCTTTAGCGATGTCCAGGACGTCACTAAAACCATTTCGAAAGTGTCGGTGAAGCCCTCCAGCCCATCGGTCAACCGTCCGCACCGTTCTTCGCGCTCGATCCGCGACCGCTGCGTGAGAGCTGTCTGATCGAAGATCGGACGGCTGAGATCTTCCCTTGGAGGCACTCGGATCACGCCTCGGGCACGCGTGTGCGCGGACGTCGTCGCCCGACGTGCGTGCGTGCATGGGTGCTCGTAATCTGAGGGTGTGCCACGTGGCGCAATTTCGGCCGCCCGCTGCTGATCGGGCGGCCCAATTTCGCCGCACGCTTCCTTTGTCTTCAATTTTATGCACCGCGTGGGTCGAACCCGCATCACGTGTGTGCGGGCGTGCGCGCTAACCGTTGCGGCACGCCTGCGCTTTGTCGCTGCGACTGCGGGCGGGCGTGCGGTTCTCAGCCGTCCAATCGAAGATCGACGGCCGAGATTTGATATCAGCTGAAGGAAGAGTGGCTTGCGGTGGAGCGGGGGTGACGTGGTGCAACGAGGGCCGTTGATCACCTGATCAACGGTCAGAACTTCTTAGGCCCATTGTAGGAGCTCTGGATGTCGGATTTGGCCAATCTTGAGTCTGTTGGACTCCGTTTGTCGTTCTGAATCCATCCGTGCGGTCCGATTGCTCATCTGAGGCTTGCTTTGATAAGTGCTTACACAAATGGCCATTAATATAGTTTTATAAGTAATCTTGGTACATGATGCATGCAATGCTCCCATTCTATTTATGTTGTGCCTTTTATTCTTAAGACGGGTCCTATTTAACAGAATTATCACCCCCATGTGTAGTGTTATCATACCCCCATGCTTACTCCTTGCTAGTCCCTAACAAGGTTTATTCTAGCCTTTATTTTCTTTCAGAATTTAAGAGGTAATTACTTAGACACTTCGTCACTTGTCAATAGGAGGAAATATACCAAGATCTTAATCAACAAAGACTAAGCAGCGCCCGGGTGTCTACCAAAATACGAATCACCCGCATCCTTGCTTTAATGTATATAACTATACATATGTATATGCATATATATATATATATATATATATATATATATTTAGAATTTTTTCGAAATTCAGTGTGGGTTGGTAACTTTTTACAGCTACCCAACCCACCCAAAACTCGGTCAAAACCCTAAGTGCTAAGCATCTTGGTGTGAAGATTGTGATATACTCACTTAACGGTAATTCAGACAGACTTCGGGTTTCTACACCCCTAGGTGACCGAAAGAGGAAATATATTTGCCTGAAGGTGTATTTGTTCAATTGGTAGCTTTCTCCCTACATTTGTTTTAATTGGGGTCAGCACAAGGATTTTTCCAGTGTATATCTCCCCGGCTTGTACTACTTCCCCGCTTCTTCCTTAAGTGTTTTGGTTCTTTTTGTGCAGTTATTGAGTTGGGCTCTGGACAACTGACCAATGGGCTGTTACCCACAATCACTTGCCAGCCATACTCATGCGGTGAAGTGTGGTTTGTTTTCTTTTCTTCTCCCCTTTTTTTTTTCGCAGGTGGCTTCCCTGATCTCAAATGTACCTAGAGGCAATGAAGAAGAAATGATCCTGTGGCTGGGTTCTGGACAACCTGCCAATGGGTTGTTACCCATGACAACTTGCCAGCCATACCACCCTAGAGAGTTCATTAGCTACCCAATTTCTGTCAAAATCTCCGAGAAGTGAGTCTGTGCAAAAATGTGTGCAGATGCTTAGACTCAAAGTTTTTCTGAGTTAGAGGGTGAGTTGATAAGTTGTATACTTATCACCTTATTTAGTAGGTGGATTAGAATAACTTAAGGTTGCAAGGATTCAAAGCTAAATCCATATTTTAATGGACATCAGGGCAGATTAAGCCTGAAGGCCTGAAAAGTCTAAATGTTTAAGTTCTTTTGTATTATTTCCCACTATTGACAAGCTTCTAATGCCTAAGTTTTCTTCCTAAATTCAATTTTTTTCTTTTTTTCTTTTTAATTAATTTACTTTATTTTATTTTATTCAGACTGATTAAATGAGCTCAGGATTATGCAATTTACCACCCCCCATGCTTAAGTTGGACAATTTCCTCATTGGCAAGTACATGGGTGCATAAGGGTTCAAAAAGATAATACCTGAGTGACGTAAAATACCGGATCAATCTGAATCCTCTGGGTTGCCTCCCAGGAAGCACTGAGTTTAACGCCTCCAGCTAGGCAGTGCTTCGTGTCATCCCTCAACGAGGGTGACACTCTACTTTGGGGGAACCTAGGCCAGGAAGTGCTTCAATCTTTGACCATTAACTGTAAAAGTGTTCCCAATGTTAGGATCAGTGATTTCAACCACCCCATTAGAGTAGGGCTTAACCACCCGAAATGGTTTTATCCATTTGGACCTGAGTTTCCCCGGGAAGAGTTTTAGGCGGGCGTCAAACAGCCAGACTTGCTGGTTAAGCTCAAAGGTTTTTCTATGAATGAGTCGGTTGTGGACGGCTTTCATTTTCTCCTTATACAGTCGACTATTGTCAAAGGCGTCCCAACGAATTTCTTCGAGCTCATATAATTGGAGCATCCTCTACGCACCGGCTAATTAGGAATTCATGTTACATTGCTTGACAGCCCAGTAAACTCGGTGTTCCAATTCGACAGGAAGATGCCAGGCTTTTCCAAAGACCAGGCGATAAGGCGACATGCCTATCAGGGTCTTGAAAGCGGTCCTGTATGCCCACAGGACATCATCAAGTCGTGTGGACCAGTCTTTCTTGTCAGTTCTCACAGTCTTCTGTAAAATGTTCTTGATTTGTCTATTTGAGACCTCGGTCTGCCCATTTGTTTGTGGATGATACGGGGTAGCAATGTGGTGGTTCACCCCATATTTTCTAAGTAGGGCACGGAATTGGGAATGGATAAAATGGCTTCCACCATCATTGATCATGGCCTTGGGTATTCCAAACCGAGAAAAGATGTTCTTCTTAACAAAGTCCATGACAGTCCTGTGATCGCATCGGTGGGTGGCGACGGCTTCAATCCATTTGGAAACATAGTCTACTAAGACCAGGATGTACTTGAAGCCGTTGGATGGTGGAAAGGGGCCCATAAAATTGATACCCAAACATCGAAGATTTCAATAATCAAAATGGGCTGGAGGGGCATCATAACTTTCTTGGTCATGGTCCCCAGCATTTGACAGCATGAGTAAGTCTTGGCAAAGTTGTGTGCATCCTTAAATAGGGACGGCCAGTAAAATCTAGACTGCAGAACCTTTACAGCCGTTTTCTTTCCAGAGAAGTGGCCACCACAAGCCTGGTCATGACAAAAGGAAAGCACACTTTGAACTTTGTATTCCTGGATACACCTTATGATGATCTGGTCAGCACAAAGGCGAAATAGCATGGGATCATCCCAGAAATAGTGCTTGGCCTCAGCCAAGAACCTGTCCCATTGCTGTCTGGACTAGCTATGCGGGGTTTGTCCTAAACCAGGTAGTTGACGTAGTCAGCATACCATGGCATTCTCTTGTCTTTTACAGCCAGGATGTGTTCATCAGGGAAGGCGTCTGATAGAGGTAGGGAGGGTCCAATGTGGTCTGGATGAAGTCTAGACAAGTGGTCAGCCACCACATTCTTTGATCCGGCCTTGTCTCGAATTTCCAGGTCAAATTCCTGCAAAAGCAGGATCCATCTGATGAGCCTGGGCTTTGCGTCCTTCTTGGCCAACAAGTGTCGGATGGCTGAATGGTCAATGTAAATCGCCATGTGGGATCCCAGCAAGTACGGTCGGAACTTTTCAAGTCCAAAGACTACAGCGAGTAGCTCTTTCTCTGTGACCGTATAATTTCATTGGACCTCGTCCAATGTTTTGCTCACGTAGAAGATCACCACGGGCTTCTTATCTTGCCTTTGTCCCAGGATAGCGCCTATGGCAAAATCTGATGCATCACACATAATCTCAAAGTCCTAGGACCAGTCTGGGGTTTGAACTACATGTGCGGTGGAGACTAAGTCCCGGAGGGTGTGATAAGCCTGGATGCAATCAGAAGACATGTGGAATAGGGCGTCACTGGCTAGAAGGTCTGTCAAGGGTTTGGAAAGCTTGGAAAAGTCTTTAATGAACCTTCGGTAGAAGCCAACATGTCATAGGAATGAGTGAATCTGTCGGACCGAGTTAGGTGGAGGAAGTTTGTAAATCAAATCAACCTTAGCCCGATCTACCTCGATGCCCCTATGCTATACGATGTGACCGAGGAAAATTCCTTCTTGTACCATAAAATGGCTCTTTTCCCAACTTAACACCAGATTAACCTCGATACATCATTTCAGGATTTCGTCCAAGTTGCTTAGACAGTGGTTGAACGAATTACTGAATACAGAAAATCATCCATAAAGGCCTCTAAATATTCACCCACCATTTCTGAAAAAATGGCTAGCATGCAACGCTAGAAAGTCGCAGGTGCGTTGCATAACCCGAACGGCATTCGATGGAATGCAAACGTGCCATACAGGCAAGTGAATGTGGTCTTTTCTTGATCCTCCGGAGCAATTGCGACTTGGTTATATCCTGAATATCCATCCAGGAAGCAAAAATACTTCTACCCTATCAATCTTTCAAGGATTTGGTCAATGAATGGTAAGGGGAAATGATCCTTCTTAGTGGCTTCATTGAGCTTCCTATAATCAATACACACCTGCCATGCGGTGGTGGTGCGGGTGGGGATGGATTCGCCAAGATCATTGGTGACAACGGTGAGCCCAGCTTTCTTGGGAACCACTTGAGTAGGGCTCACCCAGGGGCTATCAGAGATAGGGTAGATGATGTCGGTGTCAAGCCACTTGATAATTTCTTTCTTAATGACCTCCTGCATGTTTGGGTTTAAACGTCTCTACATCTGACGGGAGGGTCGTGCCCCGTCTTCCAGGTAAATCTTATGGGTGCAATAGGTGAGGCTAATTCCTCTTAAGTTTGAAATGGTCCAACCAATGGCAGCCCGATGTTTTGAAAGGGTCGCAGTCAACCTGAGTTCCTGATCCTTGGTTAGATGAGAATTAATAATCATTGGGAAGGTTTGGTCAGGTCCCAAGAAGACATACTTGAGATTCTCGGGCAATGGCTTAGGTTCAAGTGCGGGTGGAACCACAATTGATGGAAAGGCAAAGGGCGGGAGTTGATCAACATTGACCTCCTCAAATGGTGTTGTGTAATGGTACTCAGCCTTACAGAGGTCCACGGGTAGTGATGGTGACGGGTCAAAACAGTCATTACGGGTTTGGTGGTCAGATACAGAACTGAGGGTGAGGCATTCCTCGATCAGAGTTTCCACGGGATCATGTTCCTCAACGCAATCGCAATCAAAAGACTTTGTCACCCGGAAGATATCCAATTGCATTTTCCTGTCCCCGAAGGTGATTTCCATACATCCCGTGTCATAATCAATGTTTGCCTTAGCCGTAGCTAAGAAAGGTCTGCCTAAGATTATGGGTGCGTTCTGTAATTTTTCAGGGACTTCCATGTCGAGCACAGTCGACCGGGAAATAGAAGTCCCTGACCCGTACAATCACGTCCTCGACAACCCCCTTCGGGGTTTTCACTAATCTATCAGCTAGTTGGATGGTGACAGGGGCTGGTGTCAACTCTCTGAAACCAAATTGGTGGTACAGGGTTGTTGGAATCAGATTGATTGAAGCACCTAAGTCTAGGAGCGCTCTATTAAATGTCATGTCCCCCATATTGCAGGAAATCAGGGGTGCTCCTGGGTCAGTTCGCTTGAGTGGAAGGTTGTTTGATATTACGGAACTTGCTTATTTAGAGAGCACAACCTTCCTAGGTGCTTGAGGTCTCGGCTTATGCTTGGGTGTACAGGCATCCTTTAAAAACTTGGTGTAAGCAAGGATGTGTCTGACGACTTCAAGGAGCAGAATATTAATCTGTACTTGCTTAACGATTTCCAACAGCTCCTCAGTTTCCACAACATTCTTCTTTTTCTTGATTGTTTCCAAGGCCTCAAGGTAGGGTGTCTGAATATGGATCGGGTCTATTTCTGGGTCCTTGGTTAGTGCCTCTTCTGAGTTGGGTATTTCAGCGGGTGAAGTCTTGGGGAGAGTCGGCCATTTAGGGTCCTGGGTTTTGGTGCCGCTTCTCAAGGTCATCGCATTCGTAGAGGCATTGGGGCCATGGGTTGATCCTTGAGAAGACGAGGATGAAGAAGCACCAAACCCAGGGGGTGTTTACGGGGCTGGCTGGACCATGTGAGCCTGCCCGGGGTTGCCTTGGAACCCTTGCAAATTGGGGCCTCTGTTAATTATGTTTCGCGGGTTCGGTTGTGGCTGGGAAGGTAGGGATCCTTGTTGTTTACAGTCCAAGAGTTGGCTTAACTGTCCCTTTACCAAGGCCATTTCCTCCTGATGTTTCTGGTTCATGTCAGCCATCATCTTTATTAGGGTGTCCATTTGGTTTTGTGGGGGAGGGGCCGCCCTATTCTGATTATATTGGGGTCTAACTAGTGGTCCTTGCTGATAAGGGGGCAAGTGTTGTTGCTGGTTTGGCCTGGGATAGTTTTGAAATTGCGGTGGTTTCTGGTTTGTCCAACCAAAGTTGGGGTGGTTACGCCAGCCAGTGTTGTAAGTGTTGGAGAAAGGGTCAGGTTTCGCATAACCTTGGACCACTTGCACATCCTCGAGGATAGCCGATGTTGATGAAGAGGGAAGGGAGTAATCAAGGGTTGAGGGAGCAAAGGTCCCTCCCTGGAACGTGGTTAGGGGTTGTTCCTGGTTCAATTGGGTAAAGGGCTGGACTAGGTCAACATTATGCGCTCCCTTTGCTAGGGAGATAGTCTGTAAGGGGTTCCTAGTCTGGTTCAATAGCTCATCAATCTTTTATCCACCAATTCCACTCGATCTAATTTCTTGGCAATGATGTCCATGTCAACCATTCCAGAATTTGCTTGTACCTCAAAAATCCCATCACGGGGTTGACTGGACCTGTTGAACTGGGTCATGGAGGCATTGTTGAGCGAATTCTCACTTATAGACTCAAAGAGCTCAAACGCGCTCTCCTCATCTTTGTTCAGGAATTTCTCCCCACATGAGGCATCGACGAAGTTTCGTAGGTTGTTGTCCAGACCATGGTAGAAAATCTGGGCCAATTGCCACCTTGGTACTTCGTGGTGTGGGCATTTCCTCAAGAGTTCATTAAATCTTTCCCACGCCTCATGAAATTGTTCCCCACCCTGGAGTGTAAAGGTAGTGATAGCTCTTCTGAGGGCATTGGTCTTTCCTATGGGGAAGACTTTCTTTAAAAATGCATGCCTCAGTTCTTCCTAGGTGGTGATGGGTCTACCTAGGGTTCTAAGCCAATGAGAAGCCTTGTCTCCGAGAAGGGAAACATCTTGATTAGAACAATGTCAAGGCTAATGTTCCTAAGTTTCATAGTTCGTGCTATGCGGTCGAGATCCTCTAGGTGCTGAAAGGGGTCCTCATTTGAGCTTCCATGAAAGTGACTCTGGATCAGACTTAAGACATTCGGTTTCAGCTCAAAATCATCTCCCCCTTCGGGGATCCTAAGGTGTGGCTCGACTCTAATAGCAGAGGGATTATAGAAATCGCAGAGGGGCCTCAGCTGATCCTGAAATGGTGGTATATCAAGTGGTGGTTGCCCTTGTATGCCTTGGAAAGGTGGTGGTGGTTGTTCTTGTGGGTTCTGTAACCGTTGTATGGCTTGCATGATGGTGTGGATTTGTTGTTGCTGAAGCCGGTGGTTTGCATTAATTTGGGCTTGGATGATGGCCATTGCGTCTGGTGGGGGTTGATCCTCAGCCTCATCTACCCTAGGTTCAGCCATGTTCCTAACAGAATCACGTCGCCTAGATTCCTGCCCCAAAACACACAACTCGGGATGCAGTGAGCGTCTCCCGTGCATACACTAGAGAAGAACAGGAGGGGATGCGGAGGGTGACAGATGCGAGAAATGTGTTTCAATCAAGCACACAAGCCTAGTCCTTATGGTGTATTCCTTAGGAGACCTAGAAATCTCACAAAGGGTGATTAAGTCCATAAGCACTGGACTTCCCTTCCCAAGGCTAATCTGGCCGAGTTGATTACGAGGGGATTGCAGGGAAGGTTCTTCCTTTAGCTTATGCCTCCGGTTCCATACACCCCACAACTGCGGTCGTTTGACACTGCCCTGCAGCCTAGTCACCATATTCTACCAAGGGAATGAAAGCCAAGTGCCTAGCAAACAAAACCTCACCTTTCGAGACTTAACTCAATCCTGCCTAGGGCACGTCTACTCAGTTTTAAAGGGCTAGGATAGTGCTTGTGCTAGGGTTATTTGATGAGGCGTTGATTGGGGTGGTGCCTCTTAATTTTCCACTTTCAAGGTATGTGCTTCTATCAAACATGATTTTCAAGCAAGGATTTTTAAGATGTGGTGTCTTTTAGTGTTTTATCCTTACTTTAGTGCTTTTTAGGGTTGATGTGTCTTAATGTTTTCAGACAAGTTTCAGTGGGCACATCAAGTTCTGCACATAATTCGGTGAAAGTAGATTTCCTTTTATTCTGTAGAAGCTCTAAGACCCTAATGTACTCATCCTAATGATCATGCAGCTTCTATTAGATGAGTCGATTTTAGGATTGAGTGGTGCGGCCCAAGTCAACTCACGGTGGCTTCGCAAACACCACTCAAAAAAGAGAAAAGAACATTCCAAGAATTTATTCAGAATGTTAGAGTGTACATTCTTTTGTGGGGTGATGTGTTAAGGATGTGGGTCAAGCAATCATACACCACGCCAATTTTTTTCAATTTTTACACTTTTTTAGTTTTTTTTCACGCAAGCAAACAATCATAAGTGAAGAATTACTCACCATCAGTCCTCGTTGCGCCTACTCCCTTGTTACCGTCATGGGATGCATTGCTTCACCGTCCACACGTCGAATTCCTGCAACCATCAAGTAAAAAGGAAACAAGGCATTAGACGATATGAGAATGGATGTGGAATGAAGGTGACAAAACAAATCCATTGCCTCCCCGGAAACGGCGCCAAAAACTAACGTGCGCTTGTGCGTGTGTGTTAAGAAGTGTCGTTATAGTAACACTTGCAACGTTGGTTTTAAAGTAAAGAAATGGAGGTGAGTCCGAGCGTCGGTCTCAGGGACGCATGAAAATCGAATTTTTCTTATCACTTGTTGTCACGGAAAGCGCGGAGTTTTGCTTGCGAAAGGTGCGATTTTGAAAAGCGAGAGAGTGATAGAGAGAGAGATTAGGGTTAGAGTTGTTTCTTTGCTTGATCATGCAACTTAAGTAGAAATTAAGATAAACAACTGAACAGAAAGTACTTCATTAATCATGCAGCTTTAGTTCACAAATTACAACATTAGATACATGCTTAAACATAAGTAAAGGAAAGCTTAAAAGAAAGAAAGAGAGAGAGAGGGGGGGAACGACGAGGCAGCCACGGCGGTGGAGGAGGCTCCGTCGGTGGCTCGTCATCTCCAGCGATTACAAGAGGGCCTAAAGCTACCTAAGAGAGGGGTAGAGTAGTTGCAAGGGAAGTGAATGCCTTGAATGAGTGGTTGGAGGGGGTTTAAATAGGGTTAAGGGCTTTCTAAAAGAAGAAGGGGCTTTAGCGACATCCGGGACGTCGCTAAAACCATTCCAAAAGCGTCGGTGAAGCCCACTAACCCGTCGATCAACCGCTCGCGCCGTTCTTCTTTGCGCTCGATCCGCGACCGCTGCGTGAGAGCCATCCGATCGAAGATCGGAGGACTGAGATCTTCCCTTGGTGGCACTGGGATCACGCCTTGGGCACGCGTGTGCATGGACGTCGTCGCCCGACGTGCGCACGGGCGTGGGTGCTCGCGATCTGAGGGCGCATCGTGTGGCACAATCTCGGCTGCCCACTGCTGATCAGGAGGCCCAATTTCGCTGTGCGCTTCCTTCGTCTTCAATTTTACGCACCGCGCGGCTCAAACCCGCGTTGCGTGCGTGCGGGAGTGCGCGCTAACCGTTGCGCCACGCCAGCGCTTTGTCGCGGCGACTGCAGGTGGGCGCGCGATTCTCAGCCGTCCGATCGAAGATCGACGGCCGAGATTTGATCTTAGCTAAAGGAAGAGTGGCTTGCAGTGGAGCGGGGGTGACATGGCGCAATGAGGGCCATTGATCACCAGATCAACGGTCAGAACTTCTTGGGCCCATTGTAGGAGCTCCGGATGTCGGATTTGGCCGATCTTGAGTCCGTTGGACTCCGTTCGTCATTCTAAATCCATCTGTGTAATCCGATTCTCATCTGAGGCTTGCTTTGACAAGTGCTTACACAAATGGCCATTAATACTGTTTTATAAGCAATCTTGGTACATGATGCATGCAATGCTCCCATTCTACTTATGTTGTGCCTTTTATTCTTAAGATGGGCCCTATTTAGCAGAATTATCACCCCCATGTATAGTGTTATTAGATACCTCACAAATTTGGCTCTAGAAGGGAAACAAAAGGAGACCCAAAGAAGATACGTAACAAACCTGGCCTGACGAGAAAGTAACCCAAGATGTTGGCAAGTTGGTGATGGATAGTAAGGCCAAATACTCGCTAAAAGCAGGTGAAAAGGGGGTACTCCTGAGCTATTTATGGAGGTTTTACATAATACACATGAGTAGTAACCTCCAAGAGTGTGCGACGAGGAGGCAAAGTCTCCTCAAGCAAATATGTGTGGGGTGTAGAGAGTGCGACGAAACATACCCTAAGACTAATGGGTTGACATGGAAAAGTGTCTATCCAAACTCGCCACTCTACCGCAGGGTGCATTGGTCTGGATATTCCCCCATTAATCAAAAGTGTGAGCAAAGATTTCAGGAAGCTGCTTCTGCAGAAGTGTAAGTCTCTTAGGTTAAAGAGGGTGTGAGTAATTCATCATTCATCCTTGATATCCATTCCAGCTCTTGAATGTTATCAAAAGCAGCCTTGGTTATTGATTGCCTTTCATGCTGCATATCATTGGTGTGTGTGTCCTAGAATGGGCCCAAATGTTCGTCATCCAAATTGAACCGCTCAAGGGTGTCGCTCATTTCATCATCATGTAGAAGTGGTTTGGAAGCAATAGGACTGTGAGTGTCCTCAATAATGACATTCCCAGGTTCTTATTCAATGTTAAGATCCTACTCATGGGGTGTATAGATTATTTCCTCAAGAGTAGTAATTGCTTCTATTTCTTTTGATTGTTTGAGAGGATGATCTTGATAGTCAAAGGTATGTAGGAATCCTGATTCAATCAAATCCTTAGGGGGTAAGTCATCGAACAAAACATATTCGCCCCTAGAGTCACTCCATACTTTGAGTTCGATCCTTTGAAAGTCATCATCATCCTTTTCTACATTTTCTCCCTCTTGACTCTGAGCCTCAGGGCAAACTTTCATATCAGGATCATGTGCTTCCTCAAAAATCAACTCTTTATGTCCCTGAGACCAATATTGATCTAATTCTTCGAATTCCATCTCAAGTTTCTCTTGGTCACTTGGGTTGGGGACTTGTGAATCCTCAGAATATTCAATGACAGGTGTTGGTCCCGTTGATAGAGGAGTGTGGTTATTATCACTTTCTTCTAGTATGATTTCCTCTGACATCTAAGACTTCTGGAATTTGTTAACTTCACAATCCTCAAGGGGCTCTAACTGAGGTGCAAAGTCCTCAGAAGTGTAAAGTATATGCTCAGGATTCGAAGGATGGGATACAGATTCCACCTCAAGATTCTGACTGGGAGTGGGGTTGACTAATTGACTGTGACCCATTTCATTAAATGTAATGAAGATACTATCATTTGGGTTGAGTTCATCTAATGGGCCCATTTTCTCCTTCCAATTAAGATCTGGTGGATAGTCACCAAGATTGCCTTCTGGTGGGCATATCTCACGAGGGACGTCTAAGTGATAGCTACTCCTCAAAATAGGATCCCTGTTGTCATTGTTTTCCTTGAAATTATCTTGGTAATCGGGGATATAAGGGTAGGGATCAGAATTGACTGTAGGAGGATCACTAAGCTGGTTAATCTCTTCAATTAATCTTTGACTATTCCTCAAAATCTCTCCCATAGAATCCATCATCACTTTCTGTTGTTTTTGCATTTCTATCATAAAAGAGGAGAGGCTACCATCAGATTGAGTAGGATAGTCAATCTCAGGTTCAAGTTGCCTAGGAGTATTAGTCCAACCTTGATAAGACAAATCATGAAGGGTGGGCAGGTTGGGCATGGTCATGGAAGAGCTAGGGTTGGGATACCCTTCTCCTAGGTTCTGCTCATCACCACTAGGTTGGGGTTTAATCAGACCAATGTTCCTATAGTAGGAGTAGAAAGGATCCCAATGCTCATCAGAAGATGGATAACTGCAGGTATTGGGATTGGGTATTCTGGGTCAAAAAGAAGTGAAGTAGTTATTATAATCCATTTGAAAACATGACTTGAAGAAACACACCCCAATCAAATACAAGGCAATTAGACTTCTTTTTTCTTAGAGCAGATTTAAGCCAACCTCCAATTGACTCCTTAAAGTTTATCAAATGGAGTCAAGTTTGCACCCATCCATTCCCACTTTAGTGGTATAAGAGGGAGATGTGACTTGAGATCCCTAACAAGCTCTTTAAAGAAGACAGAGGTCGTTTACGTTTTCTCTTGGTGGCAAAAGAAGTTTCAAAATCAATTACGTGCCTTAAGTTGACCTTCAAGTGCCCTAGGACCTATGCTTTTCTTAGATGATACTCCTAGGTGATCAAGTGAGAAGTTACTCCAAGGATGAACAAAGGGATGCAAGTAGGGCGAACCCTTCCTTTGAGGCGATGCGTAAGTGGTGCCTCTTAACTACCCTTTTGTTCCTTTAAGGGGTGTCCCCCTTCGTGAAGTATCAAAACACTTGGTCAAAAGATAGTACCACCACCACAAAACAAGATAGGAGGGTTTGCACCGATAAAGAGATCGATGCCTATAGCCTTAAGGGATCGAGCCTTAGTGCGGTGCCTAATGTGTGTGCTCAGTGCTAGAAGTGTGCATCACACCACAAATCTTTTATTATTTTCAAAACGCAGATAAGTCCCTTCGAATCAGATCAAGTATGACTTGGTTTTAAGATCGAATCTGATTATCAGTCCTAATTTCAATTAGGTGACCACTGAATTAGTTTAATTCAATCAATTTTGGTGGTCTTGAATTTTAATCCAAATGCAAATGCGTGGACAGGAGTTGGATGCAAAGTTAGAAAGGTATACCTGTCTCCAAAATCTTCGTGCAATGATGCACACAATGTACAGAAGAGATCTAGTATGCTGCTCAATCACCCATAAATGCGTGCACCTAAGTGTATGAAACTCCTAAATAGGCAGCTCGATATTTTCTTTTGTTTGTTTTAGAGGCAAGCAAGCAGAAATTTAACTTTCACACAGAAAAAATATAGCCCTAGCCTCTAAAGAATGTGGGGACAGACCTCCGAAAATAAGCCCCAATTACTACAAGGGAGAGAAGACAGAAATAAAACTACAACAAAGGAGAATCCCCTGTGAAAGTGGGATCCAGGTCTCTTGCGTCTTCTCCTCGTGTGGGTGTCGCTCAAGGTTGATGTCACCGCTCTACTGCGCCTGTCGCCCCGTCAGATTCCTCGCACAGAAAGATAAAGAATGATCAGATAAATGCACAACTCAGAATAATCAGAAATAAAAATCAAGTGAATCTATTGCATCTGTTGCCTCCCTGGCAACGGTGCCATTTGATCAATCGATTTTCACTTAAGAATGATTTTCACACAAGGAAATAAGTTATCGAAAGTAGAAATTAAGTGGTGGAAAATCGATCATCAACAATTAAATCAACCACTCATAGGAAAGTAGGTCGTATCCACAGGGAGGAATAGATGCAATAAATTCACGAGTAGAGAGCTGTCATGTTCGCAGAAACATTCGCAAAGTCAATTTAAGGAATTTACTGCTCTGAATGTCACTTTGAATTTCCTGAGAAGTTCAGGGCTATTTCTCTAAATTTCATGTCAAAAATCATGCTTCCAAGAATATGTAGATGATGCATGTGTAGTGACAAAGTATGCAATTCTTAATTGCATGCAACTCTGGATCCAATTTAAATGCCAAATGATGCACATAACAGGTGCAAATTAAATATGAAAATGAATAAGTATAATGTTGCAATTTCACCCTAATAATTTAATCCAGCAAAATATTTGAATAGTGTTCCACAATGGCATTTTTGGTAAATATTAATAGAACCCAAAAATAGAGGAAATCTTCCTCTTGACCTCGTGCGAAGAGGAAGCGATGGTGGAGGCTGAGGAGCTCGAGGAAGGTCGACCGTGACGAGGGCTTTCTAATGGTGGTGGTGGATCTCCAAACGGTGGCTGAAGTTGATGCTGGCGACGAGGACAAGCGACTGCGATGGGTGGTCACTCGTGCGTGTGAGAGTCACAGGAGCCATAACTGAGGGCGTGGTTGCGTTGGTGGAGTCGAGGTGAGTCCGATGATGTCAATGGCATGAAGGATAACAACTCGTGGTGGTGGCTGCATTGAGTAGGCCACGGGTGGTGATGGGTTCCCTTGGCCCTGCTGCGGAGAGGAAGACGAAGAAGAAGAACAAGACGAGGCCTTGCTATGCGCGAGGGGGAAGGCTGGAGGACGGGCGCATGAGGGCCTGTGCATGGGGCTGGTTGAACGCGCACACGTACCTGTGCGTGGCAAATGGGCAGCGCTGGTGGGTCGTCAACGCCAAGGAGAGGACTGCTACGAGGACTTGCTGTGCGCGCGTGCGGTTGGCTGCGCGTGCGCAGGGCTGCGTATGGCAATTGGGTGGCCTGCAACTCTATTGGGTGAAGGTGGTTGCTGGATTGAGGAGCGGAGAAGGAGGGTTGGCTACTTGTCGATCAGCAGGGCAAAGGCCAAGAATAGGAGGGCGTTGTGGTCAGTGGTCGTTGGCGCTGCTGTGGTCGGGTTTCACATCAAGGAGACCAAGGGTGCGGTGGTGGACTTCTGTGCGTGGTTGTTGGTGCATCGAGGAAGAAGAGGCTCATGGTAGTGGGAACGTCGGGGTCTCGCGGTGAGGTGGTGCCTCGCAGTGGTGGTCACGACGCAAGGTGAGGGTGTTGGCAGTGTCGATCGAGGCTCACGGTGGCAGAGTCGTGGGCACGCGGTAGAGGTTGCTGGAGTGCGGTCACGAGAAACTCGCGGTCATGGCAAGGGAGAAGTCGTGGTGTCGACGGTGGAGGCTCGCGATGGCGGAGAAGGCACACGGTGAAGGTGGCTACTTATAGGGAGGAGAGGTGGCGAAGAAGAGCTTCTTCCCTGTGGAGGGGAGATGGGATCCGCTCCACCTTTTTTTTTTGCCTGTTATATAAAGAAAATGAGAGAGAGAATTAGAGAGGGAGTCTGAGAAGGAAAGAGTCAAAGAGAGAAGGAGAGTATTTTATGTTACCAAATAGAGAGGAGAGAATTGAGGGAGAGAGATAGATTCGTGAGAGAGATATTCATGTAAAAGCAAATAAGGGAATATGCTTAAATAATCGAGAGACATATAAGGATGCCTTTAAAATTTATTCTCTTACTATATTTTGCTAAGACAAAATCCCACATATCTCAAATCAAGCTTTGATGTGATGCCCTTGCCTTTTAAAGTGAATAATTAATCCTCCCATATAAAGATTAATGTAATTAATACATGAAATGATAAATCTAAAACTCACATCATTTTATCAATACTAAACATGCTTTAGATTAAATTCTCATCCCAATAATACTGTACTTAAGCACTAAATTAGTCCACTAAAATGGACTATTACTAAACTTACCTATAAATAGACTACAATCCCTCGTAAGCAAGACACACCTCTTGAGATTCAATTCCCTTAGAAAAATCACTTGCTCACTACTCTAAGCTTCATCTTGCCCTTATGCTGTGCCAACACACTGATCAAAGGGAAAATCCATACTCCCGGCTCACTCCGTTCTACAAATCCTCAGGGAGTTCTCTTTATGCTTAATAGATAAGAAAGTAATCAAAGTATTGGGGTTCTCTATAGGTACTGTTTTAATTTCTACTTTTGTACTTTGGGTATTCGGCCTGTCAGGACCTCGTCTCTTCATTGTGAAGGGAGAAACATCCTGATGTAAACACATTTACACTACTTAAGATGTCTATTTATGCATGTTCTTAAGCATAGGATTGCATTTCATGATATAAATATTGCATAACATGCATCATCTTGCATTTAGAGTAGTTTGAATAAAATGGAGGTTAATTGTCTCCTTTTATGTGCTTGGACAGGGCAAACATTTTATCGGGGCCTCGAATCAAAGATCCAACCGTATGGATATGATCAGGGCGACGATTGGAGTTCAACGACTCCAAGATTGCCCTAATCAGACATCCGTAGCATCAGATAGTAGTAACTGGGGAACCCTAGAAGATCAAGGGCCAGGATGGTGCAAATTCGCACTTCAGATGACAAATCCAACCGCACAAATGAATTCGGATCGACGATCGCAGCTCAACGACACAAAAATCGAGTCAATCCGACATCCGTGGCACCATCTACAACTTCCAGAAGATGGACGGCCAAGATGGTGCCACGTGGCACCATCTCGGCCGCCCAAATGGCCGCCTACATTCCATGAAGACCGCGTGGCACCATCTTGGCCGTCCAAATGGCCGCCTACATTCCATGAAGACCGCGCACCAACCCCCTCTCCGCCGTTGGATCTCGATCCAACGACTGTGGACGCGGCGCTTTAAAATCATCCTCGCGACCTTCTCGACGGCGTAGCGCAGCGGAGATGTAGCCGCAGGCGAAGCAGAGGTCCCGAGATCGAGTCCCGCGAGCCTCAAATCAGGCGCAAGCGAGCAGGCGCGTGGAGCATTGGATCTTGATCGAACGGCCGCTCGTGCCCGATAGCACTCAGGCGCGATTGAACGCGTGGCGTCATGCGCGATCGCACGCGGGCGGGCGCACAGTGCAGCGGGTGAAGGCGCGTCTTAAGCCGTCCGATCTCGCGATCGGACGGCTGAGGCTCAGCGGACGTGCGCAGGTGTTGCGCACGCGAGCCACCCACGACGCCCACGAAGGAGGCTTTAGCAACGGTTTTATCCGTCACTAAAGGCCCCTTATTTAATGTTTTAAAGATGTAATGTCCATTTTGCCCCCACTCCTTGCAACTATAAAAGGAGACCCCCTCCATACGAAATTCCCATCCCTTCCTTCTCTTCTCTACCCCTCCAAAGCTCAAGAGAAGCTTGTCCCACACCCGGGATGCTTCTTACAAGATAAAGTCTAATTTTCGTTCCCCTTCGGAAGTGGATCTCGCGACGACGACGGTGTGCTGCTTCATTCCCATTCTTCTGCTTCGTCCTCCTTCATCCTGCTTCGTTCAGGCGTCGTCCCGTCCAGCTCATCCTCCAAGCAACCATCGAGGAGGATTTCTCTCTCCCTATTCTTTTTACTGCTTTCTAGTATAGATTTACTGCTTTCTAGTGTAACTTTTCTCGTCCTCCAAGCAATCGTCGAAGAGGACATTTCTCCCTCCATTCTTTTAATGCTTTCTAGAGTAAATTTATCACTTTCTAGAGTAATTGTTTTATGCTTTCTGTTGTAATGAACAAATCCCCCTAATGATAAATTCTCTGTTTATTCTACATCTCATTTTGATTTCTCTGTGTAATATTCTCTCTCTCTCTTACTCTCTCTCTTCTATTTATTGTAAATAATTAGATAGTTTTAAATTGAATTATTCCGTGACAAATAGAAAGAAATGCGTAGTTTTTAAATCAAACGTCCGCCTCCCTGTGTTCGACCCGGAATTTTAATTTCGATATAGATTTTATTTGTTGAACACGAATTCTTCGCTTTCAAGCTACAACGATAGGTTTTCCAAAATCGAACACGTTAGCGTAGCCATTCGTATACGTTCAACACCTCCGTTTAGGGATCGGAGGTGGGATTTGTAATTGAGGTACACTACCCTCATTTAAGAAGTGTGGTTAGTGGATTGATCACCTTGTGATCGAAAATCCTAAGTTAAGGGATTGGCTTAGGTGGTGGTTTTCCCCCATCTTCGATTTCCACCTAAAAATCTGGTGCCACCTTTTGTGATTGAATTTTTTGTATTATAATATTATATAATTTCACTATTCACCCCCCCCTCTAGTGCAATTTCATTTGGTATCAAAGTAGTTTTTCAGCCTTCAAGAGTAACATCCACGGAAAGATCACATGGAGGGGAAAGTCATTTCCATGGGCAGATTGGAGGGACAATCCACCACTCGACCACCACTCTTCGAAGGGACAAACTACACTTACTGGAAGCTGAGAATGAAGATGTAGCTTCAAGCCAATGATTTCTCCATTTGGTAGAAATGCGAATCTGCATACATCATTCTCGAGAAACCAGAAATAGGAGACACGGTGGAGCAAATTCATCACCTTGAACTGAATGCCAAGGCAATGAACTCACTCTACTATGCACTCAGCTCAGAGGAATTCAACCACATCAGCCAATGCAAAACCATCCATGAGATTTGGAGAACCTTGGAGGTAACTGATAAACGCCAGTTTATCATCATTCTTATGCATTAAAACAAACCTAGCTCTTAGGATTTTACTCCGCAAATGGGTTTTTGGGCTGCATTTAGGCATAAATTAGGTTAGGCATGCATTGCATTTTTTATTATCTTTTTGATATATTTTTGTGAGTGTTAGGGATGAACAGATATACAGATCCCTAAAACCCTAGCACTCAAAAAGGAAAATGGTGAAGGAGAACCTCAGACTAGCTGGAACTCAGCTTCATCCAGCTCACCACAGCTGGAACCTAGCTCACTTGAACTAGGGTTAGCTCATCCCAGCTCCATTCATCTAATCTTAGCTGAATGGCAGCTCAAGAGAGTTCATCTTAGCTCACCCTAGCACAAGTCAGCTCAGATCCAGCTCAACCTATTTGAGTCTAGCTCATTTTAGCTCCCACAAGTTCATAGGGAGCTCTAGCTAGCTCAGCTGAGTTGACTAGAGTTCACCCCAGCTCAAATCCAGCAACATCCAGCTCTAGCCAGCTGAAGAACTCATTCCAGCTCAAGAAGCTCAAGTCCAACTCCCAGGGACTCAGCTTAGCTCAACTCAGTTGAGCAAAGCTACCTTAGCTGCCTTAACCAGCTTGATCCTACCCGGGAGCACCAGACCCAACTCACCTCAGCTCATTATGGTAGAAGCCATATTACTTTATCTTGGCTTAGCAGCTAGCAAAGAACTAGCAAGCTAAGCCAGCTAGAATAGCTCCATGCCAGCCTCTTCAGTAGTTGCTAGCTCCAGTTCCAGCTCCAGACTTCTCCTCCTCAGCTCCTCTCTTCAAACCCTAGCTCCAACACCTCCTCCTCTACTCCACAATTAGCTAAGCTAGCTTAGCTTAGCTTAGCTATGCTCCAGATTCCTTGGCTTGTACCACCTAACAACTCCACCAACTAGCTCCACCTAAGCTCCACATAAGCTAACCCTACTTGGCGCCAACCTAGCCTACCCACCACCTCCAAAAGACACCTAAAAGTGGTGCCAAAACTACCCTAACTACCCCCTTGCTGGTACCACTTTTCCCTCCAAAAATCCCCTTCATATCCACCACACATCTCCCCTTAAACCCATCTCCACCCTCCACATCATCCCTCCTTCTAGAACCCTACTTGGCGCCACTTAAGCCCCCCTTCTAGAAGCCATTTTGGCACCAACTTCAACAGGTGCCACCACCCATAACCACCCCCTAGGTGTCCCTTGGGTTGGTGCCAATTGCCCTTAGCCATAGGATCCCCAACCACCTCCATCTTCCCATCTTAGCCCTCCATTTCAAGAGTCACCTTAACCCCCTTCCTACTCTATATAAACCCACCACCTACCACCATTTTAGGGCATCCTCCATTGGTGTATTTTTCTACCTATACCCACCTACACCTACGGCCAAGAAGAAGGAGCAGAGAAGAAGATTAAGGGGGCACATCACTAGCCCCTTTGGTGCCTTCTTCTCCCCACTCTCTTCAACTTGGGCCACGTCAAGGAGGAGGACCTTTCCATCTCAAGGAGGATGGCCAAGCAAAGGAGAAGGACCTAGGGTGGATGTCCACCCTTAGAGAAAAGCTTAGGGCACGCCCCCTTAGGGCTTGCTTTGGAGGACATCAATTTGGTGAAGCTTTCAGAGACAAAGAGTTGGACCACTTCTTTTCAAGCCCAGGAGCTACTAGGCTTGGAGCAAGGAGACTCCCCTCTTCATCAATTTTTAAAGGATTAGTGTTTCTTTACTTTGTACTTATAATTCTAGTTGTAGAAGTTTTCCTCTACTAGGGTTTTTGTACAACACTTTCTCATTAATCAAGTTGCCTTCTTTAGTTGCATTCTTAATTGCTTTGTTTTTAGCATTCTTCACTCCCTCTCCCTAATTATTCTAGGCCTCCACTTGCCTAGAGTGAGCTTAGGGAGAGGCTCTATTTGCCACTTTAGGAGTAGTGTGTTGAGTTAAGTGTTAGTCACTTTCTCGCCAACAATTTCGCATGTTGCCTTAATTTCAAAAAAAAAAAAATGATATATTGAAAAAGACCAAAAAGAAAGGTGATTTCTATTTCCAAGCAAGAGACCTGAATTTTGCAAACATATTGCCTCCTTAGATGACCCTAGATACCCCACTATCTAGGTTTATAAATTTAAGAGTTGATCGATTTTGCACGTTACAATGACGCATTTTACAAACCGCGTAAAATCCGCATCAGTAACTCACGAAGGTACATCTAGAGTTAAATCCTTAAAGCTTAACTTGTTATCGCAAGAATTCGAAGCCTTCTCTATGAAGGAAAATGAAAGACTTGGGGACATGTACACCCGATTCACGTTAATCGTGAATAACCTCAGGTCACTAGGAAAGACATTTATAAAGGGGGAGCTTCAAGGGAAGCTCCTTCGCTCCCTTGGACCAAAGTGGGAGCAAAAAGTAACGACAATAGAAGAAGCCAACCAAGTAGAGGGTCTAGAAATTGAAAATATACTTGGGAATCTCATGGCTTATAAATAAAAAATGGAGCAAAAGAAGAAATCATTTCATCGAAGCCAAAGAAGAAGACTTTAGCCTTCAAAGATACTTCGGATGATGAGGTAAGTACCGATGACGAAGAATTTGTTTTATTAGCTAAAAAGTTTAAAAAATTTCTCAAAAATAGAAAAGAGATCAAGGGGAAGAAAAGAGAGAAAGAACCTCTAGTTTGCTATAATTGGAGAAAGAGAGGTCACATAAGGAAAGATTGTCCCTTACTCAAAAGAGATGATGAGAAGAAATCCAAGAAGCCTTCCAACTACAAGAAGATCTCCAAGCCGAAGGGATTCAAGAAGAAGGCATTTCAAGCAACTTGGGATGACTCCACCTCCGAGGAAGAAGAGGAGGAAACAAATGAAGAAACGGCATGCTTGGGATTAATGGCAACAAATGATGCTTCTGAGTCTGAATCTAATGATTAAATATGCAAATAAGAAATCTAATGATTGAGGAGTCATTAACAAATGATTTGTATACAGCAATGAGTGAACAAAAATTTCTAGATAGAGAAGAATTACTTGACAAAATACATGTGCTTGAAAAATCAAACTCCTTTAGAAAGGATGAAACTAGCTTACTTAGAGTAGAGATTAGGGGACTAGAAGATAAACTGGACATAATGAAAATAGAGATAAATCACCTTAAAGAAAAATCAAATCAACTTCTGGAGGACCTAGCCAAATTTAAAAAGGAAAAAGATAACTTGGACAAGCTCATTGCCCATCAAAAACCTTCCTCAAGTAAATTTGGGCTAGCCTTTCATGAACCTAGTCAAAGTGAGTCAAAAAAGGATCCTCCTCTAAAGGAGACCACTAACAAATATGGATCCACATTGCAATGGATACTGAAAAGACAACTCTCACTTTGTTTTGTAGGGATAAAAGGACATCATAATGTCAAAAATTGGATATACAAAGTGAAGGATGGACAACTCAAATTAGAAAGACCTATAGAAACACCAAGTCACCAATGAAGATCTTTTGTAGGAGGAAGGAGGTCTACAACAAAGAAGACAAGGAGACCACGGCCATCAAGGAGGTTGATGGGTGATGGACTCCAAATGCTCCAAACATATGACAGGAGACAAGCACCTATTTTTCGACCTCCAACCTACGGATGGAGGAACGGTTACATTTGGCAACAACCACAAGGGCCATATTATTGGCCTTGGTAAAATAGGTAACCCTCTCTCTCCTATCTCAAATGCTTCTCTAGTTAAAGGACTCAAACATAATCTTTTAAGTGTCAGTCAAATTTGTGATAAGGGTTTTAAAGTAGTATTTACTTCAAAAATGTTTGAAATTATGCATGCATTAACCAATGAAACCCTTCTTAAGGGAAATAGATTTAAAGACATTTATATCGTTGAATTTGATAAAAATAGCACTTATGAATGTCTTGTAGCAAATGATGAGTTAAGTATATGTCATACAAGGCTAGGACATGTTCATATGAAGCTAGTTCAAAATCTAGCTAAACATGAACTAGTTCGAGGTCTTCCTAAAGGAAAATTTTTAAATGAACCTATATGTGATTCATGTAAATTAGGTAAAATTATGAAATCTAGTTTTAAAAGTAAAGAAGTGATATCCACATCAAGACCTTTAGAACTACTTCACTTAGATCTGTTTGGACCTACAAAATATGAGAGCCTTAGTAGATGTAAATATTGCTATGCAATTGTAGATGATTTTTCGAGGTTTTCATGGGTCTCCTTAAGATCCAAAGGAGTATTTTTTGTCTTTTCTATTTTTTGTAGGAAAGTTCAAACTGAAAAAGGCTACCAAATCACTCAAATCCGTAGTGATCATGGGGACGAGTTTGAAAATTCCTTGTTTGATGATTTTCGTCAAGAGCATGGTATTACTCATGAGTTTTCTTTTCCCCGAACACCTCAACAAAATGGGGTGTGTAACGACCCGATTCTCGAATCCCTACGAGACACGAGAATCGGACCGACTCGACTAATCCCAAGACCTAGTCGTCCAACGAGAAAGTAACCAAAAGAGTAGTAAAATAAACCACATTCACCATGTATATAACTAGCAGTAACAAAATACAGCAGTAAAGGAAATAAACACTATAGTATACACCACCACAACAATAGAGAAATAGACATATACACAAACATGAAGTTTACAATAAAGAGAGTACAGGGAGTAACAGAAAACTACTCACTACAGCGGAAAGAAAGTACAGAAAGTACTACAGGTAACCCTACTGGGCTCTGCTAGGCCCAGCACCCTCCGCAGCCGCTGACTCTGGCTGCTCAACACCTAGTCCTGAAAAGGTAACAAGGGTGACACGGCAGCGAAACACTGAGTAGAGTGGCAACTAAAAGCTAGAAGAAGCAGTAGAGTGGACAGTAGCTGTTATATTTTTACTTTCTTCCTTTATACTTTTCCATTTTATTCACTATTGATTTATTTCTCAGATCCTTCTCTTGATCTTGAATGTTCCTCATGGGAACGATCTTGATTAGAGTCTTTTCCGAAAAGTAGAAGTAACATGTAGTGCTCTCCTGGTCGGGAAAGTCCCCCGTGGTGGTCCGACCCTCAGTCAACCACCCCAAGGTTGCTGACAGACGTAACGGTGACTACGGCATGCACGATAAATGCACGGGTAGCTATCCCGTACTGGCATGCAGTCAATCGTTTCCATTAACGGGTGCGCCCAAAGCACAGCACGGAACCAGTATAGGACAGAGCCCTCTCAGTAACAGGGGTCCAGCCCCTCCACAGTAACCAAACAGGGGTCTTGCCCCTCCACAGTCCACGCACCCTTGCCTGACTACCCTGGTTTCCCCAGTGGGCCTAACAAGTCGATGTAGGAGAGCTAGCAGAACCCCGGGGCCCGTGGGGTAGCTAGTGCTCTCCCTACACTAGTAGCTCTCCTCGGTACTATGCACACGAGGGCCAAAAGTTGGTACAAAGTGTCTAGTCCTAACCTCGGGTCTCTGGGGCGGCTAGCTCCGCTCTGCACTAAACAGGGGGACAGTCGCTCTCCTTGGTACTCCATACTCAAGGGCCAGCTCACTTCCCCAAATCTATTCCATTCACTTTCCAGGAGTTCTACTCCTAATTTCCCGTAGGGTTCAAGCTCTTTTAACTCAGCCAATTCAGGTTTCACCATTCCAGCTTTATGTCCATTCAATTCATGTTCCCAACTGTAATTATCCATTCATAACAGGCAGTTGTTAACCAATTTACAGACAGCTATCATTTTCTTTCCATTTTTCCAAGATTGCAATGTTTATATACTCAACTAGTTTTCCAGTCCTAGGATTCATGCCATACCCTAGGATCTAACATTTAATCTATTTTTCCAGTCTTAGGATTCATGCAATTCCCTAGGATCTATCATTCAATCTAATTTCTCAGTCCTAGGGTTCATGCAATGTCCTAGACCCTATTAGTTATTTCGTAATTGTACAAATTTTGTTAAATAAATTAAAGGGCCACTCTACCTGCAAAATCGGGAGTACTGGGGCCGTAGTCAGCAATCCCCCGTGCCTCCGCAACCCCAGAGCCACAATGGAACGGGGTCATAACACAAGAATCAACACAAGGAGTTTCTCAGAACAGTATACAATTACTGTAAACAGGTAGATGAAATAAATCCAGAAAGAACGAAACTTGAAACGCGGAAAACGGACTCCGAACGGACCCTAAACGGGCCAGAAACGACGAGTCTGTCCAAAATCAGACGTCTGGAACTTCTTCTAGACGTCTTAAAACGTCGATCAGGCAATACCTCGATCTGTGCAGTCCCTCAGACGTCCAGAAGCCTACTGGATCGTCTGTACTTGGTTTCCAGACATCCGATTGTCACCCCGGACGTCTGGAGGTCCTCTCCGCCGTCTGGTATTGTGGCCAGACGTCTGATCCGTGTGGGATGACGAGCCCTCGCCCCTCCCGAACAGAACCTGCGCACACACACACCCGCTCTCATCACGAAGAGGCGCAGAAGAACGCGGCAGACGGCTGCATGGCCGTACACGTTTAAAGGAAAGTAGGAAAATATTATACCTGTCAGACGTCTAGACCTTCCTCCAGACGTCCTACGCATCGTCTAGATGTAAGTCCAGACGTCTGATTCTGGGAAATTTTCCCAGAATCAAGATCGGGTTCGTCCTCCGCCCACGACGTATGGCCGCACCGCGCCGCGTCCGCCTACTACCCGAGCTGCAGTAGCTCCTCCGTGACACCCCACGCTCACTGCTCCCCCGCCGGCCGGCTCTAGCTGCCCTGACAAGCTCGCACCTCCGCTGTCGAGCTTTCTTCTTCCTCTCGCAACACTCCTCCTTCCCACACGCCTGCTGCAGTCGCTGCTGCGTACTCGCTCGCTCGCTCGCAGGGAGAAGGAGAAGAGAAGACAGTGGAGTGGGGGGTGAGGGAGAGGGGGAGCATTCTTATAGGGTAGCCGCGGGGAGAGAGAGAAGGAAAGCGGCACCTGCAGGGAGAGAAAACGAAGGCTACGGGTTCAGTTTGCGCGCGCAGGCACGTAGACGTGAACTTGTACACCGAAAAAATTTATTACCAGACATCTGGGAAGGGTTCCAGACGTCTGGGACACTTCCCAGATGTCTTAAACTGCTTCTGACGCCCATGATCGTAACAGGGTGGTTGAGAGAAAGAACCGTACTCTTCAAGAGTGTGCTTAAACATTGCTCATAGACTCGGGGTTACCGAAGTACTTTTGGGCCAAGGCAGTTAACATGGCTTGTTACATGTTAAATTGCATCTTAATTCAATCCGAGTTGCGAAAAACTTGTTTGGAATTATACTATGGGAAAATACCCAAAATTAGTTATTTTAAAGTTTTTGAATGTCGATGTTTTGTTTTGAATTTCCAGTCTAATTTAGATAAATTTGATGCCAAAGGTGAAAAAGCCATCTTTATTGGTTATTCCTTACGTAGTAAGGCATATTGGGTCTTTAATATGACCACATAAATAGTGGAGGAAACCCTCCATGTTTCCTTCGATGAATCTCCTCACTCTTCCTCCATTAACTGAGTCAATATGGAAGATAAAGATGATTCTACTATTGATGTGCCTAACATTCCAAACTCCAATATCCATAATCTTCCAAAAGATTGGATATATCAAAGGGATCATCTTGAAAGCCAAGTCATTGGAAGTGTTTCCGATGGTGTTAAAACCCGATCTCGTTTTAGTTGCTCTTTTGGTCTCTCCACCTTTGTATCTCAAGTTGAACCCAAGAGTGTCGAGGAAGCATGCTCCGAAGAACCTTGGATGATGGCCATGCAAGAGGAACTCAACTAATTCCAAAGGAATGAAGTCTGGGATCTAGTACTTAAGCCTGAAGTGCAAACGGTAATAGGTACCAAATGGGTATTCTGAAACAAGTTGAATGAATCTGGTATAGTCATTCAGAACAAGCTCGGCTGGTAGGACAAGGGTACAACCAAGAAGAAGGAATTGATTTTGATGAGACCTACACTCCCGTAGCTCGACTCGAACCAATTCGCATGCTTCTTGCTTATGCCACCTTTCTTAGCTTTAAACTCTTTCAAATGGACGTTAAGAGCATGTTTCTTATCGGATTCATTAAGGATGAAGTTTTCGTAAAACAACCTCCTGGTTTTGAGTCTCATGAGAAGCCTCATTTTGTCTATAAATTAAACAAGACACGATATGGTCTAAAGCAAGCTCCTAGAGCTTGGTATGAAAAGCTCAAAGACTATTTGTTAAATGCAAAATTTTCTATAGGGTAAGCTAATTCCACTTTATTCATTAAAAGAAAAGGAAAAGATATTTTATTAATTCAAATATATGTAGATGATATTCTATTTGGTGCTACCAATAAATCTATGTGTAGAAAGTTTTCAAAAATTATGCAGGAAGAATTTGAAATGAGTTTGATGGGTGAACTCAAATTTTTCTTGGGTTTACAAATCACTCAATTTGAATTTGGAACCTTTGTGTGTCAATCAAAATATACAAAGGAGATGCTGAAAAAATTTGAAATGACAAAAAGTAAAGGGAAGAACACTCCTATAAGTGTCACAACTTCCCTAGACTTGGACGAATCAGGTACACCCATAGATCAAAAGCTCTATCGTATCATGATTGGATCTTTACTATATTTAACTTCCAGTAGACTTGACATTTTGTTTAGTACCTGCTTATGTGCTAAGTTTCAATCAAACCCTAAACAATCACACTTAAATGCTGTAAAATAAATATTTAGATATCTAGTTGACACATCTGATTATGGCTTATTCTACACTAGGAGTCCACAATTCAACTTAATTACATATACGCGATATGGACTACATAGGTAGCTGCACCGATAAGAAGAGTACTAGCGGGATATGCCAATTCTTGGGCGAATAGCTAGTCTCTTGGTTCTCAAAGAAACAATCTAGTGTAGCCTTATCAACTACGGAAGCTGAATACATAGCCACCGCACTAGCATGTTCCCAAGTGCTTCGGATGAAAAATACTTTGAAGGATTTTAACTTGATATTTAATAAGATAAAAATATATGTGATAATACTAGTGCTATCAACCTCTCAACAAATCCCATACATCACTCCCGTACAAAACATATTGATGTTCGACATCACTTTTTGAGAGATAATGTACTTAAGAGAGAAATCGAGGTTGAATTTATTTGTACTAAATTGCAATTGGCTGATATTTTCACTAAACCCTTGAATTATGATCGTTTTAATTATATACGTAGGAAACTAGGCATATATAAGCTAAGTGATATTTCAAGAATTTATTGACTTAATGGAACTTCTTTTGTCATGAACATAGAAGGAGCCTTGACTTTGCCAAGTTAAGAGCCTTCATACTCTATTCAAACATCAAAATGCACATTCTGTGCAATATCAGATGTTTGATTAAAATATCAGATGTCCTATACTTAAAAATTCGTCGTCTGAAGATCTGGGACAGACGACGATTTTATATCTCAAAAGAGTTGATAAAAGTGCTATTTCAGATGTTCGTCATCATTCACAAATGTCTGGGTCGTCATCCAGATGTGTTGATAAACGTCTATCTGTGAATCAGAACATGTATTATGAGTCAGATGTCGGATTATATGGTTAGACGTCGTATAGGTCGTCTGACCATGAAATCAGACAACCCTGTAACTTTAGAGTGAAATCTAATAAGGTATGTCTACAGAAATCAGACGTCTAATTTTATATTTAGACGTCTGGTTGGTCGTCTGATGCAGAGATCAGACGACAACCTAGAGAATAAACCATTTTCCAGGGAGGAATGCCTGTAGAAATCAAACGACTAATTTTGAAATTAGTCGTCTGATATATCATTTGATGGTTAAAACAGACGACACCATCAAAAGGGTTAAAATCCCAAAAGTCCAATCCCGACATTTGACAATGTCTCCAGATGTCTGATCTGGCAAAAATCTGCAGTTCGCGACTATTCTCTGGATGGTTTGGAATGCAAATCTCCCCAACTTCAGGGGGAGACTTGCTCCAAGACCTTAGGATATAACATCCCCATCGCGAGGTCCCACTCCCCTCTCTCAAATCCCTAAAGCTCTCCCTCCCACCCGACGACCCACAGCTGCAGTTGGCGATGTTCCTCTCGCCGCCAGATGACCTTCCCGCCTCCTCGATGACTGGTGGAGCTGCTGCTCCCCTGCATGCGTGCCCCCTCGTTCCTCATCCGTGCATCTGGAGGCCCCCTCCCGTGGGTATACTCTCTCAACTCTTAGGCATCTCCACAGCTTTTGCTCATGATTAGCTTTGCCCTAGCATCATCTAGTTTTCCTTCTTGATCCAGTCGGTCTACTTGCATATTTCATACCCTTGTTTGCCCTAGAACTTAAAACCCTAGATCAAACCCTCCTTTCTCTTGGAGCATAAAAGTTCTATGTTTTTGGCAAGGGTATTACCTCACGAGATTCAAGCCGACATTTTAGTGGCTTGAATTCAAATGTATATTGCCACAACTTCATGGTAGGTTGTATTGCCTCAAGGCATACTGCCACACATTTTTTATCAATGATGATTGCATATATATTTGTTGAATCTGAGTGGCTTGTTGGCATTATTGGTTGAATGTTGTTTGCATGGATGTTTTTGCAGGTATTCTATCCTAAAAACACCAACCTTTCCTTCCAACACCTAACCACCCATTCCACCAAATATGCCTCCCCGTCAAAAGAAAGCCGCGGGCTCTTCCACCTCCTCCTCCACCTATTTGGCAGACCAACTACGAAGCGACATCGCTAGGCAGCAATTTTTTTGCTTCGCAAATGCCAAAGTTAAATGCCCTCTTTTTATTGTTTGGAATGATTTTCCCATTTAAACCTTCGGGAATACTTTGAAACTCTCCATCTCTTCTAATATTTTGACCAACAGTTCCATTCTGGCATTGGAACTATTGGCGTGTTCCCTGATCTTGTCCGACTCTTTTATGACAACATCATTGAAGACTATAGCAACGATGAACTTGAACTACATACTCCCTTATTTAGGCGTGAAATCCACATCACGTCCAACTCTATTTCTGACCTTCTTGCCATCCCCAATGAGGGAAATGACTTCAATGACATTCTAAGGCAATACGACTCAGAAGTCATAAATCAACAATTAGTCCTCCTTGAAAAATATATTAAAAATCTTGGCACCCTACCTTGCAAAAACCTCAAACCCCTTCCACGCTACTCTCTCGCATTTTTGGGTGGGACCTCCTAAACAAATCGGGAGGTTTTGATTATATCTCGTGCCAACACAAGGCGCTCCTCTTTGCCGCCGTACGTTATATTCCCTTCAATTATTGTCGCCTCATTATTTGCGTTATGAATGAAGACCATGGAGCATCACTACTGTTTGGGTCCATTCTATCCAAAATTTTTTCAACCCATCGGATTTCGATAACTGACTAAGCTGTTGACAAGAAAATTGAGCCCTACAACCGGGCCACAGTCGCCAAGATGCACATCACACTAGGATGCAATGTTATCATGGAGCAAGACCAAGGAGCTCGTAAGCTCACATCAGGCCTTAACCACCCAGGTGCTGCACTCTAGGAGGTGCGAGTTGGACTCGCGCATGCACCCAGCCAGGCAATTGGCCTTACAAGGACTACAACAGCTACAATTAGGCAAAAGCCTCCTGCGAGTGCATAAGCGAAGATTTCTAAATGTCCCGCCTCATGAACTCAGAAACATGGATAGTGACTTAAATTGATTTTGTGCTTTTAGCTTACCCCCTCCAGTACATGGGGTTGAAAGTTTCGGCCCTACTTGGAGGGGGTGAGATCAGTGTGACGTAAAATAAAAATGCGGAATTGAAATAGTAAACAATCTCACAAATAAGCAATCACACAAGTACAAAGTATTTTTAGGTGGAAACCCAAATCGGGTGAAAACCACCACCTAACCCTCTCGAGTTAGGATTTTCCGATCAACCAAGTTGATCAAAATCCACTAAATGAATCACTTTAAACGAAGGTGATTCAACCTCAAATACAACCACGCTACAAGTGCGAGGGTAGCGTTCCTCAACCCCTTCTCTCCGCGAGAAGGATTTTGTCCCACGAAGGAGACGGGAATTCGCAAAGAGAATACCCAACCAAATAACAAAGATAAAATAACAAATAATCCTATAGAGCCAACAAAGTAATTTTAAACCTAAGCTTCTATAGGAATTAAGAAACTCCCCTTTGCAAGGAGTGCGTCGGCGACGCGGATGCGTGAACAACACGACGACGCTATGTTGCTCTCGTGAACTACGGTGGGAGAGCGGGTGCGCAGAGCTTGATGCTCTCAAGATGAAGAATTAGAGCTTGGAGAGCAAGAGAGTCTTTTTGGACACAAAAGAGTGTGAAAGTGTGTAGCTAGGTGTGTCTTGTGTTTCTTGGTGTATGTTGGTGTGCAAGAGGTTCCCCTCTATTTATAGAAGCCCTAGGAAGGCTTTAGATGGCTTAGGAAAGGTTCCATAGCCGTTGGGAACACAGCCCAAGAGAATCAGCCTGAAATCAGGAACAATCATTGCTCTGACAGGCTTATCAGACGTCTAATTATGGCATCAGACGTCTAGAAGTTCACTTTAAGACGTCTGATTTCAAGGTCAAACGTCTGATTTTGGGCGGGTCTCTTCCTGACTTGGATCAAATCTAAACAGGGTTCTAGTGCAAGTCCATCAGACAACATATAGGACGTCTGGCACTATGTCTGGACGTCTGGAAACCTACTTTTTCTGTGGGAATGGATTTCCAAACGTTGCAACGGCTAGAAAATCTCTGAGAAGAGATTTTGGGTCAGCCGAGGCAAAACGGTCAATTATCAGACGTCTGGAAAGGCCTAAGGACGTCTGATAAGGCTCTAACGGTCATATCCTTGACGGTTTATTAAGCCAGCCAACGGTCCACTAATTGGACATCTGGCAAAGTAATCAGACGTCTCCTAAGACGTCTGGTCTAAGGTCTGGACTTCTGATTTCATCAGACAGAACTAACTATGTCCAGCCTAATAGTTATCAGACGTCTGAATCAACAGTCAGACGTCTTAAAACACTTTATCAGACGTCTGATTTTGGAATTAGACGTCTGGAAATGCTGTTTAAACCCTATATTGGTTTCTAAGTTCTCTACAGAAAACCTAAGTATCCTAGGGTTGTTCTGGTGTTCCTAGGACTACTATTAGGGTACTTTGAGGCTCTTTAACATAATTATCTAAGGAAATAAATAGCAACAAAAGAAACGAAAAATACAACAAGTACAAGAGAAGGAAATCTATCCTATTCTTCATTTCCTTCCATCTTTAATATATCGCTCCTCGCGAATCTCCTCTGTTTTCCATCAAGTTCCTCCAATTCGTCCTGGATGCGAGCTCGAATTTCGCCTAATCACGTATCCATTTGCAATTGGCCTGAAATCTAAGACTCCAAGTGCAAATGTTAAATAACACGTGTTTTGTTATCATCAAAATAAATAATCGTGGTGCTCTAGCACCAACAGGGTTGAGGTCCCTCACCCATGTACACCCCTACCTCATCCGCGACACACACCAACGCGGACCTGGCAAGATCGACCCGATTATCCCTTGCACTCCTCACGCACCACACCCACACCGGTGTTCCTGGACACGGGCACACGAAACCCGACCCGATTACCCGGCTTTGGGAGAGCGAACCAATGAGAGAAATAGAGAGTGATGTGGGGAAGGGTAGGGGTAGGTTTTGCTCTTCGTTGTGTGCAGGGAAAAGAAGGAGAAGGAAGAGGAGCTAAGGCACAGCCGTAGTGAAGGAAGAAGAAGGAAGGAAGAGGAGCTAAGGAAGGAAGGAAGCCAGAAGCAAAGAGGCTAAGGAAAAGAAGAAGGTGCAGCTGCAAGCGAAGTAAGGAAGGAAAAGGAAGAAGAAGGAAGAAAGAGGAGCTAAGGAAGGAAGAGGCACAGCAAAGAAGTTAAGGAAGAAAATTGCAAAGGAAGAAGGAGGTGCGGCTGAAGGCAAAGGTTGAAGGAAATCATGGTAGAAGCCAAGGAAGGAAAAGGAAGAAGAGAGGTAGATGACCAATGGCAGAAGGCAAAGAGAAGAAGAAAGAAAGCAAGAAAGCATAAAAAAGAAGGCTGAAGAAAAGAAAGGAAATAAGAGCTAAAAGAGAGATATCTTTTTAGGACGTCTAATTATAGAATCAGACGTCCAGGAGTGTTGGTCTCTCATACATAGTTGGGCATCTTTCTTGTAATAGTTTTTTGATATGAAATATGCTACCCTCCGGATTGTTATCGGCTCATGATAGCATTCCTCAATGTTTAAAAAAAAAAAGAATCAGACATCCAAATCTTCTATTTTTGCTATAATTTTAACTCCTAAACTCTTGCATTTATACTCTGAATTAGGTTTTGAGTAACTCTATGTATTCAATTACATTATTGAGATTAGTGAATAAATTCCATTTGCTCCATGTGTTCAACCTCGGATACCTAGGTTTTCGAGTAATAAAATTTCTTATTTGTTTTCAACGCTTTTTCGACTATTCTACAACGAGAATTAAAAACCCGATAAAGCGTTGTAACATAATGCTTATGCATGCATGAATTAGCCTAACTTATGCTAAGTCCTAGCCTAATTTAGGTTAATTAAGACCTATTATTGCTATGCAATCAATTACTTGGTCCTTTCATCCTACGGCTGATTGTGATCCATCCTCCCCATGCCTTTTCGCGAAGCACTCTTGAAGCCTCTAAATCCCATCTAACAGTGGTATTTTGGTTTGAAACTTCCCATGCTCCTCTCAAATCCATCCCACTGTTGAAGCCCTAATCAACTAATCCCCCACCATGGTGACTTGATACACTCTAGCACCTAGTTAAACACCTCCCATTGCCTCGTGTGCGAGCATCAGCTCCCTCCCATTCGAGTTGATCCCTTCATTCCATCCCCTCAACTTCTCTCCCTCCTTCCTCACCTGTGGTGACAGAATGGGTGCTTCTCCCTCCTTGAATCATCATTGGCTGATGGCTGGTGGCTCACTGACATCCCCTTCGTTAGTTGAGGGTCTCTTCCCTTTCGTCGCCATCAACCGACAACCAGTGGACCTTGGACACCACCTTTGTCTATAACTAGACTTCTTACTTTCATTGGTGCTATTATTGCTTTTTAGGTAGATTTCTCACTTTCTAGATTAGTTAGGAGTAGATTAGTTAGCTCAACTCACAGATTTAGTAATTTAATTAGGAATAGATTATACTAGCTCTAATTCCCCCTCTCCGATAAATTCAGACTGGAGATGTGTTCTTATGCATTCATATTGATTCACTGATCTTCCTCTACGCCTCACCATCCACATACTAATGCTTTTCTCACATTTTGATTCGCAATTCACTCCACCATCCAAGCATATCTAGATTCAAAGTTCTCAGGCTTCACGATCTAGATAGCACTCAAATCCATCTGGGGGTCTGTCCATTCACTTCATATGTTCACAAGGACCCCCGATCTGGTTTTGATTGCCTTGAATCGCTCGATTCTTTCAGATTTGTGTTTCATGCCTAATCTCATGATTTGGAGATAATTAGAGCTTAAATGGGTTTAAATGAGTGATTAAATGTTTTGACCACTTAATTGGGTGCATTGCAAGGATTCATATGTTTTTTAATTCATATTTGATTTTTAGATGAGCATATGCCCAATTTGAGCCTTGTATTGGGTAGTTTGACCAAGGATAATCAATGATACTGATTTCAGGTTGAACAAGGACCCAAGCGATTCTAATATGATCACTATATCACCTTGAACACCAATCAATGGTGTTCAAGAAGATCAAATGATCTGATCAGTAATCAATCTAAAGTAAAAACCCAAAACATGGCAACATGGTCTTTTGAATGAAAAAAGCTTTTAATTTGATTTCAGGGTTTAACTAAGGTGTTTGAGCATTTAATGAAGATCTGGAGTGTTTTGAAATGATTTCAAATACATAATGTGATCATTTCCCTCTACATTGTCTATAATGTAGTGTGAAGGTCATCTTAGGGTCTTTAGAGATTTTTAAAGAGTGTGAGTTCATTCTATGGATTCCAGACTTCCAGAAATGATTTACACAGACTTTCAAGTGGTTCCTAGTGGATTTGAGCATGAATATTGGCTTTAATGGAATTTATAGCTCTTAGATTTGAATTTTTAGATCTGAGAGTGAAGTTTTTAGACATTGAATGTTGTAATAGCAATCAACTGCTGGGTTTTAAAGCAGAAGAAATGGCTGCTGGACAACACCAACAGCAGTTGGACTGATCTTGATGGGAGTTTGATTTTACTGAAGGGCTTTGAGTTTCTGGAGTTTTTTATCAGACCAATTAAGTCTGATTTAGCAACTTAGTAGGTCAGCAATAACAGCACTTAAGCTGCTATTCTAAGCAGTTGTAGCTACTTTCAAAGGAGATTTGAATTGGTTTTGGGTGATAAAGGGGAGCTGACATGTTACAATCTATTATAATCTCATGTAACAAGAATTCATGTATTTGTTAAGTTTAAAATCTGATTTTGAATGGCTTGTAATGGTTTTTAATTCCAATGTCAGCTACTTGTAATTGATTCAACTGCCCAATTTGGTTTATTAATGAAATTAATGTTCAAAACCTTGTTTAATGCTTTAGATATCTTTCATGTAATGTGTTGGATGTATTTGAGTGGTTTCATGTCTTTTTTAGCACATAGAATGGCTTTCTAAGGCTTAGGTTCATAGTGTCAAAATCCTTTTGAGCCTCTTTTGTGTGAGAGTGAAATAATAGAAAAAAGTACAAAAAAAGCATAAAAAAATAAAATAAACCTATCCTGAGTAAGATCAAGTACTTGTTTAAGTAGATGCAAAGTTTCAAAGTATTCCGAACCCCTAGGCTAGTAAAACATACCAACTGACAGTTCGATCTACTTTGAAACTCAATAAAAGAAACCAAATCAAAAATACCAAAAAGAATTCCTCTCTCTCTCTTCCCCTATTCCTACAAAACACAAAAACATCATAAAAATATGAAAAAGTTTAAAAATTCAACAAAAATACCCTATATATTCTATTTATACTTGTATATACTATTTAATATTAAGCTAAATGTAAGTAATAACTTATATAACTAAAATGTACATAAATAACTTATGTATTTACTATATCTATTTAAATAATTATTTATGTTGTGCAAAACTGCACATGCTGTATTTACATAATTATCTATTTATTTAATTAGATTATATGTATACATATCTTTGTAATTCTAAATAATTATGTATGCACATATAACTATACATATAGATTAAAGTAATTATTATATATCGTATTATACCTGTAATTTATTTATTTAAGTATCTATTACATGTAATTATGTTATTAAGTTAATTAACTGACTTATTCAGTTAAAATAAAATAAAATAGCAATTTAACTTATTGCTGAAGTAATTTATATTGTATGCACATATATATATATATTAATTTTGATTATTTTCATCCAATTTATAATATATTTATAATGTATAACAGTACTTATAGCTACATGATATGTATATCTAATAAAAATGTGTATTTAAATGAATATAAATTAAAATAAATGTTCCAAAGTAAATTAAAAATGTTTAATAAATACCTCATTATATAAATTAACTATTTATAAAGTCAATGGCATCATTAATTTATTAATTTGTGCACTAATTAAGTAATTAACCTTTAATTTAACATTTATAATTCACTAATTTTAACAAATTTTTATACATAATTAAATAACTTATTTTTATAAATTAATTCTATACAGAAGTAGCTCTATATAAGGGCTTTCTAGATATATACTTTATTATGAAATTGGACTTCATTTGGGCACCCAAATCGAGGGCCAAAGATGACCCTAGATCACGCATTGGTACACTTAATTGAGCATTGGAATAGTGCCACATCGTTAACAGAGGAGTTACTGTAGCCATATAAATTGAATTGAGCACTTACATCATTCAGTCGTCAGTGCTCGACGCAAAATGAATCTCATTACCCTCTCTCCTCTCTGAGCATATGAAATAAGCATTTGAATGTGTGGGTTGGGAGACCGGTGTGCACAGTGTTGGGCCTGCTATGGTCCTGGTTTGGCCTGAAAGAATGCACAAAAATATACATAATCAAACTAGCATCGGTTCATACTAGCAATCTAGTTCCACCCATATAGTTGCTGTGTATCTCGCGAACCAAACCAATTTGCCCATTAAAAACCCAAATTTTTGTAATAGTAAGGCATGGGTTGAGCTTGAGCATGAGGGAACAAGATGAAGAAAAAAAAAATCTAAGTGTTGACCCTTTGTGTTGTGTTGTGTGTGGTAGTGTGTATATGTATATATATACATATATATGTATAATGATATATATACAGAGTATGTATATATGTAGTATGAGTATCGAGTATGTTTATATATAACTGATATATATATATATTGTATAGTTTGTATATTAGCTTTAGTTGTATAGTGTTGCTAAGGTTTTACTAACACTTTTCTCTGTCAGTGTAGATACCTTTTGCCTATATGTTAGTATAGGTATATACCTTTTTCCTTGTATTCTGTACATATGTTTTATAAGGCTATAGCGACACATATATATGTCCCTGTATGGATAGTATATGTTACTTAAGTTATTAGTATATATTAATATATTTAGTATAGTACATATTAAGAAGTATTTTTATACCTATACTTAGGTATTATCTAGTGTAGTATATATAATTAACGTAGAATATTTTTATTTAGTTTTTTATGCATGTTTAGTTGTAAATTTGCTTAAGGCATCTTAATTAGCAATTAATTGATTATTTTGTACATAATTAACTCATTCATTCATTCTTTGATTAATTGATTCATTTTGTATATATAATTGACATTTTTGAAATAAAAGAATATTTTTTGAACATAGAGAGTGATGTATATCAATAACTACCTCCCAGTGAATGACCTGGAATAAATCAGTAAAAATTATATAAATAAATAAAATGACACGACACCTATTTGCAATACTATTTTACTATGACAATGACATAATTAAATAACTATTTTTACCATGCAAATGGTTTTCGTAATCAATTTTTGGCATCATTGCCTGGGAGGCAACTCTATATGCCAAAAATTTTCTTTTATTCTTAATTTGTACGTATTTGTGATTTCTTTGTAAATAATCATTCTTTAATTCATATTCTTTTTTGTATATAAATTCTTTTATTCATTTTTACTCTTTGATTTGTTCTTGTACATAATCCTTATACTGATCTTCTGGCGTTTTTGTAGCACTTGAGCAGGAGTAAGGGGAGTAGTGTCATCTTCTTGGAGGTGTCTTCTTCCTGGTAGACCCGCTGCGATTCAGACTTGACTTCCTAGTGGAATTTTTCTAGGTGCTGGAGATTTCCCATTTTTAGTATAACAGTTTAGACTTAGGTTTATACTTAGGATATATTTGTTAAGCATAAGTTGTGAGAGCCTGTTCTCCAACATTTCTGTAATAATTTGAACTCTAGACTCTTTATATTCTCTCTCTACTCATCTCTCATCGATCTTATTTTCCTTTGTATCACCTTCTTTTTCGATTTGACTTTGTTTGTTGCATTAGAAAATAGAAAAAAATTTAAAAAATCAAAAATACCAAAAATATCTCATCTATTATCTAGTAGAAGCATGATATAGGCATTCCATCCTTAGGATTGCATTAATTCCTGCTAGATTTCAATTAAGTCAAATTGCATACTTGTTGATTGTTGGAGTCAGGTACAACTTTCTATCCCTCTTAAGCTCCTGTCATCTCTTGCAATTGACTAAGCTAAAAAGACCATATCATGCTTGAAAGAAATTAAAAAGCGAGATCAGTTGCTTAGAATTCACTTCTAAATGTCAAATATAATTCAAAGGAGACAAAAACTTGTTTAAAACCCTGATTGAGCTTTTCAACGCATTTTGGTGCTTGATTATCGTGTACCCACTACACGATCACTTAAGTACACAAACACATGGGTTTCTATCTCATTTCCTTGTGCAACCACAGGGTCTAGATTCGCACACCGGTCTTACCCAAATGTCGAGTGGACTTTTAGAGGTCTGCACCACATTAGGTCATCGATAAGATGCGTACGATTGCATTGATATACTATTTGTTTGCATACTATATATTTTCACATAGCATACCCTTAGGACAAACACGCATTTTCTCGCTTGATTGATTAGTCTTGATTATTGTGAGATTGATATTTGGGATTTCTGCTTTGCAGATTTGATTGAGATTGATTGCCTCCCTTGAGTTTTTGGCTACTTTGAAAAATCATTTTTTAAAAATTGACTCATGGACAGTAGGAGATCCCATAACCCTTCCTTAGTACCTCCCTTGGGTGTTGATGCCCAACCTCTTACTTCCACTTCTATGCCTTCCACATCCAATCCTATACCTCTTAAGCCTCAAACTCCTATTCACCATCCTGTTCATCCAGAGGATGATCACGATTCCGCACAATTTGCGGACTTTGAAGAAGATCCTCCTCATCTTTTTGCACATCCTCCACCACCACCACCTTCACATCATAGGTTTCAACCTCCTCCCTACCCAAACTTTCCTAATCAACCACACCTGGAGAGAGGTGTACAACCTAACCTACAACACCTATAGAATACACAACTACAAAGGAATACCCTTACCCAACATATGAAACAGCTTTTAAGCTGTTAATCTATTAGCAAACCCCCGTCCCTAGGCTCATAGACCTCAACTACGGGATTACTATAATCCCGCAATTGCACCACCTATGCCTGCGATATGCTATCCCATTGGGGGTCATGCTGCTGAAATGAAATCGAACAATTATTACACTTATCCCTCACTTCCTTGGTCTTGCTTCTGAGGACCCTTTTTAGCATTTAGAAGAGTTGAAAAATCTTTCCCAGACCTTGGGTCCGCAGGGCCATGGTCAGCACACATTGCTAATGTAAATGTTCTCCTTTTCACTTAAGGACAAAGTCACCTTCTAGTTTAGAACTCTTTCACAAACTACACCTATAGACACATGGGCTTCTTTGGAACATGAGTTTCTAAAGAACTACTTTCCTGTAGGTCGTACAAACACTTTAAGGCATGCTATCACTACCTTCACCCAAAATAGAGAACAGATGCATGAGGCTTGGGAGCAATTTCATGAGCCTCTGCGAAAATTTCCCTACCATGGTGTCCCATGCTGGCAACAGGTCCAGATCTTCTACCATGGGCTCCATGATGGCATAAGAAACTTCATAGATGCCGCTTGTGGAGGCAACTTCTTGTGTCAAGACAAGGACTCAACCTTTGAACTCTTTGAAGGCATGGCTGAAAACTCTATTAACAACGCTTTGATGAGCATGTTTAATGGAAAGTACTCGCATCCCCATATACATTCAAGGCTACATGAAGCCCAATCCAGCACAAGAAACTTAGAGATAGTGGCTAGTCAGCTGGATAAGGTGGGCTTAATAAAGAAGAAAGTTGATAAAGTATGGAAGTTCCAATCTAAACCTTCTTCTTAATCACCTGCACCACACACTTCTTAGAAGAAAAAGTTTTGGAAACAACTAATGTTATAGTAAATGATCTACCCCCCCTGGCCATACCTATTTTATACAATGTCCTCATTGTATGCATGAGAAGGCTAAGTAAGGTAGCACCTCAAACTAGAGTTTTTGGATTATGAATACCAACTAGTTCCAGATCTAAAAAATAAAAGGAAATATGTATGATGAGGTGTGGCTCATTGACATGCGGGAGGCCCGTATGTTTAAAAGAGTCGTTATAGCTTGCACTTGCAACATTGATTTTAAATGAAGAAATGGACGTGAGTCCAAGTGTCGATCTCAGGGAGGCGTGAAAATCATATTTTTCTTGTCACTTAATGTCACGGAAATAATGGGTTTTTGCTTGCGAGAAGTCATGGGTGAAAAGCGTGTGAGAGAGAGAGAGAATAGGGTTAGAATTATTTCATTCACAACATGCAACTTAAACATAAAAGAGGGTAAGTAACTAGATAGGAAATAACTTCATTTGACATGCAACTTTAGTTTATAATTACAACACTAGATAAATGCTTAAACACAAGTAAAGTAAAGCTTAAGATAAAGAGGGAAAGAGAGAGAGAAGACGGCGAGGCAGCCATGGTGGTGGAGAGGTTTCCCGTCGGTGGCTCGTTGGCTGCGTTGATGACTCATCAACTCTGGTGATTACAAAGAGAGCTAATGGTGGCAAGGAGTGGGGTAGAGCACTTGCAAGTGAATTGAATGCCCTCCATGGGTGGTTGGATGGAGTTTATATAGGCAAAAGGGTTTTCTAATTTAAGTATGGGCTTTAGCGACGTCCGGGACGTCACTAAACCCATACCAAATCCATCGGTGTAGCCCCCTTCGCCCACTGGTCGCTTACACGTGGATGTGCTTCTTCGCGCATAATCCGTGTGCGTGGTTTGAGGGTCGTCCGATCATGGATCGGACGGTTGATGTCGCTCATGGTGCGCGCACACGGATCGCGCCCACACCCCTCGCGTCATCGCGAGCGTGAGCATCCGCGTGCATCCGTTGCGCCGCGTGGCTCGATCGTCGTCGTTCGCTGCTAATCGGGTGGCTCAATTTCCTCGGCGCGAGCTTTTGCCTTCCAATTTCCACGCAGCGTGATTTGATCCCGCATTGGCTGCATGGGTGTGAGGCAGTCGACCGCTGCGTTGTCGCAGCGGATTGTCGCGGTGAGGGTAGGTGCACAGGCAGCTCTCAGCCATTCGATCGAAGATCGACAGCTGAGATTCATCCTCCGGGTGAAGGCAGAAGCGGGCGGCGGTGAGGATGCGATGAGCGGGTGCCACGTGGCACGCTGTGGGCCATTGATCATCTGATTAACTGTCAAAACTTCTTATGCCCATTGCAGGAGCTCCGGATGTCGAATTTGGCCGATTTCGAGTCCGTTGGACTCTGTTCGTCGCTTTGAATCCATCTGTGCTGTCCGATTGCTCATCTGAGGCCTGTTTTGACATGTCCTTGTACACATGGCCATTAATAATGCATTATAAGCAATCTTGATGTGCAATGCATGCAATGCTCCTATTCCTATTTATGATGTGTTATCTGTGCATTTTGCTCTTAAGATAAACCCTAATTGACAGATTTATCACCCTAAGATGCAGTGTTATCATACCCCCATGCTTACTCCTTGCTAGTCCCTAGCAAGGTTTATTCTAGCCTTTATTTCCAGTTAGAATTTAAGAAGTAATTACGTGGACACTTCGTCACTTGTCAATAGTAGGAAGTATACTAAGACCTTAATCTACAAAGACTAAGCAGTACCCAGGTGTCTGCCAAAATATGAATCACCTGAATCCTTGCTTTAATGTATGTATATATATATTTTTTTTTTTCTTATTTTTAGATTTTTTTTGGAGTTAAGAGTGTGTTGGTAACTTTTTATGACTACCCAACCCACCCAAATCTCAGAAAAAACTCTAAGTGCTAAGCATCTTGGTGTAAAGATTGTGATAGACTCACTCAATGGTAATTTAGACAGACTTCAGGTTTCTATGCCCCTAGGTGATCGAAAGAGGAAGTGTTTTCCTTGAAGGTGTATTTGTTCGATCGGTAGCTTTCTCCCTACGTTTGTTTTACTTGGGGTCAACACAAGGATTTTTCCAGTGTATATCTCCTCGGCTTGCTCTACTTCCTTGCTTCTTCCTTAAGTGTTTTGGTTCTTTTTGTGCATTTACTGAGCTGGGCTCTGGACAATCGACCAATGGGTTGTTACCCACGATCACTTGCCAGCCATACTCGTGCGGTGAAGTGTGGTTTATTTTGTTCTCTTCTTTTCTTCTTTTTTTTTTGGTAGGTGGTTTCCTTGATCTCAAATTTACCTAAAGGCAATAAAGAGGAGGTGGTCCCGTGGCTGGGCTTTGGACAACCTGCCAATGGGCTATTACCCACAACTTGCCAGCCATACCACCCTAGAGAGTTCATTAGCTACCCAATTTCTTTCAGAATCTCCGAGGAGTGAGTCTTGTGCAAAAATGTGTGCAGATACTTAGACTAAAAGTTCTTCTGTGTTAAAGGGTGAGTTGATAAGTCATATACTTATCACCTTATTTAGTTAGTGGATTAGGGTAGATTAAGGTTGCAAGAATTTGAAGCTAAATCCATATTTTAACGGACACCAGGGCTGATTAAGGCTGAAGGCTTGAAAAGTCTAAGTGTTCAAGTTCTTTCCGTATTATTTCCCATTATTGACAAATTTCTAATGCCTAAGTTTTTCTTCCTAAATTCAATTTTTTTTTTAATTTATTCTATTCAGACTAATTAAATGAGCTCAGAATTATGCAATTTACCACCCCCCATGCTTAAGTTGGACAACGTCCTCATGGACAAATACATGGATGCAACAGGGGTTTGAAAAGATATTACCTGAGTGAAGTAGAATACCTGATCAGTCTGAATCTTCTGGGTTGCCTCCCAGGAAGCGGTGAGTTTAACGCCTCCAGCTAGGCGGTGCTTCGTGTCATCCCTCAATGAGGGTGACAATCTCCTTTGGGGGAACTTGGGCTAGGAAGTGTTTCAATCTCTGGCCATTAACTATAAAAGCGTGCCCAGTATTCGGATCAGCGATTTCAACCGCCCCATTGAAGTGGGGCTTGACCACCCTAAATGGTCCTGTCCACTTGGACCTGAGCTTCCCTGGAAAGAGTTTTAGGCGGGCATCGAAAAGCCAAACTTGCTGGTTAGGCTCAAAAGTCTTTCTATGGATGAGTCGGTCGTGGACGGCTTTCATTTTCTCCTTATAAAACCGACTGTTCTCAAAGGCATCCTGACGAATTTCTTCAAGCTCAGAGAGTTGGAGCATCCTCTGCGCACCAGCTAACTGGGAATCCATGTTACACTGCTTTCCGGCCTAAGAAGCCTGATGCTCCAACTCGATAGGAAGGTGGCAGGCTTTGCTAAAGACCAAAAGGTAAGGTGACATGCCTATCGGGGTCTTGAAAGCGATCCTGTATGCCCACAGGGCATCATCCAGTTGTGTGGACCAGTCTTTCCTGTCATGTCTCACAGTTTTCTATAGAATGTTCTTGATTTGTTTATTTGAGACCTCGGTCTGCCCATTTGTTTACGAATGATACGAGGTAGCGATGCGATGGTTAACCCCATATTTTTTAAGTAGGGCACGGAATTGGGAGTGAATAAAATGACTTCCACCATCACTGATCAAGGCCTTTGGTATTCCAAACTGGGAAAAGATGTTCTGCTTAACAAAGTCCATGACAGTCTTATGATCGCATCAGCAGGTGGAGACGGCTTCAATCCATTTAGAGACATAGTCTACCAAGACTAGGATGTACTCAAAGCCGTTTGATGGTGGAAAGGGGCCCATAAAATGAATACCCCAAATGTCGAAGATCTCGACAATCAAAATGGGCTGGAGGGGCATCATATCTTTTTTGGCCATGGTCCCCAGCGTTTGACAGCGAGGGCAAGTCTTGGCAAAGTTGTGTGCATCCTTAAATAAGGAAGGCCAGTAAAATCTGGACTGCAGAACCTTTGTAGCCATTTTCTTTCCTAAGAAGTGGCCACCACAAGCTTGGTCATGACAAAAAGATAGCACACTCTGAACTTCGTCCTTAGGGATACACCTCCTGATGATCTGGTCGGCACAAAGGCGAAACAGCATGGGATCATCCCAGAAATAGTGTTTGGCATCGGCCAAGATCTTGTCCCATTGCTATCTGGACCAGCTGTGCAGGGTCTGTCCTACAACCAGGTAGTTGACATAGTCAGCATACCAAGGCAGTTTCTTGTCTTGCACAACCAAAATGTGTTCATCGGGGAAGGTGTCAGATAAAGGCAGGGAGGGTCCAATGTGGTCTAGGTGAAGTCTGGATAAGTGGTCAGCCACCACATTCTTTGATCCGGCTTTATCACGGATTTCCAGGTCAAATTCCTACAAGAGCAGGATCCATCTGATGAGCTTGGGCTTGGCGTCCTTTTTAGCCAACAGGTGCCAGATGGCTGAATGGTCAGTATAGATGGTCACGTGGGATCCCAGCAGGTAAGATCAGAACTTCTCAAGTCCGAAAACTACAACGAGCAATTCTTTCTCTATGACGGTATAATTTCATTAGGCCTCGTCCAACGTCTTGCTCGCGTAGTAGATCACCACGGGTTTCTTGTCTTGTCTTTTTCCCAGGACAGTGCCTATGGCAAAATCTGATGCATCACACATAATCTCAAAGTCTTGGGACCAATCCGGGGGCTAAAGTACAGGTGCTGTGGAAACTAAGTCCCGGAGGGTGTGGTAAGCCTTGATGCAATCAAAGGTCATGTGGAATAAGGCGTCGTTGGCCAGAAGGTCGGTTAAGGGTTTGGAAAGCTTGGAGAAGTCTTTGATGAACCTTCGGTAGAAGCCAACATGTCCCAAGAATGAAGGGATCTGCCAGACCGAGCTAGGCGGAGGAAGTTTGGAAATCAAATCAACTTTGGCCCAATCCACCTAAATGCCCCTATGCATACGATGTGACCGATGACGATTCCTTCTTGAACCATGAAATGACTCTTTTCCCAACTTAACACCAAATTAACCTCGATACATCATTTTAAGATTTCCTCCAAGTTGCTCAAATAGTGGTCAAATGAATTCCCAAATACAGAGAAATCATCCATAAAGACCTCCAAGTATTCACCCACCATTTCTGAAAAAATGGTTAGCATGCAACGCTGAAAGGTAGCAAGTGCATTGCATAACCCAAACAGCATATGACGGAATGCAATCGTGCCTTACAGGCAAGTGAATGTGGTCTTCTCTTGATCTTCAGGAGTAATTGCGACTTGATTATATCCTAAATATCCATCCAAGAAGCAAAAATACTTTTGCCCTGCCAATCTTTCAAGGATCTGGTCAATGAATGGCAAGGGGAAATGATCTTTCTTGGTTGCTCATTGAGTTTCCTATAATCAATACACACTCGCCATGCGGTGGTGGTATGGGTGGGGATGGATTTGCCACGTTCATTGGTGACAACGGTGAGCCCGACTTTCTTTGAAACCACTTGAGTGGGGCTCACCCAGGGGCTATCAGAGATGGGATGATGATGTCGGCGCCAAGACACTTGATAATTTCTTTCTTAACGACCTCCTGCATATTTGGGTTTAACCATCTCTGCATCTAGCGGGAGGGTCGTGCCTCGTCTTTCAGGTAAATCTTATGAGTGCAATAGGCGGGGCTAATTCCTCTTAAGTCTGAAATGGTCCATCCAATGGTGGCTCGATGTTCCGAAAGGGTCGTGGTCAAGCTAAGTTCTTGATCCTTGGTTAGATGAGAGTTAATAATCACAGGGAAGGTCTGGTCAGGTCCCAGGAAGACATACTTGAGATTCTCAGGTAATGGCTTTAGTTCGGGTGCGGATGGAACAACAGTTGAAGGAAAAGGGAAAGGCAGGAGTTGATCAACATCAATCTCCTCAAATGGTGTTGTTTGATGGTAATCAGCCCTACAGAGGTCCATGGGCAATGATGGTGACGGGTCAGAGCAGTCGTTACGGGATTGGTGGTCTGAGACAGAACTAAGGGTGAGGCATTCCTCGACCAAAGGTTCCACAGGATCATGTTCCTTGACACAGTTGCAATCAAAAGACTTGGTCGCCCAAAAGATATCCAACTGCATTTTCTTGTCACCGAAGGCGATTTCCATACATCCCGTGTCACAATCGATGTTTGCCTTAGCCGTAGCTAAGAAAGGTCTGCCTAAGATTATGGGTGCGTTCTGTAGTTTTTCAGGGACTTCCATGTCAAGCACCAAGAAGTTGATCGGAAAATAGAAGTCCTTGACCAGCACAAACACGTCCTCGACAACCCCCTTCGGGGTCTTCACAGATCTATCAGCCAACTGGATGGTGACAGGTGTGGGCGTCAGCTCTCCGAAACCAAATTGGTGGTACAGGGTTGTCGAAATCAGATTGATGGAAGCACCTAAGTACATGAGTGCTCTATCAAATGTCATGTCCGATATATTGCAGGATATCAGGGGTGCTCCCAGGTCAATTCGCTTGAGTGGAAGGTTGCTTGATATTATGGAACTTGCTTGTTCTGAGAGCACAACCTTCCTAGGTGCTCGAGGTCTTGGCTTACATTTGGGTGTACAGGCACCTTTTAAAAACTTGGCGTAAGCCGAGATGTGCTTGATGGCTTCGAGGAGAGGAATATTAATCTAAACTTGCTTAAAGATCTCCAAAAGCTCCCCATTTTCCACAACACTTTTCTTCTTCTTGATTGTCTCCAAGGCCTCGGGGTAGGGTGTCTGAACATGGAAAGGATCTATTTCTGGGTCCTTGGGTTTTTCTAGCGCCTCTTCTGAGTCAAGTGTTTCAGACGGTGAAGTCTCGGGAAGAGTCGGCCGTTTGGGATCCTGGGTTTTTGTGCCGCTTCCTAAGGTTACCGCATTTGCAGAGGCATTGGGACCATGGGTTGATCCTTGAGAAGACGAGGACGAAGAAGCACCGAACCCAGGGGGTATTTATGGGGCGGGCTGGACCATGTGAGCCTGCTCAGGATTGCCCTGGAACCCTTGCGAATTGGGGCCTCTGTTAATCATGTATCACAGGTTCAGTTGTGGTTGGGAAGGTAGGGATCCTTGTTGTTTACAGTCCAATAGTTGGCTTAACTATCCCTTTACTAAAGCCATTTCCTCCTGATGTTTCTGGTTCATTTCAGCCATCATCTTTATCAGGGTATCCATTTGGTTTTGCCGGGGAGGGGCTGCCCTATTCGAATTATATGGGGGTCTAACTGGTGGTCCTTGCTGATAGGGGGCAAGTTTGGCTGCTGGTTTGGCCTGGGCTGGTTTTGGAATTGAGGCGGTTTCTGGTTTGTCCAAGCAAAGTTTGGGTGATTACGCCAGCCGCTGTTGTAAGTGTTGGAGAAAGGGTCAGGTTTAGCATAACCTTGGACAACCTATACATCTTCAAGGATAGCAAATTTCGATGGGGAGGGAAGAAAGTAATCAAGGGTTGAGAGAGCAAAGGTCCCTCCCTAGAACGTGGTTAGGGGTTGTTCCAAGTTCAGTTGGCTTATGGGTTGGACCAGGTCAACATTGTGAGCTCCCTTTGCTAGGGAGAAGGTCTGTAATGGGTTCCTAGTCTGGTTCAGTAGCTCATCTATCTTTTTATCCACCAATTCCACTCGATCTAATTTCTTGGCAATGATATCCATGTCAACCATTCCAGAATTTGCTTGTACCTCATAAATCCCACCACAGGGTTGACTGGATCGTCTAAAGTGGGTCATGGAGGCATTGTTGAGCGAATTTTCGCTTATAGACTCAAAGAGCTCAAACGTGCTCTTCTCATCTTTGTTCAGGAAGTTCCCCCCGCATGATGCATCGACGAAGTTCCGTAGGTTGCTGTCCAAACCGTGGTAGAAGATCTGGGCCAATTGCCACCTTGGTACTTCGTGGTGTGGGCATTTCCTTAATAGTTCATTAAATCTTTCCCACGCTTCATGGAACTGTTCCCCACCCTAGAGTGTAAAGGTAGTAATGGCTCTTTGATGTAAACACATTTATTGAGGGTAAAATGCCTATTCATGCATGTTCCTAGGCTTAGATTTGCATTTCATGTTATAAATATTGATCATTCTGCATTTAGGGTAGTTGTTTATAATTTAGGTTAATTGCATCCCTTTTGTGGCTAGGAGAGAAGGATATTTATTTCAGAGCCTTAGATTGACGATTCGACCGTACGGATCTGATCAAGACGACGATCGGAGTCCAACGCCTTTAAAATTGCCTCAATCGAAGTTCCGTAGCACCATGTGCAGTCTGAGGAAGATCAATGACCAAGGGACTAGGAGACATAATTTGGAGCTTCAAATGATAAATCCGACCACACGGATGGATTCGGGTCGACGATCGCAGCATAACGGTGCAAAAATTGACTCAATTCGACCTCTGTAGCAGCCCCTACAACAAGAAGAAGATGGACGACCCAGACTGCACCACGTTGCGTAGCCTAGGCCGCCAGCACACGCACGTAGCACAACACACATGCAGCAGCGTGGGTGCACGCACAGGCATGCGGGCGCACAAGCGCGCATGCGCACAGCGCCAGCGCGTGGGCGCGTGCACGTGGGGCAAGGTTGGAGCGACGCCAGCACAGCGTGAGGTAGACTACAGCGACGCTTGCAACCATCGATAATTCATCGCATGCCAGCAAAGCCAGCTGTGGGTGCTAGCAGGCATGAGCTGCCTACATCGACGTTTCCAACGATGGCTTGGATATCACTAATGGTCCCATATCGATTTTTGCCTCTTCTCTACCACTATAATAGGACCTACACCCCCTCCCTTCCAAGCCATCTCTACCTACTCTACTCCCACCTACTCCCAAGCTCTAGCAAGCCTACCAACGCTCCATTAGAGCTTGTTCTCAAGCTCCCAAGGTGCCTATTAGTGTATTGAACCTCTGCCCCACCAAATACTCCTCCAACTTCCCATCTCCCTTCATAGGTCACCTTGGAGCTGTCCTCCCACCTCCATTCCGATAGCAGATCACCTTCGTCTTCTCACCTCCATTCCGGAGCCACGCCAAAGCCTTTCGTAACATGACGTCCTCTAGCATCTCAACTCCGTCATCCTACTCCTCACCTCCTTCGTCCGAGCTTCTGCCAGGCACCGTCGTCTCGCCGAATAGTCGATTCGAGAGATTTCCTCTCACCTCCCTCTCTTTATATGCTTTCATAATTCTTGTAATTGACATTAGAAGTAATATATATTAGATTTGTTCTAGATCGCTATCTTGTGATACATTTGCTTGATTTCTTTTATTTTAAAAATGCAAAATAATATCAAAACCCTAAAATACCAAAAAGAAACGAAACGAAGCGTAGTTTTCACGTAAAGTAAATGTCGCCTCCCTGTGTTCGACCTGGGACTCCCTTGGAGTTTCAATATAAATTTTATCTGATCGACGTGTTTTGCAACTACAACAACAGGTTACTTGTAACCTCAATTTCTAACACGTGAAACACGCCCGACCACTCTTCTGAGGGCATTGGTCTTTCCTATGGGGAAGAATTTCTTTAAGAATGCATGCCTTAGTTCTTCCCAAGCGGCGATGGGTCTACCTAGGTTTCTAAGCCTGTGAGATGCCTTGTCTCTCAGCGAGAAGGGGAACATCTTAATCAAAACAATGTCGAGGCAAATGTTCCTAGGTTTCACAGTCTGGGCTATCCAGTCAAGATCCTCTAGGTGCTGGAAGGGATCTTCATTTGAGCTTCTATGGAAGTGGCTCTGAATCAAACTCAAGACATTTAGTTTTAGCTCCAAATCATCTCCCCCTTCGGGGATCCTAAGGTGCGGCTCGGCTCGAATAGCGGAAGGATTGTAGAAGTTGCGGAGGGGCCTAGGTTGGTCTTGGAATGGAGGTAGTTCAGGTGGCAGTTGCCCTTGTGGGCCTTGGAAAGGTGGTGGTGGTTGCCCTTGTGGGTTCTGCAACCAGTGTATGGCTTGCATGATAGTGTGGATCTGTTGCTGCTGAAGTCGGTGGTTTGCGTTAATCTAGGCTTGGATGATGGCCATTGTGTCTGGTGGGAGCTGGTCCTCAACCTCATCTACCCTAGGTTCAGCCATGTTTCTAGCAAAATTAGGTCGCCTGGATTCCCATCCCAAAACAAACAACTCAGGATGCAGTGATCGTCTCCCATGTATACACTAGAGAAGAACAGGAGGGAATGCGGAGAGTGACAGATGTGAGAAGTGTGTGTGTTCAACTAAGCAAACAAGCCTAGTCCTTATGGTGTATTCCTTAGGGGACCTAGAAATCTCCAAAAGGGTGATCAAGTCAGTAAGCACTGGACTCCCCTTCCCAAAGCTAATCTGGCCAGGTTGATTACTTGGGGATGTAGGGAAGGTTCTTCCTTTGGCTTGCAGCGCTAGTTCCATAGACCCCACAACCGCAGTCGTTTGACACTTCCCTGCAGCCTAGTCACCAGATTCTACTAAGGGAATGAAAGCAAAGTGCCCAGCGAACAAAACCGCGCCTCCCGAGACTTAACCTAGTCCTACCTAGGGCACGTCTACTCTATTTTAAAAGGGCTAGGATAGTGCTTGTGCTAGGGTTATGTGATGAGGCATTGATTGGGGTAGTGCCTCTTAGTTTTCCAATTCCAGTGTGTGTGCTTCTATCAAAACATGATTTTCAAGCAATGATTTTTTTAAGATGTGGTGTGTTTTAATGTTTCATCCTTACTTTTGTTTCTTTTAGGATTGACGTGTCTTAATATTTTCATACAAGTTTTAATGGGCACGTCAAGGTTTGCACACAATTTGGTGAAAGTAAATTTCCTTTTGTTGTGTAGAGGCTCTAAAACCCTAATGTACTCATCTTAGTGATCATGCAGCTTCTATTAGATGAGTCGATTTTAGGGTTGAGTGGTGCGGCCCATGTCAATTCAAGGTGGCTTCGCAAACACCACTCAGAAAGAAAGAAAAATACACGAAGAATCTTAGATTATTCAAAATGTTAGGGTTTTTTTTTTGTTGGGTGATGTGTTAAGGATGTGGATCAGGCAATCATGCACCATGCTAATTTTTTTTCAATTTTACAATTTTTTTTAGATTTTTAAGCAAGCAAACAACCATGGGTGAAGAAATACTCATGACCGGTCCTTGTTGCGTTTACTCTCTCGTTACCATCACGAGTTGCACTACTTCGCCATCCAAGTGTCGAATTCCTGCAACCATCAAGTAGAAGGAGACAAGGCGTTAGACGATGTGAGCATGGATGTAAAATGGAAGTGACAAAATAAATCCGTTGCCTCCCCAGCAATGACGCCAAAAACTGATGTGCGAGAGGCACGTATGTTTAAAAGAGTCATTGTAGCTTGCGCTTGCAAAGTCAATTTTAAATGAAGAAATGGACGTGAATCCAAGTGTCGATCTCAGGGAGGCATGAAAATTAGATTTTTCTTGTCACTTAATGTCACAGAAATAAAGGGTTTTTGCTTGCGAGAAGTCGTGGGTGAAAAGCGAGTGAGAGAGAGAGAAAGAGAATAGGGTTAGAATTTTTTCATTCACAACATGCAACTTAAACATAAAAGGGCAAGTAACTAGATAGGAAACAGCTTCATTTGACATGCAACCTTAGTTTATAATTACAACACTAGATAAATGCCTAAACACAAGTAAAGTAAAGCTTAAGATAAAGAGGGAAAGAGAGAGAGAAGACGGCGAGGCAGCCACGGTAATGGAGAGGGGCTCCGTCAGTGGCTCGTCGGCTCCAGTGATTACAAAGAGAGCTAATGGTGGCTAGGAGTGGGGTAGAGCACTTGTAAGTGAATTGAATGCCCTCCATGGGTGGTTGGATGGAGTTTATATAGGCAAAAGGATTTTCTAATTTAAGTATGGGCATTAGCGACATCCGGGACGTCGCTAAACCCATACCAAATCTGTCGATGTAGCCCCCTTCGCCCGCTGGTCGCTTGCGCGCATGCGTGCTTCTTCGCGCATAATCCGTGTGTGTGGCTTGAGGGCCGTCCGATCGCGGATCAAATGGTTGATGTCGCTTGTGGTGCACGCACACGGATCGTGCCCACGCCCCTCACATCATCGCGAGCATGAGCGTCCGTGGGCATCCATTGCGCTGCGCGGCTCGATCGTCGCCATTCGCTGCTGATCGGGCGGCTCAATTTCCCTGGCGTACGCTTTCGCCTTCCAATTTCCATGCAGCGCGATTTGATCCCGCGCTGGCTACGCGGGTGTGAGGTGGTCAACCGCTACACTGTCGTAGCAGATTGTCGCAGTGAGGGGGGGCATGCGAGTGGCTCTCAGTCGTCGATCGAAGATCAACGGCTAAGATTCATCCTCCGGGTGAAGGCAAAAGCAGGCGGCGTTGAGGATGCGATGAGTGGGCACCACATGGCACGCTGTGGGTCATTGATCATCAGATCAACGGTCAGAACTTATTGCGCCATTGCATGTGCTCCGGATGTCGAATTTGGTTGATTTTGAGTTCGTTGGACTCCGTTCGTCACTCTGAATCCATCTGTGCGGTCCAATTGCTCATCTGAGGTCTTTTTTGACATGTCCTTGTACACATGGCCATTAATAATGCATTATAAGCAATCTTGATGTGCAATGCATGTGATGCTCCTATTCCTATTTATGATGTGTTATATGTGCATTTTGCTCTTAAGATAAACTCCAATTGATAGATTTATCACCCCAAGATGCAGTGTTATCACTCATCATAATTAAAATGCCAAAGTTTAGCTAGAAACTTAGTTAAAACACTATAAATTAACTCTAGAAAAGGGCTAAGTGTGGGGACAATGGAAAATGGCTTAGAACGCCAAAATTATGTTAAAAAAGCATAATTAGGTCATTGTTCAGAGATTATATACTAAGTGCATAAATCGTTGAATCAAAGGGAATTGAACACCAAATTGAGTAGAAAATCATAAATCAAAGATGAGAATATTATCTAATGTGTTCAAAATACATGCCATAAAAGTTACACTGAGATTTGACCTTATTTGGGCCTTGGAATTAGTGATTTACATTTAGGTCCTTCCTCTTTCTCAAGCCCCTCACCTTTTATTCACTTAAAATAGCCATGGACTTAGTTGTAAGCTCACAGGGACCTTTCTGTAATGATTTTATCACTTTTGGGTTTCTCTGATATTTTCATATTGGTTTACTTTGAGGGCCTTCTCTATAAAAGCCTAAACATAGCTGCTTCTCTCTCTTGTTCTCCTCAGCTGTGAAGAACACAATGCACCTAAGCCGTTTGTTCCTTCCTGATTTGATCTAATGGCTGATCTAGCTCCAACCCTTAATCCTCAGTTCCCAAATCTTCCTACCATTACCTAGATCACATCCTACGATCCATATTCATCTTAGACCTCTCCCTCACCCTCAACTCTTATTTCTACCGTTGATCCTAAATGGCCCTCACCTTTGATCTTTGGTCACTTGACCATCCCAACACCTATATAAGGACCTACCTAGGCACCCTTGTCTCCTTTACCAGCTCCCCCCTCTATTGAGTTGGTCATTCTTCCCCTCTAGTTCTTCTTCCTCTTCTTCCATGGCCAGTGACAGAGATTGTGCTTCCTCCTCTTTCTTCCCTTGCTGCTAAGGATCATGTAACTCTTGAGAGCAAGCCAGAGCTCCCTTCCCTCCGAGCCCTCATCACTGGAGTTCTCCCTCCTTGATCACCATAGCCACCAGCAATGGTTTCCCTGAGATCCCATTCCTCCCTTAGATTAGATTTTATCGCTTTCCTAGTTAGATTTACTGCTTTCCCAGATTAAAGCAGTTTAGTTAAATCATAATTCACTATTTGATTGCATAGATTAGGAGTAGATTAAAGTAATTTGTAGTCATTATTGATCACCCCTCTATGATCAATTCAGATCAGAGAGGATGTTTCATTCATCCATTTTGATCCACTAAGCTCCCTCATCACCTTACAATCACTTCCCACTTCTTTCCTCATTGGATCAATCACAATTCACTTCCATCCATCAGGGCAGCCATGAGACTTGAAACTCTATAGCTATTAGATCTTATAGTGTGCTAAATCACATAGAGGGCTCCTCACTCACTTCACATGATCACAAAAGCCCTCCCAGAGTGTTGAATTGAATGGATTCACTTGATTTAAGTCTAATCAGAATATTAGAGATATAAATTAATTGCAAATGGTTTTAATTGGGTGAATTTGATTTATGATTATGTAATTGAGTAGATTGCGATTGTATTGATATGCTTTGATTGGAGTTTGGTCACAATTTAAGTTTAGGCCCAGTTTCACCCTTAGCTACTATTTTTCTTTTTCACTTGGTAGTAGGGGCCAATGAGATTCAATGCACTGAATTGAGTCCCTTGCAATGACCTAATCACTTCTAGAGAATCGTAAAAGTCTCTTGCACACTAATCAGTGGTGTGCAGGTTGATTAAGTGATCATATCACTATGGTGAACTTAGAACAAAAGCCCAATTGGGGTGACAGTAGGGATTAAATGCAAATCATTTCAACATGATAATCGAGGGTTTGATTAAGTTTGAATGATTTTCATGAAGGTTAAGAATGGTTTTTATTGGATTTTAATGCATGATCTAGTCTCTTGCTTTCACATTGTCCATAGCGTAAATAAAGAGATTGATTAGGTTTTTCCATATGCAATTAGTCTTGGGCTTGATATTTGTAGAATTCTAAAGGGTAGTTGATCAATTGTGACAATTTAGAATAAGCTTTATTGAAGCAAAAGTATGATTTGGGATTTTTAAATATTACCCTTTAGTTCCAAGTCTGACTAAGGTTTTTAAGGATCTAACTGATTCCTAATTATTTGAGAGTTCTAAATGATTTTCAATGTTTATACAATAGATCAGAATGATTACAAGAATGTTTGAGTAATTGACTTTGAGCTGAGGGCTTTGAACAATAGCTACAATTGCTATTTCTAACAGTATTAGAACAAGTATTAATTTAATTATGGATTTTAAATGGTCTTGAATGATTTAAAGCATGCAATGATCTTTCTGGAGTACATGTTTCCCAGTTTTATATCCTAGATACTTGAATACATCTTGCAATTTAAGAATTAGGCTTTAGATGGAGCCAATCTTTCTCTAATAGCAATAGCTGATTACTTGAACTAAATGGAATTTAAAAATCAAAGTTTTTAGTAGATCCTCATGAAAATGGAGTGTAACCAAGTCTTTTAGATGATTTAATGTTAGAACAAACATTCAGTTATATGTATAGATTGTATCTATTGTTGAAACAATTTGTAAACCATATTCAAAGCTTTTATTAAGATCTTTGTCAACATTTTGAATTCAAAATTTGTTTGAAATGTAATTAGAACAATAATTCAATGAATAGAATATGTTTCTATGTGTGAATCTAATTTTAAATGATACCTGGAAGTGTGTCATACTATATCTTTCAACTCCAGCACTTTTGATATATTTTCATGCCTAAATTCAATTTTAGATCATTTTATAGTCTTATTCCAGCCTTTTCTTGTAAATAACGTGAAAAATAGGAATATTTTGTAAATAAATAAAAGAAATGTGTGGTGAGTGAGATCTAACTCTCATGAACTTGTGTGTGTGATTAGATTTAGGTTTCCATGTCTTTAGTTAGTAAAACATACTTGCAGAAGTTCTAAACTTCCCAGGTTTAGAAATAAAGAAATTAAAAAAAACTAAAACACCAAAAAGAGTTTTTCTTCCTCTTTCCTAACTTCCTCTCCCCTTTCTCTATTCTTATAAAACCCAAAAACAAAATAAAAATCAGAAAATGTACAAAAATCAAAAAAATATCCTATGAACATAATGTAAATATATGTATATATTCTTAAGTTAATAAGTTATATGTATTCAAAATCATTTATATATTACACACACACATATATATAGGTAATTAAGTTATAACATATATGTACATTAAATTATAGTGTGTAGTAGTGTATATATGTATATTGTGTGTGTATATATATATATATATGTATAAGTTTTATTTCTAAACATAATTAGAATATATAACTTATAGATATGTATAATCTATGTACGTGTGTGTCTATATATATATAGATATATATTAATTACAGTATCCATTATGTAAGGTACCATAATTAACACACACACACTATCCGACCCTGAGAGGGCTGTTGATCTGCGAAAAATGGGTGGGGAAGATGGTCATGCGTCTGGGGAACCTGCGTATGAGGAACGAAGGGGCGATTCTGAGGGCCACTCCATGAGTGTCCTTCAGCGGGTCTAGTCACCATCTCGACAAAGAGGAGGATGGCTAGAAGAGGTCCGTCGACGGCATTGCTTGCGGCAATTCGATGGAGTAGGAGGGAGTGCGCACAGAAAGGAAAACCATCCTCTGCCTCCGCCCAAGACTCGAAAGCAGCGCCCTTGGTGCTTTCGATGCCTAGGGATTGGGCACTTTGCGGCGGAGTGCCATAAGCTGATTAGCTGTCGGGTGTGCAAAGGGAGCGGCCACTGTAGCTTCTCCTGTGCAAAGGCTAACACATGTCGTGCTGGTCGTGGAGTCGATGGTTCACAGCAGAGGAGGGAGGAAAACACCCTTCCGGTCGAGGTCGTTTCGACCTACTCGGTCCATGTGACAGAACTGCATGGGGCCTCTACCTTGCACAGGCTCTTGTGGGGTGTGTGACATCGAGGATTCGTTCCATAGAGGCAATCCGGTCTGCCTTGGTAGACTCCCTGTCCTTGCCGACTTCAAGGCTGGGTGGGATGTTCGATAGAGCCTTGCTCATGTCTGGCTTGGTAGAGGAGGATCTAGCCAAGGTGCTTTTCATGACCATGAAGATCCATGGCCTGGAGATAAGGTGGAGGCCTGTCTCGCTCTTCGACGGTGCTTTGAAGGAGTGCCCTCCTCCACGTGTGGCAATGGACGTGGTCATGCTTGGGCTGCCGCTACACCTCCGCACACGGAAGGTAATAGAGAATATTTATGCAGGTCGCACCCTTGTTGCGGACGTCAAGGGTGCTGATGTCCTTGAAGGTGACTTCACAAAGGTGTTGGCATTTGTCGTGGTTCTTGCCAGAGGCCATCACCCTCCTGTAAGGTGGTAGCACATGGCCGATAAGGCTGAGGACGGTTGGTGGGAGGAGAAGATCCTATGCGAATGCACTTTGTAGTGGGCATGGTGTAGACAATCGAGCAGATCCATCGTCGGAGGTTAAGATGGAGCCCACCTCTACCCTCTATCTTGAAGGGCCAGAGGTCGCACATCCACATGGAGAGGTGCTATCCCAACCATAGGGGACTTCACCCGTAGGATGCAAGCAGGGAGAGGTGCCTTCGAGCAATGGAGGCAACGTGGAAAACCCCTCCATGTCAGGGCTGATGAGACCATCCTTGGGTCTTAGTTCGTCGGAGCAATGGCCTAATGCGTTGGCTATGGAGGACTCTACATTAGGAAGGCGACGTAGAGGCAACAGGTCTGATGGGAAGGTGTTGCTTGTTTCTCCATGTAGGGATAACCTACAGAGCAGGAGGGGTTGTAGAAGTGGACGTGTGGTGGTGATGGATGAGGAGACTTTTGTTTGTTTTGTTAAGGTCCAGAGATGTGCCGGGTCTAGCAAGGGGAAGAAAAATACCTCTCCATGACATGCATCCTATCATGGAATGTCCGTGGTCTTCGAGCTGGAGAATGGAGAGCCACATTGAAGAGGTATCCCTAGGACTTGAAGGTTGACTATGCCTTTCTTCAAGAGACCCATATTGCTAGTGAAGAGCTTAAATATTGACAGCTTGGCCTCAGGAGTCATCTGCCACTCAAACTCTTGATTCTCGACTTTGTCACCTTCGTTAGAGGCTTTAGTAGTGTAGGCAACAGATCAGGAGGATAGGTAACATCGGTGAAGCCAGGCATTTGAGATGGTGACTGCTCTCAACGTAGTTGAAGGGAGTGGCCCCCTTACTATAGGGAACATGAGGAGGGACAGAGGCAGAGGTTAATTATTCAGTAGGAGGACCACCTTAAGGAGGTTGACTGGCAAGAGCATTCTAGATAGCTTTGGCTAAAGGAAGGGGATGCAAATACGCACTTCTTTCACGCCATGGCGAGTGTTAGGAGGTGACCATCATGTTACTATGCCTGATGAGATCAAGCAGATGGTAGATTCCTATTTCTAGGACATTGCTAAGGTTGATCATTGGGGATTGGTGTCTTTCTGGCAATAATATGCTGTTGGTGGATGAGGAGGCTAGCTGGTGGTTGACTAATCGAATCAGTGAGGAGGAGGTCCTGTCTGCTATTAGGGAATTGAAAGTCGAAGGGTCCCCTAGATCAGACGGCTTTCAAGTCCTCTTCTATAGAGAATTTTGGCCCACAATCAGGAAGGATGTTCTTGGAGTGGTGGAGGAGTTCCAGGAGGGGAACTTTGGCCCTGAGAGGTTAAGTCGCTCCCTTCTTTTTCTCCTGTCGAAGAGACCATGTGCCAAGACTTTAGGTGATTACAGACCCATAGCCCTCTCAAATTTCCATCTACTTGACTATTGGCAAGGTGATGACAAATAGGTTCAGAGATGTTCTTCCTGGATTGATCAACCAGTCCAGTCGACCTTCTTGAAAGGGTGTTCACTTCAGGAGTCGTTTGTGGTGGCACAGGAGATGGTGCCTGCATGGACACGACGTAGTATAAAGGCTTTCTTTTGGAAGATAATTTACCCAAAGCCTACGATACGGTGTCTTTGGTGTACCTTTGGGAGATTACGAGGCAAAGGGGGTTTTTGGAGACCTGGGTGAGGTGGGCCAAAAGATGTGTAATGACAACATCTTTCTCCCCTCTCCTTAATGGGAGGCCTACTGGTACTTGGATCCAGCCACAGAAAGGGGTGCAATTAGGGATCCCACTTGCACAACTTCTTTTTATCTTTTTGGTTGACACTTTGTCCAGGAAAACTGTTAGGGTGATAGAGGCTAACCTCATTAGAGGTTTTACAACGACGGCTGAGCAGATGACTATTACTCCTCTTTTATAGTATGTAGTGATGCAAATGCCACCATTCATCATAACTAACTCAATTTAGTTGGAATTAAGAGATAAATGCTCTTAAATGATCGCCTGAGGACCATAATTCCACTGTGATCTGTTTTGAGAAGAAGATAATAAAACATGGTTAATTCTATTGTTTTAACATAATGCCACAAATGCAGATTAACCACAGGGTTATTCAGGGGTTAATTGAAAGTTAATTGAACATAAGAGACCAAGAAGTAAGCTCACTCTGATTGAATCAAGGTTTCATGCATTTTGAGGACCAAAGTAGGACCAAAAACCTTAATTATCAACCCTACTTAAATTGGAAAGGTTCTAATCAGGATAAAAATAATCTAAACCTCCTAAAATTTATAGAAAAATATTCTAAGAGGTTTGGTATCTTTGGTTTGACCATCTGAACCCATTTTGACCTAGAATAGAGATTCAAATGGGAATTTACCTTGATTTGGGCTTCTGTTCAATTTACTCGGTTAAAGGTATTGAGACCTTTGTTTTGTTGAAACAAAATTATATTTTATTGCGAACTAATCTTTTAGGATAATAATTGCACAAATCAAGTCAATTATCTTCTGCATGGATCAAAGTGAAGATTATCTTTAGTCAATGTAATTCTTTTATATTTCTTAAGTCTAGAATTACTGTAAGGAACCTCCAGATTAAAAACAAACCTTTCTAAATCATAAAATAAATATCTAGATAGTATTGATCAACCAAAATATTAGAATTGATCGATCAAAATAAGAATATTGATCGACCAAATTAGCCTAATGGTCAAATCTGATTTTCCCACAATTGATCTACCAATTAAATATTTGATCAATCAACAATTGATCAACTAATTAAGTAAATTGATCTATCAAAATGAAAATTGATTGACCAATTTGGTTCGAATGCTTTTTTCTCAACTTTCCAAAAATGCTCTATTTTCACCTATAAATTAGTCTCCACACCCTTCATTTCAAAACACACCTTGGAAAACATATCAAAGAGAAAAAATGCTTCCACTATAATTTTTCCTCGTGCTTTCATGCCCATTCTACTATGCTCTTTAAAAGCACGTCGTTGTACGCTTCTGAAAAGAAAACTCGATTTGCATATTCCATTGGATTAATTTCTGTATTTCATTTTTTTCTTCCATTCCAATTGTTGGGATTCTTTGTGTTGGAATTTCCAACGTTGTTTGTGACTTCTCTTTGTTGATAAAAGAGAAGTGTTTTGTAAGAGGTACCACCCTCGTTCAAGTGGTACGTTAGTGAATTGACTAGCGTTGCCTAGTTGGGAAAATCCTAAGCTGGGAGGCTTAGGTACTGATTTTTACCCGTAGGGGTTTCCATTATAAATCTTTGTGTATATTATGGGATTATTTTTTTTGTGCCATATTTTTATTACAATTGATATCACACTTGATCTTGTGTTTGTGGCCAAGTAAAATCCACAGGAACCCTCAAGACATGGTGAAAACTCGAATCCAAGTTCACCATTAGATTCCTTGGCTTCAAGTTAGGCTAAGACCAAAATTTGAGCTCAATCAGAGTCCATCTTGACCTAATTTTCAATCCAATCCCTAGATCTCTATTTATTTTAGATTAACCCTCACATTTCAACTTTTATTACAGAAAACCCCTTAGTTTTCTCATCTTCACAACTAAGCCCTCGCCACCTTCGTATGAATAGGACCTTTGAATCCAAAGCCAGCAATATTCAATTAAAGATCTCTCCATCAACTTGCAACGAAATCCCTCCAAACTTGGAAGGATTGACCGCCAAGAGATCCTCCATCAAATAGGCACAATCATATCCGTTCTTATGAAGCACAATGATCAAGAGAGGCTAGAGAAAACCTAGACCCTGAGTTTCCAAAATCCTAATCAACACAAACGCATTCTAGGAATTATGGTCTAAATTTTGCTCTATATAAGTACCCTAAACCTCCTACGTTGATTTCAGCTAGGTTTCAGGCCAAATCCATTCTTCCTTCCTTCTCTAGCCGTCTCTAACCTCAGCTCTAGCGACCCTCACAACCTCACTCTTTGGACCACCCAACGACCAAATTGGGTGGCTTAACATCCTCACCGTCTTCTTCGACTCCTTACCCATCAAAGCAGGGGCCTCTTCCACCTTCAACATTGTCATCCCACCTCGTCAGAGAGTTCGTCTCTCTCGCGTCTGGCAAGGCATGCTGGCATGAGTCTCCCTCTCTTCCAATAAAGTAGTCCTCTATTAATGTTTGAGATTTTTGTTGCAAAAAGATTTGAGTTTAGAAACTACATCGTTGTAGTGCGATTCGCAAGAAAATCCATCAATCAAGTAATTTTTAACCAAAACTCAGAATGAGTCTCGGGTTGAACACGGGGAGGCTACGTCGATTTGAAATCCGTAGTTATATTTTTTTTGTAACTTTTGTTTATAAATGAGACATTCACAATGGTTGCTTTTTTTTATTTGCAATATAAACACTACAACTAAAGAAAGAGAGAGATAGTGAGAGAAAAAGAGAGAACTTTTATACTCAAAATAATGTCATTACAACTACACTAGAAAGTAGGAAATCTAATATAGAAAGCGATAAAGAGAAGGGGAAGAGAAGTTATCCTCCTTGACGTCTGCTTGGAGGACGAGCCGGACGGACGTCGCCTGGAAGAAGGAGAGTGAAGACGGATGACAGAGGACGAATCGGGAAGAACTGGGGGTGAGGCAGGGCATCAACATCGCAGGATCCACTTCCAGAATGGGGGTGAGAATACAGTTGGCGAGAGCTCTGCAAAGGGGATGAGAGGTGGAAAAGTTTGTATTTTTACTCTAGCGGAGCTTCCCGTAGCTTGGGAGCACTAGAGTGAGCTTTAGAACTTGAGTTCTTAGCTCTTAGAGAGGGAGAGAGAGCATGGAAGGAATGAAGAAATTGTGGAGGGTGTAAGGCCTTTTATAGGTGAGGAATAGCGGGGCAAATAGGTGAATTTAATCTTAAAGCATTAATGTAAGGGTCTTTAGTGATGGATATAACCGTCACTAAAGCCCCCACGTCGCTAAACATGCGCGCGCACCCTCGCCTCTTCAGCTTCATGCGTTGAGCGCTCACCCACATTTGCTCAACCTTAGCTATCCGATCTCTCGATCAGACAGCTTAAACGCACCTCTTGAGAATAGCGTAACACGCACCCACGTCAAATTGGGTGTGCATTCGTGTGTCAAATCATGCGTGTAGCACGTGCCTCCATCCAACGTGCCATGTAGCCATTGCCGATGCCTCTTAATCACGATCCAATGGTGCAATTTCATTCGCACTCGCTCGCCCATTTAATTTGAGGCGCGCGAGGCTTGGAACCAACACCCTCTTCTCCACGTGAAGGTTCACAACCAATGCACTACACGGTCATTTGAGGCGCGTTTTGGATTTAACGTTCACGAGCTCTCAGCCATTGGATCTCAATCCAACGGCTGAGATCACATCTTGATCATGCCTTCAGAAGTGGAGTGGGAGGCTTCGCCAGTGTTGGGCGGCTGGGATGGTGCCATGTGGTGCCTTCCTCACCGTCCATCTTCTTTAACTTGTAGATGATGCCATGGATGTCAAATTGGATCGATTTTCATGCCATTGGGCTGTGATCGCCGATCTGAACTCATCTGTGCAGTTGGATTTGTCATCTGAGGTACGAATTTACACCACCTTAGCCCTTGACCTTTGACCTTTCTCAGACTACATCTAATGCTACGGAGGTCCGATCGGGGCGATTTCGAAGTAGTTGAACTTCGATCGTGTCCCTGATCAAATTCGTACAATTGGATCTTCAATCCGAGGCCCCGATAAATGTTACCTTGTCCTTGGCCACAAAATGAGGCGAATTACTATACAATTTATACAAATTGACCTAAATGCATGATGATGCATGTTATGCAATATTTATAATACATGATGCTTTTATGACACTAAGAACATGTATAAATAGACTTTTTAGGCTAATTAGATTTATACACATCACTCCCCCATGCCTGTCTTTTGCTAGTCCCTAGCAAAACTATATACAACAGAATTAGGATCAAATTACTTGGGCAAAAGTTATTTTTCAACACTAGGATCAAATTACTAAGGACCTGAACTACAGAGACACAACAGCGCCCGGGTGTCTACCAAATGCAGACTGCCCAAGCTCTTGCCTTATTCACAAGCAGAAACATTGCTTTCTTTTTCTTCTTTTCTTTTTTTTGGATTTTTTTAAGTTTAGGGTTTTTTTTTTAAGAGTAGGTGGCTTCCCTAATCTAAGATTTACCTAAAGGCAGCAAGAAGAGAATGGTCGTGTGACTGGACTCTGGACAATCGGCTGATGAGCTGTTACCACCAACAATTTGCCAGCTATACCACCTTAGAAGATTCATTAGCTACCTAATTTTCGTTAAAACCTTCGAACAATGAGTCAGTGTAAATAGTGTGTAGATGCTTAGACTTAAAGTTCCCTCAAATCAGAGGGTGGGTTAATAAGTTGTGTACTTATCACCCCAAGTTATTTAACCAATTTGAAATGAATTTTCAAATGGTGAGGACTCTAGAAACAAGTCCACATTTTAGTGGACACCTGGGCAGATTAAGCCCAAAGACCTGAAGGGTCTAAGTGTTCAGGTCATACTGTATTATTTCCTAAGGTTGAAAATTTCTACAACACAAGTTTTCTTTTCCTAATTCAAAATTATTTTTCTTTTTTAAATAAAATGGAAAAAATAAGGAAACTTTACAAGAAATCTACAGAGCTGACAATATGATTCAAAAAATAAATCTAACCCCCCATGCCTAACCCATGCAATGTCCTCGTTGAAAATAAAAGGCATGAGAAAAGGGCAAAATGGAAAAATTTCACCTGTATTCCATGATGCTCTGGTCAGCTCTAAGTAAGATTGTATAAGTGTTGAGTTTAATGCCATCAGCTAGGTGGGGTCCAATCAAAGAAAGTCAGATTAAGATCAAAGCAATCTTGTATGAGATAGGTTCTGGAATAGCATTGTCAAAATAAAGTTTCAGACGTTGTCCGTTGACCATAAAAGAATTACCTGTCTTTGGGTCAAAAATCTCAATGGCTCCGTTTGGAAATATCCGATCAATGATGAATGGGTCGTTCCACTTTGACCTAAGCTTGCTGAGAAAGAGCTTAAGTTGAGAATCAAAGAGCCAGACCTTCTAGTTCTGCTCAAAGCTCTTACGGGAAATCAGCTGGTCATGAAGAGCTTTGGTCCTAGCCTTATAGATCTTGGCATTCTTGTATGCATCATTTTTAAGCTCCTCCAACTCAGATAGTTGAAGTTTCCTGGTCTTACTGGCTAAACTTAAATCAAAGTTCCATTTCTTGATTGCCTAGAATGCCCAATGTCCAATCTCAATGAGTAAATGGCATGCCTTTCCATACACCAGACAAAATGGTGACATGCCGATAGGCATTTTGTATACCGTACGATAGGTCCAAAGAGTGTCATCAAGCTTTTGAGTCCAGTCTTTTTTATCAGTCCTAACTATCTTTTGTAGGATGTTCTTGATCTTCTGATTGGAGATCTCAGCCTATCCATTCGTCTGGGGCTGGTAAGGTGTGGAAATTCTATGATTCACCCCATATTTCACCAGTAAATTGCGAAACTAGGCATTGGTGAAGTGAGTACCACCATTGCTGATGATGGCCCTTGGAATCTCGAATCGACTGAAGAAGTTTTTCTTGACAAAATCAATGACCACCTTGTGGTCATTGGTTTAGGTGGGAATAGCCTAAATCCACTTGGACACGTAGTCAACAACTACAAGAATGTACTGATGTCCAAATGAAGGAAGGAAGGGTCCCATGAAATCGATGCCCCAAACGTCAAAGATTTCAATGGGAAGAATTAGGCTTAGAGGCATCATGTCTCTCTTGGCTATACTCTCAACTACCTGGCATCGGGAACATGACCTTGAGAATTCCTGAGCATCCTTGAATAAAGATGGCTAATAAAATCCAGATTGCAAAATTTTTGCAGTCATCTTTTTCTCAAAGAAATGTCCACCACACGTAGATGCATGGCAGAACTCAAGTATACTTTGGAACTCATTCTCTGGAACACATCGGTGAATAATCTGATCAGCGCTGATGAGATACAGTTCAGGGTCATCCCAGAAGTAATATTTGACCTCAGATATAAGTCTATCCCGTTGTTGCTTGGTCCAATCCTAGGGGATTTAACCAATGGCCAAATAATTAACCAAGTCCTCAAAACCAAGGGGTTTGGACACCTGAAAGTGTAAGAATAGTCTCATTCAGAAAAGTATCAGTAATTGGAATATCCAGGAGAGAAGAATCACTTAGGAGTCTCGAAAGATGATCCGCCACCACATTTTGTGCCCTGGATTTGCCTTTAATTTCAAGATCAAATTCTTGAAGTAAAAGAATCCATCGGATGAGCTAGGGTTTATCATCCTTTTTAGCCAAGAGATGTCTTAAGGCCGAGTGGTCGGTATAGATTATAGCATGAGATCCTAAGAGATAAGCCTTGAATTTTTCCAATGCAAATACTATAGCTAGCAACTCCTTTTTGGTAACAATGTAGTTTCTATAAGCCTCGTCCAGAGTTTTGCTAGAGTAGAAGACAACAGAGGGCTTCATGTCTATGTTCTGACCCAAAACAGGCCCAACCGTGTAATCAGAAGCATCGGTCATGATGTCAAATGGGGCTGTCCAGACCAGTGGTTGTAGTACTGGAGCACAAGTGACTACCATTTTAAGAAAATCAAATGCCTTATGACATGATTCATCAAAATAAAACGGCATGTCTTTGGCCAGTAGGTTGCTCAAAGGTTGAGAAACCTTAGAAAAGTCCTTGATGAACCTCCTATAAAATCCCACATGACCAAGAAATGATCGAATTTGTTTAATAGATGTGGGAGGAGGAAGTTTGGAGATAGCATCCACTTAGCTTTATCAACTTCAATTCCGCGCTCAGAGACTACATGACCCAAGACAATGCCTTCTTGTGTCATGAAGTGACTCTTTTCCCAGCTAAGGACCAATTATGTTTTGATGCATCTCTTAAGGATCAATTCTAGGTTAGCCAGGCAAGAATCAAACGGAGAAATCATCCATGAATACTTCCATAAATTCTCCCACCATGTCTGAGAAAATGGCTAGCATACACTTTTGAAAAGTCATAGGTGCATTGCAAAGCCCAAATGGCATTCTATAGAATGCAACCGTTCCATAGGGATAGATGAAAGTCATCTTTTCCTGGTCCTTGGGATGGATAGGGACTTGGTTGTATCCCCAGTAACCATCCAAGAAACAAAAATACTTTTGCCCGACTAACCTTTCAAGGATTTGGTTGATGAAAGGCAGAGGGAAATGATCCTTTTTCGTGGCTGTGTTCAACTTCCTATATGATGGGAACATTATCATGAGCCATAACTAGCTCAATGTGGTCTGATAAAGTTGATAAAAGCTCCTACATAACCATCAAAGGGTCATATAAGCATGTTGCTCTGTTTTGAGAAGATAAGAAACCAGGGTTATTTCTATAATTTTAACTGCATTTCACAAATAAAGAATAACCACAGGGTATTTCAGGGGTTTATTAAAGGTCATATGATCATTAATGTCTAATAAGTAGGTACATGCAGACAGAAAGGGGTTTTCACGCATTTCAAGAATTAATGGGCATCTGAAGCACTAAAAATAGACTTGCTTAATTAAATAAGGTTTTGGTCAAGATAACCTTCATAATAACCCTCTAAAATTCATAAAAAAATATTCTATATGGTTTAATATCTTTGATTTGACCATCAGAACCTATTTTGATTTGAAATAGAGTCACAGACACAAAGTTGCCTTAATTTGGATTTCTACATAATTTATCCAGTAAAACTTGGTCAAAACCTAAATCCGACTTCACCATTAAATTCCTTGGGTACAAATTAGGTTTGTACCAAAATTTGGGCCCAATCTGAGATCATCTTGACCCATTTTGCTTTTCAATCCTGATCTGACTCTTTTTCTTGTAAATAGCCCCTCATCTTTTGAATTCCTTATAAAAACACCTCTAACTTCATCTTCTTCACAAGGAGGTCCTCGCCACCATGGAAGCTTCCGTGCGTATGTGGCATGTTTCAATCAGGGATTTCTCCTCGAATCTTCAACAAAACTCTCCCAAAAATGGAAGGACACCTGAGGAGATCTCCTTCCATTTGAGCTATTCCATAGCCTTCCTAATCAAGCCAAGAGTTCATGCAAACTCTTAGAAGTCCCAAACCTAAACTAAGATTCTCGAGGTCTTCAAGCTTGTTTCCAAGCTTGGAGACTCGTCCTAATGCCTATCAAAGCTACCCAAGTCCTTCCTCACCTCCTTGGCGAGCTTTTGAGCCAAAATCCCTCTTCTTTTCCCACCTCCCGCTCTCTCCAAGCTTGACTCTGGCCACCTCCTATCTCCGGCCTCTTCGCTGGCCGCCACATACCATAGGCGGTCAGTTCCAACTACCCTTGCCTTTTCACACCTTTCCATAGCAGCGAGGCGCTTCCTAACCTTTCATCATCGCCGATCCTTCTCACCTAAGCATTCATCTCCTCTGGTGCAGGCCACACCAGACCCAGTGCCTCCTCCATCTCCCTTCTTCCAATAGCCACTCTACTTGATCCCTCTACCTCTACTAATCATCTCAACAACTTCAACACTCTGCTTTGACCCAGACTCTCTGATAGGCTTGGATAGGTAGTGTTAATATGGTGAAATTATCATTGAAGTGAGTATAGTGGTTAACCTAAATCGAGCCTAACCATCCTTTTACAAAATTTTTAACCTGGCCTACTTGATTTTATCTTGGTCACTTTTAGGCCCAGGGTCGAACTCAGGGAGGCAGGGATTAAGGGTGAATAAGTTTCTACGCCTTTCCTACAACGAATTTTTTCCGTGCATTTATTATATTTTTGGTTTTTTTTATCTAAGATTTTTTTTTGCTGATAATTTTGTCCTTGAGGTATACCCTTAAAATCAGGTCCTTGGCTTTGAGACAAATTGTTCTTGGCTTTGAGCCAAATTAGGGTTCCAAAAACTAGTCTTGCTATTCGCAAGACCGAGTACCTACAAGACAAGGATTATCTTTTCTCTTTTACTATTTTTTTTTATCTTTTTAATAGCAGGAAACAAAAGAGAAATAGAAACAAGAGGTTTCTTGTAAAGAAATAAATATAGTCTATATATATATAGAAATATATATATTATATATATAAGGGTGGGGGTGGGGGTGGAGGTGGAAATGGCGTGTAGCACAGTGTCGAGTTGGTCGACGTCTAGGAAGATGCAACCAATAGGACGAAGTGCCGCGTGGAGTGTAGGATGGATGTGTGGAAGTGTGTGCAGAGGCGCTTTCTCTACACGGGTATCGGGGAATATCAGCAACTAGTGCAGATATTCCTGTGATATAATGCGTGGTGGAGTGACTAGTGCGTAGGGATACAGGTAGGTGATATGAATATAAATATATATATATGTATATATATAAATAGGGTTGTAATTATATAGATGTATATGTAGTTATGTATATATATATATATATATGTAAATATATATATATATATATTTATAACTAGATATATATGTATATATATTTAACTATATAGATATAGGTATATATATATGTATATAGATATATATATATATATACATATATGTATTTATATCTATAGATATATATGTATATATGTACAAGTAATATATGTATATATATATATAAATATATATGTATAAGTATGTATAAGGGTGTACAAGTGAGTGTGAGTGTACAAGTGTGTGTGTGTGTAAGGGTGAGGGAGTGTCTGCTGGAGAGAGTGCGAGAGAGAGAGCTGCTGGAGAGGAGTGTTTAAGGCGTCTGGTGGAGGCAGGCGTCGTCTGATGGCCCAGGCACAGGCGCAGGCATGCGCAGGCGTAGTCATGCTGAAGGGACTACACGCAGGCGCTGGAGAGAGCGTGCAGTCCTTGCGTTGCGCGTAGGCTGGTGCGGGAGCGAGCGCAGACGCGGGCGTGGACGCGAGCGCTGGAGCAGATGCGGGTGCAAACGCGGGCACGGGCGATGGAGCGGGCACTGGTGCTGACGCAGCGACTGGTGCTGACGCAGCGACTGGCTGGAGGCGGTAGCGGGGAGGAGAGAGAGCGCGCGATGATCGGATAAGTGAGAAACTCTCCAGTCACTGCACTGTAGCTACAGTGTCGTGTAGAAACATGTGAACAGTAGCTATAGTGCAGCACGACATGGACAACCGGTTGCGGCCGATTCTGCATGCACGAGCACGTTGGAAGGTGCCTACGTGCGCAGAAGGAACTTGCGACCGGTTGCTGGCGTGCGCGCGGGGCTGCTGCTGCTGCTGAGCTTCAGAGCTTGGGTCTTCGGCAATGGTGTGAAGGTGTTGAGCGGTGGAAACAGGAAGTGAAACCACCACTCCCACCTGCTCTTGGATAAGCTGGGCGGTGGTGGAACTCACAGTGGTGGTCGTGGGACCACTGTGAGCCTGCTCCTGCCCGCAGTGTATCTCTTCAGTGGGAAGAGGTACTTTGTATGGGGGGGAGAGGGGAAGAAGATGGCCTGAAGGTGGCTGCTATGTTGTGTGTGCCAGGCTCTCCCTCGCAAGGAAGCGGGCAGGGCTTTTTAATGGAGAGGGAGGCATGCCACGGCCATGCCCTGGGTGTGCATGACCAGCCATGCAGCTGGCAGAGCATGTTGTTGGCAGAGAATGGTGCGAGACGAGCAAGCCCATGCCTTGAGCCACGCGAGGGAGAAGAAATTCAAAGCAAAATAAAAAATGAGGATGGTGAAATTGTGATGTAGCACTTGAAAAAGATGTTATTTACATGTCCAATTATTCACTTTCCTCCCCTCTCAAATAAATGCATGCATGTGTCAATTTTACAAATGCAACTATAGCTACCTAATATGCAATGGCAATGCTAGGAAATAACGCAAGATGGCATTTTTATTGGTGTATTTTTTCTGTGCAATCATACCCCCATGCTTATCTTTTGCTAGTCCCTAGTAAAACATTTTGTATTGTATTTAGAAATGATCTTAAGCTGAAGATTTTCTTCTAAGGCGACATGGGTGTGTTTATTTGTTGGATATTATGAGAACCAATTGCAGAGAAGACTACCAATACTTTAAGTCTTATGTGACATTGACCATCTCTCGACTAACTTGGACTCTTGATATTTAAACCTTACGTACAATTTCCAGGACTCAGGAGCTTTTTGCCATACTCGAGAGCTCAAGAGATTATGGCTTGTGCATAGTGAAGGATCAAGACTGACCAGATGAACATTAAGACTCAAGCCCAAGGTTTCATGAATCTTTAAGTGCAGGTTGGTCCCAGTTTCAGCTCATGTTTTTGAATTGACCCTCAAAAAGTTGACAGAAAACTCAACCCTCATTTTTTCTTTTATGGCTCAAAGAATATATGGTACACACAGGGTATTTGTAACTTTGCCCTGAAACATTTTGAGGGAGAAGAATTTACAGACATTTGCGAGATATACTGACTTATTTGCACAGTTTTTTTTTTTTTTTTTTGAAACACATGTCAGTATATCTCTTACAACTTTATTTGGAGCACACTTTTCCTTTGGTGGGAGAGTTCCTTTTTGGTGGAAAGGGTTTCTTCTAGACACAAGACTAAAGCCTGGGATAAAAAGTCTACCATCGTGCACAGGTAAGGACTCCACCTTCCCTAATGAACACTAGGGTTGGATCTTATGTTCACCTGGTCTTTCTTGATATGTGTAGTGTGAACCAAGATTACTTAGGCTCTTGAGTAGAAGCCAACCAACGAATCCTGTACTGATGTCCCAGGTACAAGAATACGTCCTTAGTTAGGAGAGATTCCGATCTATCTTGTCAATGCTCAAGTGAATTAAGCCTAGCCTGAGCGAATCAAGCTTCTGTGGCCTGGAAAGTCTTCAAAATAGTGGTTGAATATCCATAAACACTTATTGTATTTTTGTTTCAGCCTTCAGATCATTACTAAACACCCTTTTTCTTTTTTAATGCTATGTACATATTTATAGATGGATGGAAGCTGCATGATACCATATAATACCCAAATCCTATGGATGCCTATCCACCCCCCCATGCCAAACGATGCTATGTCCTCATATGCATGCAGGGTAGATTAGAGGAAGGTCCAATGATCGGGGAACGAGAGCTGAGGTGCAGGGTATTTAGCAGGGTTGTAGGGTGGGTGGATGGAAGGTGGTGAAGTGAAAAGGTGCGAAGTGAAGTGTATGTGACAGTGGCGGAGTGTTGCTGGGGTGCCTCCTAACGAGCGCTGAATTAACGTCCCCAACTGGACTCAAAATGAGGCACGACATTAGTTACCCTCCAGCAGGGCAACAGTTTCTCCAACGGGGGTAGGTTTATGAGTAAGATAAGGTTTTAAATGCTACCCATTGACCGTAAATTTATGCCCAGATTTGGGATCTTCAATTTCAACGGCCCCGTTGGGAAATGGTCTTGAGACCAGGAAGGGACCAGTCCATTTGGACTTTAATTTCCCTGGAAAGAATTTGAGCCGAGCATTGTAAAGCCAAACTTGTTGAGATGGCTCAAATTCCTTCCGCCGAATACTACTGTCGTGAAAAGCCTTAATTCGTTGCTTGAAAGTTAAGGCAGAATCATAGGCTTCACGACGGAGCTCTTCCAGCTCTTGGAGTTGGAGTTTCCTTTCTCGACCACACAAGTCTGGGTCGAGGTTACATTGGCGAACCGCCCAATAAGCGTGGTGCTCCAGCTCCACGGGCAAATGACAAGGCTTCCCGTAAATGATTCTATAAGGAGACATACCAAGGGGAGCCTTGAAGGCGGTCCGATATGCCCAAAGTGCATCAATCAGCTTGTCGGACCAATCCTTACGGTCAAGCCGAACCATTTTCTAGAGAATTTGCTTGATTTGCCGGTTCGACACCTCAGCCTGGCCGTTTGTCTGAGGATGATATGGAGATGCGATGCGACGGTGGACTCCATATTTCCTCAGAAGTGCTCGAAAAGAAGCATGGGTAAAATGGCTTCCTCCATCTGAGATAATGGCTCGAGGGATCCCAAAGCGTGCAAAAATGTGTTCTCTGACAAATCGAGTGGATATGACATGGTCAGCATGGCGCGTGGGAATAGCCTAGATCCATTTCGAAACATAATCAACAGCCACGAGGATATATTCGAAGCCGTTGGAAGGAGGAAAGGGACCCATGAAATCAATTCCCTAAATGTCAAAAATTTCAGCAGCTAGGATGGGTTGCAAAGGCATCATGTCACGACGTGACATTGACCCTAATGGCTGGCACCTAGTATAATGTTTGGCATAATTGTGTGCATCCTGGTGAAGGGAGGGCCAAAAGAAACCACGCTGCAACACCTTGGCTGCAGTTTTCCTCCCAGAGAAATGGCCTCCAAAGGCCTAATCGTGGCAGAAGGATAACACACTAGGGAATTTGCTGTCAAGAATATAGCGACGGATGATCTAATCAGCACCTATTCAAAAAAGAAGTGGATTATCCCAGAAATAATACTTTGCTTCTGCAATGAGACGCTCGTGCTGGTTTTTAGGCCAGCCACGTGGAAGGGAACCAGAAGCAAGGTCATTGGCATTGTCGGCATACCAAGGTCCACTTGCCACATTAATTGCCAATAGGTGCTCATCGGGAAAAATCTCGTTAATCGGTAGGGTAAGTCCAATGTGTTCAGGGTCCAGTCTAGAGAGATGATCAGCCATAACATTTGGGCTCTGGCCTTATTGCGGATCTCAATGTCAAATTCTTGGAGCAGAAGGATCCAACGAATTAGTCTAGGCTTGGCATCCTTCTTATGCATGAAATGGCGAATGGCTGCGTGATCAGTGAAAACATTAACATGCGCGCCCAGAAGGTAAGAGCGGAATTTCTCCAGCCTAAAGACGACCGCCAGTAATTCTTTCTCTGTGGTAGTATAATTACGCTGGGCCTCATCCAACGTCTTACTGGAGTAGTACACCACGAAGGGGTGTCTATCGCGTCTTTGTCCCAAGATGGCTCCGACTGCAAGGTCGGAGGCATCGCACATGAGTTCAAAGTCGAGGGACCAATCTGGTGGCTGGAGAACAGGGGCCTTGGTGACAACGTCACGCAACTGCGTGAATGCTCGTATGCAGTCGGGGCTCATATCGAAGGGTACGTCGGTCGATAGGAGATGAGTTAAAGGTCAAGAAATCTTGGAGAAGTCTTTGATGAATCTCTTATAGAAACTGACATGTCCCAGGAAGGAGCGGATTTGTTTGACAGAAGCAGGCACAGGTAAATCAGCAATTACATCAAGCTTAGCTCTGTCAACCTCGATACCCCTATCGGAGATGATATGCCCGAGAACAATTCCCTCGTGTACCATAAAATGACTTTTTTCCCAGGAAAGCATGAGGTTTACATCAATACATCTCCTAAGGATATGGGTCAGGTTGGCAAGACAGTCATCAAAAGAGGGTCCAAAGATCGAAAAGTCATGTATGAAAATCTCGAGAAAGTCACCCACCATGTCATGGAATATCGCCAGCATACATCTTTGGAAAGTTGCTAGAGCGTTACAAAGTCCAAACGGCATCCTTCTAAACCAAAGGTGCCGAAGGGGCAGGTAAAGGTGGTTTTCTCTTGGTCTCAGGGGTCAATTGCCACCTGGTTATATCCTGAGAATCCATCCAGGAAACAGAAAAATTTATTTCCCGCTAACCGCTCCAGGATTTGGTCAATGAAAGGTAGCGGAAAGTGATCTTTCTTAGTTGTAGCATTCAATTTCCTATAATCTATACACACTCTCCAAGATGTAGGAGTGCGTGTAGGGATGGATTCGCCCTTGTCATTAACATGGATGGTGAGTCCTACCTTTTTGGGCACGACGTGAATTTGACTCACCCAGGGGCTATCGCTGATCGGGTAGATTATACCCGCATCCAACCACTTAATAATTTCCTTTTTAATGACCTCCCACATGTTAGGGTTTAGACGTGGCTTCATCTCGTGGGAAGGTCGAGCCTCCTCCTCCGTATATATACGGTGAGTGCAGTAGGAGGGGCTAATGCCAGTTAAGTCTGACAAAGACCATCCAATGGCTGCCTTGTGTTCTATAAGGACCATTGTTAGTTTGCACTCTTTCTCCCTGGTCAATTTTGAACTAATGATTACGGGGAGCGTTTCATTTGGTCCCAAGAAAACATACTTAAGCGTACTAGGCAGCTCTTTCAACTCGGGAGTGGATGGTGAAAGATCTGGCATTTCTTGGGACGGAAGTGTCCCAAGCGGATCAGGAGAAAACAAGTCAGGAGGAAGTAGTTGGCCCTTAGATTGTCCAAGAAGAGGGGCATCTTGGATTGATGGATCCAAAAAGGGATAGCCCCAGTGAGTAGTATGTGGGCTCAAGGTCCCAGTGTGGAGTTGCAAATCCGCCTGATTTGGCGGGAAAGAAAGGGCAATCCGATCTTCAAGAGTGTCGACTGATGGTGAGTAGCCCGAATATGATTCAGACCATGAGGTATGGGAAGCGGAGGAAACCTCGTCAGAAATCTGGTCGGGAGAAGGTACGGGAAAAGGGATGGATGGGGGAACGTCACAATAGGTGTCGGTCAGGTAATCGTCGGTGTTTAAAGGCAATCCACAATAGTCAATATAGGTCCCAATTAGTCCGATACACCTGCTGACGGCCATGTCCTCGTCAAACGTGTCATCCTCGATGCAATCGCAATCAAAGTTCTTGGATGCCTTGAAGATGTTAAGCTTGAGCTTCTTACATCCAACAGCAATCTCAATATAGCCCGACTAGCAGTCGATATGGGCGCGGGTTGTGGCCAAGAAAGGTCGACCAAGGATGATCGGACAATCAGAAAGTGAGCTAGGAACTTCCATATCCAAAACAAGAAAGTCAACAGGAAAATAGAGACTGTTGACCCTAACTAACCACCACGTCTTCCACCACACCCTTTGGTATTTTGACAGAACGATCTGCCAACTGTAAAGTGATAGGGGTGGGTTTCAGATTTCCTAAGGCAAATTTCTCAAGCATGATGGTTGGTATAAGATTGATGGAAGATCCTAGATCAAGCAGGGCGCGGTTAAAATTGCAGCCTTGGATGCTACAAGAAATAAGCGGTGTGCCTGGATCTTTTTGCTTCGGTGGTAGATTTGACAGTATAGCACAACTCGCATGAGGCGAGAGAACCACCAGATTCTTTGTTTTCTTTGACAGTCGCCTGGGTGTAGTGTAGTCTTTGAAAAATCGTGCAATAGTAGGTATGTGGTCGATAGCCTCTAACAGGGGTACCTTGATTTCAACATCCCTGAATAAATTACGCAGGTTATCAAAGGCTTGCGTATCCTTTTTCTTGCCTTTTGGCTCCCTCAATAGAGCCTCAGGGAATGGGACCGATTCTGGCACTAATTTGGGTGTATCGTCCTCTCTTAAATACTGTGCGCATCTCGAATGAGAGGGCGGTGAAAAAGATGGGCCAGGACCAGGTCGAGGTGGATCGACGGTTTGCTTACCGCTCCTTGTAGTAATTGCATTGGACATCGCGGGTCCAGTGGGATCATAAGTTGGAGGAGGGTTCACAATAGGGACATAAGAGTGAGGTGCTACAGTGGGATTAGCCTGAAATCCCGATGGAATGCTCGGAGCCTGTAGAATCTGATGAACCTGCTCCTGAGAAGGTCGTACCTGTGGTTGAGGACCACGGGGTACGAAATTTCGTGGGTTAGAAACAGGTTGGGCTAGAAGAGTGCCCTGAGATCGAGTCGCCATACGTAGTTGACTTATCTCAACATTCTGTTGCGCCAATTGGTGCTGAAGAGAGGTCATGTTCTCTTCATGGCGCTTCAACATTTTCGTCATCATTCGCATCAATTTCTCAAGAGGACTTGATGCGTGTTCTGTTTGCGGTATGCAAGGACCCAATGGCGAATTCGCCACAGGATTAGACTGGGCCCTTGGGATGACGGGTGCGAACGGTCGCATTGGCCCACCCATGGGGCTTTGGTGCTGTGGGTTGCTGGACCATGCAAAGTTTGAATGATTTCGCCACCCTGGGTTATAAGTGGCAGAGAACGGGTTGTTCCCCAGGGAGCAAGCATCTTCTAAGCCAGAAGACGAGTCTGCATGTAAATATGCATCCGAGCACACGAAGGCTTGGTCCTCCATGTCAAAATACTGGCTTGCAGAAGCCAGATCCACATGACTTACTGAATCGTTTGGCGTGACGCTCGGTAAGGAAGATCTCATGGGGTTTCTGGAGGTAAGCCTGGTGTTGGAAGAATTGGGATTGTGACGAAGTGGTGAGGTGGGGTGTTTGCCATAGAATAGGTGGGATTGGCCAGAAGCTCGTCCAGCTTCTAGTGCACAACAGAGACTTCATCCAATTTTTGTGCAATAAGGTTAAGATTAGTGGATGAATGGAAAAGTCCTGTGTCAACTTCGTGAGCATTACGGGGTAGGCTGGTACGATTAAAGGTGACAATGGAGGCATTGTTCATTGAGTTTTCGTTCATGTTTTCAAATAATTCGAATGCTCCATTCTCATCTTTATTCATGAAATTCCCTCCGCAGGAAGTGTCTGCAATCTGCTTCAAAGTCTCATTTAGCCCATAGTAGAAAATCTGGGCTATATGCCACTTAGATAGACCATGGTGTGGACACTTCCGGAGGAGGTCACTATACCTCTCCCAAGCCTCATGAAACTATTCGCCGTTTTGTTGTGTAGAGGAAGTTATAGCATGGTGAAGCGCATTGGTTCGCCCGATTCGGAAGAATTTCTTGAGAAATGCTGTTCGCATCTCTTCCCAAGAATGGATGGTTCTCCCAAGGGTGAGTAACCATTGCGACGCTTTATCCCGCAACGAAAATAGAAACATTTTTATGAGGACAATTGGTAACCCGATGTTTCTAGGTTTAACCGTTTCAGCCAATCGGGTTAGGTCTTCCAAATGGAGAAAAGGATCTTCACTTGCAAGACCATGGAAGTGAAAGTTAATCAGGCCAATTACATTTGGTTTCAGTTCAAAATTTTCCCCACCCATGGGGACCCGAATTTGTCCTATGGTCTCTGTAGCAGCGGGATTTTGATAAAAGCTAAAAGACCTAGGCTCCTCCCGTTCGGGAGGGTTCTGCATTTCCTCTAAGGTTTCCCTAATGGCTTCAATTTATTCATTATACATTTCCATTTGAGCTTGGAGGCGGGTTATGGGGTCCATGGCTCCACCACCTGGAGGGTTTTGAGGGCGGTTTCCTCCCTCGGGGTTTGGGGGTGGGCGTGCAGCCATGTTTGTGGAGGAGGATGACGATTTGGCTTCTTTTCTTCTAAAATTGTCAGACAATTCAAACAATTCAGGGTTTTGTGACCTCCTCTCAAACATGCACTATCGCAAGAAGAATTAGGGGGATAAGAAGGGAAAAGGAGATGAGAGAAATGACGTCACAAAGGTACACTTGATGATAAATCAAGACAATCAAAGTCCTAACCTCTATAGTGTGCCCTTAGACTTATATATCTAAGTTACCTACTATCACAACCTACGGAACCAAATGCGAGCACCGCGGAACCACCGGGCCAGATTGAAAGGCCGTTTGCCCCAGTCTTAGACACTCAATAGCATGTGGGAACCCACACCAGCACGTAGGCGCTACACCCAGGTAGTTAGACCTCCAATCCTTAATAAGGGTCAAGTTGCTACCCATTTTAATTAGAGGCTTAGGAACAAGTGCTTCTGGAATGTGAAGGGCGTTGTTTATGGGTAATGCCCAAGGACGTTGATTTTAGGAAGTGTAAAAACCAAGCATGCAATGGGGAAACCTCCCTAAATTAAAGTTTTAGATGGTTAATGGTTTTTAGAATTCATCCTTTAAGTAGTATGGATTTTAAGATTTCGCTGAGTTACCAATTCAACTAATCTTCGGGTTTTGAGAGAATACAAGTTCTTCTATGCCCAACAAACCCTTCTTCAATATGAGTTAGTTAATGCATGCTAAAAATGTAATGGGCTTCCTTATATGGAAATTTCTATGTATGGATGCACGAGTCAATTTTAAGTTAGTGTGAAAGGGAGCCAAAGCACTTCAATTCAAGTGCTCCCAATCACCAGAATGATGTTCCACACACAAGGCTCAACCATAAGATAACGCAAAGAAAATCAAAGTGTTGGAGTTGAAGTATTCGAGATCAAATCTTAGGCACGTGAAAGGTCGTGGTAGGGTTGGAATCAACTCAATTCCAAGTCTCCCCACCAAAAATGTGATCCCGAATTGCAGATAAATGAGGCAAGGAGGGATGGTAATCAATCTATTTAATCTTGCCTCAATGAATACTTCACATGGCGAAAGGTTCAAGAATCAAGATTCTTGGATCTTCGCTATGCGAAGTTTGGCGGGAAATCTCAGGGTGGTGGGAGTGATGGCAAACAATCAAACAAGTAATTTTTAATCCACTTGCCCCAAGAAATCCTGAGTTTTTTTTTAGGTTTTATTATTATTATTATTATTATGGTGACAAGTTGACCTAAGTTGCTAAGAGTGAGACCTACCTTTTCAGCAATGTGGGTGAAGCTCCAGTGCGGCGCCGGCGACTTCACGCTCTCGTTCCAGCCTTGGATCTTGCCCATGTCTCCGACTTCCTCTACTTGCCTCCTCCTTGCAATTGGTTCTCCTGCACACCAACAAACAAAAACACCAGTGAAGAAAAGGGTGTGAGAAGAGAAAATTAAAGGAATGGAGTAGAAACCTACCTCAATGCGTACCTCCCTGGCAACAACGCCAGAAAAAGGGTGTGATAGGCTCAGATAGGTAGTGTTAATATGGTGAAATTATTGTTGAAGGGAGTATAGTGGTTAACCTAAATTGAGCCTAACCATCTTTTTACAAAATTTTTAACCTGGCCTACTTGATTTTATCTTGGTCACTTTTAGGCCCAGGGTCGAACTCAGGGAGGCGAGGATTAAGGGTGAATAAGTTTCTACACCTTTCCTACAACGAATCTCTTTCGTGAGTTTATTATATTTTTGGTTTTTTTTTATTTAAGAATTTTTTTGCTGATAATTTTGTCCTTGAGGTACACCCTAAAAATCAGGTCCTTGTCTTTGAGCCAAATTGTTCTTGGCTTTGAGCCAAATTAGGGTTCCAAAAACTGGTCTTGCTATTCGCAAGACCGAGTACCTGCAAGACAAGGATTATCTTTTCTCTTTTACTTTTTACTATCTTTTTAATAGCAGGAAACAAAAGAGAAATAGAAACAAGAGAGGTTGCTTGTAAAGAAATAAATATAGTCTATATATATAGGGGTGGGGGTAGAGGTGGATATGGTGTGTAGCACAGTGTCGAGTTGGTCAACTTCTAGGAAGACGCAACCAATAGGACGAAGTGCCACGTGGAGTGTAGGATGGATGTGTGGAAGTGTGTGCAGAGGCGCTTTCTCTACGTGGGTATCAGGGAATATCAGCAACTGGTGCTGATATTCCCACTATATGACGCGTGGTGGAGTGACTAGTGCGTAGGGATACAGGTAGGTGATATGAATGTAAATATATATATATATATATGTATATATGTAAATATATATTTATATGTATATATATAGATAAGGTTGTAATTATATGATGTATATGTAGTTATGTATATATATATATATATATAGATATGTAAATATATAGATATATAGATATATATATATTTATAGCTAGATATATATGAATATATATTTAACTATATAGATACAGGGATATATATATATATAGTAATATATGTATATAGATATATATATTTATATATGTATATAGATATAGATATATATATATACATATATGTATTTATATCTATAGATATATATGTATATATGTTTTAGTAATATATATATATATATATATGCATAAGTATGTATAAGGGTGTACAAGTGAGTGTGAGTGTACAAGTGTGTGTGTGTAAGGGTGAGGGAGTGTCTACTGGAGAGTGTGCGAGAGAGCGAGCTGCTGGAGAGGAGTGTTTAAGGCGTCTGGTGGAGGCAGGCGTCATCTGATGGCCCAGGCACAAGCACAGGCATGCGCAGGCACAGGCGTGCTGAAGGGACTATGTGCAGGCACTGGAGAGAGTGTGTGGTCCTTGCGTCGCGCGCAGGCTGGTGTGGGATCGAGCGCAGATGCAGGCATGGGCATGGGCGTTGGAGTGGGTGCGGGAGCAGACGCGGGCGCGGGCACTGGCGCTGACGTGGCAACTAGCTAGAGGTAGTAGCAGTGAGGAGATTGAGCGCGCGGTGACCGGATAAGTGAGAAACTCTCCGGTCACCGCATTGTAGCTACAGTGTTGCACAGAAACACGTGAACAGTAGCTATAGTGCCACGCGGCTTGGACAACTGGTTGCAGTCGGTACCATGTGCGTGGGCGCACTGGAAGGCACCTGCACGCGTGGAAGGAGCTTGCGGTCGGCTGCTAGCATGCGCACGGGGCTACTGCTGCTGCTGCCGTGCTGCTGCTACTGCTGAGCTTCAGAGCTTGGGTCTTCGGCAATGGCGGGAAGGTTTTGAGCGGTGGAAACAGGAAGTGAAACCACCACGCCCACCTGCTCTTGGATGAGCTGGGCGGTGGTGGTCCTCACAGTGGTGGTCGTGGGACCACTGTGAGTCTGCTCCTGCCCGCAGTGTATCTCTTCAGTGGGAAGAGGTACTGCGTATGGGGGGGAGAGGGGAAGAAGACAGCCTGAAGGTGGCTGCTATGTTGTGTGTGCCAGGCTCTCCCTCATAAGGAAGAGGGTAGGACTTTTTAAAGGAGAGGGAGGCATGCCACAGCCATGCCCTGGGTGTGCATGACCAGCCATGCAGCTGGCAGAGAATGGCGTGAGACGAGCAAGCCCATGCCCTGAGCCGCACAAGGGAGAAGAAATTCAAAGCAAAATAAAAAATGAGGATGGTGAAATTGCGATGCAGCACTTGAAGAAGATGTTATTTACATGGCCAATTATTCACTTTCCTCCCCTCTCAAATAAATGCATGCATGTGTCAATTTTACAAATGCAACAATAGCTACCTAATATGCAATGGCAATGCTAAGAAATAACACAAGATGGCATTTTTATTGGTGTATTTTTGCTGTGCAATCACTCTCCCACTCCGTCATCATCTTCCCCACGTCTGACATACCTCTGACGTGGTCGCACGGCAGCTATACTCCACCAAATCGGCTGCCACCACTCCCAAAATCATCGCCGTATCCATAAGAGCAAAACCCCTCAAGAAATTAAGTGGATTGCTATGCCCAACACCTCCCCGAACACAACTGCCACCGCACTCATATTTCACCATCGCCAACCACTTTCGACCACATTCACGGCATGCCATCGCTACCGCCACCTTCGCCGCACTCACGTGCTTCTCCTTAGCGTTTCTGATGTGGCCCTTCAGCTGTATTTTTAGTTTCAAGTACACCACAGGTCACTGCAATAATGAGCTCCTCCAAGAGAGCTTAACGTGATGTTCTTGCATCTGAAGCTCCAGGACCTACACCCAGTGAGCGTGGATTCGCTCCAGGTCCACTTCTCGGTGGTGAATCGAAGACCACATCCTCAACAGCCACACCAATTGAAGGCACTTAACCTACAGGAGCACGCGAGCGAGAAGCGTGGCATTAGTGCCACATCATTTCTAGAAGAACGGCTACCTACACATAAATTGTTTCTATGCTGAAGGCTTATCACTTCAAGCACATTGGGGGTGAGGTCACCACACACCACTCACTAACCCGACCAGGCTCTCTCCTCAGCTACTACCCACTGCCAGTAGCCCTAGACCCAACACTGCTCATACCCGATTACCCGACTACCTATTCAGTTATCTGATAGAGAAAGAGGAGGACCCTGACACATAGCAGCTGTGAAGACTGGATGCCCCTTGTGCGTGAAGAGGAGAAGAGCAGAAGAGGAAGAAGAGAAGATTCGAAGAGAATAAGAAGGGCTGAAGAATGAATAGTCCCACATCGTGGGATTAGAAGTTGCGAACATGAAATAAAGGGAATTTGTGACCTGACCAGGTTGCGCAAGCACACGAGGGGTCGGGTCCCTCTTCACGAGCCTCTCACTCGGTCACTACCTTACGCTAGTGACCCTAGACCCTATTCTTGACCCGAATACTTGCTTAATTGCCCGAGTATAGACCCGATTAAGCGAGTTTCTGAGAGAGAAGAGAAGGAGAGAGAAGGGGTGTTTTGCCTCAGAGAACCTCTTTCCACACTTAGTCTCTACAATGCAATCGTGCCTCTATGTTGTGCCTTCCCTTGAGAAGAGAAAAGAGAAGAAGAAGAAGCCAAAGGAGAAGAAGTGAATAGTGCCAGTGCAAAGAAGAGTTTAAACCATCTGATTAGAATCTCCATTGTCCAATTTGTCTGACACGGTGTGTTAATCGTGCTAAGTCGGGGTTTAAAAAGTGTTGCATTGTAGAACAGCCGAAATAGCATTCAAAACAGATACAATTTTATTACTAAAAAATGTTCCGAGGTCGAACACAGGGTGCAAATGGAATTCACACACTAATCTCAACAATTAATGCAAATTGAACACAAAATATTACTCAAAAATTAATTAAGAATGTAGAGCATATGAGTATGTGAAGAGTAAAAAGAATTGTAGACAAAATAATAGTTACTTAAATTGACTAAAGAAGAAAATATAAATTCAGACGTCTGATTTTGCAATCAGATGCCTTAAATGCTTTTGCTACAGCATCCTTCTTTTTTTTCTTCTTTTGATTTCTCTGATTCTGTCCTTCTTCTTCTACCTTCAGCCTTCTCTTCTTCTTCTTTTCTCTTCCTTAGGCTTTCTTCTCCTTTTTTCTGCCTTAAGCCCTGCAGTCCTCCTCTTCTTCCTCTCTTCTCTTCTTCTGCCTGACCTCCTCTTCTTCCTCTCTTCTCTTCTTCTGCCTGACCTCCCCTTCTTCCTCTAAATTGGCTAAGTGTTGGAGGAAAACTCCACAGAGCAAAAACCCCCCTTCCCCTGCATAGCTCTCCTCTCTCTCTTTTTCTCTTTCTATTTCAATCTCGCTCTCCCAGAGCTACAGCCGGTCGGGTAATCGGACCTAACGTTGACCTGGGCCAGGCTCACCAACGTGTGTGGTGAGCGAGGAGTGAATTCAAGCAAGTAGTCGGGTCGACTAGGTCCGCGTGTGTAGTGCCGTGGACGAGTCTGGTGAAAGGGGGAGGAGGACCTCACCCTTAATGTTGGAGGTGAACAACCTCTTTCACTTTTTCAATTTAAGCGCATGAAAGCATCCTTCCATTTTCGAGGTGGGACCAAATGTCCCACCTTCCTTTCGTGCACCACAGCAGCAGGGTCATGGCCAAATTGAAGGGGCTGCAATTGGTAAGGCCTTCGCTTGAGGGCTTAGGCTCCTGCACGCCTCAAGTCCGCACAGCCTGGGGCTATCCCCTGGAGCATAGCAAGGCCTAGAGTGGCTTGAAACTTCATCGAAGCTTGGCAGCAATGGCGGCTGGGGGCCTGCTACCTAAAAACACAAGAACGGTCTCACGGCCACGTCAAATCATTCAGGGAGCGTCACCGGAGCATGGTGGATGTGATGGGAGTGGTTGCGTGGAGCGAGGGTGGCTGTGATGGTGTGCCTAGGGCGTACTTTGTGCGTATGAGTGGGTGTGTTCGGTGAGGTGTTTGGGTGGTCAATGGAGTGAATGGAGTGAGGGGAAGTGATTAGGGAAGTGAGGCAGAGGTTGTAGGGTGGTCGGCGAGGTGGATGGAGGTGCGTAGCGACGGGAGCACTTCGTCGGAGGAGTCACCGGAGATGGAGGAGGTGACGGTGGTCAGTGGCGTTGGTGGTTGATTTTGGGAAATAGAGGGAGGGAAAGAAAGTGGGGAAGATAGGGAGCCTAAAAACCTACTTCTAAGGGATGAAAGAGAAAGGAATCCCACGTCGGTATGGTTGCCGGACGTGGGGAAGACGAAACCTCCGTAGAAGAGGCGGCGGAGAAGATGGGGTAGGGACGATGATTGCGCAGCAATCATAGGTCTTAATTGACCTAGATTAGGCTAGAACTTAGCATAAGTTAGGGAAATTCATGCATGCATATGCATTATCTACATCTTTACTGCTCCTCTTTAGCTATGCATGAAATGATGTTATGATGTGCTGATTAAGTATATTATGTCAATTGCAAGGAATAAGCTGATCAGGAGCTTGATCTGGAGCTGGATCAGGAATAACGGGAGTTGTAGTAGAGCTGGAGCAGAAGGCTTAGTTTAGATATAGGAACAATAATGTAAGGGGGTTAAAAGTTTGATATTCTATTAAATAGAAATAAAGTAGTAAAATGTGAAGAGCATAGGTCCATCCTAGCCCTAAGATAGCCTAGAGACTTCCCCAAGCCTTAGCCACCCTTAGATTAGGTCACAACACCCTAGGAAGCCTTAAAACCCTACTTCCAACCCTTATCTAGACGTCCAGATAAGTTATAGGACATCTAGGACCCTTAGCCATCTCCCGCACACCACAAACCCACTTCTGCAGTGTTATTGGACGTCCAGACACTTTGTCAGACGTCCAATTTCTGCAGAGTACCCGAAACAGAACCTTGATTTCCCCCTGACTCAAATTGAACGTCCAGAACTGAAGTCTAGACTTCTGATATTTTAGTATAAGTCATCTGATCCTATTATTGGACGTCTGATACTGGTCTCCAGTCCCTGTTTTGAGATTCAAGTCTTGATCTTGGATCTCTAGCTCCCTAGACCTAATCCCAACACCATAGGAACCTAAATTAAGGTGTCCTAACCCTAGTACATCACCTATAGACCTACCTAAGGACCTAATTAGGTTCTCACCAAACCCAATTGACTTAGATCAAAGTCAATTACCTTCACCTAAGTCAATTGGACTCATTGAGTCCAATTGAGCTTAGATCTCAACCCACACAAGTTTAATTGGACTTAGTGAGAGTCCAATTAACCTAAACCTAACCTAATTGAGTTATTTCACTCTCAATTAGGCTCACACTCATTCAATTAAACTAAGGTTAAGTTTAATTGCATTTTCACCTTAGCAATTAGGGTTTGCAACCCTAAAATCAGGACCTACAACTACACAAACCCCTTAGGACCTACCCTAAGCCACCTAGCCATGTAGAGCACGACCACATACACACACGCACACACACCCATTCACGCACACACTTCTCTAGAATTCTCTAGAGATCTCTTGAGATGGCGCCACCTCTTGGTTGCCAAATTTAGCAACCAAGAGGCATTCAAATTGAGATCCACAATTTTTGGATCTCAAAGACCACCTCCACCCACATGTGGCCGACCACTCTTGGACTCTCTCTAGAGAATTCCACACCTCTCTAGAGAGAAGCAATTGGGTCTATAAAAAGACCCCATGGGAGGCCAAACACACCCATTCACTTCCTTGGCAAATTCACATCCTTGGCATCCATTGGCACTACTCACTTCATTAGCTCCATACACGCCCACCTTCACTTAGCTAGCTACTCCACCTCCACGAGCTCACCACCATCATGGAGGACATCATGCCGAGATGTTGGATCAACCCTACCTCTCTCCAAGGGTCAGCCTAAGCTACATTGGCCACCCCTCATTCTCCTCCCGACCACTCCAAGGCCATCAAGGACCACCCCTGAATGCCCTTTTATTCTTCTAGCTTTAATTCATGCTCTTTATAATTTTATTGCTTTTATTTACTGCTTAGTAGTGTAGTCTTACTTCTCCCCCAATGATGCATGCGAAATCCCCCCATCGATTCCTCTATGCGATCATTTTCTGGTAGCTAGGTTTAATTTTCAAACATTTATGTACAAGCTTTCCTCTAAATTCCTTGTGCAAACAACTCCCCAAGGATTGAATGAAAACACATTTATATATATATATATATATATATATATATATATATATATCTCTTTATGTGTTTGAAATCACCACGAGCTTAGTAATTATCATATTTACGTGATTTAAATGCCTACTCTTTAACTGTCTATCTATTACACACCAGCATGTTGTTTCCTGATGATATTGAAAATCTAACAATAGATGCTTTCTCCATAACTAGTCACCACCTCACTAGAATCGTGCGCACAGAAACTCACACATTCACTTTCGTAATTTACTTGACGCATGCGCATGTGATCCGAGTTAATAACAGAAGTGGTGAAGTTTTAGTTAGGAGATTGGAAACCGACGTGCGTCTTTAAATGAAGTAGAGTAGTAAAAAGATCGATTTCAAAAGTGAAAGCAATGCCTCCCAGAGACAAATGACCGGGACTCAAGTCTCGTAATTTTTGTAAAATAATATCTTTGTTGGATAGTACTTCACGACTATACTACGACACTTTTTTCTATCAAATATGCGATCTACGAATTCTCAACAAATGACGTTGACGGGTATTGCGCGATGCGGAGAATGGTGGTGGAGATAACCCTGCCACTGGTATTGTGGTTGGGTGACGAAGGAGCTAGGGAGAGGCTACCGGAGCTTGCAGAGGGTTGCAGCCAGAGGGGAGAGAGGAATAGAGGGGAAACCGGCCCAATTTCAAGCTGAGGAGACGGTTGGACCCTGGGGAGTCTTTAAATAGGGATCTGAGAAGGTTTTGTGCTTGGAAGCCAAGCTTCTAAGCAAGGAGTGCTTCGACGAAGATGGAAACTTCAAGAGACCCAAATCTCTTATGCGTTCGCATGAGAGATTGGGAAAGATTCAGGGCATCTAACTGGGTTCATATTGAAGGGAATTTCTCAGAGAATCTCCCTTCCAATTTTGGAGGAGATTATCCAAGCAATCAAGGAGAAATCTCCCTTCAAAGGTTGTCGGAGTAGAATTCATCCGCGATAATGGCAGAGGGACCTATTTGTGAAGATGAAGAAGAAGTTAGGGGGCTATTTGCAAAGGTTTTTGAAAGTTAGGGATAGAAATGTAATCAGACAAGACCTTTTTGCAAATTAGGCCAAGATGAGTTTCTCTTAGGTCCAAATTTTGATAAAAACCTAATTTAGACCCAAGGAATCCAATGGTGAAGTTGGATTTTAGTTTTGACTACGTTTGACTGGATAATTTATGCAAAAACCTAAATTAGGATAAATATCTATTTGAGACTCCAATTTAGGTTAAGATGGATTCTGATGGTCAATTTGAAGGTATTAAACCCTAGATAATATTTTTCTATAATTTTTAGAGGGTCTAAGTGAATTTTATCCTGACCAGAATCTTGGTTAATCAAGTGGGTCTTTTTTAGGGTTCTAAAAGTCATTTAATTCTCAGAACTCACACAAACCCTTTTCTGTCAAATCCAACACACTTGTTATCTTATTAAGACCATTTGACCTTTGTTTAGCCCTTGAGAAAACCTGTGGTTGTACTGCATTAGTAAAATTATAGTTTTACCCCTTGTTTCTAGTGTTTCTCTCAGAAAGGCTATGCAGTGAATTATGACCTTCAGTTGGTTATGTAGGAGCATTTATTCTCTTCATTGGGTCAAAATGAGCTAATTATGGCCCATGATGGTGTTCCCATCATAGTGCACTTTGCACTTGAGCTTGCGTGGATTTTAAGTGCTTGATACTGTTGAGATATTGCTCTTATTGTAATTAGGGTAAATTGGTGATTCAAATCACCATTTTACCCTATTTTTCTTTCTTTATTGACATTTACCTTCATTTATATATCATTATTGCTTGGAGTTTTGTTACAAATTGCTTATCTTGTGCTTAAATTATTATCTTGAGATTAATTGCTACTTGCTCCTAGTGAACGACCTCAGACTTTCTTGACGATCTTTCGAGTTATAAATATTATTTGTTTGAGCACATTTCTACTATACTAAAGTGCATATCTTAACAATGACTAATTCGCTTAAACATTTTGGCACCATTGTCGGGGAGCAACGTGCAATTTAATATCGCTGATTACAATTCTGATCTAGTACTAACTTGCTTTATTTCTTTAGCTGTAATCTATGTAGGGATTCATTGGAGGAAGATCAGCCTTACATCAAACACTCTAGGGCTAGTAATCTCATCTTCTTTTCCATTATTGCCCCTGATTCTAAGAAAAGCTAAAAGAAAAAAGGGAAGAAATCAATTAGGATCAACTTGCATTCTCTACTTAGAATCAATCATCACAAGTTGCCTGATTTGATTTATTTCTAGAAAAAAAACCCTGATCTTGATTTCTGCACCTATTTAGGGTTTAAGGTATGTAGGGCTCTCACCTTCTTGATTGAGCCTTAGGTACCAAATTTGGACAGAATTAATTGGACCAATTAGAGCCAAAATTAGGGTTTCCACTTTAGGGTTGAGGATCACACTAAACAAAAAAGAATCTACTTCCCTAAACTATGTGCTTCCTAAGCCTTGATTGAATTTACCTAATCCAACAAACCCTAAAAGAAAGCTCTAAACATCCACTTGAATCCTAAAAACATGGACCTAATAACCAAGGACAAATCAGGTGAAGTTGACCCACCTTGTAGGGACAACCAATCCTCAAATTAGGTCACCATTCACAAATACATCTTAAAGTGCAAGTGGAATCCTAAGCACCTCATCTAAACTTAAAATTGGTAGACTTAAGAGGTCAAGTTATCCATTCTGGTCTACCTGGATCCACAGTGACAAGGAAGGTCGAGTGGGGGAAACCCTGTAACCCGTGGGGATGCTCTACCATGTAGGGGTCTTTGCGGGACTCTCCCTTCCTGGCTATCCAGGTAATTCTCAAGTGGACAACTTTGTGATCTAAAGGTATCAACCACCTCGAACCTCTATAGTCATCCAGAAATCTTTGGGCGTTTTGATTGGGTCCATCACATCTTCTGTCCCTCGTCTATTCCATCGGTGTATGTATGGGAGGAGGTCCTTAAGACCACCCTTGAAGCCTCCATTAGTTTTTCACTCTCACCGAGGCGAAGCCTCAACTTCTTTGTTTGTGCAACTACTCGATCACATCGATATCTCTTCCAACTCCTCCATTTCTGAGCCCAAATCTCCAGCCACAATCATGGATCATCAAAGAGAATAACCTAACTTTGAACCTCAACAATTCTTTGATTTCAGAGATCAGATCAATGCCTACATCAACACACCGCCGCATCCTCAAATGTGAGATCACTACAATCCCACTGCGGTGGAGATTGAACCTCAAATCAATATTCCTGCAGGAGGACCCGAGGTAGAGCTCAAGCCTAGTATGCTTCACAAGACCCCAAAATTTCATGACTTGAACTCCAAGGATCCTTTCCAACACATCAAGAATCTAAAGCATCTGGCCCACACATTTGGGGTAGACTTGCACAATCGAGACGGTCTACTCTTGAAAATCTTCTCATTCTCTCTAGCTGACAAAGCCGCCAATTGGTTTCAGGCATACCCTCACTAGATCAACACATGGGAAGAACTTCCAACTGCTTTTCTACAAAAGTTCTACCCCATTGGCTGAACTAATGCAATGTAGCACCAGATCACGCACTTCTCGCAAGGAGCAGGAGAATCTCTACACGAGGCATGGGATTATTTTCTAGATCTCATGCGCAAATGCCCCATCACGGAGTCCCAACGTGGGAACAAGTCTAATCCTTTTACCACAGGCTCCATGACAACATCAAGCATTTGTTAATGCAACCTATGGTGGCAGTATCATGGGTTATCATGAAGATGAGATTTAGGAAAGTCTCGAAAATATGTGCGAGAACACAAGACTCGAGGCCTTTCTGCATCCGTTGACTTGGAGTTGGTAGCAAGTCAATTGGATAAGGTCTCTATCATTGAGAAAAAGGTGGACGACATCACTCGACATCTACACAAGACCACCACTTCACCGATAAGCCCATATGCACACCCGCCCTCAGGTAGGGAGGCTGCACACAACATCTACCACTCTGAGGGGATGGATGTCTATCCAACCCCGTCTGATTTCAATCTTGGAGGAAACTCTAGGCCATCCTACCATAGTTGGCAATACTCTGAACCCTCATATCCTAATTTCCTTGGAGTTCATCAGACCTGTGAGGATCTCCATATCATCCAGAATAATCCTTTCTCTAATACCTACAACCCTAGATGGCATAATCATCCCAACTTCGCATGGTTGGAAAATAACCTGAATCTGAGACCTTAATTCCAGCCTCGACCACAAGAGCTGCACCTGTATCAGCTCAATCAGCTTAGACCCAACCAAAATTACCAATCAGGGCCTAATAAGGATTATCAGATGAGCCTGAACCTTCAAACCCTGGCTGGCATTCAAAAATAGCACAAGGATGAGATCATAGAGGTCCGTAATCAGCTTACACGAATGGCGAATTCCCGCCATCCTGGCACACTTCCCTCCCAACCTCTGTCTAACCTAAACAACGTGTCAACCCAAAAACACGTTGTGAACCAAATCCAGGGCCAAGCATGCTATACCCAACCTGGCACAGCAACTCATACCTACATATTTTCTCCATCCAACTCAGCTAAGCCAAAACACACCATGACTTACCCAACCCCATTTCCACATCAACAACAAGGAATGACTTTCTCCCCTCTACCTCCAAACGATGATTGTGCCATGATCAATACTATAGGCAAAAACCAGAAACCCATCTCAAAAGATAGCCAATCCATTCGCCTATCCAAGATTGTATCCCACCTCCACACTAGAGGATTGTCAGAAATTGATATAACAGGACCTTTGAGAAATGCACAAGTCACTATTCCACTACTTGATAACCTCACTCTCAATACTACCTCACTTGACTTATCCAAAAAAGAGATAGAAGAACCAACACAAGAGAAGACAGTACTGTCTGAAGATGTAAGTGCCATAATCCGAAACAATCTACCTCCTAAGAAATATGATCTAGGAACCTCGCTAATCCCCTGCAAGATTGAAGATACAAATTTCAAGTGGGCTATACTGGACCTTGACACTTCAGTCAACCTCATCCCTACCACCCTATTTGAAAAATTACAAATCGGACAGCTAAAACCCACTCATGTTACTTTGCAACTAGCTGACCGAACCCTGATCACATTGATTGGGATGGTAGAGGATGTGGTAATTAGGGTTAAGGATTTCAACTACCTAGCTTATTTCCTAATTCTCGACATGGATACGCCACAACAAATATAAGATATGCCCATGATTTTGGGAAGACCATTCTTGGCTACTGCAGGAGTCATAATCAATTATGAATCAGGGCATATGATGATTGCCTCAGGAGATCAACGTGCTGAGATTAATATTTTCAAGGCAACAAAGGGGAAATGCTCGACAAACAACTAGGTTTTATCCAGAACCTCATGACCATATCCTTGGCAAAAAACCTAGAGCTAGAACTTGAAACTTTTCACATCTTAGATGATCTTGACTTGATCGAGCACAATGACAGAAGTACAGTGGAGGCTTTCACCTTTAACCTTGAAGACAGACCCTGGAAATTCAGGAAACATGGTGACATACTAGATTCAGATCCTATGGACATAGAGACATTTCATTTTGAGGACCTCTAGGAACCAAGCTTGGCAGATACTAAGAGTGACCTACACCCAGAGTATGAATCCTTTACAAAATTGGAGTTAGACAATCCAAATGGCACTCTCCAAGAATTCATTTTCGATTGGGATGAGAATTATGGAGAAAAATCATTAGAGGAACCAATCATCGAGTCATTTCTTCAAGAAATGATCTCACATTCAAATGGCAAGAATCAAGATGACTCATTGAGTATCGATTTAATAGCCCATAATGCATGAGAGGAACCACACATTTGGGATACCAGATCCTTCTCTATTGAGTCCTGGACCTATGACAAACTTATTTCAAAATCCTATGACCACTACACCTTCTGAATGATTCCTCTGCAATATTTTAAGAAAGACTATCCAGAAATGATGAGAGCCTCATCATGAGCCATAACTAGCTCATTTTGACCTAATAAAGAGAATAAAAGCTCCTACATGACTTAGAAGAGGGCTTAATTGGAGGAATAAGTGTTTTAAGAAGAAAACATGAAATAAAGGTTAAAACTGTAATTTTACCATTGCAGTACATAAATGGAATTTCTCAGAGACATAGCATAGGTCAAATGGTCTAAATGAGATAAAAAGTAGGTTGAATCAATCAGAAATGGGTTCATGTGTAATCCAGGAATTAAATGACATTTGGTAACCCTAAAACAGACCCGCTTAATTCAACAAGGTTCCGATCAGGATAAAAATCAAGTAAACCCTCTAAAATTCATGGAAAAATATCCCTTAGGGTTTAGAACATTCAAATTGACCTTTGGAACCTAGTTCGACCAAGAATAGGGTCCTAGCTCATCAATTAACCTAATTTGGGTTTTTATGCAAAATATCCAGTCAAACATGGTAAAACCTAAAATCAAACTTTACCATTGGATTCCTTAGGTCAAAATTAGGTTTTTACCAAAATTTGAACCTAAGGGGAGGTCATCCTGACCTACTTTGCAATTTAATACACCGAATTACATTTCGATCCCTATCTTTTGAAAATCATCACATAAACCCCCTAGCTTTCTCGCCAATCTTACAATCAGGTCCTTCCACCATTATTGGGGAAGAATCCTTCTCTGGCGAGGTTGACAGGGGGGATACGCTCAGATCCCTCAGAGATCTCCTCTCAGAATTGGAAGGGAGATTCTCTGAGGAATCCCCTTCCATCTAAGCCTAATCATGATCTCTGATTCCTATCCAATCTCTTGTGCGAACGCACAAAAGATTTGGATCCCAACCGCCTTCCTTCTCCGGTGAGACAATGGTGGCCAAAAGCTTGCCTCCATGCACCAGAAAGCTCGGCTAGCACCTATAAAAAGACCGCCGACCCTCTGCGAAATCTCTCAGACTTGTCTTGGCGGTAGAATCCTCCAAATTTCTTCTCTCCTCTCTCCGGCCAAGAAACCCGCAAGCTCCGACGATTACCTCTCCTCCTCGTCGCTCTGCTGCCATATCAGCAGCAGAGTCTACTCCGCCTTATCTTCCCATGTCGCGCCGCACCAAGCGCACGCTTCCCTGACCTCCTCCTCGTCGCCGTTATCTCCCTCAAGGTTATCCTCTCCGACGACGGCACAAACGAGCCGTCTGACTCCGCTGCCCCCTTTCTCTCCCAACAGTCCAGATAAGTTCCCCATCTTCCACTCTTTCATTTCCCTCACTCTATTTCACACAATCGACCCTCGACAGTCCCTGTCCACCGCCACCTTCCTCATCTTCGGCCACCCTCCGGTGAGATGCTCCCGTCGCTCCGCAGCCCCACACATCTCGCCGACAATCGCATAACCTCCGCCTCACCTCACTAAGCACCCTCCACTCATCCACAGCCCCGCAACACCACCACAACAACCCCCCGAACACACCCACCCGTCCGGCCACAGAGCGACCTAGGCACTCACGCCTAGGCTGCCCTGCGGCCTGCTACATAGCTCATCACCTTCGCCGTGACACGACGAAGGTCCCTCGGTGATCTGATTAGGCCGCAAGGCAATTTTCGTGTTAGACAGATCTCAAGCTCCGGCCGCCATTGACGGCAACTCGAGGAAGCTCCACGCTTGCTCCAGGCCTTAGGACTGCAGATTTCCAAGTGATGCGAATTTGGGAAGGTCGTGCGAAGGTAGCTAACCCAGCAAGTGAAGCCAACAGAACCTGCAGTTGAAGGAATTGAAGGCGTGGTCTGCTGCGGGCGCGCGAGGGAAAGCAGTGGGCTTTAGTCCCACATCGGTAAGTCACGACGCGCTCTTATCCTTTATATTGTTTTTATCGTATTAGCCAGTTGCCTCCAGTCACACTTGGGGTGAGGTCCCTCACCTTACCACTGCACCTCGTCCGCGAGTTCACATGCGGATCTGGTGCGACCCGACCCTGTCCTGAGCACACCTCACACACCACCCTCACGCCGGTGCACCTGGTCCCGAGCGCGCGATCCGACCTGTTTACCCGGCTCTTGGAAAGCTTGCTGAGAGTGGTTTACACAGAGAGAGAGAGATGCACGGGTAGAGGGTTAGGTTTTGCTATGCGTAGTTGTGTGCAGGACGCAGGGACTTGGCCGCTGCAAGCAGAGGAAGAAAGAAGGAAGGAGGCTCTGCCAAGGAAGAAAAGAGGCAAGGCAGAGAAGAAGAATAGAACCAAGGAAGTCAAAGAAGAAGAAGCAAGGCCAAGGAGAACAGAACTGAAGAAGAAGAAGACAAGGGCAGACAAAGATTCAAGAAGGCAAAGGAAAAGAAGAGAAAGAAGAAAGCTAGACCTTGGTCGCAGGAAGAAAAGAAATAAAGAAAAAGAAACAGAAGCAGAAAGGGAAGAGAAGGAGCTCTATTTTAAGACATGTGATATTGTATCAGATGTCTATTTTTGTTCCCTTTGAGCAATTTCTTTTTATATCACTCTCATTGAACTAGTCATTTATTTTCATTTAAAAAGTTGTGTTCTTAAGTTTTGGAAGACTTAGATTGCTCCTTGTGTTCAACCTCGAATACTCTGATTTTCGAGTTATAAATCTTTATTTATTTTCGTGGAAAGTTCATCTATATTACAATGCAATAATTGTTAAAACACGATCTAGCCACGTCAACAAGAAACGAATCAACTTGACCCATATCAGAGACATTATTGAACGTACGAATTGCTATGCTAACGTGTTTGGCTTTGAAAAACCTGTCGTTGTAGTTTGAAAGGGAAGAACTCGTGTTCAACAAATAAAATTTATACCGAAATGAAAATTTCGGGTTGAACATAGGGAGGTGGACGTTTGATTTAAAAATTCGCATTTATTTTATTTGTCATGAAGTAATTCAATTGATTAAAACTATCTAACTATTTACAATAAATAGAAGAGAGAGAAAGAGAGTAAGAGAGAGAGAGAATATTACAAACCGAAATCAAAACGAGATGTAGAATGAACAGGGAATTCATCATTAAAGAGATTGTTTGTTTCACTAAACATTACAACTAGAAAGCAGAAAACAATTACACTAGAAAGTAATAAATCTACTCTAGAAAGCATTAAAAGAATGGAGAGAGAAATATCCTCCTCGACGATCGCTTGGAGGACGAGCTGAACTACTCTAGAAAGCAGTAAATCTATTCTAGAAAGCAGTAAAAAGAATGGGGAGAGAGATATCCTCCTCGATGGTTGCTTGGAGGACAAGCCGGACGGGACGACTCCTAGATGAAGGAGGACAAAGTAAGATGAAGGAGGACGAAGCAGAAGAACAGGAACGGGGTAGCACGTCATCGTCGTCGTGGGATCCACTTCCGAAGGGGGACGAAAATTTGACTTTATCTCGCGAGAAGCATCCCGGGTGTGGGACAGGCTTCTCTTGAGCTTTGGAGAGGTAGAGAAGAGAAGGAAGGGATGAGAATTTCGTGTGGAGGGGGTCTCCTTTTATAGTTGCAAGGAGTGGGGGCAATTTGGTCATTACATCTTTAAAAACATTAATTTAGGATATTTAGTGACGGATAAAACTATTGCTAAAGGTCTGAACGTGGGCGTAGCGGGCAGCGCTTGCACGCCCGCTCGCCTACCCACACGCGCAACGCTTGCGCACGTTCAGCCATCTGATCGCGAGATCAGACGACTCCGATCGCACCTTCGCCTGCCTCGCTGCGCGCCTACCCCATCGCGTGCGATGTCACGTCACGCCGCACATGCAATAGTGCATGGGCACTATCGGGCGCGCACGGCCGTTGGATCGCGATCTGATGCTCCACGCGCCCACTCGCCCGCGCCTGATTTGAGGGTCGTGGGGGCTCGATCCCTCGCCAGCACCTCACGATAAGGCATTGGACCGCTGCGCTACACCATCTAAATGGTCACGCGGATGCATTCAAGCGCACGCATCCACAGCCGTTGGATCTTGATCCAACGGCGGGGAAGGCTGGATGCGGGAGCTTTAGCGGGTGCATGCCGGTGATTGGGTGGCTGAGATGGCGCCACGTGGTGCCATCTTGGCCGCCCATCTTTTGGATGATGTAGATGGTTCCACGGGTGTCGGATTGACTCGATTTTTGCATCGTTAGGCTGCGATCACCGATCTGAATCCATCCGTGTGGTCGGATTTGTCGTTTGAAGTGTGGATTTACACCATCTTGGCCCTTGATCTTCTAGGATTCCCCGATCACTATCTGATGCTACAGATGCCTGATTAGGCAATCTTGGAGTCATTGAACTCCAATCGTTGCACTGATCACATCTGTACGGTTGGATCTTTGATCCGAGGTCCCGATAAAAAGTTTGCCCTATCCAAGCACATAAAAGGAGACAATTAACCTCCATTTTATTCAAACTACTCTAAATGCAAGATGATGCATGTTATGCAATATTTATAGTATGCAATGCAATCCTATGCTTAAGAACATGCATAAATAGACATCTTAAGTAGTGTAAATGTGTTTACATCATACCCCCATGCCTATCTTTTGCTAGTCCCTAGCAAAAACTATATGCTATTTATAAAAGAATTAGGTTGGATTATTTGGGCATGAGTTATTTTCAATCATTAAGAAACTGTCTACTTAGGATCTGAACTTTCAAAAACACAACAGTGCCCGAGTATCTGCCAAAATGCAGACCGCCCCAAGCCCTCGCCTTATTCAAAGAAAATTTTCTTTTTTCTCTTTTTCATCTTTTCTAATTTTTTTTTTTATTTTCAAGTTTTAGGGTTTAAGAATGGCTTCTACGGCCATTGAACTCACCCAAGATTTGATGAGAACCCTAAGTTTTAAGCATCTTATTGTGAATGTGATAGACTTGTTGACTAGCAATTAAAATGGACTTCGGATTTCTATGCCTCTAGGTGACCTAAAAAAAAAAAATTATGCCTAAAGGTGTACTTTACACCAGTAGCTTTCTCCCTACTTTTATTTTTTTATGAAGTCAACACAAGGGCAAATCCAGTGTATATCTCCCTAGTTTATTCTACTTCTCTACTTCTTCCTAAGTATTTTAAGAATTTTCAGTGCATTTATTGAGCTGGGTTCTGGACAACTGGTCGATGAGCTGTTACGACCAACAACTTGCCAGCCATACTCGTGCGGCGAAGTGTAGCTTATTTCTTTTTTTTCTCTTCTCCTTTTCTTTTTGATTTTTTTTTCTTTTTTTAAGTAGGTGGCTTCCCTGGTCTAAGATTTACCAAAAGGCAGCAAAAAGAGAAAGGTCCAGTGACTGGGCTCTAGACAACCTACCTATGGGTTGTTACCCATGATAACTTGCCAGCCATATCACCTTAGAAGGTTCATTAGCTACCCAATTTTCATTAGAATCGCCGAACAACGAGTCAGTGAAAAGAAAGTGTGTAGATGCTTAAGACTCAAAATACCCTCAAATCAGAGGGTGGGTTGATAAGTCATGTACTTATCACCCAAACTTATTTACTCCAATTAAAATAGAATTTAGGTTGGCGAGGACTCGAAAGACAAATCCATATTTTAGTGGATACACAGGCAGATTAAGTCCAAAGACCTGAAGGGTCTTTGTGTTCAAATCATAATGCAGTATTTCCTAAGATTGAAATTTTTCTTAAACCCAAGTTCTCTTTCCTAATTCCACAATTTTTTTTATAAAGAAACTAAAACAAATCTACGGAGCTGATGAATAAATTCAGAGATGAATATCCACCCCCCATGCCTATCTAATGCAATGTCCTCATTGTATTAAAAATACATAAAATAGAGTGGAATAGCGTAGAAAGCATCTGAATTGCGTGAATGTCAGGTCCGCTCCGATATAGAAACTAAAAAGAACTGTATATGTGATGAATTTAGTGCCTTCAGCTAGGCACACTATACAAAGAAGAGAAATGAAGAATTCACAGGTGCAGGTCAAAATTAGAATAAACAAAAGAATCCTCTGACCTATCAACAGAGGTCCACAGATGTGGACCAAATTGTGATGCAGACCCATACCCCATAATCGAGAATATCTTAGGTTCTAGATAAAAATTACCCAAAACCTAAAATCTGTATGCAAGCGGGGTCGGGCCTGCGATTTATGAGGCTGCAACCTAAGATAAAAAAGTCGGGTTACAGAGAATTGAAGCTCAAAAGGATAATCATTGAATGCTTGCTTGGGTTGGACATCCTCAGAACAAATGTCGTAAGGGTTCTGGTTTGATGGTTTCAGTTTAAAAGGAACCCTTCGACTCAATCTTCTATTTCCTCCAATGTTAACTTCCCAAATCAGAACTTCCCAACTTCTATCCTCCTCAATTAGAATGTTAAATTCCGAGACCTCTTGAAAGTTAATCACCTCGTCTGAAATCTCCAAGTCTAAATGATGTGGTTGAATCAAAATTGACTTTGGTCTAATTATCTCAGAAATAGAATCATCAATAAACTCAACAGGGTGTAACTGACAATCACGGCATTGAATTGAATCCTCCAGAAAATGCGATTCTGGATCCGTAATGTGTGCCCTAATAAGATTAGTTTCCTCAGTTCTTGGGCTATCAAATGATTTTTTAGATTCCTCAGGCCCAATCGTCTCACAAAAATTGTGTTCTGTAAACTCGTGTGAGAATTCGCAACTTGAATCTTCACCATCAGAATCAAGGAAATCAAGATCTGTATTAATGCATGTCCCAAAATCATCTGTCACTTTTTGGTCCATGGAGACATACGTTTCCTCGTACCCTGGTTCATGGATCTCAGGTGAAGAAATCAGATCTTCCTTAATTGGTTGCTCTAATTCAATCTGGTCAGCCTCGTAACACGTGTCCTCCCAATAGGTGCTTGAGCGGGTTCTATCATGGGCTTTCCTAAAGGGAGTTCATGCTGGGAATCATCCCATGATTGAATCAAAGCGACCATGAATCTCATCCTTAATTTCGCTAATTTCCCAAGTAGAAACTCACCCGGGTTCTTATCCTTAACATCCTAGAGCCAATCCAACAAAGACTTGTTCAAATCATCAATCATTTCAATCAGGGGCTCCAATCTCTCAATGCAAGGTATTGGCTGAACTTTTAAAGATTGTATGATATTCCTCAAGTTAGCCAGAACCTTTTCTTGAACCTGGTTACCCTGAACCAAATGAGTTGATTCAGGGTTGGGCTGGTTTGGGATCAATGCAGGGGAATTAACGAATTGAGATTCGTTATACCCTTCCTGATAATAGGTCAGTTCAGATTGTTCAAACGGTGGTGATGACCTAAAGGCAGTGTAATTAGAGGATGGGTAAGGATCGGTGTATCCTTCTTAATTGTAGATCGTATTAGGTTGTCCATGAAAGGTTGATGATCTATAATCGATGTGGCTTTGAGAAGGATAGAAATCACAATCAAAGTGTTCAGGGTTAGACCCTAAACACGGAGGTCCGGAACTGTATCCCCAATTCAAGTTATCCCAACTAACTGATGGTTGATTACAGTACGAGTCGGGATAATCGTCATGTTGAAGATAATTCAAAACAGGAGGGAAAGAGCTAGAATGCGTGTAATATGTGGAAGGATTCATGAGAAGCGGGAGGAAGAAAGGCTCCCTGCAATACAAACAATCAAACCTGTCCTTAAGTGGGTTAGCCTACAGACCTACAGACTCCCAAAACCCATCTTGAGATAAAGGAACGATTTGATCTACTTCTATCTGTTCAATCCAAGTAGTTAGAAGGAGGGATTGGGGAGAAGGTTCTTCCTTCAACTTGCACCTCTAGTTCCTAGTGTACCCCCCAGCCACGATCGTTTGATTCTGCTCCCCTAGCTAGACATCAGATTGAATAGTAGAAACAGACTAATAAAAAATAATCTCATTCTAGGCTCTGAAAAGCGAGTCAAATCCTTAAGGCCAACGTCTACTCTATTTTATTTAGGGCTAGGTTTGAATGTGCTTTGGAATGTAATGGGCCCTTTAAATGGGTTGTGCCCTTAATGATTGATTGATTTGTGTGTGTGTGCACAACCAGTGGTTTTCAAGCAAGATGACTTTTGATGTGGTGAATTTTAGAGTTCAAATCTTGCTTAGTAGCTTTTAAGATTCAACTTTAGGTGTTTTCAAACAAGTTTTGTTGGCACACCAGGTTTTGAAAGCACAGGTGAAGATGTTTTCCTTTAAAGCTTAAAAAGAATGTGGAGTGCCTGGTAAATCCTTAATAGTTGAACCTAAGTGGCAGCTACTTGATGAGTTGATTTTAATATTAGTGGTGCGGCCCAATCAACTCAAACAATTGGCCTATTGCACCACTTAATTAGGCACACAAATGATTATCTAATCTGATTTCTACTCAATTATATGTTTGGATGTGTGTACCGACTCCAAAGGTTGGTTTACTGGTTGAGTTTGAAAATCAGATGAGGTTGTGTACCTCTGTGAGATTTTTTTAATTTTTCTTTTCTTAATGTGGGGGTTGGGGCGGGTGTGGGTGTCAAACAATAAACAATCTAACCCTAGAGTTTATAAGAACAACTAGGTTGATTGATGTTTGTGTTATTATATTGTGGAATGAAATCTAATGGGTGGGATGTGGGGAATAACTTACAAAACCTTCCGCAGCACTTTACTCCAATCTACCACTTTTGCCTATCTCGAAAGAGTACCTACACTCATAATAAGAAAGGAGAGAAGTGAGGTAAATGATTTGTAAGTTAGAAAATGCAAAGAAAAATCAAAGAGCGTCGCCTCCCCGGCAACGACGCCAAAATGTTGAACGTACGAATTGCTACGCTAATGTGTTTGGTTTTGAAAAACCTGTCGTTGTAGTTTGAAAGAAAAGAACTCGTGTTCAATAAATAAAATTTATACCGAAATGAAAATTCCAGGTCGAACACAGGAAGGCGGACGTTTGATTTAAAAATTCACGTTTGTTTTATTTGTCACGAAGTAATTCAATTGATTAAAACTATCTAACTATTTACAATAAAAAGAAGAGAGAGAGAGTAAGAGAGAGAGAGAATATTACAAACAGAAATCAAAACGAGATGTAGAATGAATAGGGAATTCAACATTAAAGAGATTGTTTGTTTCACTAAACATTACAACTAGAAAGCAGAAAATAATTACACTAGAAAGCAATAAATCTACTCTAGAAAGCATTAAAAGAATGGAGAGAGAAATATCCTCCTCGACGGTCGCTTGGAAAACAAGCTAAACTACTCTACAAAGCAATAAATCTATTCTAGAAAGCAATAAAAAGAATGGGGAGAGAGATATCCTCCTCGACAGTCGCTTGGAGGATGAGCCGGACGGGACGACGCCTGAATGAAGGAGGATGAAGCAGGACTAAGGAGGATGAAGCAGAAGAACAGGAACGGGGCAGCACGTCGTCGTCGTCGCGGGATCCACTTCCGAAGGGGGACGAAAATTTGACTTTATCTCGCGAGAAGCATCCTGGGTTTGGGACAAGCTTCTCTTGAGCTTTGGAGAGGTAGAGAAGAGAAGGAAGGGATGAGAATTTCGTGTGGAGGGGTCTCCTTTTATAGTTGCAAGGAGTGGGGGCAATTTGGTCATTACATCTTTAAAAACATTAATTAAGGACCTTTAATGACGGATAAAACCGTCGCAAAAGGTTTGAACGTGGGTGTAGTAGCCAGCGCACACACGCACTCGCCTGCCCACGCACGCAACAATTGCGCACATTCAGCCATCCTCAGCCATCCGATCGCGAGATCGGACGGCTCAGATCGCGCCTTCACCTACCTCGCTGCGCCTGCCCCATCGCGTGAGATGCCACGTTACGTCCCACGTGCAATAGTGCATGGGTGCTATCGGGCGCGCGCAGCCCTTGATTATCAATCTGACGCTCCACGCGCCCACTCGCCCATGCCTGATTTGAGGCTCACGAGGGCTCGATCCCGTGCCAGCGCCTCGTGATAAGGTGCTGGACTACTGCGCTACACCATCTAAATGGTTTCGCGGATGCATTCAAGCGCATGCATCCATAGCCGTTGGATCTTGATCCAACGGCGGGGAAGGCTGGATGCGGGAGCTTCAGTGGGTGCGTGCGGGCGATTGGGCGGTCGAGATGGTGCCTTGGCCGTCCATCTTCTGGATGATGTAGATGGTGCCACGGGTGTCGGATTGACTCGATTTTTGCGTCGTTAGGCTGCGATCGTCAATCCGAATCCATCCGTGTGGTCGGATTTGTCGATTGAAGTGCGAATTTACACCATCTTGGCCCTTGATCTTCTAAGGTTCCCTGATCACTATCAGATGCCACGGATGCCTAATTAGGGCGATCTTGGAGTCGTTGAACTCCATGTTGGTGCTAGAGCACCACGATCATTTGTTTTGATGATAACAAAACACGTGTCATTTAACATTTGCACTTTGAGTCCGAGATTTCAGGTCAATCGCAAATGGATACGTGACTAGACGGAGTTCAAGCTCGCATCCAGGATGGATTGGAGGAGATTGATGGAGAACAGAAGAGATTCGCGAGGAGTGATCGATTGAAGATGAAATGTCAAGAAGAATAGGATAGATTTTTGTTTAAACCTTTCATGTATCTTTTCTCTTTATTTTCTTGCTCTTTATTTTTGTTACTTAGATTCATGTTAAAGAGCCTCAAAGTACCCTAACAGTAGTCCTAGGAACACCCGCACAATCCTAGGATACTTAGGTTTTCTGTAGAACACTTAGAAAACCAATATAGGGTTCAAACAGAGTTTCCAGACATCTAATTCCAAAATCAGACGTCTGATAAAGTATTTTAAGACGTCTGACTGTTGTTTCAGACGTCTGATAACAATTTCTAAAATCAGACGTCTGATAAAGTATTTTAAGACATTTGACTGTTGTTTCAGATGTCTGATAACAATTAGGCTGGACTTAAGTAGTGCTGTCTGATGAAATCAGACGTCCATACCTTAGACCAGACGTCTTAGGAGACGTCTGATGGTTTTTCCAGACGTCTGATGACGTTGCCAGACATCCAATTAGTGGACCGTTGGCTAGCTTAACAAACACTCAAGAATATGACTGTTAGAGCCTTATCAGACGTCCTTAGGCCTTTCCAGATGTCTGATAAATGACCATTTTGCCTCGGCTGACCCAAAATCTCTTCTCAGAGATTTTCTAGCCGTTGCAACGTTTGGAAAATCCATTCCCACAGTAAAAGTAGGTTTCCAGACGTCCAGACATAGTGCCAGACGTCCTGTATGTCGTCTGATGCACTTGCACAAGAACCCTGTTTAGATCTGATTCAAGTCAGGAAGGAACTTGCCTGAAATCAGACGTCTAACCTTTAAATCAGACGTCTTAAAGTGGTCTTCCAGACGTCTGATGCCAGAATTAGATGTCTGATTACCCTGTCAAATGTAATCATTGTCCTGATTTCGGCCTGATTCTCTTGGGCTTTGTACCCAACGGCTATGGAAGCTTTTCTAAGCCTTCCAAAGCCTTCCTAAGTCCTCTATAAATAGAGGGGAGCCTTTGCAACACAAACAGATACTAAGAGAAAACAAGACACACCTAAGCAACTTAGTTCCACTCTTTTGTGTCCAAGAGAAGCCCTTGCTCTCCAAGCTCTAGTTCCATTCTCTAGAGAGCATCAAGCTTTGCGTACCTGCTCTCCCGCCGTTGTTTACGAGAGTGACGTTGCGCCGTCGCGTGGCTCACGCATCCGCGTCATCAACGCACTCCTTGCAAAGGGGAGTTTCCTAATTCCTATAGAAGCTAGGTTTAAAATTATTTTGTTGGCTCTATAGGACTTGTTGTTTCTTTTATCTTTGTTATTTGGTTGGGTATTCACTTTGCGAATTCCCGTCTCCTTCGCGAGACAAAATCCTTCTCGTGGAGAGAAGGGGTTGAGGTACGCTACACTCGTTTAAGTAGCGTGGTTGTATTGAGGTTGAATCACCCTCGTTTAAAGTGATTCGGTTTAGAGGATTTTGATCAACTTGGTTGATCGGAAAATCCTAACTCGAGTGGGTTAGGTGGTGGTTTTCACCCGGTTTGGGTTTCCACCTAAAAATACTTGTGTACTTTGTGCGATTGATTTTTTGTGAGATTGTTATATTTTCATTTCCGTAATTATTACGTCACCCCCTCCTAGTAGGGACGAAACTACACTCCAATCGTCACCCTGATCACATCGTACGGTTGGATCTTCGATCTGAGGCCCCAATAAAAAGTTTGCCCTGTCCAAGTACATAAAAGGAGACAATTAACCTCCATTTTTTTCAAACTACTCTAAATGCAAGATGATGCATGTTATGCAATATTTATAGCATGCAATGCAATCCTATGCTTAAGAACATGCATAAATAGACATCTTAAGTAGTGTAAATGTGTTTACATCAGACATCCTGGAATGACTCTTCACCATGTTTTAATACTTATCTGTGGCCATCGGATTCTCAACCATCAGATCACTAAAGCAACCTATCACATCTCCTCGAGCTTATTATGCCCAACCGATGGCGTTAAAATTAACACTTAACGGGAGGCAACCCATCATCTCTTTGAAAAAATCCAAAATCCTTTTGACATAACTCTCTGTTGAACTCATATTGCACTTTAGGGTTCGTCCATTAGAACAGCCAACTCTACCTCTGGTACATGTACCAGAGCTTGAAATCGTCCGCAACAGTCACCCTGACCCATTCACCCGCCCTTTGAACCTGTTCTAATGTACGATCTAAGTTGAAGTCAAACCTACCTAATTTACAATGAGGACATTGTAAATCGTAGGCATGGGGGGGTATTAAAGTGCAAAATGCCATGAAAATCAAATCTCAGAAAAGGATTTCACAAAAAAAAATAGAGGTTGAGGAAAAAGAAGATCCATTTGAGAGAAAATTGAGAAAAAGGAGGGAGGAAAATACAATAGAAAAGAAAGGAGCAAAAAGATAAAGAAAAAAAATGGAGTCCCTTCAAAATGACATGAAACTACCTAACTTCTAGGTTGGATCGAATGATGAATTAAGACCTGGAAGGCTAAAACTTAAGTGATTAGTGGCAAATACTGACCTTAGGCCTTTTGGATCTGTTCTGAGATTTAAACTCTTACGTACTTGTCAAGATGCAGATTAATCCCCAAGAGGTTAAGGAAAATGCAAAGCTTGTGTATTAGGTCTAAGGCTTAGGGATTATTTGACCCCGTTAACTGACCTCTAATTTGCGGCACTCGGTAACTTAAGCATCCTAAATCACATGCAGTCTGGTTCAGTGCACTTAAATATGAAATCATGCCAAAAGTGTTATGATCTTCTATAAATGGTCCTAAGATCTAGATTAAGAGCGGCTTGAAAATATAAGTTGATTTGGACGAGTTACCGGTGTGAAGAGGTGGGAAATTCCTCTCGAAGATGCACAATAACATATTGTCTCCTCAGTGTTTGTCTCTTAGGATATCTAAATATCCTACTGGGGGCAAGTAAGCACCTTATGCTGGTTTAAATGCCATGAGCGGCATTATCACGAAATGTCGATTGCCAGGGTCTGAATTTAGCTACAGAACACCATGGGTGGCACTATCTCGAAGTGTCAAAAGCCAGAGTTCTGGGGTTACCATGGGCGGTGCTATCTTGAAGCATCGATTGTTAGGGACCCTACGAGGATTGATGGTGGGGACAAGGAATCTGATACAGAACGTGTTTAAGGCTAATCCAAGGTTAGATTTAAGGAAAAATATAATGAAAAGAAAAGGAAAGGGAAAGATCTCCAAAAATGACAAACTTCTTCTATCTCCCTCTTACAAAAATACACTAGTAAACTGAACCGGGATAACCATATTACAAGCATGGGTGCTTTAACTGCTAGGTCCAACAAACCTTAGGATAGTTCCTGCGGGCCTTAAAAACCTTCACGGCAGACTAAGGCAAAAGCTAGTCAGGTTTGGATCTGGGCTGGTACTTGAGTACCTCTAGGCCTATTGTTGGTATTAAGATCTGATTCCTAGAGATGCGGCTTAGTAGGGCATCCTGACGGTTAAATCCAACCTAGATATCTGGTTTGGTTCATAAAGTTTTGCTAAGGGACTAGCAAAAGCTAGGCATGAGGGTATGATGGGAACACCATCATGAGCTAAAACTGGCTCAATTTGGTCTGATAAAGTTGATAAAATCTCCTACATAACCATCAGAGGGTCATATAAGTACGTTGTTCTGTTTTGAGAAGATAAGAAACCAAGGTTATTTCTGTAATTTTAAATTCATTTTAGAAATACAGAATAACCATGAGGCATTTCAGGGGGTTATTAAAGCTCATATGGTCATTAATGTCTAATAAGTGGGTCCATGCAGAAATAGGTTTTCACGCATTTCAAGAATTAATGGACATTTGAAACCTTAAAAACAGACCAGCTCAATTAACTGAGGTTGTGGTCAGGATAAAATTCACATGAACCCTCTAAAATTCATAGAAAAATATTCTATAGTGTTTGGTAACTATGATTTGACCATCAGAACCTATTTTGACTTGAAACAAAGTCACAGATAGAAAGTTGCCCTAATTTGGGCTTCTATGTAATTAACCCAGTCAAAGTTGGTCAAACTTAAATTCAATTTCACCATTAATTCTTTCGATCCAAATTAGGTCTGTACCAAAATTTAGGCCCAATTTGAGATCATATTCACCCAGTTTGCTTTTCAACCTTGATTTGACTCCTTTTCTTGCAAATAGCCCCTCAGCTTTTGAATTCCTCACAAAAATGCCCCTAACTTCTTCATCTTCTTCGCGAAGAGGTCCTCGCTGCCATGGAAGCTTCCATGCATATATCGCATGTTTCAATCAGGGATTTCTCCTCAAATCTTCAACAAAACTCTCCCAAAAATGGAAGGACACCTGAGGAGATCTTCTATTTGAGCTATTCCACGGCCTTCCTAATCAAGCCAAGAGTTCATGCGAACTCTTAGAATTCCCAAACCAAACCTGAGATTCTTGAGGTCTTAAAGCTTGTTTCCGGGCTTGGAGACTCGTCCTTATGCCTATAAAAGCTACCCAAGTCCTTCCTCACCTCCTCAGTGAGCTTTTGAGCCAAAATCCCTCTTCTTTTTCCACCTCTGACTCGCTCCAAGCTTGACTCCAGCAACCTCCAACCTCTGGCCTCTTCGCTAGCCACCACATACCATAGGCAGTCGATTCCAACTCCCCTCATCTTTCAGCACCTTGCCATACCAGCGAGGTGCTTCCTAACCCTCCGTCGTTGCCGATCCCTCTCACTAGAGCATTCATCTCCTCCAGTGTTGGCCACACCAGACTCGATGCCTCCTCCTTCTCCCTTCATCCAATAGCCACTCTACCTGATCCCTCGACCTCTACTGATCATCTCAACAACTTCAACACTCCGCTTCGACCACAGACTTGCCCGCTCTGTCATCATCTTCCCCACGACCAGTATACCTCTGGCGTGGCCGCATGGCCACTACACTCCACCAAATCAGCCGCCACCTCTCCCAAAAGCATCACCGTATCCACACGAACAAAACCCCTCAACAAATTGAGGGGATTGCTATGCCCAATAGCTCCCCGAACACAACTACCTCCCCACTCATATTTTGCCTTTGCCAACCACTTCCGACCACGTTCACGGCACGCCACCGCCACCACCACCACCACCTTCGCCGCACTCACATGCTTCTCCTGAGCATTTCTAACATGGCCCTTTGGCCGTATTTTTAGTTCCAAGTACACCACAGGTCGTCGCCATTAACGAGCTCCTCCAAGAGAGCTCGACGTCATGTTCTTACATCTGCTGCTCCAGGACCTACACCCTAAGAACGCAGATTAGCTCCAAGACCACTTCCAGGTGGTCAATCAAAGACCACATCCTTAGCAGCCACACAAATTGAAGGCACTTCACCTGCAGGCGCATGCGAGCGAGAAGCGTAGCATTAGTGCCACATCGTTTGTAGAAGAGAGGCTGCCTACACATAAATTATTTTTGTACTGAGGGCATAGCGCCTCAAGTACATTGGGGGTGAGGTCCCTGCACACTAACCTGACCCAACTTACTCCTTGGCTACTACCCACTGCCGGTAGCCCTAGACCCGATACTTCTCATACCCGGTTACTCGACTACTATCCGGTTATCTGAGAGAGAAGGAGGATGAAATTGTGAGCGGGGGAAGGGGGGTTTTGCTCTTTAGAGAAGAACCCCAACACTTAGTAGTTGTGAAGACTAGACGCCCGTTATGCGTGAAGAAGAGAAGAGCATAAGAGGAACAAGAGAAGATTCAAAGAGAAAAAGAAGGGCTAAAGGAAGAATAGTCCCACATCGTGGGATTAGAAGCTGCGAGTGCGAAATAAAGGGAATTTGTGACCCGATCCGGTTGCCCAAGCACACGATGGGCTAGGTCCCTCCTCACGAGCTTCTCACTCCTCGGTCACTACCTCACGCCGATGACCCTAGACCCTATTATTGACCTGAATACCTGCCTGATTGCCTAAGTATAGACTCGATTAAGCGGGTTTCTGAGAGAGAAAAGAAGGAGAGAGAGGGGGGGTTTGCCTCAAAGAACCTCTCTCCACACTTAGTCTCTATGAGGCAACCGTGCCTCTATGCTGTGCCTTCCCTTGAGCAGAGAAAAGAGAAGAAGAAGAAGCCAAAGGAGAAGAGAACAGTGCCTGTGCACTGTAGCAAAGAAGAGTTTAAGCCATTTGATTGGATGCTCCATCGTCTGATCTGTCTGACACAGTGCACTGTACACTTGAGCTTGCGTGGATTTTAAGTGCTTGATACTGTTGAGATATTGCTCTTATTATAATTAGGGTAAATTAGTGATCCAAATCACCATTTACCCTATTCTTTTGGCACTATTGACATTTTCCTTCATTTATATATCATTATTTCTTGGAGTTTTGTTCAACTTGCTTATCTTGTGCTCAACTTGTTATCTTGAGATTAATTTCTACTTTCTCCTAGTGAACGACCTTGGACTTTCATAACGATCTTTCAAGTTATAAATATTATTTGTTTGAGCGCATTTGTACTATACAACACATATCTTAACAATGACGAATTCGCTTAAACATTGTAATCGATTTAGATTCTCTAAGAGGAAGCAGAATGATGCATGTTCCATTTAGGTTAAAATGCCTATTTATGCATGTTCCTATGCTTAGATTTGCATTCCATATTATAAATATTACATAGCATGCATCATTCTACATTTAGAGTAGTTGTGTATATTTTAGGCTAATTGTGCCCTTTCTCCGGTCAAGAGAGAAGAAGATTTATTTTAGAGCATCGGATTGACGATCCGACCATACGGATCTGATCAGGATGATGATCAGAGTCCAACACCTCCGAAATCGTCTTGATCAAAGTCTCATAGCACCATATGCAGTCCAAGGAAGATCAATGGCCAAGAGACTAGGTGACATAATTCAGAGCTTCAAACAACAAATCCAATTGCATGGATGGATTCAGGTCGACGATCGCAACCCAATGGTGTGAAAATTGACTCAATCAGACCTTTATAGCAGCCCCTACAATAGAAAGAAGATGGACGGCCTAGATCGTGCAACGTAGCGTAACCTAGGCCACCCATGCGCACACACGTGCCACCGCACATGCACAGCAGCGTGGGTGCATGCGCATGAGTGGAGGTACGCACGTGCAGTGGCAGCGCCAGCGGATGCGCGGCCGAAGGCACGCGACACGGGCATGTGGAGCACGCGCCAGTGCAACGGTGGGTGGGCACGTGGGCTGTCTTCAGCGACGTTTGCGACGAATCTTCAATGGCGTTTATGACCGTCATTAATGTCCTGTACACGAATTTGATTTTTTCCTCCGCTATAAAAGGACCCCTACCCCTCTCACTTTTCTTCATCTCTTCCTTTCTTCCTCTCACCACCTCCAAGGCTCTAGAGAGAGCTTGTCCCAAGCCTGGGATGCTCCTTTAGAGTAGAAATCAAGTACTTTTCCCACCTCTCATCCCCTTTGGTGGAGCATCCCGTGGCCGTCTCCTCACCTCCCTTCTGCAAGAAGATCCTCGCCACGATGCCATCTTGCCCCATCCTCCATCCTCCAGCTCCGTCCTCCTTTGTCCCGCTCCTCACCACCTTCCTCCAGGCGACGTCAGAGTGAGTCGTCCTCCAAGCAACTATCGAGGGAAATTTCTCTCACCTCATTCTATCTTTTCACACTTTCATAGGGTAGATTTTCTACTTTCGTAGTGCAACAAACATTCGTTTATAAATAGATGATTGTTTCTCTCTCTTTCTCTCTCTCTTATATTGTTGCAAGTAAATTAGCTAAAAGTCATCAACCTGATCTCTTACTTGATAAAAATACAAAAAATTAGAAAAGATAAAAATGACAAAAACAAATAAAAGAGAAGCATGGATTTTCATAAAACCAAACGTTCGCCTCCCCGTGTTCGACTTAAGACTCACTTTTCAAGTTTCGGTTATAAATTTTATCTGATAGAGGCATTTTGCGAGCTACGACGACAAGTCCTCCGAAACCCGATTTTAATTCACGAAACATGCGTACATCACTGGACGAGTTGTGACAGATTCTCCTTTCTCGTTAGTCACAATAATAATCCCAGCTTTCTTGGGAACAATTTACACGGGTAATAATCAACTTTCTGCGACATGTTAATCAATCACTTCACAATAAAATGCTGTTGTCGGGTTTTTATCTCCGGCAACGGAACCAAAAATAATAATCTACTTTTTGCGACATGTTAATCAATCACTTCACAATAAAACGTTGTTGTCGGGTTTTTATCCCTGGCAACGACGCCAAAATAATAATCAACTTTCTGCGACATGTTAATCAATCACTTCATAATAAAACGCTATTGTTGGGTTTTTATCCTCGGTAACGGCGCCAAAAATATGATGCGAACGACCATGGTTCGTAAAAATAGAATCGTCATTGTTGTAATATAAGTCAGAAATACAAACCATTGTCACGTCAATTTTATTTAATTACATAATTTTTACTGGTTTATTTCAGGTTGTTCACTGGGAGGTAGTTATTGATATACATCACTCTCTAAGTCCAACATTATTCTTTAATTCCAAAAGATCAATTTTATGTACAATCATAAATGAATGAATTAATGAATGAAAGAATTAACTAATTTATGAATTGAAATGCTTGCAAACACAAATATACAAAAAAGCATCAAACACTATACATATATACTATATATTTATACTTATATTAATAATACTTATATATATAAACAATAATAAGTAATACTATATACTATATTAACTTAACTTAATATATTGACATATACAGTAAAATATATAATATGTACAATAACAGATACAAATGTCGCTAAACCTTAGGAAAAGGTATATACATAACCTAAGGTAAAAACTAGGGTCTATAGTGACACCTATTCTGTCTACAATGACAGATAATTCTGCTGTAAAGCCATTGTGTTATTTATATACATATATAGCTCAAACATTTGTTATACTACGTATACTTATTATTTACAGTATGTTTAGATATATATATACATATACACTATACGAATATACATATACTCTCTTTTTTATCACTTCGTCTCTTTCTTTTGAGGGCTCTCTCAGACACTTAGATTATTTCAAATCCTCTCCTATTCGGCTCTCTCAAAGGTCTCTCTCAATTTTAACACTTAACCACAGAACACCCTTTTCTCTCTTAGTTAACCCCTTATTAGACCTCACTTAATACAAAACTTAGGTTTTCCAATTGATGGGCGGCCTTTATAAGGGATACACAGCACCCCCTCAAGTGGGACCAGACTTCTACTAAGAGCCACCCTAATTCATTAATTAGGCCTCTTAATCATGGTTTATGCTCAGTAATGGACTTAATCAAGCCCTCACACAGTGCATGGCTCCCAGCCACACACCGCACCCAATCATCACATCACAACACAATGCCATATGCCATACATGCTCAGAGGAAGGGAGGATAAGGTTTGCTTGCGCCCAGCGTGTGGCGATTGGAAAGCCAATGGAAGGAAAACAATAAATAGCTCTCTATGCGCTCTACAATGCACCATGTGGTGCTATCTGCACCGCATCTCAACGCTGGAATTCCAGCGCACTGTGTTCTGATTAGGTGATTTTGGCCCTCGATTTGAGGGCCATAATTTATTATAAATTAAAATTAAATTATGGGGAATTAAAGTATTTACATAGTACTACATAATTGTATAATTAATAGAGAAAATGAATTATATTTAATGTATAAATAAATTAGGCAAAGTTTCCAGTTTATATATACTGTATTTTGGGTTTTATTTCTTAATTACGTATAAATTAATTAGTGTATGGTCTAATTGACCTTATACATTATTGATATACATATTAAGGTATATAATAAATATTTTTATTGAATTTTACAACATTTATTTAGATTTTATTTTCAATTAAATAGCTTATTTTGGCCTGTTCTATATATAAATTAGATAAAAATAATATAATACATTATAAATATAGTTAAATTATCTTAATTTACTTAAAATACATTAGTACAAATATACAGTATAAGTTACTTCAGTTATAACTTAAATTACTAATTTATTTTAATTTAATCTAATAACTTAGTTAGTAACTTAATAAATTAATTATTTATTCTATATATATAATTAAATTATGGTACAAGGTTCATTATGTACATTATATACACATAAATACATATGTATAGTATTACTTATAAATGAGTTAATTTATTATGATTTCTATAATTATGTAACTTATAGTACATATAAGTTAATATAAATATAGATAATATATAAGTAGGTTATATATAATTTAAGTTAACTTAAATATTTAAGTTATGTTATAGCATACATACATAAGTTATATATACATATTATATGCATATTATGCATTATGTACATAGATAGCTTAGTATATAACTTATATTTACATGTATATACATAATATACAAGGTGTTTTTAGGTATTTTGAGGGTTTTTCTTCTTTTTATGGATTTTGTGAGTTTTATAGAGGTAGGAGGTGAGAAAGAAAGAGATAGATGAGAAAAATGGAGATGTTTTTGGTGTTTTTATACTTTAGTTCTTTTATTAAGTTTTAAGGTAGACTGAACCGTCGACTGGTATGTTCTACCAAGTCGAAGGTTCAGAATACCATGAAACATATCATATACTTAAAAATATACCTAATATTTACCAAGATAGGTTTATTTTATTTTTTTGGATCTTTTATAAAGTTTTATTTATGTGCAAGTGAAGCACATTCTAGGCCTTTAGAGGGTTTTCTAAGTGAACCTAAGACTTAGAATGAAACTCTAAGTGCTAGAAAGGTAGTGGACTACCTCAAACATGCTCAACAAATGATAAGGAAGGAATAAGGATAGTTAAGTATAAAATTCCACTCACATTTCAATTATTTTTAATTTTAGACAATTAGGCAAAAATCTTTAGTTGACAATGAGTGAATAATGGACATAACAAGCAATCAAATGCATTTGAAAGCCTTTAACAGTACAGGAATGCTTGTACACAGTCAACACAACCTTATATACATGTCAGCTATTACAAAATTTGAATCCTAGCACACTGTCCTAGTCAATTCTATTAATCAGCCAGCTAGAATGAAAATCCAGCAGACAGCGGCAGCAACCACCAACTGCAGCAGACAGCAACTGCAGTAGCAGCTGCAGAACAGTCCCAGACATCCTTCATTCTAAACAAACGACTTAACTAATCTCAGAACCTTGCTTCAGTTTACAAAAAATTAGAGAAAATAGTTTCTATAGCAAGTCTGGAACCTTAAGTCAGCTCTTATCTTCTGATACTGTCATTTGCATCTCAAATTAGACTTGAGAAAACCTGATCAGAGTTACAAAATGACTTCATCAGGAAATAAAAGGTGGATCTGAATTTAAATGTAGCTTCATCATGTAACAATTTGATATGTATAGTTGGGATTCAAAGTATACAGAAATCTCCAAAACAAATTCTGACAAGGACTGAAAAATAACATAAAATCATTCTCAGATCTTCAACTTTCAATCAAAATCCCTTGTCAATGTTTTCACTTCAAATCAGATCAGAAAATTAACTGATCTAACACTTTCTAATGCTATAGACAGCATGTAGAAAGTGTTGGATTCTACCCAATAAGTTCAGCTTGAATCCCATTGTGCTAAAAACCTTAAGAGGTACTGAAAATCCCTTAGGTGAAAACCAGATTCGCAGAAAACAAATCTATGAATAAAATCCTTAATAGAGCCTCCAATCAACATAGTTGATTTTCCATGGCTTTACAATGCATTCCAAACATGAAAACCTTGACTTATGACAATTCGGATTATAGCTCATCTGAGGAAAGATTTTACATCAAAATCATCTTAGATTCACGGCCTTCCACTGAATCACAAAAATATCTCAATTTACTTAATCAAAACCGTTTAAAACTCAATTGATTCAAAATCTTGTGATCTTGTATTAAACCCAAATTCAAAATAGATTAAGTAAACCGATTCAATTTTAAACTCAGATCAGGGGTCTTTGTGAACAAACGGAAGTGAGTGGGAGACCTCTAAATGGATTTGAGTGCAAATCCTCATCTCAAAGCTTGGAAGTAATGAGATGGGTATTTGACTCCAAATGAATGGGTGGATTATGGATCAAATTGCGAGGAAATCAAAAGCGGAAATGGAAAAATGTAGAGGGAGAAAAACATGATCAGTGTGTAGGTGGAATCATCCCCTCTGATCTGAAGTGATTAGAGGAGGTGAAATTGGGCATTTGTATGCTACAACTACTCCTAAGCTATACTACAATCATGCACAGCAGATCAGATCTAATCATATCTAAATTCTACTACTAAGCTATCTAATTACGCTACAGCTAATCTAAAAAGTAGCCTAATCTAAAAGGAGGAATGGGACCTTTGGATCTCCACCTGGTGGATGGAGAGGAAGAATGGAGGAAGTGCTCCAATGGAGTGAAAACCCACTAGTGGAGTTTTGGGTTGCCCTTAGGTGCTACGCAGTCCTTAGCGGTGAGGAGAGTGGGGAAGAGAGTGGAAATTCATAGCCAATGGCCGTGAAAATGGGGAAATGTGGGAAGGAGAGCTAAAGTGGGCGAATGATCGGCTTGAGAGGTGTAGTAGGGAGCGATCTCTCGCGTACGCGACTGTGGATCTCCTTAAGTAGATTGAAGAATGAATCTCCTCACCACGTGGGTGAAATTAGGTGCTAAAGGTTTGGGCAATGAGGGTGAGAGGAGAGAGCATGTGGGAGGGTTTAATCAAAAACTGGCCGTTGGATCAGATCTGGGAGGATAGGTGACCACACGTGCCGAATAGCGTGAAGGTTAGATTCAAATCGAGCCACAGATTAAGCGATCAAGAGAATGAACGATGGGGATGGCACGTGTTCTTCTTGTGAACAATGCGTGCGCGAGCTGCAGGTGGCAGCTGGGTTCTAATGGTGAATTTGCAAGGAACACCCCTTAGCGAAGGGGTAGGAAAAGTGCAAGCAAGCTCATAAGTGGTTGTAAGACATTTTAGAGCAGTCCTTAAGGCTTACAAATAGGTCCTTACATTCTTCAAGTAGGTCCTTGGAGGTTTTCTAGTGAACAAAATATGATTTATGAAGGACCTAGATGTGAATCCTTAATTGCAAGGCCCTAGTGATGTCCAAATGCACCCAAATTTTTATAGAAGCTTAATTGAACATTTTAGAAGTTAATTACACTTTTGATTTGAACTTTCAAACTCATTTGTGTGTTCAATTTGCATTTGGATCACCATTTAACCTTTTTCAAAAGAATATCTCATTTAATTACCTATTTATGCGTTTTTAACATAGAATTGATGTTTTAGGCCTTTTTCTCTATTTTCCACACTTAGCCTTTTTTATGTGTTAATTTGATATTATTTAACCTAGTTACTATCCTAACTTAGCAGATTTAGCTATGATGAGTCGCAACTCATCAACGGGACTAACCCAGGGACTATCCAAGATTAACTGATTCCTACATCAAGCCACTTAATGATTTCCTTCTTGACCACTTCTTGCATATTAAGGTTCAATCTCTTCTGCATCTGGCAAGAAGGGCAAAATCCATCTTCCATGAAAATTCGATGATTGCAATAAGATGACTCAATCCCCTTAAGGTCATGGATGGTCCAACCAATTGCCTCCTTATTTTCTTTTAGGACCTTGATCAGTTTCATCTCTTGCTCCTTTGTCAGGTGTGCACTTATAATCACAGGGAGCATTTTCTTAGGTCCTAAAAATTCATATTCCAGACTCTCAAGCAATGGTTTCAGTTCAAGCTAAGGCAGGTTTAGGATGGAAGGTAAGGAGGATGCTGATGAAGATTCATCAGGATGATCTAATGGAAGAGGTTAGAAGTGAACAAAATCAGCAACCTCTTCATGGTGTGGTGGGTCTGCCACAGAGGGTTGTGGGTTGGGTTCATTGATGCATTAGGAATTCTCAAGAACGGTAAAAGCCATATAAGTCTTAACATTCAGATCATCATCCTCAAGTTCCTCAATATATCTACAATCCTCAAATATATTAATCGCCTTGAAAATATCAAATTTCATTTTTCTATCCCTAAAGGTGATTTCCATACTACTGCTTTCACAGTTAATATTGGCCTTAGCGGTAGCCAGGAATGGACGTCCCAGAATGATGAGCATGTTCCTTAAATCTTCAAGTACATCCATGTCAAGGACAAGGAAATATATAGGAAAGTAGAAGTCCTTAACCTTGATGATAACATCCTCAATAATGCCTTTCGGGTTTGTGACAGAATGATCCGCTAATTGCAGCGTTACTCAGGTCGGCCTAAGTTCACCTAATCCGAACTTTTCGTAAAGAGAAGTTGAAATTAGGTTAATGGATGCACTTAGATCCAAAAGTGCCCTATCAAAAGTGTAATCCCTGATAACACATGAAATTAAAGGGGCACCTAGATCTCTCTTTTTCTGAGGAAGGTGATGCAGGATAACAAAACTAACATGCTCGGAGAGTATCACCTTCCTTAGGGTAGATTCCCTCGGCTTACACTTCTAAGTGCATAAATCCTTTAGGAATTTAACATAAGTCAGAATGTGTTTAACAGCATTGAGGAGAGGGATATTGATTTCAACATTCTTGAATCAATTCAAGAGCTCCTCGTAGCTACCAACAGACTTCTTCCTGGGTTTAATCAAGGCTTCAGGGAAGGGAACATGAGTCAGATCTTTGGAATCAGGTTCCTGAGCCTTGATTTCTTCTTCAGTGTTCTCATTTCCTTCCTTAGGCTTACCAGGGCGTGATTGATTAGAAGAGGGTAATTTTGGGTCCTAGGTTTGCCGTCCACTCCTTAAGGTAATAGAATTTGCAGAAGCATACGAATTTGCCTCTTGGGGAGGGTTAGGAAAGATCGAAGGGGCATGATTCGCTAAATAACCCGGATTGGATGAAGAAGCAGAATAAGGATCCTTCTCAACCACCCAAACATGTGTGTGTGGGTCGCTTTGATTCTCGTACCCTTGGGCTCGATTACTTTGATTCTATATGCTGTAAGGGTTGGGTACATGTTGAGTTGGCAGAGATCCAAGATGACGAGAATTAGCAATGAGCCCGGATTGCAAGTTGTCCAGCGAGGTTTTTATTTGCTACATGATCTGAAGCATGGATCCTTGCATCTCTGACATATGTCGATTCAAATCAACTTGCCTAATAGGTTGACGGGCATTTCAGGTTGGTTGATTGACCTGATTAGGGGGCAGCTAAGTGTATACATGACCCTGACCCATTGGTCTTTGTGGTGCATAGTTGCTAGGTCAGATTTGGCTCTACTACCCCAGATTTTTCCTGGAGAAGTTAGGGTGGTTCCTCCAACCTGGATTATAAGAGTTAGAATATGGTTTGGACCTAACGTTCTCGTGTACAACATAGACATCCTCATAGGGTGAGGATAGTGGGAAAGAAGGGGAGGGATCAGAGAAACTGGGATCAAAGGCCCCAGTTTGGAACCCGTGGGGTTCCGAGTAATGCTGGCTCATAGGTTGGGCCGCTTCCAGCTGATTTATGAACTCCTGTCCAGTAGGAGCTCATGAAGAGTGGAATCCTCAGTTCTGGGATTGAGTGGATTGAGAAGTATTTGTAGAGTTTCCAGCCATCCACTCTTCCATTCTTTTAGTAACCAAGTCCACCTTATCTAGTTTATTACAAATCAGTTCCATATTGAATGAATGAGAGTCATGAACATTTGATCTAGGTTGTTGGGACTGATTAAAAGTATCCATGGAGGCCTAATTGATGGAATTTTCACTCATTTCTTCAAATAATGCATGCGCACTATCTTCGTCCTTGTTAAGGAAATTACCTCCGCAAGAAGCATCCACATGGTTATGGAGTTCCTTAGTCAACCCATGATAAAAGATTTGCATGAGTTTCCATTTCGGCACCACGTGGTGTGGACACTTCTGCAATAAATCCTAGAATCGCTCCCAGGCACCATGAAGCGATTCCCCCAACCGTTGGATGAAAGTAGTAATCGCCCGTCGCAAAGCATTGGTACGCTTGACTGGGAAGAATTTCTCTAGGAAAGCTGATTTAAGATCATTCTAAGTTGCTATCGGCCTTCCAATTGTCCAGTACTGATGTAAACATGTTTATATCACATAAACTATCTATATTTGCGTGTTCTTAGACATAAAGTTGCATCATACATTATAAATATTGCATAACATGCATCATCATGCATTTAGATTAGGTTGTATAAATTTAGGTTACTTGTCTCTTTTTATGGTCAGGTGACAGGGCAACATTTAATCGGGGCGTCGGATTGAAGATCCAACCTTACGAATCTGATCAGGGCAACGATCAGAGTTCAACAACTCCAAGATCGCCCTGATCGAACTTCTGTTGCATCAGATGCAGTCCGAGAAAAATCAGAGGTCAAGATGGTGTAAATCTATACTTTAGATGACAAATCCGACCGTATGGATGGATAGCCCAACGTTGCGAAAATCGATCCAATCCAATATCCGTGGTACCATCTACAACTCACAGAAGATGGACAGCCAAGATGGCACCACGTGGCACCATCTCAGCCACCCAATGCTTGCCAAGGCTTTCCGCTCCACTGCTCTAAGCAATCATCAATGCTTGATCTCGACCATTGGATGAAGATCCAACGACCGAGATCAGTTGTGCACAAAAAAACTCCACGTGCCTCAAATCGCTATGTGGTGTAGAGGTTAAGGCACTGTTTGGGCAAGGAGTGTGAGTTTGAGCTGCCTACATCACGCCTTTCCTCGCGTGGATGAGAGCAATCTCGACCACGCGATCAGCTACGAATAGCCCAGATCAACCAATCAGGCACATGCACGATTGGATGCCCAAGCTCACGGGGAATCTCACGCATGGGAGGTGCAATTGTGAATGCTTGAGAGCGTGCATTTTGAGTCGTTGATCTTTGGTTCAACAGTGATGAAAGAGGCTGCGTTGCCCCTTTATGTGCGAAGAGGGAGCAGGCGGGATCGCTCCTAAGCCGTCCAATCGTGAGAGCGCATGATCATGAAGATGCGTTGAGCACGCAAGGAGAGGAGGTGCAGCATGCACGCGACCTACGCCAACATTCATGGGCTTTAGTGACACTTAAATCCGTCACTAAAGACCCTGAGTTAATGTTTTTAAGCATAAAATGACCAAATTGCCCTCAATACCTACAACTATAAAAGGAGACCCCTACCACTCGAATTCTTCATTCCTTCCTTCACCTCTCTCCCTTTCCAAAGCTCTAAAGAAGCTTGTCCCAAAGCCAGGATACTCCTCTAGAGTTAAAAGCAAAAATTTTGTCCACTTCTCATCCCATTCGTAGAGCTCCTGTGGTCATCTTCTCGCCCTCATTCCGAAAGTGGATCCCATGACGACGACGTCCTCCCTCGCCCCTAGTTCTTCCAGCTTCATTCCCTGTCTTCCGTCTCTGCTCTCCATCTTCCAGGCGTCGCCCATTCTTGCTTGTCCTCCAACCAACCGATGAGGAGGATAATTTCTCACCTCCATTCTCTTTAATGCTTTCTAGAGTAGATTTACTACTTTCTAGTTGTAATATTTCAAGATTTCTAGTTGTAAAAACATTATCCATTTTATAAAAGTGTTTTGTTCTCTCTCTCTCTCTAGTTTAGTATCGATTCATTGTGAGTATCTCACCTTTAAACAAAAATTACAAACATATATTTATAATCATGGAATTCAAATTGACGTGGCCTCCCTGTATTCAACCCGGAATTCTTTTCGAGTTTCAGTAAAATTTATTTGTTGACAGATTTCTTTGTAAATCACACTATGACGGGTTTTCAAAACTCAACCTTTTTGCATAGAATTTCTACGTCAACAGGTACCAATGTGCGACCTTATCCCTAAGAGTAAGGAAAAAGCCTCATGATCATTTGCTCTTCATCCACATTTCGAGCTTTGGTGGTTTGGACCAAAGTGGTCAAATCCTCCAAATGTTAAAATGGGTCTTCAAAGCCAAACTCGTGGAAATGTTTAATCAGGCTTAACACCTGGGGCTTGATTTCTACGTCATCGGCTGGAATCTGGACACCGGGACGTTCCTCGTAATTTGAAGGATCATGAAAGTCCTTCAAGGGTTGAGTGCCCAGACCATGCATTCGCTGGAACAATTCTTAATTTGCTGCATTTTTTCCAGCTACCTTTATAGCATCACTTGCGGATTTTAAGGCAAAGGGGGTGGTTGATCATCCATGGGATCAATTGGATTAAAATTCAACCTACACCTCCTTGAATGGTCTAATGGTCCTTCCAAGCGGGGATTGAATGACCTTCCAAGCATAAACTAGAAAGGGGTCGGAAGGACTGGGAATAAGAACCCTGCAGCACGACAATACAAGCATGTCCTTAAGTTGGGTAGCCTAAGGACCTATGCTCCAAAATAAACCCAAACCACAACACAAATTTTGTTTTGTCCTTAATCCAAAAGCTGGTTAAGTTGGAATGGCGAGGCAGGAGGAGCGTCTCCCGAAGGTCGCTAATTATGCCAAACCCCTACCTACTTAAGTCGTTTGACAATCAGGCCACCCAACTTAGCACCTTCTGGAGAAAGTAGACGTCACAAATTTGCACCACAATATGAGAAATATCCTAAAACAGACTAATGAGTTCTAGGGCCAACATCTACTTGATTTTAGATTAGGCCTGGGATAGTACTCCTTTTGGAATGTGGTGGGCTCTTAGAATGGGTTGTACCCTTAATGATTGATTGAATAAGTGTGAGTGCATGCACAACTAAGGTTTTCAAGCAAGATTATTTGGATGAGTGTCTTTTAGAGTTCAAATCTTACTTAAGTAGCTTTTAGGGTTTGAATTAGGGTGATTTCAATCAAATTCAGAAGGCACACCAAGATTTGCAAACACAAGTGAAGATGTTTTCCTTTGAAATCAAGATAAAGTGGAGTGCCTGGTATTGACCTTAATTGTTAACCCTAACGAGCAAACTACTTGATGAGTTATTTTTATATGAAGTGGTGTGGCCTAAACAACTCAAGCAATTGGCCTTAATGCACCACTGAGTTAGGCACACAAATGATTACCTAATTTGATTTCTACTCAATCATGTGTTTAGTTGTGTGTACCGGTTCCAAAGATCAGGATACCAGTTGACTATGATGAATCAGAAGAGGTTGTGTACCTCTGTGTTTTTCTTTTTTTTTTTTAGATTCTTTTTTAAAGCGAGAGTGAGGTGGGTGGAGGTGGAAATCAAAGCAACCAAACTAATCCTAGGGTTTATGAGAGCACCTAGGTTAATTAGAGTTTGAATTAGAGTGATGGAATGAAGTTTATGGAGGGGGAAAGAATGGGAGAGCACTTATAGCTGTCTTCAACTGCACTTTCTCCTTTCTATCACTTGAAGATTCCTGGTTGGGGTACCTGCAAGATAATAGAGAAGAAATAAAAGAGAGTTAGAAAGTCATTAAGTACGCGGAATGTGGAAAAGAAATTGAGATTCGCTTCCTCCCCAGCAACGACACCAAAATGATGTTCGTGATTTTCATTGCAAAAAGATTTGAGTTTAGAAACTATGTCGTTGCAGTGCGATTCGCAAGAAAATCCACTAATCAAATAATTTTTAACCAAAACTTAGAATGAGTCCCGGGTCGAACACAGGGAGGCTACGTCGATTTGAAATCTACAGTTATATTTTTTTTTATAACTTCTGTTTATAAATTGGACATTCACAATGATTGCTACTCTATTGCAATATAAACACTACAACTAAAGAGAGAGAGAGGGGAGAGAGAGAGAAACAACTTTTATACTCAAAATAATGTCATTACAACTACACTAAAAAGTGAAAAATCTAATCTAGAAAGAGATAAAGAGAAGGGGAAATGAAATTATCCTCCTCGACTACTACTTAGAGGATAAGCCAGACCGACATCACCTGGAAGAAGGAGAGCGAAGACAGATGATGGAGGACGAATTAGGAAAAATCGAGGGTGAGGCGAGGCGTCAGCATCACGGGATCCACTTCCAGAACAGGGGTGGGAAGACGGCTGGAGAGAGCTCCACGAAAGAGATGAGAGGTGGAAAATTTTGTGTTTTTACTTTAGCAAAGCTTCCCGTACTTTGGGAGCACTTGAGTGAGCTTTAGAACTTGAGTTTTTAGCTCCTAGAGAGGGAGAGAGATGATGGAAGGGATGAAGAAAATGTGGAGGGTGTAGAGCCTTTTATAAGTGAGGAATAGGGGACAAATAGGTCATTTTAATCTTAAAACACTAATGTAAGGGTCTTTAGTGATGGATATAACTGTCACTAAAGCCCCCACATCACTAAACACGCGTGTGTGCCCTCGCCTGTTCAGCTTCAGGCGTTGAGGGCTCACCCACGTTTGCTCAACCTCAATCGTCCGATCGAGAGATTGGACGACTTAAATGCGCCTCTTGATCTCAGTGTAACGCGCGCCCACATTAGATTGGGACTGCGTTCGCATGTTAGATCGCACGTGAAGCACGTGCCTTCATCCAGCCCGCCACGTAGCCGTTGCCGATGCCACTCAATCGCGATCCAGCAGCACAATTTCATCCGCTCCTATTCACCCATTTAATTTAAGGTGCGCGAGGCCTCGAACTAATGCCCTCTTCTCCACATGAAGGCATGCAACCAACGTGCTACATGATCGTTTGAGGCGCATTTTGGATTTAACGTTTGCACGCTCTCAGCTATTGGATCTCGATCTAACGACTGAGATCGCATCTTGATCACGCCTTCAGAAGTGGAGCGGGAGGCTTGGCTGGTGTTGGGCGGCTAGGATGGCGCCACGTGGGGCCATCCTAACCTTCCATCTTCTTTTACTTGTAGATGGTGCAACGGATGTCAGATTGGACCAATTTTTAAGTCGTTGGGCTGCGATTGTCAATCCAAACCCATCCGTGCAGTTGAATTTGCCATTTGAGATATGGCTTTACACCACCTTGGCTCTTGACCTCTGATCTTTTTCGAACTGCATTTGATGCTACGGAGGTCCGATTAGGGCGATCTTGGAGTCGTTGAACTCCGATCATCACCTTGATTAGATCCGTACAGTTCGATTTTCAATCCAAGGTGCTAATAAATGTTGCCCTATCTCTGGCCACAAAAAGAGGTGAATTACTATACAATTTATACAAATTGACCTAAATGCATGATGATGCATGTTATACAATATTTATAATACATGATGCTTCCATAACACTAAGTACATGCATAAATAGACATTTTAGGCTACTTAAATGTATACACATCATCTACCTTCCCTAGGTTAGATTTAGACCCCTTAGACCTAATTTCGACCACTCTATCACCTCACTTCCCCTTCGTCTTCTCCGCCACCGGTGTAGCTCCGACGAGCTCACCACGTCGCTACATTGCACCACATGCCATGCCGCCACCACCTACACCCTCGTCTCGCCTCCACGAACAAAACCCCTCAACTTATTGAGGGTTTTTGCCACTCCACACCTCCAACGAACAACCCACAACTTCGTATCCTCCACCATCTCCACCCGACCACCTCACAACTCCGCTCACCTAATTAACACCCACACTGCACTCCTCACCACACGGCAAGCCCTGTGAGCTCTTTAATTGGGGCTTTTAGCCCATGTTTCTTGTTCAGGGAATCTCGGCAGCACCACCGTTCGTCCACCGTGCTCCTCCATCATCCGGCTACCATCGACTTCATCTCCACCTCCAGTCACTACAGAACCACCTCATGACCTCAGTGGCAACTTCAACTGGAGAAGGAAGCCCCACAACAACTGCAATTGACGAAAGAAGCTTCACAGCTTTGCATGCGAAGAAGGCAAGGGACTTAGTCCCACATCATGCTCTACTATTTTTGAAATGTGAATATAATGCATTTTCTCAATTGACTCGTTGCCTCTACACGGAGGGGTGAGGTCCTCGACTCACTCTCTCTCTCTCTCACTCCTCGCCCACCACCATGCCGGTCGGCTTGGTCCTTGTTCACGACCGAATTAGAGATCCGATTCTTGATCTGAAAGAGGAAAGAGGATTTTGAGGAGGGTGGGGGGTGGTTTTGCCTCGGGGTGCCTCTACGTGCAACACTTAGTGGATTCTTGGCTTGTGCTTGTGTTGTGCTTTAGTGTTTTTAAGTTGTCTGATAATGGTGCCCGATGATATGTCTACTTTAAGAGATTAATTGGGCCTAAGAACAATCAATTCTAAGATTAAATGGGACTTCCAATATATAATACACTAGAAAATCAGGAGAGTCATGATTTAGTATTTCTACATAATTTTTGATGCAATGCATGTTGCATATAATTAAGTACACTTATTAAAAGAGATAATTCAAAATCACATGTTACGGGTAATATAAAAATTATGAGAGATTTTATTGAGAAACAATCTACAAGAAAATCTTGCTAAAAGAAATATAAGATAGGACTCATCAATTTCTCAAAATGCAAATGATCTCTCTTTTCCGATGATTTCCTCTTGCCTTGATTTTTATTCTCCCTCTCTAATTTTCTCACTTTATAACCGCGGAATGGCAGGACAGGGGGATCCGCCATCCCCTTCCCCCACGGGCAACCAACAGATCATCATCTTCTTCCAACAGAGGGGAGAACCTCCACACCGTCTGCCACCAACAACTCCACCACCGCGAGTCCCTCACAACAAGCCCGCAGGATCACCTCCAACCACGTTCTTCTTCTCTATGCTCCCACACGCCAACAGGGCTTCACCTTCACCTCTCTCCCTCCACGCACGACAGGAGGGGAAGAACATAAGCCGTCCAACCCCTCCACCCGACGTCCGGAGGAGGCACCCCCTCCACACCGCGAGTCGCCCACGTCCTCGACCGTGACCTTCCCACCGCGAGCCTACTCCCTCATCACCACCGCGTCTCATCCGTCCTCAACACCGCAAGCCACTCGCTCCAGCGTCCTCGACCTTCGTCTCCTACCGTGCCTCAACCTTCTGCGGCCGCGACCTCCACGTCAAGAGGCAAGAACGGCCTCCGACCCCCACGTTCACGCAACAGCACCGCGCTCCGGCATTCTCACTCGGCCTCCTCTTCATCGTCTTCTTCTTCCTTCTTCAACCTCCTCCTCTATTTCTTCTCCTTCATGTGAACCCAACACCGCCAACTTCACCACCGACTCAACCCATCACCTCCGATCCATCGACGTCCTCCCCTCAGTGCCACCGTCGCCTGGATCATCACCATCAACGCCGGCGAGCTTCTAGCCACTCCGTCGCCCTCCACAGCCACCAACCGCACCCACACTCCACGTCCAGAACCCAACGATCGATGGGCTTCCAGCCACTCCGCCACCCTACTCCGGCCATCTCCCATCATCATACCATCACCACCGGCACGAAGGTCGTGACCTCGCCGACCGCCGCCATCCTTCTCATCGGCACCGATGCGCTCCACGCGTGGTCGACGGGGAGGAAGCAAACTCCAGAAGTTGAATTAAGTTAAATGAACATTAGTTAAGTGGATTTTTGAGTTAGAACTTTATATTGTTGGGTAACTATAGCCCACACCCTCATGCTTCTATATATTTAATATTAATGCTCATTTAAACCATTCTTGATCTCCTATTGATGCTACAACTTATCGGCAAGTTGATTTTGCTTCATATTAGCCACCTACAACATACCCGAATGATGCACTAAAAATATTGGTGGATTTATTGGTTATTCCTCCATGTGGATACAACTTAATTTTCATGGTTAATTTTGATTGTTAAATATTTTTGACTGGGAATTTTTCCACCATGATTTAAATTATTGGGACGATGTATTTTTCTAAAAAGCGAAATCTCCCATTCAAATGGAGCCGTTGCTAGGGTGGCAACAGACGTAATAGGTTCACCTGATTTTATTTTGATCTATTTTGGGGTGTGCATTTATCTGACCATTCTCTACTTTTTCTGTGTGAAGAATATGATGGGATGACGGGAACAGCTGAGTGACGACATCAACCTTGAGCGATGCCTACACACACAGAGACGACGCAAAGAGGAGACCTAGATCCCACTTTCACAAGGGATTCTCCTTCATCGCGAATCTTATTTCACTTCTGTCTTCTCGCCCTTGTAGTGTTGGGGCTGATTTTCGAGGTTTTTCTCACGAATCTTATTTCACTTCTATCTTCTCGCTCTTAGATGCTAAGGCTATTTCTCTGTGTGTGTGATTCAGTTTTTGCCTGCTTGCTCCAAAAAAAAAAATATCAAGCAGCCTATTTAGGAGTTGCATACCCTTAGGTGTGCGTATTTAGGGGTGATTGAGCAACATTTTAGATCTCTTTCCTTGCATTGCATACATATCTACACGGAGATTGCTGTAGACAGGTATATCATTCTATCTTTGCATCCAGTTCCTGTTCACGCATTGCATGTGGATTAAATCTCAAGACCACCAAATTGATTGAATTAACCTAATTCAGTAGCCGCTTAATTAAATTTGATTGCTAATCAGATTCGACCTTAAAATCAAAATCACATTTGATTTGATCAAAAGGGACTTGTGTACGATTCTTCTTGAAATCAAACTTATTTGCGGTGTAATGCACACTTCTGACACTAAGCACACACACTAGGCACCGCACTAGGTCTCAGCTTCTTAAAGCTATAGGCACCGATCTCTTTATCGGTGCAAACTCTCCTATTTCACTTTGTGGTGGTGGTACTATCCTGTGACCAAGTATTTTGATACTTCAAGCAGGGGGACACCCTTAAAGGAACAAAAAGGTAGTTAAGAGGCATTGCATTCGCATCGCCTCAAAGGAAGGGTTCACCCTACTTGCATCCCTTAGTTCTGTCCTTGAAGTAACTTCTCACTAGGTCACCTGAGAGTATCATTGAAGAAAGGTATAAGTCCTAGGGCACTCGAAGGTTTGATTAGGTCGCATAATGAAAAGATGATTTTCACTTAACAAGATAATAATTAAAATGATTTGTCATTTGCATTTCTAAGTGGTGGAAAATCGACTTATCAAAGTATTAAATTAAAATTAACTACTCAATAAGGACCGGGTCATCTCCACAGGGAGGAATGGGCCTATTGATGTAAACACAATTATTGAGGGTAAAATGCCTATTCATGCATGTTCCTAGGCTTAGATTTGCATTTAATGTTATAAATATTGCATAGCATGCATCATTCTGCATTTAGAATAGTTGTATATAATTTAGGTTAATAGCGTCCCTTTTATGATTAGGAGAGAAGGATATTTATTTTGAAGCCTCAGATTGATGATCTAACCGTACGGATCTGATCAAGACGACGATCGAAATCCAATGCCTCAAAAATCGCCTCGATCGGAGTCCCGTAGCACCATATGCAGTCCGAGGAAGATCAACAACCAAGGGACTAGGAGACATAATTTGGAGCCTCAAATGATAAATCTGACCGCTCGAATGGATTCGGGTCGATGATCGCAGCCAAACGGCGTGAAAATCGACTCGATCAACCTCTGTAGCAGCCCCTACAAAAAGAAGATGAATGGCCCAGACTGTACCACGTGGTGCAGCCTAGGCTGCCAGCAAACGCACGCAGCACTGCACGTGCGCAACAGCGCGGGTGCACGCACGGGCACGTAGGCAAACATGCGCATAGTGCAGCGCTAGCGTGTGGGCGTGCACGTGCGCACAGCAAGGTAGGAGCGCGGTGCCAGCGTAGCCTGAGCTGGACCTACAGCGACGCATGAGCTGAACTTACAGCGACGCTTACAGTCATCGATAATTCATCGCATGCTAGCAAAGCAGCTGTGGGTGCCAACAGGCATGAGCTGCCTACAACGACGTTTCCAACGATGGCTTGGATGTCACTAATGGTCCCATACCTATTTTTGCCTCTTCTCAACTATAAAAGGATCTACACCCCCTCCCTTCTAAGCCATCTCTACCTACTCTACTCCCACCTACTCCCAAGCTTTAGCAAGCCTACCAACGCTCCATTAGAGCTTATTCTCAAGCTCCCAAAGCACCTATTAGTGTAGCGAATCTCTACCCCACCAAATATTCCTCCAACTTTCCATCCCGATCATAGGTTGCCTTGGAGCCGTCCTCCCACCTCCATTCCGGTAGCAGATCACCTCCGTCTTCTCAGCTCTATTCCGGAGCCACGCCGAAGCTTTCCTCAACCCGACGTCCTCCTGCACCTCACCTCCGTCATCTCGCTCCTCACCACCTTCATCCGAGCTTTCGCCAGGCGCTGTCGTCTCGCCGAATAGCCAATTTGGGAGATTTCCTCTCACCCCCCTCTCTTTGTATGCTTTCATAGTTTATTGTAATTGACATTGGAAGTAATATATATCAGATTTGTTCCACATCTCTATCTTGTGATTCATTTGCTTGTCTTTTATTTCAAAAACACAAAAAAAAAACAAAACCCTAAAATACCAATAAGAAACGAATCGAAGCACGATTTTCACGTAAAGTAAACGTCGCCTCCCTGTGTTCGACCTGGGACTCCATTAGAGTTTCAGTATAAATTTTATCTGATCGACGTGTTTTGCAACTATGACAATGGATTACTTGTAACCTCGATTTCTAACACGCGAAACACGTGCCCGACCATTTTAGCACTGTTGCTGGGGAGGCAATGGAATTTACTTTATTGTTTATTGTGTTTCTTTGCATTTACATAGCACTAACCCTACTTGTCTTTGATCTACTATCTTGCAGGTACCCTAGCATGGAGATCCAAGTGCAGTAGACCGAAGTAAAGTGCAGGTAGAGTTTTGTAAGTGTCCCCCACACCACCCCCACCTTTGTTTTCATTTCATAACCTAATAACTCAAACCCAAATCAACTTAGGTGCCTTTTATAAACCCTAAGATAGATTTGTTTGTTTGTTTGCCACCTCCACTCACCTCACCATCCACATAAGTAAAAAAGAAAATTAAGAAAAAAGGTGCTATCTGATTGTAGGATTTTCTGAAAGCTACACACTTAACACCCACAACTTCTTATCCTAAGGCGCACAATCACTTTAATTCTACCACTTAATCGGGATCTGACCTGTGGACTTGGTACACTACAACTAAATACACATAAGTGAGTAGAAATCTGAATAGGTTAAACATACTTGTGTGCCTTAACTAAGTGGTGCAATAGGCCAATTGATTGAGCTGTTTAGGCAACACCACTCAATCTAAAATTGATCCATCAAGTAGCTTGCCACTTAAGGTTGATTCTTAGGGTTGAACCAGGCACTCCACATTATTTTTTATTTTTAAAGGAACATATCATCACCCGTGCTTTCAAAACTTAGAGTGTTCTACTAAACCTTGATTGAACCAACCTAAGAATTAAACCCTACAAGATACTAAACAAGGTTGAACCCTAAAAGACACATCATCAAATAACCTTGTTCGCAAACCTTGGTTGTGCACACACACACATTTAAACCGATCATTAAGGGCACAACCCATCTAAAGGGCCCATCACATTCCTGAAGAACCATTGTCCCAAGCCTAACTAAAATTGATTAGACGTTGGCCCTAAGGACTGGTTCGCTTGTCGGGATCCAGATTGAGATTGTTCACGATTAACCTACTTATACTAGTCTATTTGATGTCTAGCTAGGGGAGTAGCATCAAACGACCGCGGTTGGGTGGTACACTAGGAACCGGAGGTGCAAGCCAAAGGAAGAACCTTCTCCCCAGTCCCTCCTTCTAACTGGTTGGATTGCTTGGACATAAGTAGAGTAAATCATCTATAATCTTAGGATGGATTCTGAGAGTCTATAGGCCTTTAAGCTACCCAAACTACGGACAGGCTTGTATTTTTGTATTGCAGGGCTCCTTTCTCTTTTGATTTCTCTCCTTACTTCACCATGTACCTTTCCACATCCTACACACATTTCACATCCTATCCTCCTACCACCACTTATCCCCAAGATGATTACTATCCTGACTTGACTTGTAATTACCCATTCACTAGCCGGGATGACTTTGATTGGGGATATGAATCTGGACCTCAGTGTCCAGGGCCTAACCCTGGACAACAAGATTATGATTACTATTCTTCCTAGAGCTACAATGATTATAGATCTCCATCCTTTGATGACCAAACCAACCCGATTTACAATCAGGAAGGATATCATGATTATAACACCTACCCTCCCAGTATTCCACTAAATATAGGTCGCCACCATCCTTTGAACAACCTAGAACGACCTACTTTCAGGGAGGGACTCGATAACCTCGACATCTTGACTCTCCTAGATTCAACTCAAACCCACCCAATCCTGAACCAAACCAGTTGGTTCAGGTGAACCAGATCCAAGATAGACTGTTGGCTAATTTGAGGAACACCATACAATCTTTAAAAGCCCAACCAACACCATGCACTGAAGCACTGGAGCCTATGATCAAAATGATTAATGAACTTAATAGTTCTCTATTAGATTTGCTCCAAAGTGTTAAGGATAGGGACCTGGTTGAGTTTCTTCTTGGGAAATTATCGAGGTTGAGGATGAAATTTGTGGTTGAACTAGTCAAATCTTGGCATGATTCTCAAGATGAACACCCTTCAGGAGAGCCAATGTCTAAACTCGCTCAGGCGCCTATCGAGGGGGATACATTTTCTGAGATCGAGGATGACCAGGTTGGGCTAGAGCAACCATTTAAGGTCGAATCGATCGATTCACCCGAGATCCCCAAGTCAGGAAATGAAGAAAATTATGTCTCTTTGGATCATGAAATGATTTATGATTTTGAGACATATATAAATGTGGATCATTAATTGTTTGACTCTTGGGGTGAAGAATCTTTAGGTGAATCTCACTTGAACATAAGGAAAATGATTTTAGTGAGACAAACAGGCATGAGGAATCCGATGAACCATTTGATAGCCCATTCATTGAAGATTTGGATTCGGTTGGGGTTAACTTGGAGGATCCAAATCTTGATGATTCAATCAGTGACCCCAGTCCTCATCTACACCCCGAAGGGCTGACTTCTGAGATCTTTGTGCCCAAGTCAATCTTGATTCAGCCACGATTTCTGGACTTAGTAGAATCATATGGGGTGAATAATATGCTATAGGTCTCGAAGCTTAAGCCCTTGATGTTGGAGGATAGAATTGTTGAAATAAAAATTTGGGAGGCTAATTCTGAGGGAAGTTTGATTCTGAGTCAAAGGGTACCTATTGACCTAAACCACCTACTTTCTACCAGGACCCTTACGATATCTTTCATGTGCAACCCAAGCTTGAAATAACTGATTATTTTTCTGAGCTAGATGTTAAGTGGACAACCGCACCTATTGAACCATCTTTACTTGTTGTCTGACACTTTGGTCTTGTGTTGCACACCACTAAACTGTAGGCTCGACCACGCAAACACAACAACCTTCGATTCTGGGTGATTTTCACCCAGAACTTGAGAACCACTCGACCCTAGGGCATGGGTCTGCACCATAATCTCGTCCACATCTGTGGACATCTTCTGCCGACGGGTTTCAAGATCAACCTTTTGATTTTGACTCTAACCCACACTTGCGAATTCTCAATTTCTTCTTTGTATGTATGTTATGCCTAGCTGAAGGCATTAAACTTAGCACGTGTGTATACACCTTTCTCTTTGTGGAGCTGATCGGATTTCACAACACTCAAGTGATGTTCTATTTACTCTGCCCTTTTCATGTCTTTATTCTTACAATGAGGACATTGCATCATTTAGGCATGGGGGGGTGGATAATCAATTCTTGAAATCACTATATTAACTCCATATAATTTCTTTTAGTTTCTTATAAAATTTAAAAAAATTTGAAAATTGGAAAAAAAATTAACAAAAAGAAAGAAATTAGGAAAAGAGAACTTAGGCATTTGAAAGTTATTAACTCTAGGAAACGATACAAGAGGTCCTAAATACTTAGACTCTTCAAGCCTTCAAGCTTAATTAGCTCGGGTGTCCACTCGAATGTGGATTTAGTCTCGAGTCCTCACTAATTAAAATTTATTTTAATTTGGTAAATAATTTAGGATGATAAGTACGTGGCTTATCAACCCGCCCTCTGATTTGGGGAAACTTTAAGCCTAAGCATCTACACACATTTTTTGCACTGACTTACTTTCCAGTGATTTTTACGGAAATTGGGTAGCTAATAGACCGACTTGGGTGGTATGGTTGGCAAGTTGTCGGTGGTAACAGCTCATTGGTCAGTTGTCTAGAGCCCAGCCACAAGACCATTTTCATTGTACTGCCTTTAGGTAAATATTAGATGAAGGAAGCCACCTACTTATAAAAAAAAAATGAAACACTCAAAAAGAAAAGAAAAAAGAAAAAGAAAAAGGAGAAAATAAATAAACAAATAAAACCACACTTCACCACACGAGTATGGCTGACAATTGGTGATGGTAACCGCTCATCGGCTGGTTGTCCATAACCCAGCTCACAAAAAAAATGCACAATAATTCCCAAAACACTGAGGGAAGAAGCGGGGAAGTAGAATAAACTGAAGAGATATACACTTGGTTCGCCCTTGTGTTGACCCCATAAATAAAAGTAGGGAGAAAGCTACCGATCGTAAAGATAAACCTTTAGGCAAGGTTACCTAGGGTCGTAGAAACCCGAAGTCCAACTTAACGGCCATTTTGTGAGCCTATCACTTTTTCATAAAGATGCTTAGTACTTAGAGTCCTTTTTGAGTCTTGGGCGGGTCGGGTAACCGTAAAAAGTTATCCCGAAACTCTCAAACTCCATAAGTACAAAAAAATTAGGAAAGAAGAAAAATAAATATATATATATATATCTTCCCTTCTCAAATAAGGCGAGAACTTGGGTGATCTACATTCTGGCAGACACCCGGGTACTGTTGAGTTTTTGTAGTTTACGACCTTAGTTGAAATTTTCTATTGTTAATAAACGACTTAGGCTTAAGCGATCTAATCCTAATTCCGCTTTTATACATAGCATATAGTTTAATTTTGCTAGGGACTAGTAAAAGATAAGCATGGGGGTATGATGTAAACACATTTATTGAGGGTAAAATGCCTATTCATGCATGTTCCTAGGCTTAGATTTGCATTTCATGTTATAAATATTGCATAGCATGCATCATTCTGCATTTAGAGTAATTGTATATAATTTAAGTTAATTGCATCCTTTTTGTTGTTAGGAGAGAAGGATATTTATTTCGGAGCCTTGGATTGATGATTCGACCATACGGAACTAATCAAGACGACGATCGAAGTCCAACGCCTCTGAAATCACCGCGATTGGAGTCCCGTAGCACCATATGCAGTTTGAGGAAGACCAATGGCCAAGGGACTAGGAGACATAATTTGGAGGTTCAAATGATAAATCCGACTGCGCGGATGGATTTGGGTCAACGATGGATGCCTAATGGCACGAAAATCGACTCAATCCGACCTCTATAGTAGCCCCTAGAACAAAAAGAAGATGGATGGCCCAGACTACGCAACGTGGCGCAGCCCAGGCCGCTAGCACACACACGCAGCACCGTACGCATGCAGCAACGTGGGTGCGTGCACCGGCGTGCAGGCGCACCTGCCCACAACGCAGTGCCAGCGAGTGGGTGTGCGCACGTGTGCGACAGGGTAGGAGCACGACGCCAGCGCAGAGTGAGCTGTACCTATAGCGATGCATGAGCTGGACTTACAGCGATGCTTACAGCCGTTGGTAATTCATTGCATGCTAGCAAAGACAGCTGTGGGCACTAGTGGGCATGAGCTGCCTACAGCGACGTTTCGAGCGACGGCCTGGATGTCACTAATGGTCCCATACCTATTTTTGCCTCTTCTCCACTATAAGAGGACCTACATCCCCTCCCTTCCAAGCCATCTCTACCTACTCTACTCCCACCTACTCCCAAGCTCTAGCAAGCCTACCAAAGCTCCATTAGAGCTTATTCTCAAGCTCCCAAGGCATTTATTAGTGTAGCAAATCTCTACCCCACCAAATATTCCTCCAACTTCCCATCCCCATTCATAGGTCACCTTGGAGCCGTCCTCCCACCTCCATTCCGGTAGCAGATCACCTACGTCTTCTCACCTCCATTCTAGAGCCACACCGAAGCTTTCCTCAACCCAATGTCCTCCTACACCTCACCTCCATCATCCCGCTCCTCACCTCCTTTGTCTGAGCTTCTGCCAAGCACCGTCATCTCGCCGAACAGCCGATTCGGGAGATTTCCTCTCACCCCCCTCTCTTTTTATGCTTTCATAGTTTATTGTAACTGACATTGGAAGTAATATATATCAGATTTGTTCCACATCTCTATGTTGTGATTCATTTTCTTGTCTTTTATTTCAAAAACACAAAAAAAGTAACAAAACCTTAAAATACCAAAAACAAACGAATCGAAGTGCGATTTTTACGTAAAGTAAATGTCGCCTCCCTGTGTTCGACCCAAGACTCCCTTAGAGTTTTAGTATAAATTTTATCTGATCGACGTGTTTTGCAACTATGACGACGGGTTACTTGTAACCACGATTTCTAACATGCGAAACACGCGCTCGACCACCTATCAAAACTCTCATGAGTCAAAAATAAATGTTCACTATTGATTTTCCATAAAAATCAAGCCAAATTCCCCTTTAGATTAAGAAATCAATGAAAGATATGTTGAATGAGCTTTTATGTAAAACATGAGGTTTTCATCATAAAACTACCACAATTAAATATTAGTAAATCAAAAATACATTTGTGGCAATGGCACTTGAATGTAAAAAGAAATACGGAGGGAAACAGGGGATTCCCTTTGAATAGCTCACGTATGGAGGGGATGCGATGGCCAGCAACGAGGTCTTCACCAGAGGTAGGCGGGGCCGATGCACACGCAGCGGTGGTGGCAGTGAAGAGCAGGATGGCCGAAGTCAGCCAGATAGAGCAAAGGGAGGGCTACAGTAGTGTGTCTATCACTTGAGTTGTAGCCACACACGAGGAGAAGGCAGCGACTAGAGTGTGCCTTCCTATGATGGGGTGTCGACTGTTGGTTTGCTGCACGCGCATGTGTAGCCACACATAGCAGATGGGTGACATCGGTGGGCACGAGTAGATGAGGGGCGGTGGTTGCTGGTGGTCTGTTGATGGGTTTATTTCACAGGAGATGAAGAAGAAAGAAGGAAGTGAAGATGGTGGTGGTGTGTTGACATGTAGTCGTAGGCGTGGAGGTGTTGTTGGGTGCTTTTGGAAGTGAAGGTGGTCTGTGTTGGTGAAAGTGATGGTGGGTTTCATGGAGGAAGAATATGAATAGTGGAAAGGTAGTGGATATGGTGTTTGATGTAAACACGTTTATATCACATAAACCATCTATTTTTGTGCATTCTTAGACATAGAGTTGCATCATATATTATAAATATTATATAACATGCATCATCTTTCGTTTAGGTTAGGTTGTATAAAGTTTAAGTTAATTTTCCCTTTTTCTTGTGGTCAGGTAACAGGGCAACATTTAATTGGGGCCTCGGATTGACGATCCAACCATACGGATCTGATCAGGGCGACGATTGGAGTTCAATGACTCCAAGATCGTCCTGATCGAACTTCCGTAGCATAGATATAATCTGAGGAAGGTTAGAGATCAAGGGCCAAGATGGTGTAAATCCTTACTTCATATGACAAATCCAACTGCACAGATGGGTTCAGATTGACGATCGCAGCCTAACGATGCAAAAATCTATCCAATCCGACATCCGTGGCACCATCTACAACTCACAGAAGATGGACGGCCAAGATGGCACCACATGGTGCCATCCCAACAGCCCAACGTATGCCAAGGCCTCCCGCTCCACCTCTCTAAGTGAACTTCAACACTTGATCTCGATCCTTGGATGAATATCCAATGACCGAGATCGGCTAAGCATAAATGCAGTGCCGTGCCTCAAACCGCTGCATAGTGCAGTGGTTAAGGCACTGCTCACACAAGGAGCGCGATCTCGATCATACGATCAGCTACGAACGACCTAGATCAACCAATTAGGTGCACACGCAATTGGATGCCCAAGTTCACGCCCGATCTCACACGCGGGCATGCGACGAAGGCGCGGGTGTGATGGCTTTTAAGTCGTCCAATCTTGCAATCGAATGGCTGATATCCTTTGGATGTGTGTATGCGTTGCACGTGGGGAGAGGAAGAGTGCGCGGCGTGCACACACACATTGCCCACGATTTGGGATTTAGTGACGGTTTTATCTATCACTAAAGACCCTGGAATTAATTTTTAAAGTGTAAAGACCTATTTGCCCCCTTCAATCTACACCTATATATAGCCCTACGACGCCCACACTTTCTTCATCCCTTCCTCTCTTCTCTTACCCCCTCCAAAGCTTTAAGAGCTTGTCCTAAACCCAGGATGCTCCTTTAGAGTTAAAATTATAATTTTTCTACTTTCTCATCCCCTTCTTGGAGCATTCCAAGATGGTCCTCTCACCGCCATTCGGGAAGCAGATCCTACTGTGACGTTGTCCTGCCCCATTCTTTGTCATCTCTCATCGTTCTCCTTCGTCCCGCATTTCACCACCTTCGTCCGGGCACTCCGTCATTGCGACTCGTCCTCTAAGCAGCCGTCGAGGAGGGTAACTTCTCTCTACCTTCTCTTTTACCACTTTCTAGTGTAGATTTCCTGCTTTCTAGTGTAGTGAGTAGTTGTAATTGTAATGAACATCAGCTTGTGGTTACGAGATCCATATTTATTTTATCTTTGTTTTTTCTTTATTTGTAATATTCTCTCTTTCTTGTATTATTTATTCTTTAAGTGGATTGCTAGTTTAGATTCAATTCGGTCGGCTAATCTGCTTCGTGACAAATAAAACAAACATGGTTTTTAATCAAATGTGTACCTCCCTGTGCTCGACCTGGAATTCTTTTCGAGTTTTGGTTAAATTTATCTGTTGACGATTTTTCTCGCAAATCAAACTACGACGACGTGTTTTCAAAACTCAACTCCATTTGCATAGATTTTCCTCTCCAACATTTTGGCGCCGTTGTCATGGAGGTGATGCTCTTTGATTTTTTGTGTTTTCCCACCTTATCTTTTACCTTACTTCTCTCCTTTCTTATTTTGATTGCAGGTACTTTCTCGAGATAGGCAAAAGCGGTAGATTGGAGTAAAGTGCTGTTGAAGGGTCTGTAAGTTTACCCCCACCTCGCATCCACTAGTTTTCATTCCACTATGTAATAATACAAACACAAATCAACCTAAGTGTTCTTATAAACTCTAAGGTTAGTTTTTGATTGTTTCTTTGTCACCTCCACCCACCTCACCCTCCACATATAAAAGAAAAATTAAAAAAAATATCTCACAGAGGTACACAACCTCTTTTGATTTTCAAACTCAACCGGTAAATTGATCTTTGGAATCAGTACACACACCTAAAAACATAATCGAGTAGAAATGAAATTAGGTAACCACTTGTGTGCCTAACTAAGTGGTGCATCAGGCCAATTGTTTGAGTTGTTTAATCCACACCACTTCAACTAAAATAACTCATCAAGTAGCAGCCAAATAGATTCAACTTCTCGGGATTTACCAGGCACTGCACATTCTTTTATGCTTTAAAGGAAAACATCATCTCCTGTGCTTTCAAAACCAGGTGTGCCAACTAAGCTTGATTGAATACACCTAAGTTGAATCCTAAAAGCTACTAAGCAAGATTTAAACCCTAAATTCACCACATCCAAAAATAATCTTGCTTGAAAACCATTGGTTGTGCATGTACACACATATCAATCAATCATTAAGGGCACAACCCAAATAAAGGGCCCATCACATTCCAAAGCACATTCAAACCTAACCCTAATTAAAACAGAGTAGACGTTGGCCTTAAGGATTGGACTCGCTCTTCAGAACCCAGATCGAGATTATTTTCGATTAGTCTATTTCTACCATTCAATCTAATGTCTAGCTAGGGGAGCAGGATCAAATGATCGCAGCTAAGAGGTACACTAGAAACTGGAGGTGCAAGCTAAAGGAAGAACCTTCTCCCTAGTCCCTCCCTCTAACCAGTTGGATTGACCAGAAAGAAGTAGATCAAATCATTTGTTTATCTCAAGACGGGTTCTGGGAGTCTGTAGGTCTTTAGGCTCACATTCTACACGCATTCCCATTCTTATCCTCCTAATACATCTTATCCCCAACATGATTATTATCCCAACTTGTGCTGTAATCAACCATCTACTAGTTGGGATAATTCAGATTGGTGATACAATTCTGGACCTCTGTGTTCGGGATCTAACCCTAGACACCATGATTGTAATTTCTATCCATCTCTGAGCTACATCGATTATAGATCATCGCCCTCATTTGGATAACCTAATACGATCTAAAATCAAGAAGGATACACTAATTCTTACCCCTACCTAGAATACACTGCCTTTAGGTCATCACCACCTTATGAACAACCTGAAATGACCTATTATCAAGGACAGTATCAAGATCCTCAATTCGTTGACTCCCTTGCACTGAACCCAAACTCGCCCAACCTTGAACCAAACCATTTGGTTCAGGTTAACCAGGTCCAAGAAAAGGTGTTGGCTAACTTGAGAAATACTATACAATCTTTAGAAGCTCAACCAACACCTTGCATTGAAGAATTGGAGCCCCTGATTGAAATGATTAATGATCTGAAGAAGTATTTGTTGGATTGGCTCCAGGATGTTAAGGATAAGGGCCCGGGTGAGTTTTTACTTGGGAAGTTATCTAAATTGAGGATGAGATTTGTGTTTTCTATAGTCCAATCTTGGGATGATTCCCAGGATGAACCCCCTTCACAAGATCCAATGTCTAGAGCAACCAATTAAAGATGAAATGATTTCTTCATCTGAGATCCCTAAGTCAGGGTAGGAGGAAACATGTGTCTCCATGGAACAGAAAGTGATTGATGATTTTGAGGCATACATTAATGCGGATTCAGATTTCTTTGATTCTGAAGGTTAAGAATCATTATGCGAAGTCTCACCTGAGTTTATAACACATGATTTCTGTGAGACAACTGGGCTTGAGGAATTCGATGAATCATATGATGGCCCAATAACTGAGGAAATTGATCCTGTTGGGTTTCACTTGGCGGATTCAGATCCTCACTTTCTGAAGGATTCAATTCATAGCCCTGATCCTCAATCACACCCCATAGAGTTTACAAACGAATTTGATTTTGAGATCACTAGACCCAAGTCAATTCTAATTCAGTCACATCTTTTAGACTTGAAAATTTCAAATGGGGTGATTAATATGTAGGAGGTCCCAAAATTTGAAATCCTGAGTGCGGGGTTAGAAAGTGGGAAATGATGATATAGGAAGTCAAATACGGAGGAAGCAAGAGACAAAGTCTAAGGGTTCCAATTTGTCTAAAACTCCCAACCTTCTACTAGGACCCTCATGACATCTTTGATTCAGAGGATGTCCAACCCAAGCGCACATTCATTGATTATCCTTTGAGCTTGATTTCTCTGTAACCTGACTTTTTGGTCTTGGGTTGCATCCTCACAAATCGCATGCCCGACCCCGCTTGCATACTAATCTCAGGTTTTGGATAATTTTTATCCAGAACCTTAGATATACTCGACCATAGGGTATGGGTCTGCATCACAATCTGGTCCACATCTGTGAACAGCTTCTCCTGGCAGGTCTAAAACTATATTTTATTATTCTGATGATGACCTGCACCTGTGAATTCTTTATTTCTTCTTCTTTGTATAGTGTTCCTAGCTGAAGGCACTAAATTCAGCACGTATACAGTTTCTTTTCATCTTGGAGCTGACCTATTATTCACACAATTCAGGTGCTTTCTACTCTACTCCACTCTATTTCATGTCTTTTTAATACAATGAGGACATTACATTAGATAGGCATGGGGGTGCATATTCATCACTGTCAGCTTCGTAGATTCTTTTTATTTTCTTTTTATTTATTTTAAAAAGAAAAGTTGAATTAGGAAAGAGAACTTAGGCTTTAGAAAATTTTCAATCTTAGAGAATAAAATTGTATGATTTGAACACTAAGACCCTTTAGGTCTTCGGGCTTAGTTAGCTCAGGTGTCCACAAAAATGTGGACTTATTTCTCGAGACCTCGTCATTCTAAATTCAGATTTTAATTGGTTAGATAAGTTAGGGTGATAAGTACTCGACTTATCAGCCTGCCCTCTGATTTGAGGGGATTTTAAGTCTAAGCATCTACACACTATTGGCACTAACTCGCTTTTCAGCGATTTTTTTGGAAATTGGGTAGCTAATGAACCTTCTAAGGTGGTATGGCTGGCAAGTTATCATGGATAACAACCCATTGGTAGGTTGTCCAGAGCCCAGTCACATGACCATTCTTTTCCTGCTGCCTTTAGGCGAATCTTAGATCAGGGAAGCCACCTACTTAAAGAAAGAAAAAAGAAAAATATCCAAAAAGAAAAAAAAAGGAGAAAAGAAAAAAAAAGCCACACTTCACCACATGAGTATGGCTGGTAAGTAATTGTGGGTAACAACCCATTGGTAGGTTATCCAGAACCCAACTCAAGAAATGCACGTATAATTCCAAAACACTTATGAAGAAGTGGAGAAGTAAAATAAGCCGGGGAGATATACACTAGGTTCACCTTTGTGTTGACCCCATAAAAATAAAAGTAGAGAGAAAGCTACCAGTCGAATAGATACACCTTTAGACAGAAATTTTTTTCACGGTCACCTACGGGCATAGAAAGCCAAAGTCCGTTCTAATCGCCGATCAGTGAGTCTATCACATTTCACACAAAGATGCTTAGAACTTAGTGTTCTCTTTGAGTCTTGGGTAGGTTGAGTGGACGTAGAAAGCTGCTTTGAAACCCTAAATTCAAAAATCCAGAAAAAATTAGAAAAGAAGAAAAGAAAAAGCTCCTTTGAATAAGGCGAGGGCTTGAGGTAGTCTGCATTTTGGATGACACTCGGGCATTGTTGTGTCTCTGTAGTTCAAGTCGAAGTTGAAATTCATAAGTGTTGAAAAATAACTATTGCCTAAGAAATCTAACCTAATTGTTTTATAAATAACATGTAGTTTTTCTAGGGACTAGCAAAAGATAGGCATGGGGTGTGATGTAAACATGTTTATATCACATAAACCATCTATTTTTACGTATTCTTAGACATAGAGTTGCATCATATATTATAAATATTACATAACATGCATCATCTTGCATTTAGGTTAGGTTGTATAATGTTTAGGTTAATTTTCCCCTTTTTTTGTGGTCAAGTAACAGGGCGACATTTAATCAGGGCCTCGGATTGAAGATCCAACCTTACGGATCTGATCAGGGCGACGATCGAAGTTCAATGACTCCAAGATTGCACTGATTGGACTTCCGTAGCATCAGATATAATCCAAGAAAGGTCAGAGATCAAGGGCAAAGATGGTGTAAATTTACACTTCAGATGACAAATCCGACAGCATGGATGGGTTCGGATCGACCATCGCAGCCTAACAGCATGAAAATCGGTCCAATCCAACATCCGTGGCACCATCTACAACTCACAGAAGATGGACAGCCAAGATGGCACCATGTGATGCCATCCCAGCCGCCAAACGCACGCCAAGGCCACCCGCTCCACCTCTCCAAGTGAACTTCAATGCTTGATCTCAACCGTTGGATGAAGATCCAACGACCGAGATCGACTGAGCATAAAAGCAGCGTCGCGCCTCAAACCGCTGCGTAGTGCAGTGGTTAAGGCATTGCTCGCGCAAGGAGCGTGAGTTCGAGCCATCCGCGTTGCGCCCCTTCTCGCATGGAGGAGTGCGATCTCGAATGCTCGATCAGCTATGAATGGCCCAAATCAACCAATCAGGCACATGCTCGATTGAATGCCGAAGTTCACGCCCAATCTCACGCATAGGTGCGCAATAGAGGTGTGGGCACGATGGCTTTTAAGCGGTCCAATCTCGCGATCGGATAACTGATAGCCATTGGACGTGTGTATATGTTACGTGTGAGGAGAGGAAGAGGTGCGCAGTGCGCGCACACACGTTGCCCATGATCTGGGCTTTAGTAACAGTTTTATCCGTCACTAAAGACCTTAGAATTAATTTTTAAAGTGTAAAGACCTATTTGCCCCTCCAATCTACACCTATATATAGCCCTACGACCCCCACACTTTCTTCATCCCTTCCTCTCTTCTCTCATCCCCTCCAAAGCTCTAAGAGCTTGTCCCAAACCCGAGATGCTCAATTAGAGTTAAAATTATAATTTTTCCACCTTCTCATCCCCTTCGTGGAGCATTCCATGATGGTCCTCTCACCGCCATTTGGGAAGCTGATCCTGCTGTGATGTCATCTGCCCCATTCTCCGTCGTCCCTCATCGTTCTCCTTCGTCCCACATCTCACCACCTTCGTCCGGGCGCTCTATCATTACGGCTCGTCCGCCAAGTAGCCGTCGAGGAGGATAACTTCTCTCTACCTTCTCTTTTACCGCTTTCTATTATAGATTTTCCACTTTCTAGTGTAGATTTCTTGCTTTCTAGTGTGGTGAGTAGTGTAATTATAATGAACATCATCTGTGGTTATGAGATCCATGTTTATTCTATCTCTATTTTCTCTTTATTTGTAATATTCTCTCTTTCTTCTATTATTTATTCTTTAAGTAGATAGTTAGTTTAGATTCAATTCGACCGGCTAATCTGCTTCGTGAAAAATAAAACAAACGTGATTTTTAATCAAACATCTGCCTCCCTGTGTTCGACCCAGAATTCTTTTCGAGTTTCGGTTAAATTGATCTGTTGATAGTTTTTCTCGCAAATCAAACTACGACGACGAGTTTTCAAAACTCAACTCCGTTTGCACAGCTTTTCTGCTCCAACAATGTTGGTGATTGATTATACAGCAACTATAGGTCCTAATCTGCCTGAATTAAGTTAGAACCTAGCTTAACTTAGGCATTCTGTATGCATTCGCATCATACTTTGTATCGTAATTGATTTACTAGTTTTGTGAATAATAATGTTGTATTATGTTCTAATTGAGAGATATTAATAATTGCAGGTAATTCAGGGCTGTGGATGATCAATCCAACCTTACGGATCTACTCAGAACAACGACGGGAGTCAAATGCTTCCAAGATCACATCGATCAGGCTCCCGTAGTATCCTATGGAGTCCACAGAAGGGTAAGAGCCAAGAGGCAAATAGGTGAAAATTTGGACCTCAGATGATAAATTCAACTACATGGATGGATCCGGATTAGCGATCGCAGTCTAACGGTGCAAGAATCATCCCGATAGGAGGCCTATAGCATCGTCTACAAAAGAGAAAAGATGGACGACCATGATGGCACCACGTGGCACCGTAGCCGCCCCTCGCCATGCCCCCAACTTCTGAAGGCACTTCCCTGGGTGCTGTGACCGGTTGGATCTTCATCCAATGGCAACAATGCATCCATGTAGCAACTCCAGATGCACCTCATTAACCAAGAGAAGAGCTACAACTGGATGTGAATAGTCAACCGCAACAAAACACGCCTCCAGCGCGTTGGCTCACGTGCTCGAATAGCAACGCAAGACGCAGGGTCACTCATGATCAGCAGGAAATCGACAAAGGCGTAGGTGTAGATGAAATCCATCCGTTGCATGGCCATCGAGTGGTTTAGAAGTGACCGCATGGCACGTTGGTTGGCATCGAATGGAGTTGCGCATGATGACGCACGCGTGTGCATTTTGAAAATCAAAGGTGATGGCTTAGCGAATCTAAGCCGTCCAATCTCACGATTGGACTGCCGAGATTTGGAGTGCGCGTTATACGCTGTTAAAGTGCGAGCGAGTGCATGAGGAGAGAGAAACAAGCGGGTGACGTTGGAATGAGAGCACACGACCATCAAATGCAGATCCAATCGCCCAGAGGATGCCACGTGTCAGCATCTCGTGAACTCTGAGTGTTTAAGGATAAGGAAGGTGTTCTTGAGGTGCGATCTATTCCGTTGATCTCCCGATCGTTGGATCTAATCACCAGAGGATTGTTACATGATTTTAAGGGCACAAATGCCCATCTTGCCCCTCATAAAAGCTATAAAAAAGGCCCAAGGCTCCCCAGTTGAAGGCCAACTCTTCCTAACTCTTCCCAACTCCTCTAGACCCTCTCCAGTACTTCAAACATTCTTCTCTGGCTCTCTCCATCTCTGGCTCTCTTCCTTTGAAGTGCCCACCAAGCCACCTTGGTGGCCCACCGTTGCTCTCCCTAGCCTCTCCAGAAGGCCACCACGGACCACCCGTGGTGCCCTTATTTTGCTAAATAATGATTTTAATTCTTGTTATAGTTAAATAGCAAGTACATGTTCTAGTTATAAGTCTACTTTGCAACTATGGTTTATTGCAATTCATGATCAACTGCTGGCTATTATTTGCTTTATATCTATATTGTGATTAGTATTATCTAGTTACTAATTAGATTTAAATCAGTTATGAAATCTGGAACACTTTCTGCCTCCTTGAGTTTGATCGAGACTCACCTATTCCGTTAAAAATTTATTTGTCGAGATCTATTTCGTGTTATACTATGACAGATTTACTTTAAAATGCGATCTACACATCGAATAGTGATCAGGTGGGGGCACTGTGAAGATGGTGGTGATGGTGATGAAGAAACACGATGATGCAGTGACTTCGGTTGGCGATGTGGGCTGTCACACCACATGCCTACGGTGGTGGAGCTTTACTACCATAGTTGAGGCTGGTGGTGGTGGAACAGAGAGGTTGCACAATGGTGAATGGGGTGTGGTGGCCTCCCTTGTGCGTGCAACTTCCCCTTCTTCTTATAGCAGACAAAGGTTTTGAACTTAGCCACGAGGATCATCAGAGACCAAATCCACCTTTTTCGTCCCTTCCTTGCTGGGACGAGTGGACTTCTCCTTGATTGTAAGGCTTCAATGGCGGCACAGCTATTGAGAAGAGGGACGCAAATTTTTGTCAAAAGAGAGATAAATAATTAAAACATTTGTTTCTTTATGTACAAAATCGTATAAAATATCTAAATGCACGTAATGAGTATGATACACACTAAATTAAAATGCAACCTATTGAAGACTAAGTTAATGTATACTATCCTAATTAAAATCTAATTTACATATGAATGTGATGCATGAAGTAAATCTACAATTAATGTATTTACATTTTAATGCATGCAGAATAGGTGTTAGAATTAACTTAATGTCTAAGCATTCAAATACCTAAATATCCCACAAATATGGGCTAATCACATAACTGCATTGAATAACTTGTTTGACCATCTGTATCAACCGATTCTACCTCTGCCCCTCGCAACAGAGTTGGTCAAGATCTCAAGTCACCACTTCCTCTTATACCACTTATGTGGAAACGGAGGGACATCGCCTTGACCCTTTTTGACCGATCTGTTGAGTGGGGTTTCATTTACTCAATTGGCAAGAACTTGAATGGTGATTGGTAGATATTGTATGCTTGGTAGGCGCTCTCTTGAGGGTAGTCTAGTGTTTGATCCTGAGCTCGAGAGAATCTTTAAGAAAGGCTAGCAAAGAGGAAAAAGAGAAGAAAAGGCTGATCAAGGAGCAAATCAACAAAGGACCCTGAGGGACTACTTTATTCTGACCAACCAACCCGCTCAAACACTGAGATGACCAATAGGGGATAATCCATATGAGATCAAGAGCAGTACCATATCCTTGTTGCCCTCCTTTTATGGTACTTCTAGGGAGGACCCCTACCGGCATTTAGAGGAATTTGATAAGACGGTTTTCGCTTTCGAATAATGTATTAAGATGATTTATCATTGTAGGATCAAAGTGGTGGAAAACCACTTAAAAAAATAATTAAGATTAAAATTAAACCACTCGTAGAAGAGTGGGTCGTGTCCACAGGGAGGCAATGATGCAATAAAATCTCGATTATTTCGTATTTGTTCAATCAAGTGCGAAATCCATAGTCAAATCTGACATGAAATGCGACGGAAAGAAGATGTACAATAACTCGAAAATGTAAGGGTAGATGTGCACATTTTCCTCACTAAAATATTCAATAAATATGTGATGAATTTATGTAATTTCCAATTGACAAGCATTAGAGAAAATTTATGCACATCTTAATCCAAAACCAATGTCAAACAATGTGAATCACAAAAGCCACGCAATTGTAAGAATGCTTGAGTATGAAGTCACAATTTCACTATAATAAAATAATCATAAATTAAAATTCATTTTTCCTGGCAATGGAATGAAATGTAATTATTAATTAGAATGAAAGTAGAGGATTTTACCTCTCTCCTCCTCGCGATCGGGAGAGAGGCACATTCGAGGAGCTACTCCTACAAGAGGTCGGCTGAAGCGAGGCCTTCGTGGCGGTGGTGGTGGCGCATCGTGAGATGGCCGGAGCTGGCCTGCCAAGGAAAGGAGTGGCAGCGGTGGAGGAGCCTACTGCTAGCCACGCGTGCTGCAGGTGCAAGGAGAGCAGCGCGAGGGCACTGCAGGCGCTGCAGATGGACGTGGAGCATGGGAGTGTGGAGGCGCGGCTTCTGTAGGGCGCACAGGCATGTACGAGCGTGCTGGTGGCGCCAGCTGCAGGTGCTGCAGGGAGATGCTGGATCGTGGCTCATGGAGGCGTAGCTCTGCAGGCCACAAGGGGTACGCAGGAGTGGATGCTGGAGAGCGGGCTGCTGGCATGTGGAGCACGCGCTGTGGGCGAGCGAAGGTGCAGAAGTGCAGGGTCGCTGGAGGTTTTGGAGAAGGCGAGGAGGTGCGGGCGTGCTGGTTGGGCTGGAGGCGCATGGTGGGTCTGATGGATGGGAAGGGGGCTGCTAGCGCATGCGCTGGCTGAGGTGAGGGTGCTGGGGTGAGAGCGCGCGTGCGCGGGTGGTTGGTGAGGGTGCTTATGGGTCTGATGGAGCAGGAGGGGGGCTGCTAGCACATGCGCTGGCTGAGGTGAGGGTGCTGGGGTGAGAGCGTGCGCGTGCAGGTGGCTGGTGAGGGCGCTGATGGGCACACAGGCATGCGCGGTGGTCCTATTGGCACCGCTGCAGGTGCTGCAGAGGGTGCTGCAGATGATGGCATGGGTGGTGTTGGCACGTGTGGGCAGATGGCACGCGGAATTGACGTGTTCGCTGGAGGTGGATTAGCTGGACAGGACTGAAGGTGGCTGTGGTGAGGAGAGGGCAAGTGTGTGCAACAGCTAGGAGTTGCACGTGGAAGGGGTGAGGTTTTTCTGGGTTCTTTTTGGTGGAGTGGAGGAAAAACAGAGAATGGGGAAGAAGATAGAGGTGGATGTTGGTGATGGCAGTGAAGATGGTAGCATGCACGCCTGTGTGTACTTATGGTGGAGCAGCGTGCATTCACGGTGATGCGAGCAAGCTCTGAATGGCAGTGCGGCCTGTCACACCACACGCCCACGGTGGTGGAGGCTTGCCGCCACGGTTGAGGCCGGTGGTGGTGGAGTGGATGAGAGTGGTGCACTCTCTGCACAGTGATGAATAGGGGTGGGGGCCTCCTCTCAATGGCTGCTCTCCCTTCTCCTTTAGTAGCCACAGCCACACTGATTTCAAATTCAAAATGCCATAGCATGAATGTGATGCGCAGGAGGAGGCGGAGCCGGAGGAGTTACCTGTGCAAGGAGAAAAGGAATAAAATAATAAAATAATTAGAGTTATTTATACATAACACCTTAACTTCTATGTTAATTAAAATAGTGCATCTAATTAATTAACTAATTAAATGTATGCAACCCTAGGTTAATTCTAAATGCATGAATTATGTACTTAAGCTAAAAATATGAATTAATTTATTTACATCCTAATATATGCTACCTAAATGTTAAAATTAATTTAATGTCTAGACATTTAGATATTTAAATAGCCCACGAATATGGGCTAACCAAATACCCCAATGCCTAATTTTTGCCAGTCCCTAGCAAAATCAAGCAAAACCTAGCACTCCAAGTAGACTAGCCAACCCAATCGGTCTTCCTTTAGAAACATATTAAGTTCAGACTTTAGACCTATGGTTCCCAAGTAGTTGCTAAGTTACAGACTAGGTCAGCTAAAGATAGGTTGCAGGCACAAGTTTCTCTGATTTCTGACTCTACCCTAAGGTTTATTGATCCCTGAGATTAAAGCATCCGTGCATGCACATTGGTCTGAGTTATTTGAGTTGAAGAAAAAGGATTTTTTTTTTTGAATTTTTTTCTATTTGATTCCTCTAAGTCTAACCTCATATCAGCTATCAACACAGTCTGTGTCGGATTTATTGTCCCCATCACCGTACCTCGAAGGGTGCCTGGCTTTCGATGCTTTAAGATAGCACCGCCCATAGCGACCCCAAGAACTCCTGGCAATCGACACTTCGAGATAGTATCGCCAATGGATTTCTTAAGTGAATTGAGGCTTGTGGAATCGGCACTTCGAGATAGGGTCGCCCATGGTACCTGAACCGCACAATGCACTTACATGCCCCTAGTAGGATGGATATCCTAAGAGACAAGCACCAAGGAGGTAATATGTTATCATTGCATCCTCAAGGTGAGTATATACTCCACCTCTCCTGCGGCAGGAACTCTTCCAATCAAATTTTGTTTTCAAGCCTGTCCTAAGTCAAAACTAAGAGAACCAAATTTCTTTTAAGAAAGGAATTAAGGTGAACACTTACACCAGACCAAGTGTGTGAAATTTGGATGCTTGGGTTACAAGGACCCGTAAACCAAAAGGTAGAACAAGACTCTAGGTACTACCCCAACCTTTTAACTCAATCCCTAGCTTTCCTTCCTCAACCTCTTGAGGAATGGTTCACAACTTAACTCCTACTTAAGTTTTTAAGTCCACAAAGGACCCTAAAGGTCTAAAGCTAGTAGCTCACTTAGCTTCTAAAGTTCGATCCTAGAATCAACTTAGTCTAACCTACCTAGAATCAACTTAGTCTAACCTAGAGTTCTGATTTGCTTAAAAATGCAGGGCCTAGCCAATTAAGCTCAATAATTGCAATATATATATATATATATATTTCATTGCAAATGTGTGCAATGCAGAATGCTTTAATTAAATGCATGAATGCACTATTCGATGTATATCCCCAAGTACACCCCCCCATGCCTAAAATCTACAATGTCCTCATTGCATAGAAGGATATTACCTGGGTCAGAGATGGGCTGTCGTTCTTTTGTTAGCAACTGAGTAGCCAAAGAACCTGCAAATAAGGTTCAAGGATCACAGAAATAGGCCCTAAAAATGAGCAAAGTAATGCCGACCTAGAAAATAGGTAACGTAGGATGTTGGCGAGCTGATGATAAATCTCGATAGCAAATGCTCGCCCAACCAAGATGGGAATAAAATCTTCCCAGGTCACCAGAAGAGGTTCTAAAGGATAAACTGGCATAACAACCTCCAAAGGGGTAGGGGGAGGATGACAAGGATCCTCCAAAAGGAATGGGGAAGGAATGGTGCAGAGATAAACCACCAGGAAAATGGACTGACTAAAGAAATCATCAATCCATACCCGATACTCCATTACAGGAAATATTGGTTTGTTAAGCCCCCTGATCAGAATAAAAGTGAGCATATCTCTAAGCCAAGGATCGTCTAGGGTGTCCAAGTTTCGAGGTTGCAGGATGGCCGTAAGATCTAGGTTGGGTTTAATCAACTCGGTGTCCATCCCTAATGCTCTTTCCAAATCCTCAATTGCATCCCTAGCATTCCTTGCACTATCACCAGTATCTTCCTGCACTTCATCAGGAGTCAAAATTTTGCCTTCAGACATAAGCAAATAAGAGGGTGACTTCGAAACAAATGAGGTAGGTTGGAAGCAACAGATCTAGGGATTATCCTATCAATGTCATCTTCGGGTTCTTGTTCTTTTCTCAAATCTTCCCCGGAGTCTATATGTGAATCCACATAAATCTTAGAAGTTGCTTCCAAATTTTCCATCATTCCATTATGAGGAGAAATATCATCAATGGGTGTGCTCAGGAAACCTAATTTGGTCAAATTTGTGACATCCTCAGGGGCTAACTCTTCAAATAAGATATAATCACCCTTAGTGTCACTCCAAATCTTGAATGTAGGTTCCTCATATAATTCATCTTTCTCCTTATCATACGATTCATCATATACCCAAGGTCTAGAATCATCTAAAATCTCAGCAGATCCCCTAGGGTACTCTATCTAAGGTAAATGGTTTACACAGGTAACATCGGACTCCTCAGATAGGTCAATTTCTTGAGGGTTAGGTTCCCTAAGGGTGGGCTTGAATTCCATCTCGTGATCAGAAGGGGGGTAGGATTAACAACTTGACTTCGACCCACTTCATCAAATGTCATGAAAATACTATCATCTGGGTCGAGGTCTTCCAATGGTACCATTATTCTCTTCATTTGACTCCAATATAATTTAGGTGGATACTCAACCTTATCATCATCTTCCTCGGGTTGCCACCTTTCTTCATCCAATGCATAGCTACTTTCATATGTATCTTCCTCCCACTTAAGGCGTGGATCTCTCAAGGAAGTGTCATCTAATGGGGAGGTTTCAAAATCGATCCTCGTAAAGTAGCTATTCTCCCTTACATAATCCCCAAAATTTCCCTCCAACTTAAAGTGTAGTGCTCCCACGAGAGATGCATCAATTGTAGATGGGTGTATGTCATCCTGAATGGGGTAGATTGGGTTGCTAATTTCATCTCTTTCTTATTGGCCTACTCTCGAAGATTCTCCTAACAATTCAATCATTTCGTCTTTCATTTTCTGTATTTCCATCTTCAAGGAGGAGAGGTCATTTCTATCAAGAGAGAAGTCAGGCTCAGGCTTATAGTACCCAGGAGTGTCTGTCCAACCATTATAATTATTCAGGGAGGGTGGATTGGGTATTTCTATGGTGTGTGGGATATTGGGCAAAGCAAATCCCGCTCCTAGGTTCTGCTCACTGATTTATGGCTTAACCAGGCCAATACTCCTATAATAGGAGTAAAACGGATCCCAATGATTATCATTATGTCCATCAAAGGATGGACCATCTCAGCGTATGGGATCGAAGAGTGCAGAGTGGGGGTGAGGGTGTGGGCAAGATGTGAAAGGATGAAAATCCATCTGGTCCATTCTAACTCACACCTCAATCAGAATTCCCCAAGCAAAACACAATTCAAAAAGGACTTTTTAGGTCTTTCCCAATTTAGGCTTTTGATTTAAGTCAGATTGCAGGTGACAATACAATTTGTTCAATCAATTTACGTGCTTATTGTCGCCCTACGAATCGCCTAAAAAGACCTAGTTAGAGTTTAGGTGTTCTTCCCTAAATCTCAAATGGTAGAGCAACTCTAAAGACGGAAGATCGAGGGATGCAAGTAGGCCTAAGCCTTCCTTTGAAGCTGTGCTTTCGCGGTGCTTCTCAACTACCCCCAAAAATCCGTGACAGAGTATCCCCCTCTTTGGAGTTACAAAACCTTTGATCTCAAGTTCTAAACACTTTAGAATCCAACGATAGGAGGGCTCTTGTCCTAGTATTTCCAAACCTAAGGAGTGTATAAACGTGTGTCGTGGTGCAAGAGATATAAGTGTGCATACACAGCAAAAGATTTTGAATTTTGAATCGCACGCCAAGTTTGAAAATCAAATCCTTGGTTTTTAAAATGTCCCTCCTTTAATTAGTCTTTTCTCCAGAAAATATGTGACCACTTGTTAGATCTATTTAATACAGATTAGGTGGTCTTGAAATTAGTCCCAAATGCACTTGCATGACAGGTAGAAATGCAAAGTTAGAAGTGCATACCCGATTCCAACATTCTCCATGCAATATGCAAGACAAGAATTAGATCTAGATGCTACTCATTCAGTCCTAAAAGATTCGACCTAAGGGCAAGCAGCTTCTAGCAAGTAGCTCATGTTTTTTTTATTTTAGTTTTTTTTAGCTATTTATGCACAAGCAAATTAAAGGTAAACAATCCACAAAATAAATTAAAAACCTAAATATAAAGAAAAGGGAACAGGCTCCCAAAACTTACCCAACACGGACTTAAAACAAAATCGGGGAACAAACCCCTCAACTGTACCCCAGAACAAGGGTTTCAAACCAAATGTGCAATGAAAAATTAAGTCTAAAGTCTTAATCCTACTCTAATCAAATCAGCGACTAAATGTATAGAGATGATCGTCGCATCGTCGTCCTTCTCTTAGTGAACTAGTTCATTGCAAGGTAGCTCGAACAATTTCTCCTCTGGCGACATCAAGGGTCGCCTCTCATGATGGCTGGTGTGATTGCGAGTCGTAGAATGTGTCACAGATCGTTGCACTTGCATCAGAAAAATAAAAAATTTAGAGTTAATTATGATTAAAAATTTAAATCAATGTGAACAAATGAATGAATGAATGTGATTTAATTAAGCTTGTTGCCTCCCCGTCAACGGTGCCATTTGATAAGATGATTTTCTCTTTCAAATAATATATTAAGATGATTTATCATTATAGGATCAAAGTGGTGGAAAATCGCTTAACAAAATAACTAAAATTAAAATTAAACCACTCACAGAAGAGTGGATCGTGTCCATAGGGAGGCAATGACGTAATAAAATCTCGATTATTTCGTATTTGTTCAATCAAGTGCGAAATCCATAGTCAAATTGACATGAAATGCGACAGAAAGAAGATGCACAATAACTCGAAAATGTAAGGATAGATGTGAAATTTTTCCTCACTGAAATATTCAATAAATATGTGATGAATTTATGTAATTTCCAATTGACAAGCATTAGAGAAAATTTGTGCACATCTTAATCCAAAACCAATGTCAAACAATGTGAATCACAAAAGCCACACAATTGTAAGAAAGCTTAAGTATGAAGTCGCAATCTCACCACAATAAAATAATCATAAATTAAAATTCATTTTCCTTGGCAATGGCATGAAATGTAATTATTAATTAGAATGAAAGCAGAGGATTTTACCTCTTTCCTCCTCACGATCAGGAGAGAGGCTCATTCGAGGAGCTACTCCTACAAGAGGTCAGCTGAAGCGAGGCCTTCGTGGCAGTAGCAGTGGCACATCGTGAGATGGCCGGAGCTGACCTACCAGAGGAAAGGAGTGGCAGCAGAGGAGGAGCTTGTTGCTGGTCGCGCGTGCTGCAGGCGCAAGGAGAGCAGCGCACAGGCACTACAGGCGCTGCAGACGAACGCGGAGCATGGGCGCATGGAGGCGCGGCCTCTTCAGGGAGCACAGGCGCACGTGAGCATGCTAGTGGCACCGGCTGCAGGTGCTGCAGGGAGGCGTTGGAGCATAGCGTGTGGAGGCGTGGCTTTGTAGGCTGCAAGGGGTGCGCGGGCGTGGATGCTGGAGCCCGGGCTGCTGGTGCATGGGCGTGAAGGCGTGTGAAGCGCACGTTGTGGCCGAGCGGAGGTGTGGAAGTGCAAGGGCTCTAGAGGTTCTGGAGAAGGCAAGGAGGCGTGGGCATGCTAGTTGGGATGGAGGCACATGGTGGGTCTGATGGAGCAGGAGGGGGGCTGCTAGCGCATGCGCTGGCTGAGGTGAGGGTGCTGGGGTGAGAGCGTGCGAGCGCAGGTGGCTAGTGAGGGCACTGATGGGCGCACAGGCCTGCGTGGTGCTCCTGTTGGTGCCGCTGCAGGTGCTGCAGAGGGTGCTGTAGATGATGGTGTGGGTGGTGTTGGCGTGTGCGGGCAGATGGCGCGCGGAGTTGGCATATGCATTGGAGGTGGATGAGCTGACAGGGCTAAAGGTGGCTACGGTGAGGAGCGGGTAGGTGTGTGCAGCAACTAGGAGCTGCGCATGGAAGGGGTGACGTTTTTTTGGGTTCTTTTTGGTGGAGTGGAGGAAAAATAGAGAATGGGGAAGAAGATGGAGGTGGATGCTGGTGATGGCAGTGAAGATGGTAGCATGCACACCCGTGTGTACTTATGGTGGAGCAGCGTGCATTCACGGTGATGCGACCAAGCTTCGAATGGCGGTGCGGCCTGTCACACCACACGCCCACAGTGGTGGAGGCTTGCCGCCACGGTTGAAGCCGATGATGGTGGAGTGGATGAGAGTGGTGCACTCTCTCTGCACAGTGATGAATAGGGGTGGGGGCCTCCTCTCAATAGTAGCTCTCCCTTCTCCTTTTGTAGCCACGGCCACACTGATTTCAAATTCAAAATGCCGTAGCATGAATGTGATGTGTAGGAGGAGGAGGCGGAGCCGGAGGAGTTACCTGTGCAAGTAGAAAAAGAATAAAGAATAAAATAGTTAGGGTTATTTATACATAACACCTTAACTTCTATGTTAATTAAAATAGTGCATCTAATTAATTAACTAATTAAATGCATGCAACCCTAAGTTAATTCTAAATGCATGAATTATGTACTTAAGCTAAAAATATGAATTAATTTATTGACATCCTAATGTATGCTACCTAAATGTTAAAATTAATTTAATGTCTAGACATTTAGATATTTAAATAGTCCACAAATATGGGCTATTCAGAATTCATCGAGGTCTTCTCCATAGTGAAACTTTAGAAGTTCACTAATGAAGCTCTGATGAGGACCATCTTTCCCTTCTCCCTTAAGGACAAGGCAAAACATTGGTATCACACCTTGGATGCAAGGGTGAATGATTAGAATGCCCTTAAGGGAGAATTCTAGAAAAAATACTTCTCGATGAGCAAAACCAACCACTTCAGGAGGGAGATCATGGGTTTTACTCAATTAGATGGGGAACAATTCCATGAGACTTGGGAGTGCTTCAATGATCTAATTTGATTATGCCCCCATCATCAAGTGCCCAAATGGCAATTTGTAGAGAGGGTTTATACTAGACTATCTGATAGGTATAGGCAAACAGTGGATGCTGCTTGTGTTGAAACCTTTCTTACCAAAACGAAGGATGAGGCCTGGATGTTATTTGAGTCATTGAGTGGCAACTCTATTCACTTGACCTCAGCCTATCAGGAGAGAAAACCTTCCATCCTCCAAAGGGAAGCAGAAGCTAGTGAAGCTAAGGCTACTTAGAATTTAGCCTTCCAAATCCAATTGTTGAATCAGAACTTTGAAAGACTCATGACAAATCCCGACACATTCCTGCAATCAGCTTCCCAAGTCTCGGCCCTTTCTGAATGCTCCATTTGCCAAAGCACTCTTCGCACCACTGTTGACTGCCATTTGGCCAATCAATTCCCTGAATTAGTTCAGGTATACCTGAATGCTGCCCAAAGATTTCGTCCACCTCCCAGGAACAACCATTTTGGAAACACCTACAATCCTGGGTGGAGGAACCATCCCAATTTCTCATGGAAGCAAGGTGATACTTCCAACTCGAGGAATTCAAGAGCCCAACCCACCCAACCCTTTCAGGCACAGCAATTCCAGCCTCCTCCTTAGCCCAACAATTCTGAGATGGATGATCTGAAAGCTATGATGAAGGCCATGCAAGAAAATTAGAGTATGATCATTCAATCTCAGAATAAGGTGATCTAGGAAATGCAATCTCAAATTGGCCATCTTGTTGAGACAACGTGATCATGGGAAGTTGCCTAGCTCATCTGAGCAGAATCCTAAGGGTAAAGGGCCCTTCATAAGGGAGCAGGATAAAGCTGTGACTGTTTTAAAGAGTGGCAAACAACTCTCCAAACCTGAACTCACTCCTATGATCACCCCTCCTACAAACCCAACGATCACTTACACATCCACCAAGGAAGAGCCACTCAAACCCTCCTCGCTTGAAATCACCCATCCGGAGGATGTTGTCCCTGTTTTGCTCTTCTCCCCCCATGACAACCCCTCCACCCAGAGGTCGAGAGTGCCCTTTCCTAAGCACTTATCTACCCCTAAGGCACTTGTTGCTAGCTCATCTGGAATCAAAGATAGGATGGAAGAAATAATGGTGACATTCAAGCAAGTTCACATTAACTTGCCTCTATTGGATGCTATCAAGCAAATCCCATCCTATGCTAAATTTCTGAAGGACCTGTGCATGCAGAAGAGAAAATAAAGGAAATAGATCTAGGCTAAGGTCGTCCTACCCGACCTAGTCAACTCGGTCCTACACCAAGGTACACCCCCCAAGATGAAGGACCCGAGAGCCCCGTATATTTTTGTGGTCATCTGAGACCAACACATCGATGAGGCTCTCCTCGATCTGGATGCGAGGATTAACATACTTTCGAGATCGGTCTATGAGCTATTAAGAGGAGGGTAATTGAAGCCTAGTCCTATTATCCTCCAAGTAGCTGATAGATCGCTGAAGACACCATGCGGGCTTTTAGAAGATGTCCTGGTGAGAGTGGAGGACTTCTTTTCTGTTGACTTTTTAATATTGGATACTAACTAATGTAAACATGTTTACACTACATATGATGCCTATTTATGCATGTTCTTAAGCATAGAATTGCATAGCATACTATAAATATTGCATAACATGCATCATCTTGCATTTAGATTAGTTTGAACAAAATGAAGGTTAATTATCTCCTTTTATGTTCAGGGACAGGGAAAAATTTTTATTGGGGCCTCGGATTGAAGTTCCAACCGTACAGATGTGAATAGGGCGACGATTGGAGTTCAACGACTCCAAGATTGCCCTAATCAGACATCCGTCGCATCAGATAAAGACTGAGGAACCCTAGAAGATCAAGGGCTGAGATGGTGTGAATCCGCACTTTAGATGACAAATCCAACCACACAAATGAATTTGAATCGACGATCACAGCCTAACGACGCAAAAATTGACTCAATCTGACACCCGTGGCACCATCTACATCATCCAAAAGATGGACGGCCAAGATGGCGCCACGTGGCACCATCTCGACCGCCTAACTGGTGCGCCCATTCTCTGAAGCTCATCTGAAGAGCCGCCTTGACCGTTGGATCTCAATCCAATAGTTCTGATTGCGTGCGCACAAATTAACCTGCCCGCTCATCCACACGTGTAGCACAGTGGGTAGAGTGTTCACTCGTGATAGGGTGTGCGTTCGAGTCGCAGGAGGCAGGCACTGAAGCGTGAAGGTGCAGGCGCAATTGACCGCCCGATGGTGATCTAGTGGCCATAAGCGATCAATCCAAATGACGCGCCCACGCATGCCCATGCGTAACGCGCCATTAGACTTGGGTGCTGCGACTTGAAGAGGCACGGCGAGGGCACATCTCAGCCGTTCGATCTCACGATCGAACGATCGAGAATTGATGGACGTGGGCGGCGTGGAAGATGAGCTGGCGGCACACATCGCCCACGACTAGGGCTTTAGCGATGGTTTTATCCGTTACTAAAGACCCCTTATTTAATGCTTTTCAAATTAAAAAGACCAAATTGCCCTCACTCCTTGCAACTATAAAAGGAGACCCCCTCCATATGAAATTGGCATCCCTTCCTTCTCTTCTCTCCCTCTCCAAAGCTCAAGAGAAGCTTATCCCATACCTGGGATGCTTCTCAAGAGATAAAGTCAAATTTTTGCACCCCTTTCGGAAGCGGATCCCGCGACTACGACGACGTGCTGCTTCGTTCCCGTTCTTCCTGCTTTGTCCTCCTTCTTCCTGCACCGTTCCCCCTTCTTCCAGGCGTCATCCCATCCGGCTCGTCCTCCAAGTGATCGTCAAGGAGGATATCTCTCTCCCCATTCTTTTTTCTGCTTTCTAGAGTAGATTTACTGCTTTCTAGAATAGATTTACTACTTTCTAGAGTAATAGATTTCCCGCTTTCTAGTGTAATTATTTTCCTTTTTCTAGTTGTAATGAGTAGTGTAACGAACAATCTCTTTGATAATGAATTCCATGTTCATTCTACATCTCTTTTTGTTTTTAGTTTGTAATATTCTCTTTCTCTCTTCTATTATTGTAAATAGATAGATAGTTTCTAATCAATTATTTTACTTCATGACAAATAAATTAAACACGTATTTTTAAATCAAACGTCTGCCTCCCTGAGTTCGACCCAGGATTTCTATTCCGATATAAATTTTATTTGTTGAACACGAGTTCTTTGCTTTCAAACTACAATGACAGGTTTTTCAAAACCAAACACGATAGCGTAGCAACACGTAGCTTCAACATTTTGGCGCCATTGCCGGGGACGCGACACTCTTTGATTTTTTTTTTTTTTGCATTTTCTAACTTACAATTCATTTACCTCACTTCTCTCCTTTCTTATTGTGATTACAAGTACTCTTTCGAGACGAGCAAAAGTGGTAGATTGGAGCAAAGTGTTGTTGAAGGTTCTATAGGTTTTCCCCCACCTCCCACCCATTAGCTTTCTTCACCACGTAATAACACAAACATCAATCAACCTAGGTATTCTTATAAACTCTAAGGTTAGTTTTGTTTGTTTGTTTAACACCCACACTCGCCTCAACCTCCACATTTAAAAAGGAAAAAATAAAAAAATCTCACAGAGATACACAACCTCATTTGATTTTCAAACTCAACCGGTAAACCGATCTTTGGAACCGATACACACATCCAAACACATAATTGAGTAGTAATCAGATTAGGTAATCACTTGTGTGCCTAATTAAGTGGTGCAATAGGTCAATTGTTTGAGTTCATTGGGTCACACCACTTCAATTAAAATCAACTCATCAAGTAGATACCGCATAGGTTCAACTCTTAGGGATTTACCAGGTACTCCACATTCTTTTAAATTTTAAAGGAAAACATCTTCACATGTGCTTTCAAAACCTGGTGTGCCAACAAAACTTGTTTGAAAATACCTAAAGTTGAATCCTAAAAGCTACTAAGCAAGATTTGAACCCTAAAATTCACTACATCAAAAATAATCTTGCTTGAAAACCACTGGTTGTGCACGCACACACACATCAATCAATCATTAAGGGCACAACCCAGATAAAGGGCCTATCACATTCCAAAGCACATTCAAACCTAGCCCTAAATAAACAAGTAGACGTTGGCCTTAAGGATTCGACTCGCTCTTTGGAGCCCAGAATGAGATTATTTTCGATTAGTCTGTTTCTACTATTCAATCTGATGTCTAGCTAGGGGAGCAGAATCAAACGATCATAGCTAGGGGGTACACTACGAATCGGAGGCGCAAGCCGAAGGAAGAACCTTCTCCCCAGTCCCTCCTTCTAACTGGTTGGATTGAACAGACAGAAGTAGATCAAATCGTTCCTTTATCTCAAGATGGGTTTTGGGAGTGTGTAGGTCTTTAGGCTAGCCCACTTAAGGACAGGTTTGATTGCTTGTATTGCAGGGACCTTTCTTCCTCCCGTCTATCATGAATCTTTCCACATTTTATATGCATTCCTGCTCTTTCCCTTCTGTTATGAGTTATCCTCAACATGATGAGTATCCTGACTCGTACTGTAATCAACCATCGGTTAGTTGGGATAACTCAGATTGGGGATACAGTTTCGGACCTCCACGTTTAGGGTCTAACCTTGAACACTTTGATTGTGATTTCTATCCTTCTCAGAGCCACATTGATTATAGATCGTCATCCTTTCATGGACAACCTAAGACGATCTACAATCAAGAAGGATACACTGATTCTTGCCCATCCTCTCATTATATTGCCTTTAGGTCATCACCACCTTTTGAACAATCCAAAATGACCTATTATCAGGAAGGGTATAACGAATCTTAATTCGTTAACTCCTCTGCACTAACTCCAAACCTGCTCAACCTTGAACCAACTCATTTGGTTCAGGGTTACCAGGTTCAAGATAAGGTTCTAGCTAATTTGAGGAATATCATACAATCTTTAGAAGTTCAGCCAATACCTTCCACTGAAAGATTGGAGTCCTTGATTGAATGATTGATGATTTGAACAAGTATTTGTTGGATTGGCTCCAGGATGTTAAGGATAAGAACCCAAGTGAGTTTCTACTTGGGAAGTTAGCGAAATTGAGGATGAGATTTTTTGTTACTTTAGTTCAATCGTGGGATGATTCCCAGGATGAACCCCCTTCAAGAGAGCCAATGTCAGAACCCACTCAGGCACCTGTGGGGGGGGACACGTGTTACTAGGTTGACCAAATTGAATCAGAGCAACCAATTGAGGATGATCTGATTTCTTCACCTGAGATCCTTGAGCTGGGGTACGAAGAAACATATGTCTCCATGGATCAGAAAGTGATGGATGATTTTGAGACATACATTAATACGGATTTAGATTTCTTTGATTCTAAGGGTGAAGATTCAATTTGTGAAGTCTCCCGCGAGTTTACAAAACACGATTTTTGTGAGACGATTGGGCCTGACGAATCTGATAGATCATTTGATAGCCCAATAATTGTGCAAACTGATCTTATTGGGGCTCATAAGACGGATTCAAAATTACATTTTTTGAAGGAAATAATTCAATGCCCTGATTGTCAGTTACACCCCATTGAGCTTATCGATAATTCTATTTTTAAGATAACTAGACCCAAGTCAATTCTGATTCAGCCACATCTTTTAGACTTGGAAATTTCAGATGGGGTGATTAATATGCAGGAGGTCCCAGAATTTGACATTCTGAATGAGGAGGATAGGAGCTGGGAAATTTTGATTTAGGAAGCAAATTCCGGAGGAAATAGAAGACCGAGTCTAAGGGTTCCAATTCATCTGAAACCATCAAACCAAGACCCTTACGACATTTATTCTACGGATGTTCAACCCAAGCATACATTCATTGATTATCCTTTCGATATCGATTTCTCTGTAACCCAACTTTTTGGTCTTGGGTTGCATCCTCATAAATCGCAAGCCCGACCCCGCTTGCATATTGATTTTTGATTTTGGGTAATTTTTATCCAGAACCTTAGATGTTCTCGATTATAGGGTATGGGTCTGCACCACAATCTGGTCCACATCTGTGGACATCTGCTGGCAGGTTAGAGGTTTCTTCTTTTTATTCCGATTCTGACCTGCACCTGTGAATTCTTTATTTCTCTTCTTTGTATAGTGTGCCTAGCTAAAGGCACTAAATTCAGCACGTATGCAGTTTTTGTTTATCTCGGAGCAGACCCAACATTCATGTAATTCAGGTGCTTTCTATTCCACTCTGTTTTATGTCTTTTTAATACAATGAGGACATTGCATTAGATAGGCATGAGGGGGTGGATATACATCTCTGAATTTATTCAACTCTGTAGATTTATTCTATTTTCTTTTATTTATATATATTATAAAAAAAATTGACTTAGGAAAGAGAACTTAAGTTTAAGAAAATTTTCAATCTTAGGAAATATTACATTAGGATCTGAACACAATGACCCTTCAGGTCTTTAGACTTAATCGGCCCGTGTATCCACTAAAATGTGGATTTATTTTTTTCGTGTCGTCGCCATCTTTAATTCTATTGTAATTTGAATAAATAAGTTTAGGTGATAAGTACGCGACTTATCAACCTGCCCTTTGATTTGAGGGAACTTTAAGCCTAAAGTATCTATACACTATCTTGTCACTGACTCGTTATTCAGCAGTTCTAACAGAAATTGGGTAGCTAATGAACCTTCTAGGGTGATATGGCTGGCAAGTTATCGTGGGTAACAGCCCATAGGTAGGTTATCCAGAGCCCAGTAACTAGACCGTTCTCTTTTTACTGGCCTTAGGTAAATCTTAGACCAGGAAAGCCACCTACTCAAAAAAAAAAGAGAGAAAAAGAAAGTCAAGAAGAAAAGAAAAAGAAAAGGAGAAAAGAAAAAAAAGAAAACAAAAGAAATAAGCCACACTTCGCCGCATGAGTATGGTTGGCAAGTTGTCGGTGGTAGCAGCTTATCGACCGGTTGTCTAGAACCAAGCTCAATAAATGCACTGAAAATTCCCAAAAACACTTAGGAAGAAGCAAAGAAGTAGAATAAACCAGGGATATATACACTAGATTCACCCTTGTGTTGACCCCATAAAAATAAAAGTAGGGAGAAAGCTACCGGTTGTAAAGATACATCTTTAGGCAAAATTCTCTTTTTAAGGTCACCTAGAGGCGTAGAAATCCAAAGTTCGTTTTTACGGCTGATCAATGAGTCTATCACATTCACAATAAGATGCTTAGAACTTAGAGTTCTCATCAAATCTTGGGTGAGTTGAATGGCTGTAGAAAGCCACTCTTAAACCCTAAAACTTGAAAATCCAAAAAAATTAGAAAAGAAAAAAAAGAGAAAAAAAAAATTTCTTTGAATAAGGTGAGGGCTTGGGGCAGTCTGCATTTTAGCAAATACCTGGGCACTATTGTGTCTTTGAAAGTTCAGATCCTAATTAAACATTTTCTTAATAATTGAAAATAGCTCATGCCCAAATAATCCAACCTAATTCTTTTATAAATAGCATGTAGTATTTGCTAGGGACTAGCAAAAGATAGGCATGAGGGTATGATGTAAACATGTTTACACTACATAAGATGTCTATTTATGCATGTTCTTAAGCATTAAATTGCATAGCATACTATAAATATTACATAACATGCATCATCCTGAATTTAGATTAGTTTGAATAAAATGGAGGTTCATTATCTCATTTTATGTTCAAGGACAAGGCAAAATTTTTATCGGGGCCTCGGATCAAAGATCCAACCATACAGATGTGATCAGGGCGACGATTGGAGTTCAACGACTCCAAGATCGCCCTAATCAGACATCTGTAGCATCAGATAGAGATCGGGGAACCCTAGAAGATCAAGGGCCAAGATGGTGTGAATCCTCACTTCAAACAACAAATCAACCACACGGATGGATTCGGATCGACGATCGCAGCCTAACGGCGCAAACATTGACTCAATCCGATAACCGTGGCACCATCTACATCATCCAGAAGATGGATGGCCAAGATGGTACCATGTGGTGCCATCTCCGTTGCCCAACCGGAGCGACCATTCTCTGAAGCCTCATCTGAGGAGTCGCCTTGACTGTTGGATCTCAATCCAACGGTTCTGATTGCGCACGCACAAATTAGCCCGCCTACTCATCCATGCACATAGCGTAGTGGGTAGAGCACTCGCTCGCGATCGGGCACGTGTTTGAGTCGCAGGAGGTGCATGCTAAAGCCTAAAGGTGTGGGAGCGATTGACCGCCTGATGGTGATCCATCGGCCATGAGCGATCAATCCAGATGACGCACCCGCGCACGCTCATGCGTAACGTGCCATCAGACACGAGCGTTACAGCTTGAAGAGGCGCGGCGAGAGCGCATCTCAGCCATTCGATCTCATGATCGAATGGCTGAGAATTGATGGACGTGGGCAACGCGGAAGATGAGCGGATGGCACACGTCACCCATGACTAGGGCTTTAGCGATGGTTTTATCTGTCACTAAAGACCCTTATTTAATGTTTTTCAAATTAAAAAGACCAAAATGTTCTCACTCCTTGCAACTATAAACGGAGATCCCCTCCATCTGAAATTGGCATCCCTTCCTTCTATTCTCTCCCTCTACAAAGCTCAAGAGAAGCTTGTCCTACACCTGGGATGCTTCTCAAGAGATAAAGTCAAATTTTCACACCCCTTTCGGAAGTAGATCCCATGACGACGACGACGTGCTGCTTCATTCCTGTTCTTCCCACTTCATCCTCCTTCCCTCACCATTCCCCTTCTTCCAAGTGTCGTCCTGTCCGGCTCATCCTCCAAGCAATCATAGAGGAGGATATCTCTCTCCTCATTCTTTTTATTGCTTTCTAGAGTAGATTTACTGCTTTCTAGAACAGATTTACTGCTTTCTAGAGTAATAGCTTTTCCACTTTCTAGTGTAATCATTTTCCATTTTCTAGTTGTAATGAGTAGTGTAACGAATAATCTCTTTAATAAAATGCCATCAAAGGGGTTGACTCAACTCTCTGCATGCATCACATTTACACGGATGACTCTGTGAAACCCTTCTGAGATATGCAGAGGCAATTAAATGCCAACATGCAGGAAGTAGTGAAGAAGGAAATTTTAAAATGATTGGATGCAGGGATAATCTACCTTATTTCTGATAGTAAATGGGTCAGTCCTATTCATGTGGTGCCCAAAAAGGCGGGATTCACGGTAGAGACCAATAAAAAGGGGAGCAAGTCTACACCCAACCCATAATTGGATAGAGGATATGCATAGACTACCGTCGCCTTAACACCGCAACCTAGAAAGACCACTTCTCTTTGCCATTTATTGATAAGATATTTGAGAGATTGGTAGGGAATAAATACTTCTATTTTATTGATGGATATTCTGGGTACAATCGGATTGTCGTCTTTCCAGACACCAGGAGCGCACTACTTTCACGAGTCCTTATGGCACAATTGCCTTCCATCGGATGCCATTTGGCCTTTGTAATGCTCCAGGAACATTTCAGCGGTGTATGATGTCCATCTTTTCGAACATGATTGACGAGTTCGTTGATGTTTTCATGGATGATTTTCCATATATAGCTCGTCATTTGACCACTATCTTTCGCATTTAGAAAACGTTATCACCCGCTGCAAGGAAACAAGATTTGTGCTTAGCTAGGAGGAAAGCCATTTTATGGTTCAGCAGGGCATTGTTCTTGTCCATGTAGTGTCTGAGCGAGGTTTAGAAGTGGATAAAGCCAAGGTTGAGTCCATTTCAAATCTTCCACCGCCCATCAATGTCAAGCAGATCTGGTCATTCCGAGGCCATGGTGGCTTTTATAAGCGCTTCATTAAAGACTTTAGTAAGATTTCTAGGTCACTTTGCGACTTACTAGAGAAGGATACTACCTTCATTTTTTATGCAAAGTATGCTAAGGCCTTCCAAGTTTTAAAGGAGGCTCTCATAACCGTACCTATCATGCAAGCACCTGATTGGACCCTCCCATTTGAATTGATGTGCGATGCCTTGGATTTTGCCGTGGGAGTAGTCCTTGGTAAAGGGGTTAATAAAAAGCCTCATGTGTTGTACTATGCTAGCAAGACCCTTACTGATCCACAACAAAGCTACACTGTGACAAAAAAAGAACTTGTGGTAGTATTTGCTTTGGAGAAGTTTAGGTATTATCTTTTGGGATCCAAGGTTGTGGTGTATATTAATCATTGACTTTGAAGTATTTGCTCACTAAAGACTCCAAACCTAGGCTAATTAGATGGATTCTATTACTACAGGAGTTCGACCTTGATATCTGTGACAAGAAAGGGGTCGAAAATGTACTCGCCGATCATTTATCCTGAATCCCAATTGAGGCTTCAACCCCATTAGGAGACATTCATGCCACCTTTCTTGATGAAATGGTGATGGCGATATAGCCAACGACACCTTGGTATGCTGATGCCATCAACGACTTGGGCAGTGGTGAAACGCCCAGTATGTGGAATAAGTAGAAGCGAGATAGATTTCTCGCTAATACTAAGTATTATCATTGGGAGGACCCCGAGCTCTTTAGGATAGCTCGTGACTAGGTCTTATGTAGGTGTGTGCCATAGGAGGAACAACAGAGTGCCTTGAATTTCTGTCACACACTGCACTGTGGTGGACACTTCAGTGAGAAGAAAATCACGTATAAGGTTCTCCAATTTGGTTTTTGGTGGCCATCACTTTTCAAAGACACACATACTTATGTGGGGGCATGTCTTCGTTGTCAACATACTGGAACGATCGGGAAGTAGGATGAGATGCCCTAGCAACCTATTCTTTTGATCGAGATATTTGATGTATGGGGCATAGATTTCATGGGCCCCTTTCCATCGTCTCACGGATATGAATATATCTTTGTGGCAATTGATTATGTGTTAAAGTGGATAGAGGCTATTCCGACTAAGACTAACAATCACTCTGTGGTCCTGCCTTTCATTAAGGCCAATATCATTTCTCAATTTAGCTGCCCGAGGACAATCATTAGTGATGGGGGACCTCGTTTCAGAAATGCACACTTCACCCATCTACTCAAAAGTCTTGGTGTCACCCACAAGGTGGCCACCCCATATCATCGTCAAATGAGTGGATAGGTTGAAGTTTCCAATAGGGAGATCAAACAAATTCTGGAGAAAACTGCAAGGCTTGATAAGAAAGGTTAGTCGAAGAAACTTGATGATGCACTATGGGCTTACAGAACTGCTTATAAGATCCCCTTGGGTATGTCTCCCTTCCGTATAGTGTATGGCAAGGCCTGCCATTTTCCTATTGAGATTGAGCATAAAGCTTATTGGGCTATTAAGAATGTCAACATGGACCTCAAGAACGCAGGCCAAGCACGCTTATTAGAACTGACTGAGCCTGAAGAACTGAGGAATGAGGCTTATGAGACTGAAAAATCTTACAAAGAGCGAAATAAGGTCTTTCACGATAAACACATCCTCCACAAAACTTTTGAGCCCAACCAACAGGTCTGGGTTTTCAATTCTAGAATCACGCTATTCCATGGGAAACTTAAGTCCCATTGGGATGGACCATACATTGCCATTCAGATGTTCCCGCATGGTGCAGTTGAGATACAAAATCCCTCATTTGGTGAGACTTTCAAGATAAATGGCCAACTTTTGAAATCGTATCTCATTATTTCTGATGGCCAAGTATTGAACACCTACAAGCTGGACGAGCCTTAGCTCCAAACACTCTACCTTAAATAATATCTTTCCTTACTTTTGCTTTCCAATGAGGACATTGTCAGATCTAGGCATGGGGGGGTATAACCTGAGGTTGTACATACCATTTATGCATATTTTTGCATGCATGTAGCTAGGACTTCTATTGAAAAAAAAGAAAGAAAGAAGGAAGAGATGAAATCCTTGCGAGCTGAAATGCAAAATTATTCAGGAAAAAGAGAAAATAAATGCAGACAGACAAAGGAAAAATCATGTTAGTCCCAACATTTGATTATGGAAGAGTTTCCTAAGTTCTGGGCTAGATCAGAAGATGAATTAAGCCCTGAAGTTCTAAAGAGGAGATAAGTGAGGGATACTGACTTTAGGCCTCCTAGGTCTATTTTAGAGCTTAAACACTCATGTATTTGTTAAGATCTGGACTATTCCTCAATAGGATGAGGGAGTTGCGAGGTTGATTGGTTGCAACGTGTTTCGCGTGTTTGAAATTAGGGTTAAAAGTAACCCATTGTTGCAGTCGCAAAACTCGTTTATCAAATAAAATTTTACCGAAACTCCAAGGGAGTCCCGGGTCGAACACAAGGAGGCGATGTTTACTTTAATTGAAAATTATGCTTCATTTTGTTTGTTTTCGGTATTTTGAAGTTTTGTTATTTTTTGTGTTTTTGAAATAAGAAGACAAGCAGAATAAATTCTCAAGAGAGATGGAACAAATATGATATATATTGCACAATTTCCTATTACAGTAATCTACGAAAGCATAAAAAGAGAGGGAGGTGAGAAGGAATCTCTCAAATCAACTGTTCGGCGAGACGACGGCGCCTGGTGGAAGCTTGGACGAAGGAGGTGAGGAGCAAGGCGACGGAGGTGAGATGTAGGAGGACGTCTGGTAGAGGAAAGCTTCAGCGTAGCTCTGGAATGGAGGTGAGAGGATGCTCCAAGATGACCTATGAATGGGGATGGGAAGATGGAGGAATATTTGGTGGGGGCAGAGGTTCATTACACTAATAGGCACCTTAGGAGCTTGAGAGTAAGCTCTAACGGAGCGTTGGTAGGCTTGCTAGAGCTTAGGAGTAGGCGGGAGTAGAGTAGGTAGAGATGAGGAGGAATGGGGGGTGTAGGGGTGTTTATAAAGTGATGGGAGGAAGAGCATCCCACGCACAGACATTCAACGACAGCTACAAGCATCACTAAAGGCTACTCAAGCTGTCGCCAAAAGATCCATGCCTCTTCAAAGGCTTGGCTGGCACATGCACTGTGCAGGCCATTTAGTGACAACTGCAAGTGTCACTAAAGGCCTACTCTTCCATCCCTGCAAATCCCATGCCTGCCGCTCACGCTCGCCTGCTGTCACTAGGGTTGGATGCATCGCAGCCGTTGGATTCAAACGAGAACAGTTGAGATGGCACGGAGATCGCGCCTCTTGATCGCGCTTGAGATGGTGCGTTCTCGAGGAGTGTCGACAGCCACATGCAGCATCCGCGCTCATCCAATGATGCCACGTGGTGACGCCTCTGCCACTTGATTGCGCCCGTGCTCATCTAACGGGTGCAATCGAATTGCACCCACTCTTCGCAAAATAGCCTCCCCCCACCGCAGCTTGAACTCATGCTCATGGTTTGCGAGCACGTGTCTTCACCAATGCGCCAAGGCTACGGTTTGTCAAGTGGAGGGAGCGGTGCAATCGCGCATCTCATCCGTTGGATGAAGATCCAACGACCAAGATGAGGCCATCCTTGAGCTGCCTAAGGCCAGGTAAGGAGTTCAGCCGTGGAGTGCACATCTCAGCCATTGGATTGAGATCCAACAGCTGATCCAACGGCTCGGATCTCATCTTGCGGTGGCCTCGGAGATGCCTTGGCTCAGGTGGGGCAGCCTGGATGGCGCCACGTGGTGCCATCTGGGCCGTTCGTCTTCTTCTTCTTGCGAAGGGTGCTACAGAGCTCTAATCGAGGTGATTCTTGCGTTGACGGACTACAATTGTCCCTCTGAATCCATCCGTACGGTTGAATTCTTCATCCGAAGCCCATAAGGATGTCGCACTGCCTCCTAGCCATGTAAAATGATAGAATTAATGTACATAATATACAACTATCCTAAATGCAATGCAATGAATGTTTGTGCAATATTTATATCATGATATGCAATGTTAGGCCTAGAAACTATCATAAATAAGCATTTTGCGATGAATTTATACATGTTTATCACTACTGTATTAAGTCTAAGGCTTAGGGAGTATTCAACCCCATTGCCTGCCCTTTGGTTTGCAGACTTGGTAACCTAGGCACCTAAAAAACAATCACACACCTGCCTAGTTCAGTGTGCATAATGAAGAATAATACCAAAATGTGTTCTACTCTAAAAATGTTTTCCTGAAAATTTGACTTAGGAGTGGCCTGAAGAGACAAGTTGATTGGACAAGTTCTTCACGCGGAGAGGAGGAATGAAAAAATACTCCTCTCGAAGATGCGTTATAACATACCATCTCCTCGGTGCTTGTCTCCTAGGATATCTAAATATCCTACCGGGGGAATGGAAGCACCTTGTGCTAGTTCAGATGCCATGGGTAGCATTATCCTGAAATGTCGATTGCCAGTGTCTGCATTTAGCTACAAAACGGCATAAGCGGCACTATTCCGAAGTGTCAAAAGCCAGGGTTCTGGGGTTGCCATGGGCGGTGCTATCCCAAAGCATCGATTGCCAGGGACCCTATGAGGATTGATGGTAGGGACAAGGAATCCGATACAAATCGTGTGTAGGGCCAATCCGATGTTGGGTTTAGGAGAATTTGAAAAGAAAAGAGAGAAACTCTCGAAATAATATCTTTCTATCTCTCTTATCAAAAATGCACTAGCAAACTAAGCCTAGACTTGTTGCACACACGCTGCTTTAACCACTGTGGTCAACGAACCTCTAGGCAGTTTTTACAGGCCTTAGAAACCTTCATGGCAGATCCAAAGCTAAGGCTGGTCAGGTTCGTATCTTGGCTGGTACTTGAGTACCTTTAGGCCTATTGTTGGTATTTTGATCTAATCTCCAGTGGCACTGCAGGATAAGGGATCCTAATGATAAAATCTGGCTTAGAGACCTTGTTTGATCCATATGATTTTGCTCGGGACTAGCAAAACTTATGCATGGGGGTATTTGATATGTCTACTTTAGATGACATTAATTAGGCCTAAGAACAATCAATTCTAAGATTAAATAGGACTTCCAGTATACAATACATTAGAAAATTAGGAGAGTCACGATTTAGTATTCCTACATAATTCTTTGACGCAATGCATGTTTCATATAATTAAGTACACTTATTGCAGGAGATAATTCGAAATCACATCTTACAGGTAACATTAAAATTATGAGAGATTTTGTTGAGAAACAATCAATGAGGGAACCTTGCTAAAAGAAGAAACATAAGAGAGGACTCATCAATTTCTAAAAATACAAATCTCATGGGATCTCTCTTTTCTGATGATTTCCTCTGCCTTGATTAACCTCCCTCTTGCTTTTTTTGTTCCCATGAAATCACGCTCTTATTCTCTCTCTCTCTAATTTTCTCTCTTTATAATAGGGGAACGACAAGATAGGGGGATCCACCATCTCGTCCCCCACAGGCAACCAACAGATCATCATCTTTTTCCAACAGAAGGGAGAACCTCTCCTCCACCGTGTGCCACCAATAACTCCACCACCAAGTGTCCCTCACGACAAGTCTGCAAAATCACCTCCAACCACGTTCTTCTCTACGATCCCTTACACCAACAGGGCCTTCACCTTCACCTCTCTCCCTCCACGCACGATAGGAGGGGAAGGACTTAACCTTCCCAACCCCTCCTGATGAACGTTTACGAACCTACGCTAACGTGTTCGATTTTGGAAAACCTGTCATTGTAGTTTGAAAGCGAAGAATTCGTGTTCAACAAATAAAATTTATATCAAAATTAAAATTCCGGGTCGAACACAGGGAGGCAGACGTTTGATTTAAAAACTACGCGTTTCTTTTTATTTGTTACAGAATAATTCAATTTAGAACCATCTAATTATTTACAATATATAGAAGAGAGAGAGAGAGTAAGAGAGAGAGAATATTACACAGAGAAATCAAAATGAGATGTAGAATAAACAAGGAATTTTTGTATTGAATAGATTGTTCATTACAACTAGAAAGCATAAAATAATTACTCTAAAAAGCGATAAATTTACTCTAGAAAGCATTAAAAGAATGGAGAGAGAAATGTCCTCCTCGATGATTGCTTGGAGGACGAGTAAATTAATCTAGAAAGCAGTAAATCTATACTAGAAAGCGGTAAAAAGAATAGGGAGAGAGAAATCCTCCTCGACGATTGCTTGGAGGACGAGCCGGACGGGACGACGCCTGGACGAAGGAGGACAAAGCAGAAGAACAGGAACGAAGCAGCACGCCATCGTCGTCGCGGGATCCACTTCCGAAGGGGAACGAAAATTGGACTTTATCCCGCGAGAAGCATCCCGGGTGTGGGACAAGCTTCTCTTGAGCTTTGGAGGGGTAGAGAGGAGAAAGAAGGGATGAAAATTTCGTATGGAGGGGGTCTCCTTTTATAGTTGCAAGGAGTGAGGGCAAAATGGACATTACAAGTTCAAAATAGTAAATGAGGGGTCTTTAGTGACGGATAAATCCGTCACTAAAGCCCCTAACGTGGGCGACGTGGGCAGCTCGCGCGCGCCTCCTCGGCTGCTCGCGTGCACAACGCCCGTGCACGTCCATTGATTTTCAGCCGTCCGATCGCGAGATCGGATGGCTTAAAATCGCGCCTTCACCACTGCCGCTCGCCCGCCTGCGCGTGCGATCGCGCGTTGCGCGCGGGCGTCCAATCACGCGTCGTCCTGATTGAGCGTGCGTGGCCGTTGGATCGCAATCGTGCGGTCGATCGGAGGCGCGCCACCGCTCCAATTTCTGCGTGGCGAAGCTCGAACGTGCGTCCCTGCTTCACATTAGAGCGCTCGACCAACGCGCTGCGGTCGCGTTTGTGTCGAGCGCCTGACTTTAGCGCGGGCACGTCGCAGCCGTTGGATCTTAATCTAACGGCGGGGAAAGGCGGATGCGGAGACTGCTGAGATTGCGTGCGGCCGTTTGGGCGGCCGAGATGGCGCCACGTGGCGCCATCTTGGCCGTCCATCTTCTAGAAGTTGTAGATGGTGCCACAGATGTCGGATTGACTCAATTTTTGTGTCGTTGGGCTGCGATCGTCGATCCGAATTCATCCGTGCGGTCGGATTTGTCATCTGAAGTGCGGATTTACACCATCTTGGCCCTTGATCTTCTAGGGTTCCCCAGTCTCTATCTGATGCTACGGATGCCTGATTAGGGTGATCTTGGAGTCGTTGAACTCCAATCGTCGCCCTAAGCACATCCATACGGTTGGATCTTTGATCCGAGGCTCCGATAAAATGTTTGCCCTGTCCAAGCACATAAAAGGAGACAATTAACCTCCATTTTATTCAAATTACTTTAAATGCGAGATGATGCATGTTATGCAATATTTATATCATGAAATGCAATCCTATGCTTAAGAACATGCATAAATAGACATTTTAAGTAGTGTAAATGTGTTTACATCATACCCCCATGCCTATCTTTTGCTAGTCCCTAGCAAAAACTATATGCTATTTATAAAAGAGTTAGGTTAGATTATTTGGACCTGAGTTATTCTCAATCATTAAGAAATTGTCTACTTAGGAACTGAACTTTCAAAGACACAACAGTGCCTGGGTATCAACCAAAATGCAGACCGCCTCAAGCCCTCGCCTTATTCAAAGAAAAATTTCTTTTTCTTTTTACTCTTTTCTAATTTTTTTTGGATTTTCAAATTTTAGGGTTTAAGAGTGGCTTTCTACGGCCATTCAACTCACCCAAGATTTGATGAGAACCCTAAGCTTTAAGCATCTTATTTTGATTTGTGATAGACTCATTGATCGGCAATTAGGACGGACTTCAGATTTCTACGCCTCTAGGTGACCTCAAAAAGAATTCTGCCTAAAGGTGTATCTTTACAACCGGTAGCTTTCTCCCTACTTTTATTTTTTTACGGGGTTAACACAAGGGTGAATCCAGTGTATATCTCCCCGGTTTATTCTACTTCTCCGCTTCTTCCTAAGTGTTTTGGGAATTTTTAGTGCATTTACTGAGCTGGGTTCTGGACAACCGGTCGATGAGCTGTTACTACCGACAACTTGCCAGCCATACTCGTGCGACGAAGTGTGGCTTATTTTTTTTTGTTCTTTTCTCCTTTTCTTTTTGATTTTTTTTTTTTAAATAGGTGGCTTCCCTGGTCTAAGATTTACCTAAGGGCAGGAAAAACAAAAAAGAAAAAGGTCCAGTGACTGGGCTCTGGACAACCTACCTATGGGCTGTTACCCACGATAACTTGCCAGCCATATCACCCTAGAAGGTTCATTATCTATCCAATTTCCGTAAAAATCGCCGAACAACGAATCAGTGCAAAGAAAGTGTGTAGATGCTTAAGACTTGAAGTTCCCTCAAATCAGAGGGCGGGTTGATAAGTCGTGTACTTATCACCCAAACTTATTTATTCCAATTACGAAAGAATTAAGATGGCGAGGACTCGAAAGACAAATCCACATTTTAGTGGATACATAGGCTGATTAAGTCCAAAGACCTGAAGGGTCTTTGTGTTCAAATCATAATATAGTATTTCTTAAGATCGAAAATTTTCTTAAACCCAAATTCTCTTTCCTAATTCCAAATTTTTTTTTTTATAAAAGAAATAAACAAATCTATGGAGCTGACGAATGAATTCAGAGATGAATATCCACCCCCCCATGCCTATCTAATGCAATGTCCTCATTGTATTAAAAAGACATAAAACAGAGTGGAAAAGCGTAGAAAGCACCTGAATTGCGTGAATGTCATGTCCGCTCCGAGATGAAAACGAAAAAGAACTGTATATGTGTTGAGTTTAGTGCCTTCAGCTAGGCACACTATACAAAGAAAAGAAATGAAGAATTCACAAGTGTAGGTCAGAATTAATATAAACAGAAGAATCCTCTGACCCATCAACAGCGGTCCACAGATGTGGACTAGATTGTGGTGCAGACCCATCCCCCATAATCGAGAATATCTTAGGTTCTGGATAAAAATTACCCAAAACCTAAAATCAGAATGCAAGCGGGGTCGGGCCTGCGATTTATGAGGATGCAACCCAAGGCCAAAATGTCGGGTTACAGAGAATTGAAGCTCAAAAGGATAATCGTTGAATGTGTGCTTGAGTTGAACATCCTCGAAACAAATGTTATAAGGGTTCTGATTTGATGTTTCAGCTTAAAAGGAACCCTTCGACTCAATCTTCCATTTCCTCCAAAATTAACTTCCCAAATCAGAACTTCCCTGCTCCTATCCTCCTCATTAAGTGTATCAAATTCCAAGACCTCTTGTATATTCATCACCCTGTCTGGAATCTCCAAGTCTAAATGATGTGGCAGAATCAAAATTGACTTGGGTCTAATTATCTCAGAATTAGAATCATCAATAAGCTCAACAGGGTGTAACTGATAATCAGGGCATTGAATTGATTCTTCCAGAAAATGTGATTCTGGATCTGTAATGTGTGCCCTAATAAGATCAGTTTCCTCAGTTATTGGGCTATCAAATGATCTATCAGATTCCTCAGGCCCAATCGTCTCATAGAAATCGTGTTCAGAAAACTCGCGTGAGACTTCGCAACTTGAATCTTCACCATCAGGATCCGTATCAATGTATGTCCCAAAATCAGTTGTCACTTTCTGTTCCAAGGAGACATACGTTTCCTCGTAACTCGACTCAGGGATCTCAGGTGAAGAAATCAGATCATCTTTAATTGGTTGCTTTAATTCAATCTGGTCAGCCTCGTAACATGTGTCCCCCCAAACAGGTGCCTGAGCGAGTTCTGTCATTAGCTTTCCTGAAGAGGGTTCATCCTGGGAATCATCCCAAGATTGAATCAAAGCAACCACGAATCTCATCCTCAATTTCGCTAATTTCCCAAATAGAAACTCACCTGGGTTCTTATCCTTAACGTCCTGGAGCCAATCCAACAAAGACTTGTTTAAATCATCAATCATCTGAATCAGGGGCTCCAATCTCTCAATGAAAGGTGTTGGCTGAACTTCTAAAGATTGAATGATATTTCTCAAGTTAGCCAGAACCTTATCTTGAACCTGGTTAACCTGAACCAAATGAGTTGGTTCAGGATTGGGCGGGTTTGACATCAATGCAGAGGAATTAACGAATTGAGATTCGTTATACCCATCCTGATAATAGGTCATTTTAGATTGTTCAAAAGATGGTGATGACCTAAAGGCAGTGAAATCAGAGGATGGGTAAGGATCAGTGTATCCTTCTTGATTGTAGATCGTATTAGGTTGTTCATGAAAGGAGGACGATCTATAATCGATGTAGCTCTGAGAAGGATAAAAATCAGAATCAAAGTGTTCAGGGTTAGACCCTAAACACGGGGGTCCGGAATTGTATCCCCAATTCGAATTATCCCAACTAACTGATGGTCGATTACAATACGAGTTGGGATAATCGTCATGTTGAGGATAATTTACAACAGGAGGGAAAGAGCAGGATTGCGTGAAATATGTGGAAGGATTCATGATACACGGGAGGAAGAAAGGTGCCCTGCAATACAAACAATCAAACCTGTCCTTAAATAGGTTAGCCTAAAGACCTACAGACTCTCAAAACCCATCTTGAGATAAAAGAACGATTTGATCTACTTCCGTCTGTTCAATCCAACCAGTTAGAAGGAGGGACTGGGGAGAAGGTTCTTCCTTCGGCTTGCGCCTCCGGTTCCTAGTGTACCCCCCAGCCGTGATCGTTTGACTCTACTCCCCTAGCTAGACATCAGATTGAATAGTAGAAACAGACTAATCGAAAATAATCTCGTTCTAGGTTCTGAAGAGCGAGTCCAACCTTAAGGCCAACATCTACTCTATTTTATTTAGGGCTAGGTTTGAATGTGCTTTGGAATGTGATGGGCCCTTTAAATGGGTTGTGCCCTTAATGATTGATTGATTCGTGTCTGAGTGCACAACCAGTGATTTTCAAGCAAGATTGTTTTTGATGTGGTGAATTTTAAGATTCAAATCTTGCTTAGTAGCTTGTAGGATTCAACTTTAGGTGTTTTCAATCAAGTTTCATTGGCACACCAAGTTTTACAAGCACAGGTGAAGATGTTTTCCTTTAAAGTTTAAAAAGAATGTGGAGTGCCGGTAAATCCCTAAGAGTTGAACCTAATTGGCAGCTACTTGATGAGTTGATTTTATTTGAAGTGGTGTGGCCTAATCAACTCAAACAATTGGCCTGTTGCACCACTTAATTAGGCACACAAATGATTACCTAATCTGATTTCTACTCAATTATGTATTTGGATGTGTGTACCGGCTCCTAAGATTGGTTTACCAGTTGAGTTTGAAAATCAGATGAGGTTGTGTACCTCTGTGAGATTTTTTTTTTCTTTTTAATGTGGGGGTTGGGGTGAGTATGGGTGTCAAACAACAAACAATCTAACCTTAGAGTTTATAAAAACACCTAGGTTGATTGATGTTTGAGTTATTATGTGATGAAATGAAATCTAATGGGTGGGAGGTGGGGGGTAACTCACAAAACCTTCTACAGCACTTTACTCCAATCTACCGCTTTTGCCTGCCTCGAAAGAGTACCTACAATTACAATAAGAAAGGAGAAAAGTGAGGTAAATGATTTGTAAGTTACAAAACGCGAAGAGAAATCAAAGATCGTTGCCTCCCCGGCAACGACGCCAAAATGTTGAACGTTTACGAACCTACGCTAACGTGTTCGGTTTTGGAAAACCTGTCGTTGTAGTTCGAAAGCGAAGAATTCGTGTTCAACAAATAAAATTTAACCGAAATTAAAATTCCGGGTCGAACACAGGGAGGCAGACGTTTGATTTAAAAACTACGCATTTGTTTTTATTTGTTATAGAATAATTCAATTTAGAACCATCTAATTATTTACAATAAATAGAAGAGAGAGAGAGTAAGAGAGAAAGATAATATTACACAGAGAAATCAAAATGAGATGTAGAATAAACAAGAAATTTTTGTATTGAAGAGATTGTTCATTACAACTAGAAAGCATAAAACAATTACTCTAGAAAGCGATAAATTTACTCTAGAAAGCATTAAAAGAATGGAGAGAGAAATGTCCTCTTCGACGATTGCTTGGAGGACGAGTAGATTAATCTAGAAAGCAGTAAATCTATACTAGAAAGAGGTAAAAAGAATAGGGAGAAAGAAATCCTCCTCGACAGTTGCTTGGAGGACGAGTCGGACGGGACGACACCTGGATGAAGGAGAACGAAGAGGGACGAAGGAGGACAAAGCAGAAGAACAGGAACGAAGCAGCACGCCGTCGTCGTCGCGGGATCCACTTCCGAAGGGGAACGAAAATTGGACTTTATCTCGCGAGAAGCATCCCGGGTGTGGGACAAGCTTCTCTTGAGCTTTGGAGGGGTAGAGACGAGAAAGAAGGGATGAAAATTTCATACGGAGGGGGTCTCCTTTTATAGTTGCAAGGAGTGAGGGCAAAATGGACATTACAAGTTCAAAATAGTAAATGAGGGATCTTTAGTGACGGATAAATCCGTCACTAAAGCCCCTAACGTGGGCGACGTGGGCAGCTCGCGCGTGCCTCCTCGGCTGCTCGCACGCGCAACGCCCGCGCACGTCCATTGATTTTCAGCCATCCGATCGCGAGATCGGACGGCTTAAAATCGCACCTTCACCGCTGCCACCCGCCCGCCTGCGCGTGCGATCGCACGTTACTCGCGGGCGTCCAATCGCGCGTTGTCCTGATTGAGCGCGTGCGGCCGTTGGATCGCGATCGTGCGGTCGATCGGAGGTGCGCCACCGCTCCAATTTCTGCGTGGCGAGGCTCGAACGCGCGTCCCTGCTTCGCGTTAGAGCGCTCGACCAACGCGCTGCGGTCGCGTTTGTGTCGAGCGCCTGACTTCAGCGCGAGCGCGTCGCAGCCGTTGGATCTTAATTCAACGGCGGGGAAAGGCTGATGCGGAGACTGCTGAGATTGCGTGCGGTCGTTTGGGCGGCCGAGATGGGGCCACGTGGCACCATCTTGGCCGTCCATCTTCTAGAAGTTGTAGATGGTGCCACGGATGTCGGATTGACTCAATTTTTGTGTCATTGGGTTGAGATCGTCGATCCGAATTCATCCGTGCGATCGGATTTGTCATCTGAAGTGCGGATTTACACCATCTTGGCCCTTGATCTTCTAGGGTTCCCCGATCTCTATTTGATGCTACGGATGCCTGATTAGGGCAATCTTGGAGTCGTTGAACTCCAATCGTCGCCCTGATCACATCCATACGGTTGGATCTTTGATCCGAGGCCCCGATAAAATGTTTGCCCTGTCCAAGCACATAAAAGGAGACAATTAACCTCCATTTTATTCAAACTACTCTAAATGCGAGATGATGCATGTTATGCAATATTTATATCATGAAATGCAATCCTATGCTTACGAACATGCATAAATAGACATTTTAAGTAGTGTAAATGTGTTTACATCACCTCCACACCACGAGCTGCCCACGCCCTCAACCATGACCTTCCTACCACGAGCCTACTCCTTCATCACCATCACGACTCATCCGTCCTCGACATTGCAAGCCACTCACTCCCACGTCCTCGACCTTCATCTCCTACCGCACCTCAACCCTCTGTGACCGCAACCTCCACGTCAAGAGGCAAGAGCAGCCTCCATCCCCAATGTCTACGCAGCAGCACTGAGCTCTAGCATCCTTACTCGGCCTACTCTTCTTTCTCTTCATCTTCTTCTTTCTTCTTCAACCTCCTCCTCTATTTCTTCTCTTTCATGTGAACCCAACACTGCTACCTTCACCACTGACTCAACCCATTACCTCCTGCCCATCAGCATCCTCCCAGCAGTGTCACCAACCCCTAGACCAACACCATCAATATCGGTGTGCTTCTAGCCACTCTGCCATCCTCCACAGCCACCAGCCGCACCCACACTCCACGTCCAGAACCCAACTACCGACGGGCTTCCAGCCACTCCACCACCCTCCTCCAGCCATCTCCCATCATACCGTCACCATCGGCACGAAGGTTATGACCTCACCAACCACCGCCGTCCTTCTCATCGGTGCCGACGTACTCCACGCATGGCCGAATGGGAGGAAGAAAACACTCCTATTTTGCTACAAGAGAAGGTGAATTAAGTTAGATGAACATTGGTTGGAGAAGTGAATTTTTGAGATAGAATTTTATATTGTAAGGTAATTATTGTTCAAACCATCTTGCTTCTATATATTTCATATTAATTCTTATTTAAGCCATTCATGATCTCATATTGATGCTACAACTTATCAACAAATTGATTTTACATCATATTAGCCTCATACAACATACCCTAATGATCACTTAAAATATTAGTGGATTTATTGGTTGTTACTACCTGTGGATACGACTTAATTTTCATGGTTAATTTGATTGTTAAATATTTTTTATTAGGAATTTTTCTATTATGATTTACATTACTACAACGATGTATTTTTCTGAAAAGTGAAATCTCCCATTCACCCAACATTTGATAGTGGTTAATTTGAGGCAATGTGGAGATATTTAAGTACTTGTGTTGATGTGGATATTTGAGATAAGTGCTTTAAAACCTCTGTAGAGAAATTTGGTTATGATTGACTTGAGATTATCATTGGGATATGTGCTTAACTGTGTGAATTAATTGGTGATTTAAATCACTATTTTTAGGGTTTTCATTCTTCTTTTTATCCCACTACTTCGGAGACACAAATCGCTATTATTAAATATATTTTTGAGTAGATCATTCATTGAATATCTTGTTGTGATTAATTATTGTGCTCATTCATTTATCATTGCAAATAGTGTGTAAATTCTATATTTGCTCCCTACAAATGACCTCGAACTCACATTTTCTGAGATTATAAATTTAAATGTCGCATTCATTTTTGTCGCTATACTACAACACGATCTTTTTACAATAATTTTCGATGCAATATTTTAGCACCATTGCTGGGGAGCAACGCACAATTCACCACTAATCATAGTTTTCCTGAGCTAATTACTAACTTGCCCTATCTGCTTTGTTGTGGTATTGCAAGGTACATCACGAAGAGATCTTCCACGCAGTCAGTCACTCCAGGGGTAGGTAAAATTTCTCCTCTTCCCTAATCATCTCTTAATCTTGGGAAAAGAAAAAGGAAAAAAAATCAATTAGGATCCACTTGCCTTATTTACCTAGTAATATCATTTAAAGGCAAAGAGTTTCCTGATTTGCGAGATTTATTGAAATTTGATTGAAGTTGAGATGATTTGATTAGAGATTTCCCATCCCGATCTCAAGTACCTATTAGGGATTTACGCAAAAATTTCTCAACATCTTGGACTATTCACTTTCTTGTTTAAGTCCAAGGTGTTATATTCAAAATCAAATTAGACTTAAAATAAAGCCAATTAGGGTTTCCACATTAAGGTTTTGAAGTGTTAATACACATTTGCTTGCAATTAAGGAAATTAATCTTCCCGCATTTGTGTGCTACCCATGCCCTTGTTTGAAAAGATCTATCCAAGTAAACACTAAAATCAAGGCTCTAAATTCACTTGAATCATAAAATTTTGGGACCTAATAACCTGAGAATCAATTCAAAGTGATTTGGGTCTTGACCCAAATTTCATTCTCAACCTTAGGGTAGGTCAGGTGAAGTTGGTTCACCCTATGAATCAACCAACCTACAAATTAGGTCACAAATTGAAATAACTTCTAAATCAAGTGAAATTCAAGGCACAAATTAAGGCTAAAATTTGTAGACTTAGGTCTCAATTCATACATTTCGATTTACTTGGAATCACAGTGACAACGAAGGTCGGGTAGGGGAAACCCTGTAACCCGTGGGGACTCTACTGTTTAGGGGTCTTTGCAAAACTCTCTCTCCCTTCCTGGCTGCCCAAGTAATTCTCGGGTGTGTGGATTTTGATCAAGGAGGTCCTTTTTCCTCAAAAGCTTTAGTCATCTAAGATTGTTGGGTGCCTTGATTGGGTCAGATACATATCCAGTCCCTCATCTATTCTGTAGGACACATACACAGGAGAAGTCCCTAGGTCTGACCTAGAGGACCATTAGGGTTGATCTTATGGGAAAAATCTGATCTAATCTAATCAATTCAATCTGAACCTGAATTTGATACTATATCCTAATCCATAGCTTGATTTAGAAATGCAACCTAACAACCTAGGAAAGATTTTCAATAAACTTGAATCCTGTATGAGCATGAAAGAGAAAATGATCGAGGCTACCCTTAAACATAGAGAAGAATTTGACAGGACCTCAAATCTTTTTAGTGGCATTTAGGTTAATGTGTTAGAAACAACAAACCTCATTATGAACTGTGCCGGAATGATGTTAACGTTGGTGCTAGAGCACCACGATCGTTTATTTTGATGATAACAAAACACGTGTCATTTAACATTTGCACTTGAAGTCTTAGATTTCAAGTCAATTGCATATGGAGACATGGTTAGACGAAGTTCGAGCTCACATCCATGGCAGATTGGAGGAGCTTGACGGAGAATAGAAGAGCTTCGCGAGGAATAATGGCTTGAAGAAGGAAGGAGATGAAGAATAGGATAGATTTCCTTTCCTTGTACTCTATGTATTTTTTGTTTCTTTTGTTGCTCTTTATTTTGTTACTTAGATTCATGTTAAAGAGCATCAAAGAACCCTTACAGTAGTCCTAAGAACACCTACACAAACCTAGGATACCTAGGTTTTATGTAAAGAACTTAGAAAACCAAATTAGGGTTCAAACAGCCTTTTCAGACGTCTAATCTGAAAATCAGACGTCTGATAAATACTTTTAAGACGTCCGACTGTTGACTTAGACGTCCGATTATGTTGAGGCTGAACTTAGTTAGTTCTGTCTGATGAAATCAGATGTCCAGACCTTAGTCTAGACGTCTTTGAAGACGTCTGATGACTTTGCCAAACATCCAATTAGTAAACCGTTGGTTGTCTTATTAAACACTGAAGCAAACGACCATTAGCCTTGTATCAAACGTCTGTAGAGGACATCAGACGTCTGATACATGACCGTTTTGCCTCGGCTGACCCAAAATCTCTTCTCAGAGATTTTCTAGCCATTGCACTCCCTTGGGAATCCATTTTCATAGAAAAGTAGGTTTCCAGACATCTAAACATCATTCCAGACATCCTGTATGTCGTCCGATGACAATTCACTAGAACCCTGTTTAGATCTGATTCAAGTTAGGATGGAAACCTGCCTAAAATCAGACGTCAGACTTTATTCCCAGACGTCTTAAACTGGTTTTCCAGACATCCGATGCCAGGATCAGACGTCTGATAACCCTGTCAATGTAATGATTAATCCTGATTTCGGCCTGATCTTCTTGGAGCTTGCACCCAACGGCTATGGAAGCCTTCCAAGGCCTTCCAAAGCATTCCTAAGACCTCTATAAATAGAGGAGAACCTTTGTCACTCAAACACACACCAAGTACAAGCATTTCCACATCCTTGTGTCAAATTGATCTATAGAATAAGCTCTAGCACTTCAAGCACTCACTTCACCTAAGAGCTTCGTGCTGCTGTGCACCCACTTTCCCGCCGTAGTTCACGAGATCGTCGTTGTGCCATTGCGTGGTTCACGCACCCACGTCACCGATTCGATGCACTTCTTGCAAAGGGAAGCATCCTTACTCCTATAGAAGCTTAGGTCAAGAATATTTTTGTTGGCTCTATAGGACTATTCTTGTATTTTACTTTGCTTGTGTTGGGTATTCGCTTTGTGATTTCCCATCTCCTTCGTGAGACAAAATCCTTCTTGTGAAGAGAAGGGGTTTGAGGTACGCTACCCTCGTATGAAGTAGCATGGTTGTAAATGAGTTTGTACTACCCTCGTTTAAGTAGTACGTTAGTGGATTTGATCAACTTGGTTAATCGAAAAATCCTAACTCGAGAGGGTTAGGTGGTGGTTTTCACCTGGTTTGGATTTCCACCTAAAAATAATTGTGTACATTGTGTGATTGTCATTTTGTGAGATTGTTCCATTTATAGGTCCGCATTATTTTTGTGTCACGCTGATCTCACCCCCTCCAAGTAGGGAATTACAGTTAACACAAATGATACATGGTTCAACCCAAGATGCTCTCTTATCAGAATACATTGAATTGGGGAAATTAAATAGCACTAAGTGTCTATAATGTTTGTCAAATCCCCCACTTTGGGAAACACACTAAGATCTCATTGTCAAACGTGGGAATATGCTAAATCTGTTGCATGAAGCCATCAATCAAAAATAACCCAATTCCTACCTGGAACTTTACGATGAATCTTAGAGCAATGTTGAGGATCAATACAATTTCCCAGAGCCCGGGTTTGAAAATGGAAGTCATTGTTATGGACCCCCAACCGAAATGGAACCAGATTCAAAGTTTGTGCAGAATGGCATACCTTATCAAAATGTGGGTTGGGTGGATCTAGTTGCAAGTGTTCCCGTTTACGAACCAGCCATAGAAAGTTGTGAAATTGGTCCATCATGCCTACATATTCCAAACACCTATGATGAGCCTGACTCAAAATCTCTCGAGGATGTAACTCTTGCACTTTATCTTGTTAAAGTATTCCTCAAGAGTGATTCTAACATACCAATAGAACCGAGTCCAAATTCTAGTGACCCACTTCCTACCCCTGACCTAGAATCTGGATCTGAGCCTATTTTGGATGATCATGAGGTCCAATGTGATGTGAACCAGATTTTAGATCTGAACTATGATTTTGGTTCTATATTTGGTGGTTATACCACTCCAGACTCCTCAGAAGAATGAATTGATTTTTCAAACGTCACACCAATTTACGATATAGAAACAAAGGAGTTAGAAGAGTTGGGATTTAATTGGATCTACCCTAGATGCCTAGAACCTGAGCATATGCCTACTAAGGATACCTTTTTGAGCTTGGAAGACCAAAGTCAGGTTGATGACTCCATGCATCATGATTTATTCTGTGGTGGAAATCTCGGTCTTGAATCAGGTTCAGAAACTAATTGTTCAAATTCTCCAGTGATTTCGAATCATATTTCCAAATGATTATGAGCCAGTTTACGACCTCAGTATCCATGACCCATTCTTTGATTCTAATTTTGAGGTCCCTGATCCCAAGATCATTGATTCAAATTCATAATCCATTGAACTAGAAACATTCTTCTATGATCTACATGAGTCAAACACAGTAAGTGCTGAAAGTGTCTACAATGCAAAGTTTGAATCTTTCACCGATTCAGATGTGCATGATCCTATAAGCCCTCTCCAGGCATTTACACTTGACTGGGATGGACATCATGAAAAAGACTCTCTGGATGAACCGATCTTCGAATCATTTCTTAAGGATCCCATACCGCACCCAGAACTTGAAGCAGCCATACCTCCTACAAAACTATTCAGAAATGGATCCCAACCCTGACCCACCACCAGAATCAATTTCTACTCTATCTCACCTCTCTCTGATCCAGTTGCATATAATTTGCCACCACAATTCAACTGGGAATCGGACACTGATCTGACCGACAACCACATTCTATCCCTCTCTGATCCCACCAGTAGGGTTCCTACATTTTCCATAGATCCATTATCCTATGAGGACCCCTACTTTGATCAGGTTGAGCCGATTCAGCCAAACCCTATATTCCTATTTCCACATCTATTCGAGCCACAAAACATTTGGTGGGCTCCACACCTATTGATTCACATCCAGCAACCCACCAGATTGATTGGGTTTGGTCTGCATCATCAGCCAACTGATTTGAACAAGCACCTAGTTGGACCAACTAGACTACTCATTAAGGTGCTTGTTCTACAAAATTCCTTCAAAGTAACCACCCCTTCTCCTTGACCACCATCTTCTCGACTGAAGGCATTGAATTTGGTGCTTAACAAGAGGCAACCCATCATTCCAAAAACCTGAGACCCTTTTGACCATCTCTTTGAGCTACATTCATATTGCACTTTAGGGTTTAACTTTAGAACAGCTGACTCCACCTTTGATACTTCTATCACAGCTTGAAATCGTCCACAATAGTCATCCCAACCCATTCACCCACCCTTTGACCTGTTCTAAACATTGAACTATGATGAATACATGCCCACTTAGTTTACAATGAGGACATTGCAAAACTTAGGCATCAGGGGGTATTAAAGTGCAAAACAAATGGGAAATTCAATTCTCTGAGGGGTTCTCACAAAAAAAAAATTAAAGTGGAGGAGAATTTTGTGAAATGAATGAAAAATCTTTCTTGAGGAGGAAATACAAAGAATGTCAAAGGAGCAAAATTAGAGAAAATAAATAGTCCTAGCAATTGATTATGGGATCTACTTAAGTTCTAGACTAAATCAAAACAAGGACTAAGTCCTGAAGTGCTAGAGACAAGGAGATAAGTAAGAGTACTGACCTTAGGCCTCTTGGGCCTATTCTAGATCTTAAACACTCACGTATTTGTTAAGATTCAAATTAATCCTCAAGAGGTTGAAGAAAGTGCAAAGTTGATGTATTAAGTCTAAGGCTTAGGGATTATTTAGCCTTGTTGCCTGCCCTTTGGTTTATAGGACTTGGTAACCTAAGCACCCAAAAAATTCACACACCGGTCTAGTTCAGTGTGCTTAACGAAGAAATAATGCCAAAAGTGTTCTATTCTGAAAAAGGTTTTCCTAAAGATCTAGCTTAAGAGTAGCTCGAAGACACAAGTTGATTGGACAAGTTCCTGGCACAAAGAGGTGGAATGGAAATACTCCCCTCGAAGATGCATAATAACATATCGTCTCCACAGTGCTTGTCTCCTAGGATATTTAAATATCCTACCAGGGGCATGTAAGCACCTTATGCTGGTTTAGCTGCCATGGACAAGATTATCCTGAAATGTCGATTGCCAGGGCTTAAATTTAGCTACAGAATGCCATGGGTGACACTATCCTGAAGTGTCAAAAGCCAGGGTTTTGGGGGTTGCCTTGGATGGTGCTATCCTGAAGCTTCGAAACCAAAGACCCTTCGAGGATTAATGGTGGGGATAAGGAATCTGATACAGACCATTTTTAGGGCAAATCCGATGTTGGATTTAGGGGAATATATAATAAAAGAGAGAAAACTCCCAAAATGAAAATCCCTCTTTATCTCTCTTATAAAAAATGCACTGGGAAACTGAACCTGGACTTGACATGTCTACACACGGGTGCTTTAACCATTGGGATCAACGAACCTCTAGGTAGCCATTATGGACCTTAGAAACCTTCGCAGCAGACCCAAGGCTGAGGCTGGTCAGGTCTGGATCTTGGGTAGTACTTGAGTATCTCTAGGTTTATTATTGGTATTATGATCAAATATTTAGAGAAGTGGCACAAATCAGGCATCTAAACATCAAAAACATGGTTTTGAGATCTAGTTCTTTCCATAAGATTTTGCTAGGGACTAGCAAAAGTTAGGCATGGGGTTATAATGGTAATGACATCATTCACCAAAACTAAATTAATTTAGTTGGGATCAAGAGATAAATGCTCCTAAATGATTTCTTGAGGACCATAATTCCACTCTGATCTATTTTGAAAAGACAATAAAATAGGGTTAATTATGTTGTTTTAACATCACACCACAAATATAGATTAACCACAGGGTTATTGAGGGGTTAATTGAAGGTCAATTGAACATAAGAGACCAAGAAGTGGGCTCACTCTGACAGAATCAGGATTTTACGCATTTCGAGGACTAAAACAAGACCAAAATCCTAATTATCAGCCCTCCTTAAATTGAAAAGGTTTTGGCCAGGATAAAATCAATCTAAACCTCCTAAAATTCATAGAAAACATTCTAAGAGGTTTCGTACCTTTGGTTTGACCATCTGAACCCATTTTGACCTAAAATAGAAATTTAAATGGTAATTTACCCTAATTTAGGCTTCTGTGCAATTTACCCAATCAAAAGTGATCAAAACTTAAATCCAACTTCATCATTAGATTTCTTGGGTCCAAATTAGGCTAATACCAAAATTTGGGCCCAATCAAAGTCCATCTTGACTTAGTTTGCAATCTAATCCCAAGATTTCTATTTATTTCATATTAACCCTCACATTTCAACTCTCTTTACAGAAAACCCCCAACTTTCTCATCTTCTTCACAACTAAGCCCTCACCGCCTCTTTCTGAATAGGACCTTTGAACCCAAAGCTGGTGATATTCAATCAAAGATCTCTCCATCAACTTGCAACGAATTCCTTCCAAACTTGGATGGATTGACCACCAAGAGATCATCAAATAGGCACAATCATGGCCTTCCTTATGAAGCGCAATGATCAGGTGAAGCTCGAGAAAACCTATACCCTAAGCTTCCAAAATCCCAATCAACATGAAAGCATTCTAGGAATTGAGGTCCAAATCTTGCTCTATATAAGTTCCCTAAACTTCCCACGTTGATTTCAGCTATGTTTCAGGCCAAATCCACTCTTCTCATCCTTCTCCAGTCATCTGTGACCTCAGCTCCGGCGACCCTCACACCCTCACTCTTCCGGCCACCCAATGGCCAAATTAGGTGGCCTAACATCCTCACCGTCTTCTTCCATTCCTTGCCCATCAAAGTAGGGGCCGCCTCCACCTTCGACATCGCCGTCCCACCTCGTTGGAGAGTTCATCTCCCTCGTGTCTAACAGGCCACGCTAGCATGAGCATCCCCCTTTCTCTTCCAACAAAGTAGTCCTCTACCTTCCCCTTACTCCTTAGGTTAAATTTAGACCCCTTAAACCTAATTTTGATTGCTCTAACACCTCACTTCCCCCTTGTCTTCTCCGCCTCTGATGTAGCTCCAATGAACTTGCCACGCTGCTACATCACACCACATGCCACGCAGCCACCACCTACACCTTCGTCACACCACCACGAATAGAACCCCTCAACTTATTGAGGGTTTTGGCCACTCCACACCTCCGACGAACAACCCACAACTCTGTCTCCTCCACCATCTCCACCCGACCACCTCACACCTCCACTCACCCAATTAACACCCCCACTACACTCCTTGCCGCACAGCGAACCTTGTGAGCTCTTTCATTGGGGATTTTAGCCCATGTTTCTTGTTTCTAGGAATCTCACCGGCACCGTCGTTCCTCCGCTGTGTTCCACTGCCATCTAGCTACCATCGACTTCAACTCCACCTCAAGTCACTGCGGAACCACCCCACTACCTCAGTGGCAACTTCTATTGGAGAAGGAAGCCCCATAGCAGTTACAATTGACAAAAGAAGCTTCACAGCTTCGCACGAGAAGAAGGCAAGGGACTTAGTCCCACATCGTGCTCTGCAGTTTTTGAAATGCAAATATAATGCATTTGCTCAGTTGACTAGTTGCCTCTACACGGAGGGATGAGGTCTCTGACTCACTCTCTCTCTCTTACTCCTTGCCCACCACCACGTCGATGGGCCTGGTCCCTATTCGCGACCTGATTACTCGATTAGAGATCCGATTACCTAATTTGAAAGAGGAAAGAGGATTCTGAGGAGGGGGGCTTGTTTTGCCTCAGGGTGCATGCACACGTGCCTTTGGAAGCGTGCGTCTACGTGCAACACTTAGTGGATTCCTGGCTTGTGCTTATGCTATGATTTGCTGACCTTAAGTCATCTGACATTAGTTCCCGACATTTGATAGTGGCTATTTGAGGCACTGTGGAGATATTTAAGTACTTATGCTAACATGGTTATTTGAGATAAGCGGTTCAAAACCACTGTAGAGAAATTTGGTTGTAAATGACTTGAGATTATCATTGGGATATGTGCTTAACTATGGGAATTAATTGGTGATTCAAATCACCTTTTTTAGGGTTTTTATTCTTCTTCATCCCACTAACTTCTAAGACACAAATTGCTATTATTGAATATATTTTTGAGTAGATCATTCATTGAATATCTTGTGATTAATTATTGTGCTCATTCATTTATCATTGCAACTAGTTTGTGAATTTTATATTTGCTCTCTGAGAATGACCTTAGACTCACATATTTCGAGATTACAAATTTAAATGTCACATTGATTTTCGTCGCTATACTACAACGTGATCATTTTACAACTATTTTCAATGCAACATGCAAATGATACAATTTTCTTTCTGGAGGTGAGTTTCCACAAGCACACATGATTGGGAAGATTGTTCAGAATTTTGGAGAGATTACTAGTCTTCGCATAAATGGTCCAAGTGCTCCCTGGTGTGCTTTCACCTCGATGATAGATGCAGGGCAGAGGTTAATTTAGCTCTCCAAACCCCTTTAGTGACATTGCCGATGAGATATCTTGGTCTTCTGTTGCGATAAAAAATCATCGTATTTAGGAAAATATCCGTTGTAGTATAGTGACGAAAATCAATGTGACATTTAAATTTATAATGCTTGAAAAATCATGAGTTTTGAGGTTGTTCGTAGGAAGCAAATATGGAATTCAAACACTAGTTGTAATAAGAAACAATGAGAACAATAATTAATCACAAGAATGATATGCAATGAAGAAATAATTTACTCAAAAAGATATCCAATTTGTAGGAAATTGTATCTCAGAATCAATGGGACAAAAAGAATAATTGAAAAGTAAAAATGATGATTTGAATCACCAATTAGATCCACAATTAAGTAAGAATCCCAATATCAACAGTAATCTCAATATCTCAAACCACAATCAAATGTTTCAATAGTGATCTTCAACCACTTATCCACGTTAGCCAAGTAATCAATAAGTCCATAGTGCCTCAAATCAAGGTCACAATCACACATCGGGCATGTAAGGCAGATGCCTTAAACAACAAGTCTCAGCAGCCTCTCAAGTCTTCTTTAAAATTCGCTAAGTATAGAAGCACACTTCTCGAGGCAAAAACCTCCCCTCTCCCTCCTCAAATTTCATTTCTTTCCTCTTTCCTCAAATCAGGTTATAGGCTAATCGGGTGAACAGTAATGGGAAATTAGATCTGGGTTAGGGACTAGGCCTACTGTCGTGTGGTGGTGGGCAAGGAGTGTATAGTGAGTGAGGAGGGGACCTCACCCCCTGTGTGAGAGGTAATTAGCGTATGCGACGAATTCCTTTTATGCGTTGTTTGGGATTTGATGCATATGATGTGGGACTTTGCTTCCTCCTTCGCACGCTATAGGCAAATGCCTACATTGATTTCAGGTGCTAATGTCGCTGCTTCATCAAATTGACAGCCTGGGTAGCTTCATCAAGTGGTTCCGCACTCCGTTAGAGGTGGAATCGAAGTCGATAGTGGTCGGATGGCGGCAGAGCATGGTGGCAATAGGAGTAGGTCTAGTCAAGCTTACAAGTCAAGGAAATGGGCTAAAAGCCTAAATTAAAAGATTCCATAGCTTCGCCGTGAGGTGAGGAGGATGACGGCAGTGGTTTCACAGCGTTTGGTGGTCGGTGGAGGGTGTATGGCATCTGAGATGATCGACGCCAGTGGGTGTGTTCAGTGGGAGCTTGAAGAGGCCAATAGCCCAAATAAGTAGAGGGCTTTTGGTCCCTAAGGTGTAGGGAAGGTAGTGGTGGTCACAGTTTGGTGTTTAATGCGATGTAGCGGTGGGGTGACTACGCCAAAGGCATGGCTAAAGTCAGGGAAGATGATGGGAACACCATCATGAGCCCTAACTAGCTCATTTTGACCCAATGAATAGAATAAATGCTCCTACATAACCAACTGAAGGTCATAATTCACTGCATAACCATTCTGAGAGCAAAATAAGAAACTAGGGTAAAACTACAATTTTACCAATGCAGTACAACCATAAATTTTCCCAAGGGCTAAATAAAGGTCAAATGATCTTAATAAGATTATAAGTTGGTTGGATCAAACAGAAAAGGGTTTGTGTGCATCCTGTGAATTAAATGACTTCTTGAAATCCTAAAAATCGATCCACTTGATTAGCCAAGGATATGGTTAGGATAAAATTCACTTAAACCCTCTAAAAATCATAGAAAAATATCCTATAGGGTTTAGTACCTTCAATTTGGCCATTGGAACCCATCTTGACCTAGAATGGGGTCTCAGATAGATATTTACCCTAAATTGGGTTTTTACATAAATTTTCAAGTCAAATGTGGTCAAACCTAAAATCCAACTTCACCATTGCATTCCTTAGGTCCAAATTAGGTTTGTATCAAAATTTGGACCTAAGGGAAATTCATCTTGACCTAGTTTGCAAAAAGGTCTAATCTGATTACATTTATACCCCTATCTTTCAAAAACCCTTACAAACAGCCTAGCTTCTTCATCATTTTCGCAAATAGGTATCTCCGCCATTATAGCAGAGGAATCCTACTCCGGCGAGCTTTGAAAGGAGAGTTCTCCTTGATTGCTTAGAGGATCTCCTCCAAAATTGGAAGGGAGATTCTCTGAGAAAATCCTTCCAATATGAACTCGGTTTGATACCCTGATTCCTTCCAAATCTCTCATGCGAATGCATGAGTGCTTTGGGTCTCTTTTAGCTTCCATCTCCAGTGACCCTTCCTTGCTTGGAAGCTTGGCTTCCAAGCACAAATCCCTCTCCAGAGACCTATTTAAGAAGCCCTAGATCAAAATCGAACTCCTCGCATTGAAATTGGGCCGGTTCTCCCCACATTCCTCTCTCCCTCGTCGGCCACAACCCTCCGTAAGCTCTGGCGACTTCTCCCTCGCTCTCGTCGCCCAACCACAATACCAGTGGTTGGGTTAACTCTGCCACAGTCCTCCGCATCACGCAACACCAGCCGATGTTACCTCTGCCTCATCTTCGGTGCCACCTCATCTACAGAGTTATTTGTCTTCCCCACGACCGGCAACCATACCGACATGGGATTCCCTTCCTTTTCATCCCTTAGATTAGGTTTCTTAAGTTCCCTCTCCTCCATACTTTCTCCCCCTCTCTTTATTTCCAAAAGTCATCCACCGATGCCACTGACCTCCGTCACCTTCTCCACCTCCGGCGACTCATCCGGTGAGGTACTCCCGTCACTCCACACCTCCATCCACCTCGCCAACCACCCTACAACCTCCACCTCATCTCCCTGATCACTTCCCCTCATTCGCACCACTCACCCAAGCTTCTCACCAAACACACCCACACATTCGCACACAATGTGCCCTAGGCACACATGCACAAGCACCCCCAAGCCACGCTGACATCCCCATCACATCCGTCGTGGTCTAGCGACCCTCGCTGAATGTTTTGACATGGTCGTGAGGCCGATCTTGTGTTCTCAGGTTCAGGCATCCTTCCGCCATTATTACAGAACTTGAATCTCGCTTGCTGCGCTCTAGGCCTCGCTTTGCTCCACGGGATAGCCCCAAGCTGTGCGCAATCGAAGCTCGCACGTATCCATGCCATCAAGAAAAGGCTTCAACCTCGGCCGCCTCACCAATTGGAAGCCTTATCTGCTGCTGCTGCGCGCAAAGGAAGGTGGGACATTTAGTCCCACCTCGGAAGTGAAAGGCCATTTGCACCTGCATAAAGGAAAAAGTGAAGTAGCCTTGTCGCCACAGCTCCACAGGGTGAGGTCCCACTCACCCGACCCAATCTCGTCTGTGAACATGCCCCGCGGACCTGGTCTGACCCGACCCGATTGCACTCCTCGCCCACTACCGCATGCCGGTGGGCCTAGTCTTGGGTACGCACCCGACCCGATTACCCGACTAACTGTGTGGCTCTGGGAGAGCGTATCCTAAGAGAGAAAGTGAGGAGAGCTACGCATGGGTAGGGGTAGGCTTTGCTACAGGGTTCTCCAGCCAACACTTAGCCACAATGTGAAGAGGAAGAGGAGGCCAGAAGAAAAAGAAAGGAAAAGGAAGCCAGAGAAAGCAAAAGGCTGAAGAAGAAGAAGGCCAAAGTTGAAGGCCAAAGGAAGGAGCTGAAGAAGGAAGAAGAAGAAGAAGAGCAGAAGCCAAAGCACACAGAGAAAGATAGAGAAGAGAAAGAGAAGAATTGTGAAGGCAAAAGAAGTCAGAACAGAAGCCAAAGAAGAAGAAGAAGGAAGGAGAAGACAGAGAAGAGAAAGAGAAGAAGAAATCAGACACTTTAAGTCGTCTGATTAAGGAATCAGATGACAAATTCTAGTCTCCATTGCATATTTACATATTGAATCATTTGGTGCTATTGTAGGAGTATTTGGTGATCTACATCACTATTTTACTCCCATATTTTTACACTCTGACACTACTACTATTGCAATTTCTTTCAATTTAATTTGTGATCTTGATTTCTAAATACCAATTTTTTCCCTTTGTTCGACCTCAGAATTCTTTTCGAGTAATAAAATTATATCTGTTTTGACCGCTATTTTGACTGTACTACAATGTAATACTTTTTAAAACCTGATTCAGCAACTCTTAACATTTTGGCACCGTTGCCGGGGAGCAACGGGTATTTTATAATTCTTGATTACAATTCCTGATTTGATACTAACTTGCTATATCTCTTTTGTTGTGTCTAATTAAAGGAGAAGATTCAAAGAAAGATAGCCGCACAACAAATACACCAGGGGCAGGCAACTTCTGATTACTCTCTCTTAAGCCCCTCATTTTGAAAAGGAAAAAAAGGATAAAATCAATTAGGGCTGCTTGCTTTATATTCTTAGGTAATTCATCAAGTTGCTTGATTTGATTTCAATAACAAAAACTTGATTTGTGCACCCATTTAAGGTAACTTAGGCTATCACTTTCTTGTTTGAGCCCTAGATACCACATTTGGCAAATTAAATTGGACCAAAATTAGAGTCAATAAAGGATTCCAATTTAGGGTTTTAGAGACACACTTTCATAAGCAAGAATCAACTCTCCAAAATGATGTGTGCCTAAGGCTTGTTTAAAGTGATTTATTCAAACAAACCCAAAAATTTAGGCTATTAATCTCACTTGAATCCTAAAAGAAGGGACCTAAAACTTCTCAAAGGATAAATAGGTGAAGTTGACCCACCTTGTTGGGTTAACCAACCTTGAAATTAGGTCACTTTTTGCACTTAATACATCTAAAGCTAAAGTGAAATCTTAAGCACCCTTGCTCTTTAATAAAACTGGTAGACTTAAGAGGTCAAGTCCCCATTTTGGTCTACCTGCAACAACAGTGACAAGAGAGGTCGGGTGGGGGAAACCCTGTAACCCGTGGGAGCACTCTACCGAGTAGGGGTCTTTGCGGGACTCTTCCTCCCTGGCTGCCCAGGTATTTCTCAGGTGGACGACTTTTTGACTAAGGGGTATCATCCACCCCGAACCTCTATAGTCATCCAAATTTTTTCGGTGTCTTGATTGGGTCCATCACATTCTATTCTCATCCAAACCATCAATGCATGTTCGGTAGGAGGTCCTTAAGACCATCCTTGAGGCCTCCTTTAGTCATTCACTCCCGTCGAGGCCAGACCTCGACTTCCGTGTTTGTGCAGCAACCCCATCACATAGATATCTCCTCTGATTCATCTGAACCAAATTCTCCTTCTTCCATCATCATGGCACAACCGGTAGAAGAAGAGAATAACCTTCAGAACCAACTTCAATGATTTAATGATTTATTCCAAGCCTTTGTGAATCCACCGCAGCATCTTATGATGCGAGATCACTAAAATCCCGTTGCGGTGGCGATCGAACCTCGAGTCCAAATCCCAGCTGGAGGTCCTGATTCTGACCTCAAGCCCAACATGATTCATGCTATTCCAAAGTTTCATGGGCTCAATTCTGAGGATCCTTTCCAGCACATCAAATAACTCAAGCATCTGGCCCAGACCTTTGGGTTAGATGTCCAAAATCAGGACATTCTTCTCATGAAAATGTTCTCCTTCTCTCTCATGGACAAAGCAGCTCACTGGTATTAGACTCAAACGCGTCCAATCAACACATGGGTTGAACTGCAATCTAAGTTTCTGAAAATGTTCTTCCCAGTTGGTCAGACGAATGCTTTAAGACACCAAATCACACACTTCACACAGCAGCCTAGAGAACTACTTCACTAAGCATGGGATCGTTTCCTGGATCTCATGAGAAAGTGCCCCCATCACGGAGTTCCTAAATGAGAATAAGTCCAGTCTTTTTACCAAGGACTCCATGAAGATATCCATTTATTCGTCAATGCAACTTGCAGAGGAAATATCATGGGTCAACATGA